>CM077592.1:21495000-23995000 GCA_039657365.1 Stephania yunnanensis | reverse complement strand
AAATGGTCTCAGGCTAGGAGACCCAAATTCATTAAACAAATCAATATATAGGCTGGAAGATTGATAGTTTTGGCAGAACTATTTCTCCAAGTGGATGACATTATAATAACAAGACAAGACGACACTGAATTTATAAAATTTGGTACACGTCATGGAGAACAAGGCAGGACCAATGATGTAGCGAAAAAGGGGTTTTATCAGAAACATTAATAAATAAAAGACAGTTCCTCAGCCTCGTATGTCACAATGACCAATAAAAGAAACCTCTTTCCTAATGCTAGTACTAGTATGCCTCCTATGGCTTACATGAAGTAGCTATGGCAGTACCTAAGGTGAACAATTAGCTAGTTTTTCTCTAAAGAAAAGATGAACCATTAGTTAATCCATAAGCTCAAGAATGATGACCATGATAAACCTACCTGGCGGGAGAAATCCAGTAATTAATAACTCAAGGACTGCAATGGTTAAGATGATACCCAGGTAATTTACTGATAAAGTTGAGATCGCATTAATAGAAATAGCTATTTAGAGATCCCAAAAGAGTTTTTTATTCATAGTCGCAATGTAACACTAATGGCCTGCTATTCAATGTCATTCATACACATATTTTAAGAGCATTGATCATACTTACAAATCCTTCATGAAAGTACGTCACTTCTCGACGACCGCTGAAGGAGTAATCAGTCATCGGAAGAGTCAAAGGAGGAGATGTTGATCACTTGTAATTGGTGGATGGTTAGAGTTGAGAGAGGAAGGGTCTAGGGTTTTGTTAGGTTAAGGGGTATTCAGGTTAAGTGCCTTATTTACAATGAGCACCACCCGCATAGGCTTTGCAATAGATCTAATAGCTTGTTTGAAGATTCTTTCCATGACGAGATAATTGGAACTACAAATAAAATCTTGATTTTGAATGCTAATATTCTATAGTTGCCTAAACCTAAACAAGTGCTCTTGGTGCATTTCCATTTATAAGTATGGAAGTCCATGATGATTAATTATTTGAAACTCTATTTAATCCATAAGCGAAGAATGATTGTCAACTCAAAGAAATCTAGTGATTAGTAGGCTGCTTTAACATTCTTTCCCTAAGTGACTATCTGAAGTACCAAATATGCATTCTTATTGATGCTCATTCTTGAGTAGACCTGAACAAGTGTTCTTGGTGCATTTGCCCATTATTGTTAGTTTGTTACAATAAAAGATAGGACAGTAAACGAAGATGAACCATTGAAACATCAGTAAATAATGATTCGAAAGCTTAAGAATGATGAAATAGATCAACTTATAAACCTCCTGAGATATAGTGATAAGTAGGTTCGTTTAATATTTTCTTCCTAATGAGATTATCATTATTGAACTACTGAATATAAATTTTCATACATGCGCTCATTCTTGACTGAACCAAAATAGGTTTTTGTTGATTTTTCATGCTCGCGGCACTTCTCCGCGAGCCTATGATCTCCACCAGTATCGATACTATCCCCAACTTGACCACCTTTCAATTTTTATAGGTGTGGGGTTTTATCTCAAAAGGCCTTAGTACTAGTTAAGGGGAGATCATCAATTATATACTTCATTATGAAGTTTCAACTATTCGATGTGGGACTATTATTTCGGATCGCACATCTCAACACTCCACCTTGGACTGAAATCCATCCAAGGAGTTTTGTTTTTTTTTCTCGACAGGTCTCAATCAAACCGTCGGCTCTGATACCATGTTGATTTTTCATGCCCGCGACACTTCTCCACGAGCCTATGATCTCCGCCAGGACCGATACTGTCCCCAACTTGACCACATTTCAATTTTTATAGGTGTGGGGTTTTATCTCAAAAAGACCTCGATACTAGTTAAGGGGAGATCATCACTTATATACTTCATTATGAAGTTTCAATTATTCGATGTAGGACTACTATTTTGGTCCACGCATCTCAACAATTAAGGGGAGATCATCACTTATATACTTCATTATAAGAAAAACAAAATTATATAAGAATTTCCTATAGGGTGCTTCAAAGTTAACATACTTTGAGAACGTTGCATTATGCTTAACACAATTCTAGACCATCAAAAACCCAAAGAACAGATGCATCACTGAAAGGTTTTTTTTTTTTTTTTTTTTACCAGATAAGCCATTATTTGCTTGCAAATTATATTGATGTTTAACCTTTTAGTGGTCACTTGGTGATCCAACTTAATAACGCTATGCCAATTAAACCTACAATAGCTATAACTAGCATTTACTATTCGGCACACTAACTAAAGGATATCACTCATCTGTAACTTACTTGAGTATGTCAGCGCGAGATAAACGCAATTTCTTTATTGCTTCAAAAGTTTCTCTTGGAACTGCTGGTATCTGCCTGTTGACAAAATTGCACAAGGCACCGACTTGACCTTCGCTTGCTTCATTCTTGAAGGAACTTAAGATATTCTGCATCTGATATAAACCAGATTTAAACTCTTTAGCATTGTCGTTAATCAGTTTTTCCTTGCATTCTGTATCCTTTATCATTTCCGAGCTGACCCTTGGTTTTTTCCCAACATAAACTGTGCGTGCAACTGAGCATTCACCGGTATTCATTTCAACTAGAATTTTCTCTTCTTTGTCAGAAAGGTCAATGTTTGTTGAGATATTCAGTTGTTTCTTGAAATCAGGAAAGCAACAACTATCAGAATGACTTCTTTTCCTCAACGATGTATTCGGACATGTAGTGGCCCAATGATTGAGCTGAAAACAACGAATGCAGTAGCATGATAATTCTCCAGCCCCATCAAATGAATGTGCTTTCTGGACAAAACCATCAATCTCAGTTTCAGTTATCTTGGAGCAATTCCTCAAGTCATGACTGTTGGCACCACAAAAGAAACAGGTTGTCGTCATATTGGCTATGTTGCCTGATTTTTCCGAAGGCTTGATATTTCTGAAAGCATCAAGTCTCCTAGCAAAGACAGATGCCATTGCCTCTGAACCTTTAGATATTTGAGAATTCTGGATGAGGTTCAACTTGGGCATGCTCTTCTGATCAATATGTTCTGTGATTTTTAGTAAACCAAAAGATCGAGCACCATTGGCAGCATTATTTTGCATTCGTCTACATGCAACATCCACTTGTTCCTCAGTGCATGCTTTCCTACTGCCCTCAAACATGGTCTGATCCTTGACAAAAGGACCACAGCTAAAAGGCTGCGGAAGAAGCCTGACAGAATTGGAGGAACCCTCAAAAACTGTAAATACATCATGGTCGCAAGGAGGTGGGTTTATAATGTTTCCAGAAGCCTTAGGCAAAAACCGCGAAATCCACGAGTTCCCAAGCGATCCACTCATGCTAGTTACATTGTGTGGAGATTTATTTGGATTAGTAAAACAAAATATCTTGGCTTCTTTCCCTTGAGAAGAAGAATCAGATTCAACCTGTAAAGAGATGGACGATTTTGATCCACTTGTTCCATGACCACTTGGTATGTTGAACGAGCTATTAATTTCAGCAAAACCAGGGCTGTTGTCTAGATAAACAGTAACATTTTTGGAAACAATGTCAGGCATGCATGAAGGACCCTCATTGCTCCCAAATTGCCCCAGATAAAGTCTCTCATCACCTGAACTAATGTCTTTTTTGCATAACTTACTACTATTCTCACCACTGGCAACAGGAGGACTACTGTCTGAACATGTCTCATTCGCCAACTCAAGTTCTTTTGAAACTTCTTCAGGTGTATGATCTAGAGGCAGAACTCTTGTGCCCCTCGCACTTACGGTTGGGCAATACATGGCCCTGAATATGCCCTCAAAACCTGCAATGGATCCAGATTCTTGGTTTGTCCCATGCAAATCAACACTCTGATCATTTTCATGGTGTGGTCTTACAGTAAGAGCTGAAGGTGCCTCATCAGGATTAGCCTTGCACACTCCCTTCATCATGTTTGATATCCAACTTACGAAAGAACTGTTTCTGGGATGCGGAAATTTGGATTCAGGATTTCCACGGTTCTCATTCTTCAATCTCTTCTCATCACAAACTAGTTTCTCTCTGTAACCCAACGATCGCTTTCTTGTTAAAAATAAGCCTGTGCTACTGCAACTTTCAGCACTTTCATGACTGCCATCCTCATCACCTGGTTTGCTGGCAGTGGCTTCCGCTTTGAATAAAACATTTTCTTCCCTTTCTACTGGATAGAAAGAGATTTCTTTATCATTTGGATCAGCTTCAGCAGAAACTTTTAATATAACATTTTCTTCACCTACCGTCTGACAATAAGGGATGTTGTTATCACTTGGAGAAGTCTCAGCCAAAGGATTGTCGTCATTTGGAAGTGCACTTTTTAACTTATCCACCTCAGTTTGTTCGCTTTCGCCCTTCACAAGCTGCAAATCATTTTCAGAAATAGATTCCTGTTTTCCTCGTGGGACCTGATTAAGACTAATTATTGTTTTATTGGTCTTCACGTCTTCACTAACTGGTGCTTTATCCTCCTTTCTACTTGGGAAACACAGAATTGGACTTGGATCTTCTTGGCTTTTGGAAGCTTCAACAGAGGCATGACTACTTGGAATCCCATCGTCTCTGGTAGTAGCAAACTGATTGGAGAAAGTTTCTTTTTCATTTTCAGGGTCCACAGATGCCAAACCAGGATTTCCTTCAACTGTTTTCACCGATGAAGAACCCATTATATGTGCCACTATCAGTACCTGAAAGAAATGTTATATACATAAATTGCTAAGATGGATAAGAAGAAGTTGTGGGAGTACCTGGAATAGGAGTTTTCTTTGGAACACTGGAACTCGTGGTTCTGCTAAAAGATCCATTGATAATTCGCATATCCATTTGATCACTTATCTCCTTCCCTGTCTTGATAGACGGATCATCGTCTTTGGGAATATTCATTATGAATTTATCGATTTTCTTGGTCAATACTTCCATATCTTTATCTTTATTTAGGCCTGCCAGCAAAGTTTATTTAGATCAAATAGTTATACTTTCTGAAAGAAAAAAAAAAACTACTGAAGACAAAATAAATGGGAAAGCACCATAATCCTACAAGATAAGCCTACCAATATAAAAAAAAATACAGAAAATAATCGTTTGGTGAATTAAGAACTCAGATTCAATGGGGCAATAAATCTAATGCCATTGTTTTTCTTAAAAAAAAAAATCTTACCCAGTATTTTCACAAGACTAATCTTATGCCATAGAGAAATGATGCCAATAGTGTCAGCGAAAGAACTAACCAAGTTAAGTTTATCAAAAACTAGACAGTCTAAACAAAGTGCATTCTGATATTAACCTGGACCTTCTTTCGTCATAGATGTATTTCCATTTACAGTCTCCCTGATTGTAAGGCTTTGTGATGGTGGAGGTATCACATTTTCATGTATGCAGCATTTAGCGCATTTTACTCTCAAGCCTTTCCGTGGAGACCAAACTAGTTCGGACAAGGAATTGGATGTCACAAGCCTCATATCTGCCCTTGGACCTGCAATTGCACCTGCACCTACACCTGCACCTACACCTGAACCATCATCCAGTCGACCTTCAACACAATGACAGCCAGAGTCCTCAGCATCTCCTAACTCAGAACTTGGTTTCTTGTTGCTTTCTGTGGTATTTTGCAGAAGGATTAACTGTCGAGTAGGTAATCCTGAGTTTTCATCTGTATTTAGAGAAGCACCTTCCATGCTCCCAGCAGGCACCTAGTTACTATAATGATTTCATAAATTAATTAGACTTTTCATGGAGTGCGCGCACACAAACAAAAAAAGCAAATGAATGAAGAGTCAGTATCACTTGTATATTTAGTTAATGTTACGCACACTACATAAATCATTCTGCAAAATAATGATACTACACTCACATAAGCAAAAGCTAATTTACCCAACCAATATAGCATATTCGTATTAGGGGTTTGGCCTAGTAACTAGAGCGTCATGCATTGACATCCTTAATGGAATTCTTTGAGGCATAACATAGGAGAAAAACAAATTTCAAATGGATTATAGTTCTAAAGAATTGCTACTTGACAAATTGATCCCATTAGTAAGATTGCAACCAGTAAGGTGAGAAGATCAAGATGCCAGAAAACATTAAAAACAAAGAAATGATCTAGATAACTATTTCTCTAAATGTACATATAAAGTTTTTCTTTCATTAAAATATTCCCTCATCGAAAAGAACATTTCATAGGCATGGCTTCTCCAATGGTATCAAATAATTGTCATATTTTAGGATAGTTTCATATATTAAGTAGCACCTTTTTTTTTTGGTCTAAGCCACATGGTATCCGGACTATCCGACTACTCCGAGTAGGTGGGGAGAGCTCCCAACGTTGGTGTTTCCATTCTCAGGGCTCGAAGATGTTGCACCTTGTAAGTCAATAAGCTTTTGTGGCCATTGGTTACTTTATGATGTATTACTCAATTTTACTAAGTTAAGCAGCATCATCACGTTAGTTCAGTCCCTATATACATGTGTAGCATTCATTTGTTTGTGTTCCACCATGTGAGATAAAAACCACAACAATGAAGGAGCTTGATTGAGAATCTGCATATAGACTTCAGCTTTTGGGTTCTGACAATAAGATTCTAATGGTGTCGAAACACATGAATTGTGCATTTCCTTGGTTTGGACCAACAAAAAGCGTCTTGGAAAAATGACTTATATCAAATGGAAAATGTTGTTTTAAAATTCTTTTGGTACATATATTTGCTACACAATGGTGTAGATTCCCTTGGAATTCATGTGGTACACATCCCAATCAAATATACACCATTGTGTAGCAAATGTATATCTTCTAGAATGTTAGACTATCATCTTCCATATCAAATAGCTAGTTCATTCGTCTGCGGAGCTTTATGACATGTTGTATGGCAATCAAACCATAGAACTTGCTCTCACTAAAGAAATCCTTGCGGGTAAATGCACCAACAGAAATGAAATGAAATGAAATTAAGACTTCGCTTAACAAGTATCCTACAAACCAAAAAACAATCCCCGTTAAAATAGAAATTACTCATATATATCACAAAACACACCTCTTACATGTAGAAAAACTATTCTGAAGTGGCTTTTTCTTTGAAAGAGGCGTGTACATAATATTGGGGGCATCTTCTATATGCTATCCAAAATCTCGTCGAAAGACTTGGATATGCACAAAATTGATTTGGCTAAACTTTGTACTTTCTAAAAATTTTAGAATGTTGTGTCTTCATAGAATATAGCAGTGTGACAGCTTGGAATGTGAGTAAATCTTACACAAGATCTCATTCAACTTATGTTTTTTTCAGGGTATTATTCTCCTTTCTGATTTCAAGAAATTATTGTTCTTAAGCAAAACATTCAACACTAGACATCGAGATGACGGAGTGGTAAAATTAGGGGAAGTAGAAGTTCCTAAGGTAAACCACTTTAGATACCTAGGATCAATCATACAAAATGATGGTAACATTGAGAATGATGCCACGCATGGAATTCAAGCTGGATGGAAGAAATGGCGGAGTGCAACAAGGGTGATTTGTGATCGAAATGTTCCTACTAAGTTAAAAGGAAAATTTTATAGAACCGCAATTAGGCCAGCTATGTTCTATGAAAGTGAATGTTGGACAGTAAAGCAACGACAATTACATAAAATGAACGTAGCATAAATGAGGATGCTTACGTGGATGTGTGGTAAAACTCGTAAAGATAGAATAAGAAATATAAAAATTCAAAGACAAGTAGGAGTAGCACCAATTGATACAAAGATTAGGGAAAGGCGATTGCGGTGGTTTGGTCGCCTGCAAAGACGGCCTACAAATGCCCCAACTAGAAAACTTGACTCAATAAAAACTGCAGAAATTCGACGAGGTATAGGCAGACCAAAGTTAACATGTGATGCATTAATTAGGAGAGATTTGAATGGTTTGAAAAGCTCACCATCAATTGCACTTAATCGAGCACAATGGAAAAGTTTGATCCATGCAGCCGACCCCAGTTAATTTGGGACCGAGGCTACGTTGTTGTTGTTGTTGTAAGCAAACCGTTCAACAGTGCATTTGTACACTTTGGGAGAAATTCTATGGGGCAATAATGTATATTTTGTTCATGAGTAACATTGCACATTAATACTGGTTGATCTATATACACTGATATATAGTACTTTAAATATGATTGTGTCAAATGTATTCAAGCTAATATTGAAACCACTGATGTTTGAGACATTCTATTGAAGTCCTGGCCCCCCTTAAATAGCAAGGACTCTAATGAAATGGTACACAGTTCATCAAAATGAGAATAATTCACAAGAACCGCTTACAGGGGAATGAGTACCATAAAACATGAAGGAAATGAAATGTGTATTGTGCAAGAACCCAATAGCCAGTATTTTTTTTTTTTAAGAAGTACCTTACCGATAATCGAAATTGGTTTCTTCTTTGATAAGATAGAGAACATTTCAATCTAGCAAAATAATGAAACAGATCAAATCTATGTGATTGGCCTTAAGACTGATTCCTAAGACCATTTAGATACTAAACATACATTACAAAATACTCCAAAGGCACTAAAATGAGAAAGCAACATCTGATTTTTCTTTCAAAGCATCTGTTTGTTCTTAATGTCAAGGAAACCAAAAAAACATAGCATACGCATTTCCAAAAGAAGAATCTGAAAAATTAAACTTTTACCTCGCTATAAAAAAAAAAAAAAATGAAACGGTTGAAATACAAAAATAAACAACATTTCCACCATATTTCAAGATACAAGATACCCAAACTTTCAATTTTGCAGAAAATATGCAAACATGTACTCCAATCATCTATTAAATTCATTTGACGTCCCTTTATAAAAAAATGAAAAATTCAGACTGGTGCAGAATCAGAAAAATTTACTTTATAACACATTGTATTGTTATTCTATTCTATTGCTCAACAATTTCATATGGATAATTTGACTCTGATCTATGAGTTTTTGGTAACGAATAGATGATTGTCCTTGGCTGACACAAGGAAATCAAATGCTCCCTAGTCGCTGTTTTACTTCTGATTACAATTCTTGCATTGGATGTAATCTGCATGCCTCGGTCACTCACCTCATAATTTAAGGAAAGCTAACTTCATCATGCCCTCTACTGATGTTTTGTGTTTTTCTGTAACATTTCCTAGTAAAAACCAGAACTTCTGAAGCATCCAAAGCAACTACGCCGGACTAAATGAAGTGTAAAACTAGCGTACGACACGAGCAAACTACGCATTCGAATAGACTAGACTAACTGATAACGCCATGTTAGGCTAAATTAAACTGTCATACGATACAATCAATATTCATCATCATCATCCTCAGCATCAATATACAATCTCTTCGCCACATAAACACCAATTCAATAACTACCAAAGTGAACTTATATACAACTGTTTGTAAAAAAAAATACAATAAATCCTATTAGGTTAAGAAGATCCACCAAAAAGACTAAAAGAATAACACAACAGTGACCTTCAAACACTTAGTCATGTCAGTCCAATAGCATCACAAGCACTCTTACTTCAAACACTATAAGAGTCTCCAGTCAAAATCTTCCACCAAAGACAAATCAAGATTCTTAAGCAAGAATTAGACAATTAAGCCTCATACAGCATCGCCAACCTTCAACAATTTAAAAAAAAAAAAAAAAAAAAAAAAAAAAAAAAGAATTCCAAACCAAAAAAATTTGAAGCCAATCGAAATAAAGAAAAAGTGAGACTGATGGAGACCCAATAAGTACCTGTTTGTCCTTCAAATCCACAACAACAACAACAACAACAAGAAGCACTCCATTCGAAGCTTAATTATTTGTCGTCACAACCACATGTCCCGAACAGAGACTCCATGAACTAATAACATTTCCAGAGAGGTCCAATGAGATATTATATAAAGAGTTATGCAGGAGAGGAAGGAGAAGAATATCTGCAATGACTCTTCAGGGAAATGTTGGGTTGTGAAAGTACCAGGAAGTGTTCTCATCAGCGCAGGGAGTTGAGTGAGTGCTGTCAAGTTTTCCAAGAACTTGCAATATTTGAGGTTAGGAACTGGCCACGTGGATTAAGAGTGGCCATGAACAGTGACTTAAGGAAAGAGTTTTTTTTTTTTAGACTAGGAAAGAGGTATGTTATTAATAGAGGGCCGCTAAAGGCACCCCACCAATTCATGAAGGCACCCTCTTATTGAGGGCACAAATCAAATTACCAAGGGCACCCAAAAATTAGGCCCGAAATCTCAAAAATACCCCTCGTGCAAAACAGAGTCACCCCACTACCCCACCACCGTCTTCTTGCTTGACTTGCCCTACTTCTCGTCAACGAACCAGCTAGCAATCTCGAATCTCAGTTGTCTTCGTTCTTCTCCGTCTCTCTCCTCTGTTGTAGGACATTTTTCGAGTTTGAAGGCTCCGAGTTTTGGTCGATTTCGTCTCCACATTAGGGCTCGATTCAAGTTTTTCGTTCACACACTCAAGTCGCGAAATCGATCGTTTGAAGGTACGTTGATAGTCTAATTAAGTTGCATTTGGTAGAGTAGTTGTTATATTTGTGTGGCGGTGCATTCAATGGTGCATTTATTGGAAAGTCGTGGTTCTCGGCCACACAGGCCAGAGATTTTGTTTACAGTCTCGGTCAAGCATGGCCAAGACTGAGGAGAGATTTTTGGGAACTTGTGGTTCTCGGCTAGACAGGCTAGTATAGTTTACACAGTCTCGGCAACGAATGGCCGAGAGTTATATTGTTATCTCGGTCACCACTTCACGAGAGCAACCATTGGTGTATAGTTTATGTTATGTCGGTGATGTACAACCGATAGTGTAAGATAGATCTCGGTTGTCCATGACCGAGACTTATATTATCGTCTCGGTCACAACATCACGAGAGTAAGTCGAAATGTATTATTTATGTCATGTCGGTGATGTACAACCGAGAATGTAAAATAGATCGCGGTTGTCCATAACCGAGACTTTTATTGTCGTCTCGGTCACAACATCACGAGAGTAAGTCGAAGTGTATTGTTTATGTCATGTCGGTGATGCACAACCGAGAAATTAATAATTGTCTCGGTTGATCATGACCGAGACTAATATTGATATCTCTGTGACATGTGACTGAGATTATTATATTTTTCTCGGACCTGCTTGACCGAGACTATGGAAATGGAACATTTTGCTCCTTTTTTTATATTCCTCTTATGTTTGTGCGGCAGACGCTTACAAGTTGTAGTCTTCTCAAGTATGGCTCGTTCAAAAGCCTCGGTGAGTAGGAAGGAGGTAGGTATTGAGGTGCCGAGGGGTAACCGTAGGCGAGGCGGACGGAGACCCCCGACGGCATCTTATCGGAAAGAGAAGGAGCATAAGAAGGTGGATTTGAAGGGAAATGGTAAGATTGGTGGAGGACGCGCAAAGAAAGTAGAATTGCACGATGAGGGTTCTAATATTTACATGCAGCGACAAGCAGATCTTGTCGTTGCCCGAGGCGAAGATGAGGCCCAGGCATTAGAGTATAGTAGTAGTGACTCATCAGCACCGACGGACACCACGAGTAGTGATCGTAACGTGGGTGGGAGTACTAGTGGTGGAGGTGCCCATAATGAGGGAGAGTCACATGGGCAGAGGGAAATGTGTACCGAGTGGAGCCCTACCATCCGGAGAGGATACTGAGGCAGTTTGGCCACGTGCAATCTATACCAGATCCTCCGTACCGACCATCGGAAGCACATTGAGGCCCTTCTGCACTCAAATACTCGGTCAAGTATGGTTTCCAAGTTGACAATTGGAAACGTTGGCATAACCATTTGTTGGCCCCCGAAGTGCATGGTGAAAAGGCCGAGTTCGAGTTTTTGGCTACACCGGACTATCTACCTTGGTTCCTCAGTCTCTCACCCATTGATCACCAACCCGATGTACTTCGATGACGACTTAGTTGCGACGACTATCAGTGACAATGAGCTACTTGAGGTATTAAACTGTATATAAATTATGTTGAAGTGTTAGCTAACTCTTGACAACACGATATGTATTACATTAACAGATTTAACATTTTTTTTCATCAGCGTAATAGGCGGGCGTTGGACGTGGCGTTAAGGTGGAAATTATCGCCGCCGGAGTTGTGTACAATGGAGTCTGCAAGGAAAATGGCGAGTGACGTCGTTAATTTCCTTTCTGGAAGGAGTTTCCGACCCACCACCACTACTACGACACCCACTACCGCAATCGGCCCAACCGACACATCAGCCCCTACCGAAGCAGCCCATAGACAGTCCCAGCACGATAATACTTCTACACATTCCACCCCGGGTAATGCACCACCCGCAATGGTCCCTGCTCGCCCCCCAAAGAGTATACATGGCAAGGAATACCAACGAAAGAATTTCGAGAAGCCAAAGGAGTGAAGGAACAGTGATGAAGTGATTTTTGTAGTTGCATTAACAGTTTTTCTTGAATTGAGGAACAATTACTTGATGTTTTGTTGAATGGTTCTTGAATGGGTCATGTGGCATGAAACTGATATGGAAAATTTGGCATTGTTTCTCTATCCATTGGAGTTATTAAACTGTATTTGTTATGTTTTTGCATTAATAACTAGATTATATATTACTGCTGAAATGCTCTTGCTTGACTTGTTCTTTTGAGCCTTAATTTCGTTTTCATGATCTGGTGTTAGTCAAGTACAGTACGTTTACTTTAAAACAATGAACAGTTGAGTTATTAAACTGTATTTGTTATGTTTGTGCATTGAAATGTGGAAAATGTGGCATGAAAGTGGTCTCGGTCGTTCAGGGCCGAAACCAAGGTACAGTTCTCGGCCCTGCAGGTCCGACATATCCTGATACGTCTCGGCCATATCCCTCCGACATATTCACGTGATACTCGTTGACTTTATAACCGAAAGTGATGTAGACCCCGAACAGAGACTACTTTCGGCTTTAGCATACCTAGATGTTTTCATTGTTTTCAGTCTGAGAATACCGAGAACAATTCATGTTTTTCGGTTGACACCCGCCGAGAGTGATGTAGACCCCAAACAGAGACTACTTTCAGCTTTGTCATACCGAGATGTTTGAATGCTTTTCAGTCTTCTCATACCGAGAATTTTCATGGCTCTCGGTCGTTCAGGGCCGAGAGGTGTGCGTGGCTGACTGACCGTTATTGCTGAGATGGGTTAATTGGGATCAATTAACAAGTAAGACACAATAACAACCATAGCATTGTACCTACCTAACTTTACAAACCATAACATAGTACCAACATCAATTTAGATACCATAACATATGAACAACGAATAGTCAATAACCTCACTATAAATTATTGACAACATCACGTTACATCACTTTACATTGTCAGAGTTAATAATATATATAAAAAATCCACTTTTCATCGTCAAGCATCAAGCATGACTGTCCAACTATGGAGAATCTAAATCTACCACGGATAGAGCTCTTTCTTCAGAAGGTCCGACTGGCACGATTTCACGAACGACAAATCCATCGCGCCATCCTTTAGCGCTCTCATCAACATATCGGCCCCACGATGGATATAAGGATGGTAGCGGTGCATTAACAGTCAACTTCACCTGTCAAGGTTAAAAGTACAACAGAGAACCCATTGTCACATACCCGATTAAGGATGAGAAAAAATCTCATCGTCAAAAAATCTACGAACTTACTCTAACCCAATGGATATTCCTTTCATTAATAATGGCAATGATAAGTCTGCTATGTAACGATGCCGGTGGAGCACTACGTAGAGGTAGAAATGTCGAGGCACTACCATGCGAGAGGTTTACTAGAATGACATTAAAGGCCGTTGATATTAACAATCCCATGTCTGGAAGTGTCAACCATTCTTCGAAGGAGGCAACAACGTGATTATCTGGACAATGCACGGCAGTCTTGACATTCTCGTAACTCGTTCCAAGCACTTCCCTCCAAAGGTTATACCCGATTATCTCATCAAACATTCTTCTATGTACTATCCTCCAACCGTCTACATCGGGAAGTCCTAGCCCGGAGGCAACACACCGATATCCACAATTTCCATTACCTATAACATCGATAATGCTCTCAACATATGGCAACCAATCCGGTTCTATGCAACGAGAGTAAGTCATGTTATATGCACTTTGGGTCCGTCGACTTGTACGACGCATTTTAGGCCAAACTTTACTTTTCTTGTTCCTCGAACTAGAAGCCTCTTCTGTTGATAGTTCGTACTCAACTCCGCTAGGCAATCTTGTCGTCGAAGAATCGTCTTCATCGAGTTTTCTCTTTGATCCTGGCTTACTTCCCATTTTTCAACATACACCCGATTGAAGACTCAGGTGTCCTTCCTTTTGTCTTTATTTTAGTAGGTGGCACCACTTCAGGTGTAGATGACGGTCGACTAATCTCCCTGAGCTGTTGAATAATCCTGATGCGATCGTCCTCTTGAATGCAAGCATGAAACTTTTGCAATGCTCTTTCAATCTCATCGTGCACATTGTACCTAGACCGATCCACAAGATTCTCATGTATCATACTCGACTTTCGCCAATACACATGAATGTCCTCGAGAGGGATGGGTGACCCAGCAAATTTATGGAAATCGAACTCGTGGGCACAAGGAAGGTCGTGTGTGGTACGTATCTCACAACTACAACGAGTTGAGTCGTGTCCAACATCCTCTCCACGTTCCAATTCATCTCGAATTAACTTAAGCGCTCGTTGAGAGACATGACCACGAATTGGCGATATAACTCATCAACATATTTGTGTTGGACCACATTCAAACCGAGCTCAAATGATGCCTTGATGTTGTTGTGTTGGATCCTAAGGATTCCATCAACCACATTCCACAAAGTCTCAAAATTTGCCTGACTGTTGCCAAGATGTAGCTTCAGAGTGGAATGCGCAGACTCAACCCTCTGTGTTGTTATTTCCCCCAAAGTGCATAAACCGATTTGCCCAGGCCTGTATGAATTTCTCCTTATACGTCTTTACCTATGTGTTCTCCAAGTAATCAAGAAGACCCTTCACATTCTCGAACTCACAGCGCAAGTAATTCATCTTAAGTTCGAATAAGGCCTCGGACTTAGCATACATCACACTCGTCCACCTATCCATGAAACGAGCGAAGCTTTCGTTATCCCCAAACATCTTCTTAGTCTTGGCCAATACTACTTTGTTGATGTGCCAAGAGCAAAGAAGGTGAGACGATGATGGGAATACTTCTTCGATGGCACTAATAAGGCCTAAGTCCCAATCCGTAACAAACACGTCAGGTTTAGGCCACCCATCAAGTATGGATCTTAACTTCTCAAGTGCCTAAACATAATTTGCATGACTCTCTAATGATATGAAAGCAAACCCAACGGAGAACGTCAAAAGCGTTGAAGTGATGCCAATAATCTCCAACATGGGCATTCGATACCTATTTGTTTTGTAAGTGCAATCCATCAAAATTACCGATAAGAAACACTTTAACAACTTGATTGAATCAAGATGTGACCAAAACAAATCAGTGACGGTATTCGTATCGGGATGCTTCCTATGCCACGACATCCACTTATTCTTCTCCAATATGTGCAATAGTTGTTGCATTTGAGTCCTCCCACCCGCATCCTCAATTCAGAATTTTTGTCTTGCATTATATGTTGTCCGCATGGGCGATACGTTTGTAACATCTCTTTGCTTCAACGTATTGAGGATGTCTTTTGGCTTCACATTACCCTTTGTCATGTGCACCACAACCTCCTGTTCCCCCTTATCCAATATTCAGGCATATGAATGTCCGTCCAAGTTATTCGCGGGGTCGTGATTGTGCCTCCCACATATGGCAGTGACATACCACAAAGAGTCAACATTTTCCTTGATGTTAATAAGGAAAGAGCATCCACATTTCTTCGTACCGATTTGAGTCCTCCCGTCTCCTCTTCTTCTTCATTTCTTGCTTTCAAAGCAATTTTGGCCGCTTTACCTTTCCCAACTCTTTGTGACATTCCCATATATGTACCAGACCTCTCACACGTAAGTTTCACCCTTCCCCTGCGCTTAATCCCTCCGGCATCAGAGTGCTTCGCCACTAACACAAACTTGTTCTCCCGGCCTATCATTTGAAGCCATGAAATTACCGCTTCTCTAGATGGGAATGGCCTACAAGGTGTAAATGCATCCTTGTAGTATGGAAATAAAGTAAAAATCGACATTACCTGCAATACAAACATTGTAACATTATGATCAACCAAAATGCACTGTAAACTCACCAAAAAACCCAAGTTTTCAGTTGTATAGGTCCGCGACTATAAATACATTTTCGTTCATGTCCAACCGAGACCTGCGAAATAGTCTCGTCCGTTCCATACCGATACTATACCATTAGTTTCGGTCACAGCATGACCGTGACTTACGCGTAAGTCTCGGTGGATGTTGACCGAGAGGTTTCTATAAGTCTCGGTCCTGCTAGGCCGAATCAATCGCGCCCGTGAAAAATCGTTTGAAAATTTGAGAAACCACAAATAAAACACATTAAATTTCAACAATTACCTCTTGTTCTACCTCCTCTTGCACCAATGCAGTACAATTTTCCATTTTATAGTGCAAACAAACTCGGATTGCTTGAATTTACCAAACCCTACGTTGACAAACCAAACCATAAATTTCACAATTTTTTATCCAAAAAACAGTTCCTTCAAAGCTTCATTTCATTGTCAAACATTGTTACCTCGCTGTCGGATGATGTCAAAACGCAAGAATCGATACACGCTCGGCAAACACAATTGTGGCTTCAGGTTTCACTTGTGATCCAAGGTGGTGGGGTGCCCCAGTTTTGCATTGAAAATGATTTGTGGGGTTTGAGTGAATATATATGGAGGGGCAAAATAGTCATTTCCATTTCAGCTAGGAGAATTATAAAAATTATGGGTGCCTTCATGAATTAGTGGGGTGCCCTTAGCAGCCCTCTATTAATATGAAGAAATATATATAGTCATAGTACTATTAAGTACGATAAGCCCAAATGATTAAGTGCGGTTGAGCTTAGGCAAGGAGGAGGTAAAGTTAGAATGTTACTATAATTTCGGTCGGGCACGTGCTTATGCGTGTCTCCTCGATGCCCCTCAAAATACGCATGTACAAGCATTTTGACAAAAAATGAATGGATGCACATATGTGCGTGCTCGATCTAAGTGCCCGATGTATGCGCGTGTCACATTAGTATGTTTTCCTTATTTTTTATGAGACCAGTGTTAAGAAAAGAAGTAAAATCTTTTTACCAAAAAAAGACACAAAAAATCAAGAAAAGAGATTGAATTCAAAACATTTTGTTAGAGGATTCGCGTAGAGTAGCACATATGTATATAAATGTTGAACTTTTGACTTGATTAACATTATTAGAAAAAGTATTCCTAAATCTAACACCCATTCCAAAATATTTAAAAATCTAGCTTTCTTGTTTGATGTGTCATTGTTTAGGTGACAAATATACATAAAACGTGTTCCCAAACTACGACTTACCTCAAAACATAAAAGTCGTGTTCCCAAGCCACAACTTACCTAGCAACGTAAAATTGTGTTCATAAACTACGTTTTCCATGCAACATAAATAGACACACAAAAGCATGTTCCTAAAACATGTTTTCCACATAACATAACACAAAACAAATAAGTCGTGTTCTTGAAATACATTTTTCATGTAACGCCCCTAATTCTCTATTTGGATAATTAGTCCTTTTTATCAAAGTAATTTGGTAGACGTACGTGGTATTGTTAGGCCAGAAGAATTTGCAACGACTTCAAAGCGTGTAACACTGCCACTTTCCTAAAGGAGATTTTGCTTTATATGCTGCAAGAATTAGCAAAAATCCTAGAGGATACAATGAAGCAAAATCAGCTTGCACTTGCAATAGTGAAAGCTGAAACACAAGCAATTGCAATGTATTTCGAGATGTTCTTCCTCCCCAAACCTCTTCTCTTATAAAGCCATGGTCAAAACCAGCCGGAGAAGAAAGGGGAGTAATGTAGCAGTTTCAACTGCATCCACTCAGTCAACATTGAATGGGCTCATTAACTGCCCATTCAATGCTGAATGGGTCAAGCAAATAACTACCCACATAGTAAATTCGAAAATGGTCAAAAATTAATAGTAAAAGGTTTTACCCATGGTTAGCCCACACAGTACACACATGCGCACGTGCCTCGTGTAAAGTGCTAAGAGCGCCTATAAAAGTGCCTAAAATGCGCCATATGCATCGCGCAGCACACATGCGTGCTTTCGTGTGGCTCACTTTGCATAACACTTGTGGTTTTTCTTTTACACATAATGTAGTGCAAGAGTATATATGCTCTTTAAACTAAAAGTTTCTAACCAATGTGGGACTAAACATTTCTTTTGAAAATTCCCACAGGTATATGTGTAATGGCGTAAATAATGGGTATACTATATACAATTTAGTTGACTTAAGTGGGAATATAAGCCTAAGTAAATAAAAATAAGCCTTAAGGACTTGTAAAATAAATATAACAAAGAAAAAGGGCAAATTGATAATTACACACACTTAAGAGTATTTATGTAAAATACAAGGAATAATGGATTTAAGGTAGACTTTAGGATCATCCTAGTACTTAAACCCATCAAGATGAGATGTATTGGTCGACAAAACCCTAATCTCATTATTTAAGTATTTATATCAAAATTAGGGGTTAAAACCACATTTGATTTGAAAATCACTATGTAGAGAAATTGAGGAGGAATCTTAGAACACTTGTTTAGTGGATTTGGTAGAGGAGAGGGAACTATCATCAAGATGTCGCAAAGTAAGGTAAATATTTGCCTCATCTTCTCTAATTTCACCTATTCGATTTGCATATTTGATTTTGGGTTGAAATCATGATTTTTCTTGGGGTTTTAAGATAGAAGATAAACCCCTATATTTTGATTTGTGATTTGGGCCATCTCCATCTCATCTTCTTAGGTTTATTCAATTGGAGTTGCAAAATCTATGTGTTAATAGTTGCTTTTATGGTTTGAATGCATTCTTTGATTGAATGGGTATGATCTTGTGGTTTAAAACAAGTTGTTCCTTAATGATTTAATCGGATTTTATTCATTAGGGGTCAACATGAGTTATTAGGGGATTTGAAAATTGGATTTCGATTCTGGAGTTGTGAGTTCGTGCCCAGCGCCACGCCACGCCGGTGCCACGCCCACAAGTGGTGTGGTGCTGGTCATGATGGTGCTCTTTGGACAATTAAGGAAGTTGACCCAACGATTCCCCAATGCCATGACATGTAACGTAAAGCATTGGAAAAACATTGAGACTTAGTTGATATTTTTGATTCGAAGCCAAAGATTTCACCCAAACGCCCTGTGGGTAAACCTGTGGTGCTAGGACGACGCTGGACATTTTTATAGATTTAAAGTCGGAGGTTTTATTTTTGAAAATTACCAAGTTTTGTCAAGATATAACTCTGGGACAAGAATTTGTAACGACCCCTTCCTTAAATTAGGGTACCGCTCGGCCTAATCCTATCATTAAGCCTTAACCTTAGCCATGTAAGACTTAATAACGTAGTAGTTAGCCTTTTCAATTTATTCACCTCATTACTTATTTCTAGAACAAGCATTACACCATTCTCACACTTATTAACATTTCAGAATTAATTAAAACTTTTCAACTTGTAAAATATTCAGAGGAAGTCTTAATGAATTAGCAGAAGCAATTAATATAATTCTTAAGTATGTGGAAACCGGGAAACAACCATCACATGCACATATATGATAGAACGACGACAACCGTATGATAAACATGTGTCTAGTCGAGGAACTATCGCTCAACCCAAATATACAACTCAAAAGTATAAAAAAGACAAATAATTCTTACAAAAAAATCTTAAAACCTACAAAGTCAGAATTAGTAGCACTCTGATGGCTCAGAGGTAGTCGCAAATCTTTTACTTGCCCGGTCTACTACTCGATGGTTCTGCACCCACCGTCATAAAGAGGACGGTGAGTACAATAATGTAGAAAGTAAAACTGAGAGACATTTATCTACATTTTCAAATATACAACAAGTATCAGAAAAACATAATAATAGCAACTAAGCTGAAAAAGGATCATGCTAAGAGGCACTGATGCGTGCCGCAAGTATAACGACTAGCTTGTAGTATAGTGCAATCAACTTACGTTGATCGCAAATATCGTCCTCAGAGTAAGGTTTTTGCACTAGTGGTTTACCTATTTAACTTTGAGCTATTACTAAGGAAATAACTTTTTTAATTGATTTTATACTAACTAAATTAACATAACAAATCAATTTAAACTTTACTTGAACTCTTACATTAAGGATATCTTAATTCATAACTTCACCTAAGTAATTTAATGCCATACTTTGTATTCATGTTTACATCTCAATATGTTGTGTGCAATGCCTAATTAGAATAGACAGATTAATTTCCTTCAAATCTACTTCAACCTACTATCGTGATGAGAAATATTCTAATGTGCAATCTAGAACTCTGCCTATCTGTGTGAATAACGTAAGCTTCATATTGCTTTAACTCCCAAATTATTAGAATCATACAACTAAATTCACTATTCGTGCCTCCCTAATCAACAACTATTTATTAATGTTGTATATTTTACGATTGTATCGTTCATGTCCGGATTAAAAGCTTCAATGGCCATGATAACTTCTAAAACCTAAGTTCATTAAATATGTGGCCAGTATGTCTAAAGCCTTACGCTCAGAATCAATATAATTTTCAACCATTGCACTTTTTATAAATGTTTTTTATTCATATTCAAAGCCTAACATATATACTACAGGGTCCATTGATCCCTAAGATAAATATATTACTCACACTTCATTGAAACACGCACATCACAATTCATAATTGAAATCATTGCAAATCAGATATGAATATAAATATTACCTTCAATTTAATCAACGAAACTAAACTTGAACTGCAAACGTGAAGTCTTCAAAGCTTTTTTCACACAAACTCCTTAATACTTAAACTCAATGTAAACTCTATGCTAATTACTCTAATGGTGGCTATGGTGTGTTTACCACTACCTAATACCTATTTATGCTCCCTAATAATAATTAAAAAAAACCCTACTTTACAATTTAACTTGAATCAAACCTCTAACTTTCTATTTCCTGCGTGCTTGGCGCTATCACTTATGTCCCAGCATTGTGCCTTGTAGCCACTGCGCTGCCATTGTATGTGTATTTTTCTCTCCTTGGTGCTACTACGCTGTCACTACCTTGCTCGACGCTGTGCGTTTTGCACCATAGTGTTGCCACTATGCTGGACCTCTATTTCATCTCTTCCATGTCGTGCCTTTCCTTCCTACGTTATGCCTTTTGTTCCCATAGCGTCAACTCATATAGCCATGTCACCAATTTTTTTATGGGTTTTTATTTCATTTTTTCTTAATTTTCCTCAATTCCTTCCTTTACACCTTAATTCCCTTAAAATGCAATAATACCATGAATTATCACTCATTTAAGGATATTTATACTAAATATACGACTAAACTAATCCTATACATAAGTATAATTAATCACTTATCAAATACCCCTAAACTTAGAATTTTTTTCGTCTCAAGCAAAGGTGTATTCTATTTCTTATAATACTAGTTCTCATTCAATTTACATTTTTCATTCGGTATCTTTTAATTCACTATGTTTCAAGTTAACAATCCACTTAAGAGTTTTTTCTATTTTTGCAGAAACTTATATTTTTAAGATGTCACTTTTAACAACATATATAACTTCACTTTCGAAAAACCAAAGTAGATCACTATTACAAACAATCACTACTCACAAGTTTGTTTCATCTCAATACTCGAGTAGCAAATATATAATTTCATGGTTTCTCATTAAGCTCAGGAGTTCACAAAATAAGCATAGATCAAACTCATCTTTGCTAAACTTTAGCACGTCAAGAATCTAGAGGACTTAACTTAGTTGGAATGGAAATTTATTTCAATTAGCAAATCGTACTCGAATTAAATCTTTTATTTGAAGAGTTTTAGTTTACTTTTTCCTTTTTTTTTTCCTTTTTTTCATTCTTTTTCTTATTTTCATTTTTTATTTAACATTCTCTGCTTTTTTTCCTACGGACCTTATTTTTCCTCACTATTTTCAAATATCAAGTTCTCTGCTCCATCTCTTATAGAACTTGTGACATCTGAGAATTTTATTAACTTAATTAGGTGGCTGATGAAGTTTTTTCGAATTTAATTTGAAATTTAGGTATCCGAATGTTACGGGTCGGAGATCATAAATTTTAATATTATTTTTATGTGACATGTGCCTATTTGATGTATTATACACTATTTCGACGTGAAATAGGGTCAAGTGGCGTGTATACACGGTGTCCGTGAGTTTCAGAGCGGGTTAGGAATATTTTTCGATTTTTGGTGAAGTTTGGGTTTTTTCTCAAAATTAAATTTGGATATAAATTGAAGAAATAATCATGAAATTAAGTTAAATAATTCGTAAATTGGTGGGCTCCTAGTGACACACGGTGTCGAGAGTGACACGCGTGGGATGTACCATAGTGTGCATGCCCAAAGATGATCGTTAGCGTGTTTGCCAAATTTATAGCCGTGAATATATATATGTGTATTTCAATATAGTTTATATATAAATCAATCCTATAATTTGAATTAAATAAAAGTATACTTTGGATTCACCTTGAGGTACGCGTAGTGTGAGTCTCGAGGAAATCTTATATTTATCCAAACTTACACCGCTTCATTCAAGTTTGGGTTGAGACAAAAATTGACCTTGAGATACATAGTACGTATCTCGAGAAAGGTCAAAATGAATCATAAGATCTACCTCGAAATTCATGCGATGCAAATCTCGAGAAGTTCTTATATTTATCAACAACATAAACCCATCTTCTTCCCCTGTATTTCGAAGTGCGATGCGAATCTCGAGGAGTTCATATATTTATCTCTAATATAAACCCATCTTTTTCCCGTGTATTTCGAAACCAAGAGAGATTAATGGAGGCAGAGAGAGAGAGAGAGAGAGAGAAAGAGAGAGAGAGAGAGAGAGAGAGAGAGAGAGATATGTGAGTTTGTTGTTGTTGGTAATTGTAACGGGTTGAAGTTAGGTTAATGGAAATGCAAGTTTTCAATTTTGGAACCGTGGGGATTGGTTATTGGGTTTGAATTCGAGAGGGAAACAAGTCGATTGTTGTTGTTGAATTCGTTGATTGTGAGATAAAAGAGAGAGGGTGAGGAATTGATCTAAATTAAAAAAAGCTCGGGCAAACTGTAAAAATAGTCCATCTTCATTTGAGGAAGAAGATGACCCCCATATGCTATCTCCTCTATCCCTCGACCATTGGGGGGGGGGGAAATGGGGTTTGGGCAAGGATGAACCATGCACAGACTCTAAACTGAAAAAACAAAAAAAAAATAGTTGAGTACGAAACTCTCTGTTTCGTTCCCAGGGAGGGAGGAAGGGGATGACCTCTGAATCAAGTTTGGCTCAGTTGAGTCGAATTGGACCCAGTTCAGCGAGAAAACCCCTTCCCACTATTTAAATAAAAAAACTTAAAAATAGGAAAAAATTAAATAAAATCCCTAAAAATTAGAAAAAATTTTGAAAAATGAAAATTTTGGACAAATTGGTGGGAATTAGGGGTTTTTATCAAAAAATGAGGAATTTGAAAAATTCGTGATGATTTATATCAGGGTCTCGTAGTGTGTGCTACGATACCCGAAAATGTCCAAAATTTGAAAAATATTTTAAAAGCCTAGTCAAGGGTAATTTTCAATTCCAGACCATAATTTGGGGTCAAAATTGGGATTCAGACATTCGATGATAAGATTTGGAAGGATTTTGGATTTTTCAGGTCGAGGATGACCAAATAAAATATAATAAATTTAAAAAATTATATTTAAGGCTAGACAATGTAATTTTTGATGCCGAACAATAATCTTGAGTCAAAAAAATCTGAGTATCGGATAATTTATTTCGAACGTAATTTGGGGGGTTCGGGACGTGATCGAGTCAATTAAATTGTAAATAATTGGAAAAAAAGGTGAAGTTGTTGGGGAGGCTTACAAGACGTATTAATGAATTATAAGACCGCGATTAGAGCCCGGTGTAGACTAGTTTACCAACTTGGAGCATAAGGGAGTTGCGATATCACGTTTTTAAGGTTAAGTAAATCCAATAGTAACCTTTACACTGTATGATTATAATTTCTTATAAATTGCATTGATCCTTGATATTGCATTTTTGTTGTACATGGATACAAGGTTTGGGAGGATAAGGCGATTCAAATCTCCTTATAGCATAGAATATACCGTGGTTATATAACACTATATTAAACTTGAGGGGCTAGAGTTACTGATACTTTGCATCAATGGTTATCATGAGTTCACGTTGAACTAAATCATACCCCCATAGTCTAGAGGAAAAAGACTCGTTCGATTATTCTCCCCGTGCATGAGTCATTATTGTTTACTTAATACTTTCGGAAACGTTATCTGATTGTTGTCGGATAACAAAAAAAGATGGATTCACTGTTGTATTTAAATTCCTTATATTATATCCTTCATTTTATCTCTTAGATTATTATGCATTTGATTATTACAAGTGTACTGAATAGTGTGGGATTTACTTATCTGACATTATCGAATTTTATAATTGGATAATGAAAAGTTCTAGTGGCAACTAGGTAAAGGGAAGCTTTTTTACTATATGTGACTTGCTTAGTTCTTTTCTCTACGTATATATTGGTTTTTTGAATATATTATATTGTGTAAATGGGTTTAGGGGTTCTAGTATGATTAAGAGCTCCTTTAGAATAGCTGGAATAGTTTTAGGATGAATTGAAATAATTTTGGAGTTAAGGTAATGGAAGATTAAGAGTTTTGATATTTTAAATCAAGTTAGAATGAATATATAATTTAGTTGATGCTATATATATTGTTATGGGTGTATTGTGGGTCATTCGGCATTTCCACCATGTAAGCAGGTTTTGTTGAAGATTTTAGAAAGCTAGGATTTTTGGTGTAGGCTTAAAAATAGAGGAGGTGCTGGCAAAATCTTTTCACAGAACTTTGAGGACTATCTAATTAATGTAAACGAACTTTGAGGTTTAAGATTCACTTAGAATCCATAGTGGTTGATAAAGTCTTATAAATGAAGATTACAAGGTCTTATTCTTAATTTTTATTAATGGAGGGATTAAGTCTGTTAGATTATTAAGGGATTAAGGTAATCTAGGCCAGTAAGATGCCCTAATTAGGTGGGGGTCTGATAGAACTTGTGAGATTCTCTCATTTTTTTAGTTCTAAAACTCTTGTTAGCACTTCTCACTTTCACTAAATCAAGTAAGTTAAATTCAACTTCTAATAAACCATGCCTATTTCTTCCCCTCTTTGCACTAAGCCTTTATTTCTTTTGTATTTGCAAGTAAGATTCACACTTACTATATAATCCTATGAGATCTAATTTTTTTTTACAAGAAGTGTTATAACTTTTTGCTTTTATTTTAAGTTCAAGGTCTTCCCTAACTCTAGGTTTCTAATCATTAAATTTCACCGTTGTTCGCAACATTTCATTATTTCTTCTTCAAAACTTTAAAACATTCTTTTGAGTTTCATATCAACAAGATACTATTAATCTAGTTATCCACAATTAAAGGCATGAACATGCAAATGAACTACTTATTCATTACATATTACTATATATAACCTAATATATACTACTTAAACATTCAAATAGTAAATAAAATTCAAAATTTATGCGCTACCATGCTTTCCTCCTTAACTACTTCAAATTAAAATTTAAAAGATCATATCTATCGTGTTTATCCTTATTCTCAGTGATAAGTAAGTATTTATAGGTTTTTAGTAGTCTATTTTAGTATATTTAATTATTAAAAGTATTTAAAATAAATATTTAATTATATTTTTTGGTCATTTTTAGGTGAAACGGAGTGCGCGGTTGAATTCGTGGCAGAAAAATACTCAAAATGGAGCATTTACTTGCAGTGATCGGATGTCGGAGAGTTTGCCTCGAAATACGGGTTGCGTGGTAGGTCGAATAGCCGACAATATGTTTCAACCAATCAAAAGATGACACGTCAACACTTTGCAACACCTGGGTGCCAAGTGTCACGCGCCTGTTGGTCCACAACGTCAACACAAAGCCAGCGCCACCAATCACTCGTTGCCACGTCAGCCCGAAAGACACGTCACACACCGCCTTAATTTCTCTTCGTTTCAGATACCATCGATATGCCTCGAGATTCGTGCTTACACAAACTCCCAGGTTTTCGCTCAATGTTCGTGCCATTTTCCTCCACCAGCGCACGTACACGTGGCGTGATCTCACTCGTCCAGCTGGTCACATTGACGTGTTTCGGCTAACCACGTGATGCCATGTGTTGCTGAGTCACCATTCACACAACAGAACGCACGGTTCTCGGTGAATCCAGCGGTGCCAAGTAAGTGGCAGTGATAGGGACAAACCAATGGCGTGCAGACACGTGGCGCGATAATAGAAAAATAGTGAATCACGTTGAGACACGTGGCAGAGTCAGAATTTTGATCCAAAAACACCCCTACGATGCTCCTCGGCGCACGAGTAAAATTAGTATCCAAGTACAATTTGGAGTATTTTTATATATTAGGAACCTAGGTATTATTTAGTAACAATTAATTAGTATTTTTTAGAGATCAATTATTATTTTTAGTAGTGAATTTTGAAGATGATGTCCGGCTAATCAATTTCTTGCCTAAGTCGAAGGGGAAGCAAGTCGGGATCATGGATTCAAAGCATATTATGTGAGATATTTTATTTTATTATTTAATTAATTTAATTTCTCCTATTTCATTGTTGTTGATGTAATTATTATGATTTAAATCTAGGGTATGTATACGTCCGATGCGTGCTTTTAGATTGACAATTTATTGTTATTTGAAATATTAGTATCCGTGTAATTGTGCTTTTAGACCAATAAAGTAACAAACATTCACCCGTTAGCCATAAACCCTTTCGATTCTTGAATGTGCAACAATTGAATCTAGGTTAAATCGATAGCGGTTGTGATCCGGTTATCTAGGATTAGTGTTCCCACAGATCTATATTACTGCGGTTAGTGTGTTAAACCTAGGGCTGGCAATTTGGGTCATGAAACGTATAACACGACACGACACGACACGACCTTAAACATGTCGTGGGTTTGCCAAAAATGTATGTGGGTCATAAACAGGTTAACCTGTTTATACACGGTTAATAAACGAGTCGTTAACGTGTTAACCCGTGTGACTCGTTTATGACTCGCATAATTATTTACATATAAATACAAATTTTTCATTTTTGCAACCCTAAAGTATCAAAAGTTCACAACTCACGGCTACGGCTTCTTCACCACTTCGGCTGTTCGGCACTTCCAGACTCCAGTATTCCACCACTTCGCCAGCTCTTCTTCCGCCTTGGGTCGACGACGACGATGACGACGCGGAAGAGCCAACAAGGAAGAAGGAGATTGCCTCAGGTAACAAAATCTCTCTCACCCCCTCTCTCTCTCTCTCCCTCTCTCTCTGTCTCGATTGCCTCAGCCAACAAGGAAGAACTGTCGCGGCGGACTTTCCCCTTCCTGTGTCTCTTGTTCTTCCTCTTCGAGCCCACCGGATCCCCTTCGCCGTCACCGCGACAGTTCTTCCTCTTCGAGCCCTCCGGATCCCCTTCGCCGTCACCATCGTCGCGGCGGACTTTCCCTTTCCTGCGTCTCTTGTTCTTCCTCTTCGAGCCCTCCGGATCCCCCCTCGTCGCCGTCATCTCCGCCTCCTCGTACCCCCTACCACCCACTATCGCCCCCATCACCACCTCCAATAGAGCGCCGCCGTAAACAGAGCACTCTCTCGTCCTCCGACTCTCCTCGGGATTCGTTCTCGGTGATTTCGCGGTGGCGAGGGAGGGTTGGGGGTTTGGCGGTGAGAGGGAGAAGTGATGGTGGCGATGAGAGGGAGAAGTTGTGAGTAGTGATGGTGGCGATGAGTGGCGATGAGAGGTAGAAGTGATGGTGGCGATGAGAGGGAGAAGAGAAATCATGATTATATATATAAAATGACCTTTACGAAATAATGGACAGTTATACATCTGGTCATTTATATTTCAAATATAATAATGTTTGCATAGCAGTAGAGAATGTTATCATAGGTATAAAATGACAATTTTTAGCATAAGAGGTAATTGTTTGAATCTCTTAGCGGTAGAGAATGTTTGCGCCTTTTGTTTTTCTTTTTTACTGTGATTGTTGTTTTAATCGGTTGTGATTGTTGTTTTAATCTCCAAATCAATTCGAGGTTGTTCTCAGTTGGGAATAAACGTTATAAATATTGTATTTGTGTTGTTGATTTTAATTTTTAATGTGCTGCGGTTGAATAACATTCTTGCTTGCGAGATTGGATATGTGCAGGATTAGAAGGTTATATTATTTTTGACATTTTTACTGTTATTTATCTTTAGTATCTCAAGCTTTATAATTATTAATAAACTCCATTTTTTATTTGTTGTAGGGCAAGATGTCAAGCTGGATTTGGAGAATATTACAAAAGATGTACTTAACTTGAGTGTGAGTGATGATCCACGGTCAACTACTTGCTCAAACTCTGTTGGAAACTAGAGAACTCGAAGCTTTTTTTGTTCATTAACCTTGAATTTATCTCTTACTTCTATGTTAACTTCATATAACCTTGTAGTTGGGTTATTAAACTTGAACTTGACTATTTGAGAGCTTGTATTTTTAATTTTTCTTTATATTAGATGGGTTTATCATTAATCTAGTAGCAACTGTAGCATGTTTAACAGGTTGATAAATAAGTACACAAATGAGTCGCGAGTTAAACAGGTTAAACATGATTTGTTTAATAAACGTGTTAAACAGGTACACAAACGAGTCGAGTTAAATAGGTTAAAATATGATCTGTTTAATAAACGTGTTAAACGTGTCATAAACAGGTTACCTGTTTATTAAACGTGTCGTGTGTCGTGTTTACAAATAGTGACTCGTTTAATAAACGTGTCGTGTGAGGGTTTAGGATAATTATGACACGACACGTTTACGACACGACACGTTTACGACTCGCTGACACGAATTGCCAGCCCTTGTTAAACCTGATTGACAGATGTCTAAGGTTATACATTAATTAGGAAAATAGTTAGTGGCGGATGTCCTGATTATCAGAATTAGGGGCATTAGGAATTTCTAGCGGATGTCGATTCTTTATGGCTAATCTAGGAGAATTAAATTAATAGTTTATTTGGGAAAGATTGAAGACCATTGAATGCTATTGAATATTGATTCTGATTTGTTGAACTGGAGATTTAGATGATTTCTCATTATTGATATTAATTTTTGAGAACTTTTTATTTTTGTTAGTTTAATTAATTATTTTATTGAATTTTCTGAAAACCCCCGTTTTTAGTTAACTTGGAGTAACTCAAGTCCTGTGGATTCGACCCCGTATTTACCACTACTACACCCTTGTGGTTGGTAACTCGATTACGGGTTATATTTGACACGCACGACACGTGATCAAATTTTGGCGCCGTTGCCGGGGACTTAGTCTTTACTTTGAGTTTAGGCGTTAGTTAGTTATATTAATTATTTTTAACATTAGTTTAGTTAATTTATTTATTTTTTAAGTTAGATTAGTAATTAATTGTTTTTTATTTATTAGTTTAGTTTAGTTAATTTATTTTTATTAGTTTAGTTAATTTATTTTTAATTACTTTGAGTTTAGGTTTCTTTTTTTTATTTTTTTATTTTATTTTTTTATTTTAGTTTTATGTTACCACACCTCACTCGGTCAAAATCGGCCTGCTCATTATTACCTTTCAACCCTGAACCAGAGAGAACTTTTCACAGGTGGATTAGAGAGACCCAACTTAGGCAATAGCTGTAACGACAACTTGTGTCACGTGCCAACTAAAGGTCATATGTGGGACACACTCTTCGAATACGTATGTCCAAATCTTGAGTGGAGAAGTATAGGTGGAGAATTCGAGGAGCTGAAAAACGAATGGGAGCGCGCCTCGAGTCACGTGTCGACGTGGGACCGAGATAGTCGCTTAATGTGGATATATTGGCTATGTGGTTTTAATGTGTACATTAGATACGTCTCGTGATGCGTGTAGCGCGAATATCGAGATTTTGAAATGAGGCGGGTTGCCTCGAGATGCGCGCTGCTTGATTTTCGAGGACACTTTTGATTTGAAATTAAAAGAGAAAGAGAAAAAAAAAATATATATGTATAAATGGGATAAGAAAAAAAAAGAAAAGAAGATAAGATCAGGAGAGAGATCGTGAAGAAGGAGAGAGAGTGAAGGGAGAAAGAGAGAGCAAGAGATCGGAGACCGGCAGAGGCGACGGAGCCCGGCTCACGGCTAGGATCCAGCAGCGGCACGGACGGCTAGCCGCAGACGAGTTGCAACAGCCGCGTGAGGCAGGCGCGGTGGCGGATTGCGTACCACCAGGCGGCGACGACTACAGGGAAGCAACGCTGGTGCAGCAACGGGTCGCCGACGGGATTGTTAGCAGCTAGACGGCGGCGACGGAATGCTTGCAGTGGCAGCGGCTCGGCTGCAAGGTTAGAAGATGCAGCGGCGACGAGGAGATGTAGTGAGGCGGCGGCGCACGGCTGTAACGGCCCATTTTATAAATGTCTATTCAATTTACCTACATGGACGCTAGCTCGGATTCACATAGACGTCGCGGTAGGGTAGGACACACGGGGACTTAGGTATGCTAGGTATGGTGTGTTGGATGCTTATTTGCGGTGAAATTCATTGAAACACATCACATGTGTGTATGTTGTATATAAATACGTGCGAGATTGTGTGAAATGTATTCGTCTCGATATGCGTGTCGACGTGGGTACCGGGTAGTCGACGAGACCGAATATTAGGTCGGGGAAACTAAAACACACAAATTACTAATATGGAATGGGTATTAGGCGGCTAGTGACGCGGCGGTTCCGTATATCGCAGTTCGGACGCGAAATCGGGCGTCGAAATGCCCGAAAAATGGGCGAGTGTCCTAGTTGTGTGACACTTTGGTGTCAGGGACACAAAGTCAAAAGCACTTATCTTTATCTAAACCACTCCACCACCTTTCCTCTCACCTCACACACACACACCTCGTACACTCCCGCACACCCACACACACACACCAGGGAGGCCGAGAGCGAGGAAGAAGGAACGCGGTGAGGAGGAAGAGAAGCTGGGAAGGAGAGAAGAGGGAGGAAACGTCACGATCGAGGTGCGTTTTAGTAGTTTTGGTTGTGGGCTTCGGCTTGGCCGAGGTGGCGAGACGGGGGTTCGGCCAAGGAGGTCAAACCGCGTCTCGGTGGTGATGACAGGGGTGTCTCCCCTACCATCGAGTCCATCGGGGGTTGGGGATGAGAGAAACCCCAAACCGCAGTAGAAATTTTTTTCGATAGAACCAGCGAACTGGTTCGATCAGATGGGGAAGAAGGTGCGCACGCGCGCGAATGCTGGGTCGGGTCCGACCCGTTTGGGTCGACCCGACCCAAACAAACCCGGGCCGGGTCGGGTCGACCCGACCCAGAGCCAAACAGTAAAAAAAAGAAAGAAAAAGAGAAAATAGAGGAAAAATTTGAGAAATTTTTGGAAAATTCCGGAAAATATTGGGAAAATTCTGAAAAAAATATATTTTCATAAAATAAATAGAAATTCATGACTTTCTATGAAACATAAAATATTTGGATATTTCGGACGCAACTTTTTGTGGGATTTTGCCTCGAAAAGCGCAAAATAGGTAATTTAGCCTAAAAATTGTAGAAATTTGTTGTAAATTTTCATGCTAAATTAAATTATTGATAAATGGACATAGGTTGACACGGGTATCAATTGGCGACCAAGGACCCAATGGACTTGGACTCGGGGATTGATTACGGGGTAGTAGAGCGCGTTGTGAGGTTTGTAAAACCCAATGGAAAAACTCTTGAGTATTTATTTTGCTTTCGTATTTCCATTCCTTTCCATTATTCCTTTTGATTTTTCCTATATCTATATCCTGTTGTTGTTTGCATGGTTGGTTCGTTACTCCCACCGGATTGTTCCGTTGTGTGTTTATGCATTCTAGACCATAGCATGTGTATCAGGAGTGCTCGGTGGATAACGACCCGAGGGAACTGCTATATGTGTCGGTGCGTCGTAGGTCTACGCCGACCACCGAGAGGGATCAGGTGATAACTAGATGGGTGCACCCACTAGTGGGATCCTGGAAGGAAATCCTGAAGTATGGTTTAGTATGACTGGAACAAACACACACAGTTGCATTTTATTGTTATTTACGCATGCGATGCCCAACTTACAGTTGCCTGTTTACATTCCGCATGTTTATTTAACAATATTTATTAAATTCCATTTGCTTATTTGAATGCTCGGAGGAGTTCCTTGGGATTTTACTGACAGTACTCGTCATCCATTTTTTTCTGTGATGATTGAGTGCAGATCCTAGTACAAGTAAGGGTAAGGGTATCTTATGTGACCACCTCTGACTGCCTATCGTTGAGAATTACTTGTACCCGTGTTTTTATTTTTTATATTTTGATTCTTTTGGGAACTGGGGAGTGACATGGCATTGTACATAGGTACGTTACATAGTACAATCATCTACCCTTATACACATTACTTTTCAGGGTTTTTCCACAGTAGGATTTGTTGAATTAATTAATATTTTTTGCATATACTTACAACTTCCACTGTATATGTCATATATACACTATACACACACGTGGATACGAGATTCGAGACTAAGGAAGGACGGGCAGGTGCCGTACACGTGTAGTTGGGCCAGCTGGTAAGGAGTACACGGAGACACGTCACCCCGGGGCGGCGAGGGCCGCCACATTTGGTATCAGAGCCCTTGGTTAGCTTAAGAGATTGTGATACCAACGCCACAGTTGGTATCAGAGACCAGGTTGGCTTAAGATATTTATGACACCAATGCCACAGTTGGTTTTAAAGAAAAGAGGAAGCCTTAAGACAATAAAACTTAATCAACAAACGTAGATGTGGAAAACCCGAAGTTAGTACCTTAGAACTTTAGTTGGGAAGTGATGTGAGGCGGGTAGAGGATATACTTCGAGACTGATCCGAAGCACATTCTTGATCAAGATAATGGACAGACAGTCTGGTAGGTTTTTGAGACTGGACAGACAAGCGATGCAGCTAGGGATGTCTCGGTTATGACGAGTGTAGAGGATAGACTCTCGGCACAGGAGACACAGATGGCCGAGGTATTACGGCTACTACGCGAGCAGACCGCGGTATTGACGGCACTCACTTCGGCTAGAGAGCCGATTCTTTGTGACCATACGGCATGGGACATTGTTGTTCGGTGGTACCCGACGCACGCCGATTCGGGGGTAGCGGTAGAGGCACCTACAGAGACAGCTACCGCAGTCGTTCCTTTGGAGACGTCAACTATTACGCCTTCACCCACGACGACGGACCAAGTTACTGCCACCCCCACTATTGATACTCCTACTACATCAGCATTTGTTTTGGCACCAGATGCGAAGTTATTGAGAGAGTTTCTGAAGTTCCGGCCTAGATTCTTTTACGGCGGCGGTGATCCTGAAGCTGCAGGGAAATGGATAGTGTCCCATCAGCATTTCTATAAGCTGATAAGGAACGATGAGACAGTACATGCATGACTTTTGGGAGCTTGTTTGAGAGGACATGCAGTAGTTTGGTGGACGACATATACGGATACTTATCCAGAATCGATGACATGGGCTGAGTTTAGGGAGCTATTTTACGATCAGTACATACCTATGGAGGTTAGGTTGAGGCTGAGGGAGGAGTTCCTAGCCTTGAGACAGGGTAGTCAGACCTTGATGCAGTATTTGGAGAGGTTCCGACATCTGCTTCAGTTCTCTCTGGATGTCGCCGGGACAGAGCGCTTACAGATTTATTATTTCATCCGAGGGATTGATGACAGGATTGCGTCAGCAGTTGTCTCGACCGGAGCCACGACACTGCAGGAGATCTTTGATAGGGTATTGGCTCATGAGACATACCTACCGCAGAGGGCTGGCTGACGTATGATTGGTAGAGAGGTACAGTCAGGGATGAGTTCTCAGTCTAGTCAAAGGCAGAAGAGACCGATGGATCATCCGGATAGAGACTGGAGAGATGATAGACGGGAGAGGGGTCGTCGGGATGATTTTCAGGGCAGTCGGTTCTGATATGAGGAGCCACAACTAGTTTTTGCTATCACCTCATCATCAGTGGATTGATAGAGGGCACAACTACAGGAGTACCGTTAGGGTCGAGATCAGGGGGACATGACAGGGGTCAGGTAGACCGGGGTCAGGGTCCGAGATCTGGAGACCGACAAACGGGTAGACTAGAGAGCCGAAGATGCCACCAGTGTGGGCAAATGGTACACTGGAGGGCTGACTGTCGGACACCACCATCGCCACGACGAGCATCAGATCAGGTCAGAGATAGAGAACATGCGTTAGCACAACCACATAGCGGGGCGACTAGGCAGCTTATTGAAGGTACATTACTTGTATTTGGTCGCCACATGCATGTTATGTTTGATTCTAGTAGTACTTTATTGCTTCTTGTTGGATGTATTGTTAGATTGTTAGGGTTAGTTACACAGACACTAGAGCCACATCTTGTCCTCAGTACGGCTGCTGGGATAATATATACCCTAACCGAATATGTTGAGACATGATGATAGAGGTGAAGGGACATCAACTACTAGCCGATCTTTGAGTATTGAAGTACTTAAAGTTTGACACACTGCTCGGAATGGATTGGTTAGCATCCTATCATGCACAGATAAATTGTTACGGCAAGACGATAGAGTTTGATATTCCTGGAATATCGGAGTTCATATTATTTGGATCGACAACTGACTTACCCATCAAGAGAAACCGACTAGCTACAGCACAGGAGATGGAGGCGGTTGCGGCGACAATCGAGCCGGAAGTTCGAATGAAGGGCCAGATTGAAGACGTTCTGGTGGTTCGGGATTTTGTCGGAATTGAGGATACCGACCGTATCAATTGAACGGATTGCCGAGTGTCAGAAGGCTGATGGGCTATATGAGCGGGTCAGTGGTCTGTCACGGAATCCGGAATGCACTGATTGGGCAGGAACCATAGATCGATGTTTAAGATACCGATGGAGATTGTGGCTACCTACGGATCAGGAGATACGGGATGGGATTCTGGAAGATGCACAGCGGTCTCAATACACAAGTAGGGCCTGAGATAGTTGTTGATCGCACATAAAAATGTGACAAATTCGTCAAAAACCGCGAACTGCACAAGGTAGACAGAAAAAAAATACGCGGATAGGTATCGCGAGGATCTGAGCTACAACGAGGGTGAAAATGACACCGAGATACATTGGGCCATATCGGATTGCACGGAGAGTAGGCACTGTAGCATATCGGTTGGAGTTTCCTGCCAAGTTAGTTGAGGCTCATCCGACATTTTATATTTCCATGTTGAGACTCGTTAGGTCATGGCCGAGACCGACAATTGAGTTGGGATAAGTGAAGATACAACCTGACGTGACCTACGAGGAGAGACCGATAGAGAACGTCGATCGCCGGCTACAGATTCTCCGGAACAGGGAACTCGCGAAGGTCCTTATTCGTTGGCAACATCACAGGACGGAAGGATTAACTTGGGAGCTAGAGTCGACGATGGGGTTACGATACCCTTAGCTATTATCTGGTATGGGACTTTAGTTACAGTGAAATTTCGGGACGAAATTTTATTTAGTTGGGAAGAATTGTAATGGCCCATTCTATAAATGTCTTTTCAATTTACCTACGTGGATGCAAGCTCGGATCCACATGGACGTCGCGGTTGGCTAGGACACACGGGGACTTAGGTATGCTAGGTATGGTGTGTTGGATGCTTATGTGCGGTGAAATTTATTGAAATACATCGCATGTGTGTATGTTATATAGAAATACGTGAGAGATTGTGTGAATTGTATTCTCCTCGATATGCGTATCGACGCGGGTACCGGGTAGTTGAAGGGACCGAATATTAAGTCGGGGAAACTAAAACACACAAATTACTAATATGGAATGGGTATTAGGCGGCTAGTGACGCGGCGGTTCCGTATATCGCGGTTCGGACGCGAAATCGGGCGTCGAAATGCCCGAAAAATGGGCGAGTGTCCTAGTTGTGTGACACTTTGGTGTCAGGGACACAAAGTCAAAAGCACTTATCTTTATCTAAACCACTCCACCACCTTTCCTCTCACCTCACACACACATACCTCGTACACTCCCGCACACCCACACACACACACACACACACACACACACACACACACACACACACCAAGGAGGCCGAGAGCGAGGAAGAAGGAACGCGGTGAGGAGGAAGAGAAGCCGGGAAGGAGAGAAGTGGGAGGAAACATCACGATCGAGGTGCGTTTTAGTAGTTTTGGTTGTGGGTTTCGGGTTGGCCGAGGTGGCGAGATGGGGGTTCGGCCAAGGAGGCCGAACCGGGTCTCGCTGGTGATGGCAGGGGTGTCTCCCCTGCCATCGAGTACATCGGGGGTTGGGGAGGAGAGAAACCCCAAACCGCAATAGAAAAAATAATTCTAATTGAACCAGCGAACTGGTTCGATCAGATGGGGAAGAAGGTGCGCGCACGCGCATTCGCGTGCGTGTGCACCCCCTGCTGGGTCGGGTCAGGTCAGACCCGTTTGGGTCGACCCGACCCAAACCAAACCCGAGCCGGGGTCGAGCCGGGTCGGGTCCGACCCGTCTGGGTCGACTCGACCCAGAGCCAAACAGTAAAAGAAAAAAGAGAAAGAAAAAGAGAAAATAGAGGAAAAATTTGAGAGATTTTTGGAAAATTCAGGAAAAAATTGGGAAAATTTTGAAAAATATATATTTTCATAAAATAAACAGAAATTCATGAATTTCTATGAAACATGAAATATTTGGATATTTCGGACGCGACTTTTTGCGGTGTTTTGCCTCGAAAAGCGCGAAATAGGTAATTTGGCCTAAAAATTGTAGAATTTTGTTGTAAATTTTCATTCTAAATTAAATTATTGATAAGTGGACATATGTTGACACAGGTATCAAATGACGACCAAGGACCCAGTGGACTTGGACTCGGGGATTGATTACGGGGTAGTAGAGCGCATTGTGAGGTTTGTAAAACCCAACGGAAAAACTCTTGAGTATTTATTTTGCTTTCGTATTTCCATTCATTTCCATTATTCCTTGTGATTTTTCCTATATCTATATCTTGTCGTTGTTTGCACGGTTGGTTCGTTACTCCCACTGGATTGTTCCGTTGTGTGTCTATGCATTGTAGACCATATCATGTGTATTAGGAGTGCTCGGTGGATAACGACCCGAGGGAACTGCTACATGTGTCGGTGCGTTGTAGGTCTACGCCGGCCACCGAGAGGGATCAGGTGATAGCTAGTTGGGTGCGCCCACTAGTGGGATCCTGGAAGGAAATCCCGAAGTATGGTTTAGTGTGACTGGAACAAACACACACAATTGCACTTTATTGTTATTTACGCATGCGATGCCCTATTTACAGTTGTCTGTTTACATTCCGCATGTTTATTTAACAATATTTATTGAATTCCATTTGCTTATTTGAATGCTCGGAGGAGTTCCTTGGGATTTTACTGACTGTACTCGTCATCCATTTTCTTCTGTGATGATTGAGTGCAGATCCTAGTACAAGTAAGGGTAAGGGGATCTTACGTGACCACCTCTGACTGCCTATCGTTGAGAATTACTTGTACGTGTGTTTTTATTTTTGATATTTTGATTCTTTTGGGAACTGGGGAGTGACATGACATTGTACATAGGTACGTTACACGGTACAATCATCTACCCTTATACATAATACTTTTCAGGGTTTTTTCACTGTAGGACTTGTTTAATTAATTAATATTTTTTTGCATTTACTTACAACTTCTGCTGCATATGTCATATATACACTGTACACACACGTGGATACAAAATTCGAGATAGAGGAAGGATGGGCAGGTGCCGTACACGTGTAGTTGGGCCAGCTTGCAAGGAGTACACGGAGACACGTCACCCAGGGGCGGCGAGGGCCGCCACACGGCAGCGGCTCGGCGACGCCGGTAGTGATGCCGGCAGCGGCTCGGCGACGCCGACAATAGCGGTGGTGCAACGGTGCTACAACAGTGACGCCGGCAGCGGCGGTGGCAGGACGGTGGTGCTGGCAGCGGCGGTGTCGAGGTTTCGACGTCAGCGTGGTGAATGACGCGATGGCATTGTTGGACCGATCGCTCCTCGACGAGGGGTGCGAATCGACGAATGTCGACGACGCGATGGAGGTGAGGTGTACTTCACCTAATTCCAGTGTGATATGAATGATTTTAGTAAATTAGCCTAAAATGTCTACATAGACACAAGGGACTTAGGAGTCAGGTGTCGGGTGCTCAAATCGAGACGTGAGCGAGATGTTTTGAGGTTTGCGATTTCTCGAGGTAAGTAAACCAGTTAGGACTTGTACAGTGGTTTCCTTTCATTCTATTGGCTATTGTTCATTGCTTTGTGATAGCTTCCTTTCATTCTTGTTGATTGTTGCTTGGTGATAGCTATCTTTGCAATTGTTGTTGGTTGAGTGGTCCATTGGCAAGTGAGTCATGGTTACTGTTATCTACGTTATGAGAGTGTTAGGGTTGGGAGGCAGGGGACTCGTCCTTGATCCGGGTCTGTGAATGTCTCATAGTTGCAAGGGTTAAGGCTGGGAGGCTGGGGTCTCGTCATAAACCAGAGTTTGTTGGGCTTTTGCCGCGATTCAATGACCTTTTGGTCGGGACTCCTTGTTGTTTATTTTGTTTGTAATTCGGGACCCTCATTTATCGATTTGACTTGTTGATGGATTGTTTACAATCTTTTATATTCATGCGTTACCTGTTCATTTCTTTCTAATTGCATGAATTCGACTGTTTTAGTTGGTTTGAAATGCTGTATATGTCCTACTGGATTTACTTACCTGGGCTCGTCATTCTCGTGTTTGACTGAGTGCAGAGCTGCAGACGAATAGTATAGGGAAAACTCAATAGCTAGGTGATTTTTGTATATCTTTTATTTTCTCTCCTCCGATGTGATACATTTATGCTGGGTTCTACATTTAGGTTGCCTAACTCGTTTTAAAAAAATATTGTTGAGTTATTATTTGTAGTAGTTGCTACCGCTAAATCGTAAAACTTGCAAAATATTAGTAACTCAACTTAAAATTATGAAAATTGCGTATAATAAGGGATTAAAGGGCTGACTAAGTCTGCGTTGACCTTGCGGGACTGGCTCGGGGGTCCACGTGGGTTTAGGCCGAGCGGGGCCCAATTTGTGGAAAGTTGGGGCCGTCACAATAGGAAGGCCAAAATCTTTTGGACATGGTTGCAAATCGCCAAATCACCATGGCTCACGCCAATAATGAGCTTCAAGCTCTTTTGGCGCAACAACCCCTCTGCATCAACTATCCGGTTAATGCTGGAGACTTTGAGTTGAGGTATGGGTTCATTCATCTCCTACCATCCTTCCATGGTGGCGAGAATGAAGACCCTATAACTTTCCTGAAGGAGTTTCATACTATCTGCAAGTCAATGAAACCCTCCAATGTGGACGAGGAAACGGTTAAGCTCAGATTTTTTTCGTTCTGCCTTAAAGACAAAGCCAAGGAATGGCTTTTCTACCTTCCGCATGGCTGCATTGACTCTTGGAATGATATGGCAACCGTGTTTTTGAATGAATATTTCCTTGAGGATAGAGTTGCTCAGCTCATCAAGGAGATTTGCAGCATCAAAATGAGGTCGGGCGAATCATGTGGCGCATATTGGGATCGCTATAAGTGATTGATTGCTAGTTGCCCGCAACATGGCCAATCCGAGAAGGCCATAGCTCAATTCTTCTATGTTGGCATGTCGCCCATGGAACGACGCATGATCGATAATGCGTGTGGGGGTCACATTCGAGACAAAACTCCAGCCCAAATGAAGCAACTGTATGAGGACATCGCACAACAGTCACGCCTTTATAAAAACTAACCGAATAGCCTCTATGATGGAACGTCTCCCCTCATCTGGTAAAATGGAGGCTAAAGCTTGTGGCTTCTATGCTACCACAAATCATGCAATTGATGAATGTCCTACACTCTTTGATGATGATCAACAGGCCAATGCCATGAGTAATCAGTTCCAAGGGCCATCTAGAGTTCCATTTGGGAATACCTATAATCATGCCACGACTAGGAACAACCCAAACTTCAGTTACGGGCCTTAGAATCAGAATTATTAGACCTTCATCCCCAGAGGTCAACCGTTGCCTGCACCCTCCAATAATTCCTCTTCACTCGAGGATATGATTAAAGCCCTTTTGAGCCAACAAAGCCAAATTATGAATGAAATGAACCAATTCAGGGCTAACACCAAGAAATCCTTCATCGAACTCAAATCGACTGTCCGAACTATTCAAGTTCAAGTGGACCAACATGCATAACAGAATGGACGTCTCAAGGATAAGGGAAAGTTGCCTTTGCAACCTTACCCGAATCCTAACGCGAGTGCTAACGCAGTTACACTCCGTAATGGTACAGAGCTGGAGGGACCTAAGCGGGACAATAGGTCATCTAATGTCCAAGAGCAGAAAAATGAGGAAGAACACGAGGTAGTAGTGACTCCATCTACCCCTAAAGAGATGGTAACTACTCAAAAGGAAGCACCACCCACATTTAAGGTCAAACCTCCTTTTCCACAACGACTCATCCTAGATAAGAAAAAAGAGGAAGAGAAAGAAATTCTCGAGACCATTCGGCGAGTGGAAATCAATATTCCACTCCTCGACACTCTGAAGCAAGTCCCTAGGTACGCAAAGTTTCTTAAGGAACTATGCACTAACAAAGGTAAACTGAAAGGCAACGAAAAAGTCTAAATGGGAGAAATCGTCACGGCTATCCTACAAAAGAAGTTGCCTGCTAAATGCAAGGATCCTGAGATGTTCTCGGTACCTTGTGTTATAGGTGATGTAAGCATTCAAAGAGCTATGTGCGACCTTGGTACTTCCATTAATGTTATGCCATTGTTTATTTACGAGACCTTGCATGCAGGCTCATTGGAGGAGATTGGCATTGTCATTCAGTTAGCAGACCGTTCCATTTTCAGACTTGTCAGTGTTCTCGAGGACGTTCTAGTTCGAGTGAACGAGTTTGTGTTTCCTGCTGACTTCTATGTGGTCGATACGAAAGAGGAGCCATTCCCCAATGCTTCATCAGTACTCCTTGGATGTCCGTTTTTGAAAACAACGAAGACGAAGATAAATGTTGATGATGGATCTCTTACCATGGAGTTCGATGGTGAAGTCATCAAGTTTAACATCTACGATGCGATGCGATACCCCATCGATGTGTCTTTTGTGGTGTGCACCATGGACTGTGTGGATCCATTCGTTGAGCAGACCTTGCTCACGAGTGGCGATGATGAAGTTAAAGTAGTGTTAGAGAATCATCTCGACACTACTCAAATCCACGAGAGTGATCTGACCTTCGATTCTGATGTCGAAGATCTTATTTACGAGTTGGATTCAATCCAACCCCTGTCCCCAAGCGTCCATTATTTGGAATTACCTCCTTCTGACACCAAACTTTCTCCCTCATTGGTTAAAGCTCCCACACTTGAGCTGAAACCATTACCTGAGCACTTAAAGTACATGTTTTTGGGTGAGAATGACATATTCCCTATGATCATCTCAGCCAAACTTACTCATTTGGAGGAAGAGAGGCTCCTTCGAATATCATGGGAGTTTAAACAGGCTATTGGGTGGACCATAGTGAATATTAAAGGTTTGAGCCCTTCCACTTGCATGCATCATATATATATATGGAAGAAGGGTCGAAACCTACAAAAGAAGCCCAAAAGAGGCTTAATCCGCTAATGATGGATGTAGTGAAGAAAGAGATACTAAAGCTCCTTGATGCTGGTGTGATTTACCCCATCTCTGATAGCAAATGGGTAAGCCCATCCTGGTGTTTCCTAAGACAACGGGAGTCACAGTAGTCACCAATTCACATGGTGAGTTGGTTCCAACCCGTATTCAAAATGGATGGCGGGTATGCATTGACTACAAGAAATTAAACGCTTCCACCAGGAAGGATCACTTCCCCTACCTTTCATTGATCAAATGTTGGAGAGACTAGCTAGTCGTTCTTATTATTGCTATCTTGACGGTTATTTCGATTTTCATCAGATACCGGTAGCACTTGAAGACCATGAAAAGATGACTTTCACCTGTCCGTTTAGCCCTTTTGCCTATCGGCGCATGCCCTTTGGGTTATGCAATGCCCCTGCTACCTTTCAAAGGTGCATGGTGAGTATCTTTTCAGATTTTTTTGAGCATTTCATTGAGGTCTTCATGGATGACTTTACCGTTTAAGGTGATTTATTTGATAGCTTTCTCAGCAATTTGATAAAGGTTCTCAGCAGGTGTATCGAGAAGAACTTGGTTCTGAACTATGAAAAATGTCATTTTATGGTGGACCAAGGCCTTATTTTGGGACACATTGTCTCAGCCAGAGGCGTTGAGGTAGACCAAGCTAAAATTGATGTTATCAAGAAACTTCCCTACCCTACGAATGTGCGTCAGATTAGATCTTTCCTTGGACACGCTGGTTTTTACCGTCATTTCATCAAAGACTTTTCAAAAATCGCACAACCTCTATGCCATATACTTCAAAAGGACATACCTTTTATGTTTGATAAGGCATGTAAGAGTTCATTTGATGCACTGAAAGACTCACTTTCTAGCACACTAGTGATTCAAGCCCCTAATTGGGAGCTTCCATTTGAAATTATGTGTGATGCTAGTGATTATGCAGTGGGTGCAGTCTTAGGAAAGAGAGTCGGGAGGGCATCACATGTCATTTACTATGTTTCTCATACTCTGGACGCTGCTCAGATGAACTACACCACTACTGAAAAGGAGCTCCTTACTGTTATCTTCGCACTTGAGAAGTTTCGGCCTTACCTTTTGGGAACCAAGGTTATCATTTACTCTGATCACGCTGCCTTGAAGTACCTGATGAATAAAAAGGATGCCAAACCTAGGCTCATTAGATGGATACTCCTACTTCAGGAGTTTGACATCACGATCAAAGATAAAAGTGATGCAGAGAATCTAGTCGCAGACCATCTCAGCAGAATTAAAAATGGTGAGAGTCCTACCTCCTCTTATGGATGATTTCCCTGACGAGCATATCTATGCTGTTATGGACGATCTCCCCTGGTACGCCGATTTGGTGAACTATATCACTTCGGGTGAGTTATCTCCTCACATTTCGAAGGCTCAGAAGAATAAAGTAAAGAGTGATGCTAAGTCCTATGTATGGGATGACCCGTACTTATGGAAATCTTGCTCCGACCAGGTTATCAAGCGTTGTGTTCCTCAGACCGAGAGTCATTCAATATTGACGTTTTGTCATACTTACGCCTGTGGAGGCCACTTCGGTCCCCGTCGGACTGCTAGAAAAGTTCTTGAGAGTGGGTTTTACTGGCCCACCATTTTCCTTGATTCACACATGTTTACCAAGACTCGTCCTAACTGTCAGAAATCTAGTAATCTTAGTCATCGAGACCAAATGCCACTTACCCCGATTCATATTTGCGAGATATTTGACGTTTGGGGTATAGACTTTATGGGACCGTTTCCAGTGTCATTTGGTAATCTTTACATATTCTTGGCAGTGGACTACGTGTCTAAGTGGGTGGAAGCTAAGGCTACGCGCACTAATGACTCCAAAGTGGTATGTGAATTCCTTAAATCGAGGATTTTCACAACATTTGGTACCCCACGAGCCCTGATCAGTGATAGAGGCACTCACTTCTGTAACTTATGGTTGAAAGTCTTATGAGGAGGTATTATGTCACTCATTGAACGTCTACATCATATCATCCCCAAGCGAGTGGTCAGGCAGAGGTCTCTAATAGAGAGATCAAATCCATCTTAGAAAAGACAGTGAATCCTATTCGTAAAGATTGGAGTGCACATCTTGATGATGCGGTTTGGACTTACCGAACGACGTTTAAAAGGCCAATTGCGATGTCCCCATATCGCCTTGTGTTTGGTAAAGCTTGCCACCAGCCAGTCGAGCTTGAGCATAAATCCTACTGGGCTGTGAAACAGTTTAATATGAAGCTCGATGAAGCAGGAAAAGAGAGAAAGCTCAATCTCCAAGAGTCGGAGGAAATCAGGAACGACGCGTATGAAAATGCGTGGATTTATAAAGAAAAAACTAAAGTATTCCATGATAGAAATCTCTCTAGGAACTCTTTCCGTGTTGGTCAGAAAGTGCTTTTATTTCAGTCACGTCTTAAGATTTTTGCAGGTAAGCTGAGATCGAGGTGGACATGACCATATATTGTGACCGCGGTGTATGATCACGGAGTAGTGGAGATTCAAAGTATGAAGACTGGTAATGTGTTTAAGGTGAACGACCACAGATTGAAAATCTTCTATGAAGACTTCCCGAGCCATGATGCGGAGGTCGTCTCAACTGGCAACGCCAGTCTATATTGATTGACAGACTCCGAGCAAGTCGAGCCAACAACTTTAACCAAAAGCGTTATTGGGAGGCAGCCCAAACTTTGATAAGTATTATTTAGTTTATTTATTGTCATATTTTTTTATTATTTTGCATGAATTTGTATCATTTCCTTCCTTTTATTTTTATCATATTCTTTCACCATCTTGTTTGTTTTATATATGTGAACCTCTAGACTTGTTTTGAACCTTGAGGACAAGGTTCAGAATAAGTTTGGGGGTGTTTTAGGGATCGTGGATTATTTTGGATGGATTTTTTGCGAAAGACCGCATGTGAGATCAATTAATTTTTTTATGTGGTTATATGCGGATATTGGATGGTAATGGTGGTGTTTTATATCATTTCTTTCCTTTCTTTTCTATTCATATTCCTTTATCATTTCATTAGGAATTGATACACTTTCATGTATATATTTAGCATGTTTTATTTATTTTAGAGTCACCCGAAACTTTGTTCATGCCTTTGGTTGTGGATGAGTAAATTACAGTTGTCTTTTGAACTTGAAACTTAGAGAAAATTAGGAGAAACACTTAATCAAGTTCTTAGCTCAACATTTTTATGATTTCATGATTAGAGACTTAGATAATGGTTTGTCTTAGTGCTAGATAACGAAAATGAGTAAACGATCAAATTTATGCAAGTTATATTATTTTAACCCGCATCGGGGGATTTGCTTGATTATAGTGAAAGTGAGAAGTACTAACAAGAGTTTTTCTAATAAAAAAAAAAGAGTCCCACAGGTTTTCGCAGGAAATGGAGCAGGGAATCTTGTGGTGGGAAAAAGTGAGAAAAACGGTCCACAGGAAATGGAGAGGGGATCGTACTACTTGAAAAAAGAAGAGGTTGATGAAAAATAATGAAAAAATGAGAAAATAATATTGAATAAAGGTGGAAGTTGTAAAACTCCTCAAATAAAAGATTTAGTTCGAGTGCTTTCACTATATTAAGTAAGATTTTGAACTTGCGTGGTTTAATTGTATAGACCAATAAAACTTGTGATTAGTTGATGGCCTTTGTATTGACCGATTTTATGTCTTGAAAGTGTGATCTTAATTGTGTTTGGGTTGCAAGACTTGACATATCATAACTCTGAAATTTTCTGAGTTACTTGTTAATTTGGTGACTATGTAAACCAAAAGAACTCCATGAATTTGGGTCGGGTATAAGATTAATTCAGTCATTGCATTATTATATTAGGAGTCTAGTTTAGTATGTGTAGTCATTTACACCTTTGCTCGGGACGTGCAAAGTCTTAAGTTTGGGGGTATTTGATAAGTCAATATTTATAGGTTTTTAGTAGTCTATTTTAGTACATTTAATTATTAAAATATTTAAAATATATATTTAATTATATTTTTTGGTCATTTTTAGGTGAAACGTAGTGCATGGTTGAATTCGTGGCAGAAAAATACTCAAAATGGAGTATTTACTTGCAGTAATTGGATGCCGGACAGTTTGCCTCGAAATACGCATTGCGTGGTAGGTCGAATAGCCGACAGTATGTTTCAACCAATCAGAAGATGAAACGTCAGCGGTTTGCAACACCGTGGGTGCCATGTTTTACGCGCCTGTTGTTCTACAGTGTCAACACAAAGCCAGCGCCACCAATCACGCGTTGCCACGTCAGCCAGGAAGACACGTCACACACTGCCTCAATTTCTATTCGTTTCAGATACCGTCGATATGCCTCGAGATTCGTGCTCGCACAAACTCCTCGATTTTCACTCAATGTTCGTGCGATTTTCTCCGCCAGTGCACGTACACGTGGCGTGATCTCACTCGTCCAGCGGGTCACATCGATGTGTTTCAGCCCACCACGTGATGCCACGTGTCGCTGAGTCACCACACAGAACATAACGCACAGTTCTTGGTGAATCCAGCGGCGCCAAGTAAGTGGCAGTGAGAGGGATGAACCAATGGCGTGCGGACACTTGGCATGACTACAGAAAAATGACGAATCACACTGAGACACGTGGCAGAGTCGGAATCTTGATCCAAAAACACCCCTACGATGCTCCTCGGCGCACGAGTCACGTCTCTAACCTCTAAAATTAGTATCCGAGTACAATTTGGAGTATTTTTATATATTAGGAACCTAGGTATTATTTAGTTACAATTAATTAGTATTTTTTAGAGATCAATTATTATTTTTAGTAGTGATTTTTGAAGATGATGTCTGGCTAATCAATTTCTTGCCTAAGTCGAAGGGGAAGCAAGTCGGGATCATGGATTCAAAGCATATTATGCGAGATCTTTTATTTTATTATTTAATTAATTTAATTTCTCCTATTTCATTGTTGTTGATTTAATTATTATGATTTAGATCTAGAGTATGTATATGGCCGATGCATGCTTTTAGATTGACAATCTATTGTTATTTGGAATATTAGTATCCGTGTATTTGTGCTTTTAGACCAATAAAGTAACAAACATTCACCCGTACCCTTTCGGTTCTTGAATGTGCAACAATTGAATCTAGGTTATATCGGTAGCGGTTGTAATCTGGTTATCTAGGATTAGTGTTCCCTCATATCTATATTACAGCGGTTAGTGTGTTAAACCTGATTGACAGATGTCTAGGGTTATACATTAATTAGGGAAATAATTAGTGGCGGATGTTCTGACTATCAGAATTAGGGGAATTAGGAATTTCTGGCGGATGTCGATTTTCCATGGCTAATCTATGAGAACTAAATTAATAATTTATTTGGGAAAGATTGAAGACCATTGAATGCTATTGAATCTTGATTCTGATTTGTGGAACTGGAGATTTAGGTGATTTCTCATTATTGATATTAATTTTTGAGAACTTTTTATTTTTGTTAGTTTAATTAATTATTTTATTGAATTTTCTGAAAACCCATGTTTTTAGTTAACTTGGAGTAAACTCAAGTCCTGAGGATTCGACCCCGTATTTACCACTACTACACCCTTGTGGTTGGTAACTCAATTACGGGTTATATTTGGCACGCACGACACGTGATCACTCGGCCTATCTTACCACTTCCCATAGTGTAGTGTAGTGTAGTGTCGATACCTTCAAACGTGAACCAAACTTTGTCCTCAAAGTTTAAAAGTAAGTCTGAAACATAAATACACTAAAAAAACAACATATATAATTATAATAATAATATAGATGCTTAAAATAAACATGCAAATATAACTTACTCATTTAATCTAATAAAATATCCCAAATGTATCTTCTCGATGTTGCATGGCTATTCGCACAATTCTTAAGGCTTATCTATTCAGATGAATTATTACCCGACAAATGGTCTTTCCTACACATTGGACACAAAATTTTTGAAAGTTAGAACTAATCCATTTAAATTGTAATGAACTAAACTAAATAACTAACTACTTGCTGAAAATTTTAAAAACCCATAGGCTGCCTCCTAGTAGCGCTTAGTTTTAGCCTGACACCTTTTAAGCTCATTTAGACCGAGTCTAATTTGAGAAACTCCATCTGTAGATAGGAAATTTGAAATAGTTGCTCATCCATAAATACTTCGGCTACCGATTTCCATGTATCACTTTCTTTATGAAGTAACTTAGATATATAACCTGCCACCAAATTTTCACTTCCTTTCTTATCTTTGATTTCTAAGTCAAACTCTTACAATAATAACACCCATCTAATCAACCTTGGTTTCGCGACATCCTTCTTTACAAAGGTTGCAGATTACTGCATGATCAGTATACACAATGACTTTTGTCCTACTATATAGGCTCAAAACTTGTCGCACGTAAACACTACTGCTAATAGCCTTTTCCTATAGTAGTGTAATTTTGTTATGCTTGATCTAATGTTCTACTTGCATAGTATATAGCTCTAAGCATTCCATCCCTCCATTGTCCTAACACTGCTCGTACTGCGTGATCACTTGCATCACACATTATTTTAAACTTGGAATCCAAAGCTACTTTCAAGGTCTCAAATGCTTATTGCACACTAGTCTCATTTCAAATAGAACATCTTTTTCCAACAATGTGCACAATGGTTTAGTGATTTTTGAAACATCCTTAATAAATCTTCTGTATAAGCGCGCATGCCCTAAAAAACCCCTTATATCTCTAATGTTTCTTGGTATAGGAAGTTTCTCAATTGCCGCTATTTTTGCTCTATCAACCTCCAAATTTTGAGCATACACTCTACGTCCTAAAACAATTCATTCACGAAACATGAAATGATACTTCTGCCAATTGAGTACTGAATTCGTGTCTTGGCATTTTTTAATACCAAATCCAGATTTTGTAAGCATAGATTGAAAGAAGCCCCAAACACAGAAAAGTCATCCATAAATACCTTTATAAAATTATCGACCATATCAAGTCATCATACATCTTTGAAATGTTGCTGGCACATTGCATAATCCAAATGACATCCGTCTAAATTTAAAGGTTCCATAAGGGCAAGTGAACGTCGTTTTCTCATGTTCTTCTGGTGCTATGACAATTTGATTGTATCCCTAATACCCATCTAGAAAGCAATAATATACATATCTTGCCAGTCTATCCAACATTTGATTAATAAATTGTAATGGGAAATGATCATTCCTTGAAGCTTTATTTAACTTTTTGCAATCAATGCAAACTCTCCAGCCAGTAACTGTTCTAGAAGACAAGGTTTCCCATTTTCAATTTGAATACTAGTCATTCCCTTTTCTTTGACACCACATGTATTGGCGAAAACTATGAACTATTTGAAATGACATAGATAATTCCAGTATTAAACCATTCCAAGATCTTTTTCTTACCACTTCTGTAAATTTCTGACTCTAACGCCTCTGAGCTTCAATTGATTACTTATAATGTTCTTCCATCAAGATCTTTTACATGCAAACCATTGGGATTATTCTTTTTAAGTCCTTGATTGTCCATCCCAATGCTAACTTATGCTCTCTCAACACTCAAAGTAATTATTGTTCTTCCAGCTACGTCAATTCTGTCGAAATGATCACATGGTATGTTGAGTTTTCTCTGAAATACACATATCTTAGATGCTCTGTTAAAGGCTTCAATTCCATTGTTGGCTCAATAACTGCACTTTCCCCTTCGTTTTTAATTTCTTGAAACCTTTATGAAACTTTGGGGGTCTTATTAGTGCCAAAGCATTTACAATCTCTTAATGTTCACATTTTATTGCAGAACTTGTTATAATGCTCTAGACTAGACATTGTTCCAGTGGATCATTTGGCATACGCTCTTAGACTATCTTAGTAACACAATCAAAATTTACATATCTAACTTCAATGCTCTTACTCTCACTCGAGAATTTCAAGGTTTTGTAGATATTGAACATGATTTCCTCATCGTTAACTCGTAACCTTAACTTTCCTTCTTGAACGTCAATAAATGCTCATGCAATTGCTAGGAAGGGTCTCCCTAAAATTAATGGTACCTTTGAATCCTCATCCATATCCAATACTATAAAATCCACGGAAAAATGAACTTATCCACTTTCACTGACAAATCTTCAATTAATCCTTTCGGATATGTCACTGATTGATCTGCTAATAGCAAAGTCATATCAGTTGAATTTACTTCTTCCAATCCTAATATCTTAAAAATTGATAAGGGCATCAAATCTATGCTTACTCCCAAATCACATAGGACCTTATCGTACAAGTGTACTCATATTGAGCATGGAATGGAAAAACTTCCTAGATCCTTCAACTTCGATGATAACTTCATTTGTAGGATTGCACTGTGCTCTTCAGTCAAATTTATTGTTTCGTAATCTTTTAGTTGCACCTTTTTTGCCATTATGTCCTTCAAGAATTTTATGTAGTTCGACATCTATTCTAATGTATCTGCTAATGGGATGTTTATGTGAAGTTTCTTAAACATTTCTACAAATTTTTTGAAATGTCTATGAACTTTCTATTTCTTGAACCATTGAGGATATGCTAAGGGTGGATTTATTAGTGGTGGATTATCCAGAAATGTGACTCTCCTCACATATTTTTCCTACCTATATCCCCTATTTTTTTAGTCGATTCTGATTCTTCTGCTGGTGTTACTTTATTTTAGGTATTGATGACATTATCCATATGTTTTGCATCTACTGGTTGCTGGACATCATTTTCTTTCATGTGTCATTCATTACATCTCTTGGTCGCACTAGATCATTGGTTTTCTTGCCACTCCTTAATTAGATTGCATGTGCATTTGCCATGTGATTGCTAATAGGGTTACTCAGAAATTGCTTTTCATTTTGTGAGTTCCAAGCATTGGTAAGTTGATCAATTTGTCTCTCAAGAATCTTGATGAATAAAGATTGCTCATTATTTATCTTTTTCATGACTTGTTTTATTCCTTCCATATTTTTCTTGTGCTTCTCATGGCATCATTTTATGGCCTATGTACATGGCGTGCAAATACTGTTGGGGCATGTGCCCTAGGTCAATCCATTAACTGTCTTTATGAATACTTTTAGTTAATAAAATAGAGGATTTCCTTTGCTGTTTATTATAATTAATTTGCATGTTTACATTATAATAAGATCCATGGGTATTTATAGAAATATCCTAAATGTCCCTAGTCGATCATTATACTGGGAACTATAATGAATTAAGACTAGTGCGAGTCTTGATTGATGATCATATGATGATTATACGTATAGGGATACGAATCAAGATCACGAGTACTTGTTAAGGAACAAAGTACTGGACCGACCCGCTATGAGAACATCACATGGATTAAGTCATAGTTGTTTCTCATGATAAGTATATTTTTCGGTCCTCGACTTGAGATTACAGAGACTTCAACATTAGGAACATAGTGATTTGACACTATCAAACGTTGTCTTTAACCGGACGATTATAAAGGTTGTGATTGGTTACTATGTGAGCAATGTGATGAAGTTGTGTAATCGAGATAGAATTTGTCCCTCTCATATAAAGAGAGATATCCAGTGGATCCCTCGATGTGTTAGATTGTTAAAAGGCCTAGTCTAAGTGAATTGATATTGATCAATGTCACTTGGATGTTTTCAGTCTACCTAGAGATCGAGACTAGTACGATAAAACATGTTGAATGACAATTCCATGCCTTATGTTTGATCAAAAGGATATCGTGTAACAAAAGGATGTTATATACATTATTGATTAGGTTGTATCGATTTGATATTCGTACGACTTGGGTAGTCATAATGTCTTGCTAGAGGCCGCTTATGACTTGTATACCAAAATGTGTTTTGGTACACTGCCAACGTTGTATGAACCTATTGGGTCGCACACTAAGAATGGTTTTGCGAGATTTTAAGATGGTTCAGAAAAATGAATTTTATATGATAAAATTCATGACGGAAACGTCCTTGTGGTGTATTACACTTATACTTCTTTAAGTAGGGGTATATGTGTAATTTACTTAACCGTCTGTATACAAAGGTTGTATAAATAGACGCTTTAAGTTAGAATACACTAACGAAAGATCAAAAGGCCAAAACTCCTTTTTCGTTTAAGAAACGACTTAGGGTTTTTGGTATGCTCTGGATCGTTTTGAAGAGAAACAAAAAGATTTGGTATTCTCTCGAAGCTAGCACTTCGAATCTCGGCCACCGTTCGTGTGTGGACTATCTTGGTAGAGAGGCGTTCGTCGTGGCGGCTAGCCTTAGAGATCGATCAACCTTGAGAAAGGTATATTGCGATTGAGGTATGATTATGTTTTTCATGGTTTAAACGTTTTTAATGGAATTAGATTCGGATCTGTTGGGGTTTTTGTCAAAATTGTTTTGTAATCTCATTGCGTATTAACCCCAAAACCCAACAAGTGGTATCGAGCCATCGAGTTCGATTCCATTAAACTCATTGCATGTTTTCTTCTGATATATACATGATATATGATTGAAAGCATGTTAATAGTTGATGTATATGTGATATACATAAGTTTTCTGTGAGATTTATTATCACGTTTTGTGTATATGATACATATATTCGTGATTTAATTGAAATTAGTTTCGTGTTCTATGATCCATGATACCATTAGGTTCGATTGGGATAGTAGTTCATGATTCAATTACATGTTTGTGATTATTTGGATGAAGACCGAAATTGCAAATAATTAATTTTCGAAATTATTTATTTATAAATAATTAATTTTCGAAATTATTTATTTGAAAATAATTAATTTTCGAAATTAATTATTTATATTGTTATATCTATTTTGTTATGAAGTTTCTATTTTATAAAGATAGATAACAAATTAGAATATGAGATAAATATCAAGAATCTTGTTATTGGTGATATACTAGGATTCAAATATCTTAAATCCAAAATAAATAATTAATTTTTGAAATTAATTATTTATATTGTTATATCTATTTTGTTATGAAGTTTCTATTTGATAAAGATAGATAACAAATTAGAATATGAGATAAATATCAAGAATCTTGTTATTGGTGATATTCTAGGATTCAAATATCTTAAATTCAAAATAAATAATTAATTTTCGAAATTAATTATTTATATTGTTATATCTATTTTGTTATGAAGTTTCTATTTGATAAAGATAGATAACAAATTAGAATATGAGATAAATATCAAGAATCTTGTTATTGGTGATATGCTAGGATTCAAATATCTCAAGTCCTAATTGGATTAGGATAAGATTAGTCCTAATAGGATTAGGATAAGATTAGTCCTAATTGGATTAGGATAAGATAAGTCCTAATTGGATTAGGATAAGATAAGTCCTAATAGGATTAGGATAAGATTAGTCCTAATTGGATTAGGATAAGATGATTAGTTAGATGTGCGCCCAGGTTAATTAAAAGGTTTTAATTGACTTAATTTCGAATAAATTAAGGGGTTAATTTATGATAATAAAATCAGCGAAAATTATGATTTTCTATAGCGAATTTTAATTTTCGGAATTGAGATTCGTCTTCTAAAATAAAAATAAAAATCTCCAAATTGTTTAGTGATTGAACAAATCAATAAAATATATGATATTTCATTGTTTATATAAAATCACTAAAACTGAATAAAATCCCTCTATTAAATTTTGAGTCTCGTGCCATCCATTTTAAACACTTGTCAAGGCCTCGATCACACTAATATAGTTTCAGCCATAGTTGGGTGTATTGTGTTATCTTGGTGAGACAAGTTTGGTAAGAGTTACCTTAATGTTTAAAATGGTCCGACTTAATAAAGTCATCAAAATAGTTTTGAGCTTTAGGCAAATGATGAGATAAAAACATGCTAAGACATAAGATGTCCCATATCTCATAAAAGGATCTAAAAATTACATAAGATGTAATTGGTAAATGTTACCTACCTAAATAATCTAGTTCTGTGTTTCATGCCATAGCTGTCATAGAATTAGGTGAAATATGGATTTTAGTCCCCTAAATAAACAATACGTTTTAGGAGGGTTGTTAATTTAGTGGGAGTCTATTCCTCTATACTAAAATAAACTTCGCATAATCTTTATTGTAGATCAATTGCCTCTTCAAGTAACAATAATCCCCTGTCACCGCGATCCATCCTTGAGAAGGATAAGCTATCTGGGACTAACTTTCTTGATCGGTTCGAAACTTGAGAATTGTTCTTAAGCATGAACGCAAGTTGTATGTCCTGGATGCTCCAATCCTCGAGGACCCACCAACCAATGCTACGAAAGTTGTGAAGGATGCGCATAGTAAGCATGTCAACGATTCTACGATGTTGCATGTATTATCTTGGCAACTATGGTTCTGAACTTCGAAGGACATGGAACTAATGGAAGCCTACAACATGGCTATAACGCTTGAAGGAAATGTTCCAACGACAAGCTAGGCAAGAAAGGTTCGAGACAGTCAAAAACCTACATTCTTGCAAGATGACGAGAGGTACGTCGGTTAGTCCTCATGTTCGAAGATGAAGGGCTATGTTGACAGACTTGATAGACTCGGATTTCCCATAAGCCAAGAGTTGGCTACGGATTTGATCCTGTATTCATTACCAGAAAGTTACTCACAATTTGTGATGAACTACAATATGAATAATATGGATAAATCAATTTCAGAGTTGCATTTGATGCACAAAACTGCTGAACAAAAAATATCAAGAAACCCTATAGTAATGTGTTGATGGTTCAAAAGAGAAAGGGAATGAAGAAGAAAGGCAAAGGCAAGGCTAAAGTTGTCAAGGTTACTATTGCGCCTGTCGCAAAGCCTGTGGAAGAAGTCAAGCCCCAGCCTGTTCCTGCTTCAAAACACCCAAAAGAAAAGGAAGAAAATTGTCATTTCTGTAATCAAACCTATCTTTGGCGTTGTCGTCTCGGACACATAAACGAGAAACGCATAACGAAGCTCCATAAAGATGGGCTTCAAGATTCATTTAATTTAGAAACATATGAAACATGCGTATCTTGTTTACTGGGCAAGATGACTAAAAGTCCCTTTACTGGACACGGTGAAAGGGCAAGTGATTTATTGGGTCTAATACATACTGATGTATGCGGTCCTATAAACACAATGGCTAGAGGAGGTTATCAGTACTTCATTACATTTACTAATGATTTCACCAGATATGGTTATGTATATCTTATGAAACATAAAGCTGAATCATTTGAGATGTTTCGAACGTTTCAAAATGAAGTGCATAATCAACTTAGTAAAACTATCAAAACATTTCGATCAGATCGAGGTGGTGAGTATTTAAGCCAAGAATTTGATAATCATCTTAGAAATTGTGGGATTGTCTCCCAATTGACTCCACCAGCAACTCCACAATGGAATGGAGTTTCTGAAAGGAGAAATTGAACCTTATTAGATATGGTTTGATCTATGATGAGTCATGTAGATCTTCCATTATCCTTTTGGGGTTATGCATTACAAACCGCAGCTTTCACTCTAAATCGAGTTCCTTCTAAAGCGGTTGATAAAACACCATATGAGATATGGTATGGGAAGAGACCTAGTTTGTCTTTTCTTAAGATTTGGGGTTGTGAGGCTTACGTAAAGCGACAAGTCTCAGAAAAACTAGCACCTAAATCTGACAAGTGTTTATTTGTGGGTATCCTAAGGAAACAAAAGGATATTACTTTTATAATCCCGCTGAGAACAAAGTGTTTGTTGCTCGGTATGGTGCCTTTATGGAAAAACAGTTTATTTCAAAAGACACTAGTGGGAAAGAAATAAATCTTGAAAAAGTTCAAGAATCACGGGGAAACACTGAACCGCTACCGGAAGTTCAACAACGTTCGAACAGTTGAACCTCCACAAGTGACACAAGGCCCACGTAAATCTAGTAGGGTAAGACATGAGCCGAGAGAGATTCGGATTTCTCATTGCGATAGTCGTGATGTATTGCTTATAGACCAAAATGAGCCCACCACTTATCGGGAGGCTATGTCTGGACCGGACAAGATAAATGGCTAAGTGCCATGAACTCGAGATGTAATTCATGTATGATAATCAAGTTTGGAACTTGGTTGATTTACTGAAGGTGGTAAGACCATTGGATGTAAATGGGTTTTCAAGAAGAAAAGCGACATGGATGATAAAGTGCATACTTTTAAAGCAAGACTAGTAGCAAAAGGTTTGAGCGGACTCAAGGTGTTGATTATGATGAAACTTTTTCGCCGATCGCCATGCTTAAATCCATAAGAATTTTAATTGCCATTCTTTGCATATTATGACTATGAAATATGGCAAATGGATGTAAAAACAACATTTCTTAATGGAAAGCTGCTGCTCGAGGACGTGTATATGACACAACTGAAGGTTTTGTACATCCTGAGAATTCTAGGAAGGTATGCAAGCTTCAAAGATCCATTTATGGATTAAAGCAAGCTTCTCGGAGTTGGAATCTTCATTTTGATGAAGCAATCAAAGATTTTGGTTTTATTAAGAACAAAGATGAGCCTTGTGTATACAAGAAGGTCGATGGGAGTGAAGTTATTTTTACGGTGCTTGTATGTTGATGATATATTACTCATTGGAAATGACATCCCAACATTGCAGAATGTCAAGTCTTGGTTAGGGAAGTGTTTCTCAATGAAAGACTTAGGAGATGCGGCCTATATCCTAGGGATAAGGATCTATAGGGATAGATCTAAGAGGCTAATCGGTCTAAGTCAGAGTGCTTACATAGACAAGGTGCTGAATAGGTTCAGTTCGCAAGACTCTAAAAGAGGATTGTTGCCAATGTCTCATGGCATAAGTCTCAGCAAGAATCAGTGTCCTAAGACAAATGATGAGCGAGACCGTATGAATAAGATTCCATATGCATCGGTTATTGGATCTATCATGTATGCCATGCTATGCACTCGACACGATGTATCATATGCTTTGAGCACTACAAGCGAGATATCGGTCGGATCATGGTGAGAGTCATTTGGATAGCGAGTAAAGAACATCCTTAAGTACTTAAGAAGGACTAAGGAAGTGTTCTTGGTCTATGGAGGTTTTGAAAATGATCTAGTTGTAAATGGTTACACAGATGCAAGTTTTCAAAGCTGATATAGATGATTTTAGATCGCGATCGAAATATGTGTTTACTTTGAATGGGGGTGCGATGAAATTTGGAAAAGTTCGAAGCAAGAGAGGCGTGGCGAGATTCTACAACTGAAGGCGAGTATATTGCGGCGTCCGATGCGGCAAAGGAGCGATTTGGATCAAAAAGTTCATTTCGAACTAGGTGTGGTTCCAAGTATTGCTAACCCTGTTTGTTTGTATTGTGACAATAACGGGCAATAGCACACGAGCCAAGGAACCTAGATCACACCACAGATCCAAACATATACTCAGGTGTTTTCATCTCATTAGAGAAATTATTGAGAGGGGAGACGTAAAGATTTGCAGAGTACCTACTAAAGACAACGTTGTGGATCCATTGACAAAAGCTCTTCCACAAGCAAAACATGATGGTCATGTTAGATCATTAGGCATTAGATGCATATATGATTGGCCCTAGTGCAAGTGGGAGATGTTGGGGCATGTGCCCTAGGTCAATTCATTAACTGTCTTTATGAATACTTTTAGTTAATAAAATAAAGGATTTCCTTTGCTGTTTATTATAATTAATTTGCATGTTTACATTATCATAAGATCCATGGGTATTTATAGAAATATCCTAAATGTCCGTAGTCGATCATTATACTGGGAACTATAATGAATTAAGACTAGTGTGAGTCTTGATTGATGATCATATGATAATTATACCTATAGGGATACGAATCAAGATCACGAGTACTTGTTAGGGAACAAAGTACTGGACCGACCCGCTATGAGAACATCACATGGATTAAGTCATAGTTGTTTCTCATGATAAGTATATTTTTCGGTCCTCTGACTTGAGATTACCAAAGACTTCAACATTAGGAACATAGTGATTTGACACTATCAAACGTTGTCTTCAACCGGACGATTATAAAGGTCGTGATTGGTTACTATGTGAGCAATGTGATGAAGTTGTGTAATCGAGATAGAATTTGTCCCTCTCATATAAGGAGAGATATCCAGTGGATCCCTCGATGTGTTAGACCATTAAAAGGCCTAGTCTAAGTGAATTGATATTGATCAATGTCACTTGGATGTTTTCAGTCTACCTAGAGATCGAGACTAGTACGATTTAACATGTTGAATGACAATTCCATGCCTTATGTTTGATCAAAAGGATATCGTGTGACAAAAGGATGTTATATACATTATTGATTAGGTTGTATCGATTTGATATTCGTACGACTTGGGTAGTCATAATGTCTTTCTAGAGGCCGCTTATGACTTGTATACCAAAATGTGTTTTGGTACACTGCCAATATTGTGTGAGCCTATTGGGTCGCACACTAAGAATGGTTTTGCGAGATTTTAAGATGGTTCAGAAAAATGAATTTTATATGATAAAATTCATGACGAAAACGTCCTTGTGGTGTATTACACTTATACTTCTTTAAGTAGGGGTATATGTGTAATTTACTTAACCGTCTATATACAAAAGTTGTATAAATAGACGCTTTAAGTTAGAATACACTAACGAAAGATCAAAAGGCCAAAACTCCTTTTTCGTTTAAGAAACGACTTAGGGTTTTTGGTATGCTCTGGATCGTTTTGGAGAGAAACAAAAAGATTTGGTATTCTCTCGAAGCTAGCACTTCGAATCTCGACCGCCGTTCGTGTGTGGACTACCGGTAGAGGGCGTTCGTCGTTGGCAGCGCCTTAGAGATCGATCAACCTTCAGAAATGTATATTGCGATTGAGGTGTGATTATGTTTTTCATGGTTTAAACGTTTTTAATGGAATTAGATTCGGATCCTGTTGGGGTTTTTGTCAAAATTGTTTTGTAATCTCCGCTGCGTATCAACCCCAAAAACCCAACAAATACTTCTCAATTGACTTCAATGAAGTCATATATTCGCTCTACCCCAGCTTCCCCTGTTGGACTCATTGATCGAAGTCTTGAGGTGACGTTAGTGCATTATCAGGATTTCCATAAGAAAAGTCCAGGTTGTTGTTGTTTTGTCCTTAATAAAATCGTTGAGGACCATTCCTTTTGGCCTGAAGTTGTTCCCATAGTCTTGGTTGTTCATGAAGTTGATGTCCTCATACTCCATTCCCTGCTTTGTTTTCATTTGGTTAACCACCATTCCTTGGTGATCGATAGGTTGATGTGTTACTTGTGGACCTTGATCTCCTATTTGAAGCTATGTCATTTGACTGCTCAAATTTCATTGCTATGCCATAATTGCCACTTGCGAGTCAATCTCGTAGATGCCTGCTGGTTTCCTTGCTATGGAATGAGTACTGAAGGTGGAGTTTTGAGTCATAAGATCAAGGAGATCCAATGGTTCATCCTCATCTTTAGTAAGTAGAGAGCCACCTAATGTGGCATCTACTAATGTCTCGTGCTGTGGTTTATCCCATAGTAGGAAATCTAGAGTTATGCCCATTTCACATATCCATGTCTCAGATATCTCCTCAGCATATCTTTGAATCTTTTCTACACCTCGCCCAAAGACTCGGTGTCTTCTTGTTTGAACTAGTTAATCTCAAGTTTCCTTTCGCAGACCTTTACTTAGGGAAAAAACTTATTTGGAAATCTTTAATTGATTTCCACTCTTAAAGTCATATTCCCTACATTCAGCCTTTGGAACCAAGATTTGGCTTTTCCCCTAATGAGAATAGGAATAGTCGCATCCTGATCACCTCTTTCGTAACTCCAATGATGTGCACAGTGTCACACTTTTTCAAGAAATCCTCAACATGTGTAACTGAATCTTCATTGGATAGCCTGTTGAACAGACTATTTTGTACCATGTTTATTAGAAATGGTCTCAGTTTGAATTTGGTGGTGTTGAATGGAAGTCTTATCACTCCATTGTACGTCTCCTAAACTTGTGGCTTAAAATAATCACGAAGGCATCTCTATCCTTGCACTCTCTCCTGCACTACTATATCACTTGCAGGTTAGTTGTTCTTGTGGCCCTGTTGTTGGTTTCTAGCTTGCTCCTCAACCATCTCGACTCATTTTTTTCATTTCTTTTGTTCATTCTTTCAATCTCCAGTTCGTAAGCCATTAGGCCATTCTCTCCCCTGCTATGCATGCGCTAAGTATCCTTAAAAAGAAAATACAAAAAGATCAAGTGCAGAAAGTCAAACTTGAAACTTATGCCTATTTTTGTTTTTGTTTTTATAAACTTAAGAGTAGATTACTTAAAATAAAAACTAGCAACTATTCAAACTAACTAAGTAATACTAATGGCTACCTATCCCCGCCAACGGTGCCAAAAACTCGATATGTGCCGTAAGTATAATAACTAGCTTGTAGTAATAGTGCAACTAACTTAAGTTGATCATGGATATCATCCTCAGGAAAATATTTTTGTATTAGTGGTTTACCTATTTAACTTTGAACTATTGCTATGGAAATAACTTTTTAATTGTTTTTATACTAACTAAACTTATCTAACAAATCAATTTAAACTTTACTTGAACTCTTATATTAAGGATATGTTAGTTCATAACTTTACCTAGGTAATTTAATACTATGTTTTGTATTCATATTTACATTTCAATATGTTGTGTGCAATGCCTAATTAGAATAGACAGTTTTCCTTCAAATCCATTTCATCCCACTGTCATAATGGAAAAGATTCTGATATGCAAACTAGAACTCCACCTATCGATGTGAATAACGTAAGCTCCACATTGCTTTAAGTCCCAAATCATTGGATTCATAACCAACTAAGTTTACTATCTGTACCTCCCCAATTAACAACTATCTATTGATGTTGTGTATTTTATGGTTATATCGTTCATATCCGGATTAAAAGCTTCAATGGCTCTGATAAATTCTAAAGCCTAAGTTCATTAAACATGTGGCTAGTATGTCTAAAGCATTACAATCAGAATAAATACAAATTCTAACCATTGCACTTTTTATTCATACTTAAAGCATATCATTCATACCATATGATCCATTGATCCATAAGATAAATAGACTACTCGCACTTCATTTAAACAAACACATCACGATTCATAATTGAAATAGTTGCAAATCAGAGATGAGTATAAATATTATCTTCAATTTAATCAAGAAAACCAAACTTGAATTGCAAATGTGAACTCTTTGATGTTTTCTTCACGCAAACTCCTTAATACTTAAATTCAATGTAAACCCTATGCCAAATTACTTTAATGGTAGCTAATAGTTGGTATATGGTGTGTTTACTATATTCTAATACCTATTTATACTCCCTAATAATAATTAGAAACCCTACTTTACAATTTTACTTGAATTAAAACTCTAACTTTCTATTTCCTACGTGTTTGACATTGTCACTTATGTCCCGACACCGTGCCTTATAGCCCACTGCACCGCCACTACATGTGTATTTTATTGCTTCCTAGTGCCTCAAAGCACTGTCACTACCTTGCCTGACACTGTCCTATTTGCACTACAGAGCTGCCACTGCATCGAACCTCCAAACTTGGTTTTTTTCACTTTTTCCCGTACCTTTCCTTCCCATGTTGTGCTTTTTGTTCCCATAACGACAACACATATAGCTAGGGTGCCAAGTGTGTCTTGCGGGTTTTTGCCTATTTCTTCACGTTTTTCCTCAATTCTTTCCTTTACACCTTAATTCCCTGAAAATGCAATAATACCATGCATTAGTACTCATTAAGGGATATTTATACTATATATACGACAAAACTAGCCTATATTAGTATAATTAATCGCTTATTAGATACTATAGTTAAACAATATGAAACAGATACTTAGCTAAGCAGTAATGATATAGGGTCCGTCGATCGTGAGTTACATCATATAAGCCTTGTTCCACTATCTAAGGGTGTAACCATTCTCATAAATACACATTACAAAATATATATATATATATATATATATATATAAATACTTATCTACTACCCCATGTCTCATACCCCATGTGCTGCACAAGTTAATGGTGAGATGTCGACAACCTCGAAATCCACTGACCCTATGTGCCACCCATCTCTATCATATGAAGGTCCTAGATGCAAGAACTTCTTACATAAATCAATAAATGACTTAGTTCAGGAATCCAAAGATTGGTTTGCTGAAGTAAAGAACAAAGGAAAATAGATTCACAATACCATAATGTTGGGGTATGTGCCCTAAGTCAATCTAAAAATATTATTTATCTTATAATTTTAGTTAATAAAATCGAGGTTTTTGTTTGTTGTTTTATTATAAGTAATTGCATGTTTACCTTACAATTAAATTATATGAGTATTTGTTGAAATATCTTAAATTTCCCTAGTCGGTCATTAAACTGGGAACTATAATGAGTTTAGACTAGTATGAATCTTGATTGATTGTCATAAGATGATTATACGTTTTAAGATACGAATCGAAATCATGAGTACTTATTAGGGAATAAGGTATTTGACCGATCGCTATGAGAACACCTCATGGATTAAGTCATAGGTGTTACTCAAGATAGGTATATCATTTAGTCCTTCAACTTAAGATTACCATAGACTTCAATATTATGAGCATGCTAATTTTTCACAATAAAACATTATCTTTAACCAGACGATTATAAAGATTGTGATTGGTTACTGAGTGAATAATATGTGAAGGTGTGTAATCAAGATAGAAATTGTCCCTCTCGTATAAAAAGAGATATCAGTGGATCCCTCGATATATTAGACTCTTAGATGGCCAAGTCTAAGTGAATTGATATGATCAATATCATTTAGATGTTTTTATTCTACCTAAAGATCGAGACTAGTACGATTGAAAATTAAGGGTGACTTTTCATGCCTTATGTTTAATCAAAAGATATCGCATGACAAAAAGAATATGATATATGTTATTCATTAGGATGTATCGACTTTAATATTCATGCTACTTTGGTAGTCATACTGCTTTTCTAGAGACCGCTTATGACTTGTGTACCAAAATAGTTCGATTCACTACCAACGTCGCATAAACCTTTTTGGTCGTACGCAAAGAATGGCTTTACTCAATTTTAATAAGTATAAAGTAATAGATTTTATATGATAAAACTCATGTCATAAAAGCCCTTATGATTTGTCATATGATAACTTATTAATAGGGGCGTATGTGTAATTTGCTTGAATTGCTTAAATACAACAGTTGTATTACGAATAGGTTTTATTTAGTGAGCTTATACTATTTTTGAGTTCTATGGATTTTGGGAGAGAAAGAAAAATGTTTTTTTTCTCATTTAGGGCTAGCACTCCAAGTTGTGGTCAAGTTCATGTATGAATTTCCAATAGTAGACGCGCGTGTGGCGACTTGTAATTAGGGCATCGTCCGGCCTAATCCCATCACTCAGCCCTATTCTCACCATGTAGGACTTAACAAGAAATTAGTTAGCCTTTCCAAACAAAATTTTTATACTTACAATTAACTATACAAATAAAATATTTTCTTATCTTATATCAATTAATAAATAAGAGTTAATTTAAAATTTTACAAACTCAATTTTTTTTCAATGGAAGTCTTAACAATTTAGCGGAAGCTTTTAACATGATACCTAGAATTGTGGAAAACAAGGAAATAAAGATAACATGCATATATATATAATGAAACAAAGATAAAATATCTCAACATGTATCTGGTCAGGGTACTATGTCTCAACCTACAACATATACTACCCCAAAAGTATATGGAAGACGTATAAAAGTCATACAACAAAACCAAAAACTTATAAAATCCAGTGTAGCAGCACTCCATTGGCTCAGAGGTAGTCGCCGATCATCTCATTGCCTGGTCTGCGACTTGATGGATTCTCACCCACAGTTATAAAAAGGACGGTGAGTATAGGAAAGTAGAAAGTAACATTGAGAGACATTTGTTCACATTCCTAAATATACAACTAATATCTGAAAGCATAATAATAGCAACTACGTTGAAAATAAATCATGCTAAAAGATACTACAGTTAAACAATATGAAACTAACACTCGACTAAGTAGTAATGATCTAGGACCAGACGACCATAAGTGCTATCTTCAATGCCTTTTCCACTATGTACAGATGAAGCTAAGCTCTACATATATGTAAGGGTTATAGCTGAGCTCAACACCTTTATAATCATCCCAAGTGCCAGTCACCTGCGATGTATACTTTCTAACAAGCCCGGGCTCCATACCTCGTAATGTCACCCAAGTTAGTGGAGAGATCTCGATCACCTCGGAAGTCCAGTAACCCTCATGTGTCACAACACATCTATCATATCATTGTCTTAGATACAAGAACTACTTTCATATTTTAAGATATAACACGGTTTGAGAATCTGACAAAGCAATTACATATCTACTGCATAACTGTAATGGAATATACAATACCGTAAACCACTACCTAATTGCATGCTACTTTATTTGACTAAGTGTATCAATAACCAAGAATGACATAGCACATGATTAGAGTCAATGAAACTATTTTATCAAAAACTGATTCCATGATGTCAAACTCGTGAAATGAGAAAGGAAACAATTCATGGTATTTAAATTACAATAGGAAAATTAGTCCAAAAGGCTGGAATTGAATGATAAAACATGAATGAAATTAAAATAAATATTTCGATCAGTTTACTTACTTTCCACACAAATCTCTTAGCTATTCCAGCCTCCCGATACCTTAAAACTCGTACTACTCATCTCTAGGTTCTTGTTATAATTTAACATGTTTTTAAGTGTATTTAGACCTTTAATTAATGTATTGAACTTGTTTAAAATGTTTAAGTTAATTTAGGAAATTGCGGATTTTTGGGTAGTCAAAGCACTTAGTGGGCTGGGTAATCTACCTAGCGTGCTAATGACCTCATACCGTGCTACCAAATTTCCCTAAAGTGCTATACAAAGTTAGCGTGCTAGCTGATCACACCTAGCATGCTATGTAAAGGAAAACCCAGAATTATGCACTTACAATTTTGAATTCCCTCCACACATAGGCTGCCCAACACCTTAAGAACTCTCTTTTACATCTCCAGAGACCCACGACACTAATTAACATCATAAAAATAGCCACACATCATATAATTCATAAACTCATCAAATTAGTCTAAGTTGCTAGTGTTAGAGAATTACCTAGTTGATAAACACCTAGTTTGATCAACGCCTCTTATACCAAATTCATCAAATCCTTGTTGATCTCCTTCTTCTCCAGCAAGCTCTCTTAGCTCGTAAGTTTTTAGAAATTAAAATGGTTTGATTGAACGTGTTGATCAATTCAATTTTATATATTTAGATAAGATTGATTGATAGCCATTGATCCTAATGTACATATTTATCTCATGACTAATCTAATGGCTTACTTCTAGCTAAAATTCGCACTCACTCTCCACTATCTCTTTCTAAGTAACACCAATTTGAAATTTAATTGGTCTCTTTATGTGTCAAGAATCATCACATAGTTATTGTTTTAAAATGCTATTTAGGTTACATCTAATATAAAATCAACTACAACCACATTAATACTACTATATAAGCTACACTAGCTTTAAACCAACTTACCACATCACTTTTTCCTCTAATCCCATGTTAGCACATATCTCGAGGTGAGTTCACACTCACGTCTCGACACCTATACATAGGTAGGAGTGACTTAGTAGTTAGTAGTCTACACATATATAATACATTAGGCATACACCATAACAAATTTAACATATACCTCGGCTACCTTGCCTCAGTTATTGCACGTATCTTGATGTAGGTCCCACGTCACAGGTCAGTGATCTTGATTAAGAGATTAAACTCAGATTTAGAAATCTGAGCCGTGACAACTCTTCCCAACTAATGAAAACTTCTTCATCGAAATTGAACTTCAGTCAAAGTTATACCTGACTTAAAAGGTACAAAAATCTATTTTGCATATAGTCTTCCCATTCCCTAGTAAGCCTTAATCACCATGAAACTTCCACCTAACTAACACCTTCAAGAGAGACTCGCCTTTCAACTGTTGTACCCTTCGATCTAGGATTTGTACTGGCTGCTTCTCATAATATACATCCTCGCTCAGGTCATTATGGCTCAAATCAATCATCAATATCTCATCCACCTTCGACTTATATAGTCGAAGCATAGAAATATGGAAGACTAGATGAATCCCCGACATCTTTAGAGGTAAATCAAGCTCATATGCAACCTTTTTGACCCGTCTTCTGATTTTAAAAGGCTCGATAAATCTCAGCGCTAATTTTCCTTTTAAACTAAACTTGTGAAGACCCTTCCAAGAAGAAACCTTTAAATACATAAAGGCTCCCTCGGTGTACATGAGATCAATGTGATACGTGACTACATACTTCTTCTACCTCTCCTGAGCTCCTTTAAGCCTTTGGTGAATTTTTCGTACATTTTTTGCTTAATTAACAACAATTTCAGGACCCACTAATTCTTGGTCCTCTACCTCAACCCAACGAGATGGTGAGCAACACAGTCTGCCATATAATGCCTCAAATGGTGCCATCTTAATGGTAGCCCGATAACTGTTATTGTATGCAAACTCATACAATGGTAGGTGCTCCTCCCATGATCCGTTAAACTTAAGTACACAAGCCCTAAGCATATCCTCGAAAGTCGAAATCAACCTCTCAGTCTGACCATCAGTTCAAGGGTGAAAGACTGTGTTGAACTGTAGGCACATATTATACTACTCCTGCATACTCCGCCACATCCTGGATTATACATAACATCTATGTCTGACGTGATAGTCGATGGTAATCCATGTAGCCTGATAATCTCCTTCTCGAATAATATGCTCAATTGGTCAAATGTGTAATAAGCTGCAACATGTAAGAAATGGACATATTTTGTTAATTTTTCCACAATCACCAAAATAGAATTGTATCGACGGGCAGCCCTCGGTAATCCCCTGACAAAGTCCATGGCTATGTCTTCCCATTTTCATCGTGGAATGCGAAGTGGCTACAATAATGCTCCAAGTCTACAATGCTCAACCTCCACCTATTAGCATATCCTAGAGTTCCTGATGAATTTCGATATGTATGCCTTCATCCCGGGCCACCAAAAATGTATCCTTATATCATGATGTATCTTGGTTCCACCTGGATGAACAGTGAATCGAGAATGGTGTGAATCTTGATGAATCTCATCTCTCAGCTCTGCCACAGATGGTATCCACAATTTGCCTCTTAATCTCAAACACTGATTCGTCGTCTCCATCCAGTCAATACAATCCGTACTCTGAGCTAACTCACTAAATCTCGGGTATAGGATGTCGGCTCTCTTATCCTATGACACCCTCTATGTACACACTGTCTTTAGCCTCATCTATGGATAAATCATAATCCGAGTTCCTGTAAGAATATCTAACTGACTCATCATCGCTGTTGCCTCGAGTAATCCATATTCATGTGTCATATGACATTTAGCAATCTCGACATCTCCAGTTGGTATCCTACTCAGCGCGTCGGCAACTACTTTAGCTTTTCATGGGCGACACTTTAGAGAAAATTTGTAGTCCTTTAGAAATTCCGAACATCTGCGTTGTCTCATGTTCAGCTCTTTCTATGTGAAGAGGTATTTTAGACTCTTATGATTAGTGTAGAGTGTGAATCTATCTCCATAAAGATGATTTATCCATATCTTCAGAGCAAATAGCACCCCTGCCAACTCTAAGCCATGAGTGAGATAACTCTTCTTATGTATATTCAGCTGTCTGGATGCATAAGCCACCATGCCTATCTCTTGCATCAACATATAACCTAGACCCGAATGAGAAGCATCTACATATATTAGGAATCCTTGTCTAGCCTATAGTAATACCAATACTGGTGCAGTGGTCAACAACCTCTTTAGCTGAGTAAATTCCTCTATGCTCTCCTCAAACCAATTAAATCTAACGTCTTTCTAGGTCAATCTCGCAATCGGTGAAGCGATCTTTGAGAAATCCTTCATGAATCTGCGGTAATATATTGCTAACTCAAAAAAACTCTTAATCTCTGTAATTGATGTCGAAGCTGGCTAATCCATAATAGCCTAAATCGTGATCAGATCTATAACAATACCTAATGCTCCAACAACATGTCCCAAAAACTTGTCCTCTAATAGCTAAAATTCACTTGCCGAACTTGGCGTAGAGTTTGTGCTTCCTCGAAGTCTGTAACATCTCCCTAAGGTGCTACTCGTGATCTTCTTAAGTCCTCAAATATATCAATATATCATCGATGAAAACTATCGTGAAGCAGTGAAGAATTGGTCTCGTCACCCAATGCATTAAATTCATAAACATGGAAAGATCATTAGTTAAACCAAACGACATGATTGTAAACTGATAGTGTCTATACCTCGTACTGAATGCTGTCTATTTTTAATCAAAAATGCTGAACGCTGTCTTTTTTTATCAAAAGTGTTGACCGCTGTCTTAGACCTATCATCAACCCCGATCCTAAGCTGATGATACCCTGATTTCAAGTCTATCTTAGAGGAAAATTGTGCTTATCTCAGCTAATCAAATAAATCGTCGATTCGCAGTAATAAATACTTGTTTCTGACTGTGACCATATTCAATTGTCTGTAGTCGATACATAGTCTTAAAGTACCGTCTTTCTTTTTTACAAATAGGATAGGTGCTCATCTATGACGAAATTAAAGTCGTGATGAATCCCTTCTATCCCAAATCCTGAAGTTGACTCCTCAACTCCATCAACTCTCTCAAAGCCATATGGTACGGTGGTATAAAAATAGGTATAGTGCCTGGTACCAACTCAATGATGAAGTCTATCTCTTTCGGTGGTGGTAAGCTGATAAGTCTTCTGGAAATACGTCTAGAAGCTTATACACTATTGGAATCTCCTCAAGTCTGGGTCCTTAACTCTCTACTACTATATATAATGATACCAGAGTCTCTATCTCTCCATTAATCGCAAGTCGACCTCTAATGCCCTCAGTTCTTGGTATACTACCACTAAACGCAAACATCGGACACCCTGATATCTCAAATATTATTATCTTACTGAAACACTCGATATTAGCACGATAGGCTACTAATAAATCCATACTTAACACATCGAAGTTTAAGAACTCGAGCATCCTGAAGTTTAAAGGTAAGTACCCCGCTTATGTCTACTGGACATCCCTCAATAAGATAATTACTATCCCCGGCTGCGGTACTTAAAATCAAGTATACGCTAACTCTAATTAGTGTCAACCCTAAGACGCCTATCGTGTGACAAAAAAATGGAAGATAATATAGAATCTAAATCAAATAAAACATATAAACCTCTACCACAAATGAAGACCGTACCCTCAATGAGTCCTCATATGACATCAGCATTAAATTATGCTATCATGAGTACATCTTCTCAGCTCTGCGATTGAATCACAACTACTGTCTGTGGACAATATTTAATCTCATGCCCTGCCTAACCACACCCGAAACAAGTAATTGGCTTACGATGACTTTGTGTCTGATCTAGGGCCTGTGTCCGTCTCTATCCATGTTGAAACTCATCTCGACATCCACCTCTAACTCTAACTCTACCTTGACCTCTACCACCTACTACTACTGATGTAGCTCTAGTGGTGCTGGAAGAGTTGGCAAAGTAGTATGAGCTGGCAACGTAGGTCTGATTAACGATGGCAAGGTAGGTCAACAAACTATAGTTTGCAATGGCATAGGAGATGATACATAAGGCACAACTGAGGTGGCTATCCCTGATCACTAAGAACCTCTCTCATATTTCCTCCGTCCCTGGTCCTTTTGTCTCATCCTCTCAAACTCTGTGGTCTGATCCGCTGATAATGATGATCCTAACATTGTCCCATCGGTAACTCTACCCAGATAATAGGTCTCATGAAAAAGTGCACGCTCATAAATCTCGCCCAAAGTCCTTGCACTTGAGTTGACCATATAAAACCCAATATCAGGCCTTTGTCCATTTTCAAAATGGTACACTTCTATCGAGTAATCTCTCACTAAATCTCCAGTAAACTATCTCAGATAACAGTATGTCTCCGTAACTCATCACCGACTCATCAACTCCCTGTCTAAGGTTCATGAACTCATTCCTTAACCTCTTCATCACTAAAGGTGGGAAGTACTGCTGTTAGAATTTTTTCTTGAAGGCATCCCAAGACACAAAGTATCCATCAGAAGCTATCGTCGCACACCACCAAACATCGGTGTCTCTTTATAGTGTATATTACGAAATCTCAGCTTTAAGTCAGTTCTCAATCTTCAAGACTCTATGTAGCTTCTTTTAAGACAAGACCCACTTTTTAATTTTCTCAAATTCTTTCTGATTGTCAAAATGCACTGGGTTTAGTCTAATGAAATCCTTCACCAACTAAACCTCTGCTGTTGAGCAAGAAGATTTAGGAGTGAAAGATGGTATATAAACTATCTCTATGGCTAGTGCTACAACTATCGATACAATCTATATTGCTAGAGCTGCTACAACCTTCGATCTTGCGTCGATATAACATCGTGCTTTGCAAGTTAATGATGTTCGTGACACCAGCCGCTACGTAGATAATGCATATTTACATACATATAAAAAATATCATGTACATATGAGATATCCCCACCTCTTTCTCACTCACTTCCCAACTAATAGTTTTTAAGCAAAGATCATCTGGTTTCCACGACTAAAATCTACATTTTATGGTTTAAACTTTATTTGCTACTTTCGAAAAGTTGGCATTTGCTACCAACTGTAGCTTTGGTATCACATTATAGAATAACTTCATTCCACTGCTTAAGCTATATAAACTTAGGCTTCGATACCATCCGTGATGACCCCTTCTTATAATTTGGGCACCGCCCAGCCTAATCCCGTCACTAAGCCCTAATTTCACCATGTAAGACTTAACAAGGAATTAGTCAGTCTTTTCAAAATCTTTATACTTACAATTTAACTATACGAACAAATGTTTTCTTATCTTACATCAATTAATAAATCAGAGTTAATTTAAAATTTTACAAACTTAAAGTTTATTCAAATTTAAGTCTTAACAATTTAATAGAAGCTTTTAACATGATACCTAGAATTTTGGAAAAGTAGAAAATAAAGATCACATGCATATATATATATATATATGTGTATATATAATTAAACGGTGATAAAATATATCAGCGTGTATTTGTTTAGGGTACTATCTCTCAACCCATGACATATACAACCCCAAAAGTATACGGAAGACATATAAAAGTCATATAACAAAACCAAAAACCTATAAGATTCAGTGTAGCAGTACTCCACTAGATCAGAGGTAGACACTGATCTTCTCTTTGCCTGGTCTGCTACTCGATGGATCTGTACCCACCGTCATAAAAAAGATGATGAGTAGATGAAAATAGAAAGTAAAACGGAGAGACATTTGCTCACATTCCTAAATATAAAACAAGTATATGAAAGCATAATAATAACAACTATGCTGAAAAGAAATCATGCTAAAAGATACTAAAGTTAAACAATATGAACCTGAAACTCGACTAAGTAGTGAGATATAGGGCCAGTCAGTCGTGAGTCCTATCACCAATGCCTTTTTCATTACGTAAGGATGGAGCTAAGTTCTACATCTCTATGAAGGTCGGAGCTAAGCTCTACGCCTTCATAATCATCCTAAGTGTCAGCTACCCGCCATGTATACTTGCTAACAATCTCAGGGTCCCATACCTCATGATGTCACCCAAGTTAGTGGAGACATCCTGATCACCCCAGAAGTCCAGTGACCCTCGTGTGTCAAAACACCTCTACCATATCTTGGTCCTAGATACAAAAACTACTTTCATATTTTAAGATATAACATGGTTTGATAATTAACAAAACAATTGCATATCTAATGCACAATGGTAATGGAATTAACAATATCGTAAACCACTACCTAATAGCATGCTATTTCATTTAACTAAGTATATCAACAATTAAGAATGACATAGCATGCGATTAGAGTCAATGAAGCTATTTTATCAAAAACCAATACCATGATATCAAACTGATGAAATGAGAAAAGAAACAAGTTATGGTATTTAGGTTACAATAGGCAAATCATTCCAAATGACTGAAATTGAATGGCAAAACAGGAATGAAATGTAAATAAATATCTCAATCAGTTTACTTACTATACACGCAAATTTCATAGCTATTCTGGCCCCCTAACACCTTAAAACTCATATTCGGACTCCTAAGACTCTTCTCAAAGGTCCTGGTATTATTTAACATGTTTTTGAGTATGTTTAGTCCTTTAGTTAATGTATTGGACTTATTTATAATGTTTAAGTTAATTTAAGAAATTGCAGATTTTTGGGCTGCCATAACACTTATGGCCTATTTGGTTCAAATATTAGTTAATCCTAACACATGGGATTAATTAGTGATGGGACTAATACATGGGTTTAGATAGTTTAGTCCCATTTGTGTATCTTGTTTGGTTGGGAGTTTTAAGGTTGGGATTAAATGAGGTTGTATATGTACATTTACCAAAATACCCTTAGATAAATAACACCAAAAATCCCCCCATTTCACACATTTCTTCATTCGACTGGTCTTCATCTCTCTCGATCTCTCACGTTCTCTCTCGATCAACCTCTCACACTCTTACCCTTTCGGTCGTCTCTTTTTCTCATCTCTCTGTTATAGTCTCTCTCTCTAACCTGGACGGTAACGAATGAGAAGAACCGAGGCTGTTGGCATCGAAAGATCAAAGTGAGGTTTTGGGATTGTTTTGCAGTTGTTGTTGTTGTTGTTGTTATTATTAATTAACGAAAGAAATAGAGGAGTTTAAATGAAAAGAAAAAAAGAACAGAGTTCTTCGTCACGCCATTAATGCGAGAAGAAGAATGAGAAGAGAAAACAGAGAGAAAAGGGAGGTGAGCGTGAGGAAGAAGAAAAACAAAATGAAAGGGAGGCTAGGTAGGGGCAAGGAAGAAGATGAAGAGAGAAGAGATCAGGGCATTGTGATTTGGTGGTGTGTTAATGTGAGGGGTAAAGTGGTAATCTCCTCTTTCACTTACAATGGATTAGCTAATCCCGCAAAAAATGGTGGTATTGTTTAATCCACGCTCATGCCTCTTAACTAATCCGCTGGCCTAGTTAATCCTCCAACCAAACAGCGGATTAACTAGTCCAGTGTAGCTAATCCGGGCTAATCCCACGAACCAAACAGGCCATTAGCGTACTGGGTAAGTTACCTAGAATATTAATGACCTCGTTAGCGCGGTACCAAGTTTCTCTAATGTGCTAGTTGATCACACCTAGCGCGCTATGTGTAGGAAAATGCAAAATTATACACTTAAAAATCTGAGTTCTCTCTACACATAGGCTACCCCAACACCATGGGAACTCTCTTTTACATCTCCAGAGACGAAATATACCAATTAACATTATAAAAATAGCCACATATATAATTCATGAATTCATCAAATTAATCTAAGTTGCCAGTGTTAGAGAATTCCCTAGTTGATAAACACCTAGTTTGATCAACACCTTCTACACCAAATTCACCAAATCCTTGTCGATTTCTTTTTTCTCCAGCAAGCTTTCTTAGCTCATAAGTTTTTAGAAATGAAAATGGTTTGATTGCATATGTTGATCAATTCAGTCTTATATTTAGATAAGACTGATTGATAGCCATTGATTCTAATATACATACGTATCTCGAGACTATTCTAATGCCTTACTTCTTGCCACATTTTCCATTAACTCTCCACTATCTCTTTCTAAGTAACACCAATTTGAAATTTTATTGGTCTTTTGATGTGTCAACACATATCTTGAGAATCATGACATGGCTCTTGTTTTAAAATGCTAACTTTGGTTACATCTAATATAAAATCAACCATAGCCAGATTAATACTACTATATAAGCTACTGTAAGTTTGAACCAACTAACCACATCACTCTCTACCCCCGATCCCATGCCAGGACGTATCTTGAGGCACGTCCCTATCATGTCTCGATACCTATACCCATGTAGGAATGACTTAGTAGTCTACAAATATACAATACACTAGGCATACACCATAAAAATCTAACATATACCTCGACTATCTTGCCTCCGTCATTGCACTCATCTCAATGCGGGTCCCACATCACGGGTCACTGATCTTAATTAAAAGATTAAACTAGGATTCAGAAATTTGATCCTTGACAGCATGCTTGAATGTCTTGGAGATCGAACAATCAGAGAAAGAAATTATAGATTAAGGTATAGTTTACTTTTGTAGATCTAGTTTAATAAAACTTATTTTTGATCCCGCTAGGTTTTTAAGAAATTGTTTTGAATTTTTTGCTACTTATGAACCCAAAAACCCAATAGTTTCATCTACCTAATAGCCTGCTATTTTAATTGATTAAAATCCCCAACAACCAAGAATGACATAACATATGATTTAGATACAATGAAAACTATTCAAACACCAATAATGCCATGAAAAAAATAATGTAATGAGATAGGACAGTAAAGTCATGACATCAAGAGTACAACAAGTACACCAGTCTAAAGACTGTAAATAAAAATCACAAGTAGTAAATGAAATGGGTCAAAATATTTCAATCAGTTTATTTACAATCCATTCAAAGTTCCTAGACTATTTTAGCCTCCCCACATCCCAATACGCGTACTCCTGAGACTCTACTATAAGTTCCTAAGGTTAATTAGGGTGTTTTACAACTTATCCAAACTATTAAAGTTGGATTAAGTCGTTGTAAATCTCATTATTTAAAATCAGGCAAATAAATAATTTTATGTCCAAATCTACTTTATCAAAATAGAGACATTTTTGGTGCAATAACTTGTGAGTTGATTTCAATTACCAAAACGTTAAAATTATGTATTGTAGTTCAAAGAGAAGTTTTTAAAGCCATGTCTAAGATTTCCAAGACTATAAGGTTTTTTTAATTTCGATAAGAATCGAAGGAGATATGAAAATCTTACCACAATGGCTCAAAACAGTTTTAGATTCTAGCCAACAATTTTGAAGAATTTATTTCTCTTGACCATAGCTTCACTGTTGGGTTTTGGGGTTCATGCGCAGCGGAGATTACAAAACAATTTTGACAAAAACCCAATAGGATCCGAATCTAATTCCATTAAAAACGTTTAAACCATGAAAAACTTAATCATACTTCAGTCGTAATATACCTTTCTGAAGGTTGATCGATCTCTAAGGCGCTGCCAACGACGAACGCCCTCTACCAGTAGTCCACACAAGAACAGCGGCCGAGATTCAAAGTGCTAGCTTCGAGAGAATATCAAACCTTTTCTTTCTCTCCAAAATGATCCAGAGCATACCAAAAAACCCTAAGTCGTTTCTAAAACGAAAATAGAGTTTCGGCCTTTTAATCTTTCGTACGTGTATTCTAACTTAAAGCGTCTATTTATACAACCCTTGTATATAGACGATTAAGTAAATTACACATATACCCCTACTTAAAGAAGTATAAGTGTAATACACTACAAGGACGTTTCTATCATGAATTTTATCATATAAAATTCATTTTTTTGAACCATCTTAAAATCTCGCAAAACCATTCTTAGTGTGCGACCCAATAAGCTCATACAACGTTGGTAGTGTACCAAAACACATTTTGGCATACAAGTCATAAGCAGCCTCTAGCAAGACATTATGACTACCCAAGTTGTACGAATATCAAATCGATACAACCTAATCAATAGTGTATATAACATCCTTTTGTCACACGATATCCTTTTGATCAAACATAAGGCATGAAATTGTCATCCAACATGTTCAATCGTATTAGTCTCAATCTCTAGGTAGACTGAAAACATCCAAGTGACATAGATCAATATCAATTCTCTTAGACTAGGCCTTTTAACAGTCTAACACATCAAGGGATCCACTAGATATCTCAATTTATATGAGAGGGACAAATTCAATCTCGATTACACAACTTCATCACATTGCTCACATAGTAACCAATCACAACCTTTATACTCGTCCGGTTAAAGACAACGTTTGATAGTGTCAAATCACTATGTTCCTAATGTTGAAGTCTCTGGTAATCTCAAGTTAGAGGACTGAAAAATATACCTATCATGAGAAATAACTATGACTTAATCCATGTGATGTTCTCATAGCGGGTCGGTCCAGTACTTTGTTCCCTAACAAGTACTCGTGATCTTGATTCGTATCCCTATATGTATAATCATCATATGATCATCAATCAAGACTCACACTAGTTTTAATTCATTATAGTTTCCAATATAATGATCGACTAGGGACATTTAGGATATTTCTGTAAATACCCATGGATCTTATTATAATGTAAACATGCAAATTAATTATAATAAACAACAAAAGAAATCCTCTATTTTATTAACTAAAAGTATTCATATAGACAGTTAATGGATTGACCTAGGGCACATGCCCCAATATCTCCCACTTGCACTAGGGCCAATCATACATGCATCTAATGCCTAATGATCTAACATGACCATCACGTTTTGCTTGTGGAAGAGCTTTTGTCAATGGATCGGCAACGTTGTCTTCAGTTGGTACTCTGCAAGTCTTTACGTCTCCCCTCTCAATAATTTCTCTGATGAGATGAAAACGCCTGAGTATATGTTTGGATCTGTGGTGTGATCTAGGTTCCGTGACCTGTGCTATTGCCCCGTTATTGTCACAATACAAATAAACAGGGTTAGCAATACTTGGAACCACACCTAGTTCGAGAAATGAACTTTTTGATCCAAAGCGCCTCATTTTCTTTGCGTCGGACGCCGCAATATACTCACTTCTGTTGTAGAATCCGCCACATCTCTTGCTTCAAACTTTTCCAGCTTACTGTACCCCCATTCAAAGTAAACACATATCCAGATTGCGATCTAAAATCATCTATACCAGTTTGAAAACTTGCATTTGTGTAACCATTTACAACTAGATCATTTTCAAAACCTCCATAGACCAAGAACATTTCCTTAGTCCTTCTTAAGTATTTAAGGATGTTCTTTACTGCTATCCAGTGACTCTCACCAGGATCTGACTGATATCTCTTTGTAGTCCTAAAAACATATGATACATCAGGTCGAGTGCATAGCATGGCATACATGATAGATCCAATAGCCGATGCATATGGAATCTTATTCATACGATCTAGCTCATCATTTATCCTAGGACATTGATTCTTGCCGAGACTTATGCCATGAGACATTGGCGACAATCCTCTTTTAGAGTCTTACAAACTGAACCTATTCAGCACCTTGTCTATGTAAGCACTCTGACTTAGACCGATTAGCCTCTTAGATCTATCCCTATAGATCCTTATCCCTAGGATATAGGCTGCATCTCCTAAGTCTTTCATTGAGAAACACTTCCCTAACCAAGACTTGACATTTTGCAATGTTGGGATGTCATTTCCAATGAGTAATATATCATCAACATACAGTACCAGAAAAACAACTACACACCTTCTGACCTTCTTGTATACACAAGGCTCATATTCGTTCTTAATAAAATAAAAATCCTTGATTGCTTTATCAAAACGAAGATTCCAACTCCGAGAAGCTTGCTTTAATCCATAAATGGATCTTTGAAGCTTGCATACCTTCCTAGAGTTTTCAGGATGTACAAAACCTTCAGGTTGTGTCATATACACGTCCTCAAGCAGCTTTCCATTAAGAAATGATGTTTTTATATCCATTTTCCATATCTCATAGTCATAATATGCAACAATGGCAATAAAAATTCTTACGGATTTAATCATGGCTACAGGGGAAAATGTTTCATCATAATCAACACCATGAGTCTGCCTGAAACCTTTTGCTACAAATCTTGCTTTAAAAGTATGCACATTGCCATCCATGTCAGTTTTCTTCTTGAGAACCCATTTACATCCAATGGACTTACCACCTTCAGGTGAATCAACCAAGTTCCAAACTTGGTTATCATACATGGATTGCATCTCAGAGTTCATTGCATTTAGCCATTTATCTGAGTCTGGTCCATACATAGCCTCCTGATAAATGGTGGGCTCATTTTGATCCATAAGCAACACATCACGACTATCAGTAATGAGAAATTTGAATCTCTCTGGCTCATGTCTTACCCAACCAGATTTACGTAGGCCTTGTGTCACTTGCGGAGGTTCAACTGGCTCATAACATTGTTGAACTTCCAGTAGCGGTTCAGGGTTTATCTAGCGATTCTTGAACTTCTTCAAGATTTATTTCTCTCCCACTAGTGTCTTTTGAAATAAACTATTTTTCCATAAAGGCACCATACCGAGCAACAAACACTTTGTTCTCTGCGGGATTATAAAAGTAATATCCTTTTGTTTCCTTAAGATACCCCACAAATAAACACTTGTCAGATTTAAGTGCTAGTTTTTCTGAGACTTGTCGTTTTACGCAAGCCTCACAACCCTAAATCTTAAGGAAAAACAAACTAGGTCTCTTCCCGTACCATATCTCATATGGTGTTTTATCAACCGCTTTAGAAAGAACTTGATTAGGAGTGAAAGCTGCAGTTTGTAATGCATAACCCCAAAAGGATAATGGAAGATCTGCATGACTCATCATACATCGAACCATATCTAATAAGGTTCGATTTCTCCTTTCGGGAACTCCATTCCACTGTAGAGTTGTTGGTGGAGTCAATTGGGAGACAATCCCACAATTTCTAAGATAATCATCAAATTCTTGGCTCAAATATTCACCACCTCGATCTGACCGAAGTGTTTTGATAGTTTTACCAAGTTGAGTATGCACTTCATTTTGAAACGTTCGAAACATCTCAAATGATTCAGCTTTATGTTTCATTATATATACATAACCATATCTGCTGAAATCATAAGTAAATGTAATGAATTATAGATAACCTCCTCTAGCCATTGTGTTTATAGGACCGCATAAATCAGTATGTACTAAACCCAATAAATCACTTGCCCTTTCACTGTGTCCAGTAAATGGAATTTTAGTCATCTTGCATCGTAAACAAGATACGCACGTTTCATATGTTTCTAAATCAAATGAATCTAGAAGTCCATCTTTGTGGAGCTTCGTTATGCGTTTCTCATTTATGTGCCCGAGATGACAATGCCAAAGATAGGTTTGATTCAAATCATTTGACTTAAATCTCTCTGTATTTATGTTAAAGACTGGAGTATCAGTGGACCTTTTCATGCTTAGAATATAAAGACCATCACACAAATCAACATTTGCATAAAATATTCCTTTACGAGAAATGGAACATCTATTATTCGCAATAATAAAATCAAAACCATCCATATCCAAGCATGAAACAGAAATGATGTTTTTGCTCAAGGCAGACACAAAATAACAATTATTTAAAGTTAAGATAAGTCCACTAGGTAAGACTAAGTCATATGATCCAACAGCCAGGGCAACAACTCTTGCTCTATTCCCTACGCAGAGGATAACTTCTCCTTTCTTCAACTTTCTACATCTGGTGAGTCCCTGCACATTTATACAAATATGAGATCCACATTCGGTTTCTAATACCCAGGAATCATTAGTAGATTTCAATAACATAAATACCTGTAGTGGTAGTTGCACTACCCTTTTTGTTCTTAAGATCTTCCAGATAGAGTTTGCAATTTCTGAACCAATGTCCGGGTGCATGACAGAAATGGCAATTTTCTTCCTTTTCTTTTTGGTGTATTGAAGCAGGAATAGACTGGGGCTTGACTTGTTCCACAGGCTTTGCGACAGGTGCAACAACAGCCTTGACAACTTTAGCTTTGCCTTTGCCTTTCTTCTTCATTATCTTTCTCTTTTGGACCATCAACACATTACTAGAGGGTTTCTTGATATTTTGTTCAACAATTTTGAGCATCAAATGCCACTCTGAAATTGATTTCTCCATATTATTCATATTGTAATTCATCACAAATTGTGAGTAACTTTATGGTAATGAATTCGGGATCAAATCCGTAGCCAACTCTTGGCTTATGGGAAATCCGAGTCTATCAAGCTGGTAAAAATAGCCCTTTATCTTCAGAACATGAGGACTAATTGACGCACCCTTAGTCATCTTGCAAGAATGTAGGTTTTTGACTGGCTCGAACCTTTCTTGCCTAGCTTGTTGTTGGAACATTCCCTTCAACATTATAGCCATGTCGTAGGCTTCCATTAGTTCCATGTCCTTCTGAAGTTCATGAACCATAGTCGGCAACATAATACATGCAACATCAGTAGAATCGTTGACATGCTTATTATGCGCATCCTTCACAGATTTCGTAGCATTGGCTGGTGGGTCCTCAGGAATTGGAGCATCCCGGACATACAACTTGCGTTCATGCTTAAGAACAATTCTCAAGTTTCTGAACCAGTCAAGAAAGTTAATCCCAGATAGCTTATCCTTCTCAAGGATGGATCGCGGTGACAGGGGATTATTGTTACTTGAACAGGCCATTGATCTACAATGAAGATTATGCAAAGTTTATTTTAGTATAGAGGAATAGACTCCCACTAAATTAACAACCCTCCTAAAACAAACTGTTTATTTAGGGGACTAAAATCCATATTTCATCTAATTCTATGATTGCTATGGCATGAAACACAGAACTAGATTATTTAGGTAGGTAACAGTTACCAATTACATCTTATGTAATTTTTAGATACTTTTATGAGATACGGGACATCTTATGTCTTATCATGTGTTTATCTCATCATGTGCCTAAAGCTCAAAACTATTTTGATAGCTTTATTAGGTCGGACCATTTTAAACATTCAGGTAACTCTTATCCAACTTGTCTCACCAAGATAACACAATACACCCAGCTATGGCTAAAACTGTATTAGTGTGATCGAGGCCTTGACAAGTGTTTAAAATGGATGGTGTGAGACTTAAAATTTAATAGAGGGATTTTATTCAGTTTTAGTGATTTTTTGTAAACAATGAAATATCATATATTTTATTGATTTGTTAAATCACTAAACAATTTGGAGATTTTTATACTGTTCACTAATAAAAGAATTTCCGTGTGCTAGGATTTGTTAGACGGTGGTTCTGCTGACCGGTCAGCAGACGGGGGTATAGGGGGCAGCGCCCCCGTATTTTTTTTAGAAGACGAATCTCAATTCGAAAAATTAAAATTCGCAATAGAAAATCTTATTTTTTCGCTGATTTTATTATCCTAAATTTACCCCTTAATTTATCCGAAATTAAGTCAATTAAAACATTTAATGGATTGACCTAAGGCACATGCCCCAACATCTCCCACTTGCACTAGCACCAATCATACATGCATCTCATGCCTAATGATCTAACATGACCATCATGTTTTGCTTGTGGAAGAGCTTTTGTCAAAGGATCTGCAATGTTGTCTTCAGTAGGTACTCTACAAATCTTTACGTCTCCCTCTCAATAATTTCTCTAATGAGATGAAAACGCTTGAGTATATGTTTGGATATGTGGTGTGATCTAGGTTCCTTGGCCTGTGCTAGTGCCCCGTTATTGTCACAATACAAACAAACAGGGTTAGCAATACTTGAAACCACACCTAGTTCAGAAATGAACTTTTTGATCCAAATCGCCTCATTTGTCAGATCGGACGTTGCAATATACTCAAACTTACGTTGTAGAATCCGCCACAAGTATCTTACTTCAAACTTTTCCACTTATCGCACCCCCATTCAAAGTAAACACATATCCAGATTGCGATCTAAAATCATCTATATCAGTTTGAAAACTTGCATCTGTGTAACCATTTACAACTAGATCATTTTCAAAACATCCATAGACCAAGAACATTTCCCTAGTCCTTCTTAAGTATTTAAGGATGTTCTTTACTGCTAACCAGTGACTCTCACCAGGATCTGACTGATATCTGCTTGTAGTGGTCAAAGCATATGATACATCAGGTCGAGTGCATAGCATGGCATACAAGATAGATCCAATAGCCGATGCATATGGAATCTTATTCATACGGTCTCGCTCATCATTTGTCCTAGGACATTGATTCTTGCTGAGACTTATGCCATGAGACATAGACAACAATCCTCTTTTAGAGTCTTGCAAACTGAACCTATTCAGCACCTTGTCTATGTAAGCACTCTGACTTAGACCGATTAGCCTCTCAGATCTATCCCTATAGATTCTTATCCCTAGGATATATGCTGCATCTCCTAAGTCTTTCATTGAGAAACACTTCCCTAACCAAGACTTGACATTTTGCAATGTTGGGATGTCATTTCCAATGAGTACTATATCATCAACATACAATACCAGAAAAATAACTACACACCCACTGACCTTCTTGTATACACAAGGCTCATCTTCGTTCTTAATAAAACCAAAATCCTTGATTACTTCATCAAAACGAAGATTCCAACTCCGAGAAGCTTGCTTTAATCCGTAAATGGATCTTTGAAGCTTGCATACCTTCCTAGAATTCTCAGGATGTACAAAACCTTCAGGTTGTGTCATATACACGACTTCAAGCAGCTTTCCATTAAGAAATGTTGTTTTTACATCCATTTGCCATATCTCATAGTCATAATATGCAGCAATGGCAATCAAAATTCTTATGGATTTAAGCATGGCTACTGGCGAAAAAGTTTCATCATAATTAACACCCTGAGTATGCCTGAAACCTTTTGCTACAAGTCTTGCTTTAAAATTATGCACATTGCCATCCATGTCAGTTTTCTTCTTGAAAACCCATTTACATCCAATGGTCTTACCACCTTTAGGTAAATCAACCAAGTTCCAAACTTGGTTATCATACATGGATTGCATCTCAAAGTTCATTGCACTTAGCCATTTATCTGAGTCTGGTCCAGACATAGCCTCTTGATAAGTGGTGGTCACATTTTGATCCATAAGCAACACATCACGACTATCAGTAATGAGAAACCCGAATCTCTCTGGCTCATGTCTTACCCTACCGGATTTTAGTGGGCCTCGTGTCACTTGCGGAGGTTCAACTGGTTCATAACGTTGTTGAACTTCCAGTAGCGGTTCAGGGTTTATCTGTGATTCTTGAACTTCTTCAAGATTTATTTCTCTCCCACTAGTGTCTTTTGAAATAAACTATTTTTCCATAAAGGCACCATACCGAGCAATAAACACTTTGTTCTCAGTGGGATTATAAAAGTAATATCCTTTTGTTTCCTTAGGATACCCCACAAATAAACACTTGTCAGATTTAGGTGCTAGTTTTTTTGAGACTTGTCGTTTTACGTAAGCCTCACAACTCCAAATCTTAAGGAAAAACAAACTATTTCTTTTCCCGTACCATATCTCATATGGTGTTTTATCAACCGCTTTAGAAGGAACTCGATATAGAGTGAAAGCTGCAGTTTGTAATGCATAACCCCAAAAGGATAATGGAATATCTGCATGACTCATCATACATCGAACCATATCTAATAAGGTTCGATTTCTCCTTTCAGAAACTCCATTCCACTGTGGAGTTGCTAGTGGAGTCAATTGGGAGACAATCCCACAATTTCTAAGATGATCATCAAATTCTTGGCTAAAATATTCACCACCTCGATCTGACCGAAGTGTTTTGATAGTTTTACCAAGTTGATTATGCACTTCATTTTGAAACGTTCGAAACATCTCAAATGATTCAGCTTTATGTTTCATTAGATATACATAACAATTTCTGCTGAAATCATTTGTAAATGTATGTATTCGACAAAATAAATCACTTGCCCTTTCACTGTGTCCCGTAAAGGGATTTTTTGTCATCTTGCATCGTAAACAAGATACGCAAGTTTCATATGTTTCTAAATCAAATGAATCTAGAAGTCCATCTTTATGGAGCTTCGTTTTGCGTTTCTCATTTATGTGCCCGAGATGACAATGCCAAAGATAGGTTTGATTCAAATCATTTGACTTAAATCTCTTTGTATTTATGTTAAAGAATGGAGTATCAGTGGACCTTTTCATGTTTAAAATATAAAGACCATCACACAAATCAGCATTTGCATAAAATATTCCTTTACGAGAAATGGAACATCTATTATCCGCAATAATAAAATCAAAACCATCCATATCCAAGCATGAAATCGAAATGATGTTTTTGCTAAAGGCAGACATAAAATAACAATTATTTAAAGTTAAGATAAGTCCACTAGGTAAGACTAAGTCATATGACCCAACAGCCACGGCAACAACTCTTGCTCTATTCCCTACGCGGAGGATGACTTCTCCTTTCTTCAACTTTCTACTTCTGGTGAGTCCCTGCACATTTATACAAATGTGAGATCCACATCCGGTATCTAATACCTAGTAATCACTAGTAGATAAATTAATTTCAATAACATAAATACCTGTAGTGGTAGTCGCACTACCATTTTTCTTCTTTAGATCTTCCAGATAGAGTTTACAATTTCTGAACCAATGTCCAGGTGCATGACAGAAATGAAAATTTTCTTCCTTTTCTTTTGGGTGTTTTGAAGCAGGAACAGGCTGGGGCTTGACTTGTTCTACAGGCTTTGCGATAAGTGCAGCAGCAACCTTGACAACTTTAGCCTTGCCTTTGCCTTTTTTCTTCATTCCCTTTCCCTTTTGGACCATCAACACATTACTAGAGGGTTTCTTGATCATTTGTTCAGCAGTTTTAAGCATCAAATGCAACTTTGAAATTGATTTCTCCATATTATTCATATCGTAATTCATCACAAATTGTGAGTAACTTTCTAGTAATGAATTCAGGATCAAATCTGTAGCTAAATCTTGGCTTTTGGGAAATCAGAGTCTATCAAGCTGGTCAACATACCCCTTCATCTTCAGAACATGAGGACTAACTGACGCACCCTCAGTCATCTTGTAAGAATGTAGGTTTTTGACTATCTCTAACCTTTCTTGCCTAGCTTGCTGTTGGAACATTTCCTTCAGCGTTATAGCCATGTCGTAGGCTGCCATTAGGTCCTTGTCCTTCTAAAGTTCAGGAACCATAGTTGCCAGCATAATACATGCAACATCAGTAGAATCGTTGACATGCTTATTATGCGCATCCTTCATAGATTTCGTAGCATTGGCTGGTGGGTCCTCAGGAATTGGAGCATCCAGGACATACAACTTGCGTTCATGCTTAAGAACAATTCTCAAGTTTCTGAACCAGTCAAGAAAGTTAATCCCAGATAGCTTATTCTTCTCAAAGATGGATCGCAGTGACAGGGGATTATTGTTACTTGAAGAGGCCATTGATCTACAATAAAGATTATGCAAAGTTTATTTTAGTATAAAAGAATAAACTCCCACTAAATTAACAACCCTCCTAAAACACACTGTTTATTTAGGGGACTAAAATCCATATTTCATCTAATTCTATGACAGCTATGGCATGAAACACAGAACTAGATTATTTAGGTAGGTAACAATTACCAATTACATCTTATGTAATTTTTAGATACTTTTATGAGATACGGGACATCTTATGTCTTATCATGTTTTTATCTCATCATGTGCCTAAAGCTCAAAACTATTTTGATAGCTTTATTAGGTCGGACCATTTTAAACATTCAGGTAACTCTTATCCAACTTGTCTCACCAAGATAACACAATACACCCAGCTATGGCTAAAACTGTATTAGTGTGATCGAGGCCTTGACAAGTGTTTAAAATGGATGGCGTGAGACTTAAAATTTAATAGAAGGATTTTATTCAGTTTTAGTGATTTTATGTAAACAATGAAATATCATATATTTTATTGATTTGTTAAATCACTAAACAATTTGGAGATTTTTATACTGTTCACAAATAAAAGAATTTTCGTGCGCTAGGATTAGTTAGACGGCGGTCATTGGTCATTGGTGGTCACGGCGGTGGTTTCATTGACTGTTAGCGGACGGAGGTACAGGGGGCAGTGCCCCCCGTATTCGTTTTTTAGAAGACGAATCTCAATTTTGAAAATTAAAATTCGCTATAGAAAATCATATTTTTCGCTAATTTTATTATCCTAAATTTACCCCTTAATTTATTCGAAATTAAGTTAATTAAAACATTTTTAATTAACCTGGGCCCACATCTAACTAATCATCTTATCCTAATCCAATTAGGACTTAAGATATTTGAATCCTAGTATATCACCAATAACAAACTTCTCCATATTTATCTCCTATCCAATAGGGATAACGAAACCGATTTTGCTTATATCTCTTAATTAAATTTGTTATCTATATTTATCAAATAGAAACTTCATAACAGAATAGATATAACAAGATAAATAAAAAATTTTGAAAATTAATTATTTGCAATTTCATTCCTCATCCAAATAATCACAAACATGTAATTGAATCATGAACTACTATCCCAATCGAACCTAATGGTGTCATGGATCACAGAACATGAAACTCTGTTCATTAAAATTATTCGAATTAACCTAACATGGTTACTAGCATGTACGAAACTAATTTCAATTAAATTACGAATATATGTATCATATACAGAAAAAATGATAATAAATCTGATGGAAAACTTATGTATATCACATATACATCAACTATTAACATGCTTTCAATCATATATCATGTATATATTAGAAGAAAACATGCAATGAATTTAATGGAATCGAACTCGAAGGCTCTGATACCACTGTTGGGTTTTGGGGTTGGTGCGCAGAGGATATTACAAAATAATTTTGACAAAAACCCCAACAGGATCCGAATCTAATTCCATTAAAAACGTTTAAACCATGAAAAACTTAATCATACCTCCGTCGCAATATACCTTTCTGAAGGTTGATCGATCTCTAAGGCGCTGCCAACGACGAACGCCCTCTACCAGTAGTCCACACACGAACGGCGGTCGAGATTCGAAGTGCTAGCTTCGAGAGAATACCAAACCTTTTTTTTCTCTCCAAAACGATCAAGAGCAAACCAAAAAACCCTAAGTCGTTTCTAAAACGAAAATAGAGTTTCGGCCTTTTAATCTTTCGTACGTGTATTCTAACTTAAAGCGTCTATTTATATAACCCTTGTATATAGACGGTTAAGTAAATTACACATATACCCCTACTTAAAGAAGTATAAGTGTAATACACTACTAGGACGTTTTTGTCATGAATTTTATCATATAAAATTCATTTTTCTGAACCATCTTAAAATCTCGCAAAACCATTCTTAGTGTGCGACCCAATAGGCTCATACAACGTTGGCAGCGTACCAAAACACATTTTTGTATACAAGTCATAAGCGGCCTCTAGCAAGACATTATAACTATCTAAGTTGTATGAATATCAAATCGATACAACCTAATCAATAGTGTATATAACATCCTTTTGTCACACGATATCCTTTCGATCAAACATAAGGCATGGAATTGTCATCCAACATGTTCAATCATACTAGTCTCGATCTCTAGGTAGACTGAAAACATCCAAGTGACATTGATCAATATCAATTCACTTAGACTAGGCCTTTTAACAGTCTAAAACTTCGAGGGATCCACTAGATATCTCTCTTTATATGAGAGGAACAAATTCTCTCTCGATTACACAACTTCATCACATTGCTCACACAGTAACCAATCACAACCTTTATAATCGTCCGGTTAAAGACAACGTTTGATATTGTTAAATCACTATGTTCCTAGTGTTGAAGTCTCTGGTAATCTCAAGTCAGAGGACTGAAAAATATACCTATCATGAGAAACAACTATGACTTAATCCATGTGATGTTCTCATAGCAGGTCGGTCCAGTATTTTGTTCCTTAACAAGTACTCGTGATCTTGATTTGTATCCCTATACGTATAATCATCATATGATCATCAATGAAGACTCACACTAGTCTTAATTCATTATAGTTCCCAGTATAATGATCGACTAGGGACATTTAGGATATTTCTGTAAGTACCCATGGATCTTATTATAATGTAAACATGCAAATTAATTATAATAAACAGCAAATGAAATCCTCTATTTTATTAACTAAAAGTATTCATAAAGACAATTAATGGATTGACCTAGGGAACATGCCCCAACATTCACAACTCATGATTATTTTACTATAGCCTAAAAACTTATCCTAAAACATCATACTAAAAGATGAGCTCAATCTAATTAGAAATGAGAGAGTTATGCTCAAAGTGACAGGACATTACAAAATTATGAACCCAGAAATTTCGGATTCATCATCAATGTTGGAGAAGATTTTTAGATATAAAAAATATTGAATGTCAAAATATTTTAGTAAGCAAAATTTTTTTCCCTTGGCTTTCATGTGCCACCAGAACGGTTCCATTTCGATTTAAAATGAGGAAGTTATAACCAAAATTCAGAGCCTGGTTTATAACATCATCATGCTAAAGTTTCAATTTTGTCTTACAACTTTAAAAATTCATAACTTTACGAAAAACATCTAAATCCAAAACTTCTTTCTAGTAAATTTAGTGAAATTTCATATAAAATCCAAATACATAATTATATTTTGAAAACAAATTTATTTGCCTGTTGTAATTGCTAAAAAATCAAAACTGAAACAAAACCTATAATGTTTTTGTTAAATTTCTTAAATTGAAAGTGTAGATTAGCTTAGCTAGTTATAGAACACCTCTAACTTAGCAAATCTCTTCTGATTCACCAAGATTTCATTACAAAAGGTGGATCTCCCTTTCTAGATCTTTCTCTCCTTCTTTAGATTAAAAATTAAAGTGATTTGCCTGGCAAAACCCATTTCATCCTTATACATAATGGTGAGATGAAGTTGAGACCATTGATCTTGTTTGAAACACTCATCTCCATAAAAACATAATATCTTACATCTATCCTAAAACCCATTATCTATCCACTATCTCATCCTTAATAACACATACATTAACTTAACTTGTGTTATGATGGTTGCCACATGTATCTCAAGGAACATCAATTGCTATTATTTTATTTTCCTAACTTAGGCCACATTTACGCAAACTAAACTATAGACACATCAAATCAACTATTTTAAATCACATTAACTTAAAATTAGGACTTACCACACCACTTTCTACCTCAGTCCGACACTGGTACAAACCTTAAAGGCATCACCACTCACATCTTGACATCTATGTACAAGTATAAGTGACTTAATAAATCTACACACATACACTACTCTAGGAATACACCACATCAAAACTAAATTATACCTTGGCCACATGCCTTGGTCACTACATGTATCTCGATGCGGGTTCCACGTCATGAGTAAATAATTTTGATTAAGGAATTAAACTAGGATTATGAAATATTCCCAGCCAATGGAAATTTCGTCCTTGAAAGCAAACTTCAAGTTAAGGTTATACCTGACTCGAAAAGGTATGAAAATCTATCTCGCATATAGTCTTCCCGTTCCCAAGTGAGCACCTTCGGGATAGACTTGCCTCCGAACTGCTGTACCTTTCGATCTAGGATTTGTAGTGTTTGTTCCTCATATAAAAGATCCTCACTCAGATCAATCTGACTCAATTCAAATGTCGGTCGTACACCTGCCTTTGACTTAGCTAATTGAAGCATTGAGATATGAAAAATTCGATGAATCCTTAACATTTATGGAGGTAACTCAAGTTGAAAAGTCAATAATTAGATATTTTTATAGTGTAATTTAGGTTAATTTTGGATATAAATGATGATATTACACTAAGTATTATCTTTTTTGTAATTTCAAGATTTAAGTAGGAAAATGAAGAAATGGAAGAAAAAAAGGAAGAAGAGCAAAATAGTCAATTGGAGAAGAAGTCCTGTGAATCGACAACGCTTTGAATGTACATTGAAAATTGCCATCTAAATTGACAACAAAGATTAGACAATGAATCCACAGTGAACTGGAAAATATTCTAGAAATCGCTAGCTGAATTAGTGGATCACGGAGAGTTAAACTCAGTAATTAACTCAACAATTTATGTACAAACTAGAATCGTTGACAAATTACTGAGGTCGGTGATGAGTTTTTTAGATAAGAATAAGGAATTTGTATTTATCTATGATTTGTACACTTAGGGAAACTATGAATACGACCTTAGGGCTTCAAAATTACTCTCCTCTACTCTTCTTTTAGCCTTTTACACTCATTAGTTTAGTTTTATTGAGTTTATATGTGAAGCTACATTGGAGCTTTGATTTATTTGATTATGTCTTTTAATTTATTGTGTTATTTATTTCAGCATGAGTGAATAGCTCATAAATCTAAATTAATCCTAGACATGTACATACTTTGGATTGCTATATAGTTATAATTAAGGAATCATGAACTTAATCCCTTAAATCTATTTATGCAAATCAATCGTGGATTAAATAAGTTATTTTTGCATATTAAAACTAATGACTTTTCGAATTGAGTGCATAATAGCCACTATGTTCCTTAATATAGGATATTTAAATCTATGTCTATGATTATTGACAACAATTATAGAAGTAGTAACTATGATTAATTTATAGAGTTTTTTCCCTAGTGGATGTTCTAAGTGATTGTGTTCTAAGTTATTTATTAATTAGCATATTCTAATTTTTCTTTGATTTAGATTAGGCATGATTTTAATTTACTGTTAATGCTATTGTATTTCTATGTTATTGCGTTTTATCCAATAGGTAGATTTACAATGATAAGAATGTGGCTTTTCCATTGAATTTAGAAAAATCGGTGGCCGACTAAAGGCTATCAACCTATTATGAATTAGGATTTAATGATTCCAAGATGCCATGTATTATGATTATAACTGTGTTATGAAGTGATGTTATGTTCTAGTGTTTGAATGCAATCCTAGTATATTACATTGTTTAGTGTGAGTTTGTTCAGATGTTTTTTAGATATTTCATTTATATTGATTTATTGATTTATTTGATTCTTTGTTTAAATGACATTAGATTAGTTTATTAAATTTAAATTGTGTATAGTTTAATTATTTAATTAATTATTTTTTTTAAATCCTTGTTAAAACGATATCCCATTTACCACTACTACAAATAATAGGAAAATAAGAGAAATTATTGTGCATGTTCGACACATGTCTATTTTTTGGCGCTATTGATGGGGAATTTTTAAAATAATCTATAGGAAACCTTCTTATTGAATGTCATATAATATGGTTGAAGACGAGGAAGAATTAACTTTTAGGCAATCTGATAGGAATTTCGCGGCTTATGAACCTATGTGTATAAATTTTACAATAGGATTTCCAAAATCCAAATTGAAGTTTATATTGGGTTATGGGGTCCATACGTAGCGGAGATTACAAAACAATTTTGACAAAAAACCCAACAGGATCCAAATCTAATTCCATTAAAAATGTTTAAACCAAGAAAACTTAATCATACCTCGGTCACAAAATACATTTCTGAAGGTTGATCGATCTCTAAGGCGCTGCCAACGACGACAACTATCAATAGTCCACACACGAACGACAGCCGAGACTCGAAGTGCTAGCTTCAAGAGAATACCAAACCTTTTGTTTCTCTCCAAAATGATCCAAAGCGTACCAGAAAAACTCGTTTCTAAAACGAAAATAGAGTTTCGACCCTTAATCCTTCGTAAGTGTGTTCTAACTTAAAGCGTCTATTTATACAACCCTTGTATATAGACGGTTAAGTAAATTATGCATATACCCCTACTTAAAGAAGTATAAGTGTAATACACCACAAGGACATTTCTGTCATGAATTTTATCATATAAAATTCATTTTTCTGAACCATCTTACAATCTCGCAAAACCATTCTTGGTGTGCGACCCAATAGGCTCATACAACATTGGCAGTGTACCAAAACAAATTTTGGTATACAAGTCATAAACGGCTTCTGGCAAGACATTATGACTACCCTAGTCGTACGAATATCAAATTGATACAACCTAATCAATAGTGTATATAACATCCTTTTGTCACACGATATCCTTTTGATCAAACATAAGGCATAGAATTGTCATCCAACATGTTCAATCGTACTAGTCTCGATCTCTAGGTAGACTAAAAACATCCAAGTGACATTGATCAATATCAATTCACTTAGACTAGGCCTTTTAACAGTCTAACACATTGAGGGATCCACTGGATATATCTCTTTATATGAAAGGGACAAATTCTATCTTGATTACACAACTTCATCAAATTGCTCACACAGTAACCAATCACAACCTTTATAATCGTCCGATTAAAGACAACGTTTGATAGTGTCAAATCCCTGTGTTCCTAATGTTGAAGTCTCTAGTAATCTCAAGTCAGAGGACTGAAAAATATACCTATAATGAGAAACAACTATGACTTAATCCATGTGATGTTCTCATAGCGGGTCAGTCCAGTACTTTGTTCCCTAACAAGTACTCGTGATCTTGATTCGTATCCCTATACGTATAGTCATTATACGATCATCAATCAAGACTCACACTAGTCTTTATTCATTATAGTTCCCGGTATAATGATCGACTAGGGACATTTAGGATATTTCTGTAAATACCCATGGATCTTATTATAATGTAAACATGTAAATTAATTATAATAAACAACAAATGAAATCCTCTATTTTATTAACTAAAAGTATTCATAAAGACAGTTAATGGATTGACTTAGGGCACATGCCCCAACAGTTTAGACTCATAAATTCTTTACCGTGCTTCCATGGTGAAGATAATGAAGATGCTCAAATTTTCATTAGGGAGTTCGTCCATAAAGTAAGCACGTTAAAACCTTGGGATATAGAAATAGATTATGTTAAACTAAAAGCTTTTCCTTTTGTATTAAAAGGCCAAGCTTTAGATTGGTTATTTTACCTCCCTCAAAATTTCATAACTAATTGGTCAGAGATGTTGCAAGTCTTTCTTGATCAATACGCCCTAGCAAGACAAATTAGTTTATAAAGACTAAAAAATAGTAATGTTAGGATGGAGATTGAAGAAACTTTTGATGAATTTTGGGATAGGTGTTGAAGATTGATTTCATTATGTCCAATGCATGGAATTATATTAAAAACTTTAATGCAATATTTTTATGAAGGATTAAATCACTTAGAACGAAGACTCCTAGACACAGTATGTGGAGGGTTTTTGCTCGACAAAACACTAATTTTAGCAAGAGAAGCTATATATAAAATGGCTAAACAATCTACGCAATATGGTGAGAAGGGCGAATTAATATAAGAAAAGTGGAATGAATGGAAGGACATATAAGAAACCAAACGATAAGATAGATGAGCTAAAAGCCACAGTTGAATTATTACTAAAAGATAGATCAGGCAAAATAAAACCTTGTAATGAATTAGGTCATTCTAATGATGAATACCAACAAACCAAAATATAAGAAGCTAATGCTATAATGAACAAACATGATGAGTTTATTGATCCCACTTATAACTTTAATAGTTATACAAATTACTTAGAGCCAAATGTAGGTAATCGTATTAACAATCAGAGTTATCAAAGAAGTAAAACATCGAATAATTCAAAAAAAGAAAAAGATCAAATAATTCAAACATTACAAAATAATATGATTGAGTTGAAAACCAATTGAGTCAAATGGCAACACAAATGAGTGAATTTGTAAATCAAGGGAAATTACCATCTCAACTTTATCTTACTTTATACAAAAAAGACACCAAACATAACATTAAGAGTGGTAAGAAGATGGATGAACCTAAAATGCCGAACCAACTAGTTTATAGAAAAGAAATTGAAGCAAAATTAGAGAAAGAAATTGAAGTACAAGTAATAATATTCCCAACGAAAAGGGTGATGAACCTAATAAAGACAAACCAACTGATAAAAAACCACCATTCCTTCATTGTTTGGAAATAATAAAAATGCTAACATATTGTAGTAAAAAAATAAATATTTGATACATTAAAGAATGTAGTAGTTAATGTAACTCCGTTCGAAGTCATTCACAATGTACTTAAGTATCAGAAATTTATAAAACATTTATGCACTAATAAGATAAGGCTAATGAAAAAGTGAGTCTAGGAGAACACGTATCAGAACTAATTCAAAAGAAATCACCTCCTAAATGTTTTGATCCTCAATTTCTTTCATCATTCCATGTACGATTCAAAATATAAAAATTTCTAAAGCATTGTGTGAGATGGGAGCCTCCATCTATGTTATGCCTTTATCTATTTATTTGCAAATGACAGATGTACATTTAGAAGAAACTAGTATTGTGATACAATTAGCAGATAGATCTACTGTTAAATTGGTAGGGTTACTAGAAAATGTACTAAACGGGGTTAAGGAATTAGTCTTCCCAGAAGATTTCTATGTTTTAGGCTTGAAAGAAAGTAATTTCTATAATACGACTTCTCTAATCTTAGGAAACCATTTTTGAAAACAACAAAAGCAAAGATTGATGTTTCAAATGGAACGTTAACAATGAAAGTAGATGATGAGACACTAAATTTTAATATATATGATGCAATGAAATACCCAATTAATGTTTCTTCCATATGCACAGTAGATATGATAGATCCATTAATAGACGAATCTTTTAGAAAAGATAAAATAGATAAATTGGAATTGGTAATAAAAGATTTAGAAGAAGATGATGATAGAGATGAGGAAACATAAGAGATAATAAATACTTTGGGATCATACAATGAATTGCCAGAACTTACTTATTACCTTGATTTATCTAGATCTTATTCAAACCTTTTACCTTCTATAGTTAAAGCCCCATAATTATATATAAAAACTTTGCCAGATCATTTGAAATATGTTTATCTAGGAGATTATCATAAATTACCAGTAATAATATCTAATAAACAAACGAGTTTAAAAGAAAATAAATTAATAAATGTATTGAAAGAATTTAAAGGAGCAATAGGATGGACTATAGTTGATATTAAAAGAAAAAGTTCAACTACATGTATGCATAGGATAAATATAGAAACTGACACAAAAGCTTGTAGAAAAGCTCAATGTAGATTAAACCCACCTATGATGGACGTAGTAAAAGCTGAAACATTAAAATTATTAAACGCATGAATGATATTTTCAATAGCTAATAGCAATTGGGTAACCTCAGTCTAAGTAGTTCAACAAGAATTACATTAACAACAAATGAGCATGGAGAAAAGTACCAACTAGAATACAAAATGGTTGGAAGGTATAAATAGATTATAGAAAGTTCAATGCATTCAATAGGAAAGACCATTATCTACTCTCAGTTATAGATAAGATGTTAGAACGATTTGCTTGAAAAATTCATTACTGCCGTCTAGATGGTTTTTCAAGATTTTATCAAATACTTGTAGCCCGAGAAGATCAGGAAAAAGAACTTTAATTGCCCCTTTAGTACATTTGCTCCTAGATGTATGTCTTTTGGTTTATGCAATGCACCTGCAACTTTTTAAAAGTATATAATATTTTCTTTGACTTTGTGAAATTTTTTATTGAAGTCTTTATGGATGACTTTACCATTTATGGTAATTCTTTCAATTAATGATTAATTAATTTAACTAAAGTACTTAACAACAACAACAACAACAACAACAACAACAACAACAACAACATAGCCTCAGTCCCAAATAACTAAAGTACTTAAGATATACATAAAAAAGAATTTAATATTAAATTATGAAAAACTTCATTTCATGATAGATCAAGAACTTACATTAGGGCATATAGCGTCATATAAAGGAATAGAGGTAGATCTAGCAAAAATCCAAGTAATCGAAATGTTACCTTACCCCATTACGATGAGAGAAATACATTCCTTTCTTGGCCATATAGGATTTTATAGAAGATTTGTAAAATATTTTTCTAAAATAACACAAAATCTATGGAAACTTTTACAAAAAGATGTTCCTTTTGAATTTACTAATGATTGCAATATAACATTAATAAATTTAAAGATTCTTTAACAACCACACCTATAATTAAATCACCAGATTGATCATTACCTTTGAAATATATGTGATGCAAGTAAGTATGCAGTTGGAACTGTTTTAGATCAAAAAGTAGGAAAAGAATCTCACGTTATATACTATGCTTCTAGGACACTAGATCCAGCTTAATAGAATTACACTACTACTGAAAAGAACTTTTAGCGGTAGTGTTTGCCTTAGAAAAATTTAGATCGTATTTATTAGGAACAAAAGTAATAGTTTATTTAGATCATGTAGCATTGCGATACTTAATGACAAAATAAGATGCTAAACCAAGACTAATAAAATAGATATTACTTTTATAGGAATTCGATCTTACCACAAAAGATAAGAAATGAGTCAAAAATCTTTAGTAGATCATTTAAGTAGGTTAGAAAATAGAGAAACACCTATACCATTAAGGGATGAATCTTCAGATGAATATTTGCATAGTATAAAGACTGATGGCCCATGGTATGCTGATATAATTAATTATCTTACCACCAATAGGTTATCATCTTAGGTTATCATCTTACTTGACGAGAGCTCAAAAGAATAAAATTAAAAAGGATTCTAAATATTATTTATGAGATGATCTCTATTTAAGGAAGTTTTACACCAACCAAGTAATTAGGAGACATATATGACAGTCGGAAGTACAATCAATTATATTTCATTTTCGTACTTATGCCCGTGGAGGACATTTTCGTCCAGTTAGATATGCTCATAAAATCTTAGATTTCGAATTCTTCTGGCCTACTCTATTCTATGATTGTTTTCTTTATACAAAATCTTATCGAAATTGCCAACAATTGAAAACTTAGGATGTAGAAATCAAATGCCTTTACTTCCTATTCATTTTTTGTGAAGTGTTTGATGTTGGGGTATAGATTTTATAGGACCTTTTCCACCGTCAAATGTTATGTTTAAATTTTAATTGCTGTAAATTATGTGTCTAAGTAGATAGAAGAAAAGGCTACTAAAACTAATAATTCAAGAATAGTGGTTAATATATTTAGATAATCTTTTTTACAGTTTTTGGAGCACCCAGAGCACTTATTAGTGATAGAGGTTCACATTTTTGTAATCGATTAATTACTAATCTACTTGCTAAGTACAACGTTACACATAGGGCATCTACTGCATATCACCCACAAACTAGTAGACAAACAAAAAACTCAAATAGATAAATTAAGTTAATACCGAAAAAAAATTTAGTCCAACACGTAAGGATTAGAGTCTTAGATTAGAAGATGCATTTTGGGCATATAGAACATCATTTAAGACACCCATATGTATGACACCTTATAGGTTAATATTTGGAAAAATATGTCATTTACCAGTATAACTAGAACATAAAGCCTATTAGGCAATAAAAGTAAGTAACATGAATTATAATGAAGTAGAAAACCAATGTAAGTTGAGTTTTCAAGAATTAGAAGAAATTAGGAGTGATGCTTATGAAAATGTATCAATTTATAAAGATAAAACCAAAAGATTTCAAGTTAAGAAGTTAATTCCTAAAACTTTTTAAGTAGGAGATAATGTTCTACTCTTTTGTTCAAGACTTAAATTATTTCATGAAAAACTTCGTTCAAGATGGATCTGACCTTATCTGGTTGTGAATTTATTACCTTATAGCGCAGTAGAAATAGGAGAAATATTTAAAGTAAACGATCATAGGTTAAAATCTTATCATGAAAATTTTGTTGAACAGGATATAAAGATCATCAATCACGAGATTGAGAACCAAAGTCCAGAAAGTAATGAGAAGAAGTTCAATGTTTACATCCATGCGAGTGAAACTGTTAAGAATGAAACCATTACACTCTTGATTTATAACAAGTTGCACAATAAGAAGAAAACAAATCGAAGAAGCAACAGCCTAAATAGTCTCAACTTTTGACTCTTATAATGAAAGTATTTCAGGAATATAATTCCAAAATAATTTCAAATAAGGGGCATTGATCAAGCCAATGTATTTCTTAATTAATAGATTTAGGATAGTTAGATTATTTAATTTCTTTTTCCTTTTAACTTTCTTTTGGGATATTTCCAATTGAGAGGGGGATGATCGAGTTGTTTTTTAGTTGAACTATATTTGTCTTTAATTATTTTAAGTAATAAAATAGTTATTTAGTAGTATAATATTTCCTAATTACAAATCAAAATTTAATTTCAGAATATTTCTTGTTGAATACTGATCAATTCTACCTTAAATATGATTGATATAAGTGATAAATTAGGAAAACATTTTATATATTGGAAAAATAGTAAGAATTGGTTAGCGATTTTCCAGTGATACCAAATAACACTGAAAATTGCTAGGTAAATCATAATAGTTTGTAGATTTTTAAGTGAAAAATTACTTTGTGATTTGTCCGCGATTCAGGTTTTATACTAGGATTTGCTGAGCTAGTCGTTGGACCATTGAGACCAATTTTCAGCGATTTCACTAGCGATTAGTCAACAAATCCATTTAAACCTTGATTCGCTAGGCACAAATCTGTGTTTCTAAAAATAGAACAATAAACCTTTTCACACCTAAACCCTTGCACCTATTTGATTGATTAATTGATTTTGGTCTGGATTCAACTGTTCAAAGCTTAAATTCTAAGGACCTAATATAGCATATTAATTGAGAGATTCACTCTCAAGAAGGTAATAAATCAATAGTCTAACATCCTTTTGATTTCGATGTTTTGAACAAAATCGACTTTTGATAACATTTTTGACAAATGTAGTTTTTGAGTTTTTATTGCAAATTGTTTTGAAAATGGGTTTATATACAAATTCTCAATTTGAATATGGGTTTTCAAATGAGTTTGGAGGTTTCTACAAATTTTTCCAATATATACATAATAAGAATATGTCAATAAAACTATTTTAGATGTACTATTTTCAACTCATTCGAAACTGTAGGGTAAAACCTTTTCACAAACTTGTTTTTCTTACCTTAATAGTTTGAAATTTTCAACTACATGATTTCAATTTACCTATTTCATCATAGTTGAGTATTTCTATTATGGAAGGAGGTAGAAAAATAGGTAGGAGCAGCAAGCAAGATAAAGGGAAGGGGGCAGTGTAAGCGAAACTAAAGGAAAAATATGCAGGCCACCTAATTAATATGTTACCTACCAGGGTTAGTATTAGAGAACCTAGACCTTGGAGGGCTGAGCTTAAAGAACAATCTCCATTGTCATCTGATGAGAAAAAATATTTTGAGAATCCAAACCATAGTCATTTAATGCCTTATGACCTTTCTTTGTTTGTGAGACCTATAGCTCAGAGGGGATACTATAGTGATAAAAAAGGGTCATAATCATATTTAGAATGTGAGCAAGTATGAGAATAAGATTTCGAGCATCGTCAAAGATCAAATATGAGAGCGACTTTTGAGAGACTATACAGGTATAGGAGAAAGAGGATGTTCCGAAATTGTACAACAATTTTATGTGAATGGGCATGTCAGTAAGGAATGAGACAAAGTAGCAATAAAAGGGAAAAAGATTGATATTTCTCCTGCAAGATTGAATAGATTTTTTTGTCTATTTTATAACAGACAGAGAATGAAAGAGGAATACCTGAATATTATTTATGTCGATAAGAAATCCTATCCCTTTGAGATAATCCAAGACTCATTAGAGATTCCTCCGGGGAGGGGATTTGTGTTTGATAGTAACATACACCCAAAATTTATTGAAACCACCTATCTTGGGAAGATTACGAAGAGTTAGAGTTATATTATAGGTGAATCTTTTTATCCAAACAAGCAACACTTCAAAATGAAGAGCCCTAGAGCTGCTATACTGTTCCATATAGTTATGAAAAAAGATCATATTGATGTTAAGAAAACTATACACAATTCTATGAAACTTGTAATGTAGACTACAAATAATGAAGGACTACCATTCTCAATTTTGATCACTGAATTGAGTAGGCAATTCGGGGTAGGTTTCAATACTGAATTCGAAGTATTGCCTAAGAAGACAATAAATGATGTGAGAGTATAAATAATTAAAAAAGTGGTAGGATATAATGACTGAGATGATGAAAGAGAATCATTGAATGCGATAAATATGAGAGAAGCAAGAAGGCAGAGCACAACTGAAAATAGGAGGAAGACAAGAGAAGACCCTCAGAAAGTGGTAAGATTGATGGCTAGAGTGAACGCACCAAATGTTGCTACGAGTTTGATACCATCTTCGTCACATCCATGGTTGGAAGGATTTTTCTGGACCATATTTTCTTTACTTGACAAAAACTCATTGCAATGAAAAAATGATAGTAGAAAACGAGAGGACTTTACAACATTACCATTCAATGTCTGAGAGAATGAATGATAGTCCTTTACAAGACTCGATGAGAAGCATCGAAATTCCTTACTTATAGTTGCACTTTCCTACTAGGACTTACAACCTACCTGATAGTTATGTTTCATAGCCTTCTACAGGAATGGATGAAGATGATGAAGCTAACAATGAATTTACTTCTAGACACCACAGTGTGTAATCTATTTTCTCTTGTATACAATGAATGAATGAATGATTAAATATATTGCTATTGTTTAAATTTTTGTTTATGAATGAAATATGTTCCATTTACATTCCTTTCATTTAAAATTTGCTGAATTCAATATTTGTCTATTTATTTACATTTTTATATTGATTCATTTTTGCTTCACTAGGTATATTTATTTTGTTGAAACCCGACTTTCTTTTTAAACCTTGAGGATAAGGTTTAGAATGAGTTTGAGGGTATTTTAGGTGAAGTATGACAATGATAGCAAAGAAAGTATGGAAATAAAAGAAAGGTAGAAGACAAGTCAAAAATTGATGCAAAGTTTAAACTTTTGATCTGATATTCAAGTAAGTTGTTGAGATTTTTCAAATTTCTTTCAAATTCAAGTAAATATGAATTTTACTTTACTTTATTTTTAGTTAGGAGTATAATATAATGAAATATATATAATATATTTTGAATTGAAGTGATATTTTTATTACCCAAATAAATTCTCTAATAGAAGGAATCATTTTTATACCCTTTTTTATTAACTTTACAAGTTGATGTATGCACCAAATTAAATGTCTTATGTTAGTCATGAGAATAGGTAGAAGATCAAAACAATAGTGCAAGACTAACAAAATAGATATCTAAGAATCTTGTGCTACAAAAGACTATCGATTAAGTATTTTTATAATATATGTATAGAAAGCTATTACGCCACAATTGAAAGAAGAAATGGGTTAGAAATCGATGAATTTCTATAAGCTAAAAGAATGCTTTCTTCAATTTTAGTGGATAGTGAGAAGTGCTAACAAGAGTTTACAAATATAAAAGAACTCCCATAGATGTCATATGAAATGGAGCAGAGAAACTATGGTGGGAAAAATATGAGAATGTCCATAGGAAATAGAGCAGGGACTCAATACAACAACAACATAGCCTCAGTCCCAAATTAACTGGAGTCGGCTACATGGATCAAACTTTTCCATTGTGCTCGATTAAGTGCAATTGATGGTGAGCTCTGCAAACCATTCAAATCTCTCTTAATTAATGCATCCCATGTTAACTTTGGTCTACCCCTACCTCGTCGAATTTCTACAGTTTCTATTGAGTCAAGTTTTCTAGTTGGGGCATTTGTAGGCCGTCTTTGCAGGTGACCAAACCATCGCAACCGCCCTTCCCTAATCTTTGTATCAATTGGTGCTACTCCTACTTGTCTTTGAATTTCTATATTTCTTATTCTATCTTTACGAGTTTTACCACACATGCACCTAAGCATCCTCATTTCTGCTACATTCACTTTATGTAATTGTTGTTGTTTTACCGCCCAACATTCACTTCCATAGAGCATAGATGGCCTAATTGCGGTCCTATAAAATTTTCCTTTTAACTTAGTAGGAACATGTCGATCACAAATCACCCCGTTGCACTCCGCCATTTCTTCCATCCACTTGGATCCTATGTGTGACATCATTTTCAATGTTACCATCATTTTGTATGATTGAACCTAGGTATCTAAAGTGGTTTACCCTAGGAACTTCTACTTCCCCTAATTTTACCACTCCGTCATCTCGATGTCTAGTGTTTCCAAACTCACAGTGCATGTATTCCATTTTCGTCCTACTCAACTTAAAGCCTTTAGATTCTAATGTATTTCTCCAGAGTTCTAATTTCCTATTCACTCCATCTTTAGTTTCATCCACTAAGACAATATCATCTGCAAATAGCATACACCATGGTATATCCTCTTGAATTTGTCTAGTTAATTCATCCATAACTAAAGTAAATAGATATGGGCTTAAAGCCGATCCTTGATGTAGTCATATCGTAATGGGAAATTCTTTTGTAGCTCCTCCAAAAGTCTTTATACTCGTTACTACTCCATCGTACATATCTTTAATAGTGTCTATGTATCTAGCGTGCACTCTTTTTCTTTCTAGAACCCACCAAAGAACATCTCTAGGGACCCTATCATATGCTTTTTCTAAATCTACGAATACCATATGAAGATCTTTTTTCTTTTCTCTATATTTTTCTAACAATCGTCTTACAAGGAAAATAGCCTCCATAGTTGACCTCCCAGGCATGAAACCAAATTGGTTCTCTGATATTGTTGTTTCTCTCCTTAGCCTATTGTCAATTATCATCTCCCATAGTTTCATAGTGTGACTCATGAGTTTAATTCCCCGGTAGTTTGAGCAACTTTGAATGTCTCCTTTGTTTTTGAAGATTGGCACAAGCGTGCTTCTTCTCCAATCCATTGACATCCGTTTTGATTTTAAAATTTTATTGAAAAGTTTTGTCAACCAAGTCAATCCGATTTCTCCTAAGCATTTCTAAACCTCTATGGGTATTTCATCTGGGCCACATGCTTTCCCTATTTTCATTCTTTTCAATGCCTCCTTAACTTCTACAATTCTAATATTGCGTGTATAGTTTACATTTCTTTCTTGGTGTGGGTTTTCATCTATTATAGCATCAACTTGGCCATCATTAAATAAACTATTGAAGTAACTTCTCCATCTCTCCTTAATATCCTCATCGCGCGTTAAAACATTTTGATTTTCGTCCTTAATACATCTTACATGACTTAGGTCTTGTTTCTTTTTATCTCTTAATTTGGCTAGCCTATATATATGTTTTTCGCCATCTCTATTACCTAACTTTGTATATAAATCTTCCATGAAATTTGTTTTAGCTTGACTAACTACTTTTTTAGCTTGTTTTCTAGCTTCTCTATATTGATTGTACGCATCTTCATCTTGACACTTAGGTATTTTCCTATACATATCTCTTTTAGTCTTAATTGCTCGTTGGACATCCTCGTTCCACCACCATGTTTCCTTCTTTGGAGGTCCCAAACCCTTAGATATACCTAATATGTTTGATCCCACCCTCCTTATGGAACTACTCATTTCTAGCCACATTGTATTAGCATCTAAGTCAAGATTCCAAACATTTTCCTTTAGTAGTTTTTCTCTAAACTTTACTTGTTTACTATGTTTTAGGTTCCACCACTTTATTTTAGGGTCGCTAACTCTTTTATTCATATTTTTCCGTTGTGTTAGCTTAATATCAAGTACTACTAACTTATGTTGGGTAGTAAGTGCTTCACCAGTATTACTTTGCGCCTCTACATAGTTTTCTATCTATTTTTCTTGTTAAAAGAAAATCTATTTGACTCTTGTTATGACCACTACTAAAAGTAATTATATGCGACTCCCTCTTCCTAAAACTAGTATTTGCTAAGACAAGATCATATGCTGAAGCAAATTCTAAAATTGATTCTCCTTCTTCATTTCTATTACCGTAACCAAAACCTCCTTGAACTCTCTCAAACCCATCATTACTTACCCCGACATGCCCATTTAAATCTCCTCCGATAAAAACCTTTTCATCTAATGGTATACTCCGCATAAATCCATCCATATCATCCCAAAACCTGTGTTTGATGTTCTCGCTTAATCCTACTTGTGGTGCATACGCGCTAAGTATGTTAATTTTTTCGTCTCCAATAATTAATTTAACTAGAATCAATCTATCCCCCATTCTTTTAACCTCTACGACCTTATCCTTATAATCATTATCCACCACAATTCCTACTCCATTACATTTTCTATCTATACCAGTGTACCACAATTTAAACCCTGTTCTTCCTATTTCTCTACTCTTTTCTCCTACCCATTTTGTCTCTTGGAGGCAAGCAATATTGACTCTCCTTCTAATCATGGTATCTACTAGTTCTATTGACTTCCCCGTAAGTGTTCCTATGTTCCATGTTCCTAAACGAATCTTTTCTCCCCTTTGTATTTGTTTTTCTTTTCTAGTTCTATTTTGTCTAAGAGATCTAGTGTTCGTATCTATGTTTTCGTTTTTGTTTTTGTTTTAGAGCAGGGACTCAATAGCGAAAGCAAAAAAAATATATAATAAAAAATAATTATGATGAAGTAGAAAAATGAGAGATGAAAAAAATGGATGTTCTTAAACTCTTCAAAGAAAAGATTTAACTCGAGTGCTTAAAGATAGGGTTGAGTAAAGTGTTTCTTAATCTAACATGTTTTAAACGATATATTCATTGATATCTCAACAAAATTCCTATTGATTTTGATTGTGGTACAATTATAAAGTATTTTCTAAAATTAAGATTAATCTAGTGATTTTTGTGTTTTGAGATTCTATATTAGTCATTTTAAGCTTGATGCTTGTCAGTGGAGATAGAGAAAACCTATATTGTGTACTAGCCTAAGTATTGAACTCTAAGTTCTAAAGGATGATGTATCGGGTGGTTGAGTTATTATTAAAGGAAGTTTCATTTTGTCTAAATTATTCTATCATATCATCACTTTCATTTACTTGTGGATAATATGTTTCCATTTAAAAATCACATATATTTAAAAATTTATATTATTTATAGTTAAGAAGAATTAGATTGAAATCAATTTATAAAGAATGAAAAGAGAATATGATTAAGAGTATTCCTTTGCTCGGAATAGCAAAGTGCTGAGCTTGTGGGTATTTGACAAGTCAATAATTAGACATATTTTATAGTGTAATTTAGGTTGATTTTAGATATAAATGATGATATTACACTGTGTATTCTCTTTTTTTGTGATTTCAGGACTTAAGTAGGAAAATGAAGAATTGGAAGAAAAAGAGGAAGAAGAGTAAAATAGTTAATTGGAGAAGAAGTCCAGAGAATCAAAAAAGATTTGAATTTAAACTAGAAATTGCCACCTAAATCTACAGCAGATATTGGACAGCGAATCCACAATGAATTGGAAAATATATTAGAAAACCCTAGCTAAATCGGTTAAGCACAGAGAGCTAAACTCAGTGTTTAACTCAGGGATTTGTGTACAAAATGGAATTGCTGACAAATTGCTAAGGTCGGTGGCGAGTTTTTTTGGATAAAAACATGGAATTTATAGTTATCTATGATTTGTACACTTAGGGAATCTATAAATAGGACCTTAGGGCTTCAAAATCACTCTCCTCCATTCTTCTTTTAGCATTTTGTACTTATAAGTTTAGTTTTATTGAGTTTATGTGTGAAGCTACATCAGAGCTTTAATTTATTTAAGAGGTATTTATTTATTTAATTATGTCTTTTAATTGTATTATTGTGTTATTTATTTCCTGCATGAGTGAGTAGTTCATCAATCGAAACAAACCCTAGACATGTATATACTTTGGATTGCTATATAGTTATAATTAAAGAACCATGAAATTAATGCTTTAAATCTATTCATACACATCAGTCACGGATTAAACAAGTTGTTTTTGCATATTACAACTAATAATTTTTTATATTGAGTGCATAGTGACCAATATGTCCCTTACAATATTGTATATAAATCTTTGTCTATGATTATTGATGAAAAATTATAGAAATAGTAATTAGGATTAATCTATAGGGCTTTTTTCCATGTTGATATTCTAGCTTATTATGTTCTAAGTTTTTTTTAAATAGCATATTCTGATTTTTATTTAATTTAGATTAGAAAAGGTTTTCATTATGTGTTAATGCTATAATATTTTTATGTAATAGCATTTTATCCAATAAGTAGATTTACAATGATAAGAATTTGACTTTTCCACTATATTTAGAAAAATCTATGGCTGGCTAAAGTCTATCAACTTATTATGAATTAGAATTTAATGATTCCAATATTCACTGTGTTATGATTATAACTATGTTATGAAGTAATGTTATGTTCCAGTGTTTGAATGCAATCTAAGTATATTACATAATTTAGTAGGGGTTTATTTAGATATTTGTTTAGATATTTCATTTATATTGATTTATTTGATTATTTGTTTAAATTGCATTAGCATAGTTTATTAAATTTAAATTGTTTATAATTTAATTATTTTAATTACTTTTAAATTTTGTTTTGAGATTGATAATGTTTAATCCCCATTTAATTAAAGTAGTTATATTAAAATGAGTTAAATCTAGTAAGACTTTAGTATAGTTTTAATTCTTAAGAGATTTGAAAAACCCCCGTGGAAAAGGTATCTAATTTACCACTACTAAAAATAATAAAAAATACGAGAAATTATTGTGTACACTTGACATGTGTTACTAGCTCCTATGCAACTTTCCTAACCCGTCTCTTGATTTTGAAAGGCTCGATGAATCTCGGTGCTAATTTGCCTTTCAGCCCATATATATAATATGATTCCATTCCAAGGAGAAACCATCAAATATACAAAAATTCCGTTAGTGTATGTGAGATCGTTGCGATACGTGTCTTTATACTTCTTGTGCCTTTCTTCATCCTTTTTAAGCCTTTGACAAATCTGTCGTACATTCTCGGTGTGATTAACAATAATTTCAAGCCTCGCTAATTCTTGGTACTTTGGCTCCGCCCAATACGTGGCAAGTGAAACGGTTTGCCATATAAAGCCTCAAATGGTGCCATCTCAATGCTAGCTTGATAACTGTAGTTGTATGCAAACTCATACAATGATAGGTATTCCTCACAAGATTTGTCAAACTCCAATACATAAGCCAGGAAAATATCCTCAAGAACCTGAATCAACTTTTCAATCTATCCATCATTTTAACGGTGAAAAGCTGTATTGAACTAGAAGCGCGTACCATACTACTCCTACATACTCCGCCACATCCTGTACGTATACATAACATCTTTGTTTGACGTGATAGTCAAAGGTACCCCATGCAACCTAATAATCTCCCTATCGAGTAATACACTCAATTGATCAAATGTGTAATTAGCCGTGATTGGTAAGAAATGGGCAGATTTCGTCCATCTATCCACAATTACCTAAATAGAATCATGTTGTCTAGCGGTCCTCGGCAATCTCATGAAAAAGTCCATGGAAATGTCTTCCCGTTTCCAACGCGGAATGGGAAGCAGCAGTAATAACCTTCTAGGTCTCCAATGCTTAGCCTTCACCTCTTGACAAATCTCACAGTTCATGATGAACTCAAATACATCCACCTTCATCCTAGTCCACAAAAAATGTCTCCTCATGTCATGATACATTTGGGGCTACCTAGATGAATGGCGAACCATGAACGGTGTGAATCCTGAAGAATCTCATCTCTTAGCTCTACTACTGACTGTATCTATAATCGACCTTTGAATCTTAGCCACTGATTTGTCAACTCTATCCAATCATTATAATCAATACTCTAGGGGAACTCGGCAAACCTTAAGTACAAGATGTTGGCTCTTTGAATCTTTGACACTTTGTGTAGACACTATCTGTAGTCTCATCTGTGCATAGATTATCATTCAAGTTTCTGTTGGAACATCTATTTGACTCACATTCATTGTAGCCTCGAGAAATCCATACTCGTATGTCATATGAAATCTAATAACCTTGCCATCTCCAATTGGTATCTTACTCAGGGCATCAGCAACTGTGTTACTTTTTCTCAGGTGATACTCCATAGAAAAGTCGTAGTCTATCAAGAACTCCAACCACCTGCGCTGTCTTATGTATCTAAATCTGCATAGCGAACACCACCGCTGCCAACTCTAAATCATGAGTGAGATAATTCTTCTCATGTATCTTCAGCAATTTAGAAGCGTAAGCAACTATACCTCTCTCCTACATTAAGACACATCCATGACCCGTATGAGAAGCATTTGCATACACTAAGAATCCATGTCTAGTTCTGGTAACACCAACACTGGTGCTGTGGTCAACAACCTCTTTAACTGAGCAAATGCATGCTCACACTCCTCAGACGAATCAAATACGATGTCTTTTTAGGTCAATCTGGTTGTCGGTGAAGCGATCTTTCAAAAATCTTTCACGAAGTTGCGACAATACCTTGCTAAGCCCAAAAAACTCATGATTTCGATAATTGACGTCGGTGCCAACTAATCCATGATAACCTAAATCTTGGTCGGATCCATTGCATTCTTTGCTGTTCTGACAACATGCCCCTAAAACTTAACCTCTGAAAGCCAATTCACACTTACTGAACTTGGTGTAGAGTCTATGCTCCCTCAAAGTCTACAATGTCTCCCTAAGGTGTTACACGTGATACTCTTGAGTCCTTGATATATTAATATATCATTAATAAAAACTATCACGAAGCGGTAGAAAAATGGTCTCACCACCTGATGCTTCAAATCCATAAACATAGCGAGGGCATTGGTTAGCCCGAATGACATGACCATAAACTGATAGTGTCCACATATCATGCTGAATGCTATATTGGATCTATCCTTATCCCTAATCCTAAACTGATGATACCTCGATATCAGGTCTATCTTAGGGTAAAATTGCGTTCCTCTCAACTGATTAAATAAGTCATCAATCTGTCGCAGTGGATACGAGTTCCTGACTATGACCTTGTTCAACTGTTTGTAATCGATGCACAGTCTCAAAGTACCATCATTATTCTTCACAAGTAAGATGGGTGCTCCACATGGTGACATGGAAGGAGTGATAAATCCCTTATATCCCAAATCCTAGAGCTGTTTCCTCAATTCTTCCAACTCTCGAGGATCCATGTGGTACGACGATTTAAAAATAATCATGGTGCCTAATACCCAATCAATAATGAATTCTATCTTTCTCGGTAGTGGTAAACTTGGTAAGTCATCCGAAAACACATTTAAGAACTTACACATTATTAGAATGTCCTCAGGTTTTGGTCTTTAAATCTCTGCTATTGTATATAATGCTACAAATGTCTCGGTATACTACCACTATATGTGAAAATCGGACACCTCGAGATCTTAAACATCACTATCTTACTAAAACAGTCAATATGAGCGTGATACACTCCTAGCTAATCCATCCCTAACAATGCGTTGAAGTGTAAAAACTTGAGAATCCTAAAGTCTGTAGGTACCTCTACCCCGTCTATCTCTACTAGACATCCCTCGACTAGGCTATTAGGGTAAACCCTATCCCCGACTATAGTACTCAATATAAAATGCACACTAACCTTATCTAGTGTCAACCCTAAGTTACCTATCATGCAACCAATAATGAAAGGTACAGTAGAACCCATATCAAATAAAACATATAAATCTCTACCAAAAATAGAAACTATACCCTCAACGAGTCCTCGTGTGGGTTGGCATCTGGTGGAGCTACCATGTGAACTCCTTTACCGCTCCGTTGTGGGAAAATTGCTACTGGCTATGGACAATCTCTCACTAAGTGCCCAACCTGACCATACCTATAGCAAGTGATCAACCTATGCCGACCCTATACCTGATCTTGGGCCTTTGCTTATGTCTTTCACTGTCCCTGTCGAGAACCATCTCGTCCTTTACCTCTACCTCAGCTTTGGCCTTTGCCACCCTACTGTTGCTTTGGCCTCTGCCACCCTACTGTTGCTATCATGGCACTGATGGTGCTTGTACAATAAGAGCTGGTAACGTTGGTTTGATTAGAGGTGGTAAGGGAGGTTTGCTAACTATACTATGAATTGGATCTAAGTAAGATGCATAGAGCACTGCTGGTTAGTAAGATGCGCTTGCCCTCGATCCCTAAGGACCTTTCTCCCATCTCCTTTATCCTTTGCCCCTCTATCTTCTCTTCTCAAAATCTGCGGCCTATTCAGATGAAAATGTCGATCTTAACAGTGTCTCGTCCACGCCTTTACCTAAATAGTAAGTCTCATGAGAAAGTGTCAACTCTTAAATCTCACCGAGTGACCTAGCACCTGAACTGACCACAAAATACCTTATGTTTGGCCTCGATCCATTTATTAAGTGATGCACATCCTCTGAGTCATCTCTTAATAAATTTTCAACAAACTACCTCAAGTAACCGCATCTATCTCTATAGCTCATCACTGACTCATTAGCTCCTTGTTTCAGATTCATGAACTCGTTCCTTAACCTCTTCATCACCGCGGGTGGGAAGTTTCCATTAGTAGCTATTGTCGCCCGCTACCAAACATTAGTGTCCCTCTGCAATATATACGACAAAATCTCCTCACGAAACCTATCATCAATCTTTAGAATCTTATGTAGCTTCTCGATGAGCGCAAAACGTGTCAATAAAATAATGTTCCTAAACCAACCATTTTGCAGAATAGTAGCAAAGGGTCGATCCCACAGAGATTAGTAGTTTTTCTTAGGTTTAAAATAACAAAAAAAAGAAAATAGGGGGTTTTAAAATAAATACTTTAACTAACTAATCTAACTAAACTAAATAAATAAAATAACTAAAATAATTTTGAAAGCAATTAACTAATCACTAAGGTAACACCTAGGTCTACGGTTCCACAAATCAAGATCAAGACTCAATGGCAATCATTGTCTTTAATCTTTCCTAAAAAGTCATTAATTTAAATTCTCCTAGATTAGCAATAGAAAATCGACATCCGTCAAAAACTCCTCATTCCCCTAATATCGATAGTCAGGACGTCCGCCACTAACTACTTCCCTAATTAATGCATAACCCTATACATCCACCAATCGGGTTTAACACACTTACCGAGTATTATGGATATGTGGGAACACTAATCCTAAATAACCGGATCGCATCAGCTTCCGATTTGACCTAGATTCAATTATTGCACACTCAAGAATCGAAATGGTTAGACGGCAAACAGGTGAGTGTTTGTCACTTTATTGGTTTAAAAGTACAGTTACACGGATACTAAAGGTCCAAATAACTATAGGTTGTCCCCTTAAAAACATGTATCAGCTGTATACATATCCTAGATCTAAACCATAATCCTCGAAATCAACAACAATGAAATAGGAGAATTAAATTAAATTAAATAATAAAATAAAAAACCTCACATAATACGCCATGAATCCATAACTCGGGCTTTTTCCCCCACCGATCTAGGCCATCGTCGAGATAAGTCGATGCTAAAAACACAATAGTTAGTATTCTTCCTAATAAAATCTAAGTTCCTAATATATAAAACAACTAAAAAATGGTCATGGGAGGTGAGAGAAACTAATTTTGAGGAATCCTTATTGACACGTGCACCGATAACCATCGTATGGGTCTTTTTGGGCTTAAAATCTCTTCTGTCCATGTGTCGCAGCCGCATTGGTCTATTTTCCTACTCACGCTGATGTGGCGTCGTCTGATTAGAGAAGACCGCTTACATGACGTGCTGGTTGGTGGAAGGCTGACACGTGGCGAGCATTAGAGGCGGTGAGAAAGTCGTGCAGAAACTCGACGAAAACCTGAGAGATAGTGCTGACGAGCATCTTGATGAAGAACTGATAGAGACAAAAGCGAGTGAGCTACTGTTGGTTTGTGACGCTGATTGATGAGATGGCGAAACTTGATTGGAGCCGCAAGGTAGTAGGAAATGAGTTGGGCCAATAGAAAAGCAATAAGTGGCACGTTGTTGGAAACGCATGGAATGCTTGGTAGCTGGGCCAATGGACAGTGGCACGTTGAGGCGAGCTACATAATAATATGCTGCCACGTGTTAATTGTTATGTTGATCCTCTATTCTACCCACCGCGCCGCACGTAACTTGAGACAAATAGTCCAACATTCGATGAATGCATGTAAATACTCCATTTTGAGTATTTTTTGCCACAAATTCAATGGCACACTTCGTTTCACCTGAAAATGACCAATAAATATAATTAAATATATATTTTAGAGACTTTTTATATTTAAATATATTAATATAAAGTACTAAATATATATAAATACTGACTTATCAAATGCCCTCAAACTTAAGACTTTGCACGTCTTAAGCAAAAGTGTAAATGACAACACAAACTAAACTAGACTCCTAATATAATAATGCAATGACTCAACTAATCCTATACCTGATCCAAATTCATGGAGTTCCTCTGATTTACATAGCCACCAAGTTAACAAGCCACTCAAGAAATCTCGAAGTTATGATATGTCAAGACTCGCAACCTTAACACAATTAAGATCCCACTTTAAAGACAGATCCGGTCAAAACAAAAGTCGTCAACTACTCACTAGTTTTCTTGGTCTATACATTCCGGCACACAAGTTTAAAATTTCACTTAATTTAGTGAAAAAGCTCGAGCTCAATCTTTTATTCGTGGAGTTTCACAACTTCCGCCTTTATTAATTATTTTTATTTTTCACATTTTTTCTTCTTTTTTTCAACAAATACAGTCCATGTTCCATTTCCTATGGACCGCTTTTCTCACTTTTTGCCACCACAAGTTTACCTGTTCCATTTCCAATGGAAATCTGTACGACTCTCTATATTAACAAAAAAACTTATGTTAGCCCTTCTCACTTCCACTATAATCAAGCAAATCCCCAAATGTGGGTTAAAATACTACTACTTGCATAAGTCTGACCGTTTGCTCATTTTTGTTATCAAGCACAAAACTTAACCATCAACTAAATCCTTAAACATGAAATCATAAAAATGCGGGGCTACATACTCGATTAAGTGTTTCTCTTAGTTTTCCCCAAGTTTTAAGTTAAAAAGGCAACTGTAATTTACTCATCCACAACCAAAGACATGAAACAAAGTATCAGGTGACTCTATATGCAATAAAAAATAAAAAAACTATATTGAATACATGCATGAAAGTGTACATATCCTAATGAAATGAGAGAGAAATATGAAAGGACAAGAAATGAAAAAAATAATATAAAACACCACCATTACCATCCGATAATTGCATATAACTGCATAAAAAATAAAATAAACGATCTCACCTGCAGTCTATTGCAAAGAACCCATCCAAAGTCCAACGACAATCCCTAAAATAACCCCAAACTTATTTCAAACCTTGTCCTTAAGATTCAAAACAAGTCAAGGTATCTATCCAACAAAAAGAAAATGACAGTGGTAAAGAAGAACATGAATTAGAAGATGATACAAATGCATGTATAACAAAAAGTCTCTAAAAATAGTGAACACGCAAAATCTCTCATGTGTAGGTGACTAAGGAAACTACAAAAAAAACAATCATAACAAAATCATGAACTAGTAAACATTGGAGTTAACTCAAAGTATTCCAATCAAGTCTTGCAAACTCGAAATCTTTCAACTAAGGGTGAAATCAACAAAATGATGGAATGAAGTCTAGGGTTTTGGGTCTACTCAAAAACCTGCCACTAATACGGCGACTTAAGTTGGATATGTCCTAACCAAGTCTCAAAACACCTAAAATTCTATAAACATGTTAATTCCTAAAAACAATGCTCAAATTATGCTAAAAAATGTATAATCCATAGTCAAAGCTAATAAAACTCACGGGGTGCACCAATTTATTAAAATAAATAAGGCAAAACTAATCTTTTGGTCCCTGAACTTTGAAGATTTTACACTTTTGGTACCTCAACTTTGAAAACAACACATTTAGTCCCTCAACTTTTCATATAGTATAAATTAAGTCCTTTTGTTAGTCCAGTCATGATTATTGATGATGTGGCGAAATGCAATCGCCAAGTGGCGCCACGTGGCAATGAACCAACTGGTTCAATGAACCCCAGCAAAAAATCGGTTCATTGAACCCCAGCAAAAAACCGGTTCATTGAACCCTAGCAAAAAACCCCACCCTTGTTTTCTCCTCTCTCTATTTCTCTTTTGCTCTCTGCGTTCTCTCCTCCACGGCTCTCCCGCTCTCCCGCTCTCCCTCGCGCCTCGCTCGCGCTCTCGGCCTCGCGCCCGCCGCCTCGCGATCGCCGCCGCCGCGCGACCTCCACCTCGCGACCGCCACTGCCTCGCGACCACCACATGCAACAGTTCTCTAATTTTTCTTTTTAATTTATGAGCATCAGTGTCATATTTATCTATCTGTATATTGGCGATAAGATTGAAGTTGTGCATATGCATATATGTGAAATGATTTTAGAGAAAGAATGTTTCCTTCAGTACATTTCTGAATCTAGGCAATTGCAAATTTTTTTGGTTCTGTTGACGCAATTGAATTGAAAATGATTAATACAGTCTGCGTCATCCCAATAACACAAAAGAGTACCCAAAAACATTAATTGCTATGGTTCCCACAACCTATTTATGGGTGCATCACTTTTAGCAACCAAAGGCATTCTTCTGTTGTATTTGAGATTGAAATACCTCACTACTTGCAGTCATGAATGCTTTCTTTCATGGCGATGAGTGTGACCCTCTTTGAAACTCTGCCATTTTGTATCCCCAAAGTCAATTCTTAGAGCCAACTAGTTCTCATAACAATTAATCACTAGTGTAAAAGTGGTTAGTAAAATGGAAGGGATCAGGGATCAGGGATCAGGTCGCGCGGCAGTGGCGGTCACGAGGCAGTGGCGGTCGCGAGGCGGCGGCGATCGCGAGGCGGAGAGTCGCGCGCGGCGGTCGAGCGGCGAGAGGCGGTCGCCAAAGCGGCGGCGCGAGGCCGAGAGCGCGAGGGAGAGCGGGAGAGCCCTGGAGGAGAGAACGCAGAGAGCAAGAGAGAAATAGAAAGAGGAGAGAAATCGTGGAGAGAGAGGAACGTGAGAAAGAAAACAAGGGTGGGGTTTTTTGCTGGGGTTCATTTGCTGGAGTTCAATGAACCAGTTTTTGCTGGGGTTCATTGAACCGGGTGGTTCATTTAACTAGTTGGTTCATTGCCACGTGGCGCCAAGTGGCGATTGCATTTTTCCACGTCATCAATAACCATGACTGGACTAACAAAAGGACTTAATTTACACTATATGAAAAGTTGAGGGACTAAATGTGTTGTTTTCAAAGTTGAGGGACCAAAAGTGTAAAACCTTCAAAGTTCAGGGACCAAATGATTAGTTTTGCCAATAAATAAATAATGAAAAAAAAATATAAATAATAATAATTAAAAATACCAAAGAAAGAAAACCAACCCCTGACAACGGCGCCAAAAATTGACACTTGCCGAACGCGTCAATAAAATAATATTCCCAAACTAACTAATTTGCAGATTAGTAGCAAAGGGTCGATCATACAGAGATTGGTAGTCTATCTTAGGTTAAAAACAACAAAAAAGGAAAATCGGGGGTTTCTTAAATAAATAATTTAACTAACTAATCTAACTAAACTAAATAAATAAAATAACTAAAATAGCTTTGAAAACAATTAACTAATCACCAAGGTAACGCCTAGGTCTATGGTTCTACAAATCAAGATCAAGATTCAATGGCAATCATGGTCTTCAATCTTTCCCAAAAATTCATTAATTTAAATTCTCTTAGATTAGCTATAGAAAATTGACATCCGCTAGAAATTCCTCATTCCCCTAATCTCGATAGCCAGGACGTCTGCCACTAACTACTTCCTTAATTAATGCAGAACCCTAGACATCCATTAATCGGGTTTAACACACTGACCGCAGTAATATGGATTTGTGGGAACACTAATCCTAAATAACCAGATCGCATTCGCTTCTGATTTAACCTTGATTCAATTGTTGCACACTCAAGAACCGAAAAGGCCTTTTTTGTGAAGGCCATACCCCCTAGCTCGATGGTACGCGGTTTGCCAAAATCAATGTCTTTAGCCTCCAGGACTTGGTTTCGAACCGTGGGAGGTGAAATTACTATGCCCATATATGTGGCGATCCCAGCGTTTCGAGGTGAGCTTGAACCCCTGGCATATGGCGGGAACTACATATATGGGGGGGACAGAGAAGATGTATATGTCTTACAGAGTAAGATGGCGGCATATACATCTACCTTGGAGGACCCAACCCCTGCAGAGTAAGATGGGGGGTATGGCCTTCACAAAAAATAAATGGGTGAATGTTCGTCACTTTATTCGTCCAAAAGTACAATCGCACATATACTAATGGTATAAATAACTATAGGTTGTCTCCCTAAAAGCATGGATCGGTCATTTAAATATCCTAGATCTAAACCATAATCCTTAAAATCAACAATAATGAAATAGTAGAATTAAATCAAATTAAATAATAAAATAAAAGATCTCACATAATATGCCATGAATCCATAATCCCCAATTGTTTCCCTGCCGATCCAGGCCATCGTCGAGAGAGGTCGATGCCAAAAACATAATAGTCTATGTTCTTCCTAATAAAACATAAGTTCCTAATATATAAAACTACTAAAAATTGGTCCCGAGAGATGAGAGAAACTAATTTTGAGGGATCTTTATTGACACGTGCGCCGAGGAGCATCGTATGGGTTTTTTTGGCTTGAAATCACTTTTGTCCATGTGTTGCAGCTGCATTGGTTTGTTGTCCTCTGCACGTTGATGTAGAATTGTCTGATTGGAGAAGACTGGTCGCATGACGTCCTGGTTGGTGGAAGGCTGACACATGGTGGGCGTTGGAGGCGGTGAGAAAGTCATGCAGAAACTCGACGAAAACTTGGGATATGGTGCTGACGCGCATCCCGAGGAAGAAGTGATGGAGGCTGAAGTGAGTGAGCTGCTGTTGGTTTATGATGCTGTGAACCAGTTGGACTGTGACGCATGGTGCTAATTGATGAGATGTCGGAACCTGATTATTGATGGGGCATGTGCCCTAGGTCAATCCATTAATTGTCTTTATGAATACTTTTAGTTAATAAAATAGAAGATTTCATTTGTTGTGTATTATAATTAATTTGCATGTTTACATTATAATAAGATCCATGGGTATTTACAGAAATATCCTAAATGTCCCTAGTCGATCATTATACTGGGAACTATAATGAATTAAGACTAGTGTGAGTCTTGATTGATGATCATATGATGATTATACGTATATGGATACAAATCAAGATCACAAGTACTTGTTAGGGAACAAAGTACTGGACCGACCCGCTATGAGAACATCACATGGATTAAGTCATTGTTGTTTCTCATGATAGGTATATATTTCATTCTTCCTCTGACTTGAGATTACAAGAGACTTCAACATTAGGAACACAGTGATTTGACACGATCAAACGTTGTCTTTAACCGGACGATTATAAAGGTTGTGATTGGTTACTGTGTGAGCAATGTGATGAAGTAGTGTAATCAAGATAGAATTTGTCCCTCTCATATAAAGAGAGATATCCAGTGGATCCCTCGATGTGTTAGACTGTTAAAAGGCCTAGTTTAAGTGAATTGATATTGATCAATGTCACTTGGATGTTTTCAGTCTACCTAGAGATCGAGACTAGTACGATTGAACATGTTGGATGACAATTCCATGCCTTATGTTTGATCAAAAGGATATCGTGATGTTATATACACTATTGATTAGGTTGTATCGATTTGATATTCGTACAACTTGGGTAGTCATAATGTCTTGCTAGATACTGCTTATGACTTGTATACCAAAATGTGTTTTGGTACACTGCCAACGTTGTATGAGCCTATTGGGTGCACACTAAGAATGGTTTTGCAAGATTTTAAGATGATTCAGAAAAATGAATTTTATGTGATAAAATTCATAACAGAAACGTCCTTGTGGTGTATTACACTTATACTTCTTTAAGTAAGGGTATATGTGTAATTTACTTAACCGTCTATATACAAGGGTTGTATAAATAGACGCTTTAAGTTAGAACACAAGCATGAAAGATTAATAGGCCGAAACTCTATTTTCGTTTTAGAAACGACTTAGGGTTTTTGGTATGCTCTGGATCGTTTGGGAGAGAAACAAAAGGATTTGGTATTCTCTCGAAGCTAGCACTTCGAATCTCGGTCGCCGTTCGTGTGTGGACTACTGGTAGAGGGCATTCGTCGTTTGGCAATGCCTTAGAGATCGATCAACCTTCGAAAGGTATATTGCGACTGAGGTATGATTAAGTTTTTCATGGTTTAAATGTTTTTAATGGAATTAGATTCGGATCCTGTTGGGGTTTTTGTCAAAATTTTTTTGTAATTTCCGTTGCGTATGAACCCCAAAACTCAACAGTGGTATCAGAGCCTTCGAGTTTGATTCCATTAAATTCATTGCATGTTTTCTTCTAATATATACATTATATATGATTGAAAGCATGTTAATAGTTGATGTATATGTGATATACATAAGTTTCCTGTGAGATTTATTATCATGTTTTGTGTATATGATACATATATTCGTGATTTAATTAAAATCAGTTTCTTACATGCTAGTAACCATGTTAGGTTAATTCAAATAATTTCAATGAATTGAATTTCGTGTTCTGTGATCCATGACACCATTAGGTATAATCTTTATTTTTCGTGTATTGATGCATGGATCAAATCTCTGTAATTCAATATGCATATTTAGGTTACATTGTTTTACGTTTCTTGAATTGTATAAGGCTAAATATTAATTCGAAACTAATATGATTAGGTTCGATTGGGATAGTAGTTCATGATTCAATGACATATTTGTGATTATCTGGATGAGGACCGAAATTGCAAATAATTAATTTTCGAAATTGTTTATTTATCTCGTTATATCTATTTTGTTATGAACTTTCTATTTGATAAAGATAGATAACAAATTAGACTAGGAGATATAATCAAAATCGATTTCGTTATCCCTATTGGATAGGAGATAAATATCAAGAATTTTGTTATTGGTGATATGCTAGGATTCAAATATCTAAAGTCCTAATTGGATTAGGATTAGATGATTAGTTAGATGTGGGCCTGGGTTAATTAAAAATGTTTTAATTGACTTAATTTTGGATAAATTAAGGGGTTAATTTAGTATAGTAAAATCAGCAAAAATTATGATTTTCTATAGCGAATTTCAATATTCGGAATTGAGATTCGTCTTCTAAAAAAAAAAAAAAAAATAAGGCGCCCCTCAGTATATTACTGTCCGCATTGGCCGGTCAATGAAATCACCGCTCCTCGACCGACCAATGCAATGGATCGCTGTCTAACTAATCCTAGTGCACGGAAATTCTTTTATTAGTGAATAGTATAAAAATTTCCAAATTGTTTAGTGATTGAACAAATCAATATAATATATGATATTTCATTGTTTACATAAAAATCACTAAAACTGAATAAAATCCCTCCATTAAATTTTAAGTCTCATGTCATCCATTTTAAACACTTGTCAAAGGCCTCGATCACACTAATATAGTTTCAGCCATAACTGGGTGTATTGTGTTATCTTGGTGAGACAAGTTGGGTAAGAGTTACCTAAATGTTTAAAATGGTCCGACTTAATAAAGCCATCAAAATAGTTTTGAGCTTTAGGCAAATGATGAGATAAAAACATGCTAAGACATAAGATGTCCCGTATCTCATAAATGGATCTAAAAATTACATAAGATGTAATTGGTAAATGTTACCTACCTAAATAATCTAGTTCTGTGTTTCATGCCACAGCTGTCATAGAAGTAGGTGAAATATGGATTTTAGTCCCCTAAATAAACAGTATGTTTTAGGAGGGCTGTTAATTTAGTGGGAGTCTATTCCTCTATACTAAAATAAACTTTGCATAATCTTTATTGTAGATCAATGGCCTCGTCAAGTAACAATAATCCCCTGTCACTGCGATCCATCCTTGAGAAGGATAAGCTATCTGGGACTAACTTTATTGATCGGTTCAGAAACTTGAGAATTGTTCTTAAGCATGAACGCAAGTTGTATGTCCTGGATGCTCCAATCCCTGAGGACCCACTAGTCAATGCTACGAAAGCTATGAAGGATGCGCATAGTAAGCATGTCAACGATTCTACTGATGTTGCATGTATTATGCTGACAACTATGGTTCCTGAACTTCAGAAGGACATGGAACTAATGGAAGCCTACAACATGGCTATAACGCAGAAGGAAATGTTCCAACAGCAAGCTAGGCAAGAAAGGTTCGAGACAGTCAAAAACCTACATTCTTGCAAGATGACTAAGGGTGCGTCAGTTAGTCCTCATGTTCTGAAGATGAAGGGCTATGTTGACCAGCTTGATAGACTCGGATTCCCCAAAAGCCAAGAGTTGGCTACAGATTTGATCTTGAATTCATTACCGAGAGAGTTACTCACAATTTGTGATGAACTACAATATGAATAATATGGAGAAATCAATTTCAGAGTTGCATTTGATGCTCAAAAGCGCTGAACAAAATATCAAGAAACCCTTTAGTAATGTGTTGATGGTCCGAAAAGGAAAGGGAATGAAGAAGAAAGGCAAAGGCAAGGCTAGAGTTGCCAAAGGCATTCTTTTGCACTGTCGCAAAGCCCGTGGAACAAGTCAAGCCCCACTGTTCTCGCTTCAAAACACCCAAAAGAAAAAGAAGGAAATTGTCATTTTCGTCATGCACGGACATTGGTTCGAAATTGCAAACTCTATCTGGAAGATCTAAGGAAGAAAAAGGGTAGTGCGACTACCACTACGTGTATTTATGTTATTGAAATTAATTTATCTACTAGTGATTCCCTGGGTATTAGATACCGGATGTGGATCTCACATTTGTATAAATGTGCAGGGACTCACCAGAAGTAGAAAGTTGAGAAAGGAGAAGTCATCCTCCGCATGGGAATTGAGCAAGAGTTCTGTTGCCCTGGCTGTTGGATCATATGACTTAGTTTTATCTAGTGGACTTATTTTAACTTTAAATAATTGTTATTTTGTGCCTGCCTTGAGCAGAAACATCATTTCTGTTTCATGTTTGGATATGGATGGTTTTGATTTTATTATTGCAAATAATAGATGTTCCATTTCTCGTAAAGGCATATTTTATGCAAATGCTGATTTGTATGATGGTCTTTATATTCTAAGCATGAAAAGGTCCACTGATACTCCAGTCTTTAACATAAATACAAAGAGATTCAAGTCAAATGATTTGAATCAAACCTATCTTTGGCATTGTCGTCTCGGGCACATAAATGAGAAACGCATAACGAAACTCCATAAAGATGGACTTCTAGATTCATTTGATTTAGAAACATATGAAACGTGCGTATCTTTTTCTTGGGCAAGATGACTAAAAGTCCCTTTTGGACACGGTGAAAGGGCAAGTGATTTATTGGGTCTAATACATACCGATGTATGCGGTCCTATAAACACAATGGCTAGAGGAGGTTATCGTACTTCATTACATTTCTTCGATGATTTGTGAGATATGGTTATGTATATCTTATGAAACATAAAGCTAAATCATTTGAGATGTTTCGAACGTTTCAAAATGAAGTGCAGAATCAACTTGGTAAAACTATCAAAACACTTCGATCAGATCGAGGTGGTGAGTATTTAAGCCAAGAATTTGATGATCATCTTAGAAATTGTGGGATTGTCTCCCAATTGACTCCACCAGCAACTCCACAATGGAATGGAGTTTTTGAAAGGAGAAATCGAACCTTATTAGATATGGTTCGAACTATGATGAGTCGTGCAGATCTTCCATTATCCTTTTGGGGTTATGCATTACAAACTGCAGCTTTCACTCTAAATCGAATTCCTTTTAAAGCGGTTGATAAAACACCATATGAGATATGGTACGGGAAAAGACCTAGTTTGTCTTTTCTTAAGATTTGGGGTTGTGAGGCTTACGTAAAGCGACAAGTCTCAGAAAAAGTTGCACCTAAATCTGACAAGTGTTTATTTGTGGGGTATCCTAAGGAAACAAAAGGATATTACTTTTATAATCCCGCTGAGAACAAACTGTTTGTTGCTCGGTATGGTGCATTTATGGAAAAACAGTTTATTTCAAAAGACACTAGTGGGAGAGAAATAATTCTTGAAGAAGTTCAAGAATCACAGGTAAACATGAATCTTGGAAGTTCAACAACGTTCCGAACCAGTTGAACCTTCACAAGTGACACAAGGCCCACGTAAATCTAGTAGGGTAAGACATGAGCCAGAGAGATTTGGATTTCTCATTACTGATAGTCGTGATGTGTTGCTTATTGACCAAAATGAGCCCACCACTTATCTGGAGGCTATATCTGGACCAGACTCAGATAAATGGCTAAGTGCCATGAACTCTGAGATGCAATCCATGTATGATAACCAAGTTTGGAACTTGGTTGATTTACCTGAAGGTGGTAAGACCATTGGATGTAAATGGGTATTCAAGAAGAAAACTAACATGGATGGCAAAGTGCATACTTTTAAAGCAAGACTTGTAGCAAAAGGTTTCAGGCAGACTCAAGGTGTTGATTATGATGAAACTTTTTCGCAGATAGCCATGCTTAAATCCATAAGAATTTTAATTGCCATTCTTTGCATATTATGACTATGAAATATGGCAAATGGATGTAAAAACAACATTTCTTAATGGAAAGTGCTTGAGGACGTGTATATGACACAACTGAAGGTTTTGTACATCCTGAGAATTCTAGGAAGGTATGCAAGCTTCAAAGATCCATTTATGGATTAAAGCAAGCTTCTCGGAGTTGGAATCTTCATTTTGATGAAGCAATCAAGGATTTTGGTTTTATTAAGAACGAAGATGAGCCTTGTGTATACAAGTAGGTCAGTGGGAGTGTAGTTGTTTTTTTGGTACTGTATATTGATGATATATTACTCATTGGAAATGACATCCCAACATTGCAGAATGTCAAGTCTTGGTTAGGGAAGTGTTTCTCAATGAAAGACTTAGGAGATGCAGAAAAATATACCTATCATGAGAAACAACGATGATCATATGATGATTATCCAGTGGATCCCTCGATGTGTTAGACTGTTAAAAGGCCTAGTTTAAGTGAATTGATATTGATCAATATCACTTGGATGTTTTCAGTCTACCTAGAGATCGAGACTAGTACGATTGAACATGTTGGATGACAATTCCATGCCTTATGTTTGATCAAAAGGATATCGTGTGACTGAAGGATGTTATATACACTATTGATTAGGTTGTATCGATTTGATATTCGTACAACTTGGGTAGTCATAATGTCTTGCTAGAGACTGCTTATGACTTGTATACCAAAATGTGTTTTGGTACACTGCCAATGTTGTATGAGCCTATTGGGTACACACTAAGAATGGTTTTGCGAGATTTTAAGATGATTCAGAAAAATGAATTTTATGTGATAAAATTCATAACAGAAACGTCCTTGTGGTGTATTACACTTATACTTCTTTAAGTAAGGGTATATGTGTAATTTACTTAACCGTCTATATACAAGGGTTGTATAAATAGACGCTTTAAGTTAGAACACAAGCACGAAAGATTAATAGGCCGAAACTCTATTTTCGTTTTAGAAACGACTTAGGGTTTTTGGTATGCTCTGAATCGTTTTGGAGAGAAACAAAAGGATTTGGTATTCTCTCGAAGCTAGCACTTCGAATCTCGGTCGCCGTTCGTGTGTGGACTACTGGTAGAGGGCGTTCGTCGTTGGCAGCGCCTTAGAGATCGATCAACCTTCAGAAAGGTATATTGCGACTGAGGTATGATTAAGTTTTTCATGGTTTAAACGTTTTTAATGGAATTAGATTCGGATCCTGTTGGGGCTTTTGTCAAAATTGTTTTGTAATTTCCGCTGCGTATGAACCCCAAAACTCAACAATTATAGCCGCATGTGAGTAGGAAACGAGTTAGGCCAATAGAAAAGTAACACATGGCACGTTGTTGGAAATGCATGGAATGCTTGGCTAGCTGGACCTATGGATGGCTGACATGTGGCGTGTTGAGGCGAGCTGGACCAACAGTGTGCCGCCACGTGTTAATTAGTCCGTTGATCCTCTATTCTACCCATTGGCAGTACGTAACTCGATGCAAATAGTTCACCATCCAATCCTTGTATGTAAATACTCCATTTTAAGTATTTTTCGCCATGAATTCAACCGCGCACTTCGTTTCACCTAAAAAGACTAATAAATATAATTAAATATATATTTTAGAGACTTTTTATATTTAAATTTATTAATATAAAGTACTAAATATATATAAATACTGACTTATCACTTCTCCTGAGACAATACCCACTTTTCTATCTTCTTAAAATCTCTATGTCCGTCGAAATATGCTAGCTTTAGTTTAACAAAGCCCTTCACCATTTGGACCTCAACTAACGAACTGGAAGACATGGGAGTGGGAAACGGTACTGAATTAACTATCTCTGCTATTTGTACCATCACAATCGGAATAGTCTGCATAACCAATGCTACTAATGTCTTAGTAGGAATCTCTGACACTAGTAATGTAGGCGTAGTAGTAGTGGGGCTGGTGTCTGTATCAGTGGACCAAAACAAGTTATCATCATGGAGATGAAGTCAGCTAACTGATGTCCTTGAGCTTCTACTCAATCAGACAGCCTTTAAAGATCATCCGTAAAAGTAGGAGGCTAATTACCACTAGCACCCGCATCCCCACTATCGCGTGGATTAGCCATCGATGTCTGCAAATTGATAGTGAACGCGAATTAGCTACTACATTGATATCGCATATATACATATAGAAACTAACATGTACATATAAAAACTCCTAACACTTTCAATCACTTCTCAACTAATGGTTTCTATGCAAGCATTATCTGGTTTCAACAACTAAAATTTATGGTTTACTGAAGTTTGTTTGTTACTTATTTAGAACGTTGGATCTGATAAAAACTATAACAACCACTTCCTTAAATTAGGGCACTGCTCATTCTAATCCCGTCATTAAGACTTAACCTTAGCCACGTAGGACTCAACAATGTATTAGTCAACCTTTTTAATTTATTCACCTAATTACTTACTTCTAGAATAAGTATTACACCATTCTTACACTTATTAACATTTTAGAGTTAATTAAAAAATTTCAACTTGTATATTATTTAGCGAAAGTCTTAATAAATTAGCAAAAACAATTAATATAAATCCTATGTATGTGAAAACCAGGAAACAACCGTTACATGCACATATATGATAGAACGACGTTAATAATATAATAAACATGTGTTTGGTCAGGGAACTATCGCACAACCTAAAAGTGTATAAAAGAAATAAATAATTCATATAAGAAAATCTCAAAACCTATAAAGTCAAAAGTAGCAGCACTCCAATAGCTCTGAGGTAGTCTACAATCTTTTCCTTGCTCGTCCTGCTACTCGATGGATTTGCACCCACTGTCATAAATAGCATGGTGAGTACAATAGTGTAGAAAGTAAGATTGAGAGACATTTATCCACGTTTCTAAATATACAAATATCTGAAAGCATAATAATAGCAACTAGGTTGAAAAAAAAGATTGTGCTATGAAACACTTTAGTTAAATAATATGAAACTGACACTCGGCTAAGCAGTAATGATTTAGGGTCGATCGGCCGTGAGTTACATCACATCAGCTTTGATCCACTATTTAAGGGCGTAACCATTCTCGCAAATGCCCATTACAAATATATATACTTGTTGACTACCCCGGGTCCCATACGCTGATAACCTCGAAATCCAATGACCCCATATGTTGCCCATTTCTATCACATAAAGGTCCTAAATACAAGAACTATTTTCTTAAATCAATGAATGAATCGGTTCAGGAATCCAATTATTGGTTTGTTTAAGTAAAGAAAAAAGAAAACCAGATTCACAATACCATAAGTAATCTATGTAATACCATGTTATTTTACTTGATTAAAATACTTAACAACCAAGAATGACATAGCGCATGATTTAGAATCAATGAAAACCATTCAAACAACAATAATGCCATGAGAATAAACTCATATAATGAGATAGGACAACAAAGTCATGACATCAAGAGTACAAAAATTACATTAGTCAAAAGATTGTAAATGAGAAGCATAAGTAGTGAATGAAATAGAGAGAAATATCTCAATCAATTTACTTACAATCCAAGCAAAGTTCCTAGACTATTCCGACATCTTGACACCTCAATAGGTTTATCTGAACTCTCGAGACTTTCCTCTAAGTTATCAAGGTAAATTAGGGTGTTTTAAGACATATAAACTATTAAACTTGGATTAAGTGGTTGTAAATTCCAATATTTAAAATTAGCCCCATTAATAATTTGTTTATGTTCAAATCTACTTTATCAAAATATAAACAGTTTTGGAGCAATAACTTGTGAGTTGATTTTAATTAACAAAACGTTAAAATTATGTATTGTTAGAGCCATGTCTTACCTTTTGAGAAATATAAGGTTTTTGTAATTTCGATAAGAATAAAAGTAGATATGAGAATTTTACAACAATGGCTCAAAATAGTTTTAGATTTTAACCAACAACTTTAAAAAATTCATTTATCTTAAACCATAGCTTTGAAACTCATGATTTTTTTATTGAAGCTTAAAAACATATCCTAAAACATCATACTAAAAGATGAGCTGAATCCAATAAGAAATGATGGGGTTATGCTTAAAATAACATGACATTAACAAAATTGTGAACACCAAAATTCCAGATTCATCATCAATGTGGTAGAAGATTTTTGGACATGAAAATATTTGAATGTCAAAGTATTTCAGTAGGCGAAAGTTGTTTCCTTTTAAGTTAGCTTTCAAATGGCATCAGAATTCATGTCGATTTAAATGAAGAAGTTATGACCAAAATACAAAGACTAGTTCATAACAACATGCAAAAGTCTGAATTTTGATTCACAACTTAAAAAATTCATAACTTTTGAAAACAAATCCAAATCAAGAACTTCTTTATAGTATAAATAGTGAAACTCCACAAGAAATCTAAATATGCAACTAGACTTTGAAAACAAAGACATTTACCTACTGTTATTGAAAGTGTAAATTAGCTTACTTCATTATAAAACACCTCTAACTTGTCTAATCTCCTCTAATTTACTAGAATTTCATCATAAATTGTGTATCTCCCCCTCTAGAACTTTCTCTCATGCTTTGGATTACAAATGAAAGCGATTTGTATGGCTAAACCCATTTCGTCCTTATATATAATAGTGAGGTGAATTTGAGACCATCGATCTTGTTTGAAACTCTCATCTTCATAGAAACCCAATGTCTTACATCTATCCTAAAACTCATTATCTATCGACTAACTTATCCTTCATAACACATACTTTATTTCAATTTGGTTTGTGTTGGTGTCCATACGTATCTCGAGGAACATCAATTGCTATTGTTTGATTTTCCTAACTTAGGCCATATTTATGTAAACTGAACTATAGCGACATCAAATTAACTATTCTAAATCACATTAACTTAAAGCAGGGAGTTACCACATCACTCTATACTTTGTTCCTACGCAGTCACACATCTCGAGTTGCATCCCTGTTTATGTCTCGATAACTATATATAAGTAGATGTAATAAATCTACACATATACACTATACTAGGAATACACTCACATGGAAACTAAAATATACCTCAGCTACATGCCTTTGTCACTACACGTATCTTGATGCAGGTCCCACATCACGGGTCAAAAAATTCTTGATTAAAAAATTAAACTAGGATTAAGAATTTGGGCCGTGACGGAATTGGGGCAGTGATAACTAACTCCAAAAAACCTTTATTGTCATGGCGAAGGCATGACTTTGATTTGAAAAGGCTTACATCATTTTTAGGATATTAATATGAATTAAGTCAACTTACCTCAAATAAAACATATGAATAATACATACACGAACCTATACAAATGTAGACACGAAGAGAACTAGATTGGAACTTCCAAGTTAGGATTGGATAACATAGCATCATTTCGAGATAAGTGAGGTTTGCTTTATCTTCAATTATGTCATGCTATTACTTATGCTGGGATTTACAGTAGTGAATGGTTAATCTCTTATTTGGAATCAAATTGAATATATCATGATGTTTTCGCTTTATCTTGTCCCTTTAAGCTCTCTATTTATGAATGCATATGGAAGTGATATGTTTGAAATGAAAAATTGTAGTGGTACCTCAGATTGGAGAGCTGGCAGCCACCAATCATCTACCTCCGCTATTATATGATACATTTGAAGGCTAATACTGGTAGGCATGATCATAATGATGCTTAGACACCAATCTATTGAGACAAGATCATATTTTTATACCTTTGAAGCTAGTTGGTTGTTACATCACACACTTTATATTAGATTTCCACTTTGGTGACTCTATGGCATTCATGTTATCAATGTTATCTTGTGGACTATCTTGTTTGGGCTTTGCTTGTTGTATTTTGCATTGTGTAGTATGCTTGTTATATTATCCTTTCATGCCCAGAATAGTGGTAGGATTGGTCAACAACCTTATTCATGATAGTTATTACGCATTAGGTATTACTTAGATGATTAAGGGTAAAGTAAGGTTCTACTTTACTGAGCCAATTAATATATTGCTGTGATAACCCTCCCTTAATCTAGGGCGCCAACTGGCCTAATCCTATCATTTAAGCCTTAATCTCAATTACATATGACTTGACAATGTATTAGTTTGCCTTTTTGTTTCACTTAACCTGTTATACGTGCTCAAGATAGTATTATTCATTTCTCGTTAGTTGTGATTTTCAGAGTTAACGAAAACTTATACAACATTTTAAGATTATCAGTGGAAGACTTAATAAAATCACCTACTGTAAAAACTAGAAATCAATGACCATATTTATATAAACAAAGAAACAATGACGACAGTGTAATAAACATATGTCTGGTCGGGAAATTATCGCTCAACCCAAATATATACAACCTAAGAGTACTTAAAAAAAACATAAAGTAATTCATACAAGAAAATATCTAATACTTACAAGATCTGAAGTAGCAGCACGTAATCGACTTAAAAGTAGTCGCCGATTTTCTCCTTGCCCAACCTGCTACTCGATGGATCAGCACCCATCATCATAAAAAGGACGATGACTACAATAATGTAGAAAGTAACACTGAGAGAAATTTATCCACATTTCCAACCACAATAATAATATATTAAAAGGTATATGTACACCACACAACAATATAGAAAACATGATATGGTACACAACTTCATAGCTAAACTAAGTGATATCAACACAAATATGATCAAAGAATTAATTCCAGTCAATTGTATGTCCAATAGATTGGCCTAGATATTACCCCTTTTGGTCACATAGACCTCAGGTAATAACTTATTTAGTAGTGCACGTAGGTATTGTCCTTATTGGTTATGAAACAAGGCATATCGACCTTATGTAATAGGTCAACACACATCGCACTTTAGTATAACCCTAATTGGTCGTCACTTAATCATTTCATAAAGCTCATATAGTAGGTCTATGTCACATACTAGTCAGAATATTGATATACCCAAACCCATACACCGTGTAAATCGTACACCCCTAAACAAATCATGAAACCTAAACACATGTTCTAATTTAACTATGATCATATAATGAGATAATGCACACAATTCATAGCACCAAAAATACAACAAGTATAGTAGTTTAATGAAGTAATAACAAGAAATGAAATGGAGAGCAATATCTCAATCAGTTTACTTAATTCAAGCAACTCCCAGCTTAAACAGGCTCTTGACCATTCTAAACTCATACCCAGACTTCTGAATCCGATCTCGACTCGCTTCAGGTACCCGATCTACGTTCCCTAATCTCACTGGCCTTCCCGAGTCTCCTAACAAACTCCCAGGTAAATCCACACCAAAATAAGTTCATTTTTATTAACTTTGATGTTTTACGAGTCCTATAATGACCCAAAGCTCCCATATGAATCCTATAGCTTTTTGTGACTTTTCCTTATTATTTATGGTATTTCAGGTTATAGTTAAGTGCAACTGAAGTTTGATAATCGCAACTGCAACTTCAATTAACACTGCAACAACAACTGCAAATATGAAGAAGACTATATAAATAGGTTTCAACTTTTCGAATTGTGCCTCTAGTTTTTTTCTTAATTTTACTAAGATTTCAAGTGACTGTATCGTCAGTGGCGTCGTGCCTTATAAATACATGGCACCACTCACATCACCACATCTTCACAAGTAACTAATGCATAGCTCTAAACCAATCCTACCTTCCCTAAATAGCCAAGAATGCCTTCACAAAGGACTTCTGTCCATTATAACCCATCCGTAATAGATTATAACAACCAATTAAGGCAATTGGATATCAACTTCTTAATGAATCATCTCTTTTTGAGTCCAAGTTATTAATAACTAATAACATCTCTTGACAGCATCAAAAAACAACTATAAATCATGAATTTCCTATTAATTAGAGGTCATAATTAACTTGTTAAGCCTTCTAACTAACCCCAGAAGCATAACTAGTATTGTCTACAAAACACTCCATAATTATATCAAATTCATTTCTAAGAATCATATACTTCAATGTTATGGCTAAGAAACTCATGAATAATAAGAACCCATTCGATCGTTAGTCATAATCAAGGGTCAATTTAATAGTAATTTCTCTTCCCCTTAATCCTATGAACTTAGAATTCAAGGATCCATAGTATTTTCCTTAGTGCTTATGCATTATATATTGAAAACTAAGAAAAACAAGAAAATCTTAGCAAGACATCGCCAAACTATCAATTTGATTAACCATAAAGCTCCAAGCACGTCGAATTTGATGGATTCATCTAACTTTGATGCTCCTTAGCTTCAATAGATCGAAAATCAAGACTCTCATCTTGATTCTCCAACGTAATAGCTCATTTCCTTGTTTTTTTTTCTTAAGAACAAGATCTCCAGAACACATTCTCTAAGCTTATTCCATGTTAATTCTAGAGATTGATCAACTAGTGTACAATCTCAAGGCAATCCCATGATTTTCATTATGAACAACACATCTCACCATATCTTGCCACCGTGCATATTTGATGACACCTTGATGCCAATTAAACCACCTATCTCTAATTCCTAGTGATCTCAATACGTATATTGAGGTATGCATGCATAGCTAACCAACACACCAACATCTCACCTCCTTGTTGCATTATTCATTGCCTCGAATCTCATGCTACGATAATCTCGAAACGAATCCAAGTTAATTAATTTAGATATCTAAACTATGATTTTGATTTATTTTTATATTTACATATCAACTTATATATATATATATATATATATATATATATATATATATTTACACCCATATATTTTTCATGCCTATAAACTATTTGCGTACACCAACAATACATTTGAATGTTATCTTCCGTGACCTATGCGTGATATCCATGACCTACACATGTCACTAGGCGCTCGAACAATTTATTAATTATTTATTTTTCAATTATAGGCTTCATTTATGTAAATTCAACTATAGCCACATTAAACTGATTATTCTAATCATATTTAACTCAATTAGGACTTACCACATCACTCTCTACTCCGGTCCCACTCCAACATGCATTTTAAGGCGTGTCCCTACTCATGCGTTGAATTAAAAAAATATTCAAAATAAATATAAAATGCAGGTATAGTGTACACACATACATTACATTCTGCACTTATCACTCAAAAGTAATATATTTCTCTGTTCTCACGTTGAGTATTATGACCGTGTACCCGTTCTTAGGCCACATCATGGACCAGTGAATCTAAATTATGATAAAAAATCACTATTAAAAATTTAGGGTGTTACAATTGCTCACCCCCACTAGTTTTCCCCCTTCAGGCACCTCGACTGCTGCTTAAGATAGAGGAAAGAGCAAGGTCATAACATACAAACTCTTTTCTCATTTGCAAGGTTGTTTATTTATATTTATTTGGTTTAGAGACATTTATGTAATTAAAAGGGTATTATCATGGGTAGACTTTGTGAAACCAATAGTCTATTTGTTTAATTTTGTTTAGACTTCTACTTTATTTTCGCATTTAATATAATTAGAAGACTTATATTATGTACCTATTATAGGTTTTAGTAGTCTATTTGTATATTTTCTTGATGTATTTCCACAGGTTAAGGCTTATTATATCATTGTCTGACTTGGTAAGTCTACTTGAGGGATTGGCAGTAGTTTAGGCCGCACGACCCTAGTTATAGGAATTGGGGTCGTCATAGTTGGTGTTAGAGCATAGATTAAGTGAACTTAGAAACAAAAAATGGAAATGACCATATTTGGTACCTAGTCTTAGCAGTAGTACCTAGGAAAAATTATCATTGATATGATGACCTTAGGCAGTAGAGCCTACAAAGAAAAGTGTAGTCCAATCCTAAAATTGGGAATAGGACTCAATCGAAAATCACAGATAATATCCAAATAGTATCTAACTTAAGTCACATTAAGGATTAGTAAGTAGTTGAACTTAGGAAAGATTGGTCATGGTTAAGTAATGAAGTCATTTGCGAAGGCTTATGGTTTGCATTGACTTAATATGCACATATGACCAAGCTTAAGGTGGTAAGGGATTTAAAATAAACAAGTATCTGTTACGATGCTGTTTTCTTATGTATATAATATTTATATCGTTAGATATGTTTTTAATTGATCACGTCGCCTATGTTAATTTATGGAACTAATTCCTTGAATCGCTCACATTACATAATGAGTTATTGAGATGAAAGTTCCTATGGCTAGATGCGCTGGTGGTGCACAAGGGGTTGATGATGGATAGTGGCATGCTAAGATAGAGCGCCAGATGGCAAAATAATAAAAATCATCGCAAAAAACTTGAGGATATGTCTATTGGGTTTTAGGGTTCATACGCAATGGAAAATTTAAAACCATATTTGAAAACCCCAACATGATTGAAAATAAGTTCTATTATACTAGATCAACGAAAGTAAACCATACCTTAATATGTGATTTCCTTCTCTTATTTTTTATCTACAAGACGTTCAAGCGAATGTCCTCTATCAAAAATCTACACACGTGTGACCACAATTTGGAGTACTAGCCCGAAGAGAGATTGAAAACATTTTTCTTTCTCTCCCAAAATCCAAAGAACTCAAAAATAGTAAAAATGAAAAATTTATTTCGTTTTAGGGTTTCAACTGATATTTATATTTGTAGATAAACTCACTTGAAAAACCTATTCTTAATACAACTATTATTTTTAGGGAGTTTAAGCAAATTACACATACACCCATATTAATAAGTTATCATATAATAAACCGTAAGGGATTTTATGTCATGAATTTTATCATAAAAAAATTCATTATTTTTGACAAATTGAAATTTCACAAATCTATTCTTTGTGTGTGACGTAATAGGTTCATGCGACTTTGGTAGTGAACCAAAACTATTTGGTACACAAATTATAAGATGTCTCTAGCAAAGCATTATGACCACCTAAGTAGCATGAATATCAAAATCGATACAACCTAATAAATAATATATATAATATCCTTTTGTCATGCGATATCCTTTGACTAAACATAAAGCATGCAAAGTCGCTCTTTGGGTAGACTGAAAACATCAAAGTGACATTGATCATATCAATTCACTTAGACTTGGTCATTTAGTTGTCTAATATATCGAGGGTCCAATAATATCTCTATTTATACGAGAGGGAAACAATCTATCTTGATTACACACCTTCACATATTATTCACATGGTAACCAATCATAATCTTTGTAATCGTCCGATTAAAGACAATGTTTGAGTGTGTCAAATTCGCATGCGCCTAATATTGAATTCTATGGTAATCTCAAGTGGAAGGACTAAATGATATACTTATCATGAGTAGCACCTATGACTTAATCCGTGTGGTGTTCTCGTAGTTGGTCAGTCTAGTACATTGTTCCCTAACAAGTACTCATCACCTTGATTCGTATCCCTATACACTCATAAGTTGACCATTAATCAAGATTCACACTAGTTTAATTTATTATATTTCCTGGTATAATGAGCGATTAGGGATATTTATGATATTTCAACATATACCCATGGATCTTAATATAAGCTAAACATAGAGTCACTTGTAATAAAACAACAAACGAAAACCTTTATTTTATTGCTAAAAATATAATATAAATAATGCTTGTAGATTGAACTGGGGCACATGCCCCAACATCTCCTACTTGCACTAGGGTCATCATTCATGTATCTAATACCTAATAACTTAATATGACCATTATGTTTCGCTTATGGAAGGGCCTTTATCATAGGATCTGCAACATCTTCTGTAGGAACTATGCAAATCTTCACATCTCCCCTCTCATTGATTTCCTAAATGAGATGAAAACGTCTAAGTATATGTTTGGTCGATGGTGTGATCATGGTTCCTTGGCCTGTGCTATCGCCCTGTTGTTATCACAATGCAAGCAAACATGGTTAGCTTTACTCAGAACAACACTAAGTTCAGAGATGAACTTTTTGATCCAAACTACCTTTTTATCAACATCAGAAGCTACAATATACTCAGCTTCTATTGTAGAATCTGTTATAGTTTCTTTCTTTGAACTTTTCCAGCTCATTGCACTCCATTCAAAGTAAACACATAGCCCGTTTGTGATCTGAAGTCATTTATTTTAGTTTGAAAACTTGCATCTGTGTAACCATTTATAAAAAGCTCGACTTCTAAACTTCCATAGATTAATAACTCTTCCTTGGTCCTTTTACTTAAGAATGTTCTTTATTGTTATCCAGTTACTCTCATCGAGATTAGAGTGATATATGTTTGTTGCGTTTAAAGCATATAATACATCAGGTTGGGTGCATAACATGGCATACATGATAGACCCAAAAGCTGATGCATATGGAAGCGTGCACTTTCGCTCATCATTAGTGTTCGAACATTATGTCTTGCAAAGACTTATACTATGAGACATTGGCAATGAACCTCTATTAGAGTCTTGTATACTGAACCTATTCAGTACCTTGTCAATATAAACACTTTGACTTAAATCGATTAGCCTTTTAGATATATTCCTGTAGATTTTAACCCCAAAAATTTAGGCTACATCTCTTAAGTCATTCATTGTAAAAAACTTCCCTAACCAAGACTTGACACTTTGCAAGGTTGGGATGTCATTTCTAATGAGTAATATAACATTAACATACAATACCAGAAAAACAACCATGCACCCACTGACCTTCTTGTATACATAAGGCTCATCATCATTTTTAATAAAACCGAATTTCTTAATTACTTCATCAAAACCAAGATTCCAACAACAAAAATCTTGTTTTAATCCATAAATAGATCTTTGAAGCTTGCACACCTTCCTAGAATTCTTAGGATGGATAAACCTTTCAAGTTGTATCATATACACGTCCTCAAGTAACTTTCTAATTTGAAATGCTATTTTGACATTCATTTGCCATATCTCATAGTCATAATATGCAATTATAGTAATTATAATTTTAATGGATTTAAGCATGGCTACAGGAGAAAAAGTCTCATCATAATCAACATTTTGAGTCCGCCTGAAATATTTTGCAACTAGTCATGCTTTATAAATATGCACATTGCCATCCATGTCAATTTTCTTCTTAAAAACACATTTACATCTGATGGTCCTATTACTTTTAGGTAAATCAACCAGGTTCCAAACTTGGTTATCATACATGGATTATATCTCAGAATTCGTGGCACTAAGCCATTTATCTCTCTTAGGGCTAGACATAACATCTTGATAAGTAGTGAACTAATTTTGATCCATAAGAAACACCTCACTACTATCGATAGTAAGAAATCCAAATCTCTCAGGCTGATGTCTTACCCTATCAAACCTACACGGGCCTCTTGATATTTGTGGAGGTTCAACTAGTTCAAGACTTTGTTGATCTCTCGTAGGTGGTTGAGAGTTTATTTTTGGTTCTTGAACTTCTTCTAAACTTAATTTATTCCCATTATTATCTTTTGAAATATACTCTTTTTCTATAATGACACCATTCCAAGCAACAAACACTTTGTTCTCAATGGGAGTATAAAAGTAGTATCCTCTAGTTTCTTTAGGATAACCAAAAAATAAACACTTAGGGTGTGTTTGATAGCAAAGAAAATGAAAAAAATTATGAAAATTTGTTTTATTTTTTAGTATAACTGTCTTTTTGGGTGTTTGATACACTTGTAACCGCATAGAGAAAAAAAATCCACCCTCTTAATATTCCTCATTCATTTTCTCTTAATTTGGGATGGAAAATCGAGATTTTTGGTGTCTAACGAATCTATTTTTGACCGAAACTTGGACTCCTTCTTCTACAAGAACTCTTCCACCAACGATATTCCTCTCAATTCATTTTTTGTCTCTGCGATCTCTCCTCTTTCGTCTCTGCGATATCTCCATTCTCTCCTCTTTCGTCACGAACCATTTCGTCTCTGCGATTTCTCCGATTTCGTCTCTGCGATCTCTCGGATATCTCCTTTTTCTTGGGAAAACCATTTCATCCTATTCATTTGTGAGGCTTAATATTGATGTAGATTCTAGTATACCATGACCTTTTGGGGATGCTGCAACACCCACACCACGCTAAGGTCAGTAGAAAAATCTTGTTTTGTATTTGCGTCGCAACAGTTCCAAATATCTTTGCAGTGATAGCCTATGGTCAATAATATTTTAGGTTATGCCAAAGTTTAGCAAGCAATTTGCGAAAGTTGGAGATGCAATTTAACAAAGCCCTTTTGGAGTACAAGGAAGAAGTGGCGAACCAAACATTTCTAGGTCCCGCTCACTCTCCATACCGTATCAGTGATACCGATTTGGATGCGTTCTTGAATGGATTGCAGAAGCTAGGATTATCTGAGGTAGCTTCAGCCGCGACCAAAGCTGCAGAGAAGACAGACATCGTAAGGGCATGAGTGGCAGCTGCTTAATTCTGCAGTTGTTTTTCCTTGCTCTTTTTGTCCTAAGAAGGCAATTACAGTAAATCAAATAATATGGAACAACGTAGGATATATAGCTTGTTAGAGTTAATTTTGAACGATTTTGTTAAAATAATCCCACCCTTTTGGTTGGGTAACCTTTGATCAAAGATCTTTTCCCTCCCTCACCTTGAGATTGAACTTCATCAATCGTGATTACGCTGATAACTTATCGAGATATGTACTGATCAACATTGTGATGGAATCTGGGCTTTGACAAGTTCCTAGAACCACCATCAAATTGCATCATATATATATATACTGCCTTAAAGAATGTTAGTTGTTTAAATTTGAAAAAAAAAATTGGTTTAAAAGAAATAAAAATTGAAGATTGAGGGTGCACTTGGCTTAGATGTTCGGTGCGTAACCTTGATTAATTGTCCACTTGATTTAATTTTAGTATGAATTCGTGATACTGCAAAAAAACTACAAAAAATTACATTAGTTATCAAACAGCAGAAAATTGAAAAAAAACATTTCTCACGTGCAATCAAACAGCAATGAGAAAATTCTTTTAAAAAAAATTTCTATAGAAAATTTGCAGAAGTAAATACTTTTTTCTCATTGAAAATTCTCTTTGCTATCAGACACACCCTTAATAGATTTGGCTAATAATTTTTTGGAAATATGTCATCGTATGAAAACTTCACAGCCCCAAATCAAAAGGAAAGATAAACTTGATTTTTTCCTAAACCACATCTCATATGGTGTTTTATTTACTGCTTTAGAAGGAACACAACTCAGTGTAAAAACATCTGTTTCTAAGGCATAACTCTAAAAGAAAATAGAAAAATTTGCATGATTCATCATAGATCGAACTATATCCAATAAAGCTTGATTTTTTCTCTTGAAAACACCATTCCATTTTGTTGGAGGAGTTAACTGTGAGATAATCTCACATTTTCTAACATGATCATAAAACTCTTGGCTCAAATATTGATCGCCTTGATCTGATTGAAGTGCTTTAATAGTTTTACCAAGTTGATTTTGCACTTCATTTTAAAATGTTCGAAACATCTCAAAAGATTTACCATTATGTTTCATGAGATATACATAACCAAATTTACCGAAATCATCAGTAAAAGTAATGAAGTACTGATAAGCACCTCTAGTCATTATGTTTATAAGATCGCATATATCAGTATGTATTAGACTTAATAAATCACTTGCCCTTTTATTGTGTAAAGTAAAGGGACTCTTTGTCATCTTGCCTAGTAAACATGATACACATGTTTCATATAATTCAAAATCAAATAAATCTAAAAGTCCATTATTATGGAGTTTAGAAATGCATTTCTCATTTATGTGGCTTAGACGAAAATGCTTAAGGTAGGTTTGATTCAAATCATTTGACTTGAATCTCTTTCTATTTACGTTAAGAATAGGAGTATCTAAGAAGTTTTTCATGTTTAGAATATAAATAACATCACACAAATCAACATTCACATAGAAAACTTCTTTACGAGAAATGGAGCATTTATTATTCGCAATAATTAAATCAAAACAATCCAAATCCAAACATGAAACCAAAATGATATTTCTGATCAAAGCAAAGACATAATAACAACTATTTAAAACTAAAACAAATCCAAGATATACAACTTGGGTGATGCTTAAGAACAATTCTCAAGTTTCTGAACCAATCATAAAACTTCGTCCCAAACAACTTATCCTTCTGAAGGATGGATCGAAGTGGCTAGGGATTACTGTGATTTGAAGAGGCCATAGATCTATAACAAAGATTACACAAAAGTTCATTTTACTATAGAGGAATAGACTCCCACAAAATTGACATCCCTCCTTTAAACACTATGTTAATTTAAGGGACTAAAATCCATGTTTCACCTAATTCCAAGATATCTAGGGCATGATACTTTAAATTAAGTTATTTAGGTAGTTACCTATTACCTATTACATCATATGTAAATTTTAGTTGTTTTTATGAGATTATGACATTTAATGTCTTAGCATGTTTTTATCTTATATTGTGCCTAAAACCCAAAATCGTTTTGATAGTTTTATCAAGCCTAACCATTTCAAATAATAGAGTAACCGTTGCCTCACCAAGATAATACAAATACACTATACGGAGGCAAACACATATTGATGTGATTGAAGCCTTGACAAGTGTTTGAGAATGGATGACATTTGACTTAAAATTTGGAAGAGGGATTTTAATTTATTTTAGTGATCATAATTTAAATGATATAAATATCATATTTTAGAATGCATGTACAATCATTAAACAAGTTAGAAATTTTTACTAATATTGAGTATTATACGAATTTTATTGCGCTATGAACAGTTAGCGGCGGTCACGCTGACCGGTCAGCGGGGCAGATCGGGGTATAGGGAACATCACCCCTATTTTTCTATTATAATTTAAGATACTTTGAATATTTATCCATTACAAATTTGTTATATATCTCATCTATATTATAGGATTTGTAATTCTTATCCGATTAAAATTTTGTCTCCTATCTAATAGGAATATACTAACAGATAACCATAATGAGATATATGATCAAAACCGATTTCAATTCTTATTCATACGAAACAATGAATTGAATTAAGAAATCAAATATTAATCATGCATTTAACACCAGAATCATATTAAATTAATCATAATTTCTATCATGGAGACATACATAGTTATTGAACAAAAACAAAATATGTATTCAAGACTTCTACCCTGAACATACAAAATCTACATCGTTCAATATTAATAACATATGTTCATCTAAATATTTTAAACATGAATTTTATTATTTAATCAAATCATACGTATGTTTCAAATGGATGAATTAACAATATGATATAAAACCAATTCTTGATAACAATTATCACATAACCTATATATAAATCAAATATACATTAATCTAGATCATGTTTTCATACATATATCATATATACATCAAAGAAAATATGCAAATCTTTAATAGATCGGAGCCAAAGACTTTGATACAATGGTTAGATTTTAAGGTTCATACGCAGCAAAAAATTCAAAACAATATTTGAAAAACCCCAACAAGATCGCAAAATAAGTTTCACTAAACTAGATTTACAGAAGTAAACCATACCTTAATCCGTGATTTCCTTCTTTGTTTGTTTGATCTCCAAGAGGTTCAAGCGCACATCCTCTATCGAAAATTCACATACGAACGATGACCACAATTTGGAATGCTAGCCCCAAGAGAGATTGAAAATATTTTTCTTTCTCTCCTAAAATCCAGAGAACTCGAAAAAAGTTAAAATGGAGATCTTATTTCTTTTAAGGCTTTTTCAGAACCCATCTCACTAATTCCTGACTCAGCCTAATTATTTTAATTAAGCACTTAAACCATAAAATCATCTTTTAACTTCAAAATATTTTTCGATTTCAATCCTTACTAACGCTCTAAATCACAAGTTTTGATTTTTAACTGACTTTGATTCTTAATTCATTATATTGGAGCAAATAAGGAATTCGTATCCATATTTTCTAAAAAATCTCTGCGACACCACCTAAAAATGGCTTGCCGAGAAATTCACATAATAGACAACAGAATGGGAGAAGACTAGAAGGACTCACAATTTCCCCTAATTCACAATATATATTACACTACAAAAAAATAGCAAATCAGAAACGGAAATTTCCGTCTCTGATTTGTTAAAATTCCGTCTCTAATTGCAATCAGAAACGGAACAGAGACGGAATTAATTCCGTCTCTAAAAACGTCGTTGCTAATTCAATCCGAAACGGAATACGATTCCGTTTCTGATTTAGAGACGGATCAAAAACGGAATAAATTCCGTTTCTGATTAGAAACGGAATTTATTTCGTCTCTAATTCCGTTTCTGATTAGAGACGGAATAAATTCCGTTTCTGATTATTTCCGTCTCTGATCCGTTGCTAATCAGAGACGGATCAGAGACGGAATTTAATCCGTTTCCGATTTATGTATCTAACATTGGATTCCGTTGCTATTTCCGTCTCTAATTTTCATTTTCGTTTAGTTTTTAAAGTCTTACATATATTGGTCTCAATCCAAGCACATTTAACCTGCCAATATATAATAAAAATCATAGCTAAATAATATATTGATATTACACAATTTATATAAACTTAACATATCCTTAACATTATCTTTTCTCAATGTAGTACACGAAACAACAAAAACAATATAAAAAGTTTCTATATCGTATCTTTCTACAAAAGTAAAAGCAAAAATTGTTCTAAATGAAAATAAAAATAAAAAAATGAAGTGTTCCGAGATTATATAAAGTTGATTGTGCTTCAAATAATACTTGACTTCGTACAAAACACCTGAAAAAAGATCAAAAAGAAAAAAATCACTAAATTATACAAACAATAATAGGAATATAAACAATATTATGGAATATAAACACAACATAAATAAAGTAATAAAGAAAAAGAAATTCATCATTATCCAGAAGGAACATGGTGTTATTTAGCAAATTATCTCTCGCTCCAAACTATAACATAACAATGGTTTGTGATGCTTATATATATAGTCTTGATGTTTCATGATCAATATCTAAGACTGCAACATACACAAGCTATCATGCATGATTACATTTAAGAATTAAAATTAAAAAAAAAAATATTTATGCTCGACAACAAAGAAAATAAAACCTAAATTACAAATTAATTAATTAGAGTCAACTAGTTTATTCTTATAAAAATAAAATAAAATTAAATCTTGTCTACAACTTTTAGAAATCACAGCCAAAACCATGGATGTCGATGTATCACTAGAGACCTTGTTTTCACAAGATGTGGTTTAAAACCTCAAATAGAACTAGGAACAATTGGAAACAAGGAACAACTATGAGGGCATATAAGGTCCAACGCATGTAAAAACCATGAGATGAAACGAAGGAAAGAGAACTAAATGGTAAATCCACATTGCTATTCTATCCAATTAATCGGAGTAATGGAACTATGCAAATAGATCAAACTGTTAACTGATATCATATCTCTTACTCTTACCTTGTGAAATCGCCACCCGACGAAGCTCCAATAACAAGCATGCTGATTTGGGACTTAGACACTTCATTAGATATTGCAATCGGTACATCATCTCGCTTCAATTTGTACAATCTCCGCTTCCACCTTCATGTATCGCATTAGAGTGAGTTCATTTTTTTTCTTTTCTTTTTTTTCTCTTTCATAATATGCTTTTTTTTATAGGCTTGAAGGTTAACATAGAAAACTTTACCTTTTTCTCACTACAAAGTTGCTTGTATGGGAGAAGCATTTTACTGGCTTTCCATTCCATTCCCTTCTTGTATGCAGCCGCTACATCATCCCGTACTTGCGAAATTGGAATATAGTTTCCCACTTGAAGGACAACAATTTCAAATGGCATTAAAAATTAAAGGATTGACATAATGCAGACATGAGCTCAAAACATGGTTTAGAGCACAATATTTGGAGAAGTGTTACTAATTTGCAAAAATGAAAGAAAGAAAATGAAAGAAAATTTACTTGGCGTCGGAACTGTAGTGATCCTCGCACAAACATGCAACAACTTGAATAAAACTTTACCCTCACTGGAGTAGACTGTCTCATCACAATAATGGTCATGCATTGAACGATTTAATCAACAAACAAGTGCCAGTCTTATCATTTTTTATTTTTTTATTGGAGAAAAAACTCACCATTGCACCAGATGAGGCAAGATACCATATAGAGCAAATATGACAATGCAATAGGCAACGTTTGAACCAGTGTCTTAAATGGAACAAGATCTGTTGAATCGTCAGATTCGTTCAAAAACATGGAATTCACCTAAGGTTTTTCTTGATTTTTACATCACTTATAATGCACCACTTGCATTGGAAACTTCTAAAGTCAAGGTATATACGATACTCATCTAATAGGATCTGTTCATTGCGTAGCAGTCAGCTAAACTTACACAACATTTCGAAAAACTCAACACAAGATCTACCAAAGTCAAGATGTATCAAGCATCCATAAATTTATTCAATAACCTACTACTTTTCTTAAAACCAAAGTATACATTTATCAGCTGAATAAAGTCCGCCACATGAGGAAAACAAAAGACTCAATGAACATTGAGGTAGAACCATAGAATATAAGCAAACTAAAATTGGATGTCTAAATGACCTCACAAGGCCTTTCGAAGGTAAATGAAGGACCTACTACGAAGCAAAGAAGGGTTGAAAAAAAAAAGAAACCTCAAATACAAACTTACACAAATTGAGAAATAATAGGACATATACCTAAAGACTACAAGTTCAACATATTCAATTAATATAACCTCACATGCATGTGTAGCAAGATCCATAAGAAATTTAGATTCACAACCATATATCCCATAAGATTAATCACCAATTACTTTGTAAGTAAGAAAGCCTACCAGTAGGTTTTCATATTAGAAATCTTATGGGATTTATACAGTATAACTATACATGGAAACTATTTTTTTGGATTTATACATGGAAACTTTTACTGTCTATATTGAAAATCACACAAATCCACAAATTTAGCCAACTCACTAATCACTAATCACACAAATCCAGCCCTCAATTTAAGGCTAACCAAATTTAGCCAACTCACTAATCACACAAATCCAGCCCTCAATTTAAGCCATATTGAACAACAACACAATACTTGATCAACAAAGATTATCAAATGGATTTCAAACCTAAATACGAAAACTTAAACTATTGAAGAAAAAAATTGAAAATCAAAGGAACTGAAGGTGAAGAAGCATTACGTACTTCACAAGAGCAGTCGGTGCACTTCGTCGCATATAGAGCCTTCTTTGCATCAATTGCTTACCAAACCTTTTCGCCATCATTTGTGCAATCGAAGAAATTCAAAGTGCACGAATTGCTAAGACAAACTACAGAAGATTCTCGGAATACCAAAAATTGAGACACAAAACAAAACACACGTGAGGAATCTCCAAATCTAGATGATTAGAAGCAGCGAAAGTTAGGTTTTCAATGATAGAGATACGGAGAACGTTTAAAGAACCACCAATTCCACCAAAACACATAGAAATCACTGAAAGTTCAAGTATTCAACAAAAAAAAATCAAAACCCTAACCTTCCCCTGCACCCCAACCTTATCTTCAACCTAAACGAGATTTTCCAAGTGAGTGAAGGACAGAGCTGAAACCAGTTCCCAACCTTATCGACGAAATTCTAGAAAGAGAGAGATCGAACCTTCTCGAAACGGCGAAGAGGACACAGCGAGGGCCTCCGGGCGAGAGAGAAGACAGAGCGATGACCGAAGCGAGAGAGAAAGCGAGAGCGGTGACCGGCGAAGAAGGCCGAAGCGAGAGAAGGCAAAGCGGTGACCGAGCGAGAGAGAAGCAGAGCAGCGGCGAAGCGAAGTGAAAAGGCGAGCCGTGACCGGCGAGAGAGAAGGTCGAAAGCGAAGAGAAAGCAGAGCGGTGACCGGCGGCGAGAGAAAATCGAAGCGAGAGAAGAAAAGCGAAGAGCGGCGGTGGATCGGAAAGCGAGAGAGAAAGCCGGCGAAGAAGAAGAAAAAGCGGCGGTGATCGGCAAGAGAGAAGGCCGGGCGAGAGAGAAGAAAAGAGCGGTGTTGTTGCGTTTAGGGTTGAGCGAGAGAGAGAGAGAGAGAGAGAGAGAGAGAGAGAGAGAGAGAGAGAGAGAGAGAGAGAGATTTGGGCGTTTAGGGTTGAGCGAGAGAGAGAGAGAGAGAGAGAGAGTCTTGGTCCTCGTTTTTGAATCATTGAGATCGAACCATGCACGAATCTCGAGACGTAACTGACGGTTGTAATAAATGAAATTTTTGGTGGGAATGTTGGCGCCATTTTTCAGAGACGAAATTTAATTCCGTCTCTAATTCCGTCTCTGATCCGTCTCAAATCCGTCTCTGAATGTTTTCGTCTCAATTCCGTCGCTAACTTTTTAATTTAGAAACGGAACTTATTCCGTTTCTAATTCCGTTTCTGATTTAGAAACGGAACTTATTTCCGTGTCAAATTCCGTTTCTGATTTGCTGTTTTTTTGTAGTGTTAATTTAAAATAATTAAACTAACTTAAAGTCTCTAATTCCTTATTTACAACTTCATAAACCCAAACTAAGTTGAAACTGAATCAAAAACTTCTTAACTTACTTCATACTAATTTAGGAGACTCACATAACGTATTTGAAAGTATTTTATGATTTATGCTCACCTCAGAACCCAAAACAATAATATATATATATAACATAATTACTACGAGAATTAAACTTTAAAACATGAAAACATTCACCAAAAATATTCGAGTCTTATTTGTTCTTTCCTGTATTCATGGAGAACCTGACATCATCAAAAATAACTCAAAGAATTTTGGTAAGTAAACTCCTACATTTCTCTATACTCCTGCAAATATTAGTCTAAATATATGGAGGCATGTAATTGCATTTCCTAATACCAACAAATTTATATAACGACATGGATCCCTCATTTCTGGTTATAAGCTCGTAACAAGTAGGTCCACTTGCGAAGAACGTAGAACAGTTCTATGAGTTCAATGCATGCTACCCTGGAGTGGACATTACATACCTTAGATGCATGCAGTATGTCTAGTCTAGAGTGGAGCACATCACACTTTTACGATGGAAGTAGGGGCAACTCTATCCGGATGCCATGTATGCATACCAAGAATTATGCTTTTTGCAATTTAGACTAAACACAAACGCAAGTATGAAAATAAATTCCATAATTAGTAGACTATTGTAGGGTTTACTTGCAACCAACTAACTTTGAGCTAACTTCTTGAGGTCCTCGGAGCATCGGATCACTTTTACAAATGGTTCTAATAGCTTCCCTGCATACCTAATTATATTATGGGTCAAGCTTCAAGTGAATCCAAATCACGAAACCCAATGAAAATTACGGCCAAAGTACAATTGAGAATAATTTCCAAAAATATTGATTTATATAACTATTTCAACGACTTTCAACTAGCCAATTTGGGATAACTTTTCAACCTTGAAATCCTCAATATTTTTCATAAGAACATAAATGTAACTTTTAATACTCATATCCTACTTTCCATAGACTCCAAGAACACTCAAATTGGATCATCGATAGAGAAGTTATGAATTTTTTTAATATGATCCATCAACTAGGCAAACTTAATTTATTTTGACTTGAAAAACTTATTCAAATAAATATTTTCTCAGTTAAATCCTCAAAACTCAACAACAAAAACAACTTGATAGTAACATTTAAATATTTCCACAGCCCATGGAGTTAGATTGGATCGCAACCAATAATCAATTCATCCTTAATCCAAATGTAAATCCATATCAACTATAAAACATCTCCAAAATAGTTATCAACTGAATCGCACTTGTTCAATTCATTAAAACCCTAAATTATGTCGGTGGAATTTATTTCAAATTAATCCAAATCAACCAAATACATCAATTCACAATGATTTCTACAAATTCCCATCAAACCTCCTTGAAAAAAGTTGAAAAATTGTGAGAATTCTTATTGAATTGTAGAAAATTCCTTGAATTGAGTATTACTAAATTAAAGGCCAAATACCTCATTTCCATCACAAAAACTTGGCTCGAACGGACCGTCTTGTGATGCTTTACGGTTTTGCGGAAATAAATAGAGCGAAAAGCGGATGTCAGGAGCTCGCGGAGAGAAAACCCGAATTGATAGGATTAGGCATCGAAGGAATGAAAACGTTTGGTGAACATTTATAATGAAGTTGATATCATTTGATTATCTTTTTTTATTAATGTATAAATCTTCAGCTGCTTGTCAGCAGCTTAGTTTCTTTTTATTTATTTATTCCATAAATTTTTATTTTGATGTGTTTTGACTTCCAGTGCTCATTTTGGATCTAAGTTTTCGCCAAATTAAATCAATCTCTCAACAAAACAATCCAACTTTATAAAATGTCCGTAACATTGGTCTTGATCATGCCAAAACCCCAAAAATCTTGACTTTGTCCATGACATGCCGAAGTCTACTGGACCAATTATGTTATCGTACTTAGCCAAACTTACACCGATTTAGACTCAATCTCAACCGACCACCACCAATTGATACAAAACTCGAGGCAAAGTCTTACACCAACTTCATTCTCATTTTACACCACCACCGATCCCAACTTGCATGTAAACCGTAGCAAAATCACTGCGTGATACTTTACCCTCTGTTTACTAGTTTTTGAGTGAAATAATCTTTATTGCACTTGTGCCCTTCAGACTTACACTTACAACCCCAATTTTGAAAAACTGAGAATACACCTCAACACACCCCGACTTCGTGACAAAATACCATATAATACACATTAGGCATTCATCATTGAGAAAATAACGTTTTACCTTATGATTTCTGGTCCGTAATGAGTAGGTCCTACCTCAAATATCTAAACTCCAATTAAAATTTAAAAATCCTTAATTAGTCTTTTAATCAAGTTTATGAAATTCTCAAATTTCACAATTCTTCCTAACCAATTAAAAAACCTATTCCTCGAGTTTACAAGTTACTGAACCAAAAGAGATATGAGAATATGATCCTTCATGTACAACTCTTTTAATTTGAACTTGTAAAAACATTTCCAACGTGGAACCATTAAGTTTATCCGATCCCTTTTGTCATATGCAACAATTTCATTGGTAGATATCATAAACACTTTAGCTTTTCATTTCCAAATTATTGATTTAATGAAAAGTTATAACAACTTCTCTGCCAAGCTGGCAATTTGTGAATCTCTGACAAGTTAAACATTCAACTTTGTGGAATATCTAATAAACTTTGTTTCTCTACTCATTTCATGCCTTGAATCTCATTCAAGCATTAATATTCAGTAGGATCTAGCCTATGTTGTTTTTCAATAGAATCATTTTCATTCTTAACTGAATACAAACCCACAAACTATTGATAATTCTTTTCCTATCCACCAAACACTAATATATACATCTTAGTTTGCTTTCTCATCACTGATCATCTTTTTATTTGAAATTTGGTCGATCAATTCCTAGATTATCACTAGTCTAAAATTTATAATCGATGTATATAGTATTTGAGCTCAACATTAGATACAAAGTAGAGTCGCATATCCATTTGATCCATCACCATTCCAGCATTTCTCAACATAAACCTGGAATTACATAAGTCATCACATAACTATGGATCTCATATTGCATACGTCATCCCATGAAAAGAAATCAAATTCCAACTCAATCTAAAAATGCAAACTTACACATCATGCAACTCTCATTCATTCTCTTAATGTCTACTCACAATATTATTTAAATTATTGGACATTAAAGTAATTACCAATTCCAACTCATTAGTCATTTCACTTAATGTTTCCTTTGACTGGTTAGAAAGTTAATAACTTTTCTAACTTCATCAAATCATTTTATATTCATGAGTTCACAATAAATCTCTTTCTTTTTCTTTACCGATGTACTCACATTTTGTTTGACTAGTTCTCCAATTTATGAGAATTTTCATCACCTCGATCTTAGTCACTAACTGTTCACTAGACTTATTTCATTATTTGAATGGAGACAATTATCCTTATCTTGAGTAGACATACGCATTTTAATATAGATCAATATATTCCTTTATATACTCTTGAAGTATAACTTTTAGCTTGTATCACATACAAGTTTATAATTATGTCATCTCTTTTCCATCTCTACTCAATACATACTTTTAACTTTTCTCATTTAACAGTGGAAGAATATTGAATTCTTCAAACGTATATTATCCAGAAACACTGTACTCTATTATGTATTTCAAATCAATACAAATTATATTTACTAACTAAGCTGTAAGTTGTGCTTTTCTTTTCATTTGTTATTTGTATCTTCACCGTCATTAAAGGCATCTTATCAACTCCAATTTATAATAACATAGTCATTAAGATTTTTACCACTAACTGATTACATGGTGTAACACAACATTTGAACTAATATACAACATATTCATTGATATCAGTTGTATACTACTTTGGTTCAACATTTTTAAATTTTCCAGTTTGCTTCCTTATAAGATTCTTGTGAAGATATATTACGTTTTATCAAACTTATAGTTTGAAATACTAATTTGATCGTGATTCGTTGACCAAAAATTTCCCTTTTCCATGCATATGTGAGAATCTCTTCACCATTTAGTTGCTTATACTTCAGCTTCCAATTGACTCTAATGAAACATTATAGACTCTTTTATTCCAACTATCATCAACTCATTCGATTATTTAAAGATAGGTGTTGTCACACTGGTTTTTTACGCTGTAAATGAATCATGATTATGATATAGAGTTACTTAAACTTTTAGTTGTGCACAACTACTTAAGTGCCTAACCTTGACTAAAGAAATCCATTCTTGTCACTTCTAGTAGTCATAAATCATCTTAATGTCTCATTTTAGTTTATACATAAAGTCTATTTTGTTAAGTTTTTGTCAATGTTAGCTATTCTCACATTGATCTCGTTTTTGTCCCATTACAGACTATTACATCTTCGTCCAACACTTAGACCACTTACAACTTCTTTACCTTAACTTAAAAAAGCAATTTGTTTCATCTCTGCTCTTTTCGAAATTATAGCAAAGGATGGTGCGACTTCTTATTATCATTCAATGAATCAAAGTCTTCTTTAACAAATCTTTGTTCAAAAAAGAGAAATTTTGTAAACCAAATAGTTCTGATGTTTGTTTATAGTTTTAAGTTATTTCCATTTGTCTCAAATTCGTTGACTTTTCTTTTTCTCAAAAAGAAATTCAATACCTTTCAAGAGATTGAGTAAGAAAGCAAAGTACATTACTGTTCATCAACTCCATTTTTACAAATTCACCTTTCTGTTGTTGTTCATTTCAATAGATAGAAGAATTTGAATTTCCAAACTTTTATTAACTTAACATATAATCAAACTCTTCAAGGATGCTATTTCAATCCTTGAAATCCTATAAATGAAAATTTTTGTTGTATAGGAGTTCTTCTTGACTTCCTATACAAATCACTTACGGATATTCCATCAATACATCTATCTCTTCCTTTGTTACATTTTAAGTCATATTAATTGTTTGAAACCATGGTTCCATTCTATATTTCACATTATGTTTTGTTTTGCAAAGGAGACAATACTTTACTTCAAAATATTATATTTTCTTAGAAACCGACTTAGACAATTTAACTAATCCTATCACGACCCCTTTATGATTTTTCAAGTCCAAACTCAATTTGCCTAATCAATTTCTATTTTCAAAACTCTTGTCTCCTTTTTCTTTCATTGAGACTATTTTCGGAAGCAACTCTTTAATTGGTTATAAATCAAACTAATATTTGCTAGAATAGATCTTATCGAATTACTAGTTCAAATGATATTGACATTATTCTAAAATCAAGATATCTATACCTTATGCTTCCCGATAGTCTCTATTTCATTTCAAGTTTACCAAATAATTTTTGATCGTTTAAGACTCAATTTAAGTTGATTTTGACATTTTCCTGAGTGTTTCAAAATTGTAATAGTTTGATACTTTTACTTTTAAAGGAGTCCATGTTTAGTACTTGCATTTTTAAATTATTTAGACTTCTCGCTCAACCAATTTCTTATTTGTTTTATAACAGAATATTTCCCTCTATATATTGGTATCGAACTACTTACAACATTCCCTTAGGAATTTAGACTTCCCAAAGATATTTCATGTCCAATCATGCTCATTTTTGTTTCACAAGTCTATTCTCTTTTTAACTGTCTGTTCCTACTCGATCTTGTCACATCTCACGAGTTAAGTATTGAACAAAAAATAAGAATAAACTTTCTATTACATATCTAGCAATAATACATAATACATAATAAATATGTCATAATAATAAAATATCCCCACTCACAGTCACTTCCCAACTAATCGCATTCAACCACCCTTTGGTTCTTAACCAAAGTTTATCCTCAATTGAGCCAAACCTAGCTCTGATACTAACTTTGTCAGGACTCATCTCACTAAGTCCTGACTTAGCCTAATTACTTTAATTAGGCACCTAAACCATACAATCATCTTTTAACTTCGAAATATTTTTCAATTTCAATCCTTAATAATGCTCAAAATCATAATTTAGATCCTTAACTGACCTTGATTCTTAATTCATTTTATTGGAGCAAATTAGGAATTCAGACCTATATTTTCTAAAAAAAATTTGGCAACACCTCCTCTAAAAATGGCCTACCGAAAAATCTACCTAATAGATAGCAGAATGGGGAGAAGCCTAGAAGGACTCATAACTCCCCGGAGTTCATAATATATATTAATTTAAAACAATTAAGCTAACTTAAAGTCTCTGATACCTTATTTATAACTTTACAAACCCAAAACAAACTGAAACTGAATAAAAAATTTCTCAACTTAAATCACACTAATTTAGGAGATTCACATACCTATTTGAAAGTTTTTTATGTCCTACGCTTACCCATAACCCAAAATAATTATATATAGCATAATTACAATAAGAATTAAACTTTAAAACACGAAAACATTCACCAAAGATATTCGAGTCTTGTATGTTCTTTCATGTCTTAACGGAGAACATAACATCATAAAAAATAACTCAAAGATGTTAGATATGTAAACTCCAACATTGCTCTGTATTCCTACGATTATTTGTATGAATACATGATGATGTGTATTTGCATTCCCAAATACCAATAAACTTATATAACAACATGGATCCCTCATTTCCTATTCTAAGCTCAGATTAAGCAGGCCCAGTCACAAGAAGCCTAGAACAGTCCTATGAGTTCAATGCATGCTACCCCGAAATTGACATTACCCGCCTTAGACGCCTACATTATGTCTAGTCTGGAATGGTGTGCATTACACTCTTATAATCGAAGCAGGGGAAATTCTATCCAGATGCCTTGTACGCAAGACAAAAAATGATGTGAAATGCAATGCAGACTAAACAAAAATGCAGATACAAAAATAATTTCCATAATTAGTAAAAAATACTATAGGGTTTACTTACAAGCAACCAACTTTGAGCTAACTTCTTGAGGTCCTTGGTGCGTCGGACCACCTTGAAGATTGTTCCAATAGCTTCCCTGCATACTAAAATATACTATAGGTCGAGCTTTAAGTGAAATTAAATCATGAAACCCAATGAAAACTACGGCCAGAGTACGCTTGAGAATAGTTTCCAAAAATATTGATTTATATTACTATTTCAACTGGCTTTCAACTAGCCAATTTTAGGTAACTTTTTAACCTTGAAAACCTCAATATTTTTCATAAGGACCTAATAGGAACCTGTAGTACTCAAATCTTACTTTCCATAGACTCTAAGAATATTGAAATAGGATCACCAACGGAGAAGTTATGAATTCTCCAATATAGCCGGTCAACTAGGCAAGATTTATTTATTTTGAACTGAAAAACATATCCAAATCAATATTTTCTCAATTAAATCCTCAAAACTCAATGACAAATGCCACAAAACTACTCGATAACAATATCTAAATATTCCAATGGCCCACAGAGTCAGATTGGATCAAAACCAAAAATCAATTCATCATGAATCCTAATGTAAATCAATATCAACTATAAAACATCTCCAAAATAGTAATCAACTGAATAACATTTGTTCAATTCATCAAAACCCTAACCTACATTGTTGGGATTTATTTCAAACTGCTCCAAATTAACCCAATACATCAATTCACAATGACTTCTACAAATTTCCATCAAAACTCTCGAAAGAAATCGAAGAATTGTGAGAATTCTAATTGAATTATGGAAAGTGCTCTGAATTGTGTATTTACCAAATCGCGAGTTGAATACCTCATTTCCACTGTAGAAACTTAGCTCAAACTAATCATTTTGTGATGCTATATAGTTTTATGGAAAAAAACATGGCAAAAATTAGAAGTCGGGAGCTCGTGGAGTGAAAACCTGAATTAATAGGGTTAAGCATTGAAGGAATGAAATCGTTCAGGTGAACATTTATAATGAAATTGATATCATTTGATTATTTTTTTATAATTATATATAAATCTTTAGCTGCTTGTCAACAACTTAATTTATTTTTATCTATTTATTTCATAAAATCTATAATTTGATGTGTTTTGATTTATAGTGCACCTTTTGGATCCGATTTTTCACCGAATTGAGCCGACCTCTCGAAAAAATAATCTAACTCCATAAAATGCCCATAACACTAGTCTTGGTCACACCAAAACCCTAAAAATCTTAACTTTATCCACAACATACCAAAGTCTACTGAACCAATTCGATTGCCATACTTAGCCAAACTTACACCAATTTGGACTCAATTTCAACCTCGACCACCACCTACTGATATCAAACTCGAGGCAAGGTCTTACACCAACTTCATTCACATTTTACACTGATACTGATCCCAACTTGTACGTAAATTGAAACAAAATTCCTAAGTGATACTTAACCCTTATTACTAGTTTTCGAGTGACCAATAATCTTTATTGCATTTGTGCCCTTTAAAAACACACTTACAACCCCAATTATGACCAATTGATGATACAAAGAAATACCATATAGTACACATACTAGACATTCATTATTGAAAAATAGCATTTTTCCTTATGATCTTCGATCCGTAATGCGTGGGTCCTACCTTAGATACCTATATTCCAATTAAAATTTGAAAACACTTAATTAGTTATTTGACCAAGTTTGTGAAATTCTTGAATTGTATAGGTCTTAGCCTATATTTATATGTGTAGATAAACTCACTTAAAAAACCTATTCGTAATAAAACTATTGTTTTTAGGCAATTTAAGCAAATTACACATACGCCCCTATTAATAAGTTATCATATAAAAAAACATAAGGGCTTTTATGTCATGAATATTATCATATAAAATTCATTACTCTAGACTAATTCAAATTGCACAAAGTTGTTCTTTGTGTGCGACCCAATAGGTTCGTGCGATGTTTGCAGTGAACCAAAACTATTTTGGTACACAAGTCACAAGCAGTCTCTAGCAATGTATTATGACTACCTAAGTACATCAAAATCGATACAACCTATTGAATAAAATATATGATATCTTTTTTCCCGCAATATCCTTTGATTAAATATAATGCATGAAAATTCACCCTTAATGTTCAATCGCACTAGTCTCGATCTTTAGGTAGACTAAAAAAATCAATTGACATTGATCTATCAAATTACTTGGACTTGGCCATTTAATAGTCAAACATATTGAGGGATCCACTTATGTCAATCTCTATACGGGAGGGACAAATTCTATCGCGATTACACACCTACACATATTATTCATATAGTAACCAATCACTATCTTTATAATCGTCCGTTAAAGTCAATGTTTGATTGTGTCAAATTACCACGCTCCTAATATTGATGTCTATGATAATCTCATGTCGAATGACTAAATGATATACCTATCATGAGTAACACTTATGATTTAATCCTTGTGGTGTTCTCATAGTGGGCCAGTCTAGTACCTTATTCCCTAATAAGAACTCATGATCTTGATTCATGTCCCTATACACATGACCATCAATAAAGATTTACACTAATCTTAATTCATTATGGTTCCCAGTATAATGACTGACTAGGGACATTTAAGATACTTCAACAAATATTCATAGATCTTAATATAAGCTAAACATGAAATTACTTATAATGAAAAAAATAAAAACCTCTATTTTATTAATTAAAAATAGAAGATAATTATTTTTTGTTGATTAACTTAGGGCAAGTGCCCCAACAATGTCTGCAATACAGGAGCACAAGATGGCTAGGATGATAGATGTTATTAAGAGAAAAATAGCACCATTAGGACCACCATATATTCCATCGTCGCCACAACCATCGGTACCTACACATATGCAACCACCAGTTCTGGGACTTGGTTTAGGAGTTGTTTAAGAGGCAAGAAATGAGGATGAGTACGCAGCTCAATCAGTGATTGGGGTAGATTAGAATCTTATGGAACCAATAATGTTACTTGTTGTGTTACCACCAGTATTACAAAAAAACAAAGAAACTCTCAGGATTCTTAAAATATAGAAAACGTTTATGAAATATGATGTACCATGTTTATATAGGGACATAGAGGTGAACGAAACCAAATGTTTGATAATCTATGTGGAGAAGAGGCAAGAGGTTCTGAAGACTGATAGTCCCGCGATTGTTTTCCTTGCTTCATATCTCTTGGAAGAGAATTTGTACAAGTTGTACAAGTTAGCGAAGAAGACTAATGGAGTGATTGACACTTGGTCAAGGTTCAAGAATTTTTTTATGAGTAATATTTCCTAAAGTTGGTCAGAGATGCTAAGAGGTTCCAATTTTTGAACTTAGTGCCGTGAGGCAAACCAATGTGGGATTATGAATTAGATTATAATGAGTTGTCAAATTTTACCCTAGACTTCGTAGCTACCATGAAGAAAAAGGTCACTAGATTCACTAATGGACTAAACGAGCAAGTCAAAACACTTGTGGTACCGTATATGCCAGAGACTTATGCGAGAGCAGTTGCTAGTTCATAACATTATGAGGCAGCATATCAAGTCACTAGGGATAGGGATGCTATGCCACCACCATGAGCAATGAGTAGGGATGGCTATCGGGGATTCAGTGGTAGCTGGTCTAGGGACGATTATCAGATGGGCTAAGAGAAGAAAGAACATGTAACATTATTGTAGTTTCACTCATTCAAGTGCGATGCTAAGGTTACTACACAATTCAGTGGGGACTACTCACACCCCTGCCCCCTTGACCACCCATGGTTCAAGGTATAAATCACTATTTTTACCATGATGATTGGAGAATACTCAAAGTTAGAGTAAAGGATGGAAACCGTTAAAGCCAAGTAAATCAATGTCATCATCATCTGCGACAGTTTAGATGCCTAGGGGTGTGAGTTTTAGATGCGGGCAAACTAGACATTACTAGGTAAAGAGTCCTAACAAACTGACAGGGTCCACAGCTAGCGATGTTCAGCCAATCAGGGGAGTAGTGCATGCTACTACCAAACCATATACGGGGGTCACTCGAGAGTTTATGGCAGATACAATTTACATTTATGATAGAGACATGCATTCCTTGTTTGATTCCAATTCTACTATTTCTTTTTTATTTGGTAAGAAGGTCAATAAGCTAGGACTAAAACCAATTAGAGTTAGCATAGTTTTGATCTTGAGCATAACCGCTAGTGAGAAAGTATATCCTAACATGGTGTGTGAGGATTTTTAATTAAAATTGGAAATAACCTATTATCACATGATTTGCGAGTTTTAGAGTACTTACATACCTTATAAGGGATGAATTAGTTAGCAACTTATTATGCCGGTATTGACTATTTTCGCAAAGACCGTTACCTTTCGGATTCCTGGTATATCATTATTCATATATAGAGGTCATGCACCTAGCCAAGTTGCCAACCATAGGAGAGTTGTAACTAGTAGTGAGTTGGAAACTCCCATGAGTTTGACAACCATATAGGAAGATGGCTATGAAGTTCAACTTGAACAAATTGCGGTGGTTAAAGAATTCCAAGAAATCTTTCCTTCAGACTTGCTTGGAGTCCCTCCACCCCGGGATATTGATTCTGTTGGGGAATGTGCCCTAGGTCAATCCATTAACTGTCTTTATGAATATTTTTAGTTAATAAAATAGAGGATTTCATTTGTTGTTTATTATAATTAATTTGCATGTTTACATTATAATAAGATCCATGGGTATTTACAAAAATATCCTAAATGTCGCTAGTCGATCATTATACTGGGAACTATAATGAATTAAGACTAGTGTGAGTCTGATGATCATATGATGATTATACGTATAGGGATACGAATTAAGATCACGAGTACATGTTAGGGAACAAAGTACTGGACCGACCCGCTATGAGAACATCACATGGATTAATTCATAGTTGTTTCTCATGATAGGTATATTTTTCAGTCTTCTGACTTGAGATTATCAGAGATTTCAACATTAGGAACATAGTGATTTGACACTATCAAACGTTGTCTTTAACCGGACGATTATAAAGGTTGTGAATGGTTACTATGTGAGCAATGTGATGAAGTTGTGTAATCAAGATAGAATTTGTCCCTCTAATATAAAGAGAGATATCTAGTGGATCCCTCGATGTGTTAGACTGTTAAAAGGTCTAGTCTAAGTGAATTGATATTGATCAATGTCACTTGGATGTTTTCAGTCTACCTAGAGATCGAGACTAGTACGATTGAACATGTTGGATGACAATTTCATGCCTTACGTTTGATCAAAAGGATATCGTGTGACAAAAGGATGTTATATACACTATTGATTAGGTTATATCGATTTGATATTCGTACAACTTGGGTAGTCATAATGTCTTGCTAGAGGCCGCTTATGACTTGTATACCAAAATATGTTTTAGTACACTACCAACGTTGTATGTGCCTATTGGGTCGCACACTAAGAATGGTTTTGCAAGATTTTAAGATGGTTCAGAAAAATGAATTTTATATGATAAAATTTATGACGGAAATGTCCTTGTGGTGTATTACACTTATACATCTTTAAGTAGGGGTATATGTGTAATTTACTTAACCATCTATATACAAGGGTTGTATAAATAGACGCTTTAAGTTAGAATACACAGACGAAAGATTAAAAGGCCGAAACTCTATTTTCGTTTGAGAAACGACTTAGGGTTTTTGGTATGCTCTGGATCGTTTTGAAGAGAAACAAAAAGGTTTGGTATTCTCTCGAAGCTAGCACTTCAAATCTCTATTTGTCGTTCGTCGTGTGGATCTTGATAGAGGGCGTTCGTCGTTGGCAGCGCCTTAGAGATCGATCAACCTTCAGAAAGGTATATTGTGACTGAGGTATGATTAATTTTTTCATGGTTTAAACGTTTTTAATATAATTAGATTCGGATCCTGTTGGGGTTTTTGTCAAAACTGTTTTGTAATCTCCGCTGCGTGTGAACCCCAAAACCCAACAGTGGTATCAGAGCCTTCGAGTTCGATTCCATTAAATTCATTGCTTGTTTTCTTCTGATATATACATGATATATGATTGAAAGCATGTTAATAGTTGATGTATATGTGATATACATAAGTTTTCTTTGAGATTTATTATCATGTTTTGTGTATATGATACACATATTCGTGATTTAATTAAAATCAGTTTCGTACATGCTAGTAACTATGTTAGGTTAATTCAAATAATTTTAATGAATTGAATTTCGTGTTCTGTGATCCATGACACCATTAGGTTCGATTGGGATAGTAGTTCATGATTCAATTACATGTTTGTGATTATTTGGATGAGGACCGAAATTGCATATAATTAATTTTTGAAATTATTTATTTATAATTAATTAATTTTCGAAATTATTTATTTATAATTAATTAATTTTCGAAATTATTTATTTATAATTAATTAATTTTCGAAATTATTTATTTACCTTGTTATATCTATTTTGTTATGAAGTTTCTATTTGATAAAGATATATAACAAATTAGAATATGAGATAAATATCAAGATTCTTGTTATTTGTGATATACTAGGATTCAAATATCTTAAATTCAAAATAAATAATTAATTTTCGAAATTAATTATTTATCTTGTTATATCTATTTTGTCATGAAGTTTCTATTTGATAAAGATAGATAACAAATTAGAATAAGAGATAAATATCAAGAATCTTGTTATTGGTGATATACTAGGATTCAAATATCTTAAATTCAAAATAAATAATTAATTTTTGAAATTAATTATTTATCTTGTTATATCTATTTTGTCATGAAGTTTCTATTTGATAAAGATAGATAACAAATTAGATTAGGAGATATAAGCAAATTCGATTTTGTTAATCCCTATTGGATAGGAGATAAATATCAAGAATCTTGCTATTGGTGATATACTAGGATTCAAATATCTTAAATCCTAATTGGATTAGGATAAGATGATTAGTTAGATGTGGGCCCGGGTTAATTAAAATGTTTTAATTGACATAATTTCGGATAAATTAAGGGGTTAATTTATGATAATAAAATCAGCGAAAATTATGATTTTCTATAGTGAATTTTAATTTTTGGAATTGAGATTCGTCTTCTAAAAAAAAAAAAAACAAAAACAAGGGCGCTGCCCCCTGTACCCCCGTCCGCTGACCCGCTGACCGACCAGCGGGACCGTCGTCTAACTAATCCTAACGTACGGAAATTCTTTTGTTAGTGAAAAGTATAAAAAAATTTTCCAAATTGTTTAGTGATTGAACAAATCAATAAAATATATGATATTTCATTGTTTACATAAAATCACTAAAACTGAATAAAATCCCTTTATTAAATTTTAAGTCTCGTGCCATCCATTTTAAATACTTGTCAAGGCCTCGATCACACTAATATAGTTTCATCCATAGTTGGGTGTATTATGTTATCTTGGTGAGACAGGTTGGGTAAGAGTTCCTTAATGTTTAAAATGGTCCGACTTAATAAAGCCATCAAAATAGTTTTGAGCTTTAGCCAAATGATGAGATAAAAACATGCTAAGACATAAGATGTGCCATATCTCATAAAAGGATCTAAAAATTATATAAGATGTAATTAGTAACTGTTACCTACCTAAATAATCTAGTTCTGTGTTTCATGCCATAGCTGTCATAGAATTAGGTGAAATGTGGATTTTAGTCCCCTAAATAAACAGTACGTTTTAGGAGGGTTGTTAATTTAGTGGGAGTCTATTCCTCTATACTAAAATAAACTTTTCATAATCTTTATTGTAGATCAATGGCCTCTTCAAGTTACAATAATCCCCTGTCACTGCGATCCATCCTTGAGAAGGATAAGCTATCTGGGACTAACTTTCTTAACTGGTTCAAAAACTTGAGAATTGTTCTTAAGCATGAACGCAAGTTGTATGTCCTGGATGCTCCAATCCCTAAGGACCCACCAGCCAATGCTACGAAAGCTGTAAAGGATGCGCATAATAAGCATGTCAACGATTCTACTGATGTTGCATGTATTATGCGAGCAACTATTGTTCCTGAACTTTGGAAGGACATGGAACTAATGGAAGCCTACGACATGGCCGTAACGCTGAAAGAAATGTTCCAACAGCAAGCTAGGCAATAAAGGTTCGAGACAGTCAAGAACCTACATTCTTGCAAGATGACTGAGGGTGTGTCAGTTAGTCCTCATGTTATGAAGATGAAGTGCTATGTTGACCAGCTTGATAGACTCGGATTTCCCATAAGCCAAGAGTTGGCTACGGATTTGATCCTGAATTCATTACCAGAAAGTTACTCACAATTTGTGATGAACTACAATATGAATAATATGGAGAAATCAATTTCAAAGTTGCATTTGATGCTCAAAACTGCTGAACAAAATATCAAGAAACCCTCTAGTAATATGTTGATGGTCTAAAAGGGAAAGGGAATGAAGAAGAAAGGCAAAGCCAATGCTAGAGTTGCCAAGGCTGTTGCTGCACCTGTCGCAAAGCCTATGGAACAAGTCAAGACCCGACCTGTTCCTGTTTCAAAACACCCAAAAGAAAAGGAAGAAAATTGTCATTTATGTAATCAAACCTATCTTTGGCATTGTCGTCTCAGACACATAACGAGAAACGCATAACGAAGCTCCATAAAGATGGGCTTCTAGATTCATTTGATTTAGAAACATATGAAACATGCGTATCTTGTTTACTAGGCAAGATGACTAAAAGTCCCTTTACTGGACAAAGTGAAAGGGCAAGTGATTTATTGGGTCTAATACATACTGATGTATGCGGTCCAATAAACACAATGACTAGAGGAGGTTATCAGCACTTCATTACGTTCACTGATGATTTCAGCAGATATGGTTATGTATATCTTATGAAACATAAAGCTGAATCATTTGAGATGTTTCGAACGTTTCAAAATGAAGTGCAAAATCAACTTGGCAAAACTATCAAAACGCTTCGATCAGATCGAGGTGGTGAATATTTAAGCCAAGAATTTGATGATCATCTTAAAAATTGTGGGATTGTCTCCCAATTGACTCCACCAGCAACTCCACAATGGAATGGAGTTTCTGAAAGGAGAAATCGAACCTTATTAGATATGGTTCGATCTATGATGAGTCATGCAGATCTTCCATTATCTTTTTGGGGTTATGCATTACAAACTGTAGCTTTCATTCTAAATCGAGTTCCTTCTAAAGCGGTTGATAAAATACCATATGAGATATGGTACGGGAAGAGACCTAGTTTGTCTTTCCTTAAGATTTGGGGTTGTGAGGCTTACGCAAAACGACAAGTCTCAAAAAAACTTGCACCTAAATCTGACAAGTGTTTATTCATGGGGTATCCTAAGGAAACAAAAGGATATTACTTTTATAATCCCGTTGAGAACAAAGTGTTTGTTGCTCGGTATGGTGCCTTTATGGAAAAATAGTTTATTTCAAAAGACACTAGTGGGAGAGAAATAAATCTTGAAGAAGTTCAAGAATCACAGATAAACCCTGAACCGCTACCGGAAGTTCAACAACGTTCTGAACCAGTTGAACCTCCGCAAGTGACACAAGGCCCACGTAAATCTGGTAGGGTAAGACATGAGCCAGAAAGATTCGGATTTCTCATTACTGATAGTCGTGATATGTTGCTTATGGATCAAAATGAGCCCACCACTTATCAGGAGGCTATGTCTGGACCAGACTCAGATAATTGGCTAAGTGCCATGAACTCTGAGATGCAATCCATGAATGATAACCAAGTTTGAAACTTGGTTGATTTACCTGAAGGTGGTAAGACCATTGGATGTAAATGGGTTTTCAAGAAGAAAACTGACATGGATGACAATGTGCATACTTTTAAAGCAAGACTGGTAGCAAAAGGTTTTAGGCAGACTCAAGGTGTTGATTATGATGAAACTTTTTCGCCAGTAGCCATGCTTAAATCCATAAGAATTTTAATTGCCATTGTTGCATATTATGACTACGAGATATGGCAAACGAATGTAAAAACAACATTTTTTAATGGAAAGCTGCTTGAGGACGTGTATATGACACAACCTGAAGGTTTTGTACATCCTGGGAATTCTAGGAAGGTATGCAAGCTTCAAAGATCCATTTATGGATTAAAGCAAGCTTCTCGGAGTTGGAATCTTCGTTTTGATGAAGCAATCAAGGATTTTGGTTTTATTAAGAACGAAGATGAGCCTTGTGTATACATGAAGGTCAGTGGGAGTGTAGTTTTTCAGGTACTGTATGTTGATGATATATTACTCATTGGAAATGACATCCCAACATTGCAGAGTGTCAAGTCTTGGTTAGGGAAGTGTTTCTCAATGAAAGACTTAGGAGATGCAGCCTATATCCTAGGGATAAGGATCTATAGGGATAGATCTTGGAGGCTAATCGGTCTAAGTCAGAGTGCTTACATAGACAAGGTGCTGAATAGGTTCGGTTCGCAAGACTCTAAAAGAGGATTGTTGCCAATGTCTCATGGCATAAGTCTCAGCAAGAATCAATGTCCTAGGACAAATGATGAGCGAGATCGTATGAATAAGATTCCATATGCATCGGCTATTGGATCTATCATGTATGCCATGTTATGCACTCGACCTAATGTATCATATGCTTTGAGCACTACAAGCAGATATCAGTCAGATCCTGGTGAGATTCAGTGGATAGCAGTAAAGAACATCCTTAAATACTTAAGAAGGACTAAGGAAATGTTCTTGGTCTATGGAGGTTTTGAAAATGATCTAGTTGTAAATGGTTACACAGATGTATGTTTTCAAACTGATATAGATGATTTTAGATCACAATCTGGATATGTGTTTATTTTGAATGGGGGTGCGAAGAAGTGGAAAAGTTCGAAGCAAGAGACTATGGCGGATTCTACAATAGAATTTGAGTATATTGCAGCGTCTGATGCAGAAAGGAGGAAGTTTGGATTAAAAAGTTCATTTCTGAACTAGGTGTGGTTCCAAGTATTGCTAACCATGTTTGTTTGTATTGTGACAATAACGGGGCAATAGCACAGGCCAAGGAACCTAGATCACACCACAGATCCAAACATATACTCGGGCGTTTTCATCTCATCGGAGAAATTATTGAGAGGGGATACATAAAGATTTGCAGAGTACCTACGGAAGACAACGTTGTGGATCCATTGACAAAAGCTCTTCCACAAGCAAAACATGATGGTCATTTTATATCATTAGGCATTAGATGCATATATGATTGGCCCTAGTGCAAGTGGGAGATGTTGGGGCATGTGCCCTAGGTCAATCCATTAACTGTCTTTATGAATACTTTTAGTTAACAAAATAGAGGATTTTATTTGTCGTTCATTATAATTAATTTGCATGTTTACATTATAATAAGATCCATGGGTATTTACAAAAATATCCTAAAATTCCCTAGTCGATCATTATACTGGGAACTATAATGAATTAAGACCAGTGTGAGTCTTGATTGATGATCATATGATGATTATACGTATAGGGATACGAATCGAGATCACGAGTACTTGTTAGGGAACAAAGTACTGGACCGACCCGCTATAAGAACATCAAATGGATTAAGTCATAGTTGTTTCTCATGATAGGTATATTTTTCAGTCCTCTGACTTGAGATTATCAGAAATTTCAACATTAGGAACATAGTGATTTGACACTATCAAACGTTGTCTTTAACCGTACGATTATAAAGGTTGTGATTGGTTACTATGTGAGCAATATGTTGAAGTTGTGTAATCAAGATAGAATTTGTCCCTCTCATATAAAGAGAGATATCTAGTGGATCCCTCGATGTGTTAGACTGTTAAAAGGTCTAGTCTAAGTGAATTGATATTGATCAATGTCACTTGGATGTCTTCAGTCTACCTAGAGATCGAGACTAGTACGATTGAACATGTTGGATGACAATTCCTTGCCCTACGTTTGATCAAAAGGATATCGTGTGACAAAAGGATGTTATATACACTATTGATTAGGTTGTATCGATTTGATATTCGTACAACTTGGGTAGTCATAATGTCTTGCTAGAGGCCGCTTATGACTTGTATACCAAAATGTGTTTTGGTACACTGCCCACGTTGTATGAGCTTATTGGGTCGTACACTAAGAATGGTTTTGCGATATTTTAAAATGGTTCAAAAAAATGAATTTTATTTGATAAAATTTATTATGGAAATGTCCTTGTGGTGTATTACACGTATACTTCTTTAAGTAGGGGTATATGTGTAATTTACTTAACCGTCTATATACAATGTATAAATAGACGCTTTAAGTTAGAATACACAGACGAAAGATTAAAAGGCTGAAACTGTATTTTCGTTTGAGAAACGATTTAGGGTTTTTGGTATGCTCTAGATCGTTTTGGAGAGAAACAAAAAGGTTTGGTATTCTCTCGAAGCTAGCACTTCAAATCTCGGCCGCTGGTCGTGTGTGTGGACTGCTGATAGAGGGCGTTCGTCGTTGGCAGCGTCTTAGAGATCGATCAACCTTCAGAAAGGTATATTGTGACTGAGGTACGATTAAGTTTTTCATGGTTTAAACATTTTTAATGGAATTAGATTCGGATCCCGTTGGGGTTTTTGTCAAAACTGTTTTGTAATCTCCGCTGCGTATGAACCCCAAAACCCAACAGATTCTACTATTGAACTCATTCCTAGTACGAAACCTATTTCTATATCACCATATAGACTGGCACCCAAAAAGTTAGCTGAGTTGAAGACTCAGCTGGATGAATTATTATTGAAAGGCTTTATCTACACAAGCATGTCGCCTTAGGGAGCACCATTATTGTTTGCAAATAAGAAGGACGGTAGTTTCTGGATGTGCACTGACTCTCAACAGTTGAATAGGGTAACCATTAGAAATAAATACCCACTCCGTAGGATCGATGACCTATTTGATCAGTTATATGGAGCAATATTTTGTTTGAAGATAGACTTGAGGTTAAGATAACACCAGTTGAGAATATGGGAGGAAGACATAAAGAAGACTACTTCCAAAATGAGATATAGACTTTATGAATTCATTGTGATGCCGTTTGACTTACCAATGCACCGGCAACGTTCATGGATCTCGCGCATAAAGTATTTAGGCCTTATCTTAATAAGTTCGTCATTGTCTTCATCGACGACATCATGATTTATTCCAACACTAAATGACCTTGCAAACTTTAAAGGATCATCAGTTTTATGCTAAGTTTAGCAAGTGCGAGTTTTAGATTTTGGAGTTGCAATTTCTAGGTCACGTGGTGAATGCGAAAGAGATTTCTATAGATCCAGTTAAAGTAGATGTCATCACAAAAAGGCTGCAACCCATCACGGTGATAGAGATTAGAAGTTTTCTGGGATTAGCACGTTATTATCAAAGGTTCGTGAAAGACTTCTCAAATATTGTGGCACCAATGTAAAGGCTAACTCAAAATAATGTGGAATTTGAGTAAATAGAATAATGTAATAGTGTTTTCAACAAATTACAAGACAGACTGACTTCGACACCTGTATTGGTACTTTCTGAAGTGAGGACAGGATTGGTTCTTTATATTGACGCTTCAAAGATCGATTTGGGATGTTTTTTAATGCAAGAAGTAAGGGTAATTACCTATAATTCAAGACAGTTAAAGATACATGAAAATAACTACCCTATTCATGATTTGGAGTTCGCAGCAGTTATGTTTGCTTTGATGATATGGAGGCATTACTTGTATGGTGAAAAGTTCATAGTGTTCTCAGATCAAATAAGTCTGAAGTACTTGTTTACATAGAGCGAGTTGAACAAGTGGGAAAGAAGATGGCTCGAGTTCTTGAAAGACTTCGACTTCACACTTCAATATCATCTTGAAAAGGTGAATGTGGTGGAAGATGCTACGAGTCATATGAGGAAAGAAACAGAGGATGTGTGCATGATGATAACTAAGGAGTATAAATTGCTCGAGGTCTCGGTGTGAGTTACCTATGAAAGAGTTCGATCTTTTAGGTTCCTCGATACGAGTTACGATCATAGCTGAGCTATATGTTATTTTAGAGTAATAAACGGTCAAAGAGTCTATACAGAATATGGCATGTAACGATTATAGGCTAACGGTAAGGATATCTAGATTGGAAGCTTTCGGTAGATGGAGCATTGAAATCCAGGGATAGTCTATGGATACCATTGCATGCACATTTGAGAGAGGATTTACTTTAGGAAACTCATCAATCATGTTGTACTATTCATTAAGGGAGCAAAAAGATGCACTATGACATGAAATGAATGTATTGGTGGTCGAGATAAAAGTGGATATTGCTAAGCATATCTAGGAATGTATGACTTGTAAGAAAGTGAAAACGAATCATTAGAAGCTGGGAAGGATGTTGCAACCCTTACCTATTCTAAAGTGGAGGTGGGAACATATAGCTGTGGACTTTTTGACCAGGTTGTCGACAACACGAAAGAAACACGATGTTGTTTGGATGATGTAGATCGTTTGACTAAGTCTGTGCATTTCATTCCTATTTCCATAGGAGATCCAGTAGACAAGCTGAGCGGAAAATATAGTAATGAAATCTAGAGGATACACGATGTTACGATTTCTATTGTTTCATATCAAGACCTATGGTTTACTTCCAAGTTTTAAAAAGGTTTACATACCCGGATAGGAACCAGGCTCAATCTCAGTGCTGCATTTCATTTTGAGTCAGATGGCTAGATTGAGAAACTTATTTAGATTCTGGAGGATATGCTCAGTGCTTGTGTGATAGATTTCTCTGGAGTTGGGAAGACTACTTACTTTTATACGGGTTTGTATACAACAATTGTTTTCAAGCAAGTCTTAGTATGACATTATTCAAGGTACTATGTAGAAGGCCTTGTAGGTATCCAAAATGTTATGCAAAGGTTGGTGACACAGTGTTTATAGGGCCAAAGATCGTGTAGGATCACACCGAAATGATTAAGTAGATTAGGCAATGACTACAAACCACCTAAGATAGATGAAAGAGTATGCTTATAAAGATCGTTGAGATGTTGACATAAAAAAGAATGACTATGCACTACTTAAAGTTTCATTGATGAAGGGACATTACAGATTTGGGCTGAAAGGGAAGCTTACTCCTATGTACATTGCACCATTTGAAGAGACCAAACAAATTGGTCTGGTTGCCTACAAGTTAGCTTTGCCACCTTAACTAGAGGAAGTTCATAATGTATTTCATATATCCATGTTGGGGAAGACAACGACTAAGCCTACACCATCTATTGATTAGAGTCAGGTTGACTTGAGGGAAGATAAGTTGTATGATGAACAACCAATTCAGGTTCTTGGCAGGAAAAACCAGAAGCTCCGCAACAAAGAGGTTCAACTAGTGAAGGTCCGATGGCAATTTCATATAGATAAGGAACTAATTTGGAAGTGAGAAGTACATATGGAGGAGCACTTTCCAGATCTCTTAGAATTTTAAAGTACGGCTTACTTTTAATTTCAAGGATGAAACTTCCTAAAATTGAAAATATTGGAACGACCCTAAATCTCTATTTTGATAATTAGTCCCTTTATCAATGTAATTTAGTAGATCTACATGGTATATATGTAATGGTGTGAATAATGTGTATACTGTATACTATTTAGTTGATTTAAATGGGAATATAAACCTAAGTTAATGGAAATAAGCCCTAAGGACTTGTAAAATAAATATAACAAAGAAAAAGGGCAAATTGATAATTAAACATACCTAAGTGTATTTACGTAAAATACAAGGAAGGATAGATTTAAGATGGACTCTGGGATCATCTTAATACTTAAACCCATTAAGATGAGATGTTGCGATTGGTCAACATAACATTAAGTTCATTAACTAAGTATTTAAACCAAAACTAGGGCTTAAAACCACTTTTGGGTAGAAATCACTACATAGAGAAATTGATGAGGAACTCTAGGCCACTCATTTAGTAGATTTGGTGCAGGAGAGAGAACTCTCATCAAGATCTTACAAATCAAGGTAAATACTTGCCTTATCTTCTTTAATTTCATCTATTCGATTCACATATTCAATTTTGGCATGAAATTATGGTTTCTCTTAGGGTTTTAAGATGGAAGATGAACCCCTATGTTTTGATTCGTCATTTGTGTCATCTCCATCTCATCTTCTTTGGTTTATTCAATTGGGGTTGTAAAATTTATGTGTTAATAATGGTTTTGTGGTTTGGATCCATTCTTTGATTGAATGGGTATGATCTTGGGGTTTAAGACGAGTTGTTCCTTACTATTTTGATTGGATAGGGGTCGACATGAGTTTTTTGGGAATATGCAAATTGGATTTTGATTATGAAATTCTGAGTTCGTGCTCAGCGACCAGCCAGCACCTCGCACATGGGCAGTACGAAGCTGGCTATGTTGCCGCATGGATAATTGAAGAAGTCGACCCAGCGATTCTCCGCCATCGCACGGCGATGGCAAATCGCTTAGACTTAGTTGAGGTTTTCAATTAAAATTTTGCGGTTTCGTCCTAGTGCCATGTGGGTAAACCTAGGGCACTAGGACGACATTAGACCTTTTTACAAATTTAAAATTGGAGGTTCTATTTTTGAAAATTACTGAGTTTTATTGAGATATAATGCTGGGACAAGAATTAGGGCAAGGGTAACTAACCCCGAAAACTTTTGTCGTCACGACGAAGGCATGACATTGATTTGGAAAGGGTTTTACATCATTTTTAGGATTTTAATATCAATCGATTAAACTTACCTCAAATAAAACATATAAATCATACATACATGAACCTATATAAATGTAGATACGAGGAGAAACATATAGGAATTTTCAAGTTATAATTAGATAGGATAGTATCGCTTCGAGGTAAGTGGGGCCTGTTTATTTTCAATCATGTCATGCTATTAGTTATGCTAGGATTCACGGTAGTGAGAGATTGATCTCTTGCTTGGAATCAAATTGAATATATCTTATTGTTTCCGCTTTATCTTGTCTTTTTAGCTCTCTATTTATAAATGCATGTGGAACCGATATGTTCGTAATGAATAATTGTAGTGGAACCTCAGACTGGAGAGCCGACGACCACTAATCATCTCCCTCTACTATTATATGATACTTTTGAAGGCTAGTATTGGTAGGTGGGATCGTAATGATGTTTATACAGCAGTCAATTGAGGGGTGATCATATTTTGATACCTTTAAAGCTAGTTGGTTGTCATATCTCACACTTTATATCAAATTTCCATTTCGTTGAATGTATGGTATTCATGTTATAGTTGTTATCTTGTTGAATATCTTGTTCGGGCTTTGCTTGTTGTATCTTGCAATATATAGTATGCTTGTTATATTATCCATTCATGTTCGGAATGATTGTAGGGTTGGTCAATAACCTATTTCATGCTAGTTATTACACATCAGGTATTACTTGGACGATTGAGGAAAGTAAGCTTTCTAGTTTACTGAGGTGCTACTCGTGATAAAGGAAAGAGCAAGATCATAACATAGAAACTTTTTTTTCTTGTTTGCAAGGTTGTTTATTTATATTTATTTAGTTATGAGACATTTATGTAATAAGTATAGGATTATCATGGGCAGAATTTGTGAAACCCATAATCTAGTAGTTTAATTTTTGTAAGACTTTTACTTTATTTCCGCACTTAATAGACTTAGAAGATTTTTACTCCGCACTAATTATATATCTTAGTAGTCTATTTGTAGATTGTCTTGATGTATTTCAACAGGTTAAGGGTTACTAGACCCAGCTCGCTTGGTCATCTCGAGAGGTTTGGCGATAGTTTAGGTTGGGCGGTGATGTTGTATGCTGCAAGTATAACAACTCTCTTGTAGTAATAGTGTAACCAACATACATTACCTACGGATATCATCCTCAGAGAAAAGGTGTATGCACTCGTTGTGTACTTAACAACAATTACTCTATTGCTAATGAAATCTTTTTTTGTTGGTTTTATAACTAAACTAAACTAATCTATACTAACAAATTGATGCAAATTACTTAAACTCTTACATAAGACTATCTTAGTTCACAACTTCACCTAAGTAATGTAATACTATGCTTTTCAACTCACTTCATCATCTTTATTATATGTGTAATGCCTAATTTGAATAGACATATTTCTATTAAATCCATTTTAACCTTTGGTCCTGACGGAAAAGATTCTAATGTGCAAATTAGAAATCCACCTACCGGTATAAATAACGTAAGCTCTACATTGATTTAATGTTCTAAATCCTTAGATTCATAACCAATTAATTATATCATTCGTGCCTCCCTAATCAACAACTAGCGCTCGATGTTGTGTATTATGATTGTACCATCTATATTCGACTTAAAAGCTTCAATGACCATTATAAAACCTAATATCAACAAACACATTATCAAGATGTTCGTAGCATTACGCTCAGAATCAATACAAATTCTAACCAATGCACTTTTATGTTTCAACTCTATTTATGTTTATAGCATAAATTTATACCATAGGATCCATTGATCCTCTAAGATTAATAAAGTACTCACATTTCATTGAAACAAACATACATATAGTGGTATTCATTGAAATTAGAGATATAATGAAATAAAATTCTATCAAATCAATAAAAAATACCCAAATTGCCGCATGTGAGTATTCAATGTCTTCTCTCAAGAAATCTCCTTAATACTCAAGAATAAAGTAAACCTCTTCTAAACAATGTTAATGGTGGTTAATATATGATAAGTTGTGTTTTTACCACGTTCACTTATATATTTATATTCCTTAATCACGTTTTTAACAATTTAACTTGAAATAGAACTTTGTTTTCTATTTTCTTCTCTTCTCGACGTTGTCGCTTAAATTTCAAGGTTATGTGTATACTCCTACGACGTCGCGCCGCCACCTATGTACTGAGTATCCTGTGTGAAATCTCTCTCTTCCATGGTCTTGGCGTTGTGTGTATGTCTTCCCCCTTGACCTCCATGGTGTTGCCACTGTGCTGGTCATCCTTAGCCGTTTTTCTTCAATTGCTTTCTCTCCCATGCCGTTCCTTTTTTCCCATGCTGTACCTTTCCTTCCCATAGCGCCACACTACTTGGCCATTGCGCCAGACCTTATGTGGTGTGCATTAACTCTGTTTCTTCTCGAATTCACTCATTTCCTTCCATTATGCCTTGTTTACCTGAAAATGCATAAACACCATCAATTTGAGCTTATTTAGGGATATTTATATTAAATATACTACTCAATTAGTCTTATATATAATTATAAATAATCATTTATGAAATACCCCAAAACTTAGGGTTTTACACGTCCTGAGTAAAATTGTATTTTACTAAGTCCCCTAACTACTCTTATTACCTAGTTCACATTCATTTTACATTGTTCATGGAATATCATTTAATTCACTAAATTTAAGTTAATAATCCACTCAAGAGTTTTTCTTTTCAAAAACTTAAAAGTTTAAGACATGTAGTTTTAATAACACATATAACTCACTTTTGAAACACTGAAGTAGATCATAACCGAAACCATCAGTACTTATAAGTTTGTTCTACCTCAACACTCAAGTAGCAAGTGTACAATCTCACGAATTCTCATTAAGCTTAGGAATTCACAAAGAAGCTTAGATCAAACTGACTTTGGTAGACTTTAGCACTTCAATAGTCTATAGGACTTAACATAGTTGGAATGAAAACTTAACTCAATAAAGCTACTAGCACTCGAGCTAAAATCTTTTATTTGAAGAGTTTCAATTTAACTTTCGTGTTCTTTTCTTTATTTTTATCTCTCTTTTCTCTTTTTTTCTCCTTTCTCCTTATATTTTTTATTTCACGGTCCCTGCTCTTTTTCCTATAGACTATGTTTTCCTCTCTTTTTCCAACCATCGAATTCATTGCCCTATTTCCTATAGAACTTGTAGGACTCTATATTATTTTATTTCTAAGACTCTTGTAGGCATTTCTCACTTTCACTTTATCAAGCAAGTTAACTCCAACTTTTCTTTTAAAATACGTATTTCTTCCTCTCTTTGCTATAAGTCTTTATTTGCTTTTTATTTAAGTAAGATTCATACTTATTACATATTTCCTTAGAGATCTAACTTTTTTCACAAGAAGTGTACTAGTAATTTCCTTGCTTTTGTTTCAAGTTCATGGGCTTCCCTAACTCTAGGTTTCTAAACATAAAATTATACCGTTGTTTGCTACATTTAAAATTTTTCTTCAAAAATTTATAAACACTCTTTTGAGTTTTATACCAAAAAGACACTTGTATTTTACTCATCTTCAATTAAAGGAATGAACATGTAAATGAACTATTTATTCATCAAATATTACTATATATAACCTAATATGTAATACTAAACATGTTTGAATAGTAAGTAAACGACGTATAATACGCTACCATGCTTTCCTCTTTAACTGCTTCAAAAATAAAGTTTTAAATGATCATACCTGCATTGTTTATCCTTATTTTTATCTTTATTAATACATCTCATAGTATAGTGTAGTGTTGATGCCCAAAACTTAAACCAAACCTTTTCTTCAAGGTTTAAAAATAAGTCTGAAACATGAAAACACTAAAACACACAAACATATATAATAACACAAGATATAAAACCATAAACTAAACATCGAATTTAAATATTTAAATAAGTAACAAAATATCCCAAATGTAAAGTTAAATGGTATCAATTTATCTCTAAACTCCCCTGATCTAAAGAAATCTTAAGATATTGATATAAGGATAGTGGGCCGTCATCATCATCTGCATCACTAACTCCAATATAGGATGGTGTTAATGGATGCTCTACCCTCGTGCTTTACACCACATCTGGATCAAGCATAATTTGGTGTTGTTCGAAAGCTAAAAGACCTGTGAGTCGATCTCCTCTATTTGATCCTATCATATCTAGCTACGTCCCTTTGGTGATCGGTAAAAAACAAGAAGTTCTGCTGCCCATTCCATTTGTCTTGCTCATATCTCCTTAAGGCTTCACGATACCGTGCTTTGTCCTCTTGGTAATATCTCATCATCTCAGCAATCCATAGCCTCTGCTACCGTGAAGTCAAGTCATTTGATGGTGGTACTAATGGTTGTGTTTGAGTAGGTGGTAGAAAAATCTTAGGACCATCCAAGTCCTTATCTCCAATAATATGGTCTATAAACTCATGGCCCTTAGCGAATCCCTATTGTTGCTCCTCCTCTTCTCCATATCGTTGATCTTCTAACTCTTAGGCTAACTCTATTGTTGTTGTTGTTGTTGTTGTTGTTGTTGTTGTTGTTGTTGTTGTTATTGCATGATCCTCCTGCTATTTGGCTAACAATTCGACCTCAAGTCTGTTGCCCTCTACTTTTTCCCTTTCATCCTCAGAGTCTTGATAACCAGTTAGTGATTTTAGTGTGAGCATAAAGGCCTCATCCATGATTTTTTAGGCCTCAATATCAAATTCCTCATCTCTAAGCAGTCTCACTCTGGTCTTCAAGCGCAACTGAGTGATCAATATTGGAAACAATAATTTATTGTCTCGCTCTATGATAATGGACTCCTTCAGATTGTTGTAGATGATCTTATCGATGTTGATCCCCCATTATATGTAATCTCAAATAAACAAGCTGCCTTTGGCTTGTTGATCTATCCCTACTGAGTGGTGGGATATAGAGAACCTATAAGAAAATATTGTTGTAACAACCCTAATAAATCAATCCTAGACATTTGCATAATAGGACCATGACGTGTTGGCTAATCCTACGTGGCGACTCAGTCAGAACTCAGGCGTCGACACCAAGGTAATAATTCAATAATTTCACTTTTTGTGATGACTTGATTATTTCATATTTATTTATGTGTGCATGCACAACTTTATTGACATTGTTGTCGAATTAACAAGTGAGTGTAGACCTCGAGACATGTGCACATAAGAGGTTGGCTAGGTCGATAAGATTGACAGAACAGAAGTTCTAATAAAGTGAATTAATTGAAATACTTAAGTCATTTGATCGACAAATAATAATTACAAATTAGTTAAGTTTGGCTAATTAATTGGAAATAAACTAACATATTACCTAAGGTTTGGGCTTAAATTATAGTGAATAGGATATACCTTGGGATACTTGTGGGAAGGTCAAACAAAAAATGATCTAAGGTCCTAAGTGAAGAGATGTGGCCCAACATGAACAATACGTTCGAGATAAGTAAAAATCACACATTTAGAGTGTGCGTATGTGTGTGTGCGTGTGTGCGGGTGTGTGTGTGTGTGTGTGTGTGTGTGTGTGTGTGTGTGTGTGTGTGTGTGTGTGTGCGTGCGTGCGTGCGTGTGTATGTGTGTGTGTGTGTGTGTGTGTGTGTGTGTGTGTGTGTGTGTGTGTGTGTGTGCGTGCGTGCGTGCGTGCGCGTGTGTGTGTGTGTGTGTGTGTGTGTGTGTGTGCGTGTGTGTGTGTGTGTGTGTGTGTGTGTGTGTGTGTGTGTGTGTGTGTGTGTGTTGTGTGTGTGTATGTTTGTGTGTCCCTAAGTAAGTATGTAAGAGAGTATAAATGTAAGAGAGTATAAAATAGAGATGGATAGTAGCTTTTCATTTAAGTTAGTGGTGAAGAGGTGGTGGTGAAGAAGAAAATCATTTGCTATTGAAGATCTTGATTAAGCCAAGGAAGTTAACTTTTAATTTTATTAAAATTTGATGTTATGGATTAAATGCATGGTATATTTGATGAATTTATTGTTTTTAGTTTGATTTTTTGGAGTTGATCTTAATTGGATGGATTTAAAGAAAAAAAATACTGCTCTAGATTTTTTAAGGAAGAAAAGAAGAAAGAATTAAAGAAGGAATGAGAGAAACAAAGAAAAAAAGAAAACAAAAAAAGGGACCAACCATTGTTTCCTCTCTTTTGTTTGTGTAAAATGAAAGAGGAGGGTGGGAGGGACCGCATGCATGGGAAAGGAAGGATCGCACGCCCGTGCTTGTGATCCTTTCCTGTTTGGAGCGAGTTTAGGTTCAGCCTAGCCCAAAACCAAAAAACATATATATTTTTATATATATTAATTAATCAAAAAACCATAAATAAATAATAGAAAACTTAGGAACATTCAAGAAAAATAGGCAAAAATCTGGAAAAATAAAAAAAACGAGAAAAATTATAGAAAAGTTAGTTTTAGAGGTTTTTTTGTGGATTTTTACTTTGAGACTCTCCTAGAAAGATGTGTCAGTGCTAAAACTTCCCTATTTTGAATTATTTTGGGATTTAAAAATCTAAATTATATCAAATAGGACCAAACACACCTATTTCATTGGAAATTAATATTAGGGGCCTATGGGACTAGTATCAAGCATCAAGTACATATTTTGAGGCGTGGGGTGGCTACGATTGCCTGGTATTTGGTGTATTAAGGTAAGTAAACTAGTAAGAAATTCAATATTAATTCTTTTTCATTTCCTTGCTATATTTGATGAAATAATTACTATTATTGGACTCTACTTTCCTGCCGAGTAACCTAAGGTCTAAGTGGTCATGTCTAATCATGTCCACTCACGGGTTGAGCAGCCAACTAGCTCTCATGACTTCTCGTTGAGTCTGAATCCTGTGAGTGAGCATCCTCTCAAGTATTCGAGTTGCATTATGGTTGAGCATCCAGTTAAGTCTATGGCTCCCTTTGGGATTTTTCTAGCGATGCAGCTCAAACAAGTAAACATTGATGAATAGATTAGGTATAGTTGAAGCGACTTAACCCACCGCACCATTTTTAGATACTTGCACATTTCAAGTGGCTTTGAGCCCATGTGTAGAGCGTCAGAACCACTTAATCCCCATCCTTTGCTTCTAGGTTACTTAGTCCCCACCGTTGATCATTGTAGTCTGTTTATCATTTGTTTTATTATTCTTTCTCAACACTTTTCTTTCCAGCATGATTTATGGATTCGTTTATTGGTTAATTTGATTACTATTTAACTTTTCTAGATTTACTCATTGGAATTGTCTCCGCTTTTGGTGACAATTGTAGCTTCCTCTAGTAATAGGGGTAAAGAGCTTGTGATCGGTGACCTCATCTGAGCTTCCCTCAGAGTCAACTCCTCTCTGCTACTACTGTAGGTATATTTTTGATATTTTGGACTGTACACATGATATATACTAATGATTTTGGTTACCTTGGGGTTCATTTTGGGTTGTAAGGTGTTGTATACATGTATATGACACTTCTTCACACTGTTTGTCACCAAATATATACATGAGATCTACTTTTCCAGGATTTCCATATCTAGGTATGTCCCAACTACCTTTTTCTTATTTAAGATCCTTTAAATATTTTTTTTTAATTTCATTGCATAAACATTAATACTTGTCAAAGTAAATAACAAACCTAATAAGCAACTAATGATTATAACATGGATAAGAGGCTGACTAGGCCTGCATTAACTCAGTGGGAATTGACCAGGTATCCACATATTTCTAGGCTGGGCGAGGCCTAGTTTGTGAGGACTGACACCGTCACAGTTGCAACATTCAGTAAACTTTCCTAACACTGCCTTTGTTAATTTCCTTTGACATATCATCAACTCCCATTACACGGTCTTGTTGTGCTCAGATAACCAATGATCGCTCTATGGCTCTGAAATGTCATATGTTATAGCATTTCTCATATAAGTTATCCGGGAAACTCGCTCCAATGAAGTGCTCCAATCCATAGATGTTATTAATTTCATGCTCATTAAAGGGGCCAAACACCTTTCTCACCTTCATTGCTGCATTCTTCCTAGTAAACTTTGCATTGTCATAAAACTCGTATACAATTTCAGTAACTCCTCTAAATTCATTAATTCTATAATCTTGAATTAAATGCTCCTAATTTTGTTGCCTAGTGAAGTTGTTCATACTTAGCTACCAAATTAATACCTCCCTCATAATGGAACTCCCTATGCTCAATCACCTCAAATCTATCCTTGGCCTTTCTACTATTGAAATACTTCGACTTAAATAACCTAGGTTCCTCTTCATTAAGATCTTTTAAGGTTGATGCTTTAAAATTATTTGCTCTTACTTGATTAACTTGCCTCCTTGTTCTCAACATTTTCTCAAATTCACACAACTCAATAATGCAACTAGCAATTCGAGTCTTGAAATCACCGAAAAATTAAGATTTATATCATATGGATCACTCACATGCCGAATAATGCAAAAAACATAAAATGGGTCTCAATGAGTCTTATTGATGCTGAATATTCACGCAGCTTGAAAACCCTAATCAACAACCTAGTATCCACTATCCATGCAATTTCATCATAGTTTCTCAAAATTTCAAATCATAACTAATGAAATTGTAAATTTACCTCAATCCAGGACTACTTTTCAGTGTAGAACACTCCTCCAAGTCTCTATCAATCTAATCCACCTCACTTCACTAACAACTTAGAACCCTAGTGCTTTCTTGAAATTAAATCCCCAAATCGAAGCCCTAGCTTTCCATTTTGTGCCAATCTACAGTGCACTTTCTCATTTCACACTCAATCATCAGGAACTCTCTTTCCTCACTTAGAAATTTTCAGTCTTGGGTTCTAGAGAAATGTATATGTGACAACCCCTTCCTTAGTCTAAGGCACCACTCGACCTAATCCCGTCATTGAGCCCTAACCTCCACTACGTAGGACTTAACAACGTATTAGTCCACCTTTCTAATACAGTGACCTCATTAGCTACTTTTCTAATAAACCTTACACCATTCTCATACTTAATAGTATCTCAGAGTAAATTAAGATGTTATACAGTTTGAAGATTATTCAGCTAAAATCTTGACAAATTAGTGGAAGCCATTCATATAAAACCTTAATATGGGGAAAACCAAGTAACAAAGATCACATGCATATATAACAAAATAGCAATAATTATATATCAACATGTGTCTGGTCGGTATACTATATTTCATCCCATAGATAGAACCCCAAATTTATATAGAAGAAATATATTATTCATGCAACAAAATCTCAACCTACAATGTCAAAAGTAATAGTACTCCAAAAGCTTACCGGTAGTCGTCGATATCTCCTCGCCCAATTTGTTATTCGATGGATTTGCACCCACCGCTATAAAAAAATAGTGAGTACAATAATGTAAAAAGTAATACTGAGAGAGACTTATCCACATTTTGAAATACAACAAGATAACAACTTACAATACATACATTCATTACACCATAATAATCATTGATACGCAAATACATTACCAAATAATGTAGCATATATAGACTATTCAAATGAACCGCCCATTTTAAATTGTGTACCTAACACATTAGCCCATATATAACATATTGTTCACATAGACCATATGTATCCACTTATTTAGTTATCCACATAGGTATTTTCCTTATTGGGTGTGAAACACAGTATATCGACCTCATGTATCAGGTCCACACACATAGTACTTCGGTATTACCCTTATTGGTCATCGTTTATGCATAGTTATTCTTCTTATTAGTTGTGAAACATAGCATATTGACCTCATATAATAGGTCTGCATTCATAGTACCGCGGTATTATCCTTATTGGTCGCCACTTATGAATAGGCATTTTTTTTATTAGTTGTGAAACGTAGCATATCGACCTCATGTAATAGGTCTACACATATAGTACTTTGGTATTACCCTTATTGGGCACTGCTTAATCATTTCACACATTGGCCCAATTATTACCTTTCAGGTAATAGCTTATATAGCAGTGCACGTAGGTACTATCCCTACTAGTTATAAGACACGGCTTATCGACTTCATGTAATAGTTCAGTACACATAGTAATTTGATCCTAATCGGTCACTGCTTATTCATTTTATCAACCTCATATAGTAAGTACATGACACTAACTAGTCAGTATATTGACATCCTCGATTCCAATACCCTGTGTGCCACGTACACCCCAAACCATATCAGCTAACCTAAACATATATTCTAATTTAACTACAATCACACAATTTAAGTAAGCACATAAATCGTGGCATTAAAGATCCAAGCAAGCATAACAATATAAACAACTGTAAACAAGCAACAACATCAAGGCACAAAATGAAGAAAATTATCTCAATCAGTTTACTTACAATTCATGCAAATTTCCTAGGCTAATACAGCCTCCCGACACCCTGTATCTCGCCAACAACCTCTCGAGACTCTTTCCTAGTTTCCCTAGTATACACCTAACGCTTTGATTGATCATAACTTGGTCAATTTAACTCCGAATTCCAAATTTCTTTATAGCATATTTAATTATTTTTTGCAAGGAATCCAAATATGTAATCCAATTGAATAATAATCTCATCTATCTGTGAAATCACATAAAAACCAGAACTAATTTGATACATCTAATTTTCTCAAGGCTTTTTAACTAGTTATGGAGACTTGCTTACCTAATGATGTAAGTCCCTCAGCTTGATCATCTTTTCCAAATTGTCATAAATTCACCATCAACCTTACTGATCTTCTTCTCCAACTTACTTCTTCTCTAAGTAAATGAATGAGAATGAAGTGGTTTGCATGAGTTGATCTATTCAATCTTATGTATTTAGATAAGATTGATTAATAGCCATCGATCTTAATGTACACATATATCTTGAGACTAATCGAATGGCCTACATCATGTTTTACATCCACTAACTATCCTTTGCTAACACCAACTTCATACCTAATTGGTCTATTGATGTGTCCACACGTATCTCGATGAGCATCAAATGGTTATTGTTTTAATTTTCTTAGGTTACATTTAATGTAAATCAACTATAGCCACATCTAATTCATCTAATTAAACTATATTAACTTAATTTAAACTTACTACACCACTCTCTACCCCGGTCCCACATTGGCATGCATCTCAAGGCGAATCCCCGCTAACTTCATGACAACTATATACAAGTAGGAATGACTTAGTAGTCTACACATATACATCAAACTAGGCATCCCCGCTCTTGGGCCACGTCATAGGTCAGCAACCTTAATTAGGGACTAATTTACTATTACTAAATTTTGGGCCATTACAGTACGCTTAGTAGGTTGTGCTTGAGTTTGGATGCAAGTGTGAATGACATGGTGAAAATAGGGTTTTGATCCCCTCAATGACACTGGTTTCGTGCCTTAATAGGCACAGCGCCGTGACTGTACCACTATGGCATCAACACCCCTAAAAGTGTTTTTATGTTCTCTTGCATGACGCTCTGCTGGCGTTGTGCTTACTACCCATGGCGCCATATGTTACATATACAACATTGACCTCTTAGTCTGTATTTTTCGCATATATTTTTCATTTAATCCTATTTGGCATTTCCTTGACTTTGCGTATTATAAAACGAGATGTCATGATTGTGTGAAATACATTTAAATATAAAAATTCCATAAAAAACTTACCCTTGATTTGCCTTTTACCTCACTTTCATCACTTGAACTCCATCGCTCTTTTACACTATTAACTGACTTTATCAAGAAAATTCCATTTCGATGAATTGTCACCTGACAAATGGCCTTACTTAGAAAACTCTCCACTTGAAGTTTTGTCATTCGATTGCTTAGGTTGGATAGTTTTGCTATAATCACAGCTCACGAATCAATCTAATATACGCCCTCTAGTTTCCTCATTGTGGAACGAGTGCCGACTGTAGAGTTTTGAGAAATAAGATCTAGGAGATCTAATGTTCCATCTTCATCCTTGGTTAGTAGAAAATCACCTGTTGCGCCATCTGCTAGTGTTTATATGCCATGGTTCATCCCCATTTCATGTATTCATGTCCTGGACATCTCCTCAGCATCTCCTTGAATCTTTTCCAAGCCTCTCCAAGAGACTCGATATCTTCTTGCTTAAATTGATTGATTTCTAGCTTCTTTTCACTGACCTTCACTATGGGAAAGAACTTGTTTCGAAATCTTTCATTGCACTACAAAAAAACAGCAAATCAGAAACGGAATTAGAAACGGAAATAAGTTCCGTTTCTAAATCAGAAACGGAATTAGAAACGGAATAAGTTCCGTTTCTAAATTAAAAAGTTAGTGACGGAATTGAGACGGAAACATTCAGAGACGGATTTGAGACGGATCAGAGACAGAATTAGAGACGGAATTAAATTCCATCTCTGAAAAATGGCGCCAACATTCCCACCAAAACTTTCTTTTTTTTTCAACCGTTCATTATGTCTCGAGATTCGTGCATGCTTGATCTACATACCCACAACTGTCCGTCTCTCCCGAAAATCACTCAGCTCTCTCTCTGTCTCTCAAAACCTCTCTCTGCCTCTCTGTCTCTCAAAACCTCTCAAAACCTATCTCAACAAACCTCTCCCTCACCGCTCTCTCTCTCTCAACAAACCTCTCTCCCTCACCGCTCTCACCGCTCTCTCTCACCGTCACCGCTCTCTCCTCTCTCTCTCTCACCGTCACCGCTCTCTCCTCTCTCTCTCTCACCGTCACCGCACTCTCTCTCTCTCGCTCTCGCTCTCTCTCTCTCGCACCTCTCTACTCTCACTCTCACCAATAGCCATGTTGTTCGTCTGAATCGATTTCGCGTACCAAACCCTAGATTTAGTCCCCTCCGATTCTGTCTTGGTTTCTAGGGTTCGTTCTAGGGTTTCTTTGATGAGGCATGGAGTCTAAAATCGAGTTCGTGATCGATAGGGTTTTGAAGGGTCATGCGGAGATTCGGAGAAATGACGGACCAGAAGCTGGAGCTCGAGCTCAACGAAGCCGGACTCGCTGGCGACCCCCGGCTCGGTCGACGACGACTTTGGGGATTCTCGATGTGAGTTCTATTTTTGGTTTCTAGGGTTTCGATTTTAGATTTTTTTTTATTGTTTGGTTTCTCGAAGATTGCATGTGAGTTTCTTGGGGTTTTGTGGTGTCTAGGGTTTGTTTTTGTGTTTTCGGTAATGGGGTTTTGGTAGAGTTTTGTTTGGTCTTGAAAGCTTCGATCTTTCGTGTTTGGTTTTGTGTTTTTCAGTTTTTGTTTCAATTTGTTCAATTTTCTTCCCTCCCATTTTTTGTTAAACAATTTTCTTGTAGGTACTTACCTTGAATGTTTGTAGAAGACATTGCATTTAGGTATGTTTTGAGTGGACGCATAATGTTAGTTCGTATGTTCTTTTTTGACAATTTTATTTCTACCATTGCTTATCTTTGCCTTGCTAGTTAGCAATCGTGCTCTCAACATGGCTTGTGAAATTTTGCAATTGGAACTTGGAAATATGAACTTGCGCTTATTCGGATCGCCCGGAAAGTTTTATGGACAAGCGCAGGCGCATGTAAGCATGACATACATATTTATATATTAGAGGTAGAGAGATTTTGGAGAATTTTTAAGGAGATGATCAAGCTAGGGGTGGTGTACAAGTTGGTAAGTAGATCTACACAATTAGTTTGCAAAGTTTTGTTTAAAATTAGAGGTTTAGTTTTTGTTTTTCTTTGACTTATAGGGTAAATGAAGTTATTTTCAAAATTGCTTTACATATTTGAGTCACTTAATGCTTCATATAAAAATTCGCAAGATTACAACACGGTTTACAACAATGCAATAGAAAACTTCAGCGAGATAGCGATTCATACAAGCAAGCCTTGAACATCTTGAACAAGAAAAATTTGTAATGATAGAGAGCCTCGCAATGTTGCAGGGAAAATGTGGCATGTTGCAGGATGAATTATCTTCATTCCAAGTAAGTATGGTAATACTTGGAAGCGTTACTTCTTTCCATGCAAGTAGAACTTGCCGAATTCTCCTTCCTCTCCATTTTCTTGTTTGAATCATCATGCTTGAATCGATGTAACCTTTTGTAACTTAGTTGAATTTATAACTTTCTGCTTAATTATTTGTTTTTAGGTGGTCGTTTATGAAGGGAAAATCAGAGAAAAACCTTCCAGCAAATAGGAAGCACGCCAATTCATCAAAGGTTTGTGTCATGTGTGTTTCTTCCCCATATTATAGATAATACATTGTTGTTTATTTCTTCTCATGATTGTGCATGTTTGTGTTTAAGTTTCCTTTAGTTTAATACATTGTTGTTTATTTCTTCTTAGATTGAGGAGGGACATGTGTTGTATGTTCTTTGGTGGCCTAATAATTGAACATGAATGTTAAAAACAAAGGAAATGATATAGTATAGGACTAAACTAATTGTGCATGATTAGCTATAGAGATTTGTCTGACCTTCCTTCCTTTTCCTTGCTATGTCATATATTTGACTATTAGTTAGCTAAATCCTCCGTACATTACTTCCCCATCGGCACACCTCATTGTTTCCTTTTCGATGATTTAAAAAGTCCTTTGAAGGTTCGTTGTCTGACTATTTTTTAAATAGTCCCGCTATTTCCATGTCTAATCATTGTAGTGTACTAATTTGGACTATGCTTTAGAGATGTGGAGGCTTCTTGACCCGAGGCACACTTGATAAGCTTCATGCAACTCATGGATCGGGTTATGTGTCAAATCGAGGCAAGAATACATTTTTTTCCTTTCCTCTTTTATTTCTTTTTCACATGTACCTTGAAAGTGTTTGAAATTTGCATCTCGAAAGCTATTTGTTTCGATGTCTTATTCTTATTCTCAATGAGAAAAAGTCCACATCACTATGTATATTAATAGGGACCCTTGACTGGACTAGTATATTTTTTAGAGAAAGAGACTATATATATATTAATAGGAATTTAGTTACAAAAAGATAGGCTATTATGGACAAGGTGTTCACACTCTCATGGCTACACAAAACAGCCCTGAAAAATACAATGCGAGTTGATATTTATTGCGTCTCCTTTTCTCATAATACTTTACGTACGTTTGTGTTTCATGCTTGATAATCTTTGGATAGTTTGTCATCTTAATAGGGTAGCACCACTGGTACCCCTGCAAAAGAAGGTTTATTTATCAATCTTGAAGAGGGAGCTCCCTATGCTACTTGCACTATCAATCCTTGCAAAACATTGTAATGTCATTGCTTTACTTTTTTCATTTTAAGCTTAAATGTCATCTGTCTCTCTATGACTAAGATATTGTTTTTTCATTTTAAATTGTTGTGACACATGAATCTTTACCACTCTTGATTTCTAGATGATATTTGTTTTTCTCTACAAAGTTTTATCATTTGACTTTTGCATCTTGATGGTTAGCATTGCTATCATGGCATATGATGAGTTACATTCATAAACTAGTTCAAAGTGAACTCTGTTATATTTTAATAACTGTTAATTATATTAATTCTATTAGAAATTTTCAAAAGCAAAATCTGCGTTCCTTTTCATTTTTGTAAAAAACGTGATGCTTATGCCTTGTATTGCTTTTACATGGTTGATTGACACAAAATGGCACGAGCATGTTGGCCCACATGCATGAAACATTCCTATTCTCTTAAATATTCATCATTATTATGTCTAATTTCCCATTTTAGAAACTTATGCACTTGAAGTCTTTGCTTTGTGGACATTTTTATTTTAGCATGACCTTGAATCCTTTGCTTTGTGGACATTTCATGATTATATTGTTGGTTGATTTATTAGGTAAACAGTAATTTGATCTTTACAGTTGACATAAACTAATTGAAAGAAAAGTTATTGGATTTCATGTGTTCTGTTTGTTAAATTACGTTCTTCTTGGATATGGTGTTATTAGACTTATTTGTATAATAGAATGGTGTGTTCAATTATAGTAAAGTATACTATTTTCTTTTGCACTGTAAATGGAGATAGTTTTTTTGCAGTTTTGTATTTTTTATCATGAGTTTGATCTATTTTGCAATATTTGACCCTATCAGTAGGTGATTGGTTCTTCGATCGAGTGGGAGTTAGTGCCATTGATTGCCCATATCCCTGTGACAATACCTGCCATAATCTTTTTTCCAAGTGAGAGATGAGGAAATTAAAGCATATCATGTAACTTTTATAGTTGTTTATATGACTTTTAGATTGATAATTCTTTTCGTGCATATTTAGAGGATTGTAAGTTTTTTTTTTGTGGTTGTTGAACAATAGGATTGGTGGTTTTTGTGAATACTTAGAAATTTGGAGCATTCGTTATACTAGACAATTTTTCGTGGATATATAAATCTTTTTTAAATTTTGAATTTTACATTTTTTTTTCTCTCATTTGAATATTTGTTGATATATTTTGTCGATGTATGAATGTCAAGTTTTGCTTTTTTGGGGGATGTTAGCACCCCCAAGGAGTTGTTGGAGGGGGTGCAGGCGATGAAGTAGGTCCTATGGTTGTAATTACAAGTTATAGGTTGGAGAACCAATTGGATTATGTTTATGTTTGAAATTTAAACAAAAAGGAAAATTAGAGACGGATTAGCAATGGAATTCGGACATTCGTTGCTATTCGTCTCTAATTTTTCAGAATATATCATGAATCAAACAACGGAATCGAGACGAATTCATGAATTTATTATTTCCGTCTCTGATTCCGTTTCTGATTAGAAACGGAATCAGAGACGGAATGCAATTAAAAATGTACCATTTTGAAAAAAATTTCATTTCTGTTCCGTCTCTGTTCCGTTTCTAATTTCCGTCTCTAAATCCGTCTCTAATCAGAAACGGAATTAATTCCGTCTCTATTCCGTCTCTAAATCAGAAACGGAATTTATTTCCGTTTCTGATTGAATCAGCGACGACGATTTTAGAGACGGAATTGATTCCGTTTCTGTTCCGTTTCTGATTTCAATTAGAGACGGAATTTATGCAAATCAGAGACGGAAAATTCCGTTTCTGATTTGCTATTTTTTTGTAGTGTTGGTTTTTGCCCACGAGGTCATACTCCCTACATTTAGTCCTTGGAACTAGGGTTTGGCTTTTACACCCAATAAGAAAAGGAAAATCCTAATCACTTCCTTTGTAACTCTGATAATGTTCACCTTTTCGCACTTTTCTAAAAAATTCTCTACATGTGCAATTGAACCTTCATTGGCTAGCCCATTGAACAAGCTATTTCGCACCACGTTTATCAGAGATGGTCTCAATTCGAACTCGTTAGTGTTGGCAGGAAGCGCCATCACTACATTGTAAGACCCTTAAACTTCTAGTTTGAAGTAGTCACGAAGGCATCTCTATCTCCACACTCTATCCTGCACTACTAGATCACCTTCGGGTTGTTTATTCCCTTGGACCTATTGTTGGTTTCATGCTTGATCCTCAACCATCTTAATTCTTTTCTTTTTCTTTCCTTTATTGGTTATATCAATCTCAGATTCATAAGGCACTAAGTCCTTCTCTCATTTGCTACACATGCACTAGTTATCCCTGAAAAGAAAAAAATAAAAGATTAAGTGCAGAAAGTCAAACTTGAATTTTAAGCCTTTTATTTTTTCTTTATATTTTTATGAATTTGAAAGCAAATTACTTAAAATAAAACATAGCAACTTTTTAAACTAATTAAGTTTAAGTGGCTACATAACCCCGCAACGGCGCCAAAATTTTTTTATGTTGTGTACTACAAGTATAACAACTCGCTTAGAGTAATAATGTAATCAACTTACGTTTACTATGAATATCGTCCTCAGGGAAAGGTGTATGCAATCGTTACGTATTTTACTAAAACAATTCTATTGCTAAGGAAATCATTTTTGTTGGTTTTATAAATAAACTCAACTAATCTATACTAACAAATCAATGCAAATTACTTAATTCTTATATTAAAATTGTCTTAGTTCACAACTTCACCTAGGTAATGAAATAGTATGCTTTTCAACTTATTTTATCTTCTATATTATGTGTGTCCAATGCTTGATTGGAATAGACAGATTTCCTTTAAATCCACTTTAACCTTTAGTCGTGACGAAAAATATTCTAATGTGCAAAATAGAACTCCACCTACCGGTGTGAATAACGTAAGCTCCAAATTGGTTTAATGCCCCAAATCTTTAGATTCATAACCAGTAAATTCTACTATATGTGCATCCCTAATGAACACCTATCACACAATGTTATGTATTTTACGGTTCTACCATCCATATCCGACTTAAAAGCTTCAATGGTCATGATAACTTCTAAAACCTAATATGAACAAACAAACGATCAAGATGTTCATAGCATTACGCTCAAAATCAATACAAATTCTAACCATAGCATATTTTATATTTCTACTATATTCATGTTTATAGCATAACATTCATACCATAGGATCCATCGATCCTTAAGATTAATAAACAACCCACACTTCATTGAAATGAAAATGCACATAGTGGTATTCATTGAAATCAGAGATATAATGAAATAAATCACTATTAAATTAATAAAAACAATACCTGAATCGCCACATGTGAGTTTTCAATGTCTTTTCTTAACAAATCTCCTTAATACTCAAGAATAAAGTAAACATATGCTAAACTATGTTAATGGTGGCTAATCTATAATAAGTAGTGTTTTTACCACGCTCACCTATATATTTATATTCCCTAATCTCATTTCAAAACAATTAGAAACTCCATGTAACAATTTGACACAAAAAAAAACTCTAGTTTCTATTTTCTTCTCTTATCGGTGTTGTCACTTAAGTCCTGGCGCTATATGTATACTCTCGCGGTGTCACGGCACCGCCACTGCGGAAAGCATCTTGTGTGCAATTCCTCTATTTGGTGGTCCTAGCACTGTGTGAATGTCTCCCTGACGCCGTCCCTTGACCTCCACAGCACTGCCAATGAGCTAGTCATCCTCAGCCTTTTTTTCTTCACTTGCTTGCTCTCCCACGCCATGCCTTTCCTTCCTACATCACTACACTACTTAGCCACAATGCCAAACCTCCTGTGGTATGTTTTAGCTTCGTTTCTTCTCGAATTCACTCATTTTCTTCCTTTATGCCTTGTTTACCTTAAAATGCATAAACACCATCAATTTGGGCTCATTTAGGGATATTTATACTAAATATACTACTAAATTAACCAAATATATAATTTTTAATAATCATGTATCAGGCAGCCTTGGTTGTATGAATTAGGGTTGTCACATTCCATACCTACAAGCAAAATGTATTCCTAAAATGCAATTTTCATTGTAAAATAATATTTTTAAAGTTTTTTACATGGTATACATGACATTACATCATGATAGTGTATGTAAATAATCAAAATTCAACAATTATTACATTCCTGCAACTAATATATAAAGAAGAAACAAAAATATCTCAAAATAGACATGGTTAGCAAAAAGATTGTATCATCAAAAGAACAACAACCACAACAACAACAACAACATAGCCTCCGTCTCAAATTAATTGGGGTCAACTATATGGATCATACTTTTCCATTATACACAATTTAGTGATAAAAACACATACAACATGGTTTATATCAAGTATATAACACAAAAACACACATACAACATGGTTAGTGGCAAGAAGTTCATGTTAGAAAAAAAAACACAACAAAACTACTTTTCATCATCGTACTAATGTTATTTTGAACCAATTAAACAAATACATTGTTTTTTAATTCATTCAAGATGATTATTGTTCATAGGCATCTTCGAGGGGCCTACATCATTATGGTCCAAATGGTCTGCATTGTCATTGTCCGAGGGGCTTACATTTTCATGGCCTGCAACCATAGAAACTTGTCATTATTCTTGATTTATATCATCTCTAGTAACAATTTCACTCAAATTACATGGTATTAGGTTGGTACTTAAGTGATGTGAAGATGGAGGAGATGTTTTACCATAACAAAAGGCTTGTGAACTATCAAACTTTATCTATAGATATCGATTAAGTATACACGAGAGTCCATGCTTGTTCTTAAATAAAATCATTGTCAATATGTATCCCTGGAGTATACATGGGAGTGTTATGCCTCGAATACATTTGTTTATGATGAGAAGAATTGTGAGACTCTTCAAAAGTGGGTGGCACATTCCAAAGGCGATAACTTTCATTGATAGTCGTCAAAGATGACGTGGTTGCATCTCCAATGTGCAAAATAAGTATATCATCACCATAAGTCAACTGATGTATCATTTTCATCCCATGAATTTGTACGCAATATTGTATTAAGTTGTATTTTTGAGTAATTGAAATAAATATTAAGAAGAAAGCATAAACGTATATGTAATACCATATACCATATCATGCATCCTTATCAATGCCTCAACCATCGCACCACGATAAGACATGAACCGTCAAGTAATTCTATGATACCACATCATGTGCAGATCATAGTAGTTTGTTGACACTGTCAATGACTCATTGTTAGCAATATTAGATGTGCGTTCGCTCCACATATTGATGTACTCTTCAAGTTCGACAATCCAATCCTTTTTATTTTCTTCTGCAATACTATTTAATGCAACTCTAAGCTTTGCTTCGTAAGAGTGGTATGCTTTAATTTAAACCAAATTATCGTATGACTCAATCAGGATTGTACATTTCAACAATACAAAAGAAAATCAAAAGGGCTTTTGTTTGCCAAATATTACGACCACTGCTAAACTATGCAAGCAATGTCTCTATGAATGGAGCCAAATATGGCTCCCATATTACCTACAATATAATAAGAAAAGAAATATTAGAGTGAGTGGCAATAACATGCATCAATAATGATGAGGTTATTAATCAATATACTTGTTACGGTGTTTGCAAGTCAGTCATTTCTCTATACTTCACTAACACACGCATTGTTATTCGTGTTATCACTAAGGCATGTCTTCACCTATAAATATGACCAATGAACTTTCTATCCATGAACATTTATAAAATCTCAACTTTAAAGTAAACTTAAGAATAATACAACATTATCACCTATGACCAATGGTGGACACATTCATAATTCTGCATATAGTTTTGTTGTGTCATTTCTAAGTACGTGTACCATTATAGATGCAAAGGAAGGCTGTAATATCCCTTATCCGAATTAGGGCAATACCCAGCCTGACATAGCACCGGTATATGAATCGGACTCAATCAAAGTAACAATACAGCCATTTTTCATACCTAATAATCGCAATATAATATATCTTATATCGAATGAATAATTGAAAATGCAGCAAAAATTTAAAAACTTTTCGATAAAATATAAGATATAAGAAAATTGGCATAAATCTTAGTCATAAAACCATATCCCCACCTTTTTTATTATAAAATAGTAATTCAATATAATATATAAAAAATAGGGAAATCAATTCACTGTAGAAGACTATAAACTTCCAATCTTCTTCATTCCAGAGTCAAAACGTACGTCGATAACATGAAATGTTAATTGGGGGATTAGCGCTCCAACTTGTTCGGTAAGTGATGCTAGTAAACGTATCAATTATCAATTAATATCAATGAATCAATTAGTAGAATTATGAATTTAAAATATATCTATTCAGGCATTAAAATGATATAACAATAGATAACGAAATGCAAGTTCATATATCAATTGTAACTGTAATTGTGACTTGTGTTTTCATTCAAAACTGAGCTGTAAACTCCCGTTACCCCGAATTACAGTCCACGAAAACTTATACGTTAGTCGACTTATGATTTCTATGGTGTATCCAAACTTGTCGTAGCTAGCTACCAACTCAAATAGGAAACCAACAATCAGGTACCTCAGGATTTCTTTAAGGAAAGTGTTGGTAATGATCCAACACTTCCATTGTCACTCCAGTCTGATTTCCCATCGTACTTCTTTCTAAGGATTTAATGTAAAAATAAGTTCAATTCACGGTACATTGCCCCATTTCGAGTTCGTAATGCTATATGAACTAAATATACTAATTTTGTTGCATAGTTGATAAGAATACGAGTCCCACTTACCTATGTCAAGTTTTCCTAACTTTATACCAATTTATACAATTCTCGAGACCCATACACCTTTTCCCATTAACTAAAAACCTAACTTAAACACATTGTCATCAATTTGGGTCTAACACTCACTAATTAGAACCCCTAAACCGATTCTAATCGAATCTAGAACCACTTTATCAAATTTTAGGTCATATCGCCAATTCACATTTTTCGAGGTAAAGCCCCAGTATAAAGTCCCGAAAGAATTTTAAATTTCTTATTTTTATAGAAATTCATTAATTTTTATTTATTTGGTCAAAATATTATTTTCAAGATTTTCTCTTATTTTTCAAGAATTTTTTCTCTATTTTTTTATTAGGGTGGTTTGACCTTGAATAGGTCCTAGTTCAGTCCGGTTTGGGGTCAAACCCTTCTTTTTCTTCCTCTAGTAGTTTTGTTCAATTGATTTGAATTTTTTTAAAATCGAGGTCTAGCTTGGTCGATTCCAGCAGGGGAGATCGTTCCCTTGCATCTCCTTCCTTTTTCCTAAATCACCATCTCCATTAACAACAACACCAACGACATCAATGCCATCAACAATATCACTTAGAGATAGATTATACAAAGAAGAATAAGTATATTAGAACTGCCATCCAAAAGTTGCATCATCACCACCATCCTATTAGTCTTGTTGTTGAGATTGGAAGCTTACTGCTGGATCATAGAACTTTTAGTCCATACTTGCCACTAGAGTGCCTTAAGAAAAGATTCCCTAATTGGGCATTCTCAATTGGGTGAATGGGATTTGAATATCAGCTCTCATGCAATTTATTCTCCTAGTCATGCGTCACTTGAACCCGTGTATGCTCCTAGCAATCTTACTCTAGGTCTAGAACATTCAATATTGATTTGTCATATTTCACATTTGGTTCTGTAAGATTAGCCCCATCATGACCATCTATGTCCTATCTGCATAAATGCCAGTAAGATCCTTTATATGAGGCTCTGGTTTGTTATGTGATTATATGCAGCAGAATGCATTTCTTAAAAATTTCTTATATTCTCTACATGTATTATTCTTCTCTTTGTGGTCACTTTCCTAAGTATTTCATTACACTCATTCCTCCTTCGAATCCACATATCTTGGCACTTTCTTTGAGTTTTTCAGTGATGGTCCTATCAAGGTAAACATATAGCCCTAAAGCTCTCATAAGAACTTGGTCATGTTTGCAAAATTCGGTGACCATTATGGGAAAAGACAATTGTTCAATTTTCTTTTTAGTCATGAAATTTCAAATTGAATCTTAAATTATTTTGCCAACATCAATATAGCCTATCCCTTGAACAATGTTGTTATAGTTCACGATCTCATAGTGTTACAAACTTGGTTGTAGGCTCGCATTTATAAAAAGCTTAATGCCTTGGCGGTTTTCCTAAAGTTTTTGGTTTGAATATGTTTTTGGTACCTATCCTTATCAAAAAGAATTCATCCCCTGGAATTGCATATAAACCATTTCTAATGGTTTCACAGGGAAATCCATGTCTATACCCATATTCGAGTTTTAGGTATTCATCATTTTGCATCCTATAGAATTTCGATAAGCTATAGTACCAGTTTATTCTTGTAGGTGAGTAGTCCACTGGTTTTCCTCGGACCATGACTACCGTCTTACTATCATCTTCATGCAAATTGGCACAAAATTCTCACACTAAGATCTTACAACCCATCTCTAGTGAGTACCCACGTCATTATCGACATAATAGTCCTTAGTCAACAATCCCCAGTTCCTCTTCAATATATGCTAAATTTTAAGCCAGTATTTAAATTTATTCTTAATGTCTAGACACCTCTCTTGTAAAATTTTATGATTCTTAATTATATTGCTTTTCATCCTACCAAGAGCTTTGACATTTATTAAACCAAAAATCGCAACATTTTTATAATTGTTTGATCAAGAGATAGAGAAATAAGTTATGGTTTTGGTGAGGATCAATAAAGAGGTAGAGAAAAGGATTTCTAAAGTTGTTAAAGAGTCTTCGAGGAGATCAAATCAATGGAACAGTAAGTTTGAATTGATTGGGTAAGATTTTATTTAAATTTTTTGAAGTTCCTAGTTGAATTAATGATGGAAATCTTGAGAATTCATCATAAACATTGTTGTTTTGGGTTATTTATGGTCTAAAACCTCGTTTGAGGCCCTCCTAGTCTGTTAGGGAGGTTTAGAAGTGATTTCTAGATTAAACAAGGGTTGTTGCCCTATTTAAATTTGAGTCACTCGATAATGGAGTATGCTCCCTATTACTAGGAAGCACGCTCCCTCATAAAAGATAATGAACTCAAAAGGTTGAGCGCGTTTTACCAAAGCAAGGAACGCTCGCCATTCAAAAAATAGCAAAGTTGTTTTAGTGTATCTGAGTTTTAACAAAGGTTTAAGACTGATTTAAGAGTTCTAAACCAAATATAATGGACCCAAATTGATTCTCATTTTTAATAATAATTGGTAAGAATGGTTACAATACAGTTGTGATACACTGAATAACTTGCATCTGATATGTAGTGTTTATATTAATTATGTTACCCTGAGTAGTTATTACTAGTTCATATTGTTATTCCTTTATTCATTGATTACTAGTAGAAAGTTGATAGGTAGTGTAATGGCCCAAATTAATTAAACTAGGATGAGCGTTAATATCGAGAATTAACGGTCAAAGTTCGGCATTATGTGGACCACTCTGTTGACTCGGATACGAGAACTGAGGAAATATGTTATATATAGATGGTGGTTATATATATGTGGTGTTTAAATTTATTATTATTATATTGCACTGCATGTGTGTATGTTGATATCAGGCGAGGTTGTGTGATGGGTGCTCGCATCGAAAGGCATGTTGACGCGGGTTTCGAGTAGGCAAACTACGGGTACACTAGGAAACTCCACTAATTCACGATAGAATGACTAGTTAATCAATTTAAATGGGTAATGTAACCATAGACTAAGATTGATTCAATTAAAACAATAGGTTATAGCGTACCTTGAAATCTGTGCCGAGACGCGGGGCACTGAGTGTCGGGTAGTATAGAGTTAGTGGGACAACAAGTTGATAATCGTTGGTCACTAAAAACACTAATCATAGGCATTATGATGGGCCTAAGCTAAGGTGAATAAATGCAATAAATCAAGGCCTATAGTTGAGTAAATTAAATGGAAAGCATATGATTGATCTGGAGATACACATTGGCGCATCTAGGAACTAGGTAAGAAATGAAATGGTGTCACTTGAGGTTGAGTTAGTGGGAGTTAGTGGGATACATAGCAAGAGGTAGGCCATTAGATAGTCCTCGGGACACATAAATTCTTGGAGATCAAGGGCTAGGAAGGAACATCACCATAATATATAACATTAGTGATCAAAAAACATGCAAACCAAATCATTCATTCATTTTACTGAAGAAGAAGATAGAATTGCTAGAGAGGAGTGAATCATCAAGGTGTTGAAGGAATTCATGGGAGTTGGTGTGAAATTCTCAAGCTAGCCTGTTACATCAACTAGGTACGCATCTTTCTCGTTGAATTTGAAACAAGTTCCGATTTTATGCTGACTTCAGATAGTAGATGATTAAGTATTTGCAAGTGGATTATATATTTGGATTCCTCATTTCAAGCTGATAATCTAGCTATATCGAAGTTCTTAATTTGGTTTTGAAATCATAAAGATATGAATTTTTTAAATTGTTAACACCAAAACTAGAATTGTGAATGTTATATTATGAATCAACCTGGGTAATTTGGTCATAACTTGCACATTTTAGATCCAAGTTGATCCAAACTAGTGGCATTTGAAAGCTTAATTACAACAACAACAACAACAACATAGCCTCAATCCATTTGAAAGCTTAATTAAAGAGGAATAACTTTGCATAACTGAAGGTACTTTGATTCAAATGTTTATATGTCCAAACATGCTCTACAAGTAGGTGCTGGAATTAAAAATGAAAGTTTTGAAACTAAATCTTTTAAGGGCATAACTCCCTAATTACTTATCCAAATGAGCTGATCTTTTAGTATGTTATATTCGGATATAGTTTCTGCCCTGTTACCAAAAATCACAGTTTTGGGAACTATATATTGGGCAAAATAGATTTTCTAATTTTGCTGATCGGATTAGATTCCAATTAGACCTATGTTTAGTAAAAACATATTATCTCATTTATTTTAAACCAGAATTTTGCAAACTAGACCTTTCTGGAAAGCTAGGAGAGAGACCAAAAATAATTGTATTGATGAAGGATTTCGATATTTGGACCATTTCATGCCTAAAAGTGTGTTAAAATGTGAAATTGAGACTTAATTTAGCTTTAGGGGCTGGTTTAGGTAGATTGATTTAAAGTCTATTGAACCAATTTGAATACACAATAAATACACTTAATTGACTTTAGGGACTTAGGGGACCACAGCTCAGTGTCGGGGAGCTTGTCGGGTCAGATACAAGAGTCTGGAGAAATTGAAATGCGGATTGAGGTGCATAAAACCCTTGAGAATGCTTCACATAATTCAATTCATTTTCTTATGCGTGTGATTGGTGCCGAACTATTTTGCTTTACCAATTTGTCTAACTGATTAATCCATTTATCGGGGTTTTTACACTAGGATGTATGGACGGACTTGGGTACACTATACAATAGCACGTGTGATTATCCCCTCGGTGAATTGCGACCCGAGCTGCACCAATGCACATGTATCGGTGTCTCAGCGAATTTGGCCAGTGTCGTGAGGACTAAGGATGGGACAGTGGAGGTTGTGGGAGAAGCCCCTGGAAAGATTCTTAGCTCCAAAGTATGGTTTAGTCCACTACACGCAACACATCCTTAGGTTTTCATCGAGGATATTTACGTGTATATTAACTTAATTGTGGTGTGTTTACATTCTCATTTATATCATTAACTACTATTAAGCCTTATTTTCGAGCATGTTTGGTTGGTATGTACTAGTGTTAATCACTGTCGGTTTGATTATTATCTGTTGCGCTATGTTAAATGTCATGGTATATTGCCTGAATCTTTTGTATTGCCCTACAATTATGTAAGTATGTATTTCTATTTCTAGATAGCATACATGCATGATTTATACTTCTATTTAATTTCTTGCCGAATATTGTGTGGAATTCTCTTGGGGATTTACTCTCTAGACGCATTACTATATTTGTTAGGTGACTGAGTGCAAACCTTTCTACGAGTAGCGGCAAAAGAAAATTTTAGGCGACTATCTCACTTTGCTGATGGTCTTGGACACACTCGCATGTGTTTTTATTATTTTGATATTTTGGTTTTTATTTCGATTATTGGGGGACTTGAGATGACCTTGTACATGTATATACCATGTGTTATGGTACTATTGCTTATATGCGTAGTACTTTTCCAGGGTTTCCACATTAGGACATTCTCGTATAGCTAATGTTTATCATGTTAGATTACTTTACCTAATTGTATCAATTAAAGTTTCTGCTGATTTAAGTTAACTTGTATGATACAACCCACTAGTGTGGTTAGGATTATAATAAACTACAAATTAGTGAACCTATTAAATATTTAACTACTTAAAGAGAATTGGTTAAAAAAATATGAAAATCCACTAACTAATTTAATAAAATATATGTAGACACGAATTTCGAGATATGAGAAGAACAGGCATGTGCTAAAAATGTGTAGCTAGGCCCACCGGGAGAGGAGTTCACGAAGACTCACTCCGGGGCGACAGGGTCGTCACAGGTATATGACTATCACTTACTGAGCAAGTTGGAGCGCTAACCCCTCTTAACATTTCAGGTACTTAGCTTAGTGCTAAATATAAAGGGAAAGGAAAGATCTAGGTATTTAAAGAGCTCCTCTAATGTAGTTGACTTTTGTTGTATCTTTATATTGTTTTAATTACTTTTGTACGATATAATAGGGTTGGGATTTTGTATTATAACCGAGGTTTATTCCTAGTTTTTATATAATTTGTATATCTTGGGTTTTATCCATAAAGTTTTAGTTATGTGGTGTTTTTACTTTTATGTTTTCAATATTCAGAACATATAGGTTGTGTTTATTTCGTACTAAAAGATGGCTACTTGATCTAATTAGGTTTAACTGGTGTAACTAAGGCTTAATTAGGGTTTCAAATCGAGTATCGCTCTAATCTGGATAGGGAATGTGATAAGCCATTAATTATGTAGTATTATTTAGAGTATTTTTTATATTTTTATGGTTAAATTTCCAAAATACTAGTCTAATTTCCTTTATTTATTATTTTTAGGTTTAGTGGAGTGTGTGATTGAATCCGGGGTGAAAAACAACAACAAATCGAGTATTCTTATGACCAGATCTGTGCTACACTGAAATCCATGCTAGCATGCATCGCAAGGTGGTCTTGGTGGGCCCACACGTGCAGAAAACATGGGATGACGTGGCTGACATAGTAGAGGTGGCATATACACAAAATGTGCATTCGTTAATTGGTAAAGGAGTTGATCCGATGTGGCGAGGTGTATAGTGATTGATGTCCATGCATGAGATGTCCATGAGATCAGCCACTAGTTGCGTGTGATAGTGAGATGATGAAGATCCATTAGCTAGACATGTGGTGTACGATGCTTGCATTCCAAGATTCAAAGAGAAATTTGGAAGCTTATGTTTTTTGTTTTGTTAGATACATTTAGATCATAAAATATAGATATAAAAACATTAAGAGGACTGAATTGAATCTCTCTCTTTCGACTTTTATTTTTCTACCTCTATGCCTTTCTTTTGTTTTACATTCTTCAAACCATAAGACATTAATCTCATGGCCTAGGCAAGACTACGAAAGAGGTTTAACCATTCATATCTATGGATTTGTGAGATTTATTTATTCTAATTTCATTGCTTTTCTTTGGTGTTTTATTTTCTTTGGTATTGATTTATTAATTAAGGTTAAACTTTGATTTAAACCTTAATTTATTGCTAGTGAGTCTTACACATCCGTCTTTACGCTAGAAGACTATATAAGTGGCAATTGACCATACTGACTGATTCGACCCTTTTAGGACCAGTCAAGTACCTTATAAGTCTAGGCTAAATCGGAAGCATCCGTGATCCGGTTGTCTTGGTGTAGTGTCTTCACAAAGCCCATTGCAATCATTGTGTTAAACCCAATGCGCTTGAGTATAAGGTTATACATTTGGCTAGGGAAATAGACATTGTCGTACCTTGGCTATTAAGAATAAAACGTGCGAGGAACCGCGTATGTTACCAGGTCTATAGCTATACTATGATACTTTTGATTCGCATACTTTACATAAATTGAAGACCAAATCCAATCTTTTGTCAAATCAAACTTGTATGTCTTGACCTAGGTATTGTTTTAATTGGTTCAACAATATTCTTCCTCGTAAAACTTAATTCCTTCTATTTAGATTAGTTAATTTATTCATTCTCTTAAAACACCCATTTTCTCTTTCTTTTAAAACCTTAAAAAGAATATCAATCTTTGTGAGATCGACCCTTTACCACTATCTACAAAATAAATGTTTTAGGAATTATATTTTGTTGACTCCTTCGACGCGTGTCAATTTTTGGCGCCATTGTTAGGGATTGGCTTTTTCTTTCTTTGGTTTTATCTTGTTTATTTGTTTATTTATTTTTTCTATCAAGCTCCTTGTTCCTAACGTGTTTGTAGGTAACCTCGCAACCACTCCCTTAACTATGGTCGATTCAAAGAATCATACTATCACAATGTGAATGGGGTAGGTATGTCATATAATAGACATCAATTTTCTAACAGGCATTCTTTTGTACAATAGGTCGAGATTTGTGAAATTTGTGAGGATTATTCTTATTCTACATATGTTTGTCCTTACTATCCAAAATATTAGAAGTATCACTATTCAAGCTATGCATCGCCACAACTCAACTTCTTTGTGCATATGCCAAGTCTATATATTCCTCAATATAAAGAGAAGACTATAAAAGCCACGATGAATGACTCGATCTTCAACGAAGAACTACCTTTTCACAAGTTTATCAATAATGTCATGAAGAGAACCAACAATTTCAACAAAGCACCTCCTTGGAAGATATGATAAAGCAATTAATAGTTGGTCAACAACACCTACATGAAGAGCTTCAACCATTTCAACTTGTGAATCCAGGGTTGCAATATTTGGAAACTCAACTTATTTAAGTGAATACCATACTTCAAATTATGATTGACGAGAAAGAGTTGTGTAGTATACAACCAATTTTTTATCTAAAGGAGAATGTGACTGCTGATACATTGAAAAATGTTAAGGTGAATAAGGATACATAGGTGGAGGGCTATTAGAGAGAAACAACGGAAAGACTTGAAGTCTTTCAGACTGAACCAAAAATTATTATTGCACAAGATGAAGAGGAGAAAAATGAGATGAAAATTGAAGTCATTTCAGAAAGTTCAGAGGAACTACCAAAATAGGGGAAGGAAAACCAAACTCTGGTGGTGGTGAAACCACCCACCCTCCCATGCATATTTGTTAAACCTTACAAGGGGTTAGAAGTAAAGGAGCGTTCTCAGATTTTCTCCACTACCGACTTTTTTGTGTTGGATGATCATGATGCGACAAAATATTTTGTGTTAGAAGTCCCGAATGAGCTCCCTAGTCTTAAGTACGACATGCATGTTGTGTTTCCCAATGCTACAGATGCACCATTTGTTGTTGATATCTCGAAAAGAGAGGGCATCACGTGATAAATCATATCAAGTCTAACTAAAGACTTAAAAGAAAGGCACTTATTGGGAGGCAGCTCAGATTTATTTCTTTTTAATTCTTGCATTTATTCTAGTTTTAGTTTAGTTCTTAGTTTTATCTTATGTTCAATAAAACCCTAACTTGGTTTCTTAGATTTTTACATGTGCTATGAATGTTTGATGAGCACTAGAGGCACTAGAGCACCCCTTGAGTTTTATTAAGTTTGGCTTTGGATTACAATTTTGAGCATAATTTGAGCATTTTTAGGGAATTAACATGTTACTAGGATTTTATGTGTTTTGTGACTTGGTTTGGACATAATCCAACTTACACCATCACATTAGTGGCGGGTCTTTAAGTAAACCCAAAATCCTAGACTTCATTCCATTATCTCGTTGATTTCACCTTTAGTTGAAAGACTTCGGACTCGCAAGATTTGGTGAGAATTTTTTATACTAACTCATATATTTATTAGTTCTTGCTCTTATTATGATGATTTTATTTCATAGTTTCCCTAGTCACCTAGACATGAGAGATTTTGTTAATTCACTAGTTTTTGGAGACTTTTATTGTGTTCTAAAAAAATTGACTTGTTTATTATTATGCATGAACTCGTATCATTTCCTTAGTTCTATATCTATCATGTTCTTTCACCCTCTTATGTATTTATATGTGAACCTCTATACGTGTTTTGAACCTTGAGGACAAGGTTCAAAACAAGTTTGGTGATACTTTAGGATTTGTGGATTGACTTGGATGGATTGGGTTTCTTTGCGAAAGATTGCAAGTGAGATCATTTAAAATTTTTAATTATATGCGGTTATATGTGGTTGAAAGATGGTAATGGTGGTGTTTAATATCCCTTATTCTTTCATTTCTTCCATCTCTTTTCAATTCATGCTTTTACCGCTCATTTCATTAGGAGTTGATACACTTTCATGCATGTATTTAGTATATATAGTTTTCATTATTATTACTATTTATAGTCACTCGAAACTTTGCTTCATGCCTTTGGCTGTGGATGAGTAAACTATGGTTGCCTTTTTTACTTGAAACTAAAGAAAAACTAGGAGAAACATTCACTCTGACTCGTAGCCCAATATTCTTAGGATTTCATATTAAGGACTTAGTATGGGGGTTAAACCTAATGCTAGATACTAAAGGGGGAAGCCGGACAGATTTGTGCAAGTGAAAATACTTTAACCCACATTGAAGAATTTGCTTAATCATAATGAAAGTGAGAAAAGCTAACGGGAGTTTGTTACAACAAAATATAGAGAGTCTAATAGGTTCCATATGAAATGGAGCAGGGAATCTTGTGGTGGAAAAAAGTGAGAAAAGCGATTTCCACAATAAATGGAGTAGGAGTCGTACTACTAGAGAAAAAAATAATATGGAGAAAAATGAAATTGAGAACATATGTATATAAATTGAATAAAGGCGGAATTTTACGAAAACCCCTCAAATAAAAGAATTTACCTTGAGAGCTTATAATTAGATTAAGTAAGTTACTCCAATTCTTTAAATTCATTATAATCTACTTAAAGTCCTACTGATATCCATTAGTGCTAAGTCTACAATAGTGGAGAGTGGGTTATATTTCTCACCTATGGTACCTTTTAAGTGTTGATACACTATTTTTATGGAGGTTGTGAACTTGCGTACTTAAGTGTATAGACCAAGAAAACTCGTGAGTAGTTGATAGTCATTGTCTTGACCGATTCTAAGACTTTAAAATGTGATCTCGATTATGTTTGTATTGCAGTTCGAGACTTATCATAAATCTAAAATTTCTTGAGTGGCAGGAACTCCACGAATTTGGAATTGGGTATAAGATTAGTTAAGTTATATTCATAACTATATTGGAAGTCTAGTTCACTTTTGTTTTGTCAATTACACATTTGCTCGGGACGTGCAAAGTCCTAAGTTTGGGGTATTTTGATAAGTCGTTAAATATGCATTATTATTTAGAGCATTTATATTTTATGGTTAAGTTTCCAAAATATTAGTATAATTGTCATTATTAATTATTTTCACTTTTAATGGAGTGTGCGGTTGAATCCAAGGCAAAAAACAATGCCAAATCGAGTATTCTTATCACTGGATTTGTTCTAATCCAAAAACTACACTAACAAGTATCTTGATGCAGCCTTGGTGGGCCCACATGTGCGAAACATGGGTGATGACGTGGCTAACATAGTAGAAGCAACATATAATTAAAATGTGCATGCATTAATTGGTAGAGGAATTGATTCGATTTGGTGAGGTGTATAGAGATTGATGTTCATGCATGAAATGTCCATTAGATCGGCCTCGAGTTTGTGTGATAGTGAGATGATGAAGATCCAACCGCAAAAGATGTGGTGTACGATGCTTGCATTGCAAGATTCAGAGAGAAATTTGGAAGCTTATGCTTTTGGTTTTGTTAGATACATATAGATCGTCAGAGATATATATAAAAACATCGAGATGACTGAATTGAATTTCTCTCTTTCGACTTTTATTTTTCTTCCTCTCTGATTTTCTTTTGTTTTATATTCTTCAAATCATGAGACACTAATCTCATGGCATAGTAAGACTACTAGGGAGGTTCGACCATTCATATCTATGGATTTGTGAGATTTATATATTTTAATTTCATTGCTTTTCTTTGGTGTTTTATTTTCTGTGGTATTGATTGATTAATTAAGGTTAAACTTTGATTTAAACCTTGATTTATTGCTAATGAGTCGTATACATCTGTCTTTATTCAACAAGACCACACAAATAGAAATTGAACATACTGATTGATTCGCCTGGTCAAGTACCTTAGAAATCTAGGCTAAATCAGAAGCATCTGTAATTATGCGATCCGGTTGTCTAGGTGTAGTGCCTTCACAAAGCTCATTGTGTTCATCATGTTAAACCCAATGTGCTTGAGTATAAGGTTATACATTTGGCTATAGAAATAGTCATTATCGTACCTTGGCTATCGAGAATAGGAAGTGCGAGGAGCGTACGTTACCGGGTCTATAGCTATACTTAGATAGTTTGATTTGCATACTTTTCATAGATTGAAGACCAAATCCAGCCTTTTGTCTAACCCAACTTGTATAGCTTGACCTAGGCATTTTCATTAGTTGGTTTCAAAACTATTCTTCCCCATTAAACTTAATTCCTTTCTATTAAGATTAGTCAAATTATTCATTCTCTCAAAACCCTCATTTTTCTTTTTCTTTTAAAACCTTAAAAAGAATATCAATCTCTGTGGGATCGATGCTTTACCACTATCTAGAAAATAATTAGTTTAGGAATTATCTTTTATTGACGCATTCGGCACGCATCAGAATGCTACAAAGGACCTACACCAATTGATAAGTAATTAATTAAACTTATATATAGGAATAGTTTAGAAGTATATTTTGTATAAATATCTTAAAATAAGCTCTAATTGATGGTAATTATGTATTTTCAGGTATAGAAGATATAACAGAGACAAAAGAGTAATTTTATGATGAAACGAGGATAAAATGCACAAAAATATGATTGATATCGTGGATAGGATGCTTGACACCATGGAAAGAGTATATACAGCATGGGCAAGGCATGAAGAAGAATAGAGGAGAAGAAAAGTGGGTCATCAACATTGGTGTAGTAGCAGTGTCGTGTATATATAAGGACGGCGTCGAGGTGGACTATACAAGGCATCGAGCTTAATGAGATAGGAATATGCACACAAGGAGGCCGAATTTGTGGCAGTGTCATAGCTTTGCACAAAATATGTCAGATCATTTATGGACAGTGCGGAGACATAGAAAGTAGAAAGCTTATAGTTCTATTTCATTTGGAATTGTTATTAAGGTTTATAATTGTATTCTAAAGTGTCTTAGGGGTATAGATAGATATTAAAACATAGTAAACATACACAATACCATACGTTAGCATGCATTACTAAAAATTAGCCTAGTTTACTTTGTTTTTGAGTATTAGTAAGAGTTTTGGAGGAGAAGACATTGAAGACTCACATGTGGTTATTTGATATTATTTCTTTAATTCAATTGAAGTTATTTAGTTTAGTCCTTGATTGCAATGAATACCATTATGTGTATGTTTATTTCAATGATGCATGAATAGTTCACTAATCAATGAATCCAATGGTGTAAATGTTATGCTAAAGTAGTTTAAGTAGATTATAAGTTAAAAAGTGCAATGGTGAGAATTTGTAATGATTCTATGCGCAATGCTACAAATATCTTGATCACGTGTTTTTTTATTAGAGGTTTTAGAAGTTAACGAGGTCATTGGAGTTTTAAGCCAGATATGGATAATACAACTTTAAAATATATAACATCGGTAGATAGTTATTGATTAGGGAGGCACGTATAGTAAACTTAATTGGTTATGAATATAAAGATTCGGAACGTAAAGCAATATGGAACTTACATTATTCGCACCGATAGGTGGAGTTTTATTTTGCACATTAGAATCTTTTCCGTCACGATAGTGGGTTGAAGTTGGTTAAAAGGAAATATGTCTATTCTAATTAAGCATTGCACACGCATAATGAAGATGAAGGAAGTGAGTTGAAAAGCATAGTTACTCATTACCTAGGTGAAGTTATAAACTAATATATTATTAATATACAAGGATAAGGCTATTTAGATTGTTTTGTTAGAATAGAATAGTTTAGTTAAAATCAATTTAAAGATTTTCTTAGCAATAGAGTAAATTTAACTAAGTATACTAAGTGTAAAACAGATTTCTTTGATAATGACATCTGTAATCAACGTAAGTTGATTACACTATTACTACAATTGAACCGTCAAATTTGAAACCATGATCAGGTTTTTGGCGTTGTTGCAGGGATAGGTAACCACGCACTTGTTTAGTTAGTTTACATAAATGTTAAGTTTTATTTCAGGTAATTTACTTTCAAGTTTATAAAAATAAAGAATAAAAAAGAAAAGAAAAGTGTTTAAGTTTCAAGTTTGACAATCTGCACTTGATTTTTTGTGTTTTCTTTTTAGGGAGAATTAGTGCATGTGTAGTAAAGTAGAGAAGGAGTTAGTTCCTTAAGACCCTAAGACTAACATAACCAACAAGGGAAAGAAAAACAAAGAAATTAAGATGGTGGAGGATGAAGCACGTAACCAACAACAAGGCTGAGGGAATAACCAACTGGAAAGTGATCTAGTAATGTAAATAGAGTGCGAGGACAGAGATGTCTTCATAACTACTTCAAGTCGAAAGTTTAAGAGACTTACAATAGAGTGATGAGGCTTCTAGCCAACACCACTGAGTTTTAATTGAGACAGTCTCTAATTAACATGGTACGAAATATTCTGTTCAACGGGCTAGCAAATGAAGACCCAGTTGCACATTTAAAAAAAAATTAGAGAAGTGCGACACCATGCACATTACCAGAGTTACAAAACAGGCGATTAGGATGAGATTTTCTCCTTTCTTATTGGGTGAGAAAATCAAATCCTGGTTTAAGGATTGAACGCAAGGAGTATGACTTCATGGGCAAAAATCAATGAAAAATATCTAGATAAGTTCTTTCCCCCAATGAAAGTTAATGAAAGGAAACTGGAAATCAATCAATTCAAGTAGGAAGATGTCGAGTCTCTTGGTCAGGCTTGGGAAATATTTAAGGAGATGCTAAGGAGATGTCTAGGACATGGATACTTGAAATGGGCACAACTACGAATTTTTTACTATAGGATGAATCACAGCACCGTTACATTGGTGGATTTAATTGCAGGTGGTTCTCTACTAACCAAGGATGAAGATGGAGTATTAGATTTTTTGGATCTTATGTCTCATAACTTTATAGCCAATACTCATTCCACAATAAGGAAACTAGCAGGCGTATGTGAGATTGATTCGCAAGCTGTGATTATGGCACAATTATCAAACCTAAGCAGTCAAATGTCAAACCTTCAAATGGGACAACAAAGTACACAAGTGCAAGCTATATTGCAGCCCCTTAATCACCAAATTATGGTAGTTAATCAAATGGACATGCAGCAAGCAATGAAGCTTGAAGAGATCAACTTCATGAAACAACTTATATCCGAGAGGAATGGCTTCTCAAAGCTTTTATCAAAGATATAACAACCCAAATTTCTCATATGGAAATCATGATAATGCACTGAATTTACCTCTAGGATTTAATCAACAAGCCTAACAAAGGAAGTTAGGGTAGAGCAAATAGATGATTTCATTCAAGTCAATTGAGAAATTCTTGCTCGCCATTGACATGAACAATAGGGAAGGTCATGAGAAACATGAAAAGATATGGGAAATGTAAAACAAGTCATGAAAAGAATGGACAATGAGAGATCATAATCCGTCAAGAACCCAGAGAAATAGATTATTCAGTTAGCCATTGCTTTGAATTCAAAGAAGGAAGGATAGTTTCTTTATAACACTATCACATATCCCAAGGAAAATGTTAGTGCTATTTACATGATGAGCACTACGGCAACAAATGAGGTAATACGAGAGCAAGTGATGTACAAGCCGAAAATAGTCAACACTTTAGCTATGTGAAATAAGAAGTGAAGCGTGAGAATCAAACAGAAGTGAGGCAGAACATGAACAATTCAAGCAACAACAGATCAATGGCTTAAGAAATTACAAGAAAGGGAAGAAGCAATGGAAAACTAAACAACAAAATGAAGGAACTTCTGAAGAAACACTCAAAAGAAATAGTATCAAAGTTATTCTAAAGAAATCGAAACCAAAATTCAAGTTCACATAGAGACTTCAACAAGTCAAGAAGAGATATCCTGGAGACATATGCATACTATTGAGTATTGATGGGCACCGGTTTAGAAACATCTTATATGATACGGGAACCTTAGTCAATGTAATGCCTATAAAAAAACATGTTATATGTTGATTTGAAGATCGATTATCCCGATACAATAAATTTCCAAGTAGTTGATTGTAACTTGGTTCCAACAATCAGGAGAGTCTTAAATGTGCATGTGAAAGTAGGTATATTCACATTCATCGTTGGTTTTGAGGTTATAGATCATGATATGGAAGATGATGTGTCTATGATATTTGGGCGGCCATTCTTAAACACTGCCAATACAGTCTTGCACACGAGGAAGAAAATGATCACAATGAGTATTGAAGAGAATGATGATGCTGAGAAAATTGCTTATGTTGAAGGACAAGAAGTGCATCCAAATGGGAAAGATATAGTTATATTTGACCTATAAATGGAGTATCTCGATTTAGGCTCGAACTAAATGAGTGAAAAGGCATCAGACTAATGACGTTAAACTAAGCAATATTGGGGCACAACCCATGGGTTTTTCTTAATTTCATTTTTTAAAAATTAATCGATTAGTTAGTTAGTTAGTTACTTAGTTTGCTTAGTTAGAACAGTCCAAACGTTTTAGTAATTTTCTAACTTTTGAAAGTTTTGTGCTAATTATATAGGAGAGGCCATTTGTTGGGTGACATTTCATCTAAATGGAATAGTCTCGACTAACTCAATAAAGAGCGTAAAAGAGCAAATGAGTTAAAGTGGCGAAGGTCAGGTACATGAATAAATCACAAGTAAGATTTTATGGAACTTATATATACAAGGTATTTCATGTTGTCACGACGCCTTATGTAGTAATATACAAAGCCGGAAGAGTGTCGATAGAGAGTTAATAAAGAAAGTACAAAATTATTGACAATGACTGGTTGACGTCATGTGTATATACATAAAGCTTCATGGGTATAAAGAGATAGCACCAACAGAGCGCCAAGCTGTGAGCAAAAATTATTCACAACAGTCTCAACACCATGGCCATGGTGTGGTGGCATTATACCCTATAAGGGACGCCGTCGGCATCAAGATAAGGGTTTTAAACCCTTTAAAACCTATATGTTCCATAATTGAAACCTATTCTACACACTAACAACCAAGCATATACCCCTATAGAACCCAAGATTGAGCAATTTTAAGAGAGAAAAAGTGTTTCAAGTGACTAAGAGTGAAAAAAGTGAGTGCATTGTGGATTTGCACAAGGAGGAGAACTAAAGAATTTAAAAGAAGAAGAGATTCAAGTGAGCACTAGTTTGTGAGGAAAGTGAGAGGGCTTTGATTGATATAAGTTTGGAGAAGCAATCTACACTGAAAAGTAGACGTTCATTGACGCAAATTTACAATTTTAATCATTACGCTTTAAAGTTTTTGGAAATTCTTGACGAAATTGCATAAATTGTGGGTATGAGGTTGTTGGATATGAATTTTAAGTTGTATTAATATAGAGAATCAATGTGGCTTATGGTGACTTAGTCTATGTCTTTTGCATTATTTGGCATGTGAATGACCCTTGTGGATAAAGTTTTAGTTTTAGGTGGTTTGAATACCCATGTTGTGAGTTGTGTGTTATGTGAATTTTTGAAAATGCTAAGAAAAAGAAGGCAAGCAAGTCAGGTTAGTGAAGTGAGCGCAAATGATTATGAAGCATCGTCCTCAAGATATCCAAATAAGGATGAACAAAAACCTTTTAACTCTAATTACTTCATTAGTAGATAGACTAAAGAGATATATGAGTTCATTAAGCATAGAGAATTCATTTGTGGGAGAGGAATAAACTTACCGGCTAAGTATGAAAAGAGAGTAAACAATTTCTTTAGGCAACAAGGTTGGGAGGAATTCACTCAAGATTATAGAGAGAACGATATTAATAGAGTGAGTGAAATTGTTTATGAATTTTATGCTAATGCAAAGTTTACCAAGAAAGGTGACCCAGTGAAGGTAAGAGGGTTATTAGTCCCCTTTAATGAGCATTACATAAAGAATATCTATAGGTTGGAGCATATGAGTATGGTTGAAGCCTTACAAACTTTTTCGGATGATTTATATGATAAACCCTATAACATATACCTTTTTAGAGCCTTAGAGAGAGCATTGGTTGTCTGATGGCAATAAGGATGGGTAATGGGAGCTTAGAATATGTCGAAGCACATTAAGAAGATGAGTGTAAGGAGAGTTTATAGAATCTAGCAACGTTTTCTAGTTGGTTCATTATATTCGTTCACTTAGTAGAGTGAGATCAACAAGCCAAATGTGGCTTATTTGTATGAGATTATAAAGAACGAGAATATCAATGTGGATCTACGAAAACTTAAGGGAGTCTATTATGTATTAGAGATCAACATATTGTTGTTTGCAATTTCGATAACCAAAATGTTCATGAAGGTCGAAGTGCAATTGATAAAAGGGGGAGTTTGATATTAAGGCCTAAGGAACCATAGATGAGGATTTTATGCTCACATTGAAATCACTGACCGGATACCAAGACTCTGAGGATGAGAGAGCGAGAGAGAGCAGGGAGCGACATAGTTGAGGTTGAGTTGTTAGCCAAAGAGCAAAAGGATCACACAACAGCAGCAGTAGCAGAGGAGTTAGCCCAAGAGTTAGAGAACGAAGGATATGGAGAGGAGAAAGATCACTAGTAGGGATTTGCTTAGGGCTATGAGTTTGTAGACCCACTTATAGGAGAGTAGGACTTAGATGGTCTTGAGGTTTTTTCACCACCTCCACCACAACAAGTACCGGTACCACCATCTGAGGACTTGTGTAGCATCCCCTATCTCGATTAGGGCGATATTTGGCCTGAAACCCTAATTAAGCCCATGTAACCCAACCAGACTTAACTAGAGCCAGCATCCTCACCATTTGTACCTGATAAAATCAACCTATATAATAATATCAAATAAACAAACAAAGTACATGTAGCTGAAAATTAAAAATTTCTCAATATATAAACAATATACGGTAGTACTGAGTCTACCAAAACTCAAAACCTTGATTATAAACCTCCCAACCTTATTTATATAATTCAAAATATATCAAACAGTGTATATAAGTACAAGAAGGTTCCTTACATCGTAGAGAAGATACAAGACACCTAAATCTTCTCCTTGCCCTTAGCTGAAATGTTAGGTTAGGAATTTGAAATATTAAATTTGGGTGAGCGCTCCAACTTGCTCAGTAAGTAAGGTTTCACAAAGTCGTCGACATTCCATATAATAATTAAGAACTTTATGCAATAACAATATGTATCAATGTTAACTAACAAGAATATGGAAAGCATAAAAATCAATACGTAATAGATGCAAATCGAATTATCATTGACTATTACATTTTGATTCCCATTTTATTTGTAAGACTATGATCGATTACCCATCGACGCCAGCTAGACCAGCATTTGGCAGATATGCTATCTAGCCAATCCATTAATGCCCAATGGTTTTATCCCAAATCCTCTAGGGAGTATGTAATCGACGCAACCTATAAACTGCGTCAAGAATTACATATAGGCTAGGAAGGTAACCCATCTTCTATATAACCTGGTCTCAATTCCAGGAACTTACTCTCATGAATCACATTAAACACCATTTTTCATTTATTAAAACTATCACAGTGTACACAGTCCCTTATTTCAATCTAATAACTACACAAACTATATATACTAAAATAGCTAGACAACATTCATAAATAAGTAAATCTGTACTTACCTCGGTCTATGTTTTATGTTCCAAATTCTTAACTTTTTGGGTCACAAACGTTTTCCTGAGGATCCAACACCTATTATAGACCATTTGAAATCAATATAGATCAAATACTCTACAATTACAACCCCTAATCCGGTCCCTAAGTCCTCCAGAAAACCTAATCAATTAACAACAATATTGTTGTTTTCTGGGGTAGGAGCGCGCTCCCTCAATAGATGGAGTATGCTCTAGCAGCTGGGTTCATCATAGTTGATGAACAGAGCATGCTCCTCTGCTAGGTGGAGCGCATTGTCTCGACAATACATAGGGCAGCATCCACTGTTTCATCCATAAATCCTCCAAACAGCAACATACACTCCCAAGATTCATCAGGGAGGACCTCTAGTGAGGTAACAAACCATTTTCAACCATCAAACAAGATAATTCACAGAGAGTTAACCATCACCATCGAATTGAACTTCAACAACAACATAGCCTCAGTCCCAAATTAATTAGGGTCGACTACATTAGTCAAACTTTTACGTTAATCCCTCCTAATTAATGCATCCCATGTTAACTTTGGTCTACCCCTACCTCATCGAATTTCTACAATTTCTATTGAGTCAAGTTTTCTAGAAGGGGCATTTGTAGGTCGTCTTTGCAAGTGACCAAACCACTGCAACTGTCCTTCCTTAGTCTTTGTGTCAATTGGTGCTACTCCTACTTTTCTTTGAATTTCTATATTTCTTATTCTATCTTTAGAAGTTTTACCACACATCCACCTAAGCATTCTCATTTCTGCAACATTCATTTTATGTAATTGTTATTGCTTTACCGCCCAACATTCACTACCATAGAGCATAGCTGGCCTCATTGTGGTCCTATAAAATTTTTCTTTTAACTTAGTAAGAACATTTTGATCACAAATCACCCCTGTTGCACTTTTTCATTTCTTCCATCCAGCGTGAATTCTATGTGTGATATCATTCTCAATATTACCATGATTTTGTATGATTGATTCTAAGTATCTAAAGTGGTTCACCTTAAGAACTTCTACTTCCCCTAATTTTACTAATTCATCTCGATGTCTAGTGTTTCTAAACTCACAGTGCATGTATTCAATTTTCGTCCTACTCAACTTAAATCCTTAAGATTCTAATGTATTCCTCTAGAGTTCTAGTTTCCTATTCACTCAATTTTTTGTTTTATCTACTAAGACAATATCATCTGCAAATAGCATACACCCTGGTATATCTTTTTGAATATGCCTAGTAAGTTCATCCATAACTAAAGTAAATAGATATGGACTTAAAGTCGATCCTTGATGTAGTCCTATTGTAATGGGAAATTCTTTTGTAGCTCCTCCAAATGTCTTTATACTCGTTACTACTCCATCATACATATCCTTAATATTGTCTATGTATCTAGCATGCACTCCTTTTCTTTTTAGAACCCAACAAAGAACATCTCTAGCGACCCTATCATATACTTTTTCTAAATCTACGAATACCATATAAAGATCTTTTTTCTTTTCACCGTATTTTTCTAACAATCGTCTTACAAGAAAAATCGCCTCCATAGTTGACCTCCCAGGCATGAAGCCAAATTGGTTCTCTGATATTGTCGTTTCTTTCCTTAATCTATTTTTAATTATCCTCTCCCAAAGTATCATAGTGTGACCCATAGTTTAGTTCTCTGGTAGTTTGAGCAACTTTGAATGTCTCCTTTGTTTTTAAAGATTGGCACAAGCATGGTTCTTCTCCAATCTATTGGCATCCATTTTGATTTTAGAGTTTTATTGAAAAGTTTTGTTAACCAAGTCAATCTAATTTCTCCTAAGCATTTCCAAACCTCTATGGGTATTTCACTTAGGCCACATGTTTTCTCTATTACCTAACCTTGTATATTGATCTTCCATGAAATTTGTTTTAGCTTGACTAACTACTTTAGCTTGTTTTCTAGCTTCTCTATATTGAATGTACGCATCTTCATCTTGACACTTAGGTATTTTCCTATACATCTCTCTTTTAGTCTTAATTGCTCAATGGACATCCTCGTTCCACCACCATGTTTCCTTTTTTGTGGTCTCAAGCCTTTAGATATACCTAATACATTTGATCCCACTCTCCTTATGCAACTACTCATTTCTAGTCACATTGTATTAGCATCTAAGTCAAGATTTCGAACATTTTTCTTTAGTGGTTTTTTCTCTAAACTCTACTTGTTTATTATTTTTTAAGTTCTACTACTTTATTCTAGGGTCACTAACTCTTTTATTCAAATTATGTCATCGTTTTAGCTTAATATCAAGTACTACTAACTTAAGTGAGGTAGTAAGCGCTTCACCAAGTATTACTTTACAGTCTCTACATATTTTTCTATCTATTTTTCTTATTAAAAGAAAATTTAATTGACTCTTATTATGACCACTACTAAAAGTACTTATATGCGATCCCTCTTCCTAAAACTAGTATTTGCTAAGACAAGATCGTATGGTGAAGTGATGATCTCTGACTTTTGATTCATTTAAGCTTCCTAATCTTAGTTGATTCAACTCCTTAAGTGAAGCCCAATTATCATAAATCAAACTTAAATCCTATCTCTACTGTTTATTGATTAATCGAATGAGATAAGTATGAGGTTTTTGTTTAAATACATGGATTTTTCTTGAGATATGCATCGTACTTTCTTAAGACCGATTAAATGATTAATGTGTTAAAGTGACACGAACTTTAACACCATCAAACACTTACTCTTCTCTCGAGGTGATTCGATAATTCATATAATTTAAACCAATTTTTATTTTCTAATATATATTTATATATCAAATATATATAAATATATATATATATATGTCTTGTTTATTTTCTCGCCAGTAAATTCACCGAAAATGCCTACGAATATTCTTGGGTACGCACTTTCATTTCATGACCCCCTGGTCGCACTTGGTGTACCGATAATTTATTATTTATTATGTATTTTTTGTTTATATGCTTGTGTACAACTTCTTTATTATACTACAACCTATATAAATCCCTTAAATAATTCGAACAAACCAAAATCACTATGCAAACAGACACACATGCCAATCGAGGTACGCAGGACTTAACCATAAACCTAACTCCGATTAATTATGATTTGGATTAGTACCAATCACTTGCTTAAGGTAACAAGTCATTACAACTTGACTTTACGATAGTATGTGGATTGTTGAGATGATGAGAGAGTATAGAGAGGACAGGGCTCAGTATTGTGAAGCCTCGGTGAGATATGAGCAAGAACGACTGAATGGACATCATAATTTCATGTTATTTGCATATTATTAGAATTACATAGGTAAATATGAGAGGAGCAGGCAGATTAAACCTACTGATAGGTCAAGTGGTTTTCTAACTGCACCAAACTACATGTTTAATCCAGAAGTAGTGCGGAGCAGAAGGGTGAAGCGTCCTTTGACACCATCTTTTAATAGAGATAATGATGTTGATAATGATGATGATGTGCAGTCTTAGAGTCTAAGTCTTATGATTTCTTTAGACCACGAGGAGATGAGAGACACATTTATATTGATTATTTTTACATTTGGGATATTTTTCCTTTGTGAGTTGTTTATATTTTATGTTTAGGCATTATTATGTTTTGTTATTATTATGTTTCTGTGTTTAGTGTTTTTTTGTTTCAAGCTTATTTTTAAACCTTAAGGACAAGGTTTGGTTTAAGTTTGAAGGCATCAAAACTATACTATGGGAAGTGGTAAGAAAGGATGAAATAAGGATAAAAACTGCAAGTATGATCGTAAAATTTTATTTTTGAAGTAGTTAAAAAGGAAAGCTTGGTAGTTTATTCTTTTTTCTATTTACTGATTATTCGAATGTGTTTAGGTAGTATAGATTAGGTTATATATAGTAATATGTAATGAATAAGTAATTCATTTGCAAGGTTCATGCCTTTAATTGAGGATGGGTAAGAACACAGGCATCTGGTTGATATGAAACTCAATAGAGTGTTATAAATTTTTGAATAAAATAAGAAATGTAGCAAATAATGATATGATAACCTAGATTTAAAGAAAGCCATGAACTTGAAACAAACGCAAGAAAGAATACTAGAACACTTCTTGTGGAAAAAGATAGATCTCTAAGGAATTATATAATAAGTATGGATCTTGCATGAGTATAAAGTAAATAAAGACTTAATGTTAAAAGGGAAAAAGATAGGCATGGTGTTAAATAAAAAGTTGAAGTTCAAACTTGCTTAATAAAGTAAAAGTGAGAAGTGCTAACTAGAGTTTTAAATAAAAAATAGAGAGTACCACAAGTTCTATAAGAAAAGAAGCAGAGAACATGATGGTTGTAAAAAGTGAGAAAAAATCCATAAGAAAAGAAGCAAGGATCATGCAACTAAGATAGATGAGGAGAAGATAAAATATGTATATATATATATATATGTATATAGAAGAAAGGCAAAAGTTAGATTAAAACTATTCAAATTAAAGATTTAGCTCAAGTCAAGTAGCTTATTTGAGTTAAGTTTTCTTACCAACTAGATTAAGTCCTATGGGATTTTGAAGTACTAAAGTCTACAAAACTAGGACAATCTATGCTTATTTGTGAATTCTTGAGTTTAATAAAAAATTATGAGAATGTACACTTGCTATTTGAGTGTCGAGGTAAAATAAACTTGTGAATAGTGTTGGTTTTGGTTGTGAACTACTTTTGAGTTCCGAAAGCGAATTATATATGTTGTTAAAGCTACATATTTTTTAAAGTATTAGTTTTTGCAAAGAAAAAAAACTCTTGAGTGGATCATTAACTTGAACTTATTGAATTAAAGGATACTCCATAAACGATGTGAAATGAATATAAACTTTAGTAGAAGTAGTGGAAGTAGTGGTGGTAGTAGTAGTAGTGGAAGTAGTGGTGGTAGTAGTAGTAGTAGTAGTAGTAGTAGTAGTAGTAGTAGTAGTAGTAGTAGTAGTAGTAGTAGTAGTAGTAGTAGTAGTAGTAGTAGTAGTAGTAGTAGTAGTAGTAGTAGTAGTAGTAGTAGTAGTAGTAGTAGTAGTAGCAGTAGCAGCAGTAGTAGTAGTAGTAGTAGTAGTAGTAGTAGTAGTAGTAAGAATACTTAGTATAATACACTTTTGCTCGAGACTTATGAAATCTTAAGTTTGGGTGTATTTGATAAGTGATTAATTAGACTAATATATAGGACTAATTTAGTAGTGTATTTAATACAAATATCCCGCAATGAGCTATAATTAACTGTATTTACATATTTTCAGGTATACAAGGTATAAAGGAGACAAATGAATGATTTCTTGATAAGACAAGGATATAATGCACAAAAATATGATTGATGTCGTGGCCACGATGGTTGACATCATCGGAAAGTATACACAGTAAACATGAATTGCAAGTGTATGGTAACGCGGAAGTAATAGTGGCACCAACTAGTGTTGGTACCAGGTATATCGAATCCACAAGAACGGTTTAGTGCTAATTTGTAATATAATTTAGAAATAGAGTTAGACAACTTTGATTTCGATTTTGTAATAAAAATTGACAACTAATTTACTCTAACTAATTGCAAGGAGTTTAAATTGAGTTTTAATAATGAAGAAATAATCCAAAGAATTTGATTTCACCTAGGTTGCATGCTTATCCAATTCTCATAATGCAATCCCCAATTCAAGTGCGACAGGTGGATTTTCATAAATTTTCACTCATCTTCGCTCGGTGATGGAGATTCTAATGTTGCACTCGGACTCCACCAGTTGGCATGAGTATTGAAAGTGCAATGCCATATTAGACTCTAAATTCTAAGGCCTTCCTCATCAACAGCCGTTGGTCGATGTACCGTACGTTCGAAGGTTGTGTTCCTTATTTCCGAATTGAAGACCCCAAGGTCATGGGAGAGTTCAATCCCTAAGTTCTATACCTACTCGATCAAGGCAAGTATAGCATTAAGTTCAAGCAAACACAAATCCACACTACAAATTGAAGATAACTATTAGGTTTTTGGGGTTCAAACATAGTAGAAAATTCAAAAAAAAATTGAAAAACTTAAACAGGATCAAAAATAAGTTCCATTAAATTTGATTTACTAAAGAAAATCATACCAAAATCCATGATTTCATTCTTTAATTGTTCGATCTCCTATAAGTTAAATTGCCCGTCCTCTATCAAAAACCTACACATGAATACTGGCCACAATTTGTAGTGCTAGCCCCAAGAGATAGAAAACACTTTTCTTTCTTTCCCTAAGTCCAGAGGACTCAAAAATAGCAAAAAATAAAATCTTATTTCAATTTAGGGTTTCAACCTCAATTTATATGTATAGATAAGCCCTCACTTAAAACCATATTCGTAATACCACTATTGTATTTAGGCGGTTTAAGCAAATTATACATATGCCCCTATTAATAAATTATCATAAAACAAATCATAAGGGCTTTATGTCATTAATTTTATCATATAAAACTCATTAATCTGGACCAATTAAAATTGTGCAAAGCCATTCTTTGTATGCGACCCAATAGGTTCATGTGACATTGGCAGTGAACCAAAACCATTTTGTTACACAATTCGTAAGCGGTCTCTAGCACGGCATTATGACTACCCAATTAGCATGAATATCAAAATCGATACAACCTAATGAATAACATATATCATATCCATTTGTCATGTGATATCATTTGACTAAATATATAGCATGGAAAGTCACCCTTAATGTTCAATTGTAATAGTCTCAATCTTTAGGTAAACCGAAAACATCCAAGTGATATTAATCATATTAATTCAAATGGATTTGTCCATTATCAATCTATCATATCAAGGGATCCACTGATATTTCTCTTTATATGAGAGTGCAAAATTTTATCTTACTTACACACCTTCACATATTAATCTCATGGTAACCAGTCACAATCTACATAATCATCCAGTTAAAGACAACGTTTGATTGTGTCAAATTCCCATGCTTTTAATATTAAAGTTTATGGTAATCTCAAGTCGAAGGACAAAATGATATACCTATCATGAGTAGCACCTATGACTTAATCCATATGGTGTTCTCATAGCGAATCGATCTGGTACCTTGTTCCTTAACAAGTACTTATGATCTCGATTCATATCCCTATACGCATGATCATCACATGACCATCAATCAAGACTCATACTAGTCTTAATTCATTAGAGTTCTCAGTATAATGATCGACTAGGGAAATTTATGATATTTCATCAAATATTCATGGATCTTACTATAAGGTAAACATGAAATCATTTATAATAAAACAGCAAATGAAAACATCCATTTTATTAACTAAGATTATAAGATAAACAATGTTTGTGTACTGACCTAGGGCACATGCCCCAACATCTCCCACTTGCAAAAGAGGCAATCATTCATGTATCTAATACCCAATGACCTAACATAACAATCATGTTTTAATTGTGGAAGAGCCTTCATCAAAAGATCTGCAACTTTGTCTTCTGTAGGAACTCTGAGATCTTCACTTCTCCCCTCTCAATGATTTCTCAAATGAGATGAAAACGTCGAAATATATGTTTGGGTTGGTGGTGCGATCATGGTTCTTTGGCCCGTGTTATCGCCTCGTTGTTGTCACAATGCAAGAAAATGGGGTTAGTTATACCAGGAACCACACCAAGTTTAGAAATGAGCTTTTTGTTCCAAACTGCCTCATTAGCTGAATTGAACATTGTAATATACTCGGCTTCTGTTGTAGAATCTACCACGGTTTCTTGTTTCGAACCTTTCTAGCTCACTGCGCCTCCATTCAAAATAAAGACATATCCAGATTGCGATATAAAGTCATCTATATTAGTTTGAAAACTTGCATTTGTGTAACCATTTACAACAAGCTCATCTTCCAAACTTCTATTGACCAAGAACACTTCTTTAGTCTTTCTCGAGTATTTAAGAATGTTCTTTACTACTATCCAGTGACTCTCATCGGGATCACACTGATATCTATTTGATGCACTTAAAGCATATGATGCATCAGGCTAGGAGCATAACATATCATACATGATAGATCCAATGGCAAATGCATATGGAATCGTATTCATGCACTCTCACTCATCATTAGTCTTTGAACATTAAGTCTTGCTGAGCTTATAACATGATACATTGGCAACGATCCTCTTTTAGAGTCTTGCATACTGAATCTATTAAGTATATTTTCAATATAAGCACTCTGACTTAAATTGGTCAGTCTTTTAGATCTATCCTTATAGATCTTAGTCTTAAGAATATATGCTACATCTTATAAGTCTTTAATTGAGAAACATTTCCTTAACCAAGACTTGCGCTCTATAAGGTTGGGATGTCATTCCTAATGAGTAATATATCATCGACATACGGTACCAGAAAAATAACCACGCTCTTAGTAACCTTGTTATATACATAAGGCTCATATTCATTTTTAATGAAACCAAATTCCTTAATTGCCTCATCAAAATGAAGATTCCAACTCTGAGAAGCTTGCTTTAATCCATCATTGGATTTTTGAAGCTTGCACAACTTCTTAGAATTATCAAGATGAACAAACCCTTCAGGTTGTATCATATACATATCCTCAAGTAGCTTTCCACTTAGGAAAGTTGTTTTGACATCCATTTGCCATATCTCATAGTCATAATATGTGGCTATGAGAATTAGGATTCCAATGGATTTAAGCATGACTATAGGAGAAAAGTCTCATCATAATCAACACCTTGAGTCTGTCTGAAACCTTTTGCTACTAGTCGTGCTTTGTAAGTACGCACATTACTATCCATGTATGTTTTCTTCTTGAAAACCTATTTACATCCAATGGTCTTACCAACTTTAGGTAAATCAACCAGGTTCCAAACTTGGTTATCATACATGGATTGCATATCTGAATTCATGGCACTAAGCCAATTATCTGCCTTAGGGCTAGGCACAACCTCCTGATAAGTAGTAGGTTCATTTTGATCTATAAGCAACATTTCACTACTATCAATAATAAGAAATCCAAATCTCTAAGGCTAATGTCTTACCCCTTCAGACCTACGTAGGCCTTGTGATACTTGTGGAGGTTCAGCTAATTCAAGACTTTGTTGATCTCCCAGTGGCAGTTGAGTGTTTATTTGTGGTTCTTGAACTTCTTCAAGACTTACTTTATTCTTATTGTTTTCTTGTAAAATAAAATCTTTTTCCATTAAGACATCATTTAAAACCACAAACATTTTATTCTCAGTAGGATTATAAAAGTAGTATCCTACAGTTTCTTTAGGATAACTAAAAAAATACATACTTGGTAGATTTGGCTGATAATGTTTTTTAGAATTTTCGTATGAAAACCTCACACCCCCAAATCTTAAGGAAAGATAAACTTGGTCACTTCCCTAACAACATCTTATATGGTGTTTTATCAACCGCTTTATAAGGAACACGATTCAGTGTAAATGCAGCAGTTTCTAAGGCATAACCCCAAAAGGAAATAGGAAGATCTACATAACTCAATATAGATCAAAAAATATCCAAAAAAGTTTGATTTCTCCTCTCAAAAACACCATTCCATTATGGAGTTGCTGGGGGAGTTAACTATCAGACAATCTCGTAGTTTCTAAGACGATCATCAAATTCTTGGCTCAAATATTCACCACCTCAATCTGCTTGAAGTGTTTTAATAGTTTTAACAAGTTGGTTTTGCACTTCATTCTAAAATATTCCAAATATCTCACAAGATTTACCTTTATGTTTCATGAGATACGTATAACCATTTCTGATGAAATCATCAATGAATGTAATGTAATGAAATACGGATAACCACCTCTAGCCATTGTGTTTATAGGACCGCATACATCAGTATGTATTAGACCTTATAAATCACTTGCCCTTTCACTATGTGCAGTAAAAGGAGTCTTTGTCATCTTGCATAGTAAATAACATACACATGTTTCATATGATTCAAAATCAAATTAATCTAAAAGTCAATCTTTATAGTTTTCATAAATGTGTTTCTCATTTATATGGCTAATACTACAATGACAAATGTAGGTTTGACTCAAATCATTTAACTTGAATCTATTTGTATTTACAATAAGAATGGGAGTATATGTGGACCTTTTCATATTTAGAATATAAAGGTCATCACATAAATAAACATTAGCATAGAAAACGGGCTTTACGAGAAATGGAGCATTTATTATTCGCAATAATGAAATTAAAACCATTCAAATCTAAACGTGAAACTGAAATGATGTTTATGCTCAAGGCAAGGACATATTAACAATTATTTAAAACTAGAACAAGTCTACTAGTTAAAATTAACTCATAGCATCCTACAGCCACGCGACAACCTTTACTCCATTTCCTACTCGTATGATGATTTCTCTTTTCTTTAGCTTTCTAGTTTTTGCGAGACCCTACATATTAATATAAATGTGAGATCCACATATGGTATCCAATACCCAAGAATCACTAGTAGACAAGTTAACTTCAATAACGTAAATACCTGAAGCAGTAGTCACACTACGTTTTTTTCTGCAGGTTTTCAAGATAAAGCTTGCAATTTTTAAACCAATGCCCAGGTGCATGGTAGAAATGATAATTTTTTCTTTTCTTTTTTCTTTCTGGGATTGTGAAGTAGAAGCAACATGAGGCTTGACTTGTTCCATAGGCTTTGTGGCAGTCACAAAAGCCTTTGCAACTTTAGTCTTGTCTTTGCCCTTTTTCTTCAGAGCCTTTCCTTTCTGAACAATAAACACATTAGCAATGGCTTTCTTGACATTATGTTTCACAGTTTTAAGCATCAAATGTAACTCTAAGATAGACTTCTTCATGTTATTCATGTTATAGTTCATCGCAAATTGTGAATAACTATCAGGCAATGAATTCAGGATCAAATCCATGGCCAACTCTTGGCTTATGGGAAATCCAATTCTATCAAGATGGTCAATATTGTTGGGTTTTGGGGTTGATACGCAGCGGAGATTACAAAACAATTTTGACAAAAACCCCAACAGGATCTGAATCTAATTCCATTAAAAACGTTTAAACCATGAAAAACTTAATCATACCTCAATCGCAATATACCTTTCTGAAGGTTGATCGATCTCTAAGGCGCTGCCAACGACGAACGCCCTCTACCAGTAGTCCACACACGAACGGCGGCCGAGATTCGAAGTGCTAGCGTCGAGAGAATGCCAAACCTTTTGAATCTCTCCAAAACGATTCAGAGCATACCAAAAACCCTAAGTCGTTTCTAAAACGAAAAATAGAGTTTTGGCCTATTAATCTTTCGTTAGTGTATTCTAACTTAAAGCGTCTATTTATACAACTCTTGTATATAGACGTTTAAGTAAATTACACATATACCCTTACTTAAAGAAGTATAAGTGTAATACACCACAAGGACGTTTCTGTCATGAATTTTATCACATAAAATTCGTTTTTCTGAATCGTCTTAAAATCTCGCAAAACCATTCTTAGTGTGCGACCCAATAGGTTCATACAACGTTGGCAGTGTACCAAAACACATTTTGGTATACAAGTCATAAGCGGCCTCTAGCAAGACATTATGACTACCCAAGTCGTACGAATATCAAATCGATACAACCTAATCAATAATGTATATAACATCCTTTTGTCACACGATATCCTTTTGATCAAACATAAGGCATGGAATTGTCATCCAACATGTTCAATCGTACTAGTCTCGATCTATAGGTAGATCGAAAACATCCAAGTGACATTGATCAATATCAATTCACTTAGACTAGGCCTTTTAATGATCTAACACATCGAGGATCCACTAGATATCTCTCTTTATATGAGAGGGACAAATTCTATCTCGATTACACAATTTCATCACATTGCTCACACAGTAACCAATCACAACCTTTATAATCGTCCGGTTAAAGACAACGTTTGATTGTGTCAAATCACTGTGTTCCTAATGTTGAAGTCTCGGTAATCTCAAGTCGAGGACTGGAATATATACCTATCATGAGAAACAACTATGACTTAATCCATGTTATGTTCTCATAGCGGGTCGGTCCAGTACTTTGTTCCCTAACAAGTACTCGTGATCTTGATTCGTATCCCTATACGTATAATCATCATATGATCATCAATCAAGACTCACACTAGTCTTAATTCATTATAGTTCCCAGTATAATGATCGACTAGGGACATTTAGGATATTTATGTAAATACCCATGGATCTTATTATAATGTAAACATGCAAATTAATTATAATAAACAGCAAATGAAATCCTCTATTTTTATTAACTAAAAGTATTCATAAAGACAGTTAATGGATTGACCTAGGGCACATGCCCCATCAAATATATCCCTTAAGTTTCAGAACATGAGGACTAACTGATGCACCCTCAGCCATTTTGCAAGAATGAAGGTTTTTGACTGTCTCGAGCCTTTCTTGCCTATCCAGCTGTTGAAACATTTCCTTCAGCATCGTAGCCATGTCATAACTTTCCATGTGTTCCATGTCCTTCTGAAGTTCAAGAACCATGGTTGCCAACATAATGCATGCAACATTAGTTGAATCATTGACATGTTTAATATGTGCATCCTTCACGGCTCGTAGGGCATTGGCTGGTGGTTCCTCAAGAATAGGATTATTCGGGACATACAACTTGTTTTCATGCTTAAGAACAATTCTCAAGTTTATGAACCAATTAAGAAAGTTTGTCCTAGACAACTTATCCTTCTCAATGATGGATCCCAGTGATAAGGGATTAGTTTTATTTGAAGATGCCCAGATCTACAATAAAGATTATACAAAAGTTTATTGTAGTATAGAGGAATATATTCCTAATAAATTAACAGTTAATTTAAGGGACTAAAATCCATGTTTCACCTAATTCCAAGACGGCTAAGGCATGAAACGTTGAATTAGGTTATTTAGGTAGGTACCTATTATCAATTACATCATATGTAACTTTTAGTTATTTTTATAAGATTATGACATCTTGTGTCTTAACATGTTTTATCTCATCCAGTGCCTAAAGCCCAAAGCCATTTTGATAGCTTTATCAAGTCTGAGTATTTCAAACAATAGAGTAGTCATCACTTAACATGCCTCACCAAGATAACACAATACAATATGTGGAGGCAAACCCAAATTGACTTGATCGAACCCTTGACAAGTGTTTGAGAATGGATGGCACTTGACTTAAAATCTTGAAAATGGATTTTTTATTTTTTTAGTGATCATAATTTAAACAAGATAAATATCATATATTACAATGCATAAACAATCACTAAACAAGTTAGAAAATTATACTCATATTGACTATTGTACGAATTTTCTTGCACTGTGAACAGTTAACGACGGTCCCGTTGGCTAGTCAGCAGGCGGTGGTTACACTTATTTTAATCAATCCAATTAACTAAAACTTCCCCTTATTTTAATTTCAAGAATATTAATTAAAATATTTTTAATTAACTCAGTCCCACCGTTAACTTAATATCTTATCCTAATCCAATTAGAATTCAAGATATTTTGAATTCTTATCCAATTAGAATTTAAGATACTTTGAATCCTTATCCAATTAGAATTTGTTGTATATCTCACCTATCTTATAGGATTTGTAATTGTTATCCGATTACAAGTTTATCTCTTATCTAATAGGAATATAAAAAGGATAACCACAATAAGATATATAATCAAAATCAATTTCAAAATATTAATCATGCATTCAACATCAGAATCATATTAACCTAATCATGATTTCTGTCATGGAGACATATATAATTATTAAACAAAAATGAAATATGTATTTAATAATAGAATCATATTAAATTAATCATACTAACTAAATCATGATTTCTTCCATGAACATAAAAATTTTGAATCTTCAATATTAAAAACATATGTTAATCAAAATATTCTAAACATGAATTTTTCATTAAATCAAATCATTTACATGAATTAACAACAAGCTTTAAAACCAGTTCTTAATAACAATTATCACAGAAGCTATATGCACATCATATATACATTAATCAAGATAATATTTTCACACATATTATATATACATTGGAGAAAACATGCAAACATTTAATAGAACCAGCCAAAGGCTCTAATACCACTATTGGGTTTTTAGGGTTCATACGGAGCGAAAAAATCGAAACAATTTTGAAAAACCCCAACAGGATCGAAAACAAGTTCCATTAAACTAGATCTACTAAAATAAACCATATTTTAATCTATGATTTCCTTCTCTAATTATTCGATCTCTAAGACGTTCAAGCGCCTGTCCTCTATCAGAAATCCATACATGAAAAGTGACCACAATTTGGAATGCTAGCCCGAAAGAGATAAAAAAAATGTTTTTCTTTCTCTTCCAAAGTCCAAAGAACTCGAAAATAGCAAAAACAAAAATTTTATTTCATTTTACGGTTTCAAACTCAATTTATATGTTTAGATAAGCTCTCATTTAAAATCTTATTCCTAATTCAACTATTGTATTTAGACAGATTAAGAAAATCACACAAATGCCTCTATTAATAAGTTGTAATATAACAAATCATAAGGGTATTTATTTCATGACTTTATCATATAAAATTCATTAATATGGACCAATAGAGATTTTGCAAAACCATTCTTTATGTTCAACCCAATTGGTTCATGCGACATTGGCAGTGAACCAAAATTACTTTGGTACATAAGTCATAAGCGGTCTCTAGCAAGGCATTATGACTACCCAATTAGCGTGAATATCAAAATCGATACAACCTAATGAATAACATATATCATATATTTTTATCGGATATTCTTTGACTAAACATAAGGAATGGAAAGTCACCCTTAATGTTCAATCATACTAGTCTAGATCTTTAGGTAAACTGAAAACATCCAAGTGACATTGATCATATCAATACATATGGACTTAGTAATCATATCAAGGGATCCACTGATATCTCTCTCTATATGAGAGTGATAAATTTTATCTTAATTACACACCTTGACATATTATTCACATGGTAACCAATCACAATCTTTATAATCATATAGTTAAAGAAAATATTTGATTGTGTCAAATTACCATGCTCCTAATGTTGAAGTCAATTGTAATCTCAAGTCAAAAGACTAAATGATATACCTATCATGAGTAACATTTATGACTTAATCCTTATGGTGTTCTCATAGCAGGTCAATCTTGTACCTTGTTCCTTAACAAGTACTCATGATCTCGATTTGTATCCCTATACACATGATCATGACATGACCATCAATCAAGACTCACACTAGTTTTAATTGATTATAGTTCCCAATATAATGACTGACTAGGAACATTTAGAATATTTCATTAAATATCCAAGGATCTTACTTTAAGGTAAACATGCACTCACTTATAATAAAATATCAAATGAAAACCTCCATTTTATTAACTAAGATTTTAAGATAAACAATGTTTAGAGATTGACCTAGGCACATGCCCTAACCTATATCATGAATTGCATTGGAATTAGAGAGAATAGCAACTCGAGATCCATCGATCCCAAAAAAAAAGTATTACCTCATTATAGGGCAAGAAACAACAATAAACACGGTGAAAACTAAAGAAAACATCAAATCAATACATTGAAATCCAAGATGAATCAGCAAGTTTTATCCAATACCCTAGCTTCCCAAATTGCTTTCTCCAAAGCAAAAGTTTTTCTTAAACCTAATTTTAAGTCCTATTCATACACTTAAGCCAATTTATTCCAACAATTACACAAACCCTAGAAACCACCCATTGCAATTTCTCCACTATTTTATGGTGTTGAGGCTGGCCTAAGGCACCGGGTCAAACAATAGGGCATCGGGATCCAAATCCTACACATATACTCTACTTTGCAACGCAATTTTAGACCACTTAGAGGTCGAATTTTACAAAGCTTGTAACACATGAAAATATTCATGTTTGAGTCTACTTTACAACAGAAGAAATGACAAGTCATTTGGATATGAAACGAGGGAGTTATGGCTAAATCACTGAAGCTTGGTCAAAATAGACTTTGTTGGGACTTATTAAATTTGATGTTGCTCTTTGCCCGAACCTTGTGTTCTCATCCTACAACCTCCAAACATCTTCAAAACACATAAAAACATATGATATATAATTATTACTTACTTGCCTCTGGCCTCGTTTAACTTCTTCTCGCCTCACTAATTTCACAAATCATTCAATCGCTTTCTTTCCTTAAAAACCAACAAAATGTATAGGATTAGCACGAATTCACTTAGTAACGGCCTAAATTACTAACAAAATGCTACTCATAAAAGGTACTAAAATACCCTACGCATCAAATACCCCTAAACTTGAGACTTTCCTAGTCTCAAGCAAAGAGACATGAAAAAAATTGATGCAATTTATTTAAATCAACTACACTAAGCTACTTAACTTATTTACCAACTTCAATCCAAAGTTCAAATACACCAGGCACAAACAAGCAAAACATATTCCAATATGCATCTATCCTTATCACTTTACCTTTATGGTGTCTTCTTGTCTCAAATTCAAACCAAATATTGACTCAACCCTAGGCCTTTTAATTGCCCAAATACTTAGCCTTTCAACCCAACCTTCTTAAGAATCCACTTTCGACAACCCAAATGCAAGTCCGAGGGTCTAGCCTCAACTGGTAGAGAGATTCCACAAAAATATTTTAAACCTCAATGATTTTTCATTTAAAGCATCAACTTCCACAAGATTTCATATGCTTATTATTCGATCTACTCTTCATTATCATCTAACTTAAAAGACCAAGAATCATTAAGTCTTTAATAGGTTGTAATAGAGTCATGGCTTTGGTTATCAAAAAGTCGATATTTAACCTTAATTATCGTTAGATAGATTTCACAAACCTTTTCTCTACAAACATAGAGCACTCACAAAAATAAAACTCACAAATACAAACTTTTTTCTCATTTTGGAGTTTCACTGATAACTTCTTTTTTATTACACCGGTCCATATTTTTCTTTTTCTTTGGACTTTATTTGGTGGATTCATTCATTTTCTTTTGACGTTCCCTTTTTTGGCTTGATTTTACTTTTTCACTCATACTTTACAAGTTCTTTTAATCATGGATAAGGGTTGCTTATCACTCTAACTTTAGGTGGTCTAAGGCTTTTTGGCTTGGGATAATGTTTGGTGCTATGGATGCATGATAAACAAGGCTTAACAAGGTGACCAGTGATCTTATATATGTGAAGCATGCAAGATATTGAGGTATAGCATTCAAACAAGGCCTTACTCATCTTTTCAATCCCTTAAGTTCAGAATTTATCCCCTCGAGTGGATCTAGAACAAGTTCTAGAATCCCCGAATCCTCATTAAAGCCTCATACTTTTAGTTTATTCACCTTTATATTGGCATGGGTCCTTCCTCACACTGGACTCCTATGGAGAGTCTTCGATCTAGCTAAGCTAAACACTTAAGCACAAAAGGCCCTTTACTCATCCCTAAGTATTTTGTTTCATTGGTTTGATAAAAAAATATATCATTGACTGCTAACCATATAGGAAAAAATCAAAAGAACACTATAACTAACATGCAAATGCTTGCAAAATATCTGATGCTTCTACCACCCAATCTTTGAAAAATAAAAATAGGTGTTATGCACCTCCAAACTTAAGATGTTCATTATCCTCAATGAACCAAATCAAGTGAAAAAATGAGGAAAAGAACATGCATCTAAGTATAATCATTCACAACAATCACAACATTAGAGAAGTAAAATAAAATAAAAAGTTTTGAAAGCAAATAATCCCCTGATTGGTGTTGATGCTTTTAAAGTTTCTCTCCGTCGTTCCATCATTCCCTTGATGCTCCCCCAAACTTGGATCTCATCCACATTTCTTTTTTGTTTTTTTGGTCTCCAATAGTCTACCAAGATGAAAAATCACCTAGCAATTGGTATTAGACCTTAAATAGCATTAAAATAAGAATTAGCCTCATAATTAAACAAATTCATTATTTTCCTTTTTTTTTTTTGTCAAGCAAATGCAACAAAATAAGAATCAAAATATAAACAAAAGAACTTTAGTTTGCCTCCCAGTAGAGTAGTGAACACCGTAGTGCACTATGATTACTTTAATGCTTTATCCTCATGGAGTTCCTGAGATCCTCTAATCATTTTCTAGCATGGCACTCTATCCTTCATAAATCACACATCATTTGACATTCCTTGTCGTGCATCAACAAAATAGATCTTTATTTTAATTGTTTCAATTATCTCCAAAAATATCCCAACTTTATCAATTTTCCATTGCTTTTGCAAGTCCTGCGGATACGGCAATGATGGTACAACAAAGGAATGATCAAAAAGATTGATCGTCCCTTGCACAAACTCCAAACTGTGTGATCTCAAGGTTTCGTGACATTTTTAACTTTTTATTGCTTTAAAACTTTCTATATCAACACCATTATCATACAACTCAATTTCTTTGGTATAAGTCACATCTCTAGCACATAAGTGAATCTTCTAGCTCAAGCGAAGTACAAACATTATTGCAATATTCTAGATTAGGATTCTCTACCTCTTCTAATACTTCATGACATGCTTCTTCACTCGACAACAACTCCTTAACATTTTTCTCCTTGGACCCGACAACAATTTCTTGTCTTGAATTTATTGATTTTGCAATTTTCTCAGTTTTCTTTTCCAAGTTCAAGATGACTTGATCATTTTCCTCTCTTCATTTGTCATGATTGTGCAAACATTTCATATTCTTCTTTATCCTTCTTAAGATCAACCATGTTCTACTCAGTCATTTTTCTTTATCATTTTCTCTATAGACTTAAAAGACGATTGTTCATCATTCTCTCGATCTTATCAAGATTGCCAATTGTCCTAAAAACTCCATTGTGAATGATGGACATATCCAATGTAAAGATTGTGAAAACCTTGATAATTATGTCATGACTCTTCTCTTATGTAGATACAATGCCCTTAACTTCCCACACTTCTTTGTAATCCATATCGGTCATAATGTGGCTGATGATATCTCATCCACGCCACACCATTTGTAATTGGTTGTGCTTGGTATGTTGTATCGTCTCGAGCCAATCACTTTGAAAAGCCAATCTAGAAAGTCTAGCAAGGATCTCATTTGTTACTTCCTCCACGTGATAGCTATGCATTATTATGTTTTTTTTCTTCTTCTTTTTCATCCATGAAACACCAAAAATAAGAGAAAGTAGATTAAGTGCAACATGGTTATTCAAATTAAATAAAAATAAACTAAAATTACTAAAAAGAAATCTTAAACAAAATATCCTAATCAAATAAAAACTAGCTACCATCCTCGGCAATGACACCAAAAACTCTACATGAACCACAAGTGTACGACAACGCGGAAGTAATAGTGGCACCAACTAGTGTTGGTACTGGGTATATCGAATCCCCAAGGAAGATTTAGTGCTAATTTGTAATCTAATTAAGAAATAGAGTTATGCAACTTTGATTTTGATTTTGTAAAAGAAACCGAAAACTAATATACTCCAACTAATTGCAAGAAATTTAAATTGAGTTTTAACAACAACAACAACAACATAGCCTCAGTCCCAAATCAACTGGGGTCAGCTACATGGATCAAACTTTCCCACTGTGCTCGATTAAGTGCAATTGATGGTGAGCTTTGCAAACCATTCAAATCCCTCTTAATTAATGCATCCCATGTTAATTTTAGTCTGCCTCTACCTCGTCGAATTTTTACAGTTTCTATTGAGTCAAGTTTTCTAGTTGGGACATTTGTAGGCCGTCTTTGTAGGTGACCAAACCATCACAACCGCCCTTCCCTATCTTTGTATCAATTGGTGCTAGTCCTACTTGTCTTTAAATTTCTATATTTCTTATTCTATCTTTACGAGTTTTACCACACATCCACCTAAGCATCCTCATTTCTGCTACGTTCACTTTATGTAATTGTTGTTGCTTTACCGCCCAACATTCACTTCCATAGAGCATAGCTGGCCTAATTGCGGTCCTATTAAATTGAGTTTTAACAATGAAGAAATAATCTAAGGGAGTTGATTTCACCTAGGTTGTATTCTTTTTATCTAATTCTCGTAGTGGAATCCCAATTCAAGTGCGATAGGCGAATTTTCATAAATTTTTACTTAACCTCGAGGTCTCAGTGATGGAGATTCTAGCATTGCACTCAGACTCCACCGATCAGCGTGAGTAGTCTAAGTGCAACGCCGCATTAGACTCAAGATTCTAAGGCATTCCTTGTCAATGGTCGTCAATCGACATACCATATGTTCAAAAGTTATGTTCCTTATCCAGGTTGAAAACCCCAAGGTCATAGGTAATTTTAGTCCCAAAGTTTTATGCCTACTTGATTAAGGAAATTATAGCATTAAGTTCAAGTAAACACAAGTCCAGGCCATAAATTGAAGACAACATCATGAATCACATTGGAATTAAAGTGGATAGCAACTCGGGATCCATCGATCCCCGGGACAAGAGTATTACCCCATTAGAGTGCAAGAAACAACACTAAACATGGTGAAACTAAGGAAAACATCAAAGAAATACCTTGAAATCTAATATGAATCACCAAGTTTAACCTGATACCCTAACTTCCCAAAGTGTTTTCTCCATAGCAAAAGTTATTCGTAAACCTAAGTCCTATTTATACCCCCAAGTCAATTTGGTCCAAAAATTACACAAACCTTATAAACCCCACTTTTAGACACTTTCTTGTAGCGGGCGCTGACCCTGGCGCTGAGGCTATTTCATCAATGTTTTGTTGTGCTAAGGTTGGCTTCGGGCGCTAGGTCGGTTGTTGGGGCTCCGCTATCCAAATCCTACACTTATACTATACTTTGCGACTCGATTTTGGACTATTTAGAGGCCGAATTTGATAAAGCTTGTACACATGAAAATGTTCAGGTTAGAGTCTACTTTCCAATGAAAGAAATTACAAGTCATTTAGACTTGAGATAAGGGAGTTATGGCTAAAACACTTAAGCTTAGTCAAAATAGACTTTGTTGGAACTTAGCCACTTTGATGTCTTTATATGCCCGAACTTTGTATTCGCATTTCGCAACCTCCAAACATCTTAAAAACACATAAAACCATATGAAATATAATCATTACATCACTCGCCTTCGGCCTTATTTTCCTTCTTCTTGACTCGTTAATTGTGCAAATCATTCAATCACCTTCTTTCCCTAAAAACTAGTAAAATATATAGGATTAACACGAGTTTACTTATTAATGGCCTAAATTATTAACAAAGTGTTACTTATAAAGGTATTAAAATATGCTATGCATCAACAACGTGGGAAAGGTATGGAGAAGAAAAGAAGAAAAGAAAAGAAAAGTAGGTCAGTTATGTCAGCGCAGTGGCAACACCGTGGGTACATAGGGACAAAATTGGGTAGACTACACAGGGCGTAGAGCTTACTGAGAAGGGGAGTGCACACAAGGAGGGCGAAAGTATAGCGGCGCCATGACTTTATACTAACATAGCTGGATCACTTATGGACAACACCAATACATAGAATACAGAAAGTTTAGAGTTCTTTTTGGTTTGGAATTCTCTATTAGGATTTTTAATTATATTCTAAAGTGTCTAACGAGTATAAATAGATATTAGAACATGGTAAACGTAAAAAATACCATACATTAGCATACATTACTAAAAGTTAGCCTAGTTTACTTTGTTCTTGAGTATTAAGAAGAGTTTTGGAGAAGAAGACATTGAAGACTCACGTAGGTTATTCGGTATTGTTTCTTTGATTCAAGTGAAGTTATTTAGTTTAATATTTTATTGCAATGAGTACCATTATATGTATGTTCATTTCAATGATGTGTGAGTAGTTCATTAATCTTAAGGAATAATGGATCCTATTATACGAATGTTATGATAAAGTAGTTTAAGTGGATTATAAAGTTAAAAAATGCAATGGTTGTATCGATTCTATGTGTAATGCTGTGAACATCTTGATCATGTGTTTGTTGATTACAGGTTTTAGGAATTACTATGGTTATTAGAGCTTTTAAGCTGAATATGGATAATACAACCGTAAAATATATGTATATAACATTGATAGAGTAGGGAAGCACAAACAATAAACTTAATTGGTTATGAATCTAAAGATTTAGAACTTAAAGAAATGTCAAACTTACAATATTCACACCGATAGGTTGAGCTCTACTTTGCATATTAGAATCTTTTCTGCCACTATAGTGGGTTGAAGTGAATTTGAAGGAAATATATCTACTCTAATTGAGCATTGCATACGCACAATGAAGATGAAAGAAGTGAGTTGAAAAGCATAGATATTCATTACTTAGGTGAAGTTGTGAACTAAGATCTTCTCAATATAACAGTACAAGGTTATTGTCAGACCTCACTTAATTAAAGCATTTGACCGGCCTAGATTACCTTAATCCCTAGATAATCTAGCAGCCTTCACCTCTCCATCAATAAACAATTAATATTAAAATTTTGTAATCATCAATTACATAACTATATTATCAATCACTAAGGACTCTAAGTGAATCTTAAACCTCAAAGTTTGTTTACATTAATTAGATAGTCCTCAAAATTTCGAAAAAATCATATGATAGCATCTCCTTTATTTCTAATCCTACACCAAAAATCCCGACCTTCAAAAACCTTCAACAAAACTTGCTCAGCTTTGGTGGAAATACTGAAGGACTCACCCATAACAATAGATATTGCGTCAACTAGATTGTAAACTCGTTTTAACTTGATTTAAAATATCAAAATTCTTAAACTAGCATTAACTTAACTCCAAGAATTATCTCAATTTGTCCTAAAACAATTCTCATCATTCCAAAGAAAATCTTAATCACACTCGAACCCACAAGCCCATTTATATAATATAATATATTCAAAAATAGTACATACAGAGGGAAAAGAACTAAGCAAGTCACATACAGTCGTAAAGCTTTCACTTTCCCTTATCGTCGCTAGAACCTGCCATTATCCAATTATAAAAATTAGATAATGTCAGATAAATAAATCATACACCATCCAGTACACCTGTAATAATTCAATGCATGGTAATCCAAGGAATTTAAATGAAGAATATAATCTAATGAATTTAAATACAACCGTGAATCCATCTCCTTTTTGTTATCCGACCACAATCAGATAACGCTCTCTGAAAGTAGTAAGTAAACAATAATAATGACTCATACGCTGGGAGAATAACCAAACGAATCTCGTTCCTCTAGACTCTAGGAGTATGATTTGGTTCAATGTGATCTCATGATAAACAAGTGATGCAAAGTATCAGTGACTCCAGCCCCTCAAGCATAATATAGTGTTCTATAACCATAATACAGTCTACACTAGAAGGAGACTTGAATCGCGATATCCTCCCAACCAGTGTATGTATGTACAACAAAAATGTAATATCAAGGATCAATGCAAATGATTCAAAACTATAATCATACAATGTAAATGTTACTATAGGATTAACTTAACCTTACAAATGCGATATCGCAACTCCCTTGCATTCAGAGTCGATAAACTAATCTACATGAGGAACCAATCGCAGTATTACAATTCATTAATCCATCTTGTAAGCCTCCATAACAACTTCACCATTTTTTTAATTATTTGCAACTTAATTGATCTAATCGCATATTGAAACTCCAAAATAAATTATCTAATGCTTGAATTTAATTTATAACTCGAAATTATTATTGGCACCAAGAATTACATTGTCTAGGCTTAAATATAATTTTTTTGATTTATTATATTTTATTTGGTGCTTCTCGACCTGAAATCCCTTGAAATCAACTTCTTAGATATTCGGATCTCAAATTTTGACTCCAAATTGTGGTCTGAAATCGAAAATTAACCTGGACCAGGCTTTAAAATAATTTTTAAAATCTTAGATATTTTTTGGTACCATAGCACGCACTACGAGGTAAATCCCTGTATAAATCCTCAAGAAAGTTCTAAATTCCTTTTTTTTTTTTATAAAAAGCCACTATTTTAATTAATTTCTCCAAAGATCTCATATTCTTGATTTTTAAGGATTTTATTTCATTTTTTTCATTTTAAAACATTTGTTTTCTTTTTTATTAAATCGGGGAAGGGGTTTTGACACTAAACCGGCCCGGTTTGGTCCAACCGAACCAAAACCAATTCAAGTTTGGTTTGGGGTCGTCCCCAACCTTTCTCCCTGGATTAAAATCGAGAATTGTGTTCTCTGTTTTGATTTCCTTTTTTTCTTCGTTTAGGTTTATGGGGTTTCTCCCTTCCCCAACGCCCTCTTCAAACCACATTCTTCTTCGACTCACCTCCCTCTCCATTGTTAAAACCCAACCATACAATAACAGCAATAAACAACTCAATAACATCAACAGCCATCAACAACAACCTAACAAAAACTCACCTTGTATGGAGACTGATCTATCTCCATCTTTGTCGATCTCCCTTTGTCTCTCTCCCTCTCGATCACCCTTCTCCTAATTTTTTATTTCCTCTACTAAAACAGTGAAGAGGTTCGGTTGATTTGGAAAGATAAATTGAGATCTCGAGATTCGCATCATGCGAGTCTCGAGACAAATCAAATGATTCTAATTTTATAATATAATTTGATCTTTCATGAGATATGTAGTAGTCAATCTTTAACTTCAACAAATTGATGAGGTGGTGTATATTATTTTTAATTTACATATTTGATTTTCTCGAGATTTCCATCGCATGAATCTCGAGGTAAATCTAACGATTCATTTATATATTGCTTTTTATCTTTCTCGAGATACGTAGTACGTATCTCGAGGTAGATCTTATGATTTATTATTACCACACCTTTGATTTTCTTGAGAATGGATGTCACACATCTCGAGGCGTACGTGGACAAATCATCTCTTCGACAACGAACGTTCACTTTATTCCCTTCCTTGATGCCTACACTACACACATCTCGAGGCGCATCCAATGTATACTTTAGTTTTTGAATTAAACTATAGGATCCATTTATATATATATATATATATATATATATATATATATATATATATTTAGATGTAACTATATTATATATAAATACATATACACATATGTATTTTCACGACTATAAATTCGCCATGCAAGCCAATGACTATCCTCTAGCGTGCACACTATGGTGCATCCCACATGTGTCACCCTCGACCCATTATGTCACTAGGTGCCCACCAATTTATTAATTATTGTATTTAATTTCATGGTTATCCCTTCAATGTATATCCAAATTAGATTCCAAAAAATACCTAAAATTACCAAAAATTAGAAAATCCCTAAAATGCTCCGGAACTCACAAACACCGAGTATACACTCCACTTGACATTATTTCATGTCGAAATAATATATAATACATTAAATAGGTACACGACACACAAAAACGACATTACATTTATGATCTCCAATCCATAACTCGTGGGTCTTAGCTCGGATACCGAAATCCCAAATTATATTCGAAAATAGTTAATTACCACCTAACGAAGTTTATAAAATTCTCGAATGCCACAATCTTCCCAACTAATTAAAAAAAATTTCCTTGAAATTTAATCTTACAAGTTATTGAACCCAAAGAGATATGAGAAAATGATTCTTCATATATAACTCTTTGAATCCGAACCTATAAAACCATTTTCAAGGCGAACTGTTAATTGGAATCAATCACTTTCGTTGTATTCAATAACTCAGTGGTAGAGATCATAATCATTTTAACTTTTCATTTTCCAACATATTTGGTTTAATGAAAATTATCTCAATCACTTTGCCAATCTTGGCAATTTGTGAATTTCTGGAGAGTTAAACAATCGACTTTGTGGAATATCCAATATCTTTACTTCATTTCTCATCTCATACCTTGAATCTCATTCAAGTATCAATGCATGGCAAGACCTAGACTATCTTGCTTTTCATAATAAAATTCTCATTCTAATTTGAATATTATTCGACAAATCATTGATATTTTTTTTATGTCCATCCAAACTCTAGTACACTTCCCAGTTTACTTCCTCATCACTAATCATCCATTTTTATTTGAATTATTGGCCGACTAACTCTTAGAATATCGTTAGTCTAAAATTACATATTGATGCAATTAATATTTGGGCATGGCATTAAATAATAAGTAAAGTTGAATATCTATCCGATCCATTACTATTCCAGCGTTCCCCACCAGAAACCTAGAATTACACAAGTCATCCCATGATTATAGATCTCATAATACAAATTTCACCCCATGACAAGAGATCTTAAATTTCAACCCGATCAAAAATAGAAACCTGACACCTCGTGCAACTCTCACTCATTCTCTAATTATCTACTCACAATATTATTTAAATTGTGGACTAGAAAACAATTATCGATTCCAACTCGTCAGACAATTTACTAAACTTCTTCGATTGGTTAAAAAATTATTGACTTTTCTAACTTTATCAAATCATTAATTCTATAGCGATAAGTTCATCAAGAACCTTATTCTTTTCACTTTACCGATATCTCCCACAACCCATGTCTTAATCAGTTACTGTTCACCAACTTCTCTCATTGCTTGAATAGCGACAGTTATCCTTAACTTTAGTAGATATACTTTTCTAAATAGATATATCAACATATTCGATGATTATACTCTCATGGTATAACTTTTAACTTGTATCTCATACAAGTTTATAAATATGTTATCATTTTTTCATTTCTACTCAATTATAATTGAAGAATATTCAATTCTTCAAACATATCAAGTCAGATACACTATACTTTATTCAATATTTCCAATGTAACATAGATAAAGCTTAGTAACTGAGATGTAAATCATGCATTTCTTTTCATTTCATTTATATTTTCACTAACATACAAGCATCTTATATCATCAACAATTTACAATAATTAGTGCTTTAAACATCACTATTGACTAATCAGGTGGTGTTGCACTACAATTGAACCAATATATAACATATTCACTGATATTAGTTGTACAATACTTTAGTTCAAAACTTCAACATTCGAAGTTTGGCACCTTGTAAAATCCTTATGAACATATATTAAGTTCCATCAAACTTATTGTTTGATATTTAATTTCACCGGGACTCATTTACCTAAAATTTTCATTTTCATACTAATGTGAGAATATATTGACCATTTAGTTGCCTATACTTCAGCCTTCAATTGATTCCAATGAAACTTCATTGACTCTTTTATACCGTCTATTACTAATTCATTCGATTATTCAAATATGGGTGGACACGTCACATCAATCTTCTATGTTGTGAATGAATCGTGATTATGAAATGGAGTTACTTAGACTTTTGGTCGTGCACAACTACTTCATTACGTTACCTTGACTAAAGGAGTCCATCTATCTCACTTCCATCAATCACAAGTCATCTCAACAACTCATTTTATTTTATACATTGAGTCTATTTCGTTTAGCTTTTATCAATCTTAGCTATTCTCACATTGATCTTGCTCTTAGTCCTTTTATAAACTTACCACGACTTTCATTCAATGACTAGGCCACTTACGACTCCTAAATCTTGACTTAGAAAGGCAATTTATATCTCCTCTTTTCGAAAATATAGCTAAAGACGGTGCGACTTCTTATTATTATTTAATAAATTGAAGTCTTCATTAGCTAATCTTAATTCGAAATAGAGAAACTTTACTACTCAACATAGAGAAACTTTACTACTCAAACAGTGAAACTGTTTGTTGTTGCCTTATATTATTTCCCTTAGTTTCAAATATTCCAACTTTGCTTTTTCTCAAAAAGAAATTTGGTACCTTTTAAGAGACCATGTAAAATAATTTTGTATCTTACTATTCATCAAAGTACTTTTGATGAATTCGACATTCCATTATTATTCAACTGAAGAGATAGAAGAATTTAAATTTCAATATCTGATTAACTTAATAACTAATAAAATTCTTAAAGGATGCTATTTAAATCCTTTAATTCATATCAACGGAAATTCTTACAATGTAGGAGTTCATACTGACATCCTTTACATATCAATTACTGATATTGAATCAGAATGTCTATCTCTTTATTTATTATACTTTAAGTTATAGTGATAGGTGTCATGACTTAATGTCGTTAGAAGTGATTATTAGGTAATTCGAATCTCAAAAAATCACTTGTGTCGATGTTTAATAACTAATCTAAGCTAGTATTAGACAACTTTTCCCAATACCTTAACTTATTACGCGTTGATCTTATTACTATAATTTTCATTTTCAAGTTAAAAATTTCATTGATCTTTGTTTTATAACCACACCTAATTCGGTGTTAACAAAAATTAATCCTAACTCGTGTATTTCCATTCATTTTATCAGTACTTTATTTGATTCATAGAACGATTATACTCAATGTCACTTATGGATAAGTAACTTGAGTTATAAACAATCAAAGTCTTAGTACTTCTTTTTAGAAGTTGTATGATTGTTTAAAATATGGTTCTATTTCATTTTTAACTTGACATTTTGTTTCGAAAAGGAGACAATACTGTACTTCAAAATATTTTATTTTCTTAGAAACTAACTTAGACAACTTGATTGATTATATCACAATCTCGTTGTAATTTCTGACTCAAGATTGAATTTGTGAGTTAACCATGTAACCAGTACTAACATTATTTTAAGACCCAAGATATCTCTATCTTGTGTTTCTCAAAAGTCTCAATTTCATATTACATTTTCCAAACAACTCTTAATCGCTGCAGACTTAATTTAAGTATATTTTAATGTTTTCCTTAGCGTTTAAAAATTGTAATAGCTTGATACTTTCAATTTTAAAGGAATCCATGTTCAATACTTACGTACATGAATCATTTGGACTTACGTTTTAACCAATTTCCTATTGGTTTCATAATTGATACTTTCATCAGTTATATCAGTACCGAACTACTCACAACACCTTTGTGAATTCAGACTTCGCAAGTCTATTTCACATTTACTTACGCTCGGTTTCATTTTACAAGTTTGTTCTCACATATAATTTTCTATTTCTAAACTTACTCATCATACCTTACGTGTTAAGTATCTAACGAACAAGAAGAATAAACCTCATATCGCATACCTAGCGATAATACAAACATACAACACAAATATAACATAATAATAAAGTTTTTAAACCTTTTAACCACGTTCCATCATGTTACTTCCCAACTAACTGCTCACTTATCCTCGATCAATAAGATTCCTTTAGAATATTAAGCCTGATACCAACATTGTCAGACCCCACTTAATTAGAGCATCTAACCAATCTAGATTACCTTAATCCCTAGATAATCTAGCAGTCTTCACATTTCCATCAATAAACAATTAATATTAAGATATTGTAATCATCAATTATAAAACTTTATTATCAACCACTAAGGATTCCAAGTGAATCTTAAACCTCGAAGTTTTGTTTACAATAACTAGATAGTCCTCAAAATCTCGTAAAAACTTATCGACAACATCTCCTTTATTTTTAAGCCTACAATAAAAAGCTTGGCCTTTAAAAATCTTCAACAAAGTACTCAGCTTTGATGGAAATACAGAAGGACTCATAATCCACCCATAACAATATATATTACATCAACTAAATTATATATTCATTTTAACTTGATTTAAAATATCAAGATTTTTACACTAGCATTACCTTAACTCCAGAAATTATCTCAATTTTCTTAAAACTGTTCTCATCATTCCAAAGGAGATCATAATCACACCCGAACCCATAAACTCATTTATACAATACAATATATCCAAAAATAGTACATACGGAGGGAAAAGAACTAAGCAAGTTACATACAGTCAAAAAGCTTTCCATTCCCTTGTCGCCACTAGAACCTGTCATTATCCAATTATAAAAATTCGATAATATCAGATAAGTAAATCTCACACTATCCAGTACATCAGTAATAATCAAATGCATAATAATCCAAGGAATTTATACAAAAAATTTAATCCAAGGAATTTAAATACAATCTTGAATCCATCTCGTTTTTGTTATCTGATCATAATCAGATAATGTTCTTTGAAAGTGGTAAGTAAACAATGATAAGGACTCATGCGCAGAGAGAATTACCGAACGAGTCTTGTTCCTCTAAACTCTAGGAGTATGATTTGGTTCAACGCGATCTCATGATAACCAAGTGATGCAAAGTATCAGTGACTCTAGCCCCTTAAACATAATATAGTATTCTATAACCACAGTATAGTCTACACTATAAGAAAACTCGAATCGCCTGATTCTTTTAACCCTTGTATGTATCTATAACAAAAATGCAATATCAAGGATCAATGCAATTTATACGAAATTATAATCATACAATGTAAAGGTTACTATGGGATTTACTTAACCTTACAAACATGATATTGCAACTCTCTTGTGCTCTAAGTCAGTAAACTGGTCTACACTGGGCTCCAATAGCATTCCTACAATTCATTAATACATCATGTATTCCTCCACAACAACTTTGCCATTTTTTCAATTATTTGCAATTTAATTGACCTAATCGCATCTCAAAACCCCTAAAATACTTCCAAAATAAATTATCCAATGCTCAAATTTCATTTTTAATTTAAAATCATTATTCTGCACCAAATATTATGTTCTATAGGCTTAAATATAATTGTTTTAATTTATTATATTTTATTTGGTTCTCATTGACCCAAAAATCTGGGAATCCCTCCTAATCAATTCTTTGGATATCAAGATCTCAATTTTAACTCTAAATTGTGGTTTGGAATCGAAAATTAACGTGGACTATGGTTTAAAATAATTTTTAAAATTTTAGACATTTTTCAAGTATCGTAACACGCACAACGAGGCAAAATCCTCGTATAAATTCTTCAAAAAATTCCAATTACTTATTTGTTAATAAAAATCCACTATTTTAATTAATTTTTCCAAAAATCTCATTTTTCTAATTTTTCCTAATTTTTAGGGATTTCATTTCATTTTTTCCCATTTTTAAACATTTTTCTTCTTTTTTTATATAGGGGAAGGGGTTTAAACCCTGAACCTGTTCGATTCAGTTCAACCGAACCAAACCCGATTCATGTTTGGTTTGGGGTCGTCCCCAACCTTTCCCCCTGGATCTAAACAGAGAATTGTGTTCTCTTTTTCAATTTTCCCTTTTTTCATTTGGGTTTCTAGGTTCTTTCCCTTCATCGACACCCTCTTCAAACCACCTTTTTCCTCAACTCATCTTCTTCCTTGACTCACCTCCCTCTCCATCGTTAAAACCCAACCGCACAACAATAAAAAACAACTTAACAACATCGATAGTGCTCAATAACAACCCAACAAAAACTCGCCATAAACAAAGACCGATCTCTCTCCATCTCTCTGTCGATCCCTTATGTCCCTCTTCCTTTCGGTCTCCCTTCTCCCAATTTTCGATTTTCTCTACAAAAATAGTAAAGAGATTCGGTTGATTTGGAAAGATAAATTGAGATTTCTACGAATCTCGAGACAAATCAAATGATTCCAATTTTATAATGTGATATGATTTTCTTTGAGATATGTAGTGGTCAATCTTTAACTCAAAACAAATTGATGAGGTGGTGTATGTTTTGTTTGATTTATATATTTGTTTTCTTGAGATTCGCATAGCACAAATCTCGAGACAAATCAAATTATTCATTTATATATTCCTTTTAATCTTCATCGAGATATGTATTATGTATCTCACGATAAATCTTGTGGCTATCAATAAGATAATCATCACCTCTTGATCGACTCATATCTTTTGATTTTCTCGAAATACGTAACGCATATCTTGAGGTAGATCTTATGATTTACTACTACCACACCTTTGATTTTCCTTAAGATTGGATGTCACGCTTCTCGAAGTGTGGACAAATCATCTCTTCAACAATAAATGCTCACTACATTCCCTTCCTTGATACTACGCTATGCGTATCTCGAGGAGTATCCAATGTATACTTTAATTTTTAAATTAAGCTATAGGATCCATTTATATATATTTATATATATAACTATATTATATATAAATACATATACACCTATGTATTTTCGCGACTATAAATTCACCACGCACGCAAATGACTACTCTCTAATGTGCACACTATGGTGCATCCCACGCGTGTCATTAGGCGCCCACCAATTTATTAATTATTTTATTTAATTTCATGGTTATCTTTTCAATTTATATCCAAATTAAATTCCGAGAAAATACTTAAAATTACCAAAAATTAGAGAAATTTTCCCAACGCGCTCCATAACTCACGGACATCGCATATACACTATTTATTTCACGTCAAAATAATATATAATCACGACACATAAAAATAATATCAAAATTTATGATCTCTGATCTGTAACTCGTGGGTCCCACCTCGGATACCTAATCTCAAATTAAATCTAAAAATACTTAATTAGATGCTTAATCAAGTTTGTAAAATTCTCAGATGTCACTGTTATTTACATTGTTTCGTTAGAACATAATATTTTAGTTAAAATCAATTAAAACGAGATTTTCTTAACAATAAAGTAAATTTAACTAAGTGCACTGAGTGCAATACACCTTTCCCTAATGACAATATCCATAATCAACGTAAGTTGTTCATATTATTACTACAATCGAACCGTCATACTTGCGGCTATGATCACCAATATAAAAAGGTGATAAATTTAAAGTAGGGGGCCTTAAGAAGGATTCGAGGATTATATAATTTGTTATAGATCAACTAAGACCTTAAATTCTGAACTTAAGGGGTTGAGGAGATGAGTTATGCCTTGTTTGAATATTATACCCCAATATCTTATATGTCTTTCCACAAATGAGGTCACTAGTCATGTCGTTTAACCTTGTTTATCATTTGCCTTAGCATTGAACATTTTCCCTAGCCGAAAAGCCTTAGACTACCTAAAGTTGAAGTGATGAGCAGCCCTTATTCATGATGAAAAAAGCTTGTAACGTTTGAGTGAAAAAATAAAATTAACCTGGAAAAAAGGGAATGTCAAAAGAAAATGAATGAATCTACCAAATAAAGGCTAAAGAAAAAGAAAAAATATGGACGGATGTGATTAAAAAAAAGAAAAAGGAAATTTAGGGGTAAAACTCCAAAATGAATGAAAAAGATATTATTTTTGTGAGTTTTATCTTCGGAAGTGCTCTTTGTTTGTAAGGACAAGATTTGTGGAATCTCTCTAACTACATTTGAGCTTAAATATATATTGTCTTGATAAACAAAATTATGGTCCCACTACAACCTATTAAAGATATAAGGATTCTCGGTCTTTTAAGTTATATGATAGTGGAGAGTGAATTGAAAATGAGCATATGAGATCTGTTAGAATTTGAAGTTTTAAATGAAAAATCATTGAGGTTTCAAATCTTTTTATGGACTCTCTAAAGTAGTTGAGGCTAGACTCTCAAACTTGTATTCGAGTTATCGAAAGTGGATTCTTGTGAAGGCTAGGTTGAAAGGTTGGAAATTTGAGCATTGAAAGACCTTGGGTGAGTCGAAATTTGGTTTGAAGTTGAGACTTTAAGCCGTCACTAAAGTCGAAAAATGAGAATAATTGCATATTGAAATAAACTTTGCCTGCATATCCCTGGTGTGGATTTGGTGTTATCTTGAAGTGTGTGTTAAAAAAATTTAATTGGATTCAATAAAATTGCATAATTTTGATTAGTGCTTCTTTGCTCGGGACTAGCAAAATTTTAAGTTTAAGGGCATTTGATACGAAGCACAATCTATCAGCTTTTTTCTAGTAATTTCTAGTAATTCTCATATGTCAGTTAGGGCAAAAAGGTGATCAAAGGGTTTGGCATGTAATTTGGGAAAATTGAGGGGCAAAATGGAAGTCGGTCTATGATGAGGGATCGAGAATAAGCAAGGTTTACATCTGGCACTACCTTTGGGCGCTCTAGTGACGAGATTAAGGTCAACGCCATAAAACAGAGGCTAAAACCACCCTGACGCACCAACACCACTCCTGGCGCTCCAGCGCCCCAGCGCCCCATCTAGGCGCTTCAACGCCGAGGCCCAGGTTAGCGCCACAAAATAATGGCCAAAATGACCTAGCAGTGATCCCGGCACCCCTATTGTCCATTGTAGCGCTACACCAAACACCCCAACATCAAGCTGCCCGTGGATGAATTTCGAACCGAGAATTGGGCGCTGACGCCAGTGCTCAAGCGCCCACCTCAGCGCCACTTGAAAATTCACGAAGATGAGCTAGAAAATTAGGTTTTTTTTTTATACATTTTGACAATTTTGTCTTTGTAATATAAATAGAAGTTGGAGAACTTTTTGCTTAATTTGGAGAAACACTTTTGAGGCTAGAATATTAGATCAAACTCTTGTAGATTTAACTTCAGTTTCTAGGTTTGATTTCATATTGGCCTTAGTTTCCACCATGTTTTGAGTGTGGATTTAAGCCCTACTATGGGTAATACTATTTGTCCTGCGGATCGATGGATCTCAAGTCGTTGCTTTTCTTTCAAATTTCAATGCAATTCATGTTGTTTCTTGAATTTGTGGTGTTGATTTGTGTTTTCTTGAACTTAATGCTATACATGCCTTGATCACGTAGGTGTGGAACTTAAGGGTTGAATTCCATCATGACCATAAGGGTTTCCAACCCGAAAAATATAAATCACAACCCTTGAACATGCGGTACATTGACCGATAACTGTTGACGAGGGAGGCCTTAGAATTTGAAATCTAATGCGGCGAGCACTTACGCTACTCACGCCAACAGATGTAGTTCGAATGCAATGCTAGAATCTCTATCATCGAGACCTCGGGGTGGAGTGAGAAATTAAGGAGATTCTCTTATCTTCACTTGAATTGGGGATTGTGATATGAAATTGGATAGAAAAATGGAGGGCCGCTAAGGGCACCCCACCTTTTCATGAAGGCATTCAACTTATTTGTAAAAATTCCAACAAAAATGGAAAAGACCATTTTGCCCCTGTATATATAATGGTTCAAACCCCACAAACCATTTCGACAAAGAGTTAGGGCACCCCACCACCAAGCTTGAACCACAAAGCCACATTGCGTTTGGCGAGCGTTGATCGATTCTTGCGGATTGACATCATCCAACAGCGAGGTAACAATGTTTGACAACCATATGATGGTTTTTTAGAACGGTTTAGTTGTGTAAAACTGTGAAAATGATGATTTGTTTGTCAACGTAGGGTTTGGTAATTTCTTCAAATCCGAACTTGTTTCCACTATATAATGGAGGATTGTACTGCTTCGGTGCTAGAGGAGGTCGTACTTGAGGTAATTTTGCAAATTTATTGTCTTTTTTTTGCGGTTATCCGAAGTTTTTGTCTGGGTGCGCGATTGTTTCGGCCTCGCAGGACCGAGATGTATGGTAATGTCTCGGTCATAGAGGACCGAGAGGTTTCATGCAGGTTACGGTATGGTACGACCGAAAGTACTGAGTAACTCTCGGTCGTACGTGAGCGAGACGCGGAAGAAAGTATCGGACCTGTACAACCGAGAACTCGTTTTTTGGGGTTTTTTGTGATTGTGTTGTACATTTTGGTTGATTATAATGTTACACTGTTTGTATTGAAGGTAATGCCGGTATTTAGTAATTTTCCAGACTACAACGACACTTTTACACTTTGTAAGCCATTCCCCTCTCGAGAAGCGGCCATTTCATGGCTTCAAATGATTAGTGGTGAGAACAAGTTTGTGTTAGTAACGAAGCGCTCGGATGCCAGGGGCATTAAGCGCAGGGGAAGGGTGAAACTTGCCTGTGAGAGGTCTGGGACATATAGGGGACTGGCTCAGAGAGTAGGGAAGGGGAAAGTGGCCAAAATTTTAAAGAAATCAAGAAATGATGAAAAGGCGAGGACTCCAACTGGTACGAAGAAATGTGGATGCCCTTTCCTTATTAACGTAAAGGAAAATGCTGACTCCTTATGGTATGTCATTGTTATATGTAGGAGGCACAATCACGACACCGCAGGAAGATTGGATAAGGGGGAGCAGGAAGTTGAGGATGCGGGTGGGAGGACTGAAATTCAGCGGCGTAGGGAGATTAGTCCACTTCGTCTTTTGTGGAGCGCGAGCAGGAAGTTGAGGATGCGGGTGGGAGGACACCGGGGTCTCCAATCGGAGGCAAGGCAGTGTCGAAGAGTCAACAAGTTGAGTCCTCCCACTCCACAAAAGAGGCCTCCACTTCTAGGCAGAAGAAAAGCAAGGTTGTTCCACAAATGCGTCGTGCCGGTCGACGCACGCAAAGTGGATCTAACATGGCTTATGGTCATTGCTTAGAACCGGATTGGTTGCCACATGTTGAGGGCATTATCGATGTGGTTTTCGATGGAAATTGTGGATATCGGTGTATAGCCTCTGGGCTTGGACTTGCCGATGTAGACGGGTGGAGGATTGTGCGTAGAAGGATGTACGATGAGATTATCGGGTATGAAGACCTTTGGCGGGAAGTGCTTGGCTCGAGTTTCGAGACTGTCAAGAATGCGGTGCATTGCCCAGAGAAGCAAGTGGGGGCATCTTTCAAAGAATGGTTGACACTTCCAGACATGGGATTGTTAGTATCCACCGCATTCAATGTCATTCTCGTCAACCTCTCGCATGGGAGGCCTCCACATTCCTACCTCTACGTAGTGCTCCACCGTCGTCGTTGCATAACAGACTTATCATTGCAATGAAAAAAGAAAGGAATATCCATTGGGTTAGGGTAAGTTCTATGATTTTTTGTGAATTGTTTTGTTTCCCCCTTAATCGAGTTTGTGACAATATCTTCTATGTTCTACTGTTCACTTTGACAGGTGAAGTTGCGTGTGAATGCACCGTTGCCATCCTTATATCCATCGTGGGATCGGTACGTTGAGGACTACGCCAAAGGTTGGCGAGATGGGTTCGTATTTCGAGACATCGCGCCCATTGCAACTGCTGATGAAGCCACCATACCTGTTGTAGATTTAGATACGCCGTAGTATAAAGCTTGTACCTAGAAACCTTGATGGCTAAACATTTAGAAATTTTTCTAGTTACTCCGAATGTTCTATGGATATACAAATGTTGTGGTGTATTTTGATTGTTGTTTACTTATGGATGGACACTTGTAGAGTCAGTTTGAATGTTACGGAGATTTATAATTAATTAAGTTTCGGTGCAAATTGTCGTGCTGGATTTTCAATCTTGTATAGTTAGTTTGACATAGCACAAAATTTTTTTACAAAAAGTAATGTTCGAATTCATCCATTTCTGAAGTCTCGGTCAAGCAGGTTCGTGAAACAACCCATATTTTCGGTCACCCATGACCGATAAGTAGTCCAATATATCGGCAGTGTACAACCGAGTCCAATTGCAAGTTCTTGGTTGTATACCACCGAGATGGATTGACCATTTCAATTCGCCTTACTCTCGTCCTATGACGACCGAGCCTACTCTCGAAAATGTACAACCGAGAGTAGGAGAAAATTCTCGATTGTACACCACCGACGCCACATTACCTATCACTAATTGTAGCTCTCGTCATGTCGCAGCCGAGATAACTGAAGTATTCTCGGCCATGCGTAACCGAGACGATGTTAACTCTCCCGGTCTTCGTGGCCGAGACTGCGGGTTCCCAAAAATATTAGCTTCTGTCTCGGCCATGCTTGGCCGAGACAGTTGACACAGTCTCTGGCCTGTGTGGCCGAGAACCACGATTTCCCAATTTTTTTACATTTGAACAAACCGCCACACACACATTACAACTACTCTACCAAATGTAACTTAACTCGACAATCTTCAACCGAGCCGTAATTTGGAGACGAAATCGGCTCACACCCCTGACCCTATAAACTGCAGAAAACTCGAACAACGAAGGAGAAACACACGGCGAGGGACGGAGAACACGATTTCGGGGATTCCTCTCACTGGTCGGTTCAAAACAAATGGATTCTTCCACAAGGAGTTCGGTGAAGGTGGTGGTGGTGGTGGTGGTGGGGGTGGTGGGGTGCTCAGGGATTTCCACAAGGGGTAGTTTCGGTATTTCGGGTCTAGTTTTTGGGTGCCCCATGTAAATCAGTTTGTGCCCACATTAACTGGGTGCCCTCATTAAATGGTGGGGTGCCCTTAGCGGCCCTAAAAAAATGCAACCCATGTGCAATCAACTCCTTTGGACTATTTCTCCATTGTGAAATCATAAATTTAAATTCCTTGCAATTAGTTAGTTTAATTTTGTTGATCAATTTACATTTCAAAAAACCTAAATTTCGTTTCCTTACTTAATTTCTTAATTGGACAATTGATTAGCATTCATATTGTCCCTGTGGATTTGATAAATTCAGTACCAACACTAGTTGATGTCACTATTACTTGGATCAAACTTTATATTTAAAGGCTCATGTCAACCAGCAACCATAATTTTCAAGAAAACGTTGGAGTCAATGGAGCACGATTTTTTAGATTTACATGAATAAGTAATAATTCATATTCAATCTTAATTGGATAAAACCTAAATTCGAGATGGACTAAAATTTTGGATGAGGACTTAATTTGTTTTGCAAATCTTGTTTGTGAGAGGAAGGTTCCAACCACGTGTGAGGGTTCGGATGACACGCAAAGGTCATTGTCTTGATATTTGAGGTACCCCTTCCACTTTACGCAACAAACATGCGTTGTCGTCCCAGCTGAACCATCGCTTGTAGTCCGCACTTGTATCTGCGGGTTTATGAATCTCAATACTATTTGAAAAGAAATTTACACTAAAGTACTTTTTTATAAAATCCCACTTAATTGATTTGAGACTATATTTTGGTTCATACGTTCCCAACAAAAGTTGCTTCATTCTCGTATAGTTTCTTGAAAAACTTATAGAGGGTGTCAAAATTCTCACGGTCGCGCTGCACATGGTTATGCAAGCCCGTGGATCTCCTCCACTAGCACCGAGACTGTCTACACCTTAACCACCTTCAAATTTTTATAAGTGTGAGATTTTATCTTAAAATGCCTCGATATTAATTAAGGGAAGATCATCACTTATATACTTGATTATGAAGTTTCAGGATCTACTATTTTGAAATTATTGATAGACCACCTTCCTTTTTTCTTATATATAGTTTTGGCTCTATTGTGGAAAAAGGTGAGTATTGCGGTCCCCATCTGTTGTCGCCTTTTCTCTCCACTGGATCTCTTCTTAGACGACTCCACTGGATCTCTTCTTAGACGAAGGTTTTGTCCAGTTCTTTCTCAGCTCGGTTTCCAGCTTCCTCATGTCATGGGTTGTAAAAGTCTCCAAGTTTTTTTTTTCTTTGAAGAAAGTCTCCATGGCTTTTTGAATGCCCCGAATCTTGTAGGGATCCTTTTCTTTTGTGAAAAATGTCACTAAATGTGTACTTAATTATTTCGTACTTGAGCTTTGATTTTGAACTATTTAATTTCTTCCGCGTCGATATAACTAGATCTTTTGCCACCATGCTGGCTATTCTATTACTATAGTGGGTGATTGTAAAAACAATGCATTTTAACAAAAATGGAGAGAATAAAACATAATTACAGGATAAATAAAAAGAAATGTCAAGATACGTTTATTTATCAACAGATCGAACAAGTTAGCATGCAATGAATTATAATACGTACGCTGTATAGTTAATTTATTTGTTATCTTGTTACAGGACAAGCGATGGATGCATTCCATAAATTCTCTATTTTTTATGTTTGACTTGAGTCAAACTCATGACTTCCTTAAACTTAGTCTTTTAGCCAGTGATAGATAGTCTATTTCACCATATATGCTTTGTCTCAATAAAGAATAATTTTCGAATTTTGTTTCTTTTATACATGATTATATATAATCAATTAAGCCGACATGGTCTACCAGACTATCCATTAATGGCCAGTAACCAGTATTTAAAGATGGACTCTTTAACATTGACGCATTCCAAATTTGGCAAGTTGGCAAACATATATTTCACATCACATGCATGAAAGTTAATACAGCAGTCTAATTAATTAACCTACAGTATGTACCCGCATGTGAATAACAATGTCAACCATTTTAATGCCTGCCAACTTTAGAAACGTATGAGAAGGATGCTTGGCCACATATTTTAGCTATGTTTGCGTCATATTGGAAGGAGTTATCATTGCACTGAAGAAGATCCTGAATCAATCATTCATATGTGAACGCCCATATATATTGGTGTTTTTTTAGAACGTATTTTTTTTTATTGTTATGGTATGCGGAGTATTGCCTCCGTGAATCATGAACTTGAGGAGGGAAGGAGTACCACAATGGCGGTGCCAACCTCTAACCTATGATTAATAGTTTTTAAATATATCATTTCATCTAATTATCGTAGTCCACTAAATTAAAAAATACCAACTTATTAGAATTTATTGGGCAGAATGTCAAGTCCAGTTTTAATTATATAGGAGGGAGAGCTGAGAGAGGGTTTAAGGTTTGGAGATCAGGCTCTTCACCAAAATGCTAAGGCTAGATGGTGCACGTCTCCAATGGTGCACGTCTCCAATCCTAACTTCATTAAACGCTTTTTTATTTAATTGAATATTCGATGTGAAACTGTTTTTATAAAACTCTCCCTTAGTCCGAAAGGCCATTGCCAAGTTGATACTTGAACTATAGTTAAGGCAAGTGGCCAACTAGGAAAAATTGAACCCAACGGGGCATATTGACCAACTTTAATTTGGGCAACTTTGGCCAACCGGGGGAAGGTCGTCTAACGGGGCTTTGAACAACTTAAAAGGATAGCATAATTGGTAGATAAGTTGGAATAAAACCTTGGGTGCCCACACTGTATTTCTCTAATACCATATTAAAATTTATAGGATAGAATGTCAAGTCTAAATTTTAATATATATACAGGAGAGAGGAGAGAGTGTGTATTTAAAGTTTGGAGAGGAGGCTTCACAATGTTAGCTAAGGTTAAATGGTGTCTCCAATCCAAATTAACTTGTAATCCTTTATTTATTTAAATACTTGATGTGTGGGACTATTATTCTTAACAATTACGTGACCAATCAAATTGTGACTATCATACATGCATAATCTCAGCATCGAGTGGCAACAACCATCTCTCAAAAACTCGGGACACCGCAACAAAATCAAATTTTGTAATCTAAAAAGTACGTCGCAGAGAGCCACACAGAATACCTCCCACTATATGTTGGGATACGAGAAGGAATACACAACTCGTGACCACTTGATTGTGGAGTACCTTAAATACCATCCAGCAGGAGCAGCACCCAATTGTTTTTGGTTAACGATTTGATACATGTGATCGAGATGAGGATATTGTGCTAGAACTATTTGGCGCCATGGGCTTTGTAGAGGCCACGAAACATGAAATGATACTTTGAAAGCCCGAATTTCATCACCTACCATATGTACATTTCAAAAGAGAGGAGTCTCTGTAGGAAGGTTTTTGAATTGTAAGTAATTGGAAGGCTACAACAAATTAGATCGGATTGGCTACAACAATAATATACTTTGCACTCAAAATGATTTAATGCAATTAATGAGGTGTAATTCAGATGTTACAATCACAAGTTCTCATTCCATGAATGAAGTCTTTTTGCAATATTTATTTAATTAGATTAGAGATATCATTACTTCAAAAATTGTACATTTCTAGCGCGCTCATTGAAAAATAACGTCATGCGTTATGTTTGCTGATAAAAACCTTGCAGTGATTGCAAGCAGTCGTTGATTCATGAGATGAAACTGGAAACCTATGATTCCTACCTCAAATTCTGAAAGAGAATACATGAGAACAGGCACATTTTGTGAAGCATCCTTGGGTACAAGTCCTCTCGGTGTTGGAGGAGCATGTTATATACTTGGAGCAGTCAAGTTCTTCACAAGGGCTAAATGCTTCGGTTTCGAAAACCGGTCGTCGACGAGCACTGATAGCATCAAGGAGAAAGTTTCAACGCCGTAGAGTGTACCTTTTACCCCTAAGCTTTGTGAACCAGGAAAACGTCCATGCATGGGAAAAGATCTTCATCAGACATCAAATACACAACTATTGCAAACAAAAGAATTAAAAAAAATAAAAATGTATCCATTAATCCCTCCAAATCTATAAAACTTAAACAAAACTAAATCCCTCAGCAAAAAAAAAAAAAAAAAAAAAAAAAAAAAAAAAACTAAGTCTGCGCTCTATAGTGCTGAAGAATACGGAAACGCTGCGTCAAAATGTGAATCCCAGATATACATACCACCACAAAATTACCCTTCTACCGGGAGATTTTAGTTGCGTCACATGCAATGCATTGGCTCCGCCGCAAATAACAGCATTAGCATTACAGGCTATTGACATTTGCAAGTAGATCGCAAGCAATAATTGAGGGTGAAGTTTAAACTGTCACTAAAAGAGTATATATGGTAAATAGGCTATTCCTATGGTATATGTACGAAATCTACGCATTGTTACTGATCATTTTGCTCACATAAAGGAGGGATTGCTTCAAGATGCCAGCCGGGCGCAGTAGAAGTGTGCACAGCAAGAATAGCATAATATACATAAATGCAATTTCGGGCTTCAGAGATTAGAAAGAGGACTTTTGTACGCCGCCACAATATGAATTGGGAATTCACCAATGTGGCCTAACTTACTTCCGTGCAAGTCGTCGGGCTGCTCCAACTCCAAATAACAAGGATTTCCCAATAACACCAGTATGAAGCCCAACTACTGCCACTGCTCCGCCTAAGACAATCCATCTCCAATCAACACAATGTTCTACCTTAGGTGGTAAATCCAGAGTCTGATTCTTTTCCAGATCTCTTAACGGCCTCTCTGAAGAATCAGTGTTACCATTGACAGCAACCTTTGTCGTTATCCTAGCCATTAAAGCACTTCTTGATAAGGGCGCTTCAGACTTCCTCTCAAGTTGATAAGCTCTTAATCCAGCATGAAATTTCTTAACTGTTCCCCACATCCCATGACGAACTCCCAGGTTTGCTATATCCTTGGGGATCCCCATATCCTCATAATGCACAAGGGTTACTTCACATGCCGAGGAATGTCCATTCCCTCTGCGTGACTCCACTGAATTCGTAATTTACATACGTCAGGCAAGGAACAACCAAAAAGTAGATAAATATTAATACTGACGGATGGAATGCCATGTAAAATAGTTCTAGTCGTGTGTCTATACCAGGCTTGATTGTCCAGCTTGAGAAATAGAGCTCAACACGCCTTGGCTTGTCACGTTTGGGAATACCTGGATATGGCACGCTCTGCATTCATTGCGAACAGTAAAATATGATTCAACAAGCACTTGTGAGATCCACATCATGCAAGAGTTAATTCATTTCAATATCAGATAATGACAAACAAAACTTTGAAATAACACCTTCAATTAGTCGTCAAAGAAAAAAGGAAAAAAAAAAGTGCGAGAAATGCTCATCTTGGAAACAAATAGGCAGATGCAAAACAATTATGTAGAGATGGAGAATCAAAACCTGGGCTGACTTTTGAAGCACTTTTTGAACATATTTTCTTCAATGTTTATTAATATAGGGTGAAGCAAGAAACAAGAGTAACACAAAAGTCCTTCCTATAGTTTTTTCAATCGATCTAGCTCGATATGTCATTTAATATTGGAAGAGAAAATGGTCTGAAGATTATGCAATCGAAACATTGACATATGTATTACGGAGATCATTGTTCTGTCGAGGCATAATTGAAAACATGTTTATTTACTTTAAATATATTAAATTATATTCAATTATATTTGGCCATTGGATCTTAACACGGAGGCATCAAGTTAATTGGCTGATATATGCTCCAAACAATGTAAAAGCTAGGGCTAGAACCAAATAAACTATAACTTATCCAAGTGCTTCTCAGTTCATACCTTGGTCACACAATAATACGTCTTTTCAGATTCCCATATTCTTCGGCCAAAAATGTATTCCCTATCACTGCAGAAGAAGGGGAACTGCAAATGACAAGACAACATCATGTTATCTCAACAGAAAAAAGGATAAATATAATATTATTTAATATGACAACAGTATCTTCAAAAACCTTCTTGATCCAGTGCACAATCATTGTTCCTGTATGAGGGCATTCCTCCAATGTTTTGGCGTAAGAAAGCATGGAATCCCACTTGACTCGAAACTCATCATCCCAAAAGAAATCCCTAACAAGTTCAGGATTCGCATCCTCATACACAGTTCGGCTACGTAATATTGTGGGGCCTGTCTGATTAAAAGGGAAACAGGATGCAGTATCAGGTGCTGATGTAAACTAAACATAACATGGATAATAGAAAATTAATCTGACAACAGAATCAAATGTTCAAGGAATGGATTAGTTTCACTAATTTAATCAACCAGGAGGGATAGACACCATTCTATTCAGAAACACATGAGAATTGTTGATTTATTCACTAAAATTAATATGCATAGAGCTTTCCTTTGAATATACCTCGAGATCTGACAGGGTATTCCCTTGGGAGGGATGGAAGGCGACTACCATGATATATCAAAAAACAAAATTCGGAATGCGACAGCCAGAAGTAGGAAGGCTCCGGTTGAAGAGCAAAACAACAGGATTTCAAACTTAGAATTATTCTTTCAAGAACATACCATTTATGCTAAACAACTAAGGAGATATCCATCACACAACTTAATCTCAAGAGAAGATTGAGTTTCGATATTATCTCAAACTGAAATGTCCCATCTAGTATCATATACACACAACTCAAGAAAGACATCAAGAGATTGTTTTTGACAAATTGTAGACATCGGTTCCACTTTGTTATGCTGGCACTGCCTGGGACTTTCAGATGAGGGAGCTAGCTTGAGAAAGAACGAAATGAAACCTATGCATGCTTTCTGCCCATGAAACTATATGATGATCTCAATTGAAGGAAACGGAAATATGACAAAAGGACCTACTCATGGTGAAACAAAGCCTCTTAACAGAGGTATCCAGATACAAGATTGCTCTCGCTTTATGAAATTGACTGAAATGGATGAGCTGGTTGGTTTCCTAATGAGAGCCGACGTGCTTCCATCTCTAATTGGTAAAGACTTTTGATATCTCTGGCATTTCACTGGAAGTTTTTCTCCCATCAACTTAGCGATAGCACCTCAGCCTTTTTCCCTTCATTTTTCATTATTCTGGAAATTTTAAAGCTCAATCCAAGGTCAAAAAGATTAGTCAGTTTTCGATGCAATGTTCACGTCAAAAGTAAGATCCTATAAATAGCATAATTGGAACTCCATTATCCAAGTCTTCTTATGGAGCATTTTGTAGATAAAACTCAAGAATCAATGATTCATGCTCAACCTGCAACGAGTCATCACGAGATACAATTAAATTTGAAGTTTCCTCATCATGATAATTCTTCAAATGGTTTCTAACCACTTGGTCTCCTTGAAGACTGGCATTACCTATTAAGCTTTCTATTTTGTTTTCTTTGCTCTGAAGGATGCCTTAATCTGACTTTTGTACTTGCCTCACTTTTGGTAACAAATTCAGTCTCATGCTTGCATCCAAAATAAAGAAAGAAAAAATCGCCATAGCAAAAACCAATTAGATTCTTTTCACGGAGTGATGTACCTCAATGGTTGGGAATATTAAGGGTTCCCACTAAGTGAAAGACAAAGTTAAGACACAAAAACTATTACATTGGAGTAGGAGATGCTTTCATGTGAGGGGCAAGGACAGCATCCACTGAGGAGATATTTTAACAAAGTCATTGGAAGAGGAACTCCCTTCTTATCTATCTGTTCTGATTTAACAATCGCAGCACCAAACTAAATTCCAAAATAGTGAATTTTCCAAAACTCAGGATATTTTAGATCGAGACTCATCCGTCTCACCCCTCTTCGTCTTCCAAGGTCGAAAGATGGTTATCGGTTCAAAGACACAAGGTGACCTTGCTTTTTCAAGGTACAAAAGGCTAGAGAGAAATGCCTCAAGCCAATGTAAAAGTACCAAGCACTACGACACAATAGCCATGTCAAAGGAAGATAATTGGTCTATAGATTTGTATTCAAGCACAATTTCAAACATTACAACATGCAAGACCGAACTCACGTGATCACATGATCATTGAGGTTTCTAATTTGGTGATCTCAATGGGATAAGTTTCCAGAATCTTTCATGGTGGTGTTGAACCAATTTTCATACAAAGAATATTTTTATCGTTTCATAGCATACTTTAAGCTTCTTCTCATGATGCACTTCTTTAGCTTATCCACCAAAAAAGTGACAAAAAAAAAAAAGAAACAAAGATCTCTAAGCAATCCTATATACCTCAGATTCATGACGCCATGCTTCACATGCAAAGTTAGGAGTGGACCGTTCCATCATAAATTGCCACGTTATATCTCCACCCTTACCCTCTGCTAGATGCAACAAATGCTCTAAATCCTTCTCTGTGATGGGATCATGCTCAACCTCCACGTTCGAAGTGCCGCAACCCAAACTACATAAAACATCAAAACAAGAAATGATTTTATTCCCCCTTACAAGAGCTCTACCATTCATAAGTGCATCATAATCCCTCCCAACCACAAAATAAATAAATAAATAAATATAAATAATAATCATAGTAATAATAAATAAATAAAAACTTGTTGGTTCCAATCATATTTAGGCAAATAGCATAGTATATCCTAACCTTTTAAGTTTTTCACAAATTTATCCTAACGTTTCAATTTTTACAAATGCATCTTAACGTTTTAAGTTTTTTACAAATTTATCTCAACGTTTTCAATTTTTACAAATGCATCCTAAGGTTTTATTTTTTTACAAATATATCCTAAAATCTACCCATTTCAAAGTTTTTAACCTTACAAATTGTAGCCCATAACATGATAAATTGGGAGAAACTTTTTTCCATTTGCAACAAGGTTAAAAGTAATCCCAAATCAACCCAAATTTATCCATAAGATACAATTTACACAATTTCAAAACGTTAGGATGTATTTGTAAGAATAGAAACGTTAGAATGTATTTGTAAAAATAAAAACGTTACGATAAATTTGTAAAAAACCTTAAACGTTAGGATATATTACGTTATTTACCCTATTTTCAGGGGGTAAAATTTAGAGTCTTACACAAAATAGAGCACACTTGTCCATGTTAAGTACAAATTGATGAATAACATGTAAAAGTAGCAACAAGATAGTATTCATCTATCAATAGAAACACAAAACCAAATGTTAACCAAAATAATTAAGGCTAATAGTATCCTTCACTAAAAATGTTCTTGAAGATTAAATGGCACTTCCACATTAAACTTTTCAGTTTTCATAAGTAATATGGGCAAAATAAAAAAAACAAAAAAAAAACTTAATAACCATAGTTTATTCATAGTTCAGACCCAGCTTTCTCTAAATAATCAAAAGGACTCGTCACAGCTTTTCTACAAAAAGTCAAACAGAGTTGAAAAAAGTTCGCATAAGTTGTTAAGAGTGAAAAGACCAAGTTAACTTAGAAAAAAATTTCTCTAAAAGTTTTGTTATCTCTATTTCGTTTAGGCGGGATCCTAGTCTTTGGATCACAAACCAAGCACCACCTAACATCAAAATGCAATCATTTTATCTAGGTCATGGTTGACCTTTCAATAGAAGAAAGAGGAAATGTGACACCTAAGCATGCATTGAAATTGGGTACAGCCAAGGTTGGACATGTGCTAAAAGTGAGCTTAATATTGCCCTTTCAAAGAAAATAATTTGGCACCACGTTAGGATTGGAAATTGTGGTACCTGATAAGAATCTTTTTTTGATACGTACTGCTTTTTAATACATGGAAGATGGATAGTGGAAAAGGCATGGAAGATGGATAGTGGAAAAGGAATTTCTTTCCAAAGAGGCAAACTGACTCTTATTAGATTAGTGATGAGAGCAATAGTACACAACCTATTCATTTTTTGTTGGCAATTCAAAATTTCTAGGGAGACAATAATAGTTTGAAAAGACTCGTAACAGGTTTCTTTTGGAAGGGAAACATTTCAAAAATCATCAGTTGGATGCCTTAGATTTTGTTGCAAAAGTACAGAGAACATAGTAACCAAAAAATTTAGGATTGCAAAAGGACCAAAAATCCAATTTTGTATTTTTCAAACATGTCTATTAATTTTCTAACGTAAGTAGCGCATGTGCAAGCTTCAACATTTTTTGTTTTATTTTTTTAAAGAAGTACGTAGCCTTACTTAAAAAAAAGTATGTAGCTCTCTTTTTATCGATGAACTTGGGCTGGCGTAGGTTGAAAATTAAAAGTAAAAAAAAAATCGAGAAGTACGTAGCTGCATATAAGACCTTTTATGATTTAGTATGAAGTTCTTTTTTTTTCAAATCATATATATATATACACTAGTTGAGATAGAATCCATGTTGTCTTTATTTCATAGTTATTCATTAAATAACACAAGGCACTTAATGTAGTAACTAAGTGCCCATTAATTAAAGTGTAACTGGTAACAAAAAGTCAACGGTTCTAAAGTTAATTAAGTAATGTTTAATACGAAATGATGCTAATCCAATGGTTGTTATTGAAGTACCCATGCCATAGGTATTTTTTTTAGTTTTGATTGTAGAAGCACCTATATATTTAGGGATACAAGTGGGCCGGGGAATCCCTATGGGGAACAGGGATTCCCCGCAACAGAGATGGGAACGGGGAATTTAAATGGGGATGGAGGTGTGGATAGGGAGAAATCTCATACCCACGCGGGTAAGGATACAGGGATCGGGAAAAAATATGTTATGAGAATCCCCGTGGATTGGGGACCTCCGCGAAGACCCCATCGTTAATACTCGCGGGGATCCCCATGGATACCCCATGTATCAATTTAAAATATATATGTATCAACAACAACAACATAGCCTCAGTCCCAAATTAACTGGGGTCGGCTACATGGATCAAACTTTTTCATAGTGCTCGATTAAGTGCAATTGATGGTGAGTTTTGCAAACCATTCAAATCCCTCTTAATTAATGCATCCCATGTTAACTTTGGTCTGCCCCTACCTCGTCGAATTTCTACAATTTCTATTGAGTCAATTTTTCTAGTTGGGGCATTTGTAGGCCGTTTTTGCAGGTGACCAAACCATTGCAACCGCCCTTCCTTAATCTTTGTATCAATTGGTGTTACTTCTACTTGTCTTTGAATTTCTATATTTCTTATTCTATCTTTACGAGTTTTACCACACATCAACCTAAGCATCCTCATTTATGCTACGTTCACTTTATGTAGTTGTTGTTGCTTTACCGCCCAACATTCACTTCCATAGAGCATAGCTAGCATAATTGCGGTCCTATAAAATTTACCTTCTAACTTAGTAGGAACATGTCGATTACAAATCACCTCTGCTGCACTCCGCCATTTCTTCCATCCAGCTTGAATTCTATGTGTGACATCATTTTCAATGTTACCATCATTTTGTATGATTGATTCTAGGTATCTAAAGTGATTTACCTTAGGAACTTCTACTTCCCCTAATTTTACCACACCGTCATCTCGATGTCTAGTGTTTCCAAACTCACAGTGCATGTATTCGGTTTTCGTCCTACTCAACTTAAAGCCTTTAGATTCTAATGTATTCCTCCAGAGTTCTAATTTCCTATTCACTCCATCTTTAGTTTCATCCACTAAGACAATATCATTTGCAAATAGCATACACCATGGTATATCCTCTTGAATATGTCTAGTTAGTTCATCCATGACTAAAGTAAATAGATATAGGCTTAAAGCCGATCCTTGATGTAGTCCTATCGTAATGGAAAATTCTTTTGTAGCTCCTCCAAATGTCTTTATACTTAAAATTAGGGGTGGGCAAACCGCGGTTTGGTGATTTTCCAAACCACCACCAAACCGCGAATCACCAAAACCGCACCAAACCGAACCGCGGTTTGCGCGGTTTGGTTGTTTTGGTTTCGCGGTTTTCATGCACTCTATTTTCAGAAAAAAAAAACAAAAAAAAAACAGCAAGCAAAAAAAACAGCAAGCAAAAAAAACAGCAAGAAAAACAGCAAGCAAAAAAAACAGCAAGCAAAAAGGAGAGACGTCACTCCGCGACTTGATTCGGCGGCGGCGGTGCGAGGCGGAGTGAGGAGGATGAAGGGCGGCGGTGCGGCTGCAGTGAGACACGTCATTCCGCGACGGGCCGACCGCGGCGGTGAGAGTGCTCGAGAGGTGGCCTGCAGTGCGGGAGTGAAAGGAGAGACGGCGGTGAGAGGACGGGAGTGAGGAGCGGCGGTGAGTGAGGAGCGGCGGTGAGGGAGGTGAGTGAGGAGCGGCGGTGAGGGAGGTGAGTGAGGAAGAGGAAGACCGCGGTGACTGGTGAGGGAGAATGAGCGAATGAGCGTCGAGAGGAAGATTATTAGTGGTTTTTTTTGGTTTTTAGGGTTTTTGGTTTGTATTTACCAAAATGCCCTCGGTTTGGTTAAACCGCGGTTTTTCCAAAATGAAAACCGCGACCAAACTGCGATTCTGCGGTTTGGTCGTTTTCCAAACCGCGACCAAACCGCGAGCTTTGAAAACCAGACCAAACCGCGCGGTTTGGTCGGTTTGGGCGGTTTTTCGAAAACCGCTGCCCCACCCTACTTAAAATATATATATATATACATATATATTCCCTATATATTAATTTATAAGCTATATTAAATAATACATACATATATACCATATGTTTTAGGTTAATATATTATCTGTATATGAGCGATTAGTATATATAATATTCCACAATTTCCACTGCCAAACTTTAGTGACACATATATATCAAACAAAATCTAATGAGACTTATAATTTTAATTTCTTTAGTTAATTAATAAATAAAATATTTTTATTATCAAACTACATTAACTATATGTTTTGAATTGCTAACAACTATATTTAAATTTATTAAATTTAATACGAAATAAGAAAAAATGCAAGGTCCTATTTAATAAGATCCTCCTAAGGATTATTGTTTATATTTCCATATTAATGTTTTTGAGGAAAACTGACACCTCACTTCTTAACTTGGGTTAGACTTTAAAAATAGATTTGTCTAAAAATCTATGATCTTATAGTGGATGTGATGCTTATATAGAATTTGAATATTATTAGTTTATTCTTAATAAATTGTTTTATTAAGTGTGTGACACTAGCATTATTACCCGCGGGGAATTAAATGAAAAAGTTTTCTTCATGGGGATTCCCTGCAGGCAAATGATACAAATGGGGAGAAATATTTCCCTGCGGGGATTATTCGTGAAAATCTCCATGGAGATTCTTAATGGGGAGTTAAATGGGGAAAAAATTCCCCACGGGGATTGGATGTGGATGTGGATGTGGATGTGGATGTGGATGCGGATGAAAATCCATCCTTGCATGGGGATGGGGATGGGGATGGGGATGGGGATGGGGTCCTTTTCCCTTCCCCACCAATTTGCATCCCTAACCAAGGTACATACTGGCTTCATAATCTTAGCATTGGTTATTAAGCCAAACAACAGAAGAAAATAATTACAATAGGTAAATGTCATACAAATTTCGAATGATTTTAAAATGGAACTTGAGATGTACATATGATGAAACCTATCAAACAGTAAACCAACATTTGCAACTTTAATCTAACCTTTAAATTCGGCTAAAACCAAAAACATACTAGTCGTTAGTAGTATTTAGGCATTTGTTAATATTTTACTACCCACTTTAAGTTTTCAAGATTTGGAAAGAAGTAGAGAATAACCTCAAAACAAAAAGAAAAAGAAAAATCACATGTTCATCAATTTTTTTAGTGAACTTTTCTTAACAATTCTCCTCTAACCAAGGTAGAAACTAAGTCAAAACAAAATATATTTTATTTTTCTAAAATCTCAAATTACATTTGTGTTAAATCTTTCCTATACTTTGAACAGTTTACTTTCTTTTATATAATTTTTTAGGTCAAATAAAATATATTTTATTTTTCTAAGTCAATTTTCTTCTTTGCAATTCCTCTTCAAGTTAAACCTCTTTCTTCTCCACGTATCCTTAGTCTTAAAAATCCTTACTGTGTCTCCTTGGTTTTTCTTCGCGATTTTTTTTATCTATTTTCTTCACTCTCTACTAATCAATTTGCACCGCGTGTCTTCATTCTCCCCTAATTTGAAGCCTACAGCTAACGAAGACGAAGAAAGCAAGCTCTTGCGTGTTTCAATTAACTTGGTAAACCTTTTTTTCAATTTTTTTACTCTCTTCAAGCGTACCATCACTGTAAGGTTTTGAATGCCTACCAAAACTAGGTTTCTTGCTAAAGTGATTAAGAAATTAGATTTGTTGCAAAATAAAAAAATATAAATGTATCTATATGATGAATATTGCCAAATTTAGGATTGGATTCATTGGAGTTTGAGTTTTCTACATAGTTGTGCAATATTCATACTCTCTGATAAGTTGATAAGGTCCCACATAGAGTTTTGTAGAGTTAGTTAGTGGGGAATACTATATAAATAGGGGTAGAGAAATATTGTAAGGCATTCAGTACATTTGTCTTGGCTTAGAAACTCATTTGAGTTCTTGGAGAGTCCAGCCTCTTGAATGCTGTGGGATTGCTTGTTCTGTGGTTCAGTTCAGCAATATATATTCTTCTTCTCTCACATTTCTCCTGTTCTTTATCTTCTTTGTTAGTTCGGTCCATTAAAGTCAGGGGTTCTATCATTGGTATCAGAGCACACTTTCAAACATGGAAGCTCGATTAGATCGAATGGAAGCTCGATTAGATCAAATTAAAGAGAGAGTGAAGAAAATTTCAACCATTGAAGTGTCGATGGGGGAGCTTAGATATGAGATGAGGTTTATGTTTAGAGGGTTGCATCAGAAGCTTGACGAACTTCTTCGTCATCGCGGGATCGAATCAAGCGGCACAAGAGAGCATCAAATCGAAGAGTTTTGCGATACGAAAGCACCAGATCCGCCGATCCGATGACGTTTGAGTTGATTCGGGTAGTTGGAGATTCGAGATCTAATGGCGATTGAGGTGTTTCCAGCTGTCGACGCTTCGAGATCTGGTGAAAAACAGTCACCTGACCTCAAATCCAAGGCAAATTCGAGAGATCCAAGGGTTGGTCTTTGCGGATTGAGATCGAATTGCACTCGTCAACCAAATTTTTGTCTAGATCTAGCTACGAGTCACCAAATCTCACCACGATCCTCACGGTTTCCATTCTCGAAGACGCGTCTACATATCAAAGATTTGTAAGTATGGATGATTTGGTTCTTTGAAATCGATCCACCGCCATGGCCACCGCCTTGCCCTCTTTATTTCTTTGTCTTTTCTTTCACTAGCGATCGCATTTTTGTTCTCTCTGCAGTACGCGCAAGTTTTTTGAAACAAGGGCTCGTTTGGAGATGATTTTGTTTAGAGAATGGCATTCTCAAGGTGCTTTCATGGTGGGATCATTGACGGCACATAAGAGTATGGGTGGTGGGATCATTGGATTGTAAGACGATATTTACACCACAATATCATGTTGTGGCCTTTGATTTTTCTAGTTGGATGCACACTCCATTTTACAATTCTCAATGGAAGTTGCTAGTTCGATCGACTAACTCAACATTCAAGGAGAGTCAAATGGTCGTTGTTCTGTCTTCCATTTGTGGTAGCTCTGCACTTCTTCTTGTTTCCTTATTGTGCAACCATGCACTTTAGTGATGGGCTTTTTCTCATTTTTTACTTTTGCTTGGGAGATGTCTTTGATACTTTGTGGGTACTCCATCCTCTGCAACTTGCTTCCTCTTCTTTTTTCTTGTGGCTTTACGGTATTTCCTAGCACAATTTTGGGTGTCTCCTTGGAGTATACGATCGGCTCGAGGCGTAAGGCGGACATGAAGACGCCTTCGGTAAATCTGTGAGCATTTGGTATTCACAACAATGCTCATTGTGTTTACCACTTACACTATGGAGAAAGCGATTGAGTATGTTATCTTTGATCCTACAATAGTTCTTCCTCATCACTTACATCCAATCACTACTTCATTTTTTATGACAACCTTGTTGTGGTCTACATCTGGAGGAGTTTTTCATGTTGCCTTCAATGTGTTTGAAGAAATGTCTACGAACTTGAGTAGTGCGATTAGTCATTCTATGAAGTCTTTTCCTCTCATTTTTCCTATTACTAGTCTTTGGGGATCTTCATCAACATGGGTCATACTTTGTTCGGGCAGCTTGTGGATTCCTCTTTGACATTGAAGTGGGTTAGTCTGCTATTCATTCTTGATGATGATATGGTCCAAGGGGAGTGGGGTTTGGCTTGCACAGTTAAGACAGTTGCATTCAGTTTGGTCGTGCTTCTTCACTTTTGGACTGATGTAACTATCAGTATGGCTTGGTTGAGCATCAGGTTGATGAATGGTGTAGGTTGTTATTTAGCTGCAAGGTTCATATGGATCCTGGCATGGTCATTTCATCGCACTCATTCACATACCTTCCACCACGAGGGTTCACGTTCGGGCATATCCATCTTCTTCGGTGATCACTTCTTTAGCTACCACCTTGAGGACAAGGTGGATTTTAAAGGGAGGAGTAATGATAAGGTCCCACATAGAGTTTTGTAGAGTTAGTTAGTGGGGAATACTATATAAATAGGGGTAGAGAAATATTGTAAGGCATTCAGTACATTTGTCTTGGCTTAGAAACTCATTTGAGTTCTTGGAGAGTCCAGCCTCTTGAATGCTGTGGGATTGCTTGTTCTGTGGTTCAGTTCAGCAATATATATTCTTCTTCTCTCACATTTCTCCTGTTCTTTATCTTCTTTGTTAGTTCGGTCCATTAAAGTCAGGGGTTCTATCATAAGTCTACATAGGTGATAGGTTTTAGTATGTATTTTGTGAGTTTTAATCGCATAATTCTCAAGACAATAGTTAAATCTCTCCTATTTGTGTTTTTCAATGTTTTGGAGGTGAATGGTGAATTCGGGTGTTGTTGTTGGAGATTGTTAGACTATATTTGAAGTCAACGCGAGTTGATGTTCGAAGTGCATCATTGCTTATCTCAAGGCAATTGTTGCATGTGTTCAATATGACCGCAAGCATAAGACTATAAGAGTATTAGAAACGTGCATGGAGCTGTGTGACAAGTATAAATTGTCGATGACCCTAGAAACAAGTGCTAACACGTATTACGAGGCTTGTATGGATGACCACGTGTTGCAATGTGTGTACAAAATTGTGTACATGTGATAATGTTGTTTATTGTGAACCAAAAACATTAAAGTAACAGCATGAATGCACTCTTAAGCGAGACACGTTAGAGATGTGCAAGGTGGTGATCTAGATGAGGGTCTAGTCAAGTATTACATCCCAAGTCACTCCTCACTCTCTCTTTCATCCATGTTCTCTTTTCTCTTTTCACGACCAAGCGAAATTGTTGGAAGGAGAGGAAGAAGGTGGAGAGCATTGGTAGTAGAGGTGTATATCCGTGAAGATTTATAAGATCCACACTAGGCCAAAAAATGAGCTAGCTAGGGATCAACCGAGCAAGGGCGAGCTAGGAGAAGCTCCATTGAAGACCTAGGTGAGCTCCATACTCAAATCTCTAAAAATTATTGCCTTGGGTAGTTGCGTTCTTGTTTGGGTTTGTTGAGTCATTAGGGTTAGATCAACCCCAAATAAGTGATAATTCCTTGGTTGGGATAGAAAATGGTGTAATGGTTTTCGTTTTTGTTTAAGTTGGGGTTGTTGGAGAAGATGATGGATAGAAACTATTATATCACACCCAATGTTATCACAAGTCGTGTTATCACAAGCAAGCGTTGTGATACTATGTCTGTTATCATACCCAGTGGGTTGTGATAACTATGTTTATTACCACACCCGATGTTATCATCACAAGGGTTATGATAATTGTATTTGTTATATCACCTAGTGTTATAACAAGCCCTGTTAGGATAAGGACTGTGATAACCGTGTCTATTATCAGAAGCACAATTATCACAAGGGTTGTAATAATAGCTTCAAGTCACACACCCGATGTTATCACAAGTAATGTTATTATCACAAGAGTTGACGATAGTGCTAGTTACCTTATGGCTATAGAGAGAGTCTCAAAGGGTGGTTAATTAGAAATGGGTCCCTTAAGAGTCTAGTTACCTAACGGACCTACTTAAGAGTGAAAACTAAAATTGAAACTTGTAAAAATAGATACTTGTGTTGTTGAATCGTGAGGGGTCCAAGAGGTTGTCCGGACTAGGACTTCGCACACACAAAGTAAGTGAGATCGTCTTAGTTATCTTTAATGCTACAATAGCTTAGTATATTTAGTGACAGCCTAATATATACTATGGGGGCTATGTATTGTGACTTTAAATGTGTTTATTTTGAAAGAATGAAATAGTGACGTGCGTGCCGATACTCGGGTCAAATTCGGACCATAGTACCTTGCTATTCCAGGCGTTCCCGAATATGATCAAATCCAGTCCAACTTGGTAAAAAAATGTTTCCATAATAACTACGACTTCATTATGGTGGCCTTGGATAGAAGCATGTGGGCGTTGTGGACTTTGCCAGAGAGCACCTTGGACCGGTGTTGGTCTAGTGGGCGCCACTCACGGGCAAGTAGGTAGTCGGTCGCCAGGTTTTGTTAAAAAAAAAAGTTACAATACATTGGTCATTGACTGAACAAATGCGTTCAATCATTTTGTTTATATATTTTCCTTGATGATCTGTTGTAGATACTATTGTCTCATTTAGTTATCTTGCAATTGATGGCAAAGGGAATACCCACTTTACCGAGCCCGTTGAATGATTACCCCTTCAACATTATTCAAGTACCTCCTCTAGTGCATTATACCGCGACAAGAAGGCCTAGTCATATAGCCTCCTTCTTGATGTATGTATGGTGATACGTTGGGTCCACATAAAATTTGTTTAAACATTATATGTAGGAAAATGTTAGAATGACACCCTAAGTGACACCCTAATGACACCCAAAGTGATACCACTATGATGTGGCGGGCCGATCTCACATAAAAATGCGCAAAATAGTTTTTGGTGAATAACATGCGTGGTGTGTATCTCGAAGCGCGTACAACAACTCTTATGAATGTGGGCCAGCACGCCACGTCACATTTTTACGTAGGATCCGTCCACCACGTCATAGGGGGTGTCACTTGGGGTGTTGTTAGGGGTGTCATTCTAGCATTTTCCTTATATGTATATCACGTGGTGGGAGTTTTTTTCCTTACTAATGGTTCGCCTACTTTTGTAGAAACATTCTTTTTCGAAAATTAATAGATGTATTCGCTATTTCGAATTTTGTTTAAGCGATTTTCCAAGATAGACAGGTTGTTGTCTATCAGGAACAAAGGCTTAATAAAGCGCTAGCTTGGATAGTCTTTCCTCTAGGGTCTAAGTCAGGGTATTAGGCTGAACGGCACCCCCGCGGAAGGTGGGGTCGTTACACCCACAATGCAATTTATTTTGGTAAATAAATTCCAAAAGTAAGCTTGGATGAGCGGTGGTTGTGTTGCTTTGCACCAATTCCAGAAAGCGAATTTGAATCATCAGTGGTTGTTCAAACCTGTGTAAAAGGACTTTCATATACTTAAGCCTAAGAGGATCAAGAAGATCTTGAGACTTGGAAAAATCAAAACCAATGGATGGAACAATTTGAGGTTGTTGTTGCAGCATTAAGCTCAAACCGAATGACTGGAGAAGGGATCTAATTGTGTTCTTTAGATCACTCAAATCATATTGCAATTCACCGATCTGAAATTTCATTTCTACATCAATATATGCCGATTTGATACACAAGTTAAGCAATTGAACAATACTCTCATGCTTCGTAAGGGCTACAAGCATCAATTTCACAAGGTGATCTCTCTCAATTCTCCAACTGGAGACCTTTTACAAAACAACTTTCCAAAATGACTCTAATTACTCGTCATTTACTATGTATACTTCTACTTAACTACTACGAAATTTTAAAAAAATAATAATAATTAAAAAAAAAGGATATTAACAAGCGTAACTTTCTGCGTATACCTTCAACAACTAAACTAATTTGAAGTTTGCAGACCCCATGTACTTTGTCAATTTTGCTTGAACTCCAATATTCTACTAAATTACACATGCCATCCATTCTTGTTGTGTCTTATATCACAAAGTGAATGCGAAAACTATTAGTGAGTTAGTGAAACATCCTTGTAACAAATGCCAGAAATGTCTTTTGGAAGAAAATCATATAGGTTTCCTACGAAGTTTCACAAATAAAAAAATATCAAGCAATATGGACGTCGAAGATAGGTCTAACCAACAACATCACTTTCCTATAAGTACTTTTAGAAAGCAAAGAAATTTGCTAACTCATAACTCATAATAGATTTCAATGGGCTTCTTAAGTTTCTATTTCCGATGTAATAAATGAACACGTTCATTTTTCCTTATGACATTATTTGTTCATTGTATATATAATTTATATATACATGAGTTTGGAACATTTCTTTTTATTTAGCTAGTAATGATTTTTTGTTCTGGATTTTTATTTGATTTTTTATTCATATATGCATATACATATACATTAAAATAGTTTCGTCATTTAAGAAAATATATTGTATATCATGCAACACCCTAAAAAAACTGAATAAAAAAATCATTGCAATCTACATAAAATAAAAGGTCTCAGGCTTATGTTTATTCAAGTAATTTCAACAAGAAACTAAATAATGGCGTGAGGAAAATAGACGTGTTCAATAAGTACACGAGAGAGAGAAATTTAAAATTACATTGAAACAACAAAACCTATCCTATGGTATGAGTAGTTGGTTTTTTTTCACTACTAAAAAAAGAAAGAAAGAGACAATGAGGTTTCTCCAATTTGTATCGAACATATTGGTCAAAAAAAAAAAAAAAGTCTTTAAGATTCAAATTGCATGATATTTCTTCATTATAAGACTTCAGAGGTGAACCCACATAATTTGCTTCTTACAACAATTTATGACATTTTTTCCAAAACAACAAAGGTGACTTTTGAAAAATATAAATACTCCAATCCCTTCTTAATAATATTATTACTACCACTATCGACCTTTCCTTTAAATGGTCAAGGTTGCTTGCGTCTAATATGCTTCATATACTCAATGTATCCATCTTTATCATTAGACATAACACCTTTTATATAATAAAACTTCACTACATGACTTAGAAAACATATTTTTTTTTTAAAAAAAGAGTAGATGCCTGTACAGCATCTAATGTATCATGTTCATGCATTTCGTCATCTGCATTATTTTCTAAAAAATCTCCATTTAATCGAAAATAAATAAGCATTTTTATTAGACGCCAAAGTGCCACCAAATGATTCGCTTCCAAAGGGTAGAGGTTGCGTTACTGAACATTGCGAACAAAGGATTTGCCTAACCGGAAAAGTATGATATGTGAATTTCAAAACTACAAAAAAATATAGATGCAGCATCAAATTTGCAACAATGCCACATAATATCTTAAGAAGAATAAACAAATTCATTCCATCACCAACAATCATATCCTTTGAAATTGCAAATTCAACAAAAAGAACCATCCGAGCTTGCACAAAAATTCCGAAATCCAAACCAGAAATCCCTAAACGAACTTACTGAACAACGCTACTCCGTTCGCCAACCTTCCCCAAATCTTGAGGAGACGCCGAACCAGCAGCCGCCGCTCCCGAACCGGCCGAATCCTCGCCTTTCCCTTTAAAATTTGACCAAACCGTCCGCCCGACTGAGAACGCGGACAACGCGGTGAACGCGAACCAGAGCCTCCGAGCTCCAAACCCTGGCGGAGCAGTCCAGAGGAACCGAAACTTGCTACGGAGGCCCAAGAAGACGAGGCCAGTGAACCTAGGGCGCCATGACCATCCGATCACCATTCCGATCATGACGGCCACCCAAATCGGGACTGCGCAGAGTAAAATGTCGACTAATGTTTCGATTACGACTGGCCTCTTCCAGAAATCCGTGAAATGCATGTAGATTTCGTCCATGGTGAACGATCTGGTTGAGAAATCGAGCTCTTAGGACCGTAGAAATCAGTGGATTGGTGAAGGCATCTCTGTTTGATGTTTGAGATGCAGGGCTACGGTGGCTCTAGCCCAAACGTAAGGGCTAGAGAGAGAGAGAGAGCGCAGTTCGGTGGTTGCTTTTTGTTTACCGACGAAGGTTTGACGGTCAAACGAGGTGGAAAAGTCTGTTTGTTGTTCGTTGGATGATATACAAGGTCCACTTTGATTGACTAGAAAAAAAAAATATTTCAAAAAATGGCAAATTATGTAGAAAAATGATATTTTCATGTATTTAATACTCAAAATTTTCTCGCCTAATATTTTTTCACAATTGCCAATTTTTCATATTAAAACTCATATATTTTCGCACCTATTATGGTGGGTAAATTGAGTTTTCTATTTAGAAAATTTGAGTTTCTGTATAAAGACACATTAAACTTATATTTTAAATATAAAAATTAATATATTTAATATATAGTAAGTTTTCATATTTATTTCAAAACTTCTTGTTGGTGAGTTTGAGGGAAAAAAATCTTATACGTGCAATCAAACACATATAGAAAAATTTTCTTTTAAACATTTATCTGGGAAAATTTTCTTAAGAAAATGTTCTTTTCCTATCGAACATTTTCTTTGTAATCAAACATGGCCTAAGATTTTATTTTGTAAATTGGACACAAAATGCACTATGTGCACCCCATACTATGATCAGGACACCCATCAATTTTGAATTAAAAATTGGTTTCATAAGAAAATGTTCAATTTACCTTCCCCACCCAACTGATTCGCTCACATGCCCATTCAGTTCACATTCCCACGCACCCCACTCGAAACTTCAGATTTTTTCACTAAGTGAAATAGATTATTCGTCGGCCGAACATCGCGTTCGTCTATCAAAGGGGGTGCACCAACCTTGTAAGTCTCCGATTCTACATTTTGTGTGGCTTAATGATGTAAGTCGACTATTTTTTGAGGTGATAATAGTGTTGGTTTTGTATTGTAAGATTTATTAGATTTGACATGTTTAAAGCGTTTTTACAGTCTAATGGTTGAATAAAACAAGTGGGAGGTGACACGTGTAAAGCTTGTACAACATTTTTTTCTCGTATATCCTTATCATTTGTAGTAGTGATAAATGGGATCGTCTCCACATGGATTTTGTAAATTTATTAAGAAAAAGTTCTTCAATGGTTTTATTATTTTACTTTAATTTAATAAATTTAATTAAACCGAGTGAGCTGCTACGCGGGTCTTGCAACCCTGCCAACATCGACGCCACCTTACTTTTCTCATAGTACTACAAACTTGTCTTATTTTATTATACAATTAATCAGTTATTCTGAATTTCCAATAAATTATTTTCCTAAGATTTATTGTCTTTTAGTTCCAAAATATAAGTTGGGAAGTGTTGTGGAAACAACACATTGACTTCGATCCTCGATATCGGAGACGTGGATCGTCGCGACCTTGTGATGGGATCACTCCATGTTGAAATCTGCAAAACAAATCTCAAGTGAGGGCCTCCAGGGAAAGTAATCAGACACAAGTCAGTAAAATCTTAAAGGGAGACCTTTTTTTTTCAAAATTTCGTATGTACCTCTTGTTTGAACCAATTTTCCTATTTAACGTTGTGTGATCACAACGTGTCTCGAATTTGAGATGACAATCTATCTCAAATCCCAACTCCCCTAGGATTGTCTTTATCCTTATTAGTTTAGAAGTCTATCTTAAATATGATAATTTACAACAACCTTCGTACCTTATCCAGGTTGACTCAACAATGAGCTGTAATATTTTTCAAGATCATAAGTTTATTCCTTGTTGATCTAAGCGATGTATATCTCGAGGTACAACAGTGCTATACCATATCATTTGCCCCTTACTCTTTTGTAAATTTCTTTGTAAAAGAGTAAATAATACTACTAGGATATCGATCATTTTATGCATATCTAGAGGCACAACGATGTTATACAACATCTGTACAATTATTTTGGGCGTCTATTACGATTTCGATCATTTTTTTCAACAAAAATGGAAATCATGATTCGTACATGGTCTACTATGAATGCTCATTAATCTAATTGAAGTGACTACTCATTAATGCGAAACCCAAAATTATAAGCCACAAAATCCAAAACTTATTGGTCGGCTCAAAACCATATAGGTTGTTTTAATTTTTTAAGGGTGGTTGAGATGTAGCTTTCTTATTAAAGTTATTGTTTGTTGTGATGCACTGATGGGAAAATAGGTGTCTACTAGCATTCATCGGTCGTCCCATATATAGAAGTGACTACACATCAATACTAGCATCTCAAGTTTTCAACCCAGCTAGCTAGTTAACATATTAATATCTCAAGTTTTCTAGCCAGCTAGCTAGTCAACATATTAATCTCATGTAATACATTCCCCCTCTATTTTTTAATTTTAAATTTAAATTGAAAGTCAAACTTTAGAGCCAAACTTGAAATACATTTTTTTATGCCCGAGTTTCATTATAAAAGGGGGGAAATACTTTCTCTCTTGTTTCATCCTCTACGGCATCCTCCCTTTCTCTTTTTCACTTCTGTAATGTTTTTTGTTTTATATTCTTTGTGTTGTGTTTGGTCCATCTCTTGCAGAAGTTATTCAAGGCGTCAGTTTTCAACTTCACGCATCGATGAATCCCGACGAATGTACTTCTAGTGAGCTATATTTTACACATAGATCTATTTCTTTACATGGTTGTTGTTAGGTTTTGGGGTTCATACGCAACAAAAAATCAAAATAATTTTAAAAAAACCCCAACAAGATCGAAAATAAGTTCCATTAAACTAAATCAACAAAAGTAAACCTTACCTTAATCATGATATCCTCATCTGATTGTTCGATTTCTAAGACGTTTAAGAGGGCGTCCTTTATCGGAAACCCACACACCAACGGTGTCTACAGTTTATGGTGTTAGCCCCAAGAGAGATAGAAAACGTTTTTCTTTATCTCCTAAAATTTAGAGAACTTGAAATTTGCAAAATTGAGAATCTTATTTCTCTTTAGGGTTTTAATCTCTATTTATATGTGTAGATAAGCTCTCACTTAAAATCATATTCGTAATGCAACTATTGTATTTAGGCAGTTTAAGCAAATTACAAACACGCCCCTATTAATAAGTTATCATATAACAAATTTTAAGGGTTTTTATTTCATGAATTTTATCATATAAAATTCATTACTCTGGACCAATTGAAATTGCGCAAAGTCATTCTTTGTGTGCTATCCAATAGGTTCATGTGACATTGGCAGCGAACCAAAATAATTTTGGTATACAAGTCATAAGCGGTCTCTAGCAAGACATTATGACTACCCAAGTAGCGTGAATATCAAAATCAATACAACCTAATGAATAACACATATCATATCCATTTATCGTGGGATATCTTTTGATTAAACATAAGGCATGGAAAGTCACCCTTAATGTTCAATCGTACTAGTATCGTTCTTTATGTAAAACGAAACCATCCAAGTGACATTAATCATATCAATTCACATGGACAATGCTATTATCAGTCTATCATATTGAATGATTCACTGATATCTCTCTCTATGCGAGAGTGACAAATTCTATCTTGATTACACACCTTCACATATTATTCATAAGGTAACAAATCAAAATCTTTATAATCGTTTAGTTAAAGGTAACTTTTGATTGTATCAAACGACCATGCTCCTAATATTGAAGTCTATAGTAATCTCAAGTCGAATGACTAAATGATATACCTATCATAAGTAACACCTATGAATTAATCCATCTGGTGTTCTCATAGCGAGTCGGTCCAGTACCTTGTTCTCTAACAAGTACTTATGATCTCGATTCGTATCCCTAGACGCATGATTATCACATGACCATCAATCAAGACTCACACTAGTCTTAACTCATTATAATTCCCAGTATAATGACTGACTAAGGACATTTAGGATATTTCAACAAATATCCATGAATCTTGCTATAAGTTAAACATGCAATCAATTGTAATAAAGCAGCAAATGAAAACCTATATTTTATTAACTTAAATTATAAGATAAATAATGTTTGTAGATTGACCTAGGGCACATGCCCCAACAATTGTTGTCATCAAATATTATGTGATACCATAAGTGATGCTCAACATGTTAGTAACTATACCAACTTAGAGACATACGACCTTGTTTCTTCAGTTTCTGAACAAAAAAATGTAGACGACCTTGCTTTTTTATATGATATTGCAAAACCAGACTATTTTTGTAAGGCTGTAAGCTCTTTTAGCCGATCTTGTAATGCAAATTCTAGACTTTGTACTTTCGAAAGTGCTTCAGAGGCTGGCTTAAGATTCCTACCAGATTCATTTATCACCAAACTTCTTTTTAGTTACAACCTCAGTCCTACTCAAATATTTCTCAATTTTTGGCGCACTACAATTATTTTTTAGTGTGTTGTATGCAACTTGCGTTTCCTCCCTCAGTAACTTTATTAGAAATATGTTTTACATAAAAAATATTGATGTAGCACATACAGGATGGATTACTTTTGCTCACCGAAGGTCTATCATACCCATTATAGACACCTTTTCATTTAGTCAGCTGAACCGTAAGTGAAAAAATAATTTTTAAGTTAAATGGAATGTTGGTTCATGACACACTATTTTCCCCCATAAGTGGGGCACTGCCTTATATCTTCCTCTTAAACAATATTCTCTCACCAAAAAGGGAAAAATGATGGAAAAAGCACTTTGTTGTGAAGAGCATGCCCAAACTATGGAAGTTGATCTATTAGGAGAGCCAATACTGGTCGATATTGGCCTTAGCCCTGTTAGAGGAGAGGGTATATATTCTTGTCTCTCTTTTGTTTTTCTTTTATTTTTTTGTTTACTCTTTTTTGTTTTTGATAATCTTTTGTCATTTTTCTTAAAGCATTAGAGATCCAGACTCGGATAATACAGAGGAAAAAGAAGAGTCAAACTACTAGTCAGAAGAAGAGGTAATAGTAGAACATAAGATCTTGCTCCCAAGAAATTGAGGTTGAAGTTGTACCTCAACATCATTCGGCACATCCACAACCAATTGTGAATCAGTATGATGAAAGTCGTGTTCCTTTTTGGGGAATAAAACCTGCTGATAGTGATGTTAGCTGTGATATCATTGCAATGGAATTGCGTTATAAAGCTTGCACCCCGTATGAGCTTTCTTAATCTTGTTGGTACACAAGTAAGTAAACCTTTTATGGGTTATAATTTTTTTTTTAAATTATGTTGTATTTGAGTGAAACTTTTGACCAATCAAAGAAGATTTTTAAGCTTAATCAAGAGCTCCAATCTTCCTTAACGGAAGAAAATGCTGAAAAACGCCGCTTTAAGAAGGAGTGTGATAAATTAAAAGAGGAGAGCACCATACCGAAAGACATCCGTGAAATGGAGATTCACAAAGGCATCTTGGCACATAAAGCTTCTCTAGATTATCGTGCTTAACTGAAGAACTTCATGATTAAGAAATGGGGACTTTCTGATTACCAACGGTTGGAATAAATGCGTTACACAGGTGAGACACAACTACCATTCAGGGTGAACACCAACTTTCTTGAATTGTTCGCAACACTCATATTGGGATTCTTTTTTGTTAACCAACTCTGTCATTCTGACTTCTAGAACTTTTTTTTGTAATGCAACCACATATTGGTTGTTATCATAGCCTTTCTAGGCCTTAACTTTTATGTTTTTTTCCACGCTTTTAACTTTTATGCCGTTCTAGGCTTGAACTTTTATGCCTCTAGGTTTTAACTTTTATGCCTTTCTTGGCTTGAACTTTTATGAATTTACATAACTTTTTTGTAAGATAACCATTTATTGGTTGTCTCTAAGCTTTTAACCCTCTTGTGCACAAGCCTTCTTAGGCCCTATAGCCGTTATGTGGCTTTCTATATGTTGAATACTCAGTCTTTAAAAAAAACCAATTGAGTGTTTTATGTCGAACACTCAGTTTTTTTTTCAAAAACTGAGTGTTGTGTGTTGAACACTAATTTTTTTTAAATACTAGTGTTCTATGTCCAACACTCATGGCCTGTTTGGTTCACAAATTCAACTATCCCAAGTTCATGGGATTAACTTATACAAAAGATTGTGACTTGGATTAATTAGTTAGTCACAAGTCGGTCACTTGTTCGGTTGGGTGTCTTAACATTGAGATAACATATTTTTGTGATGGTGAAATGACAAACTTACCCTTTCTTCTATACACCCAAATCAACAAATCATTATGTTTCAATTGATCGATCAATCTGGATCGAATTTGACAACATTACTACAGATCTGATCCGAAAAATCCACTTCGACGATGGATCGAGAACAACAAACACCCCTACTAGAATCGACCTCTCGATTCCCACCTCAAAAAGGTCTGTCGAAACCCTAATTTTAGGTGAAACTAGGGTTTAGGTACTAATATATAGAAGCTTGGTTTGTGTAAAAATGTGATTATTTTAGGAGTGAAACTTTTATATGGGACCTTTTCGGATTCAAAGGCGTACACTTCCGTGTCTTTGTCCATGCGGTATTTAGAGCTGGAATTTTGGCGGCTTTGTGGTCATTGAAAACTCAGTCCGTTACGGGTGTGATGATCACATCATCGCACAATCTAGTGTCGGACAATGGAGTGTGTAACTATGTGAGGGGTAAATTGGTAATCTCTACTAACCAACCACTTGGGATTAGTTAGTCCCACCAAAATTGGTGGTTTTGTTTACTCCCCTCTCATGCCCATTAGCTAATCCCGTGGCCTAGTTAATCCTCCAAACGAACACCGGATTAACCAGTCCAATGTGGCTAATCCGATCTAAGATGGTGAAGCGAACAAGCCATCAGTTTTTTCTTAATGACTGAGTGTTCTATGTTGAACAATCAGTTTTTTTAAAGACCGAGCGTTCTATGTTGAACACTCAATTCTTTTTTTTTTTAAATACGAGTGTTTTATATCCAACAATCTGTTTTTTTCTTAAAGACTAAGTGTTCTATGTTGAACACTCAATTTTTTTTAAATATGAGTGTTTTATGTCCAACATTAAATTCTTTCTTAAAGACTAAGTGTTATATGCTGAACACTCGGTTTTTTTTAATTCGAGTGTTTTTATGTCCAACACTCAGTTTGTTTTTCTTAAAGACTGAATGTTCTATGTTGAACACTCAGTTTTTTTTTAAATACAAGTGTTATATGTTCAACACTTAGTTTTTTTCTTAAAAACACTCGGTTTTTTTTTAAATAAAAAGGTCGAACACTTAGTGTTTAATGCTATAGAAGATATGATTGAAACACGAATATGAAAGAACTCCTAAAAAATATCCATTCCCCACATTGCGAATGGCAAGGATAATGTAACATGTGTTATGTGCTCTGCCAGTTGGTGGTGTAATGATGCATACCTCTAACACTGATTGTTTTTTTAGCAAACTCTATCAAGTCTTTTTGCATGGTCGGCCAATAAAATCCCTAGCAAAGTATGGGCTAGTGCTCATCCTCCCAAGTGTTGTCCACATATTCCTTCATGTACCTCACGCAATGCATAATCTACCTCCATTGATGACAAACATCTCAACAATGACAAAATGCATGGTCATTTGTACAAAATTCCTTCAAGGATTGTAAATCATGCTACTATCATCATTCACTTTTTTGCTTCTTGTAGATCTTCAGGCAACAACCCTTGCTCTAATTAAGCTTTAATTAGGGACATCCAACACTCTTCATTATCCACGACAACAATTTCTTTAGCTTTGATACTAGGCTTGGGAAGAGTCTTAAAGTATATAGTAACATATTTTTTCCCTCAAGGACAACTAGCTTTGACAACTCATCTGCTTTTCTATTATTTTCTAAAACAACATGGTAAACTTGACAATCAATAAAATAATTCATTGCCACTCTCATAAAATCATAATAATGCTTCGACTTTGGATCTTCGAGTTCATATTCTCATTGTAACTACATGACTACTAACTAGGAATCACTATTAAGATTTAAGTGTTTAACACAAAGAGCTTTAGCTAACCCCAGTCCGCCCAACGTGGCTTCATATTCCGCCTCATTATTTGTGGTTGGAAAATCCAACTTTACATAATAGATGACATCGAATCCATTAGGGCTGATAAGGATCACGTCTGCACCAGTTCCCATATTTTTGCATGATTCATCAATGTACGACGTCCAATATTTTTTTTCATCACTTTCTATCTTGTTTGGATTTTCTTCTTCCTCAAGAAGAGTGCATTCAACGATGAAATCCGCCAAAGCTTGTCATTTAATAGCAACATTTAGTCTGTAGGTGATATCATATTCACCAAACTCCACAACCTAATTTATCATTCTTCCACTGAATTCTTGACTATGTAAAATCCTTTTGAACGGTTGGTTTGTCATGACCACAATTAGATGGGACTGAAATAAGGGCACAATTTCCTTGCACGATCACCAATGCCAACACGAATTTCTCTACTTGTTTGTATCCAGTTTCTACTCCTTGCAATACCTTACTAACATAATAAACTGGTTGTTGCATACAGGCTTCTTCACCCACAAGAACGACATTCAGTACTACTTCGGAAAAACTAGATGAAGAAATAACACATATCATGTTGAGGGCTTGGCCAATGGAGGCAAGCTTGATAAGTATTTCTTCAACTCTTCAAAAGAGTTATGACAAGTTGAATTCCATTTGAAGTTTTTAGGATTCTTTAATTTATTAAAGAATGGAACACATCTGTCAATTGACTTTGATATGAATCTCCCAAGAGCTGCTATTCTTCCAGTGAGTCTTTATACTTCCTTAACATTCTTCTGAGCCTTCATATTGACTATCGCCTTAACCTTATCATGACTAGCTTCAATGCCTCTCTTAAACACCATCAAACCTATAAAATTTACCGAAACAACTCCAAAAGCACATTTAAGGGGATTCAACTTCATGTTCTATCTTTTAAGAACATCAAAGACTTGTTGTAAGTCTTCAATGTGATCTTCTTGCTTTAGACTCTTCATAAGCATGTCATCAACATATACTTCTATGTTCTTTCCAATTAGTGGTTTGAACATTTTACTAACCGGCCTTTGATTGGTTGTGCCTACATTCTTCAATTCAAAAGGCATCATTCTATAGCAATAAAGACCATGCTCTATAATGAATTATACATTTGGTTTATCTGACTCGAACATTTGAATCTGGTTGTAACCACTAAATGCATCTATGAAGCTGAGAAGGTCGTGACCCGCGATTGCATTAATAAGTATATCAATTCGTGCTAATGGAAAGAAGTCTTTGGGACAAGTATCATTCAAGTTTGTGAAGTCAATACACATCCGCCATTTTCCATTAGAGTTCTTTACCCTTACTTGGTTTGCCAACCATCCTGGGTATATAATCTCTTCAACAATCTGGGCCTTTAATAGCTTCTCAACTTCTTCAGCAATTATTTTTTGCCTCTCTTGAGCAAATGACATTTTCTTTTGCATTTTTAGCTTTCTAGTTGGATCAACATTCAAATGATGAGCGATTACTTCTGCATCAATACCAGTTATATCACTTGGTGTCTATTCAAAAGAACATTTATTGTCTTGCAAGAATTTCCCACTTCAACTTTGACCTCTGGGATCAAATCGGAACCTATATAGGTCAACTTTCCTAAATCATCATTGTTTATGACAACTTGGATTAACTATAATGATCTATTACCTTAAGCTGGTGATTAGTGTTAATCCAAATCTTAATTAACCTAAGTTAGGCTCGCGATTAAGTTTGGCGTACCTTGATTAGCGTATGTATGAGTTTATATGATGGCTTGTGTTTGTTTAGAATGTTTACGAATTTTATTGGTTGTAGTATAATAGACAACTTATATACAAGCCTATAATAAAAAATAGATACAACAACAACAACAACAACAACAACAACATAGCCTCAGTCCCAAATTAATTGGGGTCAGCTATATGGATCAAACTTTTCCATTGTGCTCGATTAAGTGCAATTGATGGTGAGCTTTGCAAACCATTCAAATACATTTTAATTAATGCATCCCATGTTAACTTTGGTCTGCCCCTACCTTGTCGAATTTCGACGGTTTCTATTGAGTCAAGTTTTCTAGTTGGGGCATTTGTAAGCCGTCTTTGCAGGTGACCAAACTATCGCAACCGCCCTTCCCTAATCTTTGTATCAATTGGTGCTACTCCTACTTGTCTTTGAATTTCTATATTTCTTATTCTATCTTTACGAGTTTTACCACACATCCACCTAAGCATCCTCATTTTTGCTATGTTCCCTTTATGTAATTATTGTTGCTTTACCGCCCAACATTCACTTCCATAGCATAGCTGGCCCAATTGCGGTCCTATAAAATTTTCCTTTTAACTTAGTAGGAACATGTCGATCACAAATCACCCCTGTTGCACTCCGCCATTTCTTCCATCCAGCTTGAATTCTATGTGTGACATCATTTTCAATGTTACCATCATTTTGTATGATTGATCCTAGATATCTAAAGTGGTTTACCTTAGGAACTTCTACTTCCCCGAATTTTACCACTCCGTCATCTCGATGTCTAGTGTTTCCAAACTCTCAGTGCATGTATTCAGTTTTCGTCCTACTCAACTTAAAGCCTTTAGATTCTAATGTATTCCTCTAGAGTTCTAATTTCCTATTTACTCCATCTTTGGTTTCATCCACTAAGACAATATCATCTGCAAATAACATACACCATGGTATATCCTCTTGAATATGTCTAGTTAGTTCATCCATAACTAAAGTAAATGATGAACTAACTAGACATATTCAAGAGGATATACCATGGTGTATGTTATTTGCAGATGATATTGTCTTAGTGGATGAAACCAAAGATGGAGTAAATAGGAAATTAGAACTCTGGAGGAATACATTAGAATCTAAAGGCTTTAAGTTGAGTAGGACGAAAACTGAATACATGCCATGAGGGGGTTGTGAGTTGAATGTGCACACCTAAGAATATTCGTAGGCATGTCCGGCGAATTTATTGGAAAGAAAATACATGATATATATTTATATATATTTGATATATAAATATATATTATTAAAAATCGTAAGTTTAGTTTGAATTTTATGGATCGTCGGATCACCTCGAGATGAACGTAAGTGTTTATGATATCATTAATTATGTCACTTTAGGGTGTCATGTTAGCACATCAATCATTTGATAAGTCTCGTGATAGCGCGATGCGTATCTTAAGGAAAATGCATATATTTAAACTAAAAACCTTCATACTTATCGCCATAATTCGATCGAGAGAGTGAGAGGGAGCAAAGGGTTTAGTTGCTGATTTTAAGGAATCAATCAAGGAGTTGATTCGGTGATAATTGAGGAGCTTATACAACTAGAAATCCAGAGATAATCACTTTAGTAAGTTTGGTTTTCATGTTTATGAAGCTCAAATTGATAGTGGATGTTGATATCTCTTTGAGTTGTTGTTGTTATTGTTGGCTAGTTTGTTACCTCACTAGAGGTCCTCCCCGATGAATTATGGGAGTGTTGGCTATTGTTACAATGATTTGTGGATGGAATAATGGCTGTTGCCCTATGTAGTGTCGAGATAGTACATGGTGGAGCACGCTCCACCTAACGAAGGATCGTGCTCCCTTTATCAATTAGGAAAAACCCTGTTAGTGGAGCACGCCCCATTAAGTGAGTAAGTGCACTTCCGCCCTAGAAACATCGATTCTCCTACAATTTGACTAGAATTTCTTGAGGACTTTGGGGCAGAACTAGGGGTTCTAAATATAGGGTATTATACCTATATTAATCACGAATGGTTTGTGATATGTATTAGATCCCCATAAAAATGTGAGTGACCCAGAAAATTAAGAAATTTGGAACGGAAACCTATACCGAGGTAAGTATAGATTCACTTATTTATTAATGTTGCCTGACTATCTTAGTATCTGTATTTCATGTAGTTTATTGGCTGAATGGGGGATTATGTATATTGTGATGGTTTTAATAAAAAGAAAACGGTGCTTAATGTGATTCACGAGCGTAAGTTCCTGGAACTAAGACTAGGTTATATAGGAGATGAGTTACCTTCCCAGCTTATATGTAACTTCATACTCAGTTATATAGGTTATGTGAATTGCATACTCACTAGATGGTTTCGAATATAACCATTGGACATTAATAGATTGATTAGATAGCACATCGGCAAATGTGTTGGTCTAGCAATCGCATTAATAGTGTCGATGGGTAATCGACCCTAGTTTTATAAATTAAACTAGAATCACAGTGTAATAGTCATTGGCAGTTGGAGCTTGCATATGTTATTCATTGAATTATATGTTTTTTACATTCCCATTAGTTACATTGGTGCATATTGTTATTGCATAATGTTATTAATTATTATATGGAATGTTGATGGCTTTAGGAATCCTTACTTACTGAGCAAGTTGGAGCGCACACTCCAAATTTAATATTTCAGGTTTGCAACCTAGCGCTTCAACGAAGGGCAAGGAGAAGATTTATGAGTCTTATAATCTTCTCTACGATGTAATGAACCTTTTTGTACATATATACACTGTTTGAGCTATTTTTTGTATATATAAACATAGTTGGGAGGTTTATAAACGAGGTTTTGGGTTTTAAAAAACTACGTATTTTTGTAAATTGGTAATTTTAAAAAAAGTCTTAATTTTTATGTTGCGTATTCTTTGTATTATTTATTCGATATCGATATACATGTTGAGTTTATCATGTACCGACGAAGAGCCTGCTGGCTCTAGTTAAGTCTGGTTGGGTTATTAAGGCTTAATTAGGGTTTCAGGCCAAGTATCGCCCCAATTAAGATATGGGATGCTACAACTTTGACTAATTCTTTAGCTAGTTCTGATATCCTTTTTTCCTTCATCATTAACATCAAGTGAATCTAATGGCAAAACTCGACCCATCATTATTAGGTCTAACAACCATCAAGTAGCAAATTCTTGCCATTTTTTGATCTCCTCTCACTTCTCTTACACCATTGAGGGTTGAGAATTTCATCTTCAAATGATATGTTGAAGGAACCATCTTAAACTTATTAAGTGTTATCCTTCCAAAAATTATATTATAGGCAGAGGGTGCCTCAACAAAAAAAAATCATTATGTTGGTTACCTTCCTTGACGCTTCCCCAATAGTAACTGGAAGAAAGATCGAGCCTTTAACCTTAACTTCAACCCCGTTGAAGCCATATAAAGGTGCAGAAAATGGATTAAGTTGGCTATCAACATATTCAATGTTAGAGAAAGCTTTATGGTATAAAACACCCATATAACTTCCACTCACAACAAGCGTACGTTTGACTGTAAAGTTTCCTACCATGATATGAATTACTAAAGGATCATCAAGGGGGAACTTAACTCTTTCCAAATCATCATCAGTAAAGCTAATGTTGCATTCCAATCGTGCCTTATTATGCGGTATCTCAACCATGATAGGCTTTCTTGCATATGCTATCTAGATGATGAAAATATTCCTAAGGCTATTGGTCCTTTCGATATGACATTGATCACGTCTCCAGGTTGTGTTTGCCTTCCTCCTTTAGTTTCATCTTTTCTATGATCATCATTCCTTCCTCTGTAATCACAGCATTTTCCATCATCTTTATTTTTCACAAACTGGTTAAGATGGCCTTTCCAAATCCAGAACTCTATTTCTTCCTTCAAATGCTTATAATTTTCAGTATCATGATCATAATCTTTATGAAATTTGCATTATAGAGCTTTTATCTCTGGCTACTGCATCAGCTTTCATTTGTTTTGGCCATCTAACAAAGGACTCGGCCTCAATCTCCAATAAAACTTGTCCCCTTAAATGGTTCAAATGGGTATAAGTCGAAAACCTATTAGCGCTATTCATTGCAATTCTAGGGTTCGATGTGAACTTTGATTTATTATCGAAACCACAATTCCTGTTGTCCCTTCCAATCTTCTTTCTATCATTTCCTCTATCTTTCTCTGGTTGTATCATCTCTTCAACCACCATATACTTTCCTGCCTTCCTTTGTAGTTCGACCATTATGGTAGGCAAGTTCTTAGCTGAAGAAGCCTTGAGGTGTTCATTGGTCGTCCCATTAGTAAGGGCCACCATAATAATAGAACGGTCCAAATTAAGTACTTTTAGAGCCTCCTTTATGAATCTCTTTAAGTAGTCTCCAAGTGTTTCACTTTATCTTTGTCTAATGCTCATCCAAGATGCAGAACTCATAGCATGAGTCTTACCACCCACGAATTGGTTAACAAACAACTCACTCAATTAGTCAAATGAACGAATAGAGGCTAGATCAAGTTGCCTACACTGATTCTGTGCCGAACCCTTCAGGGTTTAAGGAAAAGCTTTGCACTTTATAGTATAAGATACTCCATGTAAGAGCAACACATCATCAAAATTTAGAATGTGCTATGTAGGATCTCCTATCCCATCATACTTATTAATAGTTAGCATCTTAAATTCCTTTGGTAATGGTTCATCAAGAATGTATCGAACAAACGGAGGCAGACCAACTTTATATATTACCAAATCTGTATTAGCCTGAGGACAAAGGCCAAGGCGTTCCAACACCCGTCGCTCCACCAGCGTCTCTATCTTTTCACCATGATCACGTATATTATGACCAGATCTAGAAAAGCCATCATAGGTTTCTCTTTGAGGTAAATTACGATCTGCTTCACTCGAAACTTCTGCTTGCTCTTGTAACCTACTTACTTGCTTCCTTAGCCTAGCCACTTCATTTTTACTATGTGGTTCGCCGACCTTTCCCTTTTCTCGTTCAATATTTCATTTTCTAACTCTTCCCTGAGATCTTTCTCTCCCTTATAAGAGGTATTATGGGTTTCTTATCTAGAGTATGATATTCGTGAAGGAAATGTGAGGTGTGATTATCCATCTTCTCAGGCTGGTCCTGATGGGTCCCATACCTTGTTATTACGAGCGTTCCAAGTAGACACTGCCATAGGATATGGAAATGCATGTTCTATGTTGAAACTTAATTTTTTTTCTTAAAAAACAAGTGTTCTTTGTCGAGCACTCGATTCTTCTAAAGAACTAAGTGTTTTATGTTGAATGCTCATTTTTCCCAAAGAACCGGGTGTTCTATATTGAACACTCAATTTTTTCCAAAGAAATGAGTGTTCCATGCCGAACACTCAGTTTTTTAAGAAGCCACCCTTCTTCTAGCGCAAAAAATGTTGTGGAAACAATAACTTGACCTCGATCCTCGATATCGGAGATACGGATCATCGCGACCTTGTGATGGGACCACTCCTTGTCAAAGCCTACAAAACAAACTCTGGAGTGAGGGCCTCCGGGGAAAACATTCCGATACTCAAGTCAGTAAAATCTTTAAGGGAGGCTTTTTTTTCCAAATGTTCATACGTACCTCTTATTTGAGTCATTTTTCCTATTTATTATTGTGTGATCACAACCTGTCTCAAACTTGAGATAACAACGTGTCTCAAATTTGAGATAACAACGTATATTAAATCCCAACTCCCCTAGGATTGTCTTTGTCCTTACTAGTTTAGAAGTCTATCTCAAATAGGATAATTTACAACAATCTTCGTGCCTTATCCAAGCTGATTCAATAATGAGCTTTTTATCAAGATCACAAATTTATTCTTTGTAGATCTAAATGATGTGCATCTCGAGGCACAACCGTGCTATACCATATCAAGAAGTATGGTTTAACAAAAAAATTATAGTTAATAATCAATAAAAACATAACGAAAGCCTTAAATAACAAACATCATAATGTGGAACACCTAAAATAAAGTATCATGTATATAAGGCAACAAGATACACAATAGTAGGTATATACATGTATAGTGTCTCTCATAGTCCTCTGATACCCATAATATAAACAAATTACAAAATATAAACACCTATGAGTATATCCAAGACCATCTGCAAAAAGAGATAGTCGCCAAAAATTCTTCTCATAGCTACTTGTAAAAGGATTTGCACTTGGCCACCCAACACACATTGACGAGTCCAGTGAGTAAAATCCCAAGAGAAGTCCACACAATATTCAACAAGAGATCAAATAAAACTACAAGACATGCAAGTATGCCACTTGGTAATAGAAATACATACTCCTATGAATGTAGGACAATACCAAAAAAACCAAAGAAGCAGGAAAATAATCGAAAAAATAGAACAACAATTATATAAATAAACAGAAATGTAAACACGGATATCTCAGGTGAACCACTCAATCGATAAATCAGTCGCTCTTATACTACGTCTTCTAAAGCTCTAGTAAACCACTCAACTGGTAAATCATTATGTCCCATACAACAACACAACACAACCCTAGTGAACTAACATAATCGGTCTTTACAGCAAAACCTCGATGAACCAACTCAACCGATTTTTAACCAAACCCGTAATGCACACATAAAGCCCCAATTATTCAACATGAATGAACAACAGTAAATCATGATAACAATACAATAAAATACATAAGAAGAGCGAAGTGAATTATGTTAAGTATTCCCGTAGGTTTTAGGCACCTTGCAGCTTTGAAACCTTGCTTATGAAGCCCCTAAAATGACCCCGATCTCGTTATTGATACCCGCATATTGACTCCTAGGTCCCTGGTGTTGATTTGATAAATTTTTGGTGTTTAGATATCCATTTTCTTATATAATTGAAATAAAATTATTATTACAAATCTTGTGGTTTCAAACATCCCTTGAGGGCACAAAAGTCCCTATAGGTAAAGCCATTCCTTATAGGTACATATGCCTTTTGTGAGTATAAATGTCCTGTTTGGGTACAGAGGCTTGTGAGTACGGATGTCCCTTATGGGTACAAACGTCCCTGTGGGGTACATACGTCCTTGTGGGTATAGACATCCTTATGGGTACAAACATTATTCATTATCTTATCCAATATCCCAATATGCACAAAAACGACCATAATCTAAACACCAAATCTCGATCCGAATCATGAAATTATTGCTCACCGTGAGCCTATTTAACCTCAATCACTCCCAATCAACGCAAGAAAACTATAATAACCATATATATTGATAGAATTAAGGGTTTTTAACATGCATTTTCATGAAATTGGAATTGAACAAACACATGAAATTCATACCTAGTAAATTTCCTTGCTAGCTTGAATCCTTAGCTTTAACTAACCATCAGTTTGGCTCAAGTCCTCCTAGACCCCAAAATTTTAGCCAACAAACCCTCTCTTGCCCATAAAATTTTGATTTTTCTTTAAAATATTTGCATGGTCAAGAACTCCATTATGGGTTCTTTTATACGTCTTGTTTATGATCCTAACCATTCATCTATACTTACTCTCCCATCCCAATATGATCCTATGGTCCATAACCTAAGTAGTCCAGCCCTTATTGTCACTTCTAAGACACTTATCAAGCCTTTAAAAACCATATTCTAGGCTCACCTCCTCACGATCAAAGGGCCTTAATTAATTTTGTTCAACTATAGGCATTTATTAATCTAACTTAGCCTATTAAGATATTAGGGATATTAATCACATTGAGTAGCCCACTTAGTCTTACATGTCGATATATTCGTGGTCCAACTAGCACCTGACTAACCCGATACCCCGGTGCCCCGTGCCTATGCACACATAAAAAGGTGCACCATAGCTTAATACTTTAATTCACTACATTCTATAGTTTTTAGTTATCATATTCTACCACCATAACTTAGAATCCATTACATTAGTTGAAATTTATTATAATATTTGTGTCTCGTACATCACCTACTCGATACCCGTGTCAATACGATTTATGAGGCAAACATCCGTCACATAATCACATTCGATTACAACATACAAACAAGCGATGTAATAAGACTATTAACAATTTAAACACCGCAATATAACAACCATCACACAAAATGACTCCGACGTGTCCTAACCCATATTTGCAGTCTCCACGTGGATCTAGGCTTGCATCCTAATCCGAGATTCTTGAATCAAAGCGATTAATAAATATTAGGCCGTTACAAACTTACTTTATAGGCTTTTAATTTCAAAGCCATAGGTTCATATATATATATATATATAGTATTATAAGTTGTATATATCCCAATCGAACTGAAATTCTTTGTTTAATTCCAAAATTCTTGCAGTCGACTTTAGTGATTCCTAGTCGAGTCCTCTATAATTGGTGATTCATTATGTAAATTGGTGAAAAAATGTGTAGCATCCCCTAACCCGATTAGGGCGATACCCAACCTGAAACCCTAATTAAGCCACGATAATCCTGCTAGACTTAACTAGAGCCAGTAATCTCTCCTTCTACACATGATAAACACCACTATATATCGAATATCGATGTAAGAAAAATTTGAAACGTAGTGGTAATTTAATTTTTTTTTGATAATTAAACACGACATACAATATCGAATCAAACCGAAATAAACCTTAGTTATACAAAACCTCCCAACCCTTGTGATGTTACAAAACTGTAATTCAAATACAAATATATAAGACAAGGGGAGATTTAATACATCGAAGAGAAGATCAAGACTCCTAAATCTTCTCTATCCCATAGTCATAACGCTTGTCAGTTTTCCTAAAATGTTAATTGGGGTGAGCGCTCCAACATGCTTAGTAAGTAGGGATTCACAAAACTATCAACATTCCATACAATAATCAAGAATATTATGCAGTAACAATATGCACCAATGTTAACTAACAATAATATGGAAAGCATATAATTCAATAAATAGCGAATGCAAATCAAACTATCAATGACTATTACATTGTGATTCCCATTTTATTTATAAAACTAGCGTCGATTACTTGCTAAAGCCATTAATGGAATTGCTAGACCAACACATTAGCCGATGTTCTGTCTACCTAATCCATTAATGCCCAATTGTTCTATCCGAAACCCTCTAGTGAGTATGTAATCCACATAACCTATTTAACTAAGTAGGAAGTCACATATAGGCCAGGAAGGTAACCCATATCCTATATAGCCCGGTCTTAGTCTGAGGGACTTACTCTCATGAATCACATTAAACACCGTTTTCCATTTATTAAAACCATCATAGTGTACATAGTCCCTTATTTCTGTCCATAAACTACATGAACTTCATATACTAAGATAGGCAGATAACATTGATAAATAAGCGAATTCGTACTTACATCGATTCAGGTCTCCAATATCAAATTCCTAACTTTTCGATTATCACACACTTTCTCGGTGTTCCACAACCTATCACAAACTATTTATGATCAATATAGGTCTAATACCCTATGTTTAGAACCCCTAAGACAATCTCTAAGACCTTAGAAAACTTTAATTAAAATACAACACAATTGCTGTTTGTAGGGGTAGAAGCGCGCTCCCTCGCTTGGTAAGACGCACTCCACTTATTGGGTTCGTCTTAATTGATAATGGAAGTAGGCTCCTCTGCTCGATGGAGCACGCTCCACCCTGCACTGCCTCGACAATGAACATGGCAGCAGCCACTGTTCCATTACCAAATCTCTAAAACAGCCACAAATACTCTTTCAAATCATTAGGGAGGACCTCTAGTGAGGTAACAACTCATTTCTAATTATAAAAACAACAATTAACAGAGAAGTCATCACCTAACTGTGATTCAACTTAAAACTCAAACCCAACACACCAAGATGATGATCTCTTATCCCTCAATTGTTTAAGCTCCTAATCTTCACAGGAAATCACTCTCTCGATCTACTCCTCCTGATCAAACCTCGGTTTCTCTTTTCTCACTCTCTTGAAAGATCGATGCAATAGTGAGGATAAGTTTGATAGTTTTGGATTTATATATATATAGGTTTTCCTCAAGATACGCATCATGCTATCTCGAGGCTGATCAAGTGATTGATGTATTAAAATGATACTTCCTAAAGTGACATACAATTTGACACCATCAACACTTACGCTCATCTCGAGGTTGATCAAGTGATCCATATAATTCAAAGTCGAACTTTATAGCTTTAATATATATATTTATATATCAACTATATATAAATATATATACTTCGTCTATTTTCTTGCCAATTAATTCACCAAACATGCCTACGAGCATTTTAGGGTGTGCACATTCATTTCACAACCTCCTCGTCGCACTTAGTGTACTAGCTATTTATTGTTTATTTATTTTATTTTTCGATTATAGGTTTGTATTCATTTCCTATTAATCTCACAACCTATAAAATCCATTAAGCATTCCAAACAAACACCAATCATCGCATAAATCCACACATATGCTAATCGAGGTACTTTGGACTAACCACGAGCCTAGCTCCGGTTAATTATGATTTTGATTAACACCAATATCTAGCTTAAGGTAACAAGTCATTATAGTCTCTCCAATTTAAAGCCATTTCGTCCTTGAAATTGAAGTGAAATTAAAATTACCTATAATTTCAAAGAGAAATGGATACTACTCCTTCATATAAAAATCTCACTCCCAGGTTAGTTTCTTAGCCCCGTGAAATTGCCATTTCATCGTAACCAAAGGAATCTCTTTGGTTTTTAGCCTCTGAATCTTTAAATCGAGTATCCGAATGACTTCTCACCGTAAGATAAGTCATCCCAAATATCAAATTCATTCCAATCAATCCTTGGAGTGAACCGAGTCTTTATTTTCCAAAGCATAAAAACAGAGAAAATATTATGAACTCCAGTTAGCTAAGGACGTAACTTTAACATATAAGTAGCAAGACAAATCCTTTCGTATATTCTGAATGACCTAATGTACTTTAAAACTAGCTTACCTTGCGACCCAAATATGTAAAGTTCTTTTCATAGGTGAGACTTTTAAGAGAACGAGATCGTCATTTGAAAACTCCAACAACCTTTGATGTTTATCAGCGTATCTCTTCTGTCTTAACTGTGTCGTAGTTAAATACTGGAAAATCTGTTGCATTGTCTCTATATAGTCCTGAATCAACTCACATAGAGAATGTGTTTCTTTCAGTTACCATAAAACTTCAAGATATAAGCTCAAAATACATCCTCTAGCACCAAATCAATTGCTCAGACTGCTCATTAATCTACTATTAGTATACCGTACTAAGGTTAAGAATAATTCCCAGTTGTCTCTGCAATTCACTTTACAGTCTAGACGTGAATCTCGAATCTATATCTGAAATAGTCGACACTGGAACTCCATGAAATCTTGACACCTCACGTATATACACCTTATGTAAATGATTAAAAGGATCTAGCATGGAAACTGGGAAGAAATGCTCAGACTTTGTTAATCAGTTAACAACAACCCATATAACATCGTGCTTACACAAACTCAGAGATATACCAGAAATATAATCCATTGATATATGTTCCCATTTCCACTCAGGAATAGGTAGTGAATGCAATAACCTTCTTGGTTTTCTACGCTTGGCCTTAACTTGCTAACATATCTCATATCTTTTTACTAACTCAACAATATCAAATTCATCCAAGCCACCAATAAATATGCCTCATTTCGCAATATATCTTATTGTTACCTACATAAATAAAGTAAAAAGATATATGAGATTCTCATACCAATACCGGCTGCACCTAATCCTGAGCTGGAATCCACAATCTATCCTTGAACCGTAACGCACAATTATCATAAACTGACCAATCAGGATGATCTACACTAGCCATTAATCTCTAATGCACTATATAATCCTAATTAGCTTTCTGACAACAAATCACCACTGAATCATATCTAATTCAGTCCAAATATGAACACAAAAGATCAGTTGATGATGTGTCAAAGATGTGTTAGCCAAACTTACACAAGTTATCATCATAGATGCTTCTTGAAGAAGTGTAAACTGAGAAGCTCTAGCAATTGCTACATTTTCTCCATATATCTAAGTTGTAATTGCATACTAAAAGTCTGTTAATACCTTTATGTGTATTTCTAAATTAGTCAGGCTCTAATTAACTTGTATCATTACTTCTCATCCTATACAGATTGATAAAGAAGCTAAGCATACAAATTCTTATGGAAAACACTTCAACGTCATATTTAGCCTAATAACATCAATACTAGAGAGCTCACAAAGTAAAATATTTCTTTTGGTAACAAACATTTTTCGAGTCACAAGCTCGAAATTTTTATTATCTAGAACTAAAATTAGCTGCAAATATTTTGTGTTAAGATAGAGAAAGCTCCCTCCCAGCTATTATATATCTCTTCGTCACTGGGAAGCATACTTCCAGTTCCTCACCAAAATAATAATCCTGGTTTTCTATAACTCATAACTCTTTCTACACATATATATCTCACTTACTCTTCCATAAGAATATAAACCACGATACTAATAAGAAATTTCACAGACTTTATCAGTCCTCGATTTTAACATCATCAACCTTCAATTGTCTTCACAACTTAGGTTAATCCATCATGAATCTTTGAGCATGAAATGTCATTCATATAAGGCAAGAATAATATAACCTTCTAGGTTAATATCACTCAACTTCCACCTGTTGATATATCTTATATTTCTTTACACAATTGATACTGTCAATTTTCATTCCATGTCACCAACAACTCATTCTTATTATAATTACTTTGGATTTCGTCTGAATGAATATTTTAAAGACATCTATGAGATTCTCGCAACATTCTTGCCATACTTTTTATTTGGGTGCAAAGAACTTTATTTACATGTTCAATGCTTTGATATGATATTATCCATATATAATACTTATAACTAGTAGGCAAACTTTGATCTACTAGATAATCTTAATCAATTTTTCCATAATACATCATTCAATTAATCATCTTTAGCTCAGCTCCAATATGAGCTCTAAAGAGCAAACTTCTAGTTACCAATCATAACAACTCAGCTGATGATGTGCCTGTGCATGACTTCAATTGGTCACCAGTAAACATCTCACTCAAGAGTTATTATTGAGTAGCTTTTATCGTAACTATGTCAACTATCTCTTTCTCTATTCAAGGCATTGTCAACACAATCACCTTAATGAGTGATGTTTCAGAGTGAATTACTAACATTTAGGAAACCCAAGGAGTCAATCTCACCTTCCATTCCTATTACTCTAACAATTCTACTTTTCAAACTTTCATAGTTTGAAATTCATTACTTTGACTTTACACCAATTCTCTGGTTTTTATACTTCCAAGTTATCTTTTAATGATTTTTCTACGATTCTCATTAATCTCTAAGAATGATTACAAGATTTTCAATAACCTTTCCTCTTATTTACAAGGGACGCTTTTCTTTATTTAGTACAATTACCAAAATAGTTATTTTAAGATTATCAATCCCTAATAGTTCTCTTCCTAAATCTTGAACTATATACATAGCTCCACAATTTTGCTTTATTGTGTCAACACACAATCTTACCTGAATAAGAATTTTTAGGATAAACCCCTAACTTCTTCCATAATTCAGGTACAATCAAGCAAACATTTTAGTCAAACTCTACTTCAACTTTCTTTCAAGGCATCATTGTATTTGATTTCAATTTACAATGATTCTTATATTTGAGTTAAATGAATAAATTACACAATGATACTAGAGATCCCTGGGTCTATCATTTGTAATATTCAATTACCTCAAGCTTACTTTCCTCTTTTGTTTTTGTATTGAATATATGACGATCCCATATTATCTCAATTCCAGTCAAATCCCCTGATTTGTTGTTAATATTCGACACTCATATAATTAATAAATCTTTGAAACTTAGTACTGACACTTGCAAAATCTTTTCTAAAGTAAGTTACTGTTACCAATTATAATTCTATATGGTAATGCTTGTGCATCCTCCAAGTCTTCAAAGATTCCATTTTCATTATTATTGACAATACGATTACAACTTGATTAAAATATGGTTTCTACACTCGACACCCTTTATTCATGAACATAGCACGTGTTCTAGTAAGTTCTAGTGGTTTCCACCATCCACTTAAAATGATCAAGCAATCGTTTGAAATCATCTTTAAATATATCTTATACTCTGATCATATCTTCGTGACAATAAGATCTCAACTAACTCTTAGGAACAATTGATTTCACCCAATTGACAGAATGAGTTATCAATTCTAGGTAATAAATACTCATTCCCACTATAAAAAATCATTCTATGAATTCCTTAAATCATCTGATTCATTGACTACCCATTCTTCCCAATATAGACTATACCAGCCTAAAATCATTAGATTAGGATATTTTACCAGCTCATTGCTAAGTTTTGGATTAAACTATCTTTTACTTTCACCAATTTAAATTCTTAATTTCATCTTTCATTATCTGACAAATTGCTTGTCATTCCAATAGGGATTCACGCCATATTTGGAATTCCTACTTCATACCAACTTATGAAGTATACATACATTACTAGTTTACTAACCTCAATAAGCTCTCATCATCAACAACTAATTTATTAACTGAATAACTTTCATTACTTCCCTACTAGTCTCAATAATAATATTACATCATATCTAAAAGTAGTCTACCATCTTTGAGTTTAACCAAAAGTTATTTAGTATTCCATTGTTTCATAGATCTCATTCTCCTAATACACGTCTCAAAGTCTAGATCCAATAGATACTTCTTCACTGACTATTATTTGTCTAATATCAGCAAGAACAAAGACCTTTGGCAACATTTAATAGGAGAAAATCGTAATTTCATATTTATAAGTTTTCCTTATGTATTTTCTTTTCTATATTCCTTGAAGTTAAGACTCTCCTAAGCTTTTACCTCAAGAACTTCCTCATATCATGAGAAATTGATGGACATGAACCATCTTGTTATCATTCAGGAAATATGTAACTCTTATATCTACCACTTAGATATAGTATAACACAACAAATAACATATCTCAATCTTTTATGTTTTGGTTACCCTCCAAAATCATGATAAAAACCGTTTATCATACCCAAAGCTTATTCATAACCCGAGACAACTCTCAGAGTTAATAAACTTAGGTTCTAGTACGAAAGTATATCAGAGTCAATAACCTTAAACTTTGATACCGTCTGTATCCGAATTATCACTTATTTCCAAGTAATAAAGTTATAGTTTGAAGTAAACTCTAGTACCATACCATATCAGAGTTACCACTTAACTCAAAAGTGATAAACCTTAAGCTTAGAACCTGGCTCTGGTATCAAGCTATAGCATCCTCTAACTTGATTAAGGTGATACTCGACCTAAAACCCTAATTAAGCCTTGATAATCCCGCTAGACTTAACTAGAGCCAGTAACCTATCTTTCTTCACCTATTAAACACCAATGTATATCAAATATTGATGTAAAACAAATATCGAATGTAGTGAAAATTTAAAACTTTTTAGATAATCAAACACGATATACAGTATAAAATCAAACTGCAATAAACCTCGGTTATACAAAACCTCACATCCCTTGTGATGTTACAAAATTGTAATTTAAATACAAATATATGAGACAAGGGGAGATTATGTCCATACGTATCTTGAGGTACATCAATAGCTATTGTTTAATTTTACTAACTTAGGTTAGATATATGTCAATTGAATTGTAGACACATTTGATTTAGCTATTCTAATCTCATTTAATTAAATTAGGACTTACCATATCACTCTCTACCCTGGTCCCATGTTAGCATGCATCTCGAGGCACTTTGCTCACGTCTTGACGTCTATAACTTGCAAGTAGAGATGTCTTAGTAGTTTACACATATACAATACACTAGGAATACACCACGAAAAACTAAAATATACCTCCGCTACATGCCTCAGTCAGTGCATGTATCTCGATGTAGGTCCCACATCATGGGTCGATGATCCTAATTAGGTAATAAACTGGGATTTGGAATTTGGGCCATGACATTCACTAATTTGGGTAGTGATTTCTAGTTCAATCTTGATTCACTACCGATTCACTAGCAATGAATCCCAATTCATTCTTGATTAGCTCTTGATTCACTATGCATTTTCTCCATTTGACTTTTAACTTTCATTTCTTCATATAACCTTAATATATCCTGAAATAATAAAAATAAGAGAAAACCCTATTCAAATAGCCTTTTAAATCTAAAATCACCCTAAAATATACTATAAAACATCGTCTAATTATTAACTTATCAAGAGTGACAAATCAATAATTAGACATTTTTTATAGTATATTTTAGTATAATTTTATATGTAAAAAATTATATTACACGGGGTTTTCTCTTGTTTTTGATATTTCAGGTGATAATTAAAATATATGAAGAAATGGAGTTAAAATGGAAGGAAATGAAGGATTTGACCGAGTGGAAAGATTGCACAAAGAACCATCACCAAGGAATTAAGGAAAAATTAGATTTTATACCAAGCAATTTTCCAATGATTCCTATGCACCCAGAATCGCTACATAGATTGGTGGAAACATGGACTTTAATTCCAAGGATTCACTCAGCGATTTCACTTAACCCTGAATCGTTGAGGAATCACTGGTGATAATTTCTTAGATTTTGGATTACAATGTGGATTTTGAGTTGGCTTAGGATATGCATTACCTAATATATTATAAATATTAACCCTATACTACAAAATTAAGAGCCTTTTGATAGTTTTACACTTTTTGCTTTAACTTGGAGGCCATTCATTACTTTTTTTATTTGCTTTTGTAGAAGATTGAAGATTTAAGTTATCATTAAAGTATTTTTAATTATGTCTTTCAATTATTCTGTTATGGTGTTATTTACTATCATAAGTGAGTAGATTCCAATCATGAACTCAATCCGTTTTGCAATGTAGTCAAGATATGATGAATATATGCTTCATGCTTTAAACGAATCATAATACTTGATTCACTGTTTTTATAGTTTGTTATTACAGATTGCAATCATGAATCTAAGTGTAATGTTCATAATGGCTAATATGTATTGTGATGTTTTGATTCATTATCTAATTTAAAGTAGTAACTAGGATTGTTTTGAAGGTATTGCCCGTTTAGATATCCTAGGTGAATTTAAGATCTAAATTTAATGTTGAAGTGGCTTTCCGAAGGTGTTAAATTTAGTAGTTCAAAGTTTAAATAAAGTGTAATGCGATTTTATTGAGTGAAATTAATGTCTTTGTGTATGCAAAAAAGTTAGCTTGATAAAATAGAACATGACTTTTGCATCGGTATAAGGAGAACAAATGGCTAGCTAAAGGCTGTTTACTTACTTATGATTAGTGTTTAACGATCTAGGATACTTTAGAAAGTATGTTAATGACTATGTGATTGAAGTAACATGTATGGATGCAAAACGGATTGAAGTTTCATTGTTTAGGAGGTTTGTTTAGATGTTTATTTATTATTGTGTTTTATTGAATTAAATCACATTGAATTTAATGAATTTGAATTGCGTTAGTTTAGTTAGTTTAGTTGATTTTTTATTGAGAAAGTATTAGTTTAAATTCTAGTTTTTATTAAATTAAATTGAAAATAAAAATAATAAAACCCTTTTTCTTAAGGAATTTGCAAAATCATGTGGAGACGATCCCATTAACCACTATTGCAAAATTTTAATAGTATAATAAAGGCGAGAAATTTATTGTGCACTCTCGACACGTGTCAATTTTACGTGCCGTTGTCGAGGATTTTTAAATAATTTCTTAAGAATCTTTCTCATTGTATGTCATACAATATGACGGACATCGAACAAGAACTTACTTTTAGGCAAGCCAATAAAAACATCATAGCTTATGAATCTATGTGTATTGCTTTTCCCATAGATTTTATTGATTTTGATTTAAAACTAGGATTCATTACTTATTTACCTCACTTTCAAGGTGAAGGTGATGAATATCCTCAACAATTTATTAGGAAATACACGCATATAGTAAGTGTGATAAAACCCAAAAACATAGAGTTAGAGTATGTCAAGCTAAAGACATTTTCTTCTTCTTTAAGAGGTTAAACTCAAGATTGGCTATTCTATCTTCCTTAAAATTCCATAACCACATGGTTTGAAATGTTAGAAACCTTCTTAAATCAATACGTTCCAACATGTAAAATTAGTTTTGATAGAAAATGAATTATTAATGCTAGGATAGAAACTGAAAAGACTTTTGGCGAGTTTTGGGTTGGATATCAAAGATTAATATTATTATGTCCATAACATGAACTTACAGAAAAAACTTTCTTAGAATACTCTTACGAAGGAGTAAACAACTTAGAACAAAGTTTTCTAGACATGGTATATGGAGGATCTTTATTCGACATGACGCCAACATTAGCAAGAGGCACTATTACCAAAAAGACAAAACAATCAAAACAATATTGCAAGAAAAACAAATTTATGAAAAATCATTCTTATGAAATTAATAGGAATATAACCCAGACATCTGATGATAAATTTGATGAACTAAAAAGTATTATTGAATTATTATTATAAGATAGATTAGGCCAAAGTAAAATTATGCTTTCTTGCAATGAGGCCAATCATCTATTTGATGAATGTCCATTGGTGCAACAAAATCAAATTAAAGAAGCTAACACTATGATGAGTCATTACAATAATCAAATCAACCTACGTACATTTCTACCAACAATGCAAATTACATAAGACCAAATATAGGTAATGGTGTAGACAATCAGAGTTTTCAAAGATATAGAATACCTACATTAACAGATTGAACAATAGCACTAGAAAACTCAAATAAAATAAAAGATCAAAAAATTCAAGCCTTACAAGATGATATAGTTGAATTAAAAAAACCAATTAAGTCAAATGGCGATGCAAATGAGTCCATAGGTTAATCAAGGCAAATTACCATCTCAACCTTACACTTTTTCGTGCACAAAAGCAACAACTATTAGAAGCGGTAAACAAATGTAATAACTAAAGATGCCAGAACAACTAGTTCCTCAAAAAGAGTTAGAGGCTGAATTAGAAAATGAATAAGAAATTAAAGATGATAAAATTCTAAAGGAAAATGGTTGTGATTTGGAAAAGAATAAACAAAGTATAGTTAGACCAACATTTCCCCATCGTTTAGGAAACAATAAGAACGTCAAGAAATTACAAGAACAGAAAAACATTTCAGATACATTTAAGGAAAGTGGTAGTAAATATACATTTATTTGAAATCATACAAAACATACCTAAATATCAAAAAATTATAACGGACTTATGCACTAATAAAACTAAACCTAACGAAATAGTAAACATAGAAGAACATGTGTCAGTAATAATCCAAAAGAAATTACCCCTAAATATCCTGATCCTGAAATTATTTCGTTCCATGCACAATAGAAATTATAGGGATATCCAAAGCATTACGTGATCTAGGCGCCTCAATTAACACTATGTCTTTTTCAATACATTTGTAAATGACAAACGTACCCTTAAAAAGTGGCATAGTAGTACAATTAGAAGATAAACGTACCATTCAACCTCTAGGAGTATTGGAGGACATACTGGTTAGGGTCAATGAATTACTTTTCTTAATCGATTTTTATGTCCTAGACATGAAACAAGAGTGCTTCTCTAGTAAAATGTCTCTTAGGATGTCCGTTCTTAAAAATGGCAAAAGCAAAAATAGATGTTTCTAACAGAACTTTAACAATGGAAGTAGATAGTAAAACGGTAAACTTTAACATCCATGATGCTATGAAATATCTTTTAGATGTTTCATCAGTATGCACCATAGATATGTTAGATCCTATAATAGGTAAAACTTTTAGAAACGATAAGTCAGATAAGCTTGAAAAAGTGATAGAGGATTTAAATGATGACAATGATATAGATGAAAAGATATGGGAGATAATCAATGCCTTAGAATTTTATAATATACTCCATGAACCTCTTACTATATGGATCTACCAATAAACCATTCAAAATTTTTACCCTTTATACTAAAAGCTCTAGACTTAGACTTAAAAGTTATACCAGATCATTAAAAATATGCATATTTAGAGAGTAAAAACACCTTACCAGTTATAATCTCAATTAAATTATCAAATTTAGAGGAGGAGAAATTAGTAAATGTTCTCAAAGAATTTAAGAAAGAAATAGGATGGACTATAGCCGATATTAAAGGAATAAGTGTAGCCACATGCATGCTTAGAATTAATATTGAACCCTCTAGACAAGTTCAATGTAGATTGAATCCACCAATGATGGAAGTAGTAAAGAAAGAAATATTAAAATTACTAGATGCATGAACAATATTCCTAATAGCAGATAGTAATTGGGTTAGTTCGGTACAAGTAGTCCTAAAAAAGATAGGGATCATAATTATGACAAACGAACATGAAGAATTAGTACCAACTAGAATCCAAAATGGTTGGAGAGTGTGCATATATTATAGGAAGCTAAATGCCGTAGCTAGAAAAGATCACTACCTACTTCCGTTTATAGATAGAATGTTAGAAAGACTAGCTAGACAAACCCATTACTGTTGTTTGGATGGATACTCAGGATTCCATCGGATTCTTGTAGCTCTAGAAGATCAAGAAAAACCCACTTTTACTTGCCCTTTCGATACATTTGCTTATAGGTGTAAGCCTTTTGGTTTACGTAATGCACCAGCTACATTGTAAAGATGTATGATTAGTATTTTCTCAGACTACGTGGAACTTTTTATTGAGGTTTTCTAGATGACTTTATCATATATGGTGATTCTTTCGAATAATGCTTCTTTCATATGACTAAAGGACTTAAAAGATGTATAGAAAAAAGAATCTAGCATCGAATTATGAAAAATGTCATTCTATGGTAAATCAAGAACTTATATTAGTACACATAGTGTCCGCAAAAGGAATAGAGGTATTCCCCGCTAAAATCCAAGCTACCACACTACTGTGAGGGAGGTAAGATCTTTCCTTGGCGATGCAAGATTTTGATAAGAGTTTAATTAAACATATATGGACTAGCTTTAATTTGGGACTGAGGTTATGTTGTTGTTGTTGTATATAGGACTAGCTTAGATGTATAATAGGTATAAATATCTCGGAATGAGCTCTAATTGATGGCTTTTATGTGTTTTCAAGTCTACAAGGTATAAAAGAGAAAAAGAGTGATTTCATAATTAATGAGGAGAAAAGTACAAAACCACGCTTGAGGATGTGGCATGCACCATTGACGCATGAGAAGTGAGTACAAGGCGTGGGCAAGGCATGGAGACCAAATGAGAGATGCACTGCACTTAACGCAGTAGCGACGCTGTAGGTAACACATACGACACTAGGCTAGTACACAGGGGCCTCGAGCTTACTATGAGGAGAAAATTCACACATAAAGTCGAAGTTGTGGCGGCGCTATGACTTTACAGAGACAACGTCGAAAAATAAAAATAGAAAGTTTTGGAATTCTACTTCATTTGGAATTGTTAATTAGGGTTTATAATTGTATTCTTATAAGTCTTAAGAGTATAAATATGTATTAAAACGTGGTAAACTCACCCATTATCATCCAATATCACCACAAGAGACCAAATATCATAGTTTACAATAGGTTAGTTCGTTTTAAGTATTGAGAAAAGCTTTGAAGAAGAAGACATTGAAGACTCCTATTTTGCAATTAAATCTTTATTTTATTGATCAATTAAAAGTAATATTTAGTTTAATCTATGATTTTAATGATGTTTTATGAACTGTATTATATTGATTTCAATGATGAGTAAGTAGTTTATTAATTTTAGGGATTAAATGATCTTATGGTATGAATGCTATACTAAAGGAAGTACGAATGAATTATAATGTTAAAAAGTGCAATGGTTAGAATTTATATTGATTCTATACATAATGCTATGAACATCTTGCTCACATGTTTGTTGATTAGAAGTTTTAGGAGTTACTATGGTGATGCGTGCTGCAAGTATAACGGTTCACTTGTAATAATAGTGTACTCAACTTGCATTGATCACGAATATTTTCATCAGGGAAAGGTTTTTGCACTAGTGATTTACCTATTTAACTTTGAACTATTGCTAAGGAATTCACTTTTTAATTGGTTTAATAATAACTAAACTACTTTAACAAATCAATTTAAATTTACTTTAACTCTTATATTCTTCACCTAGGTAATTCAATACTATGCTTTGTATTCATGTTTACATCTCAATATGTTGTGTGCAATGCCTAATTACAATATACATATTTCCTTCAAATCAACTTCAACACACTATCGTGACGAAAAAAAATCTAATGTCCAAACTAGAACTCCACCTATCGATGTGAATAATTTAAGCTCCAGATTACTTTAAGTCCCATATCATTGGATTCATAACTAACTAAGTTTATTATTTGTGCCTCCCTAATCAACAACTATATCTCGATATTGTATATTTTACGGTTGTACAGTTAATGTCTGGATTAAAAACTTCAATAACCATGATAACTTCTAAAATCTAAGTTCATTAAACATGTGGCCAATACATTTAAAGCATTACGCTTAGAATCAATACAAATTCTAACTATTGCATTTTTTCTATTAACTTTTTATTCATATTCAAAATATAACATTCATACCATATGATCCATTGATCCTTAAGATAAATAGATTACTCACACTTTATTGATACATACATATCACAACTCATAATGGAAATACTTGCAAATCAGAGATGAATATATATTACCTTAAATTTAATCAACGAAACCAAACTTGAATTACAAACACGAAGTCTTCAATGTATTCTTCATACAAACTCCTTAATACTCAAACTCAATGTAAACCCCATGCTAAATTACTCTGATGGTAGGTAATAGTTGGTATGTGGTGAGTTTACCACGTTCTGATACCTATTTATACTCCTTAATAACAATTAGAAACCCATTTTAAAATTTAACTTGAATTAAAACTCTAACTTTCTATTTCTTGCGTGTCTGGCGCAGCCACTTATGTCCCGGAGCCATGCCTTATAGCCCATTGCGCTGCCACTATATTGTGTTTTTTTGCTCCCTGGTGTCTCGACTGTCACTACCTTGCCCGACGTTGTCCTCTTTGCACTACAGTACTGCCACTGTGCCCGACCTTCAAACTTGGTTTTCTTCACTTTTTCATCTCTCAATGCCACGCCTTTCCTTCCTACGCTGTGCCTTGTGTGTCCATAACATCAACACATATAGCCACGGTGCTAATCATGTTTTTGTGGGTTTTTGCTCCGTCTCTTCTTATTTTTCCTCAATTTCTTCTCCTTGAAAATATCATAATGCAATAAATTACACTCATTTAGGGATATTTATAAATAATATACAACTAAAGTAACACTATATATAAGTATAATTAATCACTTATCAAATACCCCAAACTTAAGATTTTGCGCATCCCGAGCAAATGTGTATTCTACTAAGTTTCCTAATAACTAATTCTTATTCAATTTATATTGTTCATAAAGTATCCTTTAATTCACCAAGTTTCAAGTTAATAATCCACTCAATAATTGTTCTTTGCAAAACTTATAATTTTAAGATATGTAGCTTTAACAACATACAAAACGTCACTTTTAAAACACCAAAGTAGATCGCAACCAGAAATCATCACTACTCATAACTTTATTTTATCTCAACACTTAAGTAGCAAGTATACAATCTCGCAAGTATACAATCTCATGATTTATCATTAAGCTCATGAATTCATAAATAAACGTAAATCAAACTCATCTTTAGTAGACTTTATCACTTCAAGAGTCTATAAGACTTAACATAGCTGGAATGGAAACTTATCTCAATTAGCAACTCGTACTCGAGCTAAATATTTTATTTGAAGAGTTCTATTATACTTCCACTTTCTTTTCTTAATTTTCTTCTCTCATTTCTTCTTCTTCTTTTCATTTTTTATTTTAGAGTCCCTGCTTCTTTTCCTATGGACTTTATTCTTCCTCACTTTTTCCAATCATTAAGTTCTCTGCTCAATTTCTTGTAGAACTTGTACGATTGTCTCATTTTTTTCTTTTATTCCCAAAGTATTATTTAGCATTTCTCACTTTCACTAAATCAAGTAAGTTAACCCCAACTTTTAATTTACAATGCCTATTTCTCCCCCTCTTTGCATTAAGTTTTTATTTCGTTTGTATTACCAAGTAAGATTCACACTTATTATATAATCCTTAGAGAGCTAACATTTTCCACAAGAAGTGTTATAATTTCTTGTTTTTGTTTGAAGTTCAAGGTTTTACCTAACTGTATGTTTCTAATTATGAAATCACACTGTCATTTCCTATATTTCATTATTTTCTTCTTCAAAACTTAAAACATTCTCTTGAGTTTCATATCAACAAGATACTTATAATCTACCCATCCACAATTAAAGGCATGAACATGCAGTTGAACTATTTATTCATTACATATTACTATATATAACCTAATCTATACTATTTAAACATTCATAAAGTAAATAAAATTCAAAATTCATACACTACCGTGCTTTCCTCCTTAACTGCTTCAAATTAAAATTTAAACAATCATATCTATAGTGTTTATCCTTATTTCTCATCTATCTTACCAGTTTCCATAGTGTAGTGTAGTGTCGGTGCCCCCAAACTGTAACGACCTAAAATTTACTAATAGTAAATTAGTCCCTAATCAGGGTTACCGACTTGAGACGTGGTTTGAGAGCGAGTACGCAGTCCAAATACTTGGTGTGAGGATTGGGAAATGTGTTAGATTTGATGTGATGATGTTTAGTGTAATGTATATGTGTGGACTTATTAAGTTACTCTTACTTGTATATAGATGTCGAGACATGAGTGGGGACGCGGCACGAGATGCGTACCAGCGTGGGACCAGGGAGAGTGATGTTGTCAATTTATTTAGGCTTATTATAGTTTAAATAGTGCTTTTGATGTGGCTATAGTTAGTTATATATTAAATGTAACCTAAGGTAGTAATTTAAAACCATAGTCATGAGGTGATTCTTGAGACACGTATTGACAAATCTAGAGATTAATTAAGTTCGATATTGGTGTCACTGAGAATGAGATAATGGAGAGTTAGTGGGACATGTGTTAGGTGGTAAACCATTAGATAAGTCTCGACATACTTGTGTATATGGAGATCAATGGCTATTAATCAACCACATCCATTTCATATATGTAGCTTAAGATCAACTCATACAAATTTCATTTTAATAACTTAGAGGTGAATAGACCTACTGAAGAGAAGAGAGTTTGTTGGAGGAAGAAGAAATCAAGGAAGATCAGCAAGGTTTTAGAAGAATTGGTGTTGATCAAGTGAGGGGGTTCATCAAGTAAGTAGTTCAATCACACTAGCTTAGTCAATTTGATGGTATGTAGGGCTATTTTTATGTTGTTGTTGATGTCTTGGGGTTCTAGAGGTATGTATGAGGGTCCCTAAGGAATTTGGGTAGCCTATGTATAGAGAAACTCATAATTTTAAGTTTTCCTATATATAGCGCTCTAGGTATGAGCTAGCATGTTAACTGTGGATAGCGCGCTAGAGAAACTTGGTAGCGCGCTAATGATTCCACTATCGCGTTAATTAGTTTATCCAACGTGCTAAGTGTCATGAAAACCCAAAATCTGAATTTCTTAATTTAAGATTTAACACTATAAACAAGCCCCATACCCTAACTAAAGGTCTAACAAACTTAAAAACATGTTAAATGATATCAGGAACCTAGGGAAACATCTCGGGAGTTTGGATATGTGTTTTGAGGTGTTGGCAGATCGAAGTCGCTTGGAAATTTGCATATACGTAAGTAAACTGATTAAGATATTTTGCTTCATTTCACGTTTTGATGCTGCTGTTTGTTTAGAGTTGTTTATAATGTGGTGCAATGCCTTGTGTGCTTATTTAATTGTATGTTATTTCTTATTATGCGGTTGTTAAATTATAATATTTGTGTTTAAGTTTATGATATGGTTTGAGGTGTACGTGACACATGGGGTATGAGACTCGGGGATGTCAGTATATTGACTAGTTCTTATTACGTACCTACTATATAAGGTTGATGAAATAAACATGCGGTGACCAATTAGGGTAATACCGATGTACTATGTGTACTGACCTATTACATGAGGTCGACAAATCGTGTTTCACGACCAATAAGGATAATAGCTGCGTGCACTACTATATAAGCTATTACCTAAAGGGCAATATATAGACCAATGTGTGAAATGATTAAACGATGACTAATAATGGTAATACCGATGTACTACGTGTACTGACCTATTAGATGAGGTCGATATGCCATATTTCACAACTAATAAGGAGAAGGCCTATGCATAAACGGGGGATAATAAGGGTAATACTGATGTACTATGTGTACTGACCTAGTATATGAGGTCGATATGCCGTGTTTCACAACTAATAAGGAGAAGGCCTATGCATAAATGGCGACCAATAAGAGTAATACTGATGTACTATGTGTACTTACCTATTACATGTGGTAGATATGCCTGTTTCATAACAAATAAACAGAAGACCTATGCATAAACGACAACGAATAAGGGTAATACCAATGTACTATGTGTATTAACCTATTACATGAGGTTGCTATGCTGTGTTTCACAACTTATAAGGAGAATGGCTAATGATAAGCAGTGACCAACAAGGGTAATACTGAGGAACTATGTGTACGGACCTATTACATGAGGTGAATATGCCATGCTAAATAAATGACTATCCAAGGTCTATTTGATCAATACTCATGATCTATGTGATCAATAGGGTATTACTGGGTTAAAGTGTTAGGTACACAATTTAATATATGTAGTTCATTGAAATAGTTCATGATGTTAGGTACACAATTTAATATGTGTAGTTCATTGAAATAGTTCATTGACGTTATATTGTTTGGTAATGTGTTTGTGTATCTATAGTTATTGTTGTATAATGAATATATGTATTGTGAAATGTATCTCTTGTTATGTTTGAAAATGTGGATAAATGTCTCTTAGTGTTACTTTTTACATTACTGTACTCACCATCCTTTTTATGACGGTGGGTCTATTGAGTAGCATACCAGGACGACTACATCTGAGCTAGTGAAGAGCTGCTACCTTTATTGTAAGTTTCTAGCTTTGTTGTATGTCTTATATATATATATATATGCTTTCCATTCTCTTTTGAGGATGTATGCTATGAGTTGTGAGATAGTGTACTAATCAGACACATGTTGATATATAGTTATCGCTGTTTTATTATATATATGCATGTGATCTTCATTTCCTGGTTTCCACACTCAGGTTCTATATGAATGACTTTCGCTAATTTTTCAAGACTTACACTAAATAACCTTTAATCGTATAAAATTTTAATTAACTCTAATTTGAGTAATTGGCAAGAGATAAGAAAAAAATTATTGGAATAATTAACTTGTGAGAAGAAAAGTTTTAGAAAGGCTGACAAATACGTGTTATGGTGAGTTTAGGGGTTAATAACGGGATTAGGTCGGGCAATGCCCTAGATTTAGGGAGGGGCCATCACAGTACTTTAACCAAACTTTGTCCTCAAGGTTTAAAAGTAAGCACGAAACTTGAAAACACTAAAACACACAACATATATAATAATAATAATATAATATAGAGGCATAAAATAAACATGCAAATATAACTAACTCAATTACTCTAACAAAATATCCCAAATGTAACTTCTTGATGTTGCATGGCTATTCACACAATTCTTAAGGCTTATTCATTTCGATGAATTATAACTCGACAAATTGTCTTTCCTGCACATTGGACACAAAATTTTTGAAAGTTAGAACTAATCCATTTAAATTGTAATGAACTAAACTAAATAACTAACTACTTGCTAAATTTTTTTAAAACCATTGGGCTGCATCGTAATAGCACTTAGTTTAACGTCATTAGCTCGACGCCTTTTAAGCTCGTTTAGACCAAGTCTTAGTGGTGAAATTCCATCTATAGATCAGAGAGTAGAAATAAATGCTCATCGACAATACTTCAGTAATCGGCTTCCATGTTTCACCTTCCTTATGAGGTAACCTAGATAGATGGTTTGCAACCAAGTTTTCATTTCCTTTCTTATATTTGATTTCCAAGTAAAAATCTAGCAATAATTTCACCTATCTAATCAACCTTGGTTTGACATCCTTATTTGCAAAATGGTAGCATATCGCTACATGATCTGTATACACAGTGACTTTGGATCCCACTATATAGGCTTAAAACTTGTCACATGCAAACATAAGTGCTAATAGCTTCTTTTTTGTGGTAGTTTAATTTTGTTGTGCTTGATCCAATGTTTTACTTGTGTAGTATATATGTAACAACCTATTACCATAAGTTGGCGATTAGTATTAATCTAAATCTTAATTAAACTGAGTTAGGCTCATGGTTAAGTCCGACGTGCCTCGATTAGCGTATGCGTGAGTTTGCATGATGATTTATGTATATTTGGATTGTTTAAGGAATTTTATAGGTTGTAGTATAATATATGATTTATATACAAGCTTATAATTGGAAAATACATAATGAACAATAAATTGCTGGCACACTAAGTGTGACGAGGAGGTCGTGGAATGAATGTGCACACTTGAGAATACTCATAGGCATGTTTGGTGAATTAATTAGTGAGAAAATACACAAGATATATATTGGATATATAAATATATATTAAAAAATATAACTTGGTTTGAATTATATGGATCATTGGATTGCCTCGAGAAAAGCATAAGTGTTGATGGCGTCAACATGCGTATCACTTTAAGGAGTGTCATGTTAACACATCAATCATTTGATCAGTCCCGAGATAGCGTAATGCATATCTTAAAGAAAATCCATATATTTAAACTAAAACCTTATACTTATCCCATTTAAATCAATCGAAAGAGTGAGAGAAAGGGTTGAGGGTTTGATTCGGAATCTAGGAGTTCACTCAGGAAGTTGAATCAACGTAGATTGAAGAGCTTAATCAACTGAAAAACTAGAGATCATCACTTGGGTAAGTTTAGTCTTTGTGTTTGTTGAAGTTCAATTTGATGGTGGTGATGAAATCTCTGTGAATTATGTTGTTTTATAGTTGGAAATCGATTGTTACATCACTAGAGGTCCTGTCTGATGAATTTTAGGAGTGTTTGATGTTCGTTTGGTTGATTTATGGATGTAACAATGGTTGTTGCCCTGTGTTCTGTCAAAACAATATAGGGTGGAGAGTGCTCCCTTCATCAACTATGATGAACACAATTGTTGGAGCGCACTCCACCCACTGAGGGAGCACGCTCCTACTTAGAAAACAATAGTATTGTTGCTAATTCATCAGTGAAGATGAACTCAGCTACTGGAGCGCACTCCACCCACTAAGGGAGCACGCTCCCACCCTATAAAACAACCATTCCGTTGAAAATTGTTTAGGATTCTTAAGGACTTGGATACCGATTTAGGGGTTCCAATTATATGGTATTAGACCTATATTGATTATAAATGGTCTTATGATAGATGTTGGATCCTTGGGGAAGTGTTAGTGACCCGGAAAGTTAGGAATTTAGAACGAAAACCTAAACCGAGATAAGTACGGATTCACTTATTTATCAATGTTTCCTAGCTATCTTAGTATATGTAGTTCATATAGTTTATGGACTGGAATGAGGGACTATGTACATTGTGATGGTTTTCGATAACGAAAAATGATGTTTAACGTGATTCACGAGAGTAAGTTCTTGAGACCGAGACAAGGTAATATAGGAGATAAGTTATATTCCTAGCATATATGTAACTTCCTACTCAGTTATATAGGTTGCAAGGATTACATACTCATTAGAGGGCTTTGGATAAAACCATTGGGCATTAATGGATTAACTAGACAACACGTCAGTTAATGTGATGATCTAGCAATCACATTAATGGTGTCGATCGGTAATCGACCCTAGTTTTATAAATTAAATTGGAATCACAGTGTGATAGTCAATGATAGTTTTATAAATTTGATTTGCATCCATTATTTATTGATTTATATGCTTTTCATATTCTTTTTAGTTAACATTGGTGCATGTTGTTATCGCATAATGTTCTTGATTATTATATGGAATGTTGATGGCCTTGTGAATCCTTGCTTATTGAGCAAGTTCGAGCGCTTACCCAAATTTAATATTTCAGGTTTGCAACCTAGCACTTTAGCAAAGGGCAAAGAGAAGATCTTGGTGTCTTATTGTCTTTTCTATGATGTAATGAAACTTCTTGTACTTATATACACTATTTAATATATTTCTTTGTAAATGAGTTTTTGGGTTTTGATAAATTATGTATTAACGTATATTGTTTAAATATCAAAAAAGTTTTTTAATTTTTCGTTGCATATACTTTGTATGGTTTATTCGATATTAATATACATGTTGAGTTTACCAGGTACTGACGGAGAGGCTGCTAGCTCTAGTTAAGTCTAGCTGGGTTATTGGGGCTTAATTAGGGTTTCAGGCTAAGTATCGCCCTAATCAGGATAGGGGATGCTAAAGCTTGGTATCAAAGTCTAAAGTTTATCACTTTTGAGTTAAATGGTAATGTTGATATAGTTTGGTATCATAAACAAGGCACTGACCTCAATTTCACTTTTGAATTGTTTTCGAAGTGATATTATATCCCTTGGTATCAAAACCTAAGTTTATTGATTTTGAGAGTTGTTTCAAGTTATGAATAAGCTTAAGGTTTGATAAACAGTTTTCATCGAGTTTTGGGGGAAAATGAAAATGAAACAATATTATACGTTTTTTGCTGCATATACTATTATTTATTGCATATATATGATTTCCTTGTATTCTTTGAATATTACTTAATGATATTATCTCTCCTTTGACTTTATAATCTAATGGTGAATTAAAGAGAGGGTTCACAGAGGCCTGAACCTTAGGGTAACAAAGAGACTAAGGATCAATGGAAATCTAAAATGGAGCAGCAAATGAAAGAGCTTATGGAGTCTCAAGCGAAACTTATAGCTATGCTGATGGCTCGGATATGACCACCAGTACAACAACCTGAGGCACAACCTGCAACCTGTCCTGAGGTTAACAGCGCTGAGGGAGGAGCTGAGACAGCAACAACTCAAGGTTAACTAGTTTTACAACATATTCAAGTGTTGGAGATAGCTGCCAGGGTGCTTGTGGATTCTAAGAAGGTTGCATTTCTTAAAACCCGCAAGGAATTCATGAAATATGACATTATGAGAGTTAATGGCATAATGGAGGAAATGGTAGATGAGATCTGAATATTAGAGATGGAGCAATGGTTTGTTACTGTAGACATTGAGAGCTGATTTAAAGTTAAACTGGTCACATTTTTGCTGATAAATTTTACACTGAAGTGGTGGAGTTCCCTAGAGAGAAGGGAAGACTATCACCACTTGGCCACAATTTAAGACTGTATTCTACATGCAGGATTTTAGAAATCAGTTAGGAACATGAAGAAGACTGAGTTCATTTAGTTGAAATAGGGAGCTATGTCTGTACAGGAGAGTATGAGAGGAGGTTCACTAAGTTGAGTGAATTTGCTCTTGAGATGGCAAAGCAGGAGGAGAACAAAATTGATTTATTTCTTGGTGGGCTGAATTACAATATCCAAGTTATCGTTTCCTCTCATCCTCGCACTAGCTATGCTTTTATATTTAAGAGTGTGATGGAGGTAGAAGCATCCATTTTACCAAAACCTTATGGTATAGTACTTGCGCCTCCTCCAGCACCACAATTTCTTAGAAGTCAAAAAATCTAGGAATTTGCTCATTTTTGGCTAAATAAGAGGATGACAAGTGTAGCTAGCGCAACTACACAGTCAAGGTCTATAGGGACAATATTTGTTAGTGCAATGGTTCCACTAGTTTTTCAGGCTTCAGTAGCCAAACCACCTTTACCACCACCTCAGTCTGGAATTAGGGGAAATAGTAGAGCACAATCATCACAAAAACTGAGTGGATCATAGTAGGTTTCTTAGGCCAGCGTTTATCTTCAGATGGCTTCTACGATATGCTAACATAATGGGTAAACATAGCATATTCAGAGAGAGTGTTCTATCCCGCCGACCACATTGGTAGGCAGGACAATGCCATTGGCACGAGGAGAGACTCATGTAGTGGCTGAGGCAGATCCGAAGACTAATAAGAGGCTTGTGGAAGGTATATTGAACATCTGTGGTCGAGATATGCATGTTTTAATTGATGTTGGTTCTATAGTTTCCTTTATTGCTGGTGCAATGGTTGATGAGTTGAAATTGAAACCTGTTAGAGCCAGTAGATTATTGATTTTAAGAATAACAGCGAGTGAGAAGGTTTATCCTAACCTGATCTACGAAGGATGTGTAGTCAAAATTGGGGAGAATGAAATTTCAATTGATCTGAGAGTAATGGAGTTATTAGAATTTGATGCATTACTAGGGATGGATTGGCTATCATTATATAATGCCAGTATTGACTGTTTCCATAAGATGGTAATCTTTCAGATTCCTAAACTTTCTAAAATTATAGTCTACAAAGACTATAATCTTTTACGACTTGCAACTCATGGAAGGGAAACTACTCTTCAAGATTTAGAAGTTGTGGTTGGAGTTGTTACATTTGGAGAGTTTGGTCAGGAAATTAAGGTTAGTGAGATACCTGTGATTTGTAAATTTTTGGAAGTCTTTCCATCTGACTTGTCCGGACTTCTACCGCTACATGTCATTGACTTCATTATTGATCTTATTCTTGGTACCAAACTTATATCTATTCCTCTGTATTGTATGACACCGATGGAATTGCATGAGTTGCAAACTCAGCTTGAGAAGTTTCTACAAAGGGGTTTATCCATCCCAATATGTCATCATGGGAGCACCGATTCTTTTTCGTGAAGAAGAAGAACGGATCCCTACGTATGGGCATTGATTATATAGCTTAATTGAGTGACTATCAGGAACAAGTACCGATTGCCCAAGATTGATGATTTTTTTTTATTAGTTGAAGGGTGCTAGACATTTCTCGAAGATTGATTTGAGGTCTGATTATCATTAATTAAGGATCAAGGATGAGGATATCTAAAAAAAGGCATTCAGAGCTTGCTACTGGCACTTTGAGTTTACAATGATGCCATTTAGGCTCACTAACGCTCCTACTAGGTTCATAGATTTAATGCATAGGGTGTTTATACCTTATTTTGACTAGTTTATCATTGCGTTTATCGATGATATTTTGATCTATTCGAAGACTGAAGAAGAACATTCGCATCACCTCATAGTTATATTACAGACTCTAAAGGATAATCGGTTGTATGCCAAGTTTAATAAGTGCGAATTCTGGTCTTCAGAGGTCAAATTTCTTGGACATGTGGTTAATGCTAAGGGTATATCTGTTGATCTAGTGAAAGTTGAGGCAATAAGGGATTGACCTACTCCTACCCCAGAGTCAAAGGTTCAGAGTTTTCTGGGGTTAGCAGATTATTACGGATGATTCATTGATGGTTTCTCTTATATTGATCTGCCAATGACTCAGCTAACACAAAAAGACATTGACTTTGTTTAGTTAGAGGAGTGCAAGACTACCATTAAAGGTTTGAAGGATAGTTTGACTATGACATATGTTCTTACATTACCTAAATTAGGGAAAGAATTAATGATTTATACTAATGCTTCTCATCTAGGCTTGGGTTGTGTTCTGATGCAGGAAGGCAAGCTTGTAGCCTATGCTTCAAGGAAAATCAAGATTCATGAAAGAAATTATCCAATACATGATCTTGAGCTAGCTGTAGTTATTTTTGCCTTGAAGATTTTGAGGCACTATTTGTACAGTGTAAAGTTTACAGTATTTTTAGATCATAAGAGTATCAAATACTTGTTTACTCAAAGTGAATTATATATTAGGCAACGTTGATGGTTTGAGTTCCTCAAGGAATATGATTTCACTCTTAAGTACCATCCAAGAAAAATAAATGTGGTTGCTGATGCCTTGAGTAGGAGAAGGAAAGGCAGAGAGAATGTTCCTACTGCCAAAGCTTCTTAGATTAGACATTTTAAGGAAGCTTCAGTGATAATGATTCATAAAGTCTAGCTAGCAAATTATCGGTTGAGAGAGCTAGTTCTATAGCTACTAATTTGTTCTTTTGTGCTTAGATTCGAGCTGAATCGAAGATGATTCATCTGGTGGTTGATTGTTAGAAAGCTGATCAAGATTATATAGCGCACCAGAGGTTAGCGGATAGTATAGATCATCCTGATTAGTCAATATTTGATGATGGTGCATAATGGTTCAGGAATAGATTGTGGATTCTAGCTCAAGATTAGTTGAGGAAAGAATTGTTATGGAAGTCTCATAGATCTCTTTACTCTAATAATCCAGGTAACACTATGATGTATCGCAATATAAGGTGTGTTTATTGGTGGACACAGATGAAGACCGATATTGCTGAGTTTGTAACGAGATGTGAGATATGTTAATAAGTTAAGGCTGAGCGTAGAAAACCTATAGGGTTATTGCATTCGGTGCCTATTTCTAAGTGGAAATGGGAACATATATCGATGGATTTTATTTTCGATCTACCTTTGAGTCAGCGTAAGCATGATTCAGTATGACTGGTTGATTAAGTCTGCGCATTTCTTACCAGTTTCCATGCGAGGTCCTTTTGATCGATTACGTGAGGTGTACGTACATGAGGTGTAGAGATTTCATGGAGTTGTTGTATCGATTACTTCGGATAGAGATCCGAAACTCACGTCTAGAATATTGAGTGAATTGCAGAGACAGGAGGGAACTATTCTTAACCTCAATACGACATACCATCCATAGACTAATGGTTAAACCGAGTAGTTGATATTGGTGCTAGAGGATATGATTCGATCTTGTGTCTTGGAGTTTGGTGGTAACTGAGAGAAATACATTTCTTTTTGTGAGTTCTCTTATAATAATAGCCATTAGGCTAGCATAGGAATGACTCTTTTTAAAGCTATTTATGGTTGACCTTGTTTTTCACTTGCGTGTTGGGTAGAGGTTGGAGATATAGTTTTATTGGGGTCGGAGTTGATTCAAGACTACGTTCATGACTCCAAATGGCATAACAATGAACTGAAAAGAATCGTATCTCATGGGAAACATGGTTTTCTCAATATCCTCATCTCGAACCCTCAACTGATGATAACCTGATCGGAGGTCTATTTTCGAGAAAAACTGTGCTCCTGCCAATTCATTGAATAAGTCATCAATCCGCGGTAGAAGATACTTATTCCGCAACGTGACCTTGTTCAACTCCTTGTAGTCAATGCAAAGTTGTAATGTACTATCATTCTTCTTAACAAACAATACTGGGGCACCCATCAATGATATACTCGTCTGAATGAACCCGATGTTTGCCAGCTCCTCCAATAGTTTCTTCAACTCCACTAACTCAGCTCGAGCCATCCTATACAGTGTCGAAAATCGTTGTTGTCCCTGACTTCACCGCAATGATGAAATCAATCTCCCGACATGGTGGTAAACTAGGAAGATCGTCTGAAAACATGTCACAAAACTTACGTACGAATGGGATATCCTTAATCCTCACCCCTAGTGTCGAAACCTCCATGAAGTCTAGCATAGTCTTCAATCTCCCTATACGTCACGACTTTGCCTCGGGTACTACTCTCGGCTGCTGATGAACCTTGGAAATTAAAGACTGCAAATCTCGGTATACGAAAAGGTACAACTTTTTGGTGACAGTCCACATGAGCATGGTATGTTGTCAACTAGTCCATGCCTAAAAATGCATCGAACTGTAGAAACTCTATGACTTTGAGATCTATAAGTAAGTATTACTTGTCAAATCCCAATATTTTTAAATCGATAATTACGGCTAATCAGGGACTAACAAAGACTAATTATAGTTTTGACCGCGAGTCAGGAATTAAAGATCAGTGAAATTAAGATTGTTAATTAATTTTATTGTTGTGTAATATGTGCTTAGTGTTGTGTATTTATATTATTTTATTTTTCAAAATTTAAGTGAATCGAGAAAATTTTATATTTCATTATGTTTTATCTCGAGATACGTGTCGAAATGAGTTGAGAAAGAATTAAAATGTGGACTAGAACTATCATTGTGAATTTTGCAAAAAATATTATAATTAAGTTTAAAAATTGAGTTTTGATCTTTAAATGGATTTAATGAGTTGACATGAGGATTTTGCCTCGATTTATGTGCAAGTTGGGATAGGAGATAGTGTGAAATTAGAACGAAGTTGATACAAGACATTATTTTTGAGCTTTGTGTCAGTCGATGATGATCGAGGTTGAGATTGGGTCCAAATTGGTGCAAGTTTGGTTAAGTATGGTAAGAGTAAGGCTGGACAAGTACCCATTTACCCAACTCGAGCCGACCCGCTTTACCCGCCCTACCCGACAAATAACTAGTTAAGTACACAAGGCGCATGGGTAGATGTCGGGTAATTACCCGACATACCCAATCTAGCCGAGTCGGGTAACGAGTAACAAAAATTATTTAGTTTCGACTCGACTACGCTCATATGAGAAATTTGAGTCTAAATAGAACGCTGAAGTCTCTCTTATATTGGAGAACTTTTATTATACCTACTCTATAAGCAATTTGTGATAAATAGATAGGAGTTTGAGTCTTGTCAAAGCTAGCACCCAACATTTTTTTCTTACCTTACTATTTCTATATGGGATAAATGAGGTATTTTCATTTCTACTTTTAGTCCTATATCGATTATGACACTATGGAGGAACAATTCTCCTCTTTATAAAAAGTGATAATGAAGTTGATAATTCCATAAGCTACACTAGTAGGCTTGGCAAAGTTTTCTGTGAATGTCATGCAAGGTTAATAACTTATTACATAGCCATCTTAAGCTAGATTTCTAATTTTTTGAGATCTACATAGCCAGCTTATAACATGTTTCTACCATTGACTAATTGATGTTAACAGACACTATGCCTAGTGGAGTAAAGAGGCACGCATTAATATTTTGCTAAAACTATTCTTTCAAACCTAAATAAAGAAGTTACTACAAAGAAGTTACTGCATGTAGGCTTTAACTTCTTTCCCATTTAGTCCCACATCAACTAAATATAAGAGAGAAACTTGAGAATTGCTTTTAAAGTAGTTGAATTTCTATGACATTTAGTCCTACATTGACTAAACATAATAGAAAAGTTTTAGAATTTTCTTTAAAAGAGCTCCAGCTAGTGTGAATTCCACACTTTGCACCAAGTGGGTTAAAGTTTAGCTTGGTGAAAAAAATTTGATTTGGCTAAAAAATTTAAAAAGCTTCATTCTTTTGTCTGGTAAATGGGTAAATTACTTGACCCGCCTTACCTAACTGAAAATGAGTCGGGTAGGAGTGGTGGACGAGTAAGTATCGAGAAATTACCTTATTTACCCTACTTTGGCGGGTCGATGAATAGGTATTTTTTTTGTTTCCGGACCCGTCGGGTCAGATAGAAAAATACGTCAAGTAATGCCCGACCCGACCCATGTCCACCCCTAGGCAAAAGGTTGGTCCAGAAGATTTAAGTGTGTTGTGGATAAAGTTAAGATTTTTGGGGTTTCAGTGTGACTGAAACTAGTTTTATGGACGTTTCACGAAGATGGACTATTTTGCCGAGAGTTTTGTTCAATTTGGTGAAAAACCAGATTGAAAATGAGTGCCAGAAGTTAAAGCACGTCAAAATAAGGATTTTGTGAACTAATAAATAAAAATAAGTTAAGCTATTGAAAAGCAGCTGAGGGTTCATATATAAATATAAATATTAAAAAATAAATCAAACATTTCATTTCAATAGAACATTTAGAACCAACGTTCCCTAACCCTCTTAACTTGAACTTTCGCTCGTAAAGCTCCAGACGTCTGATTTTTGCCTGATTTCTTTCTGCAACATTGTGGAGCATCACGAGACGATCAGTTCGAGCTAAGTTTCCACTGTTGAAATGAAGTATTTGGCTTGCAATTAAGTAAATTCTTAATGCAGGGCATTTTCCTCAATTCAATTTATATTCTTGTGATTTTTCGATTTCTTTTGCAGGGTTTTGATATAAATTGGTAGAGATTGTTATTAATTGGTATATTGGATTGATTTGCATTAGTTTGGGATAAGTCCCACCGACATGAGTTAAGGTTTTGGTGAATTAAACAAATGTGATTCGATTGATAACTATTTTGGAGATGTTTTTATAGTTGATATTGATTTACATTGGGTTTATGGATTAATTGATTATTGGTTTTTATCCAATTTAACTCCATGAGTTGTGAAGATATTTTAGTGTTGGTATCAAGTGGTTTAGTGGTGTTTTTTGTCGATTTTTGAGAATTTAATTGTGAAAATATTGATTTGGAGAAGTTTTTTAATTCAAAACAAATAAAGTTTGCTTAGTAGACAAGCCAGATGGGAAAATTCATAACTTCTATATCGGTTATCTGATTTGCATGTTCTTGTAGTCTATGAAAAGTAGGACATGAGTACTACAAGTTCCTTTTAGGTTATCATGACAAATATTGTTAAAAAGTTACCCCAAGTTAGCTAATTGAAAGCTAGTTAAAATAGTTATATAAATTAATATTTTTGGAAACTACAATTTTCATTAGGTTTCATGATATGGTTTCACTTGAAGCTTGACCCATAATATAATTGGGTATAGAAGGAAGCTATTCGAAGGTGATCCGATGCTCTGGGAACCTAAAAAACTAAGTTCGAAGTTGGTTATTTATAAGGTTAAGTAAATCCTATTGCAACCTTTACATTGTATGATTATAATTTCGTATAAATTGCATTGATCCTTGATATTGCGTTTTTGTTGTACATGCCTACACAAGTAGGGAGGATAAAAGCGATTCGAGTCTCCTTATAGTGTATACTATACCATGGTTATAGAACACTATTTTATGCTTGAGGGGCTAGAGTCACTGATACTTTGCATCACACGGTTATCATGAGATCATGTTGAACCAGATCATACTCCTAAATTCTAGAGGAAAAAGACTCGTTTAGTTATTATCTCCGGGCATAAGTCATTATTATTTACTTACCGTTTTCGGAGAACGTTATCTGATTGTGGTTGTATAACAAAAATGGATGAATTCACGATTGTCTTTAAATTCCTTGGATGATATTTTTCATTTAATCTCTAGGATTATTATGCATTTGATTATTACAGGGGTACATGATAGCGTAGGATTTACTTATATGATAATATCAAATTTTTATAATTAGGTAATGATAGGTTCTAGCAGAGACAAGGGAAAGAGAAAGCTTTCTAACTTTTTCGTGACTTGCTCAGTTCCTTTCTCTCTCTGGATGTATTATTTTTTAATATAATATATTTTAAAAATGGGTTTTTGGGTTCGTGTGCAGTTTCGATCTCTTTAGGAATTATCGAAATGGTTTGGGGATGGATTGGAATGTTGTAGAGCTAAGGTAATGATGGTTTAGGGATTTTGAAAACTTAAGATTGTTTAGAATGAATAAATAATTTTGCTAATGCAATATATGTTGTTATGTGGTGGATTGTGAGTACTTCGGCATTTCCGCCAAGCTGAGCCGATTTTGTTGAAGATTTTTGAAGGCCAGGTTTTCCAATGTAGGCTTAGAAATAAAGGAGGTGCTAAAGAATTTATTCAGTTTATTGATGGGGAGGTTTGTGATTTACTTTTAGAATCCTTTGTAGTTGATAAAGAATTATAATTGTTAATCGAGAAGATATATTTTTAATTATTTATTAATGGAGAGGTTAAGGCTGCTAGATTATCAGGGGTTTAAGGTAATTTAGAATAGTCAGATGCACTAATTGTGTGTTTTTTATATTATCGAGATATCGATGGCTATGGGCTTGTTGAACCACTTTTCTTGCAATTTTTGTTGCGAAAAAATTATTAGCCTAATCAGAGATCTGGTGAGGGAAATAGGGATCCACAACGTGTGGATTCAAATAGATTTCTGAACTTGGTCGGGTAGAGATAAGATTTGTTGAATATCTTACGAGTATAGATGGCACCTCATGCACTTATAGTTCGTGTTGCTCAAAAAGTTCCTACTACTCCTTCAACCGTTCAAGAGGATTAGTCTGCTTCTGCAATTTATCATAGAGTTAAACCGATTGTTGCAGTTCCTATTTGAACTGATCCAATCGTGGCTAGCGGAATGTCATGGGAGGAAGGGCAGAAAGAGTTTGGCACCATTATATTGGTGACTAAGCCGAACAAACTACTAGAGACTCGAGATAAAGCTTGAGCTTACGTGACTACACAAACTTTTCATCGTGAATCACGATGATATCAAGGCGTCGTAGAGTCAGAACAAGGCTTAGGTTATGAAGGTAAGAAAAGATTTCAGTTCAAGTTTGACCCGAAGCTTCAGAAAAAAAGGAAGAGTAGAGGATCACCGTTTACACCTACTACACCTGTCGTCCCATAATTTATGTGTTATGATTTTTTTTTGAAAACAACCATTAGGCCTTCGATGTTGACATAGACAGGCTTAGGATAGACTCGATTACATTCTTTTTAACCTTCTAGTCGAACAGGTACTCATTAACCATAATGGAGTAGAGGTAAGGGTCGAGGATCTTATGGACAAGTTACGAGTCAGAGACCCGCAACTAGCCAAAAATCTTCTTTAGGTAGTAAACCTACGGTTACATATTTTGGGTGTGGGAAATAAGGTCACATTAGCCGAAATTATCCTTGGCATTACATGTTTTGGATGTGGAAAGAAAGGACATTACATGATTGCATGTTCATAACTCTTAAGAGCGTCCTCTTATGTGTCATAGGCTTAACAACATATCGAGGAAAGAGTTCAAGTGGTAACTGAACGAGATTCGGACATAAATCGTAATCTTATCGAAGTTTCAATTTCAATTAGTGGCTGTGTGGTGATTGATTTAGAGTTAACTCTGGTGTGAGTCCCTAATCGTCTTATCCTCAACATGGTTAAAGCGGATAAGATGTATTCTATTTTTATTTTTGATAAGTGTGTTGTTGAGATCTCTGGACACAAAATGGTTGTTGGTCTATAGTGTATTGGAGTTTTTGGAGTTTGACGTGTTGTTGAGAATGGATTGACTAGTAGTTTATCATGCATAGTTGGATTAATTTTATAAAGACTATTTTTTATATTTCTGGTGGTATAGTGTTTATGTATACTGGAACATCGTCGAAATTGCCTTTGACCAAAGGTAGGCTAGCCGTTGGAAAAGAAATGAAAACTCTTGCTGAAACTATTAGTACAAAGAATTGCTTCGAAGGAATTGTAGTAGTTGCAGAAAAATTTGAAGGAGCTTAAAAAATGGTTTATTCATCAAAATATGTTGTTGTGGGGTGCACTTATCATTTTTATAAAAAAGAACGATGATAGTTTGAGGGTTTGCATTAGTTACAGATAGTTGAACAGGGTCACTATTCAGAATAAATATCCGTTGCTTCGAATTGATGATTTTTTTGATCAACTGAAAGGTGCCAAATTTTTTTCTAAGATTGAACTTCGTTCTTGTTACCATTAGTTGGGAGTTCAGGAAAATGATGTATTGAAGACTGCATTTAGTACTAGATATGGTTATTTTGAGTTTATTGTTATGCCATTTGGGTTGAGTAATGCTCTGGTGATGTTTATGGATTTGATGTTTGGGTTGAGTAATGCCCTGGTGATGTTTATGGATTTGATGCTAAAAGTGTTGAGATCGTATTTGGATCACTTTATGATATTTTTGATTGATGATATCTTTTAATACTCAAAGACCCGCGAGGATCATGAACAACATCTCAAAGTTATTCTCTAAACTTTGGAAATCAAAAGTTGTATGCCAAATTTAGCAAATGAGAGTTTTGGTTATTTGAGGTGAAGTTTTTTGGGTCCTGTGGTTAGTATGAAAGGAATTCCAGTAGATCCAACCAAGATTGATGCTATCATTGGTTGGCCGAAACTTATCACAGTGATGGAGATACGGAGTTTTCTGGGTTTGGTTGTTTATTATTGTAGATTTGTGAAAGACATTTCTAAGATAGCTGCACTAATTACTAAATTAACTTAGAAAAAAATTGTTTATCAAACGAATGCAATGTTGTATTTTGGTAATTAAAGAAACGTTTGACTTAATCACCAGTTCTTGTATTGCCTAAACTGGGGGAAAAGATTATAGTTTATATTGATGCATTGACGTGGATTAGGGTTGTGTGTTAATGTAAAATGAAAGGGTAATTGCTTATGCTTCTCGGCACTTAAAGATTCACGAGAAGAATTATCCCCTTTCATGATTTGGAATTAGCAGCGATTGTGTTTGCTTTGAAGTTATGTAGACACTATCTGTGTGCGGAAAACTTTAAACCGTTTTTAGATCATGAAAGTCTGAAGTATATGTTTTCTTAGAAAGAGATGAATATGAGAAAACAATGATGGTTTGAACATTTGAAAGACTTAGATTTTAGTCATGAATATCATCCGAGTAAAACAAACGTCATTGTTGATGCGCTCAGCAAGAGGAATGCTGAAACGTTGCATGGAGCTAGTTAGTTGCCTTACAAGTATGACTTGCTTTAAAAAGTCATTGCTATGACTTTGTCGGATATTCCTGAGTATAATGATGAATCAAATTATGCTAAACTTAGAGTACAAACCGTTCCAATTTAGGAAATTATAGAGTGTCAGTAAAGCGATATGAATTACAGGAAGTTCAAGGGGTTTGCTCATGATAGTAATAATCCAGATTGGGCTGAGTTGCTAATCAGAGTTTGAGGCTTAGAGGAAGACTTAGAGTTTCATTATTGACTGAGATTTGGGATGCGATATTGAGAGAATCTCATCATTCCAAATATTGCATTCATCCCGATAAGACCAAAATGTGTCGTGATATGAAATGATTGTATTGGGGGTCAGGGATGAAAGGTGATATGGGTAAATATTTGTGGAGATGTGAAATTTTCCAATGGGTTAGTGCTAAACAGTGGAAACTCAGAGTTACGTTGCAGCCACTTCTCATACTGCAACTGAAAAGGGAACATATTGCGATAGATCTTGTTACTCATCTGCCTTCTTCTCGGAAGAAACATGATGTGGCCTGAGTTATTGTTGATAGACTAACGAAGCCTTCTCATTTTCTTTCTATGTCCATTTTGGATACTTTTACATATATGAGCTTATTGTGCTCGCTTGTTTGTAATGTCATTAACGATAGTTTCTGATTGAGGTTCTTGGTACACATCGAGGTTCTGGCAGAGCATACAGGAACAACTTGACACTCGCTTTTATTTCAGTACTGCATTTCATCCATGGGTGGATGCTTAAATCAAAATGTTGATCCAAGTGTTGGAGGACATGCTCAAGACTTGTATATTGGGATTTGGAGGTTCGTGAGAAGAATATATACCTTTATGCGAGGTCTCTTACAATAACAATTGTTAATTGTGTATTGAGATGACTCTGTTTGGGGCATGGTATGGGATTGTGGAATATAATGAAGGAGATTGGGTGTATTTGAAAGTCTCCCCTTAGAAAAGCCATTACTGGTTTGGACTGAAAGGAAAGCTCTTTCCTTAATTTATAGGACCATTTGAGATTGTAAAATAGATTGAGAAGGTTACGTATAGACTTGCATTACCATCTCAATTAGTCAAAGTTTATGACATATTTCATGTGTCTATGCTCAGGTAGAAGGAACCTGACTCGCATCACATAATAGGATGGAATCAATTCAATTTCCAAGGTGATGTTTCATATAAAGAGCAACCTATTTCGATTGTGGATAGGAAGGTCCAAAAGCTTCAAAATAAAGAAGTTTCACTTGTCTAGATTAAGTGGTGATTTCATGGTGATTCAGAGCTGACATGGGAACGAGAGGCATACATGAGAGAACATTTTTCCAAATTTTTTTAGTACAGATGTATTTGGTTCAGTTTTCATTTCGAGGACAAAACTCTTTTAGTAGGGAAGATTGTCAAACCCAAAAATTCTTAAATCAATAATTACGGCTAATCAGGGATTAATGAAGACTAATTATAGTTTGGCCGTGAGTCGGGAGTTAAAGACCTGTGAAATTGAGATTGTTAATTAATTTTATTATTGTGTAATGTGCACATTGTGTTATGTATGTATATTATTTTATTTTGCAAAATTTAAGTTAACCGGGTAAATTCGATGTTTCGCAAGGTTTTATCTCGAGATACGTATCGAAATGAGCGATGAAAGAATTAAAATGTTGTCAAACTATCATTTTGAATTTCGCAAAAATGTTGTAATTAAGTTAAAAAATTCGAGTTTTGAATTTTAAATGGGTTTAATGAGTAGACGTGGTAATTTTGCCTCGGTTTGCATGCAAGTCGGGATTAGAGGAAGTATGAAATGAGAACGAAGTTGGTGCGATACATTTTTTTTCAAGCTTCGTGTCAGTTGACGATGATCGAGGTTGAGATTGGGTCCAAATTGGTGCAAGTTTGGTTAAGTATGGCAAGAGAATTGGTCCAAAAGATTTTAGTATGTCGTGGAAAAAGTTAAGATTTTTGGAGTTTTGGTATGACTAAAACTAGTTTTATGGGCGTTTCACGAAGATATACTATTTTGTTGAGAATTTTGTTCAATTTGGTGAAAAATCGGATTGAAAATGAGCGCCGGAAGTTAAAGCATGTCAAAATAAGGATTTTGGGAACTAATAAACAAAATGGAATTAAGCTATTGACAGGCAGCTCCGGGTTTATATATATAAACAAATCAAACATTTCATTTCAACAGAACGTTTGGAACAAACGTTCGCTAACCCTCTCAACCCGGACTTTTGCTCACGGAGCTTCCTATTTTCGATTTTCGCCCGATTTCTTTCTGCAAAATTGTAGTGCATCGCGAGGTCAGTTCGAGCTAAGTTTTCATTGTGGAAATGAAGTATTTGGCCCACAATTTGGCTAATTCTCAATGCATGGCAATTTCCTCAATTTAATTTGCATTCTCATGATTTTTCAATTTCTTTCATTAGATTTTGATATAAATTGGTAAGGATATTGTTGCTAATTTGTATATTGGATTGATTTGCGTCAATTTGGGATAAATCCCACTAACGTTATTTAGGGTTTTGGTGAATTAAAAAAAATGCGATTCGGTTGATAACTATTTTGGAGATTCATTTATAGTTGATATTGATTTACATTGGGTTAATGGATGAATTGATTATTGGTTTTTATCTAATTTGACTCCATAGGTTGTGAAAACATTTTAGTGTTGGTATCAAGTGATTTAGTGGTGTTTGTTGTCGAGTTTTGATGATTTAATTGCAAAAATATAGATTTGGAGAAGTTTTTTAATTCAAAATAAATAAAGTTCGCCTTGTTGACAAGCCATATGGGAAAATTCATAACTTCTCCATCAATGATTGGATTTGGGTGTTCTTAGAGTCTATGAAATGTAGGACATGAGTACTAAAACCTTCCTTTCAGGTTATCATGACAAATATTAAGGTTTTTAAGGTTAAGAAGTTACCCTAAATTGGCTAGTTGAAAGCTAGTTGAAACAATTATATAAATTAATATTTTTGAAAACCGTTGTCAAGCATACTTTGATCGAAGTTTTCATTGGGTTTTGTGATATGGTTTCACTTGAAGCTTGAACCATAATATAATTGGGTATATAAAGAAGCTATTGAGAGCATTCTCAAGGTGATTCGATGCTCCGGGACCCTGAAAATTAAGCTCCAAGTTGGCTGTTTGTAAGGTTAAGTAAATCCTATAGTAACCTTTACATTATATGATTATAATCTTATATAAATTGCATTGATTCTTGATATTGCATTTTTTTGTACATGTATAAATGGGTAGGGAGGATAAGGGAGATTCGAGTCTCCTCAGAGTGCATAGTATACCATGGTTATAAAACATTATATTATGCTTGAGGGGCTGGAGTCACTGATACATTACATCACGTGGTTATCATGAGATCACATTGAACCAGATCATACTCCCAGAGTTTAAAGTAACGAGACTCGTTTGGTTATCTTATATGGGCATGACTCCTTATTATTGTTTACTTCTCACTTTTGGAGAATGTTGATTGTCGACGGATAAGAAAAACAGGATGAATTTACAGTTGTATTTAAATTCCATAGATTATATTCTTTGTTTAATCTCTTGGATTTTATTTGATTATTATAGCTTTACTAGATAGTGCGGAATTTACTTACTGACATTATCAAATTTTTCTAATTGGGTAGTGATAGGTTCTAGTGGTGACAAGGGAAAAAGAAAGCTTTTCGACTATTTGTGACATGCTCGGTTCCTTTCTCTCTTTATATGTATTATCTTTGAATATAACATATTATATAAATGGTTTTTTGGTTCGCTTGCAGTTAGGATCTCTTTGGAAATTGTTGAAACAGTTTTGGGATGGATCGAAATATGTTGAACTAAGGTAATGATGGTTTAGGATTTTGAAAACTTGAGATTGGTTACAATGAATAAATAATTTCGTTAATGCAATATATATCATTATGTGATGGATTGTAAGTCCTTCCACATTTCAGTCAAGTTGAGTAGGTTTTGTTGAATATTTTTGAAAGTCGGATTTTCTGGTGTAGGCTTAGCCATAAAGGAGGTGCTGTCGGAAAAATTTTACGTAATTTCGAGGATTATTTAATCATTTTTATGGAACTTTGAAGTTTGTGATTTAATTTTAGAATCCTTTGTGGTGATAAAGAATTATATTTGATAATTAAGAAAATAAATTTTTAATTATTCAATGATGGAGAGGTTAAGGTTGCTAGATTATCAGGGGTTTAAAGTAATCCAAGTCGGTCAGATGCACTAATTAGGTGTGGTCTGACAATACTCCTCAATCATCACGACATACATTTCACAGACCATGTTAGGGTAAACACTATCTCCTATGGCTTTACAAAGTATAATGTACCGAACTACTCTCACTGGTTACGGTGTCTACCATAGCCCTCAATATGAATGAAATGGTGGATCATGAATCTATCAGTATATGCATACTATGTCCACAAATGAAAACAATACTAGTAATTAAATTTGAAAAAATTACAAAAACACATATTAATTTAGTTTCAATGAGGGGAAATGGGGTGAAAATGCTTTTTTTCGAAAATAGGCAATAACGTCTAATGAAAAGGCGTTATCAAATTGGCGCACACATGGTGATGACATGGACACATGGATAACGCCTTTTCAAAAGGCGCTATCCATGTGTCAAGGTGAGGTGGCAAGATAGCGCCTTCGCAGAAGGCGCTATCAGTGTACATGTCCACGTGGGCCGACATGGACCATTTACACTGATAGAGCCTTCTAAGAAGGCGCTATCAGTGTTAAGCACGCGTGAAACATGGATCCACGTGGAGGTCCATCCACGTGGACCCAAGTCGTAGGGGGTGCGCAGATAGCGCCTTCTCAAAAGGCGCTATCTGCACACCCCACTATCGTCTTCTCGAAACCGACGCAGAGAATATATTCTCTGCGTAGGTTTTGGGAAGGAGGAGGGTAGGGGTACGGGGTGGTAGGGGTCACGGGTAGGGCAATAAGGAGGGGGCGTCCGATATTTAAGGAGGGGAGGGGGAACACGCAGGGGAAAGAGAGCGTCGGGAGGAAGAGGGAGAGGACGGTTGTGCGACACTTGGTTGGAGGTGGGATCACCGGCAGTGGTACGTGGAGGAAGCGGAGGAAGGAGGCGGCAGCGGAGGAGAAAGCAGCAGCAGAGGCAGAACAGCGGCCCAGGCAGAGGAGGAGGGCGGAATTAACGGGAGTGGTACGTGAAGGCGGAGGCAGAACCCAGGTAGCGGATGAGGGATCTCCGGTGGTGGCAGAGGAGGAAGAAGCAGCGGCGGCTGCGACATTAGGCCAGCGTAGCAGCGGAATGGAAGGAGGAGAAGGAGGAGGTATGTGTAGTTGAGTTAGTTAATTAAGTTTGTTTAAGTTAGTTTAAGTTTGTCTAAGTTAGTTTAGTTAGTTTGTTTAAGTTAGTTTAGTTAATTAAGTTTGTTTAAGTTAGTTTAGTTAATTAAGTTTGTTTAAGTTAGTTTAGTTAATTTACCGAAGGAGGAGGTATGTTTCGTTAATTGAGTTTGTTTAAGTTAGTTTGGTTAGTTTAGGTTAGAGGTTTAGTTTAGGTATCGGTGGTTAGTTTAGTTAGTTAAGTTTGCTTAGTTTAGTTTAGTTTAGTATAGGTATTTATGTTTGTTAAGGTTAGTTAGTATAGTTTGGTTAGTTTAGTTTAGTTAGTTTGTTTAGTTAGTTAAGTCAATTAAGTTAGGTTATTTTTGGTCTTTAGGTTAGTTAGTTTACTTAAGGTAGTTTGTTTAGTTAATTAAGTTTGTTTAAGTTAGTTTAGTTAATTAAGTTTGTTTAAGTTAGTTTAGTTAATTAAGTTTAGTTAATTAAGTTTGTTTAAGTTAGTTTAGTTAATTTACCGAAGGAGGAGGTACGTTTAGTTAATTAAGTTTGTTTATATTAGTTTACTTAAGGTAGTTTGTTTAGTTAATTAAGTTTGTTTAAGTTAGTTTAGTTAGTTTATTTAAGTTAGTTTAGTTAATTAAGTTTAGGTAATTAAGTTTAGTTAATTAAGGTTGTTTAAGTTAGTTTAGTTAATTTACCGAAGGAGGAGGTATGTTTAGTTAATTAAGTTTGTTTAAGTTAGTTAAGTTAGTTTAGGTTAGATGTTTAGTTTGTTTAAGTTAGTTTAGTTTATGTATTTAAGTTATTTTAAGTTTATGTATTAGTTTGGTTAGTTTAGTTTAGGTAGTTGAGGTATTTAGGTTAGTTTAGGTTAGGTAGTTTAGTTAATGTAGTTTGTTTAGTTATCACAATGTTGCAAGATATGTTTGCAAAATTCATTTAGGTTAGTATAGTTTAGGTTGTTTAGGTTGTTAGTATATAGTGACATAGGTGTTGTGGTTTTTTAAGATTGACTTTTTCGTTAGAGCGCCTTAAGTATAAGGTGGGGTGCGTCTAGCTTCGCTCATGTGCTTTCGTATTGGCCGGATTTGTGTATTTTTATGTTGTTTTTGTTAAGCTTTTTTTCAATTAAGGACCCAACGAGTTCAACAAGTCCAACCTTGCAAGAATAGCGCGGGCTTCCCGTGGCTGTAAAGTACATGCCTCTATATTTAAGTAAATGCACGAGCTAATTTAGATTGTCATCGTGGCATTGTCCTTCAATTATTCTCGTGACATTTTCTTCAAGGAGGAGTCTTACATGTATATCAGTAACTGGCATAAATCATGTTTTGAAATGCGTGCAATGTACTTCACGATACGTATCATGCACATCTCGAAGAGCATCGCATGTGCAGATGTGTATTTTGACGTGCGCGTAGAATTTTCCTTTTTCAATAGGCTAGAGTCTAGCTAGACCCATCGGTTATGCCGAAAATAAATGATAGTAGATAGCAATTCGCAAATTTTAACACGGCCAACCATGTGCATCCCTGATTCAACGCATGATTCCCCCCATGATGCACCTACCACCAATACACAAAACTGCACAAACATATATGTTCTATTTTATGTTAAGGAAAGCCCCAAAATTTATGAATCCATATATATAGTAGACTAAGCTCATTTAGACTTCGAATACGTTGCGATCCACTTAAGTTTCACGAACACATCTACAATTTTGTGATTTTTTTTGGATATGTTTACGTTTTGTTAGGTTATTTTAGGTTACGTTTGCTTCACATAGTTTGATAAATTTATTTTAGATTAGGTTACGTTAGTTAATTAACTTACTTGAGGTTAGTTTTCATTTATTATTTGGGTACATGTTTGCTACGGTTACTTGGGTTAGTTAACTGTGATTAGTGTACTTAAGGTCTGTTGTTGGGTAATTTTAGGTTGGTACTGCTCCTTAATTAGGTTCGTTAGTTGAGTTAGGTTAGGTTAGGATATGACTCATTATTTGGTTAAAGGTTTATTTTTATTACTTTAGTTTTGTTTTCTTAAAGTTGATTTAATATACTCTTTGTGTCCTAAAGTAACGAAAAGAAAATGTAATTGCAGGAACATCATGTATAAGAGGAAAAGCGGAGGAAAAAAGTAAGTTCACATATTTATTATTATTTTGAGTTGGTATATTTAGGTTTGTTATGAATTGCATGCTATATAGGGACGTAGGTATTGTGTTTATGAAGAAAGGTTGATATGTTTTTTTAATGAACGTTATTATTGCGATCTTGTGCATATGAAAGTTCGATTGCGCGTTACCTTTCTTTATTCGTCAACTAGTTCAGTTAACATATTTGTGTATTTGTGTGTATCATTTTTACATCAAAGTTCGCAAACTTATGTAGGTCATGTCACAAAGAAACATCCTTTTTCTATTCTATGCGTACGGTGAAATTGTCAATGGGTTAAATGACATCGCGTACAGCTCACCCCCATCATCAGTGTCGATGGTTAGGTTTGGGTCGGGTGGCCGTGAAATAGTGGATGATGTGTGTAACGCGTTCACTATCTCATCTACGGACACTATAGTTCATATGACTTATCGCCACATGATAATCCTCCCCGGCGGCTCACGTTATTTCGTTCCGGTGTTGTTGCATGATATGACACACTTTGACTTGTTGTGGGAGACGGTGGCCAATTTACCAATAACTCCAACGGTTGATATATATTTGACATTTGAGTCAGTCAACTCAGTTCAAAATTGTACGATTCATTCGCAAGTTCTTGATGAACGTGCCGGCATGCCAGACGCAGCCTTAATGATGGAAAGGCTGCAGATGCAATCCCCACAGGCTGAGGTCACGCAAGAGGGGTGCGTTGCTCCATTACATGAAGATATTAATGCCTATGATGACGATGAAGATAACGACGACACAAATAATGAAACTGATGATGACATACGTCCCAACGAAGAAGCTCCAGCAGCTGCTGTTTGGGATGACATTAATGTTGGCACAGATGATCCAAGATATGAACCGCCGGGTGCGGAGAATGTCAAAGATGATGAGCAATTTGCTATTGATAAATATATTTTGTTAGAGGAAGCATGTGATGATGAAGTTCACCGACCAATACCGGGATATAACGAAATCGATTGGGAGGTGGCGAATTCAACTGCGACCCAACATACTACAGGGCATACTCGTGGGGACATGTCTAACTTCGATTTGGAGATAGGGATGTAGTTTGACAATAAAAAAGACTTACAACATGCCGTTAAAGTGTGGCATGTTAATAGACATTGTCAATTATATGTGATGGAATCGACAACAACTACGTGGGCGATAAAGTGCATAAGTGCACAACACGGGTGCATGTGGCGTCTTCGTGCTTGTTTGCGAAAGAAAACACTATTGTGGAAGATAACATAGTTAGACGTACCGCACACGTGTATTAATCCCGACGTAAAACGCTCTCATGCCCAACTTGACGCCAACATGATTGCGCGAGAGATCCAAAGCGTCGTCACGAGCGATCAAGGTATCACGATCAAAGCATTAATAGAAATAATTAAGGGAAAATATGGACACGAAGTCAACTACAAGCGAATGTGGGATGCCAAAAGGAAAGCAATTGCATGGGCTTTTGAAGATTGGGATGAGTCTTACGCTCAATTACCAAGATGGTTGGCGGCTGTGAGGAGTAAAAGTCCGGGGACAAGAATCAGTGGTCACATAGACAATAGCAAGCTGATGAAATAAGAACTGCGCCTCCTCAATTCCGTCGAGTGTTTTTTGCGTTGAATCTTCAATACATGCTTTGAAGTTTTGCAGGCCTCTACTTCAGATTGACGCAACATTCTTATATGGCAAATACAGTGGGAAACTAATGATTGCGATATTTGTAAATGGAAATGGACACGTATTACCAGTTGCATTTGTCGTTGCAGAAACCGAATCAACTAATTCGTGGGGGTGGTTTTTGCGGATGTTGCGCAAACACGTGACAGATAGAGAAGGAGTTTGCGTTATTTCTGATCGTCACCTTGACATTTTGGAGGCGGTCAACACCCCAACCAACGGCTTTTGCCCCCCACAAAGGTACCACCGTTATTGCTTGCGACACTTGCTTAGTAATTTAGGCTGTTAAAAAATGAGCCCTTGAAAGTACTCCTTGGTCGAGCAGATTTTCAACACCAGGAACAAAAATTTAATGCGTGCATGGAGAGTTTTACATACTTATCATTACAAACGCCTCAGCAATATGTCAATGCAATCCCCAAAGAACTTTGGACTCAATCGCACAACGGAGGCATGCGGTACAGATGGATGAATTCTAATGGTGTTGGTATGTACGAAATACTATTTATGTTTTGCATTCAAATACATAAATTTATCGTCGAGGCAATATTACTTACTCGAGTTTCATCGGTAATTGCGGAGTGTTTTAACGGTGTCTTGAAGGGGGCTCGGTTCTTACCAATAACAGCCTTGACTTAGATGATATACTACAGATTGGTGACATACCACGATCAACGCAACCAGGAAATTAATGAAGCAATCTCAAATGGACAATCGTACACGCAATATGTCATGGACAAACTCAAGAAAAATGAGAAATCCGCGAGGAGGCATCACGTCACGTTGATCAATCGAGACATCGGTGAGTTCGAAGTGCAGACTGGAAGATATGGAGATCGCATGCATAAAGGCAACAACACCCAAGTTGTCATCTTAAAGGACCGGGTGTGCAGTTGTAATAAATGGCAGTCGTTTGGTTTCCCTTGCTCACATGTGTTAGCAGCATGTGCGTTTATTCGAGTGAGCTACGCGCAGTTCATCGAGCCATACTATAGGATAGATGTGTACGCACAATGCTACTCCTACAATTTCAAGGCCATGTAAATGAGAAGTATTGGCCGACTTTTGGGACGAAGATTATACTCGACCCCAGGTGCAGACGTGGCTGAGGGAGACCTAAGGGATCGCGAAGACATATCGAGATGGATCTTCCTAATGTCCAAAGGCTTTTGCGATGTGGGATATGTCATTAAGAAGGACACATAAGAACAACATGTCCAAATAAAGACCGTGAACGAGGCCCAACTAGGAAAAATCGGTGTGGTATTTGTCGTTCGGAGGGACAACAAAAAAAATTGTCCAATCGGACCTCAACCACAAAATGAAAACCTATAGTCCCTTTTGTATAACGTGTGAAGTAACTATTAGTTCGTACATATGTTGCTTTTGAGCATTTACGCATTTGTTTTTGTGTGAACATTTATTAAATATTTATCGTTTGGTTTCGTACAACACTCATATTCTTTTTGTAACATTCATTTGTAGTTGCCCAACAATAGATCCAGGTCCTTCAGATCCATCACTTTTGCAACTCCAATCTACACACAGATCAACGCGAACCTAGAGGGGCGAGGTAAACTGTTTTACATTAATACGTCAAATTTACAGCAATAATGTATCAAAAACATACATTAATACATTAACAATTATAAGGTGTACGAAACAATGCGCGTACGTCGAAGACGTGGGGTCATTGATCGAACGGTGCAGTATCATTCTAGGATGATCCCATATCTTCGTTCCAGTGGGTTCTATGGGATTTCCTGAGTAGCATTTTTCAGCCTTGATTGGGCGTTGATTACTACATTCGTAGAGAGATGGCGCCCTGAGACCCATACATTTCACATGCATTGTGGGGAGTGCACAATTACACTCCAGGACGTGCGGGTTCAGCTTGGATTACCTATCGAAGGCATGCCTGTGACGGGAACGACTGATACAGACTATGCTGATGTCTGCGAGAGGCTCCTTGGACAAACTCCTGTTGGAGATGACGTGGTTGGTTGTAAACTTAAAGTCGATTGGCTTGAGAGTAACGTATCGGCGATAGATGATGATAGCGATGAGGAGTCGGTGCAACGTTATGTTCGATCCTACATACTGCAACTTATTGGTGGTTATTTATTTGCCGACAAGTCCAATCGTTTCGTACATTTGATGTTCCTACTAATGCTGGAGGATTTCTAAGTAGCCGGCCAATATAGTTGAGGGAGTGCATGTTTGGCTTATTTGTACAGGGAGTTGTGTCGCGGATCTCGCGCAGGGGCAAATGAGGTTGCAGGCGCATTAATTCTTGTACAACCATGGGCATGGGACAGATTTCCATTCATAGCACCGCAGCGCCTCCGTGTTTCTAGAGTTCAACCGCGAACGGTAGATGAAGAACATATGCTTATGGATGTCCCACTGGGACACATGTAATACAAATATCTTTCTTAAATTTGTTAAAATATCTTGTCCAATTTCATTTATCTTAACTTATTTTTTGCTACAGAGATGGCTCGATTCATTTTCGGTTTCACAAACTGCGACGCCCGTCGTATCGGCCTATCGTGATGCACTCGACTCGCAAAGGCATGAGGATGATGTAGTATGGCAACCATATACGGAAGTCATGGGGTCTCTTCCCGATTACTGTACTAACGGTCAAGGTAGTTGGCTATCGACGTGTCCCCTTATTTGTTTCCACATAGTCGAGTTGCATCGACCTGAAAGGGGTATGAGCAATTCGGCATGGTACAAGTGCCACCGAATTGTGCTTATGACGCCCAACTGCACCACCTCGAATTGCGTAAACATCATCATAAAAATTGGGTGAATTTTCACACGAACTATATACACATTTGGAACAATCGTGGTACACCATTGCCACAACGACACATAATGAAGGGCACGATCATCAAGACTACATGACGTGGTATCGCTCGGTCACTGGGAGATTCATTTGGACACGACCGGGCTTTACATGACTACTCGGTAATCTTCTAATTCATACTTTTCCTTCAACAACTAATATCTTATATTGCATGCTTTGAGCTCATGTTTTTATATCAGCGTAACTTGGTGCATCGACTAAGGCGAGTGTTTATTGAGGATGGGTACGAGCAAGGTCTTGCTGCGCTTGATGAAGGAATTAAAATTCTAGACGAAGATGAAAGGAAAATGTTTACTCTTTCGCGTGACGGAATTGATGTCGAACAAGACATAAATAAGGATAATGAACAGGAAGATGAAGAAGACGATCAAGGCGAAGCAAACGGAGAGGTGAGAAGAAGACGAACACGACCAGAGACTGTGCGGGAACGCGCCAAACGTCCTCATCCTCCACGTCCATCTACTCAGACTGAGATTGCTGCAGAGAGTAGCAGATGTTCTCCTCCAGCACGTTCATCTCGTCCGAGATCAAGTAGAACAGAGACTATTAGCAAGAGTAGCCAGCAATCTTCTCCACCGACTCGTTTTTCTCATGGGTACATTCTTGAATCGTCCTCAATGCAACCAGGACCTCAAACGTTTGTACCCAGGCCGCCGATCGTTAATCTTCCTCATTACCATTTTATCCTTACGCACCCGAGCCGTCGTCGTCATACGTGGACCATGGAATGTCTACACCTCAAATGTACCCGTCACTGCCTCGATACATGCCGAGTCCATATACTCCACCCCCTTATAATTACAATATGCCTTATAGTGGATATGGCTCATTCATTAACTTGTTGACCATGCCGCAGCCTCATGTTCCTTTCCCTCACCCGCATTCAGGAAGCCAATATTTTGGGATGGTTCCGCCTCCTATTTTTAGAAGCATCAATAGCAGAGGTGAGTCGAGTGAAGCACCACAGGAAGAGCATCAATCTACGCGACGACATTCAATGCAAGACCATCAACCTCAACAACATCAACCGGATGTACAAACACATCGTCCAACTAGACAAAGAGTACGTTCGGTTTCATCACTGAGCAACAACGTCAACGTAACCGTCATAATATACCTGCATGATGAGTTTTCTGGATGTCATGGTGATTTGTAGATAGCTTATATCTTGGGTGAACGAAGTACGTGTATACAACCTTCTCATTGAATAAACTTATTTCTCATGTTTTCCATATTATTATAATGTCGTATCTGTCATTACTCTTCAATATTCCATAACAGAAACTCATCACTATGAAAGATATATATCTCAAGACATTAGAAGATTCGAACTTATAAGAGTTATTTTGCAGTAGAAAAAAGATAGTGAGGTGCTTTTTATTTGTTTATAAGCGGATGGTGAGGTGCACTAATCGCAGTAAAGGTATAAGAGTTATTTTGCAGTAGAATTGAAATTTTTTTTAAGATTGACTTTTTCGTTAGAGCGCCTTAAGCAAAAGGTGGGGTGCGTCTAGCTTCGCTCATGTGCTTTCGTATTGGCCGGATTTGTGTATTTTTATGTTGTTTTTGTTAAGCTCTTTTTCAATTAAGGACCCAACGAGTTCAACAAGTCCAACCTTGCAAGAATAGCGCGGGCTTCCCGTAGCTGTAAAGTACATGCCTCTATATTTAAGTAAATGCACGAGCTAATTTAGATTGTCATCATGGCATTGTCCTTCAATTATTCTCGTGACACTTTCTTCAAGGAGGAGTCCTACACGCATATCAGTAACTGGCATAAATCGAGGCTACATATGCGTGCGATGTACTTCACGATACGTATCATGCACATCTCGAAGAGCATCGCACGTACAGATGTGTATTTTGACGTGCGCGTTGACTTTTCCTTTTTCAATAGGCTAGAGTCTAGCTAGACCTAGCGGTTATGCTGAAAAAAAATGATAGTACATAGCAATTCGCAAATCAATATTGAATCCCACGCAATTAGACCTAACTGAATGCGTGCTATTGGCATCCATTTTTTACAGTGAATTGATCGAAAACAAATATAATAGTCCATAATTATAGGCTTACCATATAAGAATCTTCAAAAAAAAAAAATACATGTGAATTTCTCAACTTTTTTTAGAAATATCACATACACAGTAAGTCTTGAGCGTTTGCATCAAATTAATTAATTAGAATCTACGGCTATGTGAAAATCGCAAATAGAAAAACATGAAAAGAAAAATACGTGTGAAAAACTAAAAAATGAAAACTAAAATAAAAATATCTAAAAATGACAATACAATAAAATTAATTAACTATATAATCTATAATGGAGTTAAGACCAAAAACGTCATCAATGTATTATGTAATCTCTGTTGCAAGATACCTCAACTCTATCATTTGCATTGAACCCTCTAATACTATTTATAGTACAAGAACATAAAATTTTACTGTTGATCACTTCCCCAAATTGTCTTTTGAGGTTTTCTCATCAATTCGCACAAGTTAAAAAATCGAAAAAAAATATTACTTAAGATATTATATTCGCTAAAAAAAAATCTTCTCAAAAATAAATATAAAATAAAAAGCCACCAAATGAAAAATAACATCAAAGAAAAAGCCACATGTCAACATGTGGTACTCGCTTCCACAAAAAAAAAACCGCTCATCGCAAAATCGCCACCTAACCGTCACCTCACCACCACCTCACAAACTGCAAAATTAGCCAATAACGCCTTTTCAAAAAGCGTTATTGGAAGTTTGTGAGGTGGCGGTGCAATTGTATGGATAACACCTTTTCAAAAGACGCTATCCATACAACCTTACCGCCACCTCACAGCCACGTCACAAACATCAAAAGTAATAATGTCTTTTCAAAAAGCGTTATTGGCTATTTATGTTATTTCAAAGTACAACACCTTATTTTATGAAATAAATTGTTACTTTTAAAAAAACACCTAAATTTCGTGTCACTTGACTATCATGGCTGACTGAGTAGCATAAGAAAATGTGCACTCATGACGATAGTGACCCATCTGCCACATCCCCAACTCCTCACACCGTGGTTAGACTAATGTATAGTACTACCACTCACTTGTGGTTGTCTCTGACCCTGACCTCGGCCTCAACCACTATCGGTCTGCCTCTGATCCTGTGGAAAATGTGGTTTCGGTGTTCATCCACCACCTGCCGGACTGACTGTTGTGGAATCGTAATTAAATCTGTCGGTGCAGAAGAATCCGACCTATCTCCTCTAAATCTCTTCAGGTAATTCCTCCTCTTACCTTGAAAATCATTCCTCTTCCTCGAGTCCCTGCTGGATGCCTCGCCCCGTGGTGTAAAAAAACATCACTAGACTGAAACTCCTCAGCTACCTCAAAAACTATTACTCGGTCGACCGCATATCTAAACTCAATCACACCAGAAGTACTAACACTATGCGTCATGTAGCGTTGTAGACACATAATAAAGAGAGAAAGAAAGTCCACCTTGGTTAACAGATTTCTGGCCATCGTGGATAATCGTGACTATCGATTCGCGATAACTGATACTCTCATCGAACCCTATCGAAGGGCTAGAAAATCCTCTCTCTTCTGGCTCTGCGTAGACACTAGAACAAATTTAACTTTTAATAGCACTTAATAGATAGAGGTTTTAATAAACCCCTATGAATTAGATTTAATAACACTTAATAGATAGAGGTTTTAATAAACCCCTATGAATTAGACAATTAGGCTTTTAATAGCACTAATTCATAGAGGTTAAAAAACCCCTATGGAAACTCTTGGTCAAGAACAACAAGTGACTCAACACTCTCACTCGCTCACTCGCTCGCTCTCTCGTCGCACTCTCTCGCTCTCGCTCACTCGCACTCGCTCTCGCTCATCTCGCGTCGCTCTCTCTCGCTCACTCGCGCACTCTCGCGTCGCTCACTCTCGACCAACGCCCTCGCTCGCTCACTCTCGCCTTGCTCGCTCACTCGCCCAACACTCTCGCCCACACTCTCGCTCGCTCACTCTCGCCCAACACTCTCGCACTCGCGTCCGTCAACTCGAATCGGACAATTTCGCACTCGCAATCGGACCTTGCCTCTTCATCTAGGGTTTGGTCCGCCTCCACCTTGCCTTTTCTTCACCGCTCTCGGACCTTCTTCGATTTCAAGACCGGTTGTACGATCTCGCAAGGTGAGACTCGATCGATCTCAAACCCTAACGAGTCGATTCGATGAATCTGTGAGTCTTCTCGATTGTTGGTTCGTTGTTGTAGATTTGATAATCTGGACTGATTTTTTGTGTTGATTAGGTTGGTGATATTGTTTTCTATGGTTCTATGACTAGAATTAGCTATTCATGTATTTGATGTTCTTAGGTTGTGTGTTGGATTTGGTGTGGCGATTGGTTCTTGATTTGATCTCTCTAAGTCTCTATGTTCATTAGGTTGTTGAATTTTGTTTTTTTATGGTTCGGTGACTTGAATTAGCGATGAATGTATTTGACGTTTATAGTTTACGTGTTGAATTGGCTTTGATGATTGATTTGCTCTAGGTCGGAAGTCCAAGCCGCTTTTTGCTCTATAGATTGAACTGTGATTGATTATTGACAAGTGAAGAGTCTCTAGTTGTTAATTTAGTCATTCGATGTGTTATCTACGGTTTTGATTCGATGAAATTTTGTTATAGAAGAATCTGTAGTGTTAGTGACTTGTAGAGATTGATTCATAGGTTTAGAGGTCATGTGAGACTGTGTAAACATAAGGTTGAGTTTGAGTCGAGAGCGAGAAAAGGAAGAAATGAAAGACTTTTAGTCGATCGGGTTTGAGGCAAATTTTGGTAAATTGATTCAAGAGGTATACTTGTTTCATTTGCTTCTTTCTTTACCAAAAAATTTATGTTTACATTATATTTTGTTTTTCAATTCATTCTTTTTTATTTTTAGAAATCAAGGTCAATACTTCTTTAAATTTTACTCTTTTTATTGATGTCTTCTTTGCTTGGTTTATGAACTAATGTGAGGTTAACGAACGACCTCATTCATGCTGTGCGAGCTTTGACGATCCACGGATCGTCGACATTTTGGTTCGATTAAGTGGATTCAACTTCTTATTTGCTCGTTTTTGTGTGATTTTGATGGTTCTAGTATGTTGACCTGAATTCGGTTCGTTGTGTGGATATTTTTTGTGAAATTGCTCATTTGAATGTAGGTTTTGTGGATTTGATGAAGTGGATGATTAATTGATGATGTTGAATCGTTGCAAAGTGTTCGAGAAAAGTAGGAAAGTGAAATCTCATTTTGATTTTTAGAACCTTTGAAATGAAGCTATGTTTAGGTAAATCTAGGGTTGATTTTGACCTAGGAAAGGTAGATTTGAGTTTAAATAATGAGAATCCCCGATGTTAGGCATCGAATCGAGAGAGCTAGTATTGAATATTTGTCTCTTGTTTGCATTTTCCTAATTACTATCACTACTAATCGCTTTTGTCTAAGGTTGAGAAAATGTGTATATACTTTGATCTCACCGAGGTGGAAAGATATTGATCTATTCCAAGAAAAAAAAAGCGATGGAATAGGTGCCCCTTGTTCAATGGATTAAAACCTATTATCATAGATAGCCATGGCTTCTCGGGAGTTATGGATCCATTGGATTTTTTAGTGCCATTGGAGTAAAGTCCACCCTAATCATAATGGAAGTAATCCCTTTTCTTGTTTTGGTGTAAGTTCTTTTTCTTAAAACGTTTTAGTTTTTACATTGATTAACATAGACACTTTTAAGTCTAGATACTTTAAAAATCTAATGTGATGTTCCATATTTTAATGTATTTCTATAAATCAACTTTCCTTTCAACTATCAATTAAAATTGAATGTTTCCAACCTTGATTGATATGGGTTCTTAGATATGCTTTGTCTACTATCGCTTAAGCTTGGAAATAACACCTTCATCTCTTTTATTGTTCTTTTGAAGAATGTTTACCCTTTTAAAATCATACGAATTACACTTTTGTGTTTTCTAGTATGTGCGTAGTGAGTAAGCACTTGATCGCATTCTTATAAAAAGTGCTTAATAATACAAATTTCCAATTTGTTATGTGACCTAATTACAAGAAGATAATATGACCTTCATCATGTTAGTCTTGGTCTATAATTTTGTATTTGGTATTTCTGATTTGAACAGATTAAGCCCCCATCATCTCCAGCTGGACGCTTCACGCAAATTCTTTCCGTTGGGATTGGAGGCTCAGCTCTAGGTCCTCTAAAGGTGGTCATGTCCGCTTTTGATCCTGAACTGTTCTTTGAACTGAGAAGTTGTTTCATATTCCTTTATTGACATTAAATAATTTATACTATTGTTCGAAGAGATGCTTAATAAATGTTCTTATATTAGGATAGCGATTTGGTGACATACTTATTTTCATACAGTTGCTGCAAAGTTGTTGATTTTCTTTTGGACACACATTGAAATTTATTTTGTTACTTTCTGATTTCCATTGAATGACACAGACACTATGTGAAAGCATTACTAACTTGATAAATTTGTGAAGCACTGAAGTTTATATTTATCGCCTTCCTTGTTATTTTTACTCATCTCGGGAAGAAGACAATATCTATGTTCTTCATAGGTAGTTTTCCCTTTCATCTGTGTTTCCTTTGTTTTCCTCTCTTTCATGTTTGTACTTTGAATTGCTTGCTGTAATTTTTGCGCTTATGCTTTTACCTTTTGTCTTTTATGTACGCTGATTTGTCTGAATGGTAAGATAGACCTGCTGACATTTGCTGACTTCTGGTTCTTCTCTTGCATCTCATAATTCATTTTTGTTGCAGTAAAATCCAGACGAAGAAGGGAAATGGCAGCGCAAGGCAAAGGCTCTAGATTTGAATCACTTGGTAACTAGCTTATGTATATTTTGGGACATGCTCTCACTGCAAGGACATATTTTCATGCATTCTCTCATGTAACCTCACTAAAAGGAGCCATTTTCATTGTTGATGTGCTGCCTGTTAAATTTAGATCTGCTCACCTAGGACTCAACCTTGGGACAATCCACAATGATTGAAACCGGTTCATAACCATTTTAGGGAATGATTCCGAGAGGGGTAGTGACATTGATCCACAAGAAGCTCAACGAACTTTTGAAATGTCTGATACTAGTTTGAGGCTTGAGCGGAGCTGAAGGAAAAGACAAACAATTGAGGCTATAGATTTGGTGTGTTATTATTTATAGTTGGCCCTTTGATATGTTGTGCTTGTATTAAATATTTCATACATGATATTTGACATTGCAGTTGTTCCATATGAAGCAGAAACATCAATTGCTAATATGGTGAAGATGTGGGTGAAGACAAGGGTAGATAGGCTGAAGGAATGGGTTGACAGGAATTTGCAGCAAGAGGTTTGTGAATGTTTGCTATTATATTTATCATGCTCCTTGAATTTCTCATATGCTCTGTTGTTTTTTCTCTTTTTTGTTCTTATAGGTTGTACATGGCATATACATGCCCGTTTGCGCAGCGCGCTTGGATTACTAGAAATTACAAGGTTGTTCAGTTCCCTTTTCGCTCTACTAGTGCTTGTATTGTATTTCCTTTTCGAAGAAGAAATCATTCCTTACTTTTAATCACTGTGTGTGGGGGCTCCAAGAAAAGATCCAACTGGTCCCTATAGACTTATGGAAGAGGCCTGCCTGATACAAGGAGAAAGTCTACCCCGAAAATAAGGTAATCGTCGCTGAACATGATTAGTTTTATTACTTAATTTGTTGGTGAATGTCTAGTTGTTTGCTCTTATTGGATTTTCAAGAAGAAGATGTTTGCTCTTATTAGTTTTCCCTTCAATGCCTGAAGTTATGAGATTGAACAAGCTTGGTTCTTTTAGTATGTCATAGCTTGGGCAATCGAAAAGCCCCTTTTTTCAGCTTTTTAAGAGGAAGAAACAGTCCTCAGCTGGGTTCGCTGATAATATGTTGAAGCTTGTGAGGACGTTGCCGAAAGTGTTGAAGTACTTGCCTAGTGACAAGGCTCAATATGCAAGGTTGTATATATTGAGTTTGCAGTTTTGGCTATATTGAGTTTGCAGTTTTGGCTTGGAGGGTTTCTTGAGAATTTGCATAATTTCTTGAAAATGATATTTGATTTTGGAATGGCAAGAATATTTGTTCAAACTTTACATTATTGATTGAATGGAATAATAATATTGCGAGTCGAATGTAGATATGTATATTTTTTTTTTTCATTACTTTTTGGTAATGTCATTTGCCTGAAATTTTCTTTCTTCTGCATGGGAACAAATGGATCTTTTAAATTTGAAATGTCTTATAATGATACATGTAGCTATGGTATTTTATTTAATTTAAGGGCTTTTGATTTTCTTTGTGCATTATTATGACCGTTATTTTGATCACATTGGCATCAGAAATGCTATCTGCCTAGAAACACTACCTAAGCATACCTCCTACCAAATATGCTTGTTCATTTTTGAATTGGTTATCATTTGGTTTTTTTGTGCAGGTTAATGATGAATATATGAGAACTCTTGAGATTCTTAGTAAAAAGCTGAAGTTTTTAGAAGTGGATCCTATGGTCAAATCTTCAAAAGCTCTAAAAGATGTTCAACCCGAAATTTGGAAAAACTCAGCAAAAAGAGTCTCAAAGGTCGCCTTAATATTCATTGGAAAGAAAATGTTGCATTATTTCTTCTATATGATTTTGATGTATGAATTTGAAATCATTTTATGCATGCATTTGTTGTACTATTTTCTTTAGGTTTTATGAATGAATTTACTTTTTTTCGCTTGTCTCGCTAATTGGGCCTATCTTGAAGGGAAGCATCATTTTGTTATGAACCTCTTATATGCAAGAAAAAGACATAGTAAACCTATGCAATTTGAAGTATTATAAGCAATATAATATGACGGGAACTATTTGATTTTTTCCTAACAAGTATTTTGCATCTGTTGCACGTCTTTGCTCATGACTATAAATTTCTTGAAATTAAATGCGGGTGTTTGAATTTATTGTTCGAAGCTTTATGCTTTGAGAAAGCCCAAAACTAACATCCAGATCCTTCAACAAAGTGTTCTGCTGAAATATAAGTGAGTTTTATTTTTTTTGCAATTTTGTATTCCTTTTCGGTATTTCGAGTGATTTTGTAATCTCTTAATACCATGTGATCCACCATCTTTGCATAAGCTGTCTTCATTAAACCATTGTCTCTCGATGTTTGGTTGTATTCAAATATAAAATTAAAATAGGAACAAATATAGCAGTTTTGAACTTGAAGCTTTATGTTGGCTAATTGGAAAGTTGAAGCTCATAGTCATAGGCATCTCAAGCTGATAGTCACTTACAACTGCTTAATATAATAATTGAAATTGTTTTCGTGTAGGCTGACAGTCTCGAAGAGGCAATGGACATTGTTAACAAAAACAAGTACTCGCTATCTCATGCTATTCTCACCGTCAACTGCTAAATTGATTAAAGTCCATTTTTGTGTTTGGAATTGATATTGTCATTTGTTTGCAGATATGGAAATGGAGCATCCATTTTTACAACTTACAGTATAGCGGCGAGGAAGTTCCGAGAATGACATAGAAAAGCGAGCCGGTGAGAAACCCTCAACTTAGGGTTCGTCGTAGTGAATTATTGCAATCAAAGTTAGCGCTCTCTTTTTTTTTATATACTTGCTCCATAGATCTGTCCTTTTGTGTCTGAATTGGCCTCCTCTTGTGTTTTGCTTTTTGTTTGGTTTAGGTTGGCATTAATGTTCTAATTCCAGTTCCATTGCCATTCTTCTCATTTACGGGATCGAAGGCATCCTTTGCAGGCGACCTCAATTTCTACGGTTAAATGACATCTTCTTCATTTACTTATTTCTGTTGTTCTGGCTAAGATATAGATACCACGCTGCCATTGCCTCATCACCTCGATTACTAAACATTAGGTTTCGATACCGTTTTTGGACATTGAAAACATTCGGCTTTTTAAGTTGATGAATTTGTTCCCCATAGATTTACATCATCGATGTGTATCGTATGCGCAGGCAAAGCGGGTATGCAGTTTTACACCCAAATCAAAACAGTAACTCAACAATGGAAGGATTTGCCAAGCCAGGGTGTATCACTAGCCATGCCCACATCCCAAAAGGCATGAAATTTTCTTCACTAAAGCCGATGTAATAAAGTGAAGTCAGACCCCTCACTGTGGAGCTCACTATGGTAAATTAATTTTAACATAACAGTGAGTCCTTTATGTGCAATGTAAATCAATCTAATAACACTGTTGTTTAATAATCAGAGTGCCTTTTCTCCTTTAAATTGTGTTTCAAGGTTTTAATTTTAACATAATAGTGAGTCCTTTTCTCCAGTTCAGGTAATTAGGCAGCAATTTGCAGTGCTCAGAATTCCACTTGAACAAATTGTTGAGCTTTTTTTTACAAGACAGTTACCATACGTTTCACTGCAAAACAGGCAACACCGAATTCAAGAAGAAAATTCAAAAATCCTGCAAAAGGATTAGCTCGAATCGGGGAAGCTTTGGTTCGGTTAGCAATTTCAATGAGAACAATGACAATCTCTTCGCTGCTAATATACATGTGATGAACTCGAAAATGGCGTGTAGCAACTGAAAAAGCTGGAAAAGCGAGTTTTGTTGATTGGTTTCGTGAAATGTGTAGCTATCAATTTGTCGTTTTATTGATTGGTTGTAGAACACTACGAATTTCTTAATGGAATAATAATATTGCGAGTGGAATGTAGATTTGTATATTTTCAATTGAAAATGGAAATGGAAATTAATTTTGAGCATTTTCAGCTATTATTTTTTTTTAAATTACATTTGATAGGGGTTTGAAACCCCTATGTAATCCTTTGACGATAATATAGAGGTTTCAAACCCCTATGAAATCACTACAATTGATAGGGGTTTGAAACCCCTATGAAAGCCTTTGAAGATATTATAGAGGTTTCAAACCCCTATGAAATAATCAAGCTTTGATAGAGGTTTGAAACCCCTATGAAATAGTCAAGATTTGATAGAGGTTTGAAACCCCTATGAAAGCTTGGAAGATAAGATAACACCTTAAAAGATAACACTTTTCATAGAGGTCAAAAACCTCTATGAAAAGTCTTTCATAGAGGTTCAAAACCGTGTACAATGATATATAAATATGCCTGTTGTCGTGCAATAATCTCGCTTGTCTTTGACACCTTGATAACAGATACCGTAGAAGTAGAGGGACGTGTATTGCCTGGAGTAGAAAAACCAGCCCCGATGAGATCCATAATGTCATTGCATAAAGCTAGAATTCATGTATCAGTGTATATCGTATATCCACGTATATCATATACATATACACTTCAAATATAAGATATCTACATATACCCTGATTTTCGCTTCCCAACTTAATCCTCGACTTGTGCTTTCCACTTTTGTATGTTTAAGGATTCAGTTATTCAATTTGATTTGTTTCTCAATATATAGGTTTTGTAAAACCTAGGCTCTGATACCAAAGTTGTTGATACTCATATTGCTAACGAGCCTTTCAACCAATTTGAAACGCGTCCTGAGGTGTTCGGTCGCACCGTTGACCTCAGAAAACATTTCAAACACGAATTCCATCCTATTACTCCAATTGATTATTCCAATTTAAAGGAAACTTTTTTCGTCATTAATTTTTTTTGAAAACTTTGTATTGGAGTTGGCTTTGTAAATTTCGACGCACAAGTGGTGTGTGAAGCCAGTGAACATGCAAAGCATGCAATAGTTTTCTACCGTGGAAAACATGGTAAAATATATACAGTCATCCAAAAGCTTTGAAAGACAAGTCAAAGAGTGTAAACCTAAACCAAAACATGAAACAACTAAGTTCATGATAATATATATACAACCCAGATAACAGTAACTCCAAAAGTAGTAAACTATACATTGTCGAGTCTATAGAAGCTGCTCTACGCTACTTTTGTTGTTTCCTCTTCCCACGATCGTTGCTAATGGATCTTGGTGCTGAAGCCCACAGTAAGTGAACATATGAGTTTTATAAAAATGTCGTGCATGAAAAAAAAGAAAGAAAATATAATGAAAATAAATAAAGTAAACATGTTGCAAGCCTAATCTCATATGGTCCGGGTGATTCCCATGAATCCCCAAAGTGCATGGACTTGGCCCCTATATGAAAGGCATGGTAGAAACCCCCACCAACGATTAGGGGATATCCATTCACATGGACATGAGGTCCCGAGCAATACTGATATACTCTAACTCTGCCTAGGATGATCAAGGTGGTAACTATATATAGTTGGTTACTCCATCAGACCCGTCTGAAAGTTGGAGTTGGCCTTTAAAGGTCTAATGACTATACGCATGGCCTAGCAGTCATGAATGCGATATAGTAATGCAAATTGATATACATGCATACTGAAAGTTAATAAATTCTTATTGTTCACTTACAGTGCATCCCATGTCGAATGCCTCGACCCAAAGTCTAACTTCTCCTACCTCGAGTAGAATCGAACTTTTGTCAACTCCTAACACAATTATTTTATAACAACTTCAATTAACTTTCAACTATTTAACTTGGGTAACTTTTTAACCTTAATAACCTGGAAATTTCTCATATTGAGCAAAAAGGAACTTGTAGAACTTACTTCATACTTTCATAGACTCTAATAATACTTAAATCAGATGACAAATGAATAAGTTATGAATTTTCCAATATAGCTTATTGATTAGGTGAAGTTCATTTATTTTGATCTAATGAAACCTCTCCAAATCAATGTTTTTGCAATTAAATCTTCAAAACTTGACACCAAACATCGAGAAACCATACCCAACCTAATTCAATATATTTCCATAGCCCGTGGAGTCAATTTGGACAAAAACCAATAATTCAATTTGTCATGAATCCTAATGTAAATCAATTTTAACTACAAAAATCTTTAAAATAATTATCAACTGAATTGCATCAATTCATTTCACTAAAACCCTAACCCACATCGGTACGATTTATTTCAAATCGGCGCACATTAACCTAATACGTGATTTCAAAATAATCCTTACCAATTCCTATCAAAACTTCGTGAAAGAAATAGAGAAATCACGTTAATTCAAATTGAATTGAGAGAAATGAACTGAATTGAGAATTTACCAAATTGCTGACCAAATACCTCATTTCCACCGTGAAACTCAAAATGACCATCTCGTGATCCTATACAGTGTTGCAGAGTGAATCCAGATGAAGATTGGACATATGGAGATCGGCGAGCGAAAGAAAGAATGGAAAGGTTTAGAAACCAAAACGTAAGAAAATGTTTTGTCGAGAGCGTTTAAAATAAATCTTCATTTGGTTTTTTTATATTTATACCTAAACCCTCAGCTGCTTGTCAGTAACTTAATTTATTTTTATTTTTAATTTCAAAAATTTATATTTTGTCGTGTTTTGACTTCTGATGCTCATTTTGCATCTGATGGTTATCCAAATTAAGCCAATCTCTCGAAAAAATAGTTTAACTCCATAACATGTTCATAACACTGATTTTGGTCATGCCAAAACTCCTAAAATCTTAACTTTGTTAACGACACACCAAACACTTATGGACCAATTTTCTTGCCATACTTAGCCAAACATGCATTAATTTGGACCCAATCTCAACCTCAACAACCACCAACTAACATGCAACTTGAGGCAAAGTTTTGTACCAAATTCATTCTCATTTTATATTATCACCAATCTCGACTTGTATGTAAACCGAGGCATATAATTAATTCAAATTAGATTATTAGCTTATATATATTTCTTTGATTAGAGTTATGTATTTTTTTACAATACAAAATAAACAGAAACTCGAAAGATAAATCCAACCTTGCCTAGCCTAATATTTACCTACATGCTGGTCCTAACCATGCTACCCACATAGTCATCGCACATCTTGAGTCTCGCCACGTATATTATATTATATTATTATTTAAATAATATATGCGCCGAAATATATAAGAAATAAATAAGTTATACAGTCCGTTATGTCGAGCACGACTGTGCGACCCGATCGAACTTGGTTCAAGGCCTCCGATCTGGTCGAATTGGGATGAGTTCGATCTAATTTGGTGACAGGTCATCACAGTTACGCTCCAGAGTAGCTTAGAATAGTGGGGGGATGATCGAGTTGTTTTTATTTTTATGGGCTTTAAGCAAGTTCGCATTATAAACTTTCTTATTTGTTTAATTATTTATTTCATTAATAAAATTATTAGTTAGGTGCATATCCAGATCAAATATCCAAAATTTATGAATTTTCAATCGATCTTACCTTTACATTCACCTTTAGGAAGGGTATATAAGTTACTTCTGAAATAAAATTGCAAAATAACAAAATTTAGGCCTAGGAAATCCTCAACGACTCTACATACCATCAGGAATTCTTGGAAAAATCGGTAGCAGAACACATGAAATTTAATGCAAATTTGGAGTCTAGTAAATCTCCAACAATTCGCCTTACAAAAGAATCACTGCTCAAATTAGTGGGTCACTGCATCTTACTAACCCTCACTTAATACCGATTCACATAGCGATTCCCATTGATTCCACTAAAAAAAGAATCATTGGGAATGATTTTTGGTTTTTAAAACCAAAACCCTAAAATCGCCACACAAACCAACTCATTAACACGAATAAACCATTGCACCCTTTTATAAAAATACCAATTTCTTGCCTAGATTCAACCATCATATGCCCAGCCTTAGTCTATTTAAGTGATTCCTACCTCTAACTAGCTTCATTCAACACTTCATACATTGAATTTCAAAGAGTAGAACTATGCTAGGGTTTAAGGAATTTGGACTTTGAGCTTGGAATACTAGGTTAGAGGAGTTCAGGAGCATATATATTGAGAGACTCACTCTCAAGAATTTAGTTACACGACCCTAGCCCTTATTGTAATGACCCAAATCGCTAATAGCGAATTTGTCTATAATCGGGGTCATTGACTTGTAACGTGGCCTGAGCGTGGGTACACAATTCAACATTTGACACGTGGACTGAAATATGTGATATTTTTTTAGTGATGGATGCCTAGTGTAATGTATGTGTGTGCACTATACCCACATGTTTTATTTACTTTGATTAGTTCAATTAACTCACCGCGCAAGTGGGGACACTCCTTAGGATGCGTGTATACATGGGATCGGGTAGAGAATGATATGGTTAGTCTCAAATTTGACATTAAATATTAATATGGTCAAGTAACTTATTTACTTAGCCCATGGTTGAGACCAAATCACTTACGAGGCTTAGAATTTAAATAAAATATTGCACACATGCATATGCCTCGAGATGCATGTTGAAGTCGGGGCACCAGATGCCGAATAGTCTTGTGTGAGTGGGACCGCAAATGTGTTGATTATGTAACTAATTTAATTAACTATATGTATAAAAGTACCTAAGTAAAATTAATTAAATCAATTGATTAAAAATATCTGTAGTAGAATGAAAATTTGATGAACCACATGATTTCCTCGAGATTCACACTGGAATGGAATCTCAAGAGATTTAAGTAGGAATGTGTTGACAAGTCAATAATTAAACATATTTTATAGTGTAATTTAAGTTGATTTAATATATAAATTATAATATTACACTAGGTATTCTCTTGTTTTTGTTAGTTCAAGATTTAAATAAGAAAATGAAGAAATGGAAGAAAGTAGTAAGTAGAGCAAAATAGTCAAACTGAAAAAGGTGTCCACCGATTAGCCAGCGATTTGTGATAACATTAGGAATCACCGCCTAAACTGGTAGTTGAAAAAAGCCTACGAATCCAAATCGAATTGGAAAATGAACTTGAAACTTCCAGCTAAGTCGGTGGAGCACAAAGAGCTAAACTCAGTGATTTACTCAACGATTTGTGTACAAGTTAGGAATCACTGATAAATCACCGAGGTTGGTGACTGATTTTTTAGATAAGAAAGAGGAATTTATACTTATCTAGAAGATGTACTCTTAAGGAATATATATATATATATATATATATATATATTCATATAGGACCAGAGAGTTTCGAAATGACTCTCTCCACTCACTTTTTTTTTCTTTCTTATTCTTTTTAATTTTCCATTATTCTTCTTTCAACCTCTTATCTTTCAAGTTTAGTTTTATATGTGAAGCGACAATGAAGCTTTGATTAAGAGGTATTTATTTATTTAATTATAACTTTTAATTGCATATTTGCTTTGTTAATTTCTAGCATGTATGAGTAGTTAGTTAATCTAAACAAACCCTAGACATGTAATATACTTTGGATTAATATGTAGTTATAATAATGAAATCATGTACTCAAATATTTTAAATTGATTCATATACGTCAATCACAGATTATACAAGTTATTTTTGCATATTACAATTAGTAATTCTTTATGTCTAGTGCATAGTGGCCAATATGTTCCTTAATATAGAGTGTTCAATTCTATTTCTATAGTTATTGACAACAATTATAGAAGTAGTAACTAGATTAATCTATATGGCTTTTCCCGAGAGGATGTTCTAGGTGATTGTGTTCTAAGTTGTTTATTATGCGGCTTCAGTTAATATTAGCTTAGATTAGACGTGATTTTCATTGAGTGAAATGCTATCGTATTTTTATGGTGTTGCATTTTATCTAATTGGTAAATTTACAATGATAAGAATGTGCATTTCCATTGAATTTAGGAAAATCGATGGCTGACTAAAGGCTATCAACTTATTATAAATTAGGATTTAATGATTCGCAGATTCTATATGATATAATTATAACTATGATGTTAAGCGATGTTATGATCTAGTGTTTGAAAACAATCAAAGTATATTAGAATGTTTAGTGTGGGTTTGTTTAGATGCTTATTAGATATTTTATTTACATTGATTTACAAATTATTTGAATTATTAGTTCGAGTTTTATTAGGTTAGTTTAATAAATCAAAATTGTTTATGGTTTAGTTTTTTTAATTAATTGTTATTTTGTTTGTATTTTATTAAATGTTTAATTCTCATTTAATTAAATTAACTAAATTAAAACAAGTTAAATCTGGTACAACTTTAGGGTAGCTTTAATTCTTAAGAGATTTGAAAAATCCCTGTAGAGACGATATCCAATTTACCACTACTACAAGTTAATAGTAAAATATGAAAAATTATTGTGCACACTCGACACGTGTCAGTATTTGGGCTGGTTGCCAGAGATTGTAAAAATAATTTCTTGGAAAACTCTTGTTAAGTTATATAATATAGCTAAACACGAGGAAGAATTAACTTTAAGGCAATCGGATAGGAATGTCACGGCTTGAACCTACGTGTATAATTTTCACAACATAATTTTCAGAATTCAAATTGAAGTTCGGGCTCATAAATTCTTTACCATGTTTCTATGGTGAGAATATTGAAGATGCTTAAAAGTCTATTAGAGAGTTCGTACACAAAGTAAGCACGCTAAAACCTAAAGATATAGAAATAGATTATATTAAATTAAAAGCTTTTCTTTCCGTATTGAAAGGCCACGCTTTAGATTAGTTATCCCGCATTCCTCAAAATTTCATAACCAATTGGTCAGAGACTCTACAGCTCTTTTGTGATCAATATGTCCCAGCAAGACAAATTAGTTTATATAAAAAAAAATAGTAATGGTAGGATGGAAATTGGAGAGATTTTTGATGAATTTTGGGATAGGTACTAAAGATTGATTTTATTATGTCCAATGCATGAATTTACAGAAAAACTTTAATCCAATATTTTAATGAAGGATTAATCACTTAGAATGAAGATTTTTAGATATTTTAAGTGGAGGGTCTTTGCTCAATAAAACACCAACTCTAGCAAGAGAAACTACAAATAAATGGCTAAACAATAAAAGCAATATGGTGAGAAGAGTGAACTAATAAAAAAAAACTTAAGTGACATGAATATGACATATAAAACACCACAAGATAAAATAGACGAGCTAAAAGCCATGTATGAATTATTACTAAAAGACAGATCAAACAAAGTAAAATCTTGTCATGAATTAAGTTATTCTAATGATGAATACCTTTTGAAACAACAAACCAAAATAAAAGAAGCTAATGCTATAATGAACCAATATGATAAGTTTGTTAATTCCAATTATAACTTTAATAATTATGCAAATTACCCACAATTGAATGTAGATAATCATATTAAGAATTAGGGTTATCAAAAGTATAAAACATCAAATAACTCAAACATTACAAAATGATATGACTGAATTGAAAAACCAATTGAGTCAAATGACAACACAAATGGGTCAATTTGTAAATCAAGAGAAATTACCATCTCAACCTTATCCTACTATATATGAAAAGAACCAACCATAACATTAAGAAGTGATAAGCTGATGGATGAACCTAAAATACCGGACCAATTAGTTTCTAGAAAAGAAATAGAAGCAAAACTAGAAAAGAAATTGAAGTAACAAGTGACAAGATTTCCAACGAAAAAGTATAATGAACTTGATAAAGATAGGCCAATTAATGTAAAACCACAATTCCCTTATTATTTGGAAGACAATAAAAATGCTAAGAAATTGCAAGAAGAAAAATAAATATCTGATATATTAAAGAAAGTAGTAGTTAATATACCTTTGTTTGAAGTCATTCAAAATGTACCTAAATATAAAAAAATTATAAAAGATTTATGCACTAATAAGATTAAGGCTAATGAAAAGGTGAGTCTAGGAAAATACGTAATTGCACTAATTCAAAAGAATATACCTCCTAAATATTCTAATCCAAGAATTTTTTCGTTCCATGTATAATTAATAATAAAGGAATTTCTAAAGCATTGTGTGATCTGGGAGCCTCCATAAATGTTATGCCTTTGTCTATTTATTTACAAATGACAAACGTACATTTAGAAGAAACTGGTATAATCGTACAATTAGCGGATATATAAACTGTTAAAACAGTATGGTTACTCGAAGATGTACTAGTTAGGGTTAATGATTTAGTCTTCTCAGCATATTTTTATGTCTTAGATATGAAAGAATATAATTTCTCTCATAGGACTTCTATAATCTTAGGAAGACCGTTTTTGAAATTAGCAAAAACAAAGATTGATGTTTCAAATGGAACATTAACAATGCAAGTAGATCATGAAACAATGAATTTTACTATATATGATGCAATGAAATACCCAATGGATGTTTCTTCCATATGCACAATAAATATAATGGATCTGTTTACAGACAAATCTTTAAGAAAAAATGAAATAGATAAATTGGAACTGGCAAGTAAAGATTTATAAGAAGATAATGATAGAGACGAGGAAGCAAAAGAGATAATAAGTACCTTGTAATCATATAATGAACTACTAGAACTTACGTATTACCTAGACTTATCTATATCTTATTCAAAACTTTTACCTTCTATAGTTAAAGCCCTAGAATTAGACATAAAAACCTTACCATATCATTTGAAAGTTGTTTATTCAATGGACTGTGATAAATTACCAGTCAAAATTTCTAATAAATTAACTAGTCCAGAAGAAAATAAGTTGATAAATGTATTGAAAGATTTTAAAGGAGAAATAGGATGGACCATAACTGATATTAAAGGAATATGTTCAGCTACGTGCATGCATAGGATAAACCTAGAAATTGATACATACAAAAGCTTCTAGACAACCTCAACATAGATTAAACCCACATATGATGGACATAGTAAAAACTGAAATATTAAAACTATTAGATGCAGAAATGATATTTTCAATAGGCAATAGCAATTGGGTACGTCCAATCCAAATAGTCCCTAAAAAGACAGGAATTACAATAATAACAAATGAACACGAAGAATTAGCACTAATTAGAATCTAAAATAGTTGGACAATATGTATAGATTGTAGAAAGCTGAATGCCTCAACTTGGAAAGAACACTATCTACTCCCGTTTATAGATCAGATGTTAGAAAGATTAGCTGAAAAAATCCATTATTTCTGTCTAAATGGTTATTCATGATTTCACGAAATACCTATAGCCCTAGAAGATCAGGAAAAAAATATTTTTACCTGCCCCCTCGGTACATTTACTTATAGACATACGCCTTTTGGCTTATGTATTGTACCTGCAATGTTTCAAAAGTGTATTGTTGATATTTTCTGTGATTATGTAGAAAATGTCATTGAAGTTCTCATGGATGATTTTATGGATTATGGTAATTCTTTTGATGAATGCTTAGTTAATTTAACTAAAGTACTTAAAAGATGCTTAGAAAAGAATTTAGTACTAAATTATGAAAAATGTCATTTTATGGTAATCAAGGACTTATATTAGGACATATAGAGTCACATAAAGGAACAGAGGTAGATCCTGCAAAAACTCATGTAATCAAAGTGTTACCTTACCCCACCACGGTAAGGAAATACATTCATTTCTTGGACATGTAGGATTCTATAGAAGATTTGTAAAAGATTTCTCTAAAATTACACAACGTTTATGCAAACTTTTACAAAAAGACATTCTTTTTGAATTTACCAATGATTGCAAGACAGCGTTTGATAAATTAAAAGATTCTTGAACAACCACACTTGTGATAAAATCATCAGATTGGTCGTTACCCTTTGAAATTATGTGTGATGCAAGTAACTATTTAGTTGGAGCGATTTTAGGTCAAAAATTAGGAAAATAATCTCAGGTTATATATTATGCTTCTAGGACACTAGATCCAACTCAACAGAATTATACAAATATTGAAAAGGAACTTTTAGCAGTAGTGTTTGCCTTAGAAAAACTTAGACCATATTTATTAAGAACAAAGGTAATAAGTTTATTTAGATAATGCAATTTTGCGATAATTAATGACAAGATGCAAAATATAGAATAATAAGATGGATACTATTTCAACAAGAATTAGAACTAACTATAAATGATAACAAAAATGAGCCAAAAATCTAGTAGCAGACCAATTAAGTAGAGTAGAAAATGGAAAACCACCTATACCATTAAGGGATGGATTTTCGGATGAATACTTATATAGTATAAAGATTGATGGCCCATGGTAAGCCGATATAGTCAATTATCTTACCATCAATTGGTTATCACCGTACTTAACGAGAGCTCAAAGGAATAAAATTAAAAAGGTTCTAAACATTATTAATGGGATGATCCCTATTTATGGAAGTTTTGTACCGACCAAATAATTAGGAGATGCATACCACGTTCATAAGTACAATCAATTATATCTCATTGCCACACTTATGCATGTGAAGGACATTTCAGTCTAAGTAGAACTGCTCATAAAATTTTAGATTTCATATTCTTTTAGCACACTCTATTTCATGACTGTTTCCTTTATATAAAATCTTGTCCAAATTGCTAACGAACTAAAAACTCAGGACATAAAAATCAAATGCCTTTAACTCATGTTCTGTTCTATGCAGTGTTCGATGTATGGGGTACAAATTTCGTGGGACCTTTTCCACCATCAAATGGCTATGTTTATATTTTACTTGATGTAGATTATGTGTCAAAGTGGGTAGAAGTAAAAGCTACAAAAACTAATGATTCAAAAATAGTTATAGATTTCCTTAGATAAAATCTTTTACAGTTTTTGGAGCACCTAGAGCACTTATAAGTGATAGAGGTACACATTTTTTGTAATCGATTAGTTGCTAATCTACTTGCTAAGTACAACGTCATACATAGGACATCTACTTCATATCACCCACAAACTAATGGACAAGCTGAAACATCGAATAGAGAACTTAGGTCAATACTAGAAAAAATAGTTAGTTCAACAAGTAAGTATTGGAATATTAGATTAGAAGGCACATTATGAGTATATAGAATAACATTTAAGACATCCATAGGCATGACACCTTATATGTTAGTATTTGGAAAAGCATGTCATTTACTATTAGAACTAGAACATAAAGCCTATTGGGCAATAAGAAAATGTAACATGAATTACAATGAAGCAAAAATCAACGTAAGTCGAGTTTTAAGAATTAAAAGAAATTAGGAATGACGCATATGAAAATGCATCAAACGGTAAAGATAAAACCAAAGCATTTCATGATAAGAAATTAGTTTGTAAAAATTCTCAAGTAGGAGATAAAGTTCTACTCTTTTGTTCAAGACTTAAATTACTCCATGGAAAACTTTGTTCGAGATGGATGTAACCTTATCTGGTTGTCAATTTACTACCTCATGGTGCAGTAGTTTTAGAAAGCATAGAAACAAGAAAAATACTTAAAGTAAATGGTTATAGGTTAGAACCTTATTATGAAAATTTTATTGATCAAGATATGGAGATCATCAATCTTGAGGCCGACCAACAAAGTCCGCAAAGTAATGAAAATGAGTTCAATGTTCGCATCCACAAGAGTGAAACCTTTAAGAATGAAACCATTATACTATAAATGTATAAGAAACTACGTAATAAGAAGAAGAAATCAAAGAAGCAGCAAACTGACGAGCATCAACCTGAAGCTCAACATAAAAAAAGGAAGCAACCGACATAAGAAGAATTCATTAATGAGCAACTAAAGCCTCAAGATTTAGGACATTTTATTAAGATTCACAATGATGATCTAGGGAAACTCTTCCTTGACGTGATGATCAATGATGTTAGTTTCCTTGGTGTTTTACTTAACATAGAAGCTTATATGAATATCTTACTGGAACAATGGTGCAGAAAAGCCAAGCTAAAGATTTATTTTACACCACCTTTCGTTGTCCACAAAATAAATGGTGATAACATCTTTCCACTAGAAATGTCAATGAATGTGCCAGTGCAAGGGGGACGATTCATGTATCTCACCAACTTCTTGGTAGTAACACAAATAGAGAAAAATGATGTGATATTGATGGGATGTATTTTTCTCAAGACAGCAGGAGCTATTCTCAATGTCGAACAACATATAGTTACACTTAGGATGGGAAACAATTATATGTATCTTTAGGATGCACACAAGATGGACGACTACGTCAACGAAGACAATTATGATGTTGTTATGAAGGAGAGACTTCCTATCATGATGAATATCCTGAAGGACATTATGCAGATTCTGAGAATGATAAGGAAGTTGAAGACGTTAAGAATAATGAAGAATCGACTGATGGTCAGTTCGACTTGCTCAAACTAAACGACAAGTTACCTTATCCACCAAGTAGAGCCAATGACTATAAATAAGAGAGCTCTATTGGAAGTAGCCCATACTGTATATTAATTTTCAGTTTTAATAGTAAGATTAGTTAGTTATTTTTCTATTCTCTCAACTTTTGACTCTTATAATGGAAGTATTTTTGGATTACAATCTTGGAATAATTTCATATCAAGGGGGTTGATCGAGTCAATGTCTTTCTATTTTACTAGATTTAGGATAGTTAGTATATTTATTCTCTCTCATTTTAACTCTCTTTTGGGATACGCCAGTTGAGAGGGAGATGATCGAGTTGTTTTTCAATTGAATCTTTTTGTTTTAAAATTATTTTAAGTAATAAAGCATTTATCGAGTATATTATTCCCTAATTAAATGTCCAAATTAATTTTTATAATATCTCTTGTTGAATATAGATAATTCTACCTTAATTATGATTGTTACATGTGATAATTAACTAAATATAGCATATACAGAAAAACAATAGAAAAAGACTCAGTAATTTCCTAGCGATACCAATTAACAATGAGAATCGCTATGTAAATCGCCAGTAGTTTGTAGGTTTTTAAGTCAAAATTAACTCAACAATTTGTCAATGATTTTGGCCTTATACTAGGATTGACTGAACTAATCGATGGACCATTGGGAACCCATAATGTGTAAGATCGGCCGACGTATAGAAAGTTGGAAAAGGGGTTTGTTATCAAGGGGAGGGAGACTCACTATGTTAATTTCGGTGTTATCAACTCTACCAAATCTCTATCTCTCATTGTTTCAGATCCTAGTGGGGGTTGTCAAGAGGATTGAACAAATGGTGAAAGCCTTCCTATGGAGTCGAATGGGGGACAAAGAACCGAATCACCTAGTCTCTTAGAAAAAAGTAAGCCGACCGAAAGAAGTAGGAGAACTGGGGGTTGAGACCTTATCAATACAAACAAGGCTCTTGTAATGAAGTGGATATGGAGGTTCCAACATGAACCAATAGCCTTATGAGCACAAGTAATTTAGAGCAAGTATAGGATGGATAAAAACAACTACAATACGGAAGACGCGAATAAAGGGAGCTCTCGAAATCCATGGCGATTTGCGATGAGTTGTCTTCCTAAATTCATGAGGGGTATTAGGGTGCAAATAAGAGATGGTAGACACATTAAGTTTTGGAAGGATCCATGGCTGGCCAAAAGTAGGTTAGCTGAGGAGTTTCTTGCTCTCTTTGCTTCAACTACTAGACATGATCTTCTAGTATCGGAAACATTTACTAATCAAACAAATGAAGGAGAAGGGGGCTAGTTGTTGAATCTAAGAAGGCATCGAACAACCAAAGGGGAAGAAGAAGCTAATTTACTGGGGGGAGAAACTACAAGGGATGAATCTGTTAAGAAATAGGGAAGATTAGAGGGTATGGAGGGGCAATGGTAACGATATATTCATGATGAAGGATGCAAAGATCCTAATAAGGGAAGGACAAGGAACAAATAGGTGTGGAGGATAAAGGAAAATATGGGAATCTTGCAGTCCCCCTAAGTTCAAATTTCTAATTTGGTTGATATGGAGTAAAGGCATCAACACCATGGATAATCTACAAAGAAGAAGGTCGAATTGGACCTGTTTGCCTTCTAGATGCTCACTCTGCTATAGGGATTGTGAAAAACTAGATTAATTATTCTTAAGGTGTCCGTTTACAAAATGGATATGGGGGAAATATGGAGAGATAATAAGATCATGGGAATGCATGTTACAGAGGTTAGACAAGTACTGGCGGAGGAAGCGACACCAAACAGTGGTATAAAACAAAGGTTGCTATGGCGAGTAGAAGCTCGAGCAATTCTATGAGAGATATGGGAGGATTCAACAACTAGAAATAGGGATGGGGGATGGATTTGGGTGACACCAGAAGCAAAGAAATAGGGATGGACTAGACTGGACCAAAGTTTGGCTCCTCTATTGGGAGGGTAAAAGGAATTTTTTTTAGGGGTATGCCCCTAAGGTTGTTTACGCGGTTGTAATTTTCTTTCTCGCTTTTGTAATCCCAGTCGTACGAGCAAGGGCTCAACTTAGTTGATTCAGTGCAAGTATGACACCATCTCTAAAGGAGTTTCCCATATTGGCTCGTCTGATGTATGGAGGAATGGAGGTAATCTTTTTTGGGACAAAGTGTTATTCCCCTACTTTATTGGTAAGGGTTATTTTCAACTTTTATTTTGAGGGAAGTACATTGTTTCTCGCCTGTACATATACTAGTTTACATATTTTGGCTATATTGAAATAAAGTCTTGTTCCTATAAAAAAAAGTCGACTGGTGCGTGACTCTATTTTTAGGGATATTTTCAATATTATGAGATCAAACATATGATTAAGTCAAATTGAACTCCAAGGATGAAATTTCTATTAGTTGGGAAGATTGTAATGGCCCAAATCGCTAAAAGCGAATTTGTGCGTAATTACCCAAGACGTGGCCTGATAGCGGGTATGCAGTTCAACACTCGACATGTGGATCGAAATATACTATATTTTTTAGTGATGGATGCATAGTGTAATTTATGTGTGTACACTATACCAGGATGTTTTATATACTTTGATTAGTTCGATTAGTTCGGTGCACAAGCAAGGACACGCCTTGAGATGCGTGCGAGCATGAGACCAGGTAGAGAGTGGTATGATTAGTCTCTAATTTAACATTAAATATTAATTTGGTCAAGTAAATTATTTATTTTGCCTATGGTTGAGATCAAATCAATTACAAGGCTTAAAGTTTGAATAAAATATTACACGCATGCATATGCCTTGGGATGCATGCAGAAGTCGAGCACCGGATGCCAGATAGTCTGGAGTGAGTGGGATGACAAATGTGTCGATTATGAGATTAATTTCTTTAACCATATATATAAAAGTACCTAAGTAAAATTAATTGAATAAATTGATTACAAATGCCTATAATTGGATGAAAAATTGATGAACCACATGATTTCCTCGAGATTTGCACTAGAATGGAATCTCATGAGATTTAAGTAGGAATGTGTGTTAGTAGATAAGAGTTGGTGGAATTGGTAGGAGCAAATGGAAGCCATTGATGGCCATTAAGATGTGTGTGTGCTTTTGATGAAATTTAAAACTATACAAACAAAACTTGGTGCTCGATTTTAACATGCAAGAAAAATAACTTTGAAAAAAAGTTCAGAGCTTAAGAGTTGCTTGAAATGGTGGTTGCTGATAGCAAATTCATCGAGTTGGAGGAGAATTCATCTACTAAAGTAGGAGATTTAATCCTAGGAACAACTATGCACACTAGGTAACAAATCTCATGTTCTTTAATTTGAAACTTTAGCTATATGGGTTTGTTTGAATCCAAACACCAGCGACACTTTCAAAACTTGCTTTTCATGCTGATAATTTAACTCTCAAGAAGTTTTTAGTTTGGTTTTGAAATCAAAAAATTACGAATTTTTGAAATTCATGAAGTTGTAAAATGAAAATTCTGCATGTTGTTGTTATGAACCAGCCTCTGTAATTTGGTCATAACTTTCTCATTGTAAATCACAATGGACCCATTATGGTGGCAAGTGAAAGCTAACTCAAAGGGGAACAAAGTTTGTATACTGAAAGATTTTAAAATTCAAACATTTTATTGTCAAAAAATCATCAACAATTTTGATGTTGAATATGAGATTTTTCGGTTCACAGTTTTAATAATGTCTTGCTGTTTTGAGCATAACTCTGTCATTTCTTATTGGATTGAGATCATATTTTACTATGATGTTTTAGGTATGTTTGTAGGTTTCAGTAAAACTATTTGGGTCATAGTGGTAAAATATCCATATCTCCCTCATTTTTTTTACCGAAATTGCGCGAACCTTATTGTCCTAGAAAGCTAAGACATAGCTCTAAAATATTTTATGTGGAATACAATGCATTATTTTAACATTTTTGTAATTGAAATCAACTCATAAATTGTTGCGCCAAAACTATCTTTATTTATTGAAGTAGATTTTAACATAAACAAAGTATTAAGGGGCTAATTGTGAAATATTAGACTTTAAAACCATTTAACCAACCTAAAAAAAGTTAAATTAGATTTGTTAGTATAACTCAAGAGCTTAGAGAGGACTTATAGGGTGTGGAACGCAAGTTTGGATCAGTCGAGGGCCAGTTTAATCTAGGAATTGCGTGCATTAATGTAAATAAACATGATAAGGCACTTCTCTCCATTTCATTTTCGTTATTAAGTTGATATTCAGTCATTTGGACTGTTTTACTACTGATTTATTATTCCTAATGCCATGCCTTATATATAATTTTATGTCTATGGTTTCCTATGCTATAGTTACTGTGTAATGACTTGTCGCATGTCATTCCTTGTCTTGACTAAATTCTACGTTGGATTCCTTTACTGTTTTTGATTCCCGAGCTGCTGAACTTCCTTTACAACTAGCATGCTATGATTTGTTTATTTCTTATGGGTGGTTGTACACCTCCATGTCAATATGCTTGTGATAAAGTACTCGTATTTATGTAATCTACAACTTCGACTTATTGTCAAGTAGGTTTAAGATAATCCACTAGTCTAAGTTCACTATTATAAGAGTTGCACGGCTCATGACGTATAGGACTTGGCGATGCCAACACTCAACACAATTGATGTTTCCTTATCTTATGAGTAGTTTGTCACACAGGGTTAGATTCACTGGGGATGTCGACACTCCATACAGCTGATGTTACTAGCACGACATACGGGGTTAGATTCCTTGGGGATGTCAACTAACTCAACCTAGATTTGCGTGACTTCTCAATTTTTCATCCTTTGTAGTCGCTTGGTGATCTCTTGCATACTTTTCATTTATGCTTTCTTTATTCATTGCTATTGTATGCTTTAAGTTATCGTTCTTTGTATATTTTAGAAATGTGGATAAATGGCTTCACGATTTACTTTTACTTATTGTACTTACCGTTTATTTTGTGACGATTGGTTCAGACACTTCGATTAGTTGATCAGGGAAGGAAAAGATCGAAGACAACTTTTGAGCCTTCAGCATGTTGTTTATGCTACTTTTATAGGTGATCATTTGTGTATTTATTACTTACGTCTTTTTGTATAATTTTAGGTTATATATTTGGTTGAGAGACTATACTCTCCATCCGATGCATGTATTTCTTTGTTTGATTTCATGTGATTATCTATTTACCTGGTTTCTATAGTAGGTATTTTTATTATGCTTTCGCAAATTTCACTAAGTATTCCGCTGATAATATTAAAATGATAAAAAGTTTTATTTAACTTTGAAAATCACAACTAACAAGTAATGAATAATATTTATCCTTTACACCTATAACGAGGTGAATGAAACAAAGGGCTGACAAATACATTGTTAAGTCCTACGTGGCTGAGATTAGGACTTAATGACAGGATTAGGCCAAGCGGTGCCGTGTTTGGAGGAACCGGCCGTCACATTTATTTTGATGAAATTTCGATTACTTGTGCGATTTTAAAAAATTCCTCATTCGATTTCAAAATTTTTTGTGAATCCCATTTTTGATAAATTGAATGAATAGGTTCTAATAGATTCAATATCATAATGGCAGTGACTGTTGTTTTACAAATAGCATATTCTTTAAATTTTTTAGTTTACACAAAGTAGAAAGTGTTCACAAAATGTTTGCAATTAAATTTTCTACAAATGAAAGGTGTAATTTATGATTTTTTGAAAGTACATTTAATAAATTTGATCTCATATTTTTGACTCTCATAATTTTCAAATAAGTTTTGAAAAAATTTCACTCCTTTATGCAAAATTGTTCCGTGTTTTCTCTATAGCAATTTGATTTTCAACAACTACCCGCTTTAAGTCTGTTTTTGTATCAAATACATGATTTTGGTTTACCATTTTATAATAGTGATTTGATCATAATGACGAGAAGGGATTTTGGAAGAGGTAAAAATAGTGCACAATAGAAAGGAAAATGGGTTATGATAGAAAAATCGAAGAAGAACCGTATGAGTCAATAAATGTCAATTCAACCCACGAACATTAGTATTAGAGAGGACTTTGACTGCCTAGAGTTAAACGCATAAGTTCCCTATGATCCTATGAGATTCGTTAGTCCCATATCGTAAAAAAGATACTTTCGAGATACGAAAATATTTATCATACTCGAGAAAGGACTCCGAATCTAAAATGTGAACAAATATGAAGGCAAAATCATAAGCATCGTATGGTAAAGATAGTAGGAACACCTTCTTAGGGATTACGAAGGTAAATTAGAAAAGGGATGCTCGAGATTAGTTCACCAATTTTACACGAATGGACATGTGAGTGGAAGTCATAAATAAGTGATTGTTCAAGGAAAGAAGATTGATATTTTACCCAAGGCACTGAACATACATTATGAACTTCCGAATTCAATAGTTAGACAGGATTCCAACTATCCCAACATAAATTACATTCCTAAAAGAGTTTACCCATCCAAGATAATTCCAGAAGCCTTAGAGGTAATTCTTGGATGAGGATTTGCTCTCCATCTAAATGGTCACCCAAAGTTCATCAAAACCACCTATTTTAAGAAAACCACTAAACGTTGGGGCTACATCATAGGTGCCTACCTATACTCCACTACGCAACACTTTGAAGTGAAAAGCCGTAGAGCCACTTTACTCTACCACATTGCTATGAAGACTGGGTATATCGACATTAGATATATAATTCAAGATGCAATGAGACACGTAATGACGACTATGAAGAATGACAACTTATCATTCCTGATTTTAATCACCCAGCTATGCATGAAGCCCGAAGTTGGTTTCTACGAGATGAAATTCGATGTGCTACCTTAGTGGACCATCACAGATGCTACGATTAAGAGGATGAGCAATCAATGGATCAGAAGAAGAGAAGGACATCAATGAGATAAAAAATCCTAAATTGAAGACTGTACTATTAGGCATAGAATCCACGCAAGCACACAAGAAAAGCAAAGAGAGAACCGAGTTTGATGGTTAGAGTACATGTTCTGGTAGTAGAGTGCAGTTCTTCATCTATAACAAAAGCTTAAAGGAAAGGATTTTCAAATCCTAATTTTTAGCTTTTCATCGTAATGAGAAGCAAATTTGAAGGAATCACGAGATGTTTGATGAGAATGAAAGAACTCTGGCATGCCACCATTCCATGTCAAAAAGGAGGAAGATGGAATGTTTACTAGATCTTAGGAGGAGCATCAACATTCCTTCGAAGCATTTGAGATTTCTATTGGGTGTTTATAACTCCGCTGATAGCTACACTTCACAACCTAGTGCAGCGAGGAATGATGGCGAAGCTGAAGAGACCGACAATAAATTTACTTCTGCAAAGAGTACATTGTAATATTTTGATACATTTGCTTGTTTGTGTGGAATGTGAACTCTGCTTAAACCTTTAATAAGAAATAAATGCTTTACTCTAATGTGTATCTCTTATATATGATGGTTATTGATCTAATTTTGATAAGCAATTTATGTTTCATATTTAATTCTTTTATGTTTCACGAGGTATATTATTTTGTTAAATAACATGAATTTATTTCTAAACCTTGAAGACAAGGTTTGGAATGACTTTTGAGGTATGTAGTTGAAGTGAAATATAAAAAAGCTAAGTTTGGAAGACTCGATAGGTAGAATTTATTTGATTGAATTTTTTTAAAAATTTTTCACAATTAAGGGTATTTGACAAGTAAATAATTAAACATGTTTTACAGTATATTTTAAGACGATTTTAGATGTAAAAGAGTATATTACATGGGGTTTTCTCTTGTGTTTGATATTTCCGGTGATAATTGAATATATGAAGAAATAGTGTAAAAAGGGAAGGAAATGAATGATTTGACCAAGTGGGAAGATTGCATAAAGAACCATCATCAAGGAATCAAGGAAAAACTAGATTTTATACACGGTGATTTTTCAGTGATTCCTATGTACCTATAATCGCTACATTGATCGATGGAAACATGGACTTCAATTCTAATGACTTACTCAACGATTCCATTCAAATCTGAATCGCTGAGGAATTGCGTGTGATGATTTCATGGATTTTAGATTACAACAAAGATTTTAAGTCAGTTTAGGATATGTATTACCTAATATATTATAACTATAAACCTTAGACTGTGAAATTAAGAGCATTTTGATAGTTTTACACTTTTTGCTTTACTTTGGAGACTATTCATAATTGTTTCTTTTTGCTTTTGGAGAAGATTGAAGATTCAAGTTATCAATAAGGTATTTTTAATTATGTCTTTCAATTATTATATTATGGTGTCATTTATTATCATGAGTGAGTTGTTTGTTAATCTAAATAAAATTCCAAACATGAACTAGTTTCCATTTTGCAATGTAGTCATGATATGATAAATATATGCTTAATGCTTTAAACCAATCTTATTCTTTTATTCATTGTTTTTATAGATTGTTATTTATGGATTGCAATCATGAATCTAAGTGTTATGTGCATTAAGGCCAATATGTATTGTGATGTTTTGATTCATTATCTAATTTAAAGTAGTAACTAGGATTGTTAGTAAGGTATGACTGTTTAGATTTTCTAGGTGAATTTGAGATCTAAATCTAATATAGTGACTTTCTGATGGTGTTACACTTGGTAGTCCGAAGTTTTCATAAAGTCTAATGCAGTTTTATTGAAGTTAATGTCTTTATGTATTCAAAGGGGTTAGCTAAATAAAGTAAGAACGAGGCTTTTCCATTGCAATAAGGGGAACAAATGGCTGGCTAAAGGATGTTTATTTATGAATAGTGTTTAATGATTTATGATAATTTAGAAAGTATGATCATGACTATGTGATTGAAATAACATGTTTGGATTAAAACGGATTGAAGTTTCATTGTTTAGGAGGTTTATGTAGATGTTTATTTATTATTGTGTTTTATTGAATTGAATTACTTTGAATTTAGTGAATTTGAATTGTTTTAGTTTGGTTTGTTTAGTTGATTTTTCTTATTTAGAAAGTATTAGTTTAAATTTTGGTTTTTATTAAATTAAATTAATAATAAAATAATAAAACCCTTTTTCTTAAGGAGTTTGCAAAATCCCTGTAGACATAATCCCACTTACCATTACTGCAAAATTGTAAAAGTATAATAAAGGTGAGAAGTTGATTGTACACACTTGACACGTGTCAAGGAGGCAGACATAAAATAAGTCTCAATATAAGATCACTGAACATATGCTTGATCACTTTGGTACAAGTACCAGCCATTGGGTGCCGAGACTTGATGAATAGTATCAGACAAAATCCACTGATATAGCTTGTTAATTCTTGACCCTGTAGTACCGAGATACTCTATTTTTAGTGTTTTTTCATTATTAATATTTACGATACACATAGTTTGTTGTGGGAAAAGTCATCCACATCTGCATTTGAAGACTGCACTAGTGTTTTTAGTCTGGAAGAACCTTACGAGTCTAGGAAGGAGGCCATTGATTGGGTTCACTAATTGGGTCATAAATGGAAGTTTGTTTTCGTTATGAAGAAAGTTGATGCTGGAGGGATTGGCCTTAGAGGTAGGTTCAAGCTTGCGTGTGAGCGGTCTGGTACATATAGGGGCATTTCACGAAGAACATGGATATTCAAAGCAAAAAAACTTGAAAAAAAAACCATTGAAGTTGAAAACAGGAGAGGAAGATGAGGATAAGAGAAGGCCCCATAGTGGTACCAAGAAATGCAAATGCCCTTTTCTTATTTATATCAAGGAAGAGTCGTACTCTTTATGGTATTTGACTGTGTTATATGGGCAACACAACTATGAGACTGCTAAGTACGTGGAAGGAAACTCATATGCAGGACGATTAAATTCGGATAAGAAGGTTGTAGTGGGGTAGATAACTAAGGGAAATTTAACGCCATGACAGATCATTAACTCATTGAGGGAAAATGATAAAAAACCTTTCCATACTTCGAACGATATACAATACATGACGTTAATTTCTAAAAGAGATAATCTTTATTGTGTGTCTTTCTTGAGTAAAAACCACTTATTTATATAGGTAATAGTTACAACCACAATATCTTTTGGTTAGAACTGAATGATCTCAAATCATGATATAAAATTATAACACCCTCCCTCAAATTCAAGATGAGTTTTTCAAAAATAACTTGAGCATGCTAAATAAATCAATAGAGTGTGCAGGCGGCAACACTAGAAACAATTCATGTGAACAAATGGCAAAAAATAGATCCAACATTTATTGCAGAGGAAATTAATGAATGACAACCCATAGAGCAGAAACATGTATATGTTGTAACCCACTACATATAGGTAGAGGATTGATTGATGAGCAAATTTAAAGTGCAAATGAATGCGAGCGGAGCAATTTGAAAATGATCACAGATCAAACAAATGAATAGAAGGTCTTGAGATGACCATAAAGTTAGATGTAACACAAGGTATATGTGCAGATAACGCACACGAACAAAAGTTAGAGATCGAACAGGCAGAAAAGACACGAATAAGCGGTAGGAACTGATGTATTGATGATCAGGTCCCGATGTAATGCCTACGAACAACGGTGATCAAGCTTAGCATGATTTAGATAAAACGAGGGCGGAAAAATAACAGATTTGTTGTCGACGAACTCCGAAAAAAAAATCAACACAAGGTGACCAAGGCATGATTTACGATGTAAGTTTTCTTATGGCAGTCCATGAAAACGTAGTCGAGGAAGTTGACCAAAACAAAAGAAAATAAGAGATTACGCATAACCTATCTCTGATACTATGTTGATTTCTAAAAGAGAAAATCTTTATTGTGTGTCTTTCTTGAGTATAAACCACCTAATTATACAAGTAATTGTTACAACCGTAATATCTTTTGGTTAGAACTGAATGATGTCAAATCTTAACATCAAATCTTAACACACAATAAAGGCAGTGAGATAGAGAAGCTAGTTGGAGAATGCAAATGCAATATCTGTTGCACTTATTGGAGAAAAGTAACTACTTGTCGTGGCATAGGAAGGATACTGATAAGAATGTCGTGATTGACTTATTCTGGGCATATTCTGACTCAGTCAACTTGGTGCAATGTTTCCCTTCGGTGTTTCTTATAAATGGTACATATAAGACCAATAGGTACCGGATGCCGCAGTTGGAGATTATTGGGGTGACTTCGATAGAGTTGGATTTCTCGGTTATGTTTGCTTTCATGTCATCAGAGACTAAAGAAAACTATGTATGGCCATTGGATATTTTGAAGCATATATTGGACGGGAGGTCTACATTGGGTTTTCTTTCACTGATAGTTACACACCCAGTGGCGGCCCTCGCCACCCCGGGGTGACGTGTCTCCGTGTACTCCTAGCCAGCTGGCCCAACTACACGTGTACGACACCTACCCGTCCTACTCTGTCTCGAGATTCGTATCTACTTGTGTATGTTAATATATTCAGCGGAAGTCGACTTTTAAATGCAAAAAGTTTTCATGAAATAATTAAACAAAACCTAATGTGAAAAAAACCCTGTAAATTTCGAAATAACAAATTTTTCATATATAACTAAGCATGTACAAGGTCATATCACTCCCCAATTCCCCAAAATAAGCAAAATATCAAAATAATCACACGTACAAGTACCCGCAAAAGTAGGCAGTCAGAGGTAGTCGCCTAAGATCCCTTTGCCTTTACTTGTACTCGGATCTGCACTCAATCATCACAGAAGAAAATGGATGACGAGTCCAGTCAGTAAAATCCCAAGGAACTCCTCCGAGCATTCATATAAATAAGTGGAAGTCAAGAAATACTGCTAAATAAACATGCAGAATGTAAACGGGCAACTGTAAAGTAAGGCATCGCATGAATAAATAACAATAAAGCTCAAATATGTGTGCCTGTTCGAGTCAGACTAAACCATACTTCGGAATTTCCTTCCAGGATCCCACTAGTGGTTGCACCCAACTAGCTATCACCTAATTCCTCTCGATGGTCGGCGTAGACCTACGACGCACCGACACAAGCAGTTCCCTCGGGTCGTTATCCACCGAGCACTCCTGATACACATGCTATGGTCTAGAATGCATAGACACACAACAAAACATCCGGTGGGAGTAACTCAACCAACCGTCCAAAAGATGACAAGATATGAATGTAATTTAAAAAGCGCAAGGAATAATGGAAATGAATGGAAATACGAAAGTAAAATAAATACTCGAGAGTTTTCCCTTTGGGTTTTACAAACCTCACAACGCGCTCTCCTACCCCGTAATCAATCCCCGGGTCCAAGTCCACCGAGTCCTTGGTCGCCAATTGATCACCGTGTCAACCTATGTTCATTTATTAATAATTTAATTTAGCATGATAATTTTCAATAAGTTTCTAACATTTTTAGGCCAAATTCCCTCTTTCGCATTTTTCGAGGCAAAACCCCGCAAAAAGTCACGTCCGAAATATCCGAATATTTTAGTTTACATAGAAATTCATAAATTTCTATTTATTTTATGGAAATTTATTTTTTTCAGAATTTTTCCAATTTTTCTGGAATTTTTCACAAATTTCCCAAATTTTCTTCCATTTTTCTTCTCTTTTTCTCTCTTTTCTTTTTTTTTTTTTCTTCTAGTTTTACTGTTTTGGTCGGGTCGGGTCGGCCCAAACGTGTCAGACCCAACCCGGACCAGCCCGGGTCTAGTTTGGGTCGAGTCGACCCAGCCGGGTCGAACCCGACCAGGAACTGGACCAGAATGGTCCAGGCTCGGCCAATGGGCCGAGCCTGACCCATTATGGGCCCGGCCCATGTCGCGCATCATCTCCTTCCCCCGATCGACTGGTTCGATCGGGAGCAACGAAGTTTTTTTTTTTTTTTTTTTTTTTCTTTCTCTCATCTTCTCCGGTGATGGGTTGGGGTGGCTCTCCACCCCAACCGCGGTGGAGCCGATGGCAGGGGAGGCACCCCTGCCATCCCACCGTGGCCATGGGGTTCGGCCATGGAGGCCGAACACCCCCCTCTCTCCACTGCCAACCGCCCAAACAACAACAACCACAACGAGACTCACCGCGATTTCGACGTTTCCTCTCCTTCCCGGCGTGTCCCTGCGTCTCCTCCTCCTCTCCTCTTCCTCGCTCTCGGCCTCCCTGGTGCGTGTGAACAGTATGTGCATGAGTGTGTGTGTGGTATGTGCGGTGGTGTAAGTGGGTAGGTGGGGTGGTGACACTTGGCCTGGACTTTGACAAGTGTGGCTTGAGTTGGGACAGCTGTTGATTGGGATTATACAACTGTGACACCCAATCGTGACACCGCTAGGACACTCGCCCGTGTTTTCGGACGTTTCAACGCCCGATTTTTGCGTCCGAACCATGATATCCGCGTATCGCCGCATCGTTAGTCACTCAATATATATATTCCATATTCGTTACTGACAAATTTACATTTAATTTGTGTATTTTCATTTTTTTCCCGACCCAATAGTCGGTCCCGTCGATTACTCGGCACCCGCGTCGACACGCATATCAAGGCGAATACCGTTCACACCCTCACACGTATTATTTTGCAACATACACACATGCGATAAATTACACCGCAAAAAAGCAACCAACACACAATAACTAGCATACCTAAGTCCCCGTGTGTCCTAGCGTACCGCAGTGTCCACGTAAATCCGAGCTGGCGTCCACGTCCGTAAATTTAAGAGATATTAATAAAATGGGCCGTTACACACCCTGACCTTAAACCAGCGGTCTAACTAGTCTAAATCGCTCCCTTATTCTCTAACTTCGGAAAGGGAACTGAAGTAAGACTCGGTTTATGCCTTAATTAATGTTCCCTAAATTTAGCCTAGCAAATTTAAATTGTCACTAAAACAATTATAACTTTCCAAAAATATTAAACATTTTAAATTTCATTAACAGTTCAGGTCCTAATTAAAACATGATTTTACAGTGCCGAAGTAGTGTGCATGCAAAATACACAATAAATAGGGAACTACAGTAGAAAACCAAAGTTGAATATACAATCATCCATACGTCGAGGAATATCTAAAATAAAAAGTATAAACCAACATATAAAAAATTATATATACACATAAAACATACAATAATGACAGTGGTGAAGCTCTCCTCCTCGCTATGGCGGCCTAAAATCTTGAGGAAAAACAAGCACCGCCATTTTTTCGACTCTTCACCAAGCCTCGCACGCATGGCTTGCTTATGTATGATGCTCTATGACCTAACTGGTTGCTTACACGTTTTCCAATAATATCTAACCTAGCCATTTATTCTACAATTAATGATTAGTTAGTTTATTTAGCAAGTTCTTTAGTTTAAAAAGTTACAATAAATTTTATTGCAAAAGCCTTCAAATATGTGAGTATTTTATGCATATTTAACAATCTTAAGTAGTGAAAAACCCGACAAAAGGATACCATGTATAAAACACAGGTGAGAAAAAAAAACAAAAGATCCTTAAATGTGTATCGGTGTTCTATAAGTCCCCAAAACCCAACAAAACGTAATACATATACATGTCGTAAGTCACAGACGAGCTGGCATCAACTAAACTCAAAGATAGTCACTTAATATTGTAATGACCCGTTACCTTAAGAAAGTGATTAGTGTTGATCTGAATTCTATTTAAACCGTGTTAGAATCATGGGTAATGTAACGACCCGAAAATTTGACTTGTGCCACATGTCAAGTCAAGGTCGTTTGTGGGACCCACTCATCGAAATACGTATGTCCAAATCCAATTTGAGATGAAAATGCTAATTATGCGAGAATTTTGTTGAGTCGAAACACGAACAAGGACGAGCCTTGAGTCGCGTGCCGACGCGGGACCAAAATAGTGGCTTTACGTGGTGTTAAAATGTACATTGGATATGCCTCATTATGTGTGTAGCGCGATTTTTGAGATTTTTGAAATGAAGCGAATTGGTGCCTCGAGATACGCGTTGCTCGGTTGTTGAGGTTGCATCGAGATTCATGTTGCACGAATCTTGAGGAAACTTTGATTTGAAGTTGAAAAAGGAAAGAGAAATATATATATAAGGGATAAAAAGATAAGAGAGGATAAGATCAAAGAAAAAAAAAAGATCAGAGGAATAGAGAGAGAGAGATTTGGATCGGAGAAGATGAGAGAGGGTCCGGCGAGAAGTGAGCACGCCGGAGCTTGCGAAGGGTGAGGAGCGGCGAGCGGACGGCGGTTCCGGGCTCGGAGGTGGCGTGAGGCGGAGCTCCCGAGCGTGGAAAGCTCGGAGTAGCTCGCAGATCAGCAGCGCGAGCGGCGCGGAGGTGGACGGCGGCCAGCGCGGAGGCGGCAGCAACGCCGGTGAGCTACGGTATGGACGGCGGCAGCCGGATGAACAACCGGGAATGGGTAGTAGGCGAGCAGTGGCTCGCGGGAGGAGCGGCCAGCAGTGGCTCCACGCAAGCAGGCTGGCGCGCGCGCGCAACGCAAGAACGCCAAGGCGCTGGCGGCGGCAGGCGGCGGCGGCGACGCCGACGAAGCGGCAGCGACTCCGTCGTTGCAGCAATGGGCGGATCGGCAGCGATGGCTTACGAGCGCGCTATCGCGTTGCAACGCGGTGAAACAGTTTGAAGGCCGGCGGCGGCGGCGCGACGACGAGGGTCGGCGACAGCCAAGAATGGCGGCGACGCGGTGAACGGCGCGGTGGCGCGTTATCGACCGGTTGGTTGCGTGATTTCGTCGAAATCGTGACGACGCGATGAAGGTGAGGTTTATTCACCTAATTTGAGTTATGATCTGAATGATTTTCAGTAAAACAGGCTTAAAAAGTCTAAATGGACATCAGGTACTAGGAGTCGGGTGTCGGGTGCGTAAATCGAGACGCGAGCGAGACATTTTGAGGTTCGCGATTTCTCGAGGTAAGTAAACCAGTTAGGGACTTATACAGTATTTCATTTCTCTCCATTGGCTGTTGTTTTTTACTGTTATGTGATAGCTTTATTGTTGTTCACTGCTTTGTGATGATAACTATCGTTGAATTTGTTGTCGATTGAGGGGGTCCATCGGCAAGTGAGTCATGGTTACTGTGTATCTGCGATATGAGAGGAGGGTTAGGACTTGAGGCAGGGGTCTAGTCCTAATTATGGTTGTCCGTTGATTTATCCGGGTCCATGTGTGTTTCATAGTCGTACGGGCTAGGGCTGGGAGGTAGGTGTCTCGTCCTAGAGCCGGGTCTATGGATGGCTCATAGTCGCAAGGGTTAGGGCTGGGAGGCTGGGGTCTCGTCCTAAACCCGAGTCTGCTGGGCTTTTGCCGCGACTCAACGACCTTTTGGTTGGGACTCCTTGTTATTTGGCATCACTCATCGATGGATTGGTTACATTCTTTTTTATTCATGCGTTCTTGATTCATTTCATTCTATTTGCATGAATTTGACTGCTTTGGATATCGTGAACTGTTGTTTTGGATATTGTGAAATGTTGTGTATATGTCCTACTGGATTTACTTACCTGGGCTCGTCATTTTTATTTTGACTGAGTGCAGAGCCGTAGACAAGTAGCAGAGGAATGCTTCATGACTAGGTGAAAATTTTGTATAATTGTATTTACTCTCCTCTGATGACTAGGCTCTCGTTGACCTTGCGAGACTGGCTCGGGGATCCACGTGAGCTTAGGTCGGGCGGGGCCCAATTCGTGAAAAATTGGGGCCGTCACAGGTAAGCCCAGCTTGCCTCAAATAACATGTCAGTGTGATAGCGTGATTGTATTATGTTTTTTTGGAATGAGAATTTATGTTTATGGAAATAATTGTAGAAATTGGGTTATATTTGAATAATTAGGAAATTATGGGACGTCCAATACCGTGTGGGGGTCAAGGGAGACACACATTTGTTGTGGTGTAACGTGCACGCTTTAGTGCACTCGTTGGCGCGGATGAAGAAATTATAAATGTGTGAATAAATGCGTATATATATATAAAATAATTAATAAATTGGTGGGTGCCTAGTGACATGTCAGCTTAAGGGTGACACGCGTGGGATATATAATAGTGTCCACGTCAAAGGGTGGTAATTGGCGCACATAACGAATTTATAGGCACGAAATACAAGGTATATATATTTATAATTGTAGTTTATATATAAATATATAAATGAATCCTAAAGTTTAAATCAAATACAAATTATACATTAGATTCACCTTGAGATACATGTTACACTTGAATGGTGGAAGTTAATGGGTTGAATGTTGGATTTGAAGAGATGTATCCCCACCTTGAGATGTGTCCAACCACATCACCGGGAAAATCAATGTGCATGTGTCAAAATCGATGTCACTTTAAGTAGCGACACTTTAATTATGCTCTTAGGATCATCCTCAAGATTTTTGCATGGGAATCTCGAGGAAAGGTCATATTTATGTTAAAACAACATAACCGCCTCATCCAATATGTTTCATCAGAGAAGAAGATTGAAAATCGAAAAGAGCGATAGAAGGAGAAACCTGTTGGGTTATGATTATTATACACAGTAGAAAATTCAAAACAATTTTTGAAAACCCTTACAGGATCGAAATAGTTTCCATTAAACTAGATCTATAAAAGTAAATCATACCTTAATCTTTGATTTCTTTCTCTGATTGTTCGAACTCCAAGACGTTCAAGTGTGCGTCCTATATCCGAAATTCACATACAAAAGGTGGCCACAATTTGGAGTGCTAGCCCCAAGAGAGATAGAAAACGTTTTTCTTTCTCTCCAAAATTCAGAGAACACAAAAATAGCAAAAACAAAAATCTTATTTCTTTTTAGGGTTTCAACCTCTATTTATATGTGTAGATAAACCCTCAATTAAAATCCTATTCATAATACAACTATAGTATTTAAACAATTTAAGCAAATTACATATACACCCTTATTGATAAGTTATCATATAAGAATTCGTAAGGTAATTTATGTCATGAATTTTATCGTATAAAATTCATTACTTTGGACTAATTAAAATTGCGTAAAGTCATTCTTTGTATGCAAGGAAATAGGTTCATGCAACGTTGGCAGTGAACCAAAATCATTTTGGTACATAAGTCATAAGGGGTCTCTAGCAAAGTATTATGACTACCTAGGTTGCATGAATATAAAAATCAATACAAACTAATGAATAACATATATCATATCATTTTGTCGTGTGATATCCTTTGATTAAACATAAGGCATGAAAAGTCACCCTTAATGTGTAATTGTACTAGTCTCAATCTCTAGGTAAAATGAAAACATCTAAGTGACATTGCTCATATCAATTTACATGGACTTGGCCATTATCAGTCTATCATATCAAGGGATCAACTGATATCTCTCTATATGAGAGTGAAAAATTCTATCTTGAATGCACACCTCTGCATATTATTCATATGATAACCAATCATAATTTTTATATTCATCCGGTTAAAGACAACGTTTGATTGTATCAAATTACCATGCTACTAATATTGAAGTCTATGGTAATCTCAAGTCAAAGTACTAAATGATATACATATCATGACACCTATGACTTAATCCATGTGGTGTTCTTATAGCAAGTCATTTTAGTACCTTATTAATTCCTCAACAAGTACTCATGATCTTGATTCGTATCCCAATAGCATGATCATCACATGACCATCAATTAAGATTCACACTAGTCTTAATTCATTATAGTTCCTAATATAATGATCAACTAGAGAAATTTAGGATATTTTTACAAATACCCATGGATCTTACTATAAGGTAAATATGCAATCTCTTATAATAAAATAACAAATAAAAACCTCTATTTTATTAACTAAAATTATAAGATAAACGATGTTTTTAGATTGGTCTAAGGCACATGCCCTAACAAAATAAAAGGAAAGGTAAAGGCGATGGATCGACATGGTGAGTTGTTGGGTTGTTGTTTGTGTCATTGTTATTGTGTGAGTTATTCTTGTGTTTTTGGTATGTTGAAGATGGATTAGGGGCTTGAACGAACTGCAGTCGAGGAAGGAGATGCCAAGGGAGCCATGTCCCATCTTAAAAGGGTCTTGGGTGGACAAAACCCAACCTTAGTGAAATTTAAAAATGGAATCACTTAATTCACTAAACACAGGAGGGAAATGAAGGGGTTGGGCCCCAAAACTGGGCCAATTCCGCTCGGTTCAGGCCCTGATCCTTTTCTAAATAAAAAAAATGTTGGGATTTTTGGAAATATTCTAGAAATTAGGAAATAAAAAAAAATTATTTGCAGACCAAATAAATAGAAATTGTGGATTTCTATTAAAAATGAAGAATTTGGAATTCTCTCAAGACTATAATGGGGTTTTTATCTTGTAAAGCGTGAAATAGTCATGTTGATCTAAAAAGTAGCAAATGGGTTATGGATTTGAGTGAGACTCGAACCGTGGGATTTAAAGTCATCGTATGACTCATAAAACATCTGAATTAATTAAAATGAATATATTTGAAGGTAGATTTACTTAAAAGTTCTTTCGGAGACTCCAATATTATGGAAAAATTAGGAAAGCTCAACATAGGTAAGTGTGACTTGTATTTTAATAAATTATACTTCATAAATTAGTATATTAAGTTCATATCGCATTATGGAGTGGGATTAGAGGCAATGTATTGTTATTTGACTATTTTATATGTTGAAAATTTTTGAAATGATCAATAAGGTGAACCAGGACTGAGGATTGAAAAGGTATGCATGGAAATGGATTCCTCCCTTTATCCTAATGAATGGAAAATGTTTGCCTATAAAAGGATTCTGCCATTTTATCCTTAGTCAGCTGGATATTTACTTTAATCGTCATTGCCCATTTAGAGTTGGTAGCTTAGTCAAGCTTGAATAAACCAACAGAGTCCCTTGTCGGCCAATATGGGGATTCTGTATTTGTATTCTCGAGTGACTGAGAGTACGACTTCGTAATTTAATGCAAATTTTCAAATCACGAGTACAATTGCATGTTACCTAATGGATTTGCATTAAGTTTACTATTGTTATATCATTTTCAATGCCTGAATAGATATGGTTTGGATTTATATTGTTATTCATTAATTCATTGATACTAGTTGATAATTGATACGTTTACAAACATCACTTACTGAGCAAGTGGAAGCGCTCATTTTTTAACATTTTAGGTTATTGATATGCACTAACTCACGAATGGAGAAGATTATGAGTTTATAGTCTTCTATATGGCGAATTGATTTCTCTACTATTTTTATATATTGTATTGAGTTACTATTTTGTAATAAAAAAAGGTTGAGATATGATTTTTTATTATCGAGGTTGATGCCGATTTTTAGTATATTTTCTATATTATCAAAAAGTTTTAAATTTCACTGTATTTTCAATTATTTATTCGATATACGATATACTGTGTTGTGGTTATCAAGTATGAAGGACGACTATACTATTACTCCAATTGAGTCTGATCGGTGTAATTTGGCTTAATTTGGGTTTCAGACTAGGCATTGCCCTAATTTAGTTGATGGACGTTATAGTTGGTATAAGAGCAAAGTCAGAGCTTGTTTCTAGGAATAGCTCTGATACAGTTTGACATAAAAGCCTAGACTTATAGAGTTTGGTCTCAATATTCTGATATTTAGAGGAATCAAGGAACACCTCAGACAAAGTTTAATATGTAAACCTGAATTCATAACTTACAAACTGAATAGAATTCTAGGTTCATTGACTTGATGTCTGGTTCTCACGTTATTGATAACCTATAACTTAATAAATGGTTTTATCAATGTTTTGGAAGGGGGGTAATGAAAGTAAAATCTTAAGTTATGTTATGCGTTGTGATGTATTGTATCTATGTGATATATATAACTGTAATGTCTTTCCTATAAATTATCTTGAAGGTCTTACCTCTAATCTTTAATTTTTAATCCAATGAATAGATGGTGATCTTGGGAACCTAGACTTTAGGGATATTAGAATAAAGAAAGATAGTGGAAATGTAATAAGTTGAGAAAACATTGAGGATTGGGGTTTATAGAAACCTAAATCTTAAGGATACTTAGAATAAGGAAAGACATAGGGAATCTTATAACGAGAAAAGATAAACTCTTCTCTTGCTGAATAGTCTATACTGGTCTTTATTCTTAACTGCTATCTTTGATAAATGATAGTCAATGAAGAAGGTTCTGTTGGACCAAGAATTTGTGATAAATGTTAAGAGAATTGACATTAAGAAGTAAGGGAAACATTGAATGATTTCTAGTGAGACTCAAAGGTAATAATTCACTCTAAGTAGAATATATACTAGTAATGAAACTCGTTAAATAAGATTTAGAAGTCATTCAATGAGAAAATTAGTGGTAAACGATGATAGGAACCTAGTTGAGGTTAGACAACCACTAATTACTCATACTTTATAAGTTGTTATGAACTGTAGTATTCCAAATACAGTGCCAGTCCATATTGGAATAATGAGAAGAAGCATGACAGTATAGTTGTGGTGTAATCGCACATACTGAAGGTAAAGTTAAAAGAAGATAAAGTTTATTAATGTTGTTGTGTTTTAACTTCACTCACTAATAAAATGATAAATGAAAAGAGTGACATTGTGGTGGATCCACATGTAGGGAAAGGAAACATGAGATTGCCAAATTGATGTGTAGATCAATGCCGGGATATCAAAGAATGATCTTAATGATGAAATTACATTAAAAGTGTTGATTCACAATGAAATATGAGAGTTAAAGGATTATGAAGATTACGTGGTATTAGTCAACTCTATCTTATGTGTTGAACTTCAATCATTTTTATAGTAATATAAAAGGATTGAAGACATAGAAAAGGCACAAAAAATATCGCAGAGTTATGTAAGCCCTGACGATAAATTGGTTTATAATATAGATTTCAAGTGCAAATACCAAGCTTCAAATGTAAATCACTCGAATATGTGTTGAATGCTAATAGCGAGTCAATGTACTTGACTAAGATTGAGACAACTAGAAAATTGTCTTATATTCAACACATAATTAGAAACTGGTGTTATCATGAAATAATTGAATGGTACAAACAACGTATACAATGATTTGTAGCATCGTTATGTTGTATGTTTAATTAACCTAAAAGTGGAATTGAGATGAGGCCAAAATGATGCAAATATGCCTTGAGAGGAAATTGAAATGTAGTTTGACTACAATAATTGCTTGTTTATACTTGGGATATGGATAATGTTAAAGGTTTAGCCTTATACTTTATTTCAGATAGTTATGAACGAACTAAGAGATTGTAGTTTATACTATTATATAGTTCAAGGAAGGTTGAGAAGAACTATTGTGAAATAACTATTTTGGTAGTTGTACCAAACAATTTAAGGCATCACTTATAGAATAAAAGCTTGAAATGTATTTCAAATGATGAATTGAATGAATTGCAAAGATAAGTCCTAGAGTTACGACTTAAGGTTAAAAAATTTGGGTGTAGATCCTAACTTATTTGTGAATCCACTCAATCGAATAGTTTGTGGAAGTTCATTCATTCATCGTAAGGTTTGAAATATTGATTTAACTATGTGAAAAAGATTTGGAGAGACTTTTAGCTATCCCTAAAATTAGAGAATCGGAGAGGAAACACTAGAAGACAAATGAGAAGTACAGAAATTAAAGAGTTGGTGCAATATGATTTGGAGATCTTCATGCTATGAGAGTTTGAAGAGTATAGTTGTTAGAGTGAAAGAAACTAGAAATGAAGTGAGTAAAACTAAATTCATGAATATAATGAATTGACACTGAGAAATCACTTACACAAAGTAATTGATGCGATTAATACTTTGAGTAGAGAAAATAACACAAAGTATAATTGTAATTGGAACCTCTCAGTACTATCTCTTGAGAGAGATGTGTAATGATGATGATAGAATAAAGTCTTGTGCAAACACTTCTTCAATTAAGTTGTTGGAATTAGTAATTACAAGTTTGTTCTTTGAAGCTCAGATTGGAGTTAGGCCAAAAGTTTGATTAATTGGATGATATGGTGATTTAGAAGTCTAATTGGATAAAATTGATATGCCGAGATTTGGCTATTAAGAGTTAATTTCTAGATTAGACTGTCTAATAAAATTATGTTGGACGCATTAGATTCTGAGATGAAAATCCTAATTTGGAAAGGATTTTAGGCAAGAATTATTTTGATAACTTTATATTGTTTCTATAGGAAATACCATATCGTACTAAGGTATGCGATAAGGTTTTAGGTTGTCTAATATTAAGAATAATGTTATGAAATTCATAAAGAGACATGTGATCTATTCATTAAGTTAAAATTGAATATTGAAAACCAGAAGGGTTAAGTAAATTCTTGTCTATATCCGATGGTAAAAAAACATAATTGTAAAATATGAAATAAGATTAGTAAGATCTTGGTATCAGTACAATGACGTATAAGTTGTAATTGATAGATTGACTAAAGTTTGCATTTTTTGTCATTGTTAGTAGGTTATCCAAAATTCTTAGAAGAGGGATGTGGTAAGGCAAATTAGGCGTAGATGAGGAAAAGGTTAGCAGGGAAAGAAAATGCCTTTACAATCAATAACCTTGAATCACCCTAAGCATTCACTGTCCATTCATAACTTAAATTTTGGAGCTTTTGTCTTAGAAATGTATGACAATTGAAAGAAAATAAATCACTTTTTGTGAGCTCTACAGTAATAAAGGTAATTAGGTGGATTCATCGTCGGATGATAAAGCTGACTATGCTCAATCTTATTGTACGTTGATGTACAAAACTAAAATTGGAGATATATCTTTTATGAAAAATGAGATAGTTAAGAACTAGACAGAGAAGGTAGGGCATATTAGGTGATTTATAAATACAACTGGGTTAAGATAAAAAGATTGAGGAGATAAGTATCATTAATTGTTGTAAAGTTCAAAAGACAATTTTGTTGTGCTTTTGAAAGTCTCATCTATGAAAGAGCTTTGTAGGTTCAGATTATGGAAAAAATTAGTAGTTTCATGAAAATGAAAAGATAACTTAGGAACATGAGTTATCATGGAAGACCAAATTCCATTTCTCTTCAGAACTACTGGTAACTTGTACGTTTCCTTTAATTTTAAGGATGAAATTATCTTAAATTGGGGGACTATAATGACCTGTTGCCTTAAGCAGGTGATTAGTGTTAATTCGATTTCTTATTAAACCGATTTAGACTTGTGGTTAAGCCAAATTTTCTCAAATAACGTGTCAGTGTAATGGCGTGATTTTATTATGTTTGTTTGGAGTGAAAATTCGTATTTATGGAAATAATTGTAGAAATTGGCCGATAACTAAAAATTAGAAAATTATGGGACGTCTAATATCGTATGTGGGCTAAGGATGACGCACATAGGTTATGGGGTAGCGTGCACTCCCGAGTGTACTCGTTGGTGCGCACAACGAGATTACAAACACGTAAATAAAGGTGTATATATACATATATATTGTATGTATAAATATATATTGAAAATAATTAATAAATTGGTGGACAACTAGTGGCACGCGGGATCGAAGGTGGCATGTGTAGGATGTATAATAGTGTGCATACTTGAGGGGTGGTCAATGGTGCGCACAACGAATTTATAGGCACGAAATACAATGTATCTATATATATAGTTTATATAAATAAATATATAAATGAATCCTAAATTTCAAATCAAATAAAATTTATACATTGGATTCACCTCGAGATACCTATTACGCTAGGGTCGAGGAGTTGAATGTTGGATTTGGAAAGGTGTATCCATACCTCGAGATGCGCGCAACTACAGCATATGGAAAATCAATGTGCATGTGTCAAAATCAATGTCACTTTAAATAATGACACTTTAATTATATTCATAGGATTATCCTAGAGATTCGTGCATGTAAATATCGAGGAATAGTCATATTTATCCCAAAACAACATGACCGGCTTATCTAATACGTTTCTCTAAAGAAGAAGATTGAAAATCGAAAAGAGAGAAAGAAGGGGAAACCGAAGGAAAAGGAGAAGCTATGGACTGACATGGTGAGTTGTTGGGTTGTTGTTTGTGTAACTGATGTTCTGTTAGTTGTCGTTGTGTTTTTGTTACATTGAAGATGGATTGAAGGTCTCAGAAAAATTGCTAGGTAGTTCATCCAAGGAAGAAGATAGCAAGGGAGCTGTCTCCCCTCCAAAAAATTTCCTGGGGTTCGGCCAAACCTAACCCAGTCAATAAAAAATTGGAATCATTTGATTTACAGAGCAAAGGAGGAAAAATAAAGGGTTGGGTCCCTGAATCGGGTCGATTCAGCTTGATTGAGCAAAACCCGATTAGGTCCGGTTCAGGCCTAAACCTTTTTTCAAATAAAAAAAATGTTGGAGTTTTTGGAAAGATTCCAAAAAATAGGAAATAAGTTTGAAAAATCATATTTTGGGACCAAATAAATAGAAATTGTAGATTTCAATAAAAAATGAAGAATTTGGGATTCTTTTGAGACTATACTTGGTTTTTTACTTGTAAAGTGTGAAATGTTTAGGTTGATCTAAAAAGTAGCAAATGGATTACGTATTCGAAGGGGAGTTGAACTGGGGTCTTTAGAGCCATTGTATGACTCTTAGAACACCTAAATTAACTAAAATGAATATATTTAAATGTAGATTTACTCAAAAATTCTACCGGAGACTCAAATAATATGGAACAATTAGGAAAGCTCGGCATAAGTAAGTGGGACTTGTATTCTTATCAATTATTCTTTGTAAATTAGTATTTTTAGTTCATATAGCATTATGGACTGGGATTGGGGGCAACGTGCTGTTATTTGACTATTTTATATGTGGAAAATTCAAAAAATGGTCAATAAGGTGAACCAAGATTTAAGATTGAAAAGATATGCCGAGAAATGGATTCCGCCCTTTGTCCTTATGAATGGAAAGGTTTTTCTAGAAATTGATTACGCCTTTTTATCCTCAGCCTGCCGGATATTTACCTTAATTGTCATTGTCCATTTGGAGTTGGTAGCTCAGTCAAGTTGAATAAACCAACGAAATCCCTTGTCGGCTCACATGCGGATTTTGTGGTTGTATTCTTGAGTGACTACGAATACGACTTCGTAATTAAATGCAAATTTACAAATCACGAGTATGGTTGAATGTTACCTATTAGATTTGCATTCAGTTTATTATTGTTATATCATTTTGAATGCCTGAATAGATATGGTTTGGATTCATACTGTTATTCGTTAATACTTTGATATTATTTGATAATTGATATGTTTATGAGCAAGTCAGAGCGTTCATTCCCTAATTAACATTTCACGCTATCAACATGCCATTCGACTCAAGAATGGAGAAGATTAGGAGTTATAGTCTTCTCTATTATCAATTGGTTTCCCTATAGTTTTATATATTGTATTGAATTATTGTTCGGTATAAATAGGGTTAGGATATGATTTATTACCGAGTTTGATGTTGATTTTTGGTATATCTTATGTTTTATAGAAAAAGTTGTAATTTTTGCTATGTTTTCAATTATTTATTTGATATACGATATACTGTATGGTGATTATCAGGTATGAAGGACGGTTGTAGTATTACTCTAATTGAGTCCAACTACTATAGCAGGGCTTATTTCGGGTTTCAAGTCGAGCATTGCCCCATTGAGTTAAGAGATGTTACAAATAATCCAATGCCCTTGCTCATCGAAGGATCTACACTCGATCACCCAACAAATACGGTGAAGAGCTCAATAAGTAAAATCCCAAGAGAAGTCCACACAATATTCATGAATAAAACTTATGAAAATACAAGACATGCAAGTTATAATCTGGCAACAAAAAGTCATACTCATATGAATGTAGTCGGCATACGACATACAAAAACAACAAAGAGTAATGTAACAACACATACAAATTAAGCAGGCTCAGAAATAAAGCAATATAAAATAAACAAGCGAATAATATGAGAAAACCCCGATCTGAACTAGTCGGTACGTCGATAAAACAAGAGATGAACTACGTATATACTTGTAGGCTTACAGTAACAAAACCTCTATTGAAGTTAATGGATGAACAATTTTATATGCTATTTCAAGTCATGGGAACGCCTTAAATCCCTCACGACGGTCGTAGATTCATTCTACTGCCATCGAGTGCTAAGAACAAGCAACCCGTGTAAGTGATTTAGCCACAACAAATATATACGCAATCAAATTTAGAGTGAAAACCCCATGTGCCCACCAACATTCACAAATCTAATTTGATATCCATAAAACCACACCATGAATTCTTTGAAGCATTCCAACAGGCTTTACGCACCTCAAATAAGCACTCGCATTTCCCCGATCTTCTGAATCCAACCTCGACTCGCTCTCGATACCCAAGCTACGTTCCCTTAATCCCCTAGAGTCAATTAAGTGTGTTTATTATGCATTCAGATTGGCTGAATGGGTTCAATTAAATGTGTTTATTGTGTATTCAAATTGGTTGAATGGGCTTTAAGTTGATCTTCCCGAATCAGCCCCTAATTACTAAATAAAATTTCAATTTTGGTCATGTGTTATGACGCATTTTTGGGCATGAAAACTTTCAAATCTAAAAACCACCCCATTGGAAAACGTTTAGGTCTCTGTCTTTGCTTTCCGAAAAGGTTTGGTTCGTGAAATTTCAATCTAAAACAAAAAAAGATATTGTAATTCTACTAAAACAACTAAAATCTGAATCAAATGCAACCAGCAAGATTTTAAAAATCATTTCTCCCAATATATATTCAAAAAATAGTGATTTTTGGTCACAAATCATCTAACACACCCAAAAACTATGTATTTAAAGATCAAGTCAAGCGGATAAATATTTAGGGATTAATGCCCTTTCAAAGTTTGGTTAATTTTTCATAAATATAATTGGTTCTACTAACAAGTTTGTCTTAATTATTCGGAAACCAAAGTTACATGACATGCATATGATTCATCTTCCACTATAGAAAAACATGAAATCTGCGAGCCAAAACCATTCAACACCTCTCAAACATGCATGGAAACATTTTTATCCATATCGAAATGAATGAGGAGTAGAAGTTGTTACCTATTGTTTAATTTTATGTAGTTTGATCCTTCAAGCTTGATACTTTTGAAGTCCCAAAAATTCAGCGCATTCTAGCACTCTTCGCTCTAAAAAATTATAAGTTTTTTTCTCTTGTTTGCATGAAAACCAAAGTTTGTCTTTTATATACTTAGATTAGCATCTTGATTTGATTAAGCAAATCCTTAATTTGACTAAGTTAATTACTAGGAAATATATTCTCACTCAATGCCACTTGTCCCAAATGAAGAATGCATGTCTCCACTCACTAGTTACTATTTAGCATAGGATTCCTACAATTCTTCATCATCTCCATACAAATAAATGCTCTTCAATTTGTTTGTCCAAACTATAGTCCCATTAATCCATATCAATTAAATTTACAAACTTGGACACTTAAATTAATGTGGTTAGTGTATTTAGTCTCATTGTTGACATATTAGTGGTCGCACTAACCCCCGACTACCTAACACCTTGTGCCCATGCCTACGCATGCATCTCGAGGTAAACACCTGTAACACATCTCGTTCGACGACAATATAACACACATGCAATGCAATATGATAAATAATAATTTTAAACTTCATTATATAGACAAACATCATTCATAAATAACATGCACCCTCGATTCGCGTGTCTAAATAAAATGAGCTTTCCGAGTAGCCTCGAATTTATATTTCAAGGAAACTCTAGTTCACCTACCTTATCCTTATGTGGCCATGCCTTACATCTTGATAGTACTACTGTACAGACCCTTGAACACCTTACTACTCTCATACCCATTACAGGGGACGTAGTGTTGCACTGAGACATAAGTGCGTGCCATTGAGGAGATCATGACTCGTAATGCCTCTTGACACCTCTGCAACCTAACCTTCAGCCTGATATCATGCTCGAGACACCCTAATCAAGTTAGCTATCACTAGGTAACCGTAAACCACCTCTCGTTGCCTCGACAAGCCCAAGTTTGCCCTTCCAAAGTACAATCACACCAGATTTTGCTTTGGGCTCAAATATTAACCTTGCCACATGACCCTAGACTTATCCTTTCATGTATCACAATATAATAGACCTAACCATGCATGCATAACTTTAACTAGAATTACCAATCTAAGTACCCTGAGCATATTGTTAGGCTTCACTAAGCCTAACTTGGTTAAAAAGTGCACCGACTATCGAGTGCACCGGTGTTGCTACCACATATGTCACGAATCTCAATGGACAGCTATCCCTACGTCTTGGTCCTACCTGACCATTACCTAACCCTTGGCCCTGACTTCAATCTAAAGACCCATGTGCTCAACCTCTCTAATTTTGATTTTGTCCTTGTTGTGGCGCTTGACGTGTGGGTACTACACAAGCTTTATCTATTTGGTCATCGTCCTACGGCCTTGACCGTGATGTGTGTCCTCTTTGTCATCCTAATCTCTCTATCTCTTCGACCTAGAGCTCAACTCTAACTGTCTCTTAGCAACTATAGTTGTGTGTCGGTGTTGGTCAATTGATAGTTCTCATGCACTAGAGCCTTGTCGTAGATCCTTATGAAATGTACATGCCCTTGTCAACACTATAGCATTGTCAATTACTGCATAATGAAACTTTTTCATGTACTACACAAATGTTTAGCTACCCTGTCTCAAATGAAAGAAGTCCTCTTTTATCCTTAGTTGAATGTTGATCAAAATGTACTTGTCGTATAAGACTTGTCTACACTCTACTCTTTCATACCTTTCCCTTCAATCCTCGTACTAAACTCGATTGACATCGCTCCATTGAAGGTGTGTGTGTATGTGTGTAGTTTCACAAGTAAAAATACTCCTTTTTATCGAGCCTTCTTGAATAACTTGACGCGTAATCCTGAAACAATTCTGCTTTGTCATAGTGTACCGCATTGCGTGAGTCGTCCAAACATTTGACCGGGTCTAATTATCCGTCTATCTTAATCAAATAATACGTGCTAAATCGTCTTTAATATACATGTATATAACATATATACAATTAAAATATAATACGTATATAAGCCATATTGTTACCCGACTCAAGTTTGCTTCCCAACTAGGATTCTAAGATAGGATCTTTGGGTTTCTACATCTAATGTTCATTTGTCAAGTTTTATTTTATTTCCATTAAAACTTCTTCCCATGCTCCATCGACATTGCTATGATACCAAACTATAGCGGCTCTAAATCTCGAGGCAAAACTAGCATCACCACATTGTTGGACATGTCACCAAGCCTTACCACATGGTGACCTAGCTAACTATGATGCCCCATGACCTAACTGGTTGCTTAGAAATTTTCCAATAATCTATAACCTAGCCATTTATTTTACAATTATCGATTAGTAAGTTTAGTTAGCTAGTTCGTTAGTTTACGCAGTTACAATAAATTTTATAGTGGAAGTCTTCAAATATGTAAGTATTGTATGCATATTTAACAATCCTAAGTACTGGAAAACCGGCAAAAGGATACCATGTATATAACACAGGCAAAAAAATAAAAGATCCATATACATGTATCAGTGTTCTACAAGTCCTCAAAACCCAACAAAAAGTAATACGTATATACATACCGTAAGTCACACACGAGCTAGTGTCAGATAAAGTCAAAGGTAGTCACGTAATACCTCCCATGCCTTGATCATCGAAGGATCTCTACTCGGTCACCTAACAAATACAATGACGAGTCTAGTAATTAAAATCCCTAGAGAATTCCACACAATATTCATGAATAAAATTGATAAAACTACAAAACATGTAAGTAATACATCTGGCAACGAAAAGTCATACTCATGCGAATGTAGTCGGCATACGATATACGAAAATAGTAGTGAGTAATGAAACAACACATACATATTAAGTAGGCTCCAAAGTAAAGCAATATTGAATAAACAACCGAATAACACGAGAAAGCCCTGACCTAAACCAACCCGTACATCGATAAAACAGAACATGAACCACGTATATACACGCACGCTTACAGTGACTAAAAATTAACTATGTCTAACAAATGAACCACTCTAGATGCTATTTCAAGCTAAAGGAACATCTTAAATCCCTCTTGACGGTCATAGATACATTCTGCTGTCATCGACGTGAGCATTGAAAATAAGCAACCTATGCAAGTAATTTAGCCATAACCAATATATACGCAACTGAATTTAGAGTGAAAAATAATGTATGCCCACCTGCAGTGACACATGTAATCTGATATCGATAAAACTACACAATGAATTCTGTGAAGCATTCCAAAAAGCCTTACCCACCTCAAATACGCACTCGCATGTCCCAAGTCTTCCGAATTTGACCCTGACTCACTCTTAGTACCCGAGTTATATTCCCTCAGTCCCTTAAGTCAATTAAGCATGTTTATTGTGTATTCCAATTTATTAAATGGGTTTTAAGTTGATCTTCTCAAATCAACCCCTAATTACTAAATAAAGCTTCGATATCGGTTTTGTGTTACAGCGCATTTTTGTTCATGAAAACGTTCGAGTCTTAAAGAATTCTCATAGAAAAAATTTGTTGCTCTCTTTCTTAGCTTTCTAAAAAGAATTGGTTTGCGAAATTTTGATTTAAAACGAAAAAGATATCGCAATTCTACCAAAATAGCTCAAACTTGAAACAAATATGGTCAGTGAGATTGTAAAAATTATTTCTCCCAAAATATAGCTCCAAAAATCATAATTCTAGGTCAAAAATCATCTAACATATCTAAAAACTACATACTTAAATATCAGCCCAATTAGATAAATATCAGGGGAGTTATGCCCTTTTAAAATTTGACTAATTTTGCATGCATATAATTGGTTCTACTAAAAAGTTTGACTCAATTCTTTTGAAACCAAAATATATGACATGTATAAAATTCATCTTCAAACTTAGAAAAACAACAAATCAGCAAGCCAAAACCCTTCAACACCTCTTTGTCATGCATGGAAATTTTTTTATCGAAATCGAAACAAATGAGGAGTAGAAGTTGATACCTATTGTTTAATCTTATGTAGTTTGATCCTTCGATTTTAGGTACTCTTAAAGTCCCAAAAATTCACCACATTCTAGCTCTCTTTACTCTAAAAAATTCTGAATTTTCTTCTATTGTTTTCATGAAAACCAAAGTTTGTGTTTTAGATACTTAGATTAGCAACTTTATTAATAAAGTAAATCCTTAATTTGACTAGGTTAATCACTAGGAAATGAGTCCTTACTTAATGCCATTTGTCGCACATGATGAATGCATGTCTCCACTTACTAGTTACTATTTAGCCTAGGATTCCTACACATCTTCATCATCTCCATACAAATAAATGGTCTCCAAATCATTTGTCCAAACTATAGTCCCATTAATCCATATCAATTAAATTTAAAAACTTAGAAACTTAAAATTATGTGCTTAGTGTATTTTGTTTCATTGTTAACACATTATTAGTCTCACTAACCCTAAGTACCTGACATGTTGTGCCCGCGCTTAAACACACATCTCGAGGTAAATACCAGTCACACATTTCACCCTACGACAATATAACATACATGTGATGCAATATGATAAATAATAATTTTAAACATTGCAATAAAGGCAAACATCACTCATAAATAACATATACGCTCGATTCTCGTGACCGAGTCAACCAAGTTTTCCACGTTGGCCCAAATTATGATCGTTAATCCGTGAGATTAGCTCTAATCCTTGTTTAATTAATTCAGGCCATTACAGTCTTTGTGCATTAGTCTCGAGCCATGCCCTTTCCTTTATCACTACAATACGGGTGTAGTCCCATGGAAAGACTGAATTAGTTAGTGAATAACTTGGGAATATACAAGTTTATCGCGTAAAAGTATAGGAAAGGAAATATATAGCAAGGTAGAATGAAATGAATACGTTATAAGTCTAAACGTCCTCATAGGAAGTTCTTGTGAACTCCCTAATGCAACAGACCTAGCCTTTATCATCTGCCTAACGATGGCTCACACCGAATTAGTTTTAGTGGCTTGTCATAGCAAACCAATGCTAACTCTGACCATGGGAGGTTTTAGTCACTCTCTGCTCCCACAAGAAAGTCTAGCGATAAGATGTTCTTAGCTCTTCAGGAAAGGCTCTAGTTGGGTACATTTTATAGTCTACTGCTCTACGTGGGAGGTTCCTAGATATGTACTCTCTCCGTTTTCTCGTACATAAACCGATCATACTTATTATCAGAGTCAGCCCTTAAAGGTCATCATGTCTACCACATGTGTGACCACATGTATAGTATGATGCAATACCGTAAAATTCAAGGATAATACATGCGTAATAAAAGTGTATACTCATCTATGGTTCACTTACTATTTATCGCATTTCAGTCTCAACGTGACTCAGTGCTCCTGCTCAGCCTCGAGTCCTATTATGAATTCTAAGTCATTTTCCTTTCCATATATTAATTACAAAAATATATCAAAGTCTATGCCAAGACCTTCTAAAACCCATATCAACATCAAGCTTTAAAGAAATCGCTAATTCATTGGGATTTCACTAAGTCTTGTAAAAATGGTTTATGTTCTGACTTGTGCTCTATTTTTAATCAAGAAATTAAAATCTTTGGAGACTCTAAAAGCAAAAGTTGTTGGTCTATAAATCAGCTTTTTAGAAAACTTAACATACCTTAATTTGGATAATAATTGAAAGAGGTATGCCTCTTAGATTGAAGCATGTTTATCATCTCCAAATCTCGTCCGAAAGTTTTATTACCCATATTGCATAACTTTTTTGGCCAAGAAAACGTTTGATTTTGAAAAACATTTAGTAGGACAAAGTTTTGTATCTCAAATTTAATTTTCAAATGGAGCTGGAATCAGTCCATTTCGATCTAAAAAGAAAGAGATATGATGGAAATACCATTGTCGGTCCAACTAAAACTTCAAGTATATAGCTTAAAGTTGTAGAGCGATTTTGAGGGGATAAACTCCAAATCTTAGAAATGTTTAGTTGAACAAAGTTGAAGGAATTTAAGTTAAGTTTCAAATGGCGACCGATTCACTCAATTTTGATTTCAAACAAGAGAGATATGTCCATATTAAAAACATTATGCAACACAAATTTGTTCAAATTAACCATAAGAAAAAATTACCTAACTCTTACCAGTCGTAGATACATAAGAATGGTGTCGCTAAGTCATTGTCGCACACATGTACGTCATAGAACCTCCCGGTAGTGTGCCTTCACTTCAAGATTCTCTCTTCTTTTGACAAGTCAATAGTTAGACTTGTTTTATAGTTCATTTTAGGATGATTTTAGAAGTAAGAGACTATTACACGTGAATTTCTCTTTTTTATTATTTTAGGTAATAAAAAAGGAGAAATGAATGAAAAAAAGAAGATTATGAAGGAATTAATTAAGTGAATAAAAAGCAAAGAATCATCACCTAGGAAGCAAGGGAGAACTACGTTTTTACACTAGCGATTCCTAATGATTCCAAGGAACTCAGAATCGGTGAAACTAGGGACCTCAAAACTATGAATTTCCCAATGATTCCACTTACATACAAATTGCTAGGAATCGCTGGAGTAGGTTTCAAGAATTTAAGATAATTACGAGTTGTTTGAGTTTGTTAAAGACGTTTACTACCTAGAATACTATAAATACAAACCTATGATTATGAAATTAGTTGCCCTTGAGTACTTAGATCAATATTCCATTCCTCTTAGAGTTGTTCTCTATGTTTTAATTATTAAATTATTGTTCTTTGCTTATGGAGAAGATTTGAAGATTTAAAGTATTTTATTTGAAAGGTATTTATCTTTCTTTTATTTATATTATTGTAATGTTATTTTATGATTATGAGTGAGTAGTTAGTTGATCTAAACAAATTTCGAATATGAACTGGATCCATTTTACAATTTAGTTATGATGAGAATATTAAGTGCTTAATGCGTTTAGCTAATTGTATTCTTTGATTCACTTATTTAATAGGTTATTATCTATTGATTTTAATCGCGATCTTTGTATTACATGCATAATCTAGAATGTGTATTGTGATATTTGGTTTTATTATCTCTTTGAAGTAGTAACTAGGATTGTTTGAAAGGCAAACACTATTTAGATGTCCTAGGTGAATATGAGGTATAAATATGATGTTGAAGTGACTTTCCGAAGATGTTAAGTTTAGTAGTTCAAAGTTCTCATAAATTGTAATGCGGTTTAATTGAGTGAAGTTAATTCTACGTGTATTCAAAAGAGTTAGCTCAATAAAATTAGTGTGTGGCTTTTCCACCGGTATAAGGAGAACAAATGGTTGGCTAAAGCCTATTTACTTACTTATGATTAGAGTTTCATGATCTATGATAATTTATAAAGTATGTTCATAATTGTATGGTATAAATAACAAGTTTAGAATGTAAAATGGGTTTATGTTTCATTGTTTTGGATGTTTGTTTATAAATTTATTTATTATTGAATAAAATCTATTTGATTGATTGTGAATTCGATTTGTGTTAGTTAACTTAATATAATTAGTTGATTATTATTATATTATAGTTAATTATCAGTTAGTTTAACTACTATTTTTAATTAAAGTAAAGTAAAAATAAAAAAAACCTTTAAAAGTCTTTTTCTCCTAGAGAAGTTTGATAAATCCCTGTGGAAATGATTCCTACTTGCCATTACTATAAATATTTTAAGTATAATATAGAGGGGTGATTATTGTACTCGTTCAACATATGTTAGTTTTTGGCGCTGTTGCCAGGGATTTAAACACAATTTCTTAGGAGTTTTAGATGTTGTATAGTCTATCCATTTCATATTTCTAATTCCATGGGATCCTTACATCTGTTTGATCTTGAGGTAGATAGGACAATTAGTCTTAACTCAAGACAAATACAACATAGAGAACACTAACCTACCATACCGGAATCCAATAATAACTTTAATATTAACAATAATAATGTTAATAGAGAACTTTATGCAAGCTAATCAAAATGTCACTGCTTATGAACCAATGTGTATTACCTATCCTGCAGGATTTTCCAAATTTTAACTTAGATCTGGATTCATTAGGGCTCTACCAAACTTTTATGGTAAGGACAATGAAGACCCACAAAATTTCGTGATGGAATATCAACACAAAGTCGATTGGATGAAACCTAAAGACTGTACGTTAGAACAAGTCAAAGTTAAAGGTTTTTCTTTTGTATTGAAAGATCAAGCACAAGATTGGTTATTTTATCTTCCTCAAGATTTAATGAGCACATGGGCGCAAATGTTAGAAGATTCCCTAGATCAATATATTCCTTAAGAAAAACTAGTACTTATGGAAGACAAATCACAGTCGTGAAAATGAAAGATAACGAAAATTTTAATGAATTTTGTGGAAAATTTCAAAGATTGATTTCATCTTGTCCACAACATGGATACATCTAAAGAGCTTTATTACAATATTTATATGAATGACTAAATCATTTTGAACAAAGAATATTATGTACCATATATGGTGGATCGTTATTCGATGTTACAACAACTCTAGCAAAAGAAGCTACTAATACGATGACCAAACAATTTAAACAATATGGTGAAAATACCGATACATCAAGAAAGAAAGTTTATGAGGTTAATAATAAAACAACTAATAAGTTTGATGATAAAGTTGAAGAATTATCTAACATGGTTAAGCTATTATTAAAACAAAGATAAAATAAAGTTAAACTATCTAGATTTCGTAATGAAGTTACACATCCTTCGGATGTGTGTCCTACTTTACAAGAAGATAACAATGAAGAAGTCAATGCGGTTATAAACCAATATTTTGGTCCTCCTATAAACCAATATAATAACATCAATTATTACATCAGAAAACTAAATTCAAATCTTAGCTTCAGTCCACAAAATCAAAACTATACCACTTATAGACCAAGAGCACCACCACAACCAACATAAATGCAACAACCCCTACAAACTATTTAACCTACGCAACCAAATTTAGAACAAATATTATATGACTTTATGACCTAAAGTCATAAAAAATTCACCCAAATTTCTCAAAATCAAATTAAAATCGATACGACTATTAACGAGCTAAGAATTCAATTAAGTCAAATGACCTTAAAAATCAATAAGTTAAGTGATCAAACTAAAGTAACTACTCAACCTACAAAAAACTATACTATTATAATAGCAAACCAAAAATGGTTAACCGTGAAGTCTTTTTGGCTTAAATTTTCAATAATTCCCCTAAGTGTTTTAATACAAATATTTAAATTCGGGATAAAGTGGTAATTTAATTGATAACTACAAATTAATAAGCGGTTTTGACTTTAGATGTGCGGATGAAAATTCAATTAGTTTTCAAAAGTTTTCAAATTAGTAGTCAGTTTCCTAAGAAAGTGGGATTTGGATGATTTTTTTTCTCTCTCCTCCACCTTTTTACTCTCCCTCTCCTTTACCTATCCCTTTCTCTCTGTCCTTTACGTTTTTTTTTTCTCTCTCTCTCCCCTCCACAATTCTCTCTCTCCACTATATTTACGTTTTTCTTTATAATGTCAATCCTCGCTATCGTTTTGTTAATCCAAAATTTAACATTATTCCAACATTGCCCTTAAATGCAAATATCTTATTGGATGAAAATTTACTTGAAAAACTACACTTAGGGGTATTTGTGTCAACTTGATTCAACTAATCCTCCATTTATTTCAATTTTTGAAATTAATAACAGTTCCAACTTTTGGTGCTAGTTAACCCAAACAAAATAATAGGTTTCAATGGTAATGTGGCAATTTAACAAAAATCCCTTTAAAATTGGCGATGTTAATTTTGTGTCATCGATTTTAATTTGTAGTTTCCAAATAGGTTTCAATAACAGGTAATATGGTAATTTAAGAAAAATCCCTTTAAATTGGCGATGTTAATTTTGTGATATTTGGGTCCCCACATATTTAGCGATTTTAATTGGTAGTTTCTAAAACCGTTCTTTTGTATCCATTCACCCCCACATGTTTCTCCATTTTAGATCCACTTTTGTAGGATCTGTTACTTATTCCCATATATACATTGTATCTTCTTCTCCTCTTATACTTTTTCGTATTCTTTTTATACACACGGCCATACTTTCCTCTCTTCAATTTCCACTCAACATTCTCTACCACGCTACAATAGGTGAGGTAAGTGTAAAATTTATTTTTTTCCCATTGGGTTGATTATCTTCTTTAATTCTTTAAGAAGTCTTCATCATCATGTAAAGCACTTTATAGTGAACTCTCCTCCACCTTTTAATCTCTCTCCTTTAACTCTCTTTTTCTCTCTATCTTCTACGTTTGTTTTTTTTTCTCTCTCTCCCTCCACGTTTCTCTCTCACCCCTCCACAATTCTCTCTCTCCACTATATTTACGTTTTTTTTTATAATGTCAATCCCCGCTATCTTTTTGTTAATCCATAATTTAACATTATTCCAACATTGCCCTTAAATGCTAATATCTTATTGGATGAAAATTTATTTGAAAAACTACACTTAGGGGTATTTGTGTCAACTTGATTCAACTAATCCTGCATTTATTTCAATTTTTGAAATTAATAACAGTTCCAACTTTTGGTGTCAGTTAACCCAAACAAAATAATAGGTTTCAAGGGTAATGTGGTAATTTAACAAAAATCCCTTTAAAATTGGCGATGTTAATTTTGTGTCATCGATTTTAATTGGTAGTTTCCAAATAGATTTCAATAACGGGTAATATGGTAATTTGAGAAAAATCCCTTTAAATTGGCGATGTTAATTTGTTGATCTTTGGGTCCGCACATATTTAGCGATTTTAATTGGTAGTTTCTAAAACTGTTCTTTTGTATCCATTCACCCCCACACGTTTCTCCATTTTAGATCCACTTTTATAGGACCGGTTACTTATTCCCATATATACATTGTATCTTCTTCTCCTCTTATACTTTTTCATACTCTTTTTATATACACGGCCTTACTCTCCTCTCTTCAATTGCCACTCAACATTCTCTACCATGCAACAATAGGTGAGATAAGTGTAAAATTTATTTTTTTTCCATTGGGTTGATTATTTTCTTTAATTCTTTAAGAAGTCTTCATCATCATGCAAAGCACTTTATAGTGAAAGTTTTTCAATATATGTTGTTAGATGTACCCAACAAGTGAATTTTTTAGTTCATCTTCATCCCTTCAATGGATTCGACCAACAGAGAGGCCCATAAATTGGTAGACCGAAAATCAGAGACTATTGATTCAATTTGACATATTTGGGGAAGTATTCAACAGTGGAATATCAAGACAAAATTTTAAGACTTATAATGTAATAATCTATGTGTATGTACGTAATACTATTGTGACTCCCATGAAAGCAAAAGCTACAGTAGGTTGATGCGGATGTAATACTTATGCGACTCCTTTGAAAGCAAGAGTTATAGTAGGTTGATGCGGATGTATTACTATTGGGACCTTTTTTTTAAGACTATTGTTTTCTCTGTATTATGCTAGAGATTTGGAAATGTACTAATCAATGTGTATCTCATGTATTTTTACAACATTGTCATGTGCATCACTGCATCAAAAAAAATGTAAATCTCTTGATAAAACACTTATACTAGAGGATTTTATTAGATTTTATTAGTGTTCAAGTGATGACCGAAGCCATGCATGGTTGTGGAGGCTTTTGGCTTGGCATGAAAAACCCATACCTAAGTTACGCTAAATTAATAAAATTAGTTGGGCATGGAAGATTGAATCAATTGATTCATTGAGAGTCAAATTAATCAATAGTCCCTGCGCGAAAACTTACTATTTATGAGATTATTTGTTCGCCAGCTTACATCCAAAAAAAAATAATGCACTTCACGTGCAATGCAATTAAAAAAATAACAATTGTAAAAGCTTAAAATTTAACTAAGCAATAAGCATTCTTACTACCAAAAAAAAATCAAAATACGATTATACTGAAATTTTAGTTGTCTAACCCAGTTAAATAGGTAAATAAATTAAGTTTTTAGGAAACCTTTTATGAAAATGTGAATAAAAGATTTTCTTTGCCAAAAAAGAGATTTAATAGGTAAACTATTGAGATAGAGTTACATTAAAATCGTCTACTAATTTAAGGGTTCACATGTTTCTTTTGTTTTTCAACTCAAAATACGGCTACATTTAAAATTCTCCACTAAATTAAGAGTTCACGCAATAACCATTGACTAATGGTTGACTAATCGTCCACTAATTTAGGAATTTCATTGCCACTTATTTTTCAACCGAAAGATTAGATTTTTCAAAATTGCTTAAAAAAAGGAACAATATCCTACAATATTTTACTGTTACAACAACATCAACAACATAGCCTCAGTCCCAAATTAACTGGGGTTGGCTACATGGATCAAACTTTTCTGTTGTGCTCGATTAAGTGACAATATTTTACTGTAAACTTAAAAAAAAAAACAAAAGAACAAAATTGAGACTTCCCAAATGTTTTATTGCCAAGCAATCAAAAAGAGTAAACATATATTCCTTAAATCAAGGAGTTCTATTCTTAATTACTTAAAAACAAACTATCAAATTTATGATTTTTTTTAGATTGCTTAAATAATTGATGGACATAAACTAATACACGATAAGGTTAAGTAGTTGTGGTTGTGAGCTTTAACTCTATTTCGAGGCAATTTTTTGTGTTCCTCGAATTCGTTGTTACAATCTTTACCCACTAAAACTTTTGATCAAATTTTATTCGAAGATATTTTTGAGTACTTTTCACTCTCTTATTATAAGTTATGAATTATACATCTTTAAGATAAAAAAAATTAGTAAAAAATACCACGAAAATATATGTATATTGGCGTTCACACATGTTTCATGACGCAATTATTGTTTTTCCCTCACGCGCAGAGCGCGTGCCCATTGACTGTTACTAATAAAACACAAGTTAATGCTTTATTTTATGAAAATGAAAAGAATTGAATACATAAGAAAAGATACTAAAAAGAGGTAAAAAGAAAAGTAAAATCCCTAAGACAATAGAACAACAAAAAGAAGAAATGATGGCAAACAACATTCCTACTAGGGAATGGATGACCGAACAATTGAAATATACGCGTTTTCTCGAAAAGCTATACTTATGGTATTTAGCCAAATTGGAAGCCTACGAAAAATCCTTACGGAGTTTTGAGTTAGTTAACAAAGACAAAGTAAATGATATTTATAAGATGAATGAAGATATGCATTCTAACTCTACCTTTTCACAACGATTAGCAAATGCTAGGGAGGAAGAACCTAAAGAAGACATATCTACATCATTTACGAAATTAAAAATTAACGAAAACATAGAACAAAAAGAAAACATCATCCTTAAAGGGAATGCTTGAGAAATATTCCGACCTAGGAATGTTTTTCGTGCCAATCACAATAGGCAATTCTTCTATTGAATTTGCTATTTGTGATCTCGGAGCATCAATTAATGTTATGTCACTTAAAACTTTATTTATCATTCAAAATAGGATCGTTAACTAATACGCCTATTAACCATACTTTAGCAAACAATAACATTATGAAATCGTATGAATTATTAGAAGACATCCTAGAACAGGTACACGATTTAATTAGTATTTCCTGTTGATTTTTATGTCGTGAAAATGGGAGATTCAACATCACCTGATCCTTTCTATACACTATTGGGTAAACGTTTTCTAAAAACATCTATAACTAAGTTGGATAGCTCTGATGGAACAATGTCCATGGAATTTGAAGATAAGATTGTTAAATTCAAAATTAATAATGAACAAAACAATGAAACTTATGAAGAATATGATGTGTTATTTGAAAATGTAATAGATGATAATGAATTTTAGTTTAGATTTAAACTATTATGATAAATTTAACGCTGAAATTTATGCAATTAATGTAGTCAAAATGGAAACTAATAAAGAGATTCAAAGGAAAAAATCAGTTGAAGACACTTCAAAAGTTAAGAAAGTAACTTATAAATGGAGAATCAAGCAACTAGAGAATGGAAAAATCATTAATAGGATGAAAGTCTCAAGATCCAAATATAATAAGAAAAAGAAAAACCGAACATGAATCCTATAAAGTTTAATGATCATGGAGGCATGCACTTACAAATTAAAGTCAAATGGGCTTGGTACTTCAGAGCTCAGTGTGATATGAACTCTAATGCAAATCTCATGCTCATACGCTTCTTTTTATATAGTTAATTGGAGTAGAAATCACTTGCTTCAGAATGATTCTCTTTACCAGATGGAACTTCAATTCAACCAATAGGAATGGTCGCGAATGTGCACATTTGAGTGGACAACATCAACATACCTACATAATTTTCGGTCATGCCATATTTTATCAATGAAGATCCTCCTTTAATATTAGGACGACCTTTCTTAGCTACTACTTATGCCGTTATGGATATTTTGAATAAAATAATTACTTTGACTATTAATGGTCGAGCACTCACTTTCTAGAATATCATTAGAGTGGAAAACCTTAAATTCAAATTTAGAGAACCAAACTTATTCTAGAAGAGTTAAGTCGAGCCAACGATAGTAAGCAAAAATGTTTTGTGGGAGGCAGCCCATATTCTATGTTTATTTTATGTTTATTTAATTTAATTAAGAATTTAGTTTAGTTTAATATGTTTTTATTCTCACTTTTTGACTCTTATATTGAAAATATTTTTGATATTTGAACTCTGAAGTGATTTCAAATAAAGGGGGGTGGTCGAGTTGTTTTTGCCTATATGGCCTTTATGCAAGTCATATTATTTACTTGCTTGCTTATGTGTTTACTTATTTATTTAGTTAATAAAAGCATTTAGTTAGTCACATGTCCCACTCAAACTTTCAAATTTTTTGTCAATTCTAGCTTAATATGAGTTTTATGAATGATGAATAAGTTAATTATAAGATAAATTGTAAGAACAGTAAAAATAGGCCCATCGATTTGTAGCAATTTAGATTAACACTAGGAATCGTTGGCAAAATCGATAGCAGTAAACATGAAATTTTCGTTCAAAATTACAGTCTAGCGATTCCTAACGATTCCTTAATACATAAGAATAGTTGCTTAAATCGATGAAAACAACCACTCACATTCCACTAATTCACATAATGACTCCCTGTGATTTCACTTACAGAGGAATCAATGAGCACGAATTTTTATTTTTTAAACCAAAACCCCAAAGCGCCACACACATTAAACCATTCATACTAGCAAACCATTAAACCTTTTCACCAAAATTCCAATTTCTTACCACAATTCAACCATTATTAGATTAATCCCTATAGTATTCAAGTGATTCCCACCTCAACCAAGTCTCATTTAAACAAAAAATTTCAATTTTGGGTGTTTTGAGCCAAACTAAGATCTTAAGAAATTTCAACTTAGAGCTTGGAGGGACGATCTAGAGGAGTTCAAGAGCTTCAATATTGAAAGGTTCACTCTCAAGAAGGTAATTACATCAACCCCAGCTCATTACTTTAACAAATTTTTTATTCAAGGGATTTTCACAAATTTTTCAACATTTTTCGAAATGGTTTTGTTGGACTTTATTCAATTGTCTTGCACAAAACTTTTATTCATTCCAATAGATTAGGAATAGTGATCAAAATGATAATTGATTTACAAATTCAACAATTTCAAAATTTTTGCTATATTTACGCATATTTCCAAATGGTTTACAAAATAAATTTAAAATGAGTTTGGGGGTTTAGTTATGGTATTGTTTCAATTTGAGTTGCTATATTTTTGAAAAGACTACAATTTGTAACCTAAATGCTTTAAGATATTTAGAAAACCAATTTCTAAGTTTATCTTTTAATTATCTAAGAAGTCAACAATTATACATCTTTTGTAGTACATTTAGGATGATTTTAGATGTAAAATACTATATTACACATGGTTTTCTCATGTTTTTGATATTTTTGAAATAAATTGAATATTTAAATATTTGAAGGAAAAATTGAAAAAAATGAAGGAATTGATCAAGTGAAAATATTGCACGAAGAATCAACACCAAGGAAGTAAGGAAGAACTGGGATTTTGAACCAGTGATTCACAACGATTCTTGTGCATAGTGAATCATTAACTAAATTGATAGACACAAGAAAGGACCAAAGAGCTCAATTTTATGATTTTTCTCAGCGATTTCACTTACACTCAAATCGGTAGGAACCGTTTGGTGCAAATTTGGGGATTTTGGATTACAACTAGGATTTTGAGTATGTTTAGGATATATATTACCTAATATACTATAAGTAAGAACCTCATATTATGAAATTAAGCCCTTTTGTTAGTTTAATAATTTTTACTTTAGTTGTGGAGTCCATTCTTTATTGCTTTGCTTTTTGGAAAAGATTCAAGTTTTTATCAATGTCGTCGGTAACCCACTAACGAAGTCCATAGTGATGTGTTCTCATTCCCACTTTAGGATAGGTAGTGGCTGCAATAGTCCTCCAGGCTTCCTGTGCTCAGCTATAAACTGATGATACACCTCACAACTCCACACATACTAGCTGACATCTGTCTCCATCCCTGACTACCAAAATAATCGTCGCATATCATGGTACCTTTTGGTCCTGCCGGGATGCACTATGTTCCTGGATTTGTGAGCCTCTTGAAGAATACCATTGTGTAACTTTGCCATTGCCGGAATCCACAATCTGCCTCGGTGTCTCAAGCACTCATCAACGGACTCGCGCCAATCTGGGTAATCTTGAATTTGTGTCATGTCCTTGAACTTCTAATACATGACATCAGCTCTCTGGCACTCCAAGACACGCGGAATAGATATCGTCGGTACTCTCATATGTCTGCAAATATTTACCTCTACGGTATCTGGAACCTCTGACAAACTCATAGCTGTTGCTGCCTCGACGAGCGAGAAAAAAATTGGAGGAGATGGCAAGGGGATCTCCCTTGCCATCAAAACCCATTGGGGTTGGAGTTGGGAGCCAACCTTAACACAAAAAAAGAAAAGAAAAAGAAAAAGAAATACAAACCAGAGCACGCGAAGTGCTCTGGAGAAGAAGACTCGCGGGTCGAGTCGGATCGACCCGGGCCCAGGTGGGTCGGGCCGACCCGAACCCGTGGGGGGAGGGTCGGGTCAAACCGACCCGAGTCCAGCTGGACCGGGTCGGGTCGACCCGGATCCGATTGGACCGGGTCGGGTTTGACCCGGACCCACCCATTTATATATATATATATATATATATATATATATATATATATATTATATTTAATTATTTAATTAAATTAAACAGTTTTTTAATATATACTAAATTCCTGAAAATAGATAAAAATATGTAAAAATTCAGGAAAATTACAAAAAAATAGGAAAAAATATATTTGTGACCAAAATCAATAAAACTTTAATATTCCTATAAAAAGTGAAGAATTCGAGAGTCGGTCGAGGCGTTATATCGGGGTTTTACCTCGAAAAATGTGAAATCGTTAAATTAGTCTCGAACTCAATTTTGACCGATGTCGACCAATTTAGGGATGTTAAATCATTAAATTGGAACTTAAATTGATACATTTTCAATTGTTAGGATCTTAGAGGAGTTATTACGGGGTTTGGGTGCATACATCGACGCGACGGAAGCCGGATAGCTTAGAAATTGTTGCGTGTATGTAAGTAAACTGATTTGAGACATTTATTTACATTTCATTCCATTTATTTATTTATTCTCAGTTATTCGAACTGAATTGCCTTTGAAATCCATATGCTATGACTTGTTCAGTTGCTCATTTTATGATGTTCATAGCATACTCTGTTTTGTGTATCATTGATTCCAATTCCTATATTTTGTCATGGTGATTGTTGTGTGTGGAAGTCAGTGATACAGCATGTTATTAGGATAATTTATTTATTTTGACTCTTATTCTTTGTGCATCAGTATGCAATTACATCTTTTGGATTCCATTACCGAGTCATTATTGAACATGAAAGTGGTTCTTGTGGTTAGGGTCATTTGATGATAGAAATTCAGCTTTCATACGAGGGTCACTAGACTTGTCGGGATGTTAGGGAATTTCCCCACTACCTTTCATGACACACGAGGTAACGTGCCTCGAACGAGGTAACCGGACCTCGGGGTTTGTTAGGGCAAGAATAACTTGGGTGAACATGACGAGTTTTAAAACTCGGGTATGTTAGCAAGTATACATTCCGGTGACGACTAATTCACTTGGAATAGGAAAGGCGTATCGTACGTATGACCTTTTGAAATTATGATATAGAGCTCAATTTGTAATGAAATGATATAGAGCAGAGCTCAAATTGTAGCGGACAGGCTGATGTGATGAAGATCGCGGCCGACCGACCCTGATCCATTACTACTTAGCCCTGAGTCAGTTTCATATGTGATTAACTCAAGTATCTCTTTGCATGATGTTTCTTTCAGCATAAGTTTCTATTTAAATTATGCAATTCGATACTTGTTGCCTATTTGGGAATGTTGATCGATGTCTCTCAGTATTACTTAAATAAATTCATGTACTCACCGTCTAGTTTGTGATGGTGGGTGCAGATCAACCGAGTAGCAGACCAGGCAAAGAGAAGATTGGTGATTATCTCTTAGCCGGTAGAGGACTGCTACGACATACTTTTGTACGTTATGTCTTATTTTGTATTACATTTTTATGTACATGCTTTTACTTTTGGGTTGAGTGATAGGAACACTTGACTATAGACACATGTTGTATATATCACCATTTTTGTTTATATATGCATGTGATCATTATATCCTGGTTTTTCCACAATAGGTTAGGCCATAAGATTTCATTTCCACTGGTAACTAAATAAGACTTCCGCTGAATAATTGGTTAGATAAAAAAAATTAGTAACTCTGATTGACAGACAATCATAGGTTAGTCATTAGAACAATTAAGTTAATCATAGGTGGTATCATAAATGGTAGGTATGTAGGTGTTTAACTAAGGCTGACTAATTCCTTGTTAGGTCCTATAGGGGAGATTAGGGATTAATTAAGGGATTAGGCCGGGCGGTGCCCTTATTTGTTGTTGGGGCCGTCACAGTTGGTATCAGAGCCAAGGTTTATAAAACTTGGCTTACTTATATAGTCTCAGGTTATATAAGACCAATACAGCTAGTATTAACGTCATGGATTTGAGAAAACATGACTTTAAGATTGTAGAATATGGAGTTTCTACAATATGATACCACAACTACAATATGTAGTGAATGGCCTACATTGTTCAGCTAGAAACAACTAAAAGATGTAAAAAAAAATTGTAGAAGTTAGAAAACTTTAGTTAGATGTGGAAAACCAGTTGATCCTCGCTTAGAAACTATTAGTTGGGAAGTGAGTTGGGGATTTGATATACACATGATATACATGTTAATTTTGGTATGTGTATATATGCGTTATTCGCATAGTAGATGATTCGCGTTCGTTCTCCATTTACAGTCGGAGATGGCAGATTCACGCGATAGAGATGATGCTGGTGCGAGCGGTAGCCAGCCTTCGATACCATCAGCAGAGGATTTCCAGAGGCTTTCAGATTGAGTAGCTGTTGAGGGTCAGCATTTGGCCGATTTCATTGCACTGGTGACTTCCCACCTTGCCCTACCAGCACCTCCAGTTCAGACAGCAGGTCCTACGACGACTACTGTACCGATCGTAGTGCCGACTGTACCTGCGACACTGATGATAGCAACTCCAGCAGTGGAGACAGTGCCGACACCATTTTCCACACCCCCATTAGCTGGTTCGACAGCGGTAATTCAGCTGGTGAAAGATTTCATCAAACTGAAACCTGTATACTTTGACGGTCAGAGGGGTTTTGATAAGGTTGAGAAGTGGGTATTGGAGATCTCATCGTACACCTAGCAGCGAGATGCCGATGTGTGGTGGCGTGCGATGATAGCAGCTGAGGGAGAGTTTGAATATTGGGATGCTTTCAAGACTGAGTTCTATCAGCAATACTTCCCACCTGCGGTGATGAAGCGGTTGAGGAAGGAGTTCATGAACTTGAGACAGGGAGCCGACGAGACAGTGATGAGATACCGAGACAGATACGGCTATTTGAGGCAGTTTGCCGGAGATCTTGTGAAGGAGGATGCTGATGATGTATATCATTTTGGCGATGGATTGAGGCCAGATATTGGGTTTTATGTGGTCAGTTCAGGTGCGAAGACACTGTGAGATATTTTCGAGCGTGCACTTGCTCACGAGACTTATTATATGAGCCGAGTGGCTGACGGGACACCCTTAGTACCTGCAATGACACCTGATCAGATTGCAGAGTATGAACGAAGGAGATAGAAAGGCAAATGACCGAGGAGATGGGATAGAGGTGTTCAAGGGGCGATTGTGCCTTATGTAGCACCTCCTACACCTTTGCAGACTATTGTGGGTCGACCTCCTCTACCACCACCAGTCAGACCTGCATTGCCAGCTCCTACTACGTTTACTTTACCCGCTTTATCAGCACCACCAGCCACACGTCAGCAGCATAATGGTAGAGGTAGAGGTAGAGGACGAGGACGAGACAGTTCCAGACCAGGGCGGAGACACGCATCTGCACAGGCCCAGGATCAGACACATGTTCAGTCGAGAGCAGTCACTTGTTATCGATGTGGTCAGGAGGGACATATCAGTTGAGAGTGTCCACAGCCAGTGACAGTGATTCCACCATAGCGTCGAGAGGTCGTCCATACGATTGCACAGCCTGACGCAGACGCTTCACGGAAACTCATTGAGGGTATGATTTCCATTTGTGGTCATCAAGCTTATGTTTTGTTTGATTCGGGTTCTACCGTTTCTTTCATTTCTGGTCGCATGGTCAGCATGTTAGGGTTGAAACCAATTAGTGTCGAAGTCCATTTGATTTTGAGTACGGTAGCTGGAGATAGAGTGTACCCTAATTCTTTGGTGGAGAGATGCCCAGTAGAGATCGACGGGGTCGAGTTACCGGCAGATTTCAGAGTACTAGAATTTCTGGAATTCGATGTGTTGCTAGGGATGGATTGGCTAGCATCATATCATGCTCATATCGACTGTTTTGAAAAAACAGTGAGATTTGAGATTCTAGGGCGTCCAGTGTTCGTGTATAGTGGAAGTACACCGAGAGCCATTAGCACTCGAGGTCGTCTTGCGACTAGTGGGGAGATGGAGACTTCGGTATCTGTATATACAGTTGCAGAGAGTCATGAACCGAAACTTGCAAAGATTCCGGTTGTGTGCTAGTTTTCGGACGTGTTTTCGAAAGACTTACCTAGATTACCACCACCGAGGGAGATTGATTTCATTATTGAGTTGGTGTCAGGGACGAAACCGATATCTATACCACCATACCACATGGCTCCACGAGAGTTAGAAGAATTGAGGAAACAGTTGCAAGAATTTAGCGAGAAGGAATTCATCACACCTTCGATATCACTATGAGGAGCGTCGGTCTTGTTTGTGAAGAAGAAGGACGGTACTTTGAGACTCTGTATTGATTACAGACAATTGAATAAGGTCACAGTCAAGAACAAGTATCCATTACCGCGTATTGACGACTTATTCGATCGGTGATTGAGAGAGCGAGTTTTTCTCCAAGGTAGATCTACGATCAGGGTATCATCAACTGAGGATCAGGGAGGATGATAGATACATAACAACGTTTAGTACGAGGTATGGACACTATCAGTTCACAGTCACGCCGTTTGGTTTGACTAATGCTCCAGCCATGTTTATGGATTTTATGCATCGAGTGATGAGACCATATCTTGACCGCTTCGTGATCGTATTTATCGATGATATATTGGTGTACTCGAAGACTCAAGAAGATCACGAGCAGCACCTCAGGGAAACGTTGCAGACTTTGAGGAAGCACAGACTATATGCCAAATTCAGTAAGTGTGAATTTTGGTTGTTTGAGGTTAAATTTTTGGGTCGTGTAGTTGGAGCAGCAGGGATTGCTGTAGATCCAGCAAAGATTCGGGCGATTTTGGATTGGCCAGTGCCGACGTCAGTAACTGAGATTCGGAGTTTTCTAAGCAGGCTATTACCGAAGGTTCGTGAAGGATTTTTTGAAGATCGCTTCACCAATGACCAAGTTGACTCAGAAAGACGTGAAGTTTCGGTGGTCAGAGGAATGCGAGGAGTCATTTGCTAAATTGAAGAACTTGTTGACTACCGCACCAGTGTTGATATTGCTAGGGGCTGGAAAGGGTTTCATGGTGTACACAGACGCTTCTCGTATGGGTTAAGGTTGTGTATTGATGCAAGAGAAGGGACCAGTGGCATATGCATCAAGACAACTGAAGATACATGAGAAGAATGTTGGGGCATGTGCCCTAGGTCAATTCATAAATGTCTTTATGAATACTTTTAGTTAATAAAATAGAGGATTTCATTTGCTGTATAATAAGATCCATGGGTATTTACAGAAATATCCTAAATGTCCCTAGTCGATCATTATACTGGGAACTATAATGAGTTAAGACTAGTGTGAGTCTTGATTGATGATCATATGATGATTATACGTATAGGGATACGAATTAAGATCACGAGTACTTGTTAGGGAACAAAGTACTGGACCGACCCGCTATGAGAACATCACATGGATTAAGTCATAGTTGTTTCTCATGATAGGTATATTTCTCAGTCCTCGGACTTGAGATTACCAGAGACTTCAACATTAGGATCAAAGTGATTTGACACTATCGAACGTTGTCTTTAACCAGACGATTATAAAGGTTGTGATTGGTTACTGTGTGAGCAATGTGATGAAGTTGTGTAATCAAGATAGAATTTGTCCCTCTCATATAAAGAGAGATATCTAGTGGATCCCTCGATGTGTTAAACTGTTAAAAGTCCTAGTCTAAGTGAATTGATATTGATCAATGTCACTTGGATGTTTTCAGTCTACCTAAAGATCGAGACTAGTACGATTGAACATGTTGGATGACAATTCCATGCCTTATGTTTGATCAAAAGGATATCGTGTGACAAAAGGATGTTATATACACTATTGATTAGGTTGTATCGATTTGATATTCGTACAACTTGGGTAGTCATAATGTCTTGCTAGAGGCCGCTTATGACTTGTATACCAAAATGTGTTTTGGTACACCGCAACGTTGTATGAGCCTATTGGGTCGCACACTAAGAATGGTTTTGCGAGATTTTAAGATGGTTCAGAAAAATGAATTTTATATGATAAAATTCATGACGGAAATGTCCTTGTGGTGTATTACACTTATACTTCTTTAAGTAGGGGTATATGTGTAATTTACTTAACCGTCTATATACAAGGGTTGTATAAATAGACGCTTTAAGTTAGAATACATGGACGAAAGATCAAAAAGGCCGAAACTCTATTTTTGTTTCAGAAAGGACTTATGGTTTTTCGGTATGCTCTGGATCGTTTTGGAGAGAAACAAAAGGATTTGGTATTCTCTCGAAGCTAGCACTTCGAATCTCAGCCGCCGTTCGTGTGTGGACTACTGGTAGAAGGCGTTCGTCGTTGGCAGCGCCTTAGATATCGATCAACCTTCAAGAAAGGTATATTGCGACTGAGGTATGATTAAGTTTTTCATGGTTTAAACGTTTTTAATGGAATTAGATTCGGATCCTGTTGGGGTTTTTCTCAAAACTGTTTTGTAATCTCCGCTTCGTATGAATCCCAAAACCCAACAGTGGTATCAGAGCCTTCGAGTTTGATTCCATTAAATTCATTGCATGTTTTCTTCTGATATATACATGATATATGATTGAAAGCATGTTAATAGTTGATGTATATGTGATATAAGTTTCCTGTGAAATTTATTATCATGTTTTGTGTATATGATACATATATTCGTGATTTAATTAAAATCAGTTTCTTACATGCTAGTAACCATGTTAGGTTAATTCAAATAATTTCAATGAATTGAATTTCGTGTTCTGTGATCCATGACACCATTAGGTATAATCTTTATTTTTCGTGTATTGATGCATGGATGAAATCCTTGTAATTCAGTATGCATATTTAGGTTACATTGTCTTACGTTTCTTGAATTGTATAAGGCCGAATATTAATTCGAAACTAATATGATTAGGTTCGATTGGGATAGTAGTTCATGATTCAATGACATATTTGTGATTATCTGGATGAGGACCGAAATTGCAAATAATTAATTTTCGAAATTATTTATTTATCTCGTTATATCTATTTTGTTATGAACTTTCTATTTGATAAAGATAGATAACAAATTAGATTAGGAGATATAATCAAAATCCGTATCGTTATCTCTATTGGATAGGAGATAAATATCAAGAATCTTGCTATTAGTGATATACTAGGATTCAAATATCTTAAATCCTAATTGGATTAGGATAAGATGATTAGTTAGATGTGGGCCCGGATTAATTAAAATGTTTTAATTGACTCAATTTCGGGTAAATTAAGGGGTATTTTTAGGATAATAAAATCAGGGAAAAATATGATTTTATATAGCTTAATTTTAATTTTCGAATTGAGATTCGTCTTCTAAAAAAAAAAAAAAAAAAAAAACGGAAGGCGCTTTCCCCACTGTACCCCGTCATTGTGACCCAATCACGGACCGCCGTCTAACTAATCCTAACGCACGCAAATTCTTTTATTAGTGAATAGTATAAAAATTTCCAAATTGTTTGGTGATTGAACAAATCAATAGAATATATGATATTTCATTGTTTACATAAAAATCACTAAAACTGAATAAAATCCCTCTATTAAATTTTAAGTCTCATTTCATCCATTTTAAACACTTGTCAAAGGCCTTGATCACACTAATATAGTTTCAGCCATAGCTGGGTGTATTGTGTTATCTTGGTGAGACAAGTTGGGTAAGAGTTACCTAAATGTTTAAAATGGTCCGACTTAATAAAGCCATCAAAATAGTTTTGAGCTTTAGGCAAATGATGAGATAAAAACATGCTAAGACATAAGATGTCCCTTATCTCATAAAAGGATCTAAAAATTACATAAGATGTAATTGGTAACTGTTACCTACCTAAATAATCTAGTTCTGTGTTTCATGCCATATTTGTCATAGAATTAGGTGAAATATGGATTTTAGTCCCCTAAATAAACAGTATGTTTTAGGAGGGTTGTTAATTTAGTGGGAGTCTATTCCTCTATAATAAAATAAACTTTGCATAATCTTTATTGTAGATCAATGGCCTCTTCAAGTAACAATAATCCCCTATCACCGCGATCCATCCTTGAGAAGGATAAGCTATCTGGGACTAACTTTCTTGATCGGTTCGAAACTTTAGAATTGTTCTTAAGCATGAACGCAAGTTGTATGTCCTGGATGCTCCAATCCCCGAGGACCCACCAGCCAATGCTACGAAAGTTTGTGAAGGATGCGCATAGTAAGCTTGTCAACGATTCTACGATGTTGCATGTATTATCTTTGGCAACTATGGTTCCCTGAACTTCAAAAGGACACGGAACTAATGGAAGCCTACGACATGGCTATAACGCTGTAGGAAATGTTCCAACAACAAGCTAGGCAAGAAAGGTTCGAGACAGTCAAAAACTTACATTCTTGCAAGATGACTGAGGGTGCGTCAGTTAGTCCTCATGTTCTGAAGATGAAGGGCTATGTTGACCAGCTTGATAGACTCGGATTCCCCAAAAGCCAAGAGTTGGCTACGGATTTGATCTTGAATTCATTACCAGAGAGTTACTCACAATTTGTGATGAACTACAATATGAATAATATGGAGAAATCAATTTCAGAGTTGCATTTGATGCTCAAAACTGCTTAACAAAATATCAAGAAACCCTCTAGTAATGTGTTGATGGTCCAAAAAGGAAAGGGAATGAAGAAGAAAGGCAAAGGCAAGGCTAGAGTTGCCAAGGCTGTTGTTGCACCTGTCGCGAAGCCTGTGGAACAAGTCAAGCCCCAGCCTGTTCCTGCTTCAAAACACCCAAAAGAAAAAGAAGGAAATTGTCATTTATGTCATGCACCTGGACATTGGTTCAGAAATTGCAAACTCTATCTGGAAGATCTGAGGAAGAAAAAGGGTAGTGCGACTACCACTATAGGTATTTATGTTATTGAAATTAATTTATCTACTAGTGATTCCTGGGTATTAGATACCGGATGTGGATCTCACATTTGTATAAATGAGCAGGGACTCACCAGAAGTAGAAAGTTGAAGAAAGGAGAAGTCATCCTTCGCGTAGGGAATGGAGCAAGAGTTGCTGCCCTGGCTGTTGGATCATATGACTTAGTTTTATCTAGTGGACTTATTTTAACTTTAAATAATTGTTATTTTGAACCTACCTTGAGCAGAAACATCATTTCTGTTTCATGTTTGGATATGGATGGTTTTGATTTTATTATTGCTAATAATAGATGTTCCATTTCTCGTAAAGGCATATTTTATGCAAATGCGGATTTGTATGATGGTCTTTATATTCTAAGCATGAAAAAGTCCACTGATAGTCCAGTTTTTAACATAAATACAAAAAGATTCAAGTCAAATGATTTGAATCAAACCTATATTTGGCATTGTCGTCTCGGGCACATAAATGAGAAACGCATAACAAAGCTCCATAAAGATGGACTTCTAGATTCATTTGATTTAGAAACATATAAAACGTGCGTATCTTGTTTACTAGGCAAGATGACTAAAAGTCCTTTTACTGGACACAGTGAAAGGGCAAGTGATTTATTGGGTCTAATACATACTGATGTATGCAGTCCTATAAACACAATGGCTAGAGGAGGTTATCGGTACTTTATTACATTTACCGATGATTTCAAAGAGATATGGTTATGTATATCTTATGAAACATAAAGTGAATCATTTGAGATGTTTCGAACGTTTCGAATGAAGTGCAGAATCAACTTGGTAAACCTATCAAAACACTTCGATTAGATCGAGGTGGTGAGTATTTAAGCCAAGAATTTGATGATCATCTTAGAAATTGTGGGATTGTTTCCCAATTGACTCCACCAAAGCAACTCCACAATGGAATGGAGTTTCGAAAGGAGAAATCAAACCTTATTAGATATGGTTCGATCTATGATGAGTCATGCGAGATCTTCCATTATCCTTTTGGGGTTATGCATTACAAGCTGCAGAACTTTCACTCTAAATCGAGTTCCTTCTAAAGCGGTTAATAAAACACCATATGAGATATGGTACGGGAAGAGACCTAGTTTGTCTTTTCTTAAGATTTGGGGTTGTGAGGCTTACGTAAAGCGACAAGTCTCAGAAAAACTAGCACCTAAATCTGACAAGTGTTTATTTGTGGGGTATCCTAAGGAAACAAAAGGATATTACTTTTATAATCCCGCTGAGAACAAAGTGTTTGTTGCTCGGTATGGTGCCTTTATGGAAAAATAGTTTATTTCAAAAGACACTAGTGGGAGAGAAATAAATCTTGAAGAAGTTCAAGAATCACAAGTAAACACTGAACCGCTACTGGAAGTTCAACAACGTTCTGAACCAGTTGAACCTCCACAAGTGACACAAGGCCCACATAAATCTAGTAGGGTAAGACATGAGCCGAGAGAGATTCGAATTTCTCATTACCGATAGTCATGATGTGTTGCTTATAGACCAAAATGAGCCCACCACTTATCAGGAGGCTATGTCGGACCGGACTCGGATAAATGGCTAAGTGCCATGAACTCGAGATGCAATCCATGTATGATAACCAAGTTTGAAACTTGGTTGATTTACTGAAGGTGGTAAGACCATTGGATGTAAATGAGTTTTCAAGAAGAAAAGCGACATGGATGGCAAAGTGCATACTTTTAAAGCAAGACTTGTAGCAAAAGGTTTCAAGCAGACTCAAGGTGTTGATTATGATGAAACTTTTTCGCCGATAGCCATGCTTAAATCCATAAGAATTTTAATTGTCATTCTTTGCATATTATGACTATGAAATATGGCAAATGGATGTAAAAATAGCATTTCTTAATGGAAAGTCGCTTGAGGACGTGTATATGACACAACCTGAAGGTTTTATACATCTGAGAATTCTAGGAAGGTATGCAAGCTTCAAAGATCCATTTATGGATTAAAGCAAGCTTCTCGGAGTTGGAATCTTCGTTTTGATGAAGCAATCAAGGATTTTGGTTTTATTAATAACGAAGATGAGCCTTGTGTATACAAGAAGGTCATGAGAGTGTAGTTGTTTTTAGGTATTGTATGTTGATGATATATTACTCATTGGAAATGACATCCCAACATTGCGAGAATGTCAAGTCTTGGTTAGGGAAGTGTTTCTCAATGAAAGACTTAGGAGATGCGACCTATATCCTAGGGATAAAGATCTATAGGGATAGATCTAAGAGGCTAATCGGTTTAAGTTAGAGTGCTTACATAGACAAGGTCTTGAATAGGTTCGGTTTGCAAGACTCTAAAAGAGGATTGTTGCCAATGTCTCATGGGATAAGTCTCAAGCAAGACTCAATGTCCTAAGACAAATGATGAGCGAGACCGTATGAATAAGATTTCATATGCATCGCCTATTGGATCTATCATGTATGCCATGTTATGCACTCGACACGATGTATCATATGCTTTGAGCACTACAAGCAGATATCGTCGAGATCCAGGTGAGAGTCACTGGATAGCGATAAAGAACATCCTTAAGTACTTAAGAAGGACTAAGGAAGTGTTCTTGGTCTATGGAGGTTTTGAAAATGATCTAGTTGTAAATGGTTACACAGATGCAAGTTTTCAAAGCGATATAGATGATTTTAGATCGCATCTAGATATGTGTTTACTTTGAATGGGGGTGCAAAGAAGTGGAAAAGTTCGAAACAAGAGATCGTAGCAGATTCTACAACAGAAATCGAGTATATTGCGGCGTCCGATGCAAAGAAAGGAGAAGCGATTTGGATCAAAAAGTTCATTTCGAACTAGGTGTGGTTCCAAGTATTGCTAACCCTGTTTGTTTGTATTGTGACAATAACGGGGCAATAGCACGGGCCAAGGAACCTAGATCATACCACAGATCCAAACATATACTCAGGCGTTTTCATCTCATCAGAGAAATTATTGAGAGGGGAGACGTAAAGATTTGCAGAGTACCTACTGAAGACAACGTTGCACATCCATTGACAAAAACTCTTCCACAAGCAAAACATGATGGTCATGTTAGATCATTAGGCATTAGATGCATGTATGATTGGCCCTAGTGCAAGTGGGAGATGTTGGGGCATGTGCCCTAGGTCAATCCATAAATGTCATTATGAATACTTTTAGTTAATAAAATAGAGGATTTCATTTGCTGTTTATTATAATTAATTTGCATGTTTACATTATAATAAGATCTATGGGTATTTACAGAAAAATCCTAAATGTCCCTAGTCGATCATTATACTGGGAACTATAATGAGTTAAGACTAGTGTGAGTCTTGATTGATGATCATATGATGATTATACGTATAGGGATACGAATCAAGATCACGAGTACTTGTTAGGGACCAAAGTACCGGACCGACCCGCTATGAGAATATCACATGGATTAAGTCATAGTTGTTTCTCATGATAGGTATATTTCTCAGTCCTCTGACTTGAGATTACCACAGACTTCAACATTAGGAACACAGTGATTTGCCACTATCAAACGTTGTCTTTAACCAGACGATTATAAAGGTTGTGATTGGTTATTGTGTGAGCAATGTGATGAAGTTGTGTAATCAAGATAAAATTTGTCCCTCTCATATAAAGAGAGATATCTAGTGGATCCCTCGATGTGTTAAACTGTTAAAAGTCCTAGTCTAAGTGAATTGATATTGATCAATGTCACTTGGATGTTTTCAGTCTACCTAAAGATCGAGACTAGTACGATCGAACATGTTGGATGACAATTCCATGCCTTATGTTTGATCAAAAGGATATCGTGTGACAAAAGGATGTTATATACACTATTGATTAGGTTGTATCGATTTGATATTCGTACAACTTGGGTAGTCATAATGTCTTTTGTAGAGGCCGCTTATGACTTGTATACCAAAATGTGTTTTGGTACACTGCCAACGTTGTATGAGCCTATTGGGTCGCACACTAAGAATGGTTTTGCGAGATTTTAAGATGGTTCCAGAAAAATGAATTTTATATGATAAAATTCATGATGGAAACGTCCTTGTGGTGTATTACACTTATACTTCTTTAAGTAGGGGTATATGTGTAATTTACTTAACCGTCTATATACAAGGGTTGTATAAATAGACGCTTTAAGTTAGAATACATGGACGAAAGATCAAAAAGGCTGAAACTCTATTTTCGTTTCAGAAAGGACTTATTATTTTTTGGTATGCTCTGGATCGTTTTGGAGAGAAACAAAAGGATTTGGTATTCTCTCGAAGCTAGCACTTCGAATCTCAGCCGCCGTTTGTGTTTGGACTACTGGTAGAGGGCGTTAGTCGTTGACAGCGCCTTAGAGATCGATCAACCTTCAAGAAAGGTATATTGCGACCGAGGTATGATTAAGTTTTTCATGGTTTAAACGTTTTTAGTGGAATTAGATTCGGATCCTGTTGGGATTTTTCTCAAAACCGTTTTGTAATCTCCGTTGCGTATGAACCCTTAAACCCAACAAAGAACTACCCGACTCATGACTTAGAGTTGGCGGCGGTAGTGTTTGCCCTGAAGATATGGAGATATTATCTGTATGGAGAGAAGTTCACACTCTATACTGACCATAAGAGTTTGAAATATCTCTTCACACAGAAAGAGTTGAATATGAGACAGTGCAGATGGTTAGAGTTTTTGAAAGACTATGACTTTTCTCTGGAATATCATCAAGGAAAAGCAAATGTCGTTGCTGATGCGCTGAGTAGAATTCCGACTAGAAATGCTGAGACTATTCGATGTCATATGACGCACGAGTATGGTTTACTCGAGGCGGCGGCGAGGCTGAGTCAGTCAGATGTTGCTAATGACACGGAGGTACTGATTTGTGCTCAAGTGAAACTTCAGACAGTGTCGACTCAGAGAGTGTCAGAGGATCAGAAAGCTGACATACTATATCGAAGATTCAGTGAGTTAGCGCAGAGTTCGAATGTCTTGATGGGCGGAGATGAGACAAGAGATCGGTGTCTCGATTTCGAGGCGATTGTGGATACCGCGATGGCGCGAGGCCGAGAGATGAGATTTTTCAGGATTCACATCGTTCCCGATTCACTGTTCATCCAGGAAGGACCAATATGTATCATGATATGAAAAGACATTTTTGGTGGCTTGGGATGAAAGCGAACATATCAGAGTATATCAGGAACTGTGGGATCTGTCAGCAGGTGAAGGCAGAGCATCGTAGACCCGGAGGATTACTACAGCCACTTCCCATTCCACAATGGAAGTGGGAAGACATATCCATGGATTTCGTTCGAGGACTACCGAGGACTGTTCGTCGACATGATTCCATCTGGGTGATTGTGGACAGATTGACTAAATCTGCCCATTTCATACCAGTTGCAACACATTACACATTTGACCAGTTGAGTGTATTGTTCGAGAGAGAGATTATCAGGCTGCATGGAGTACCTTTGACTATTACGTCAGAAAGAGATGCTATGTATAAGTCCAGGATGTGGCGGAGTATGCAGGAGCAATATGGTACACGTTTACAGTTTAGCACTGCCTTTCACCTTCAGACTGATGGGCAGACTGAGAGATTGACTCAAACTCTCGAAGATATGCTCAGGGCGTGTGTACTTGAGTTTGGCGGATCGTGGGAAGAGTACTTACCATTGTGCGAATTTGCATACAACAACAGTTATCAGGCGAGCATTGAAATGGCGCCATTTGAGGCGTTATATGGCAGACCGTATCGGTCACCATCTTATTGGGCTAAGCCAGAAGATCGAAATTTGTTAGGGCCTGAAATTGTTGTCGATCACACGGAAAAGGTAAGACAGATTCGCCAGAAGCTTAAGGGAGCCCAAGAGAGGCAAAAGAAGTATGCAGACATGTATCGCAGCGATCTCATGTACGATGAGGGAGCTTTAGTTTATCTAAAGGTTTCTCCTCGTAAGGGTCATAATCGATTTGGTTTGAAAGGCAAATTAGCACCTAGATTCATCAGACCTTTCAAAATCAAGAAACGAGTTGGAAAGGTTGCTTATGAGTTAGAGTTGCCTCCACAAATGTCGGGTATTCATCCGGTGTTTCATATTTCGATGCTTCGACTAGCTAAGTCAAAGGTAGGCGAGAGACCGACAGTGGATTTGAGTCAGATTGATTTGACTGAAGATATCTCATATGAAGAGCAACCCGTTCAAATTCTTGACCGAAAGGTACAACAGTTTAGAAACAAGTCTATCCCGAAGGTGTTAGTGAAGTGGCAGTTTCATGGAGATTCGGAACTCACTTGGGAACGGGAAGACTATATGCGCGACAGATTTTCGTACCTTTTCGAGTCAGGTATATTTTAAAATTCGTTTAGTTAAAGTTCGAGGATGAACTTCCTATTAGTTGGGAAGCATTGTCATGGCCCAATAATTAATACACGTTTAATTCGTTAATTAGGACACAATGACCTGTGACGTGGGACCCGCAGTGCGATACATGTCACTACCGAGGCACGGTCGCCGACGTAAATATTATATTTGTTGTGTTGTTTGCCTAGTGTATTGCATGTATGTAGACTATTAAGTCATTTACGGGTATGCAGATACCAAGACGAGCGGGGACGCGCCTCGAGTCGCGCGTCGACGTGGGCCCGAGGCAGCAGCTCGTGGGATAAGATTAATTAATTTACATTAAAAGTAATTTAGTGGTTTGTTTAATAAGTGGCTATAGTAGTGGTAATGTGGTCACATTAAATCAATATGCAATGGCCTATAGTTTGCAAAATAAAATCATAGCCGTTGGATTCACCTCGAGATAGGCATTTCGCGGGGCTCGAAAAAAAATATATTAAAATCTGGCCGAACAGTAAGGCGGTGGGGACATAGTAGATATTTTTTTGGTTTCGCCTCGAGATTCATGTTGCACGAATCTCGAGGACATCAAATACTTAACCCCCATCTTATCCATTCTTATCCATTCGTTGAAACAAAAAAAAAATCGCACACACACAACGCGCAGAGAGGATCGGGAAGAAGAAGAGAAACCGAGAGAAAGAGAGAGATCAACCAAGCTCGAAGTAAGGTGAGTCGTTGATCTCGTTTTTGGTTTGACTATTGTGTGTCGAAATTTGTTGTTGTTGTGGTGTCGGTGTCGTGGCCATGGAGGATCGACCTCCATGGCCGACCGAAAAAAATTGGGGGAGATGGCAAGGGGATCTCCTTGCCATCAAAACCCATTGGGGTTGGAGTTGGGAGCCAACCCCAACACAAAAAAAAAAAAAAAAATACAAACCAGAGCACGCGAAGTGCTCGAGAAGAAGACCGCGGGTCGGGTCGGATCGACCGGGCCCAGTGGGTCGGGGCCGAGGCCGAACCCGTGGGGGAGGGTCGGGTCAAACCGACCCGAGTCCAGCTGGACCAAGTCGGGTCGACCCGGATCCGATTAGACCGGATCGGGTTTGACCCGGACCCACCCATTTATATATATATTATATATATTTAATTATTTAATTAAATTAAACAGTTTTTTAATATATACTAAATTCCTGAAAATAGATAAAAAAATATGTAAAAACTCAGGAAAATTACAAAAAAATAGAAAAAAATATATTTGTGACCCAAATCAATAAAACTTCAATATTCCTATAAAAAGTGAAGAATTCGAGAGTCGGTCGAGGCTTTATATCGGGGTTTTACCTCGAAAAATGTGAAATCGGTAAATTAGTCTCGAACTCAATTTTGACCGATGTCGACCAATTTAGGGATGTTAAATCATTAAATTGGAACTTAAATTGATACATTTTCAATTGTTAGGATCCTAGAGGAGTTGTTACGGGGTTTGGGTGCGTACATCGACGCGACGGAAGCCGGATAGCTTAGAAATTGTTGTGTGTATGTAAGTAAACTGATTTGAGACATTTATTTACATTTCATTCCATTTATTTATTTATTCTCAGTTCTTCGAACTGAATTTCCTTTGAAATCAATATGCTATGACTTGTTCGGTTGCTCATTTTATGATGTTCATAGCATACTCTGTTTTGTGTATCATTGATTCCAATTCCTATATTTTGTCATGTTGATTGTTGTGTGTAGAAGTCAGTGATACAACCTGCTATTAGGATAATTTATTTATTTTGACTCTTATTCTTTGTGCATCAGTATGCAATTACATCTTTTGGATTCCATTACCGAGTCATTATTGAACATGAAAGTGGTTCTCGTGGTTTGATGATTGAAATTCAGCTTTCATACGAGGGTCACTAGACTTGTCGGGATGTTAGAAAATTTCTCCACTACCTTGCATGACACACAAGGTAACGTGCCTCGAACGGGGTAACCAGACCTCGGGGTTTATTGGGGCAAGAATAACTTGGGTGAACACGACGAGTTTTAAAACTCGGGTATGTTAGCAAGTATACATTCTAGTGACGACTAATTCACTTGGAATAGGAAAGGCGTATTGTACGTACGACCTTTTGAAATTATGATATATAGCTCAATTTGTAATGAAATGATATAGAGCAGAGCTCAAATTGTAGTGGACAGGCTGATGTGATGAAGATCGCGGCCGACCGACCCTAATCCATTACTACTTAGCCCTGAGTCAGTTTCATATGTGATTAACTCAAGTATCTCTTTGCATGATGTTTCTTTCAACATAAGTTTCTATTTAAATTATGCAATTTGATACTTGTTGCCTATTTGGGAATGTTGATCGATGTCTCTCAGTATTACTTAAATAAATTCATGTACTCACCGTTTAGTTTGTGACGGTGGGTGCAGATCAACCGAGTAGCGGACCAGGCAAAGAGAAGATTGGTGATTATCTCTAAGCCGGTAGAGTACTGCTACGACATACTGTAACGGCCCGAAAATTCGACTCGTGCCACGTGTCATTTTAGGGCCGTATGTGGGACCACTTGCCGAAATACGTATGCGTATACACGAAGAATTCGAAGAGCCGAAACACGAACGGGAAAACGTCTCGAGTCGCATGTCAACGTGAGACCGATATAGTCACGTTATGTGATTTTAATGTGTACATTGAATACGTCTCGTGATGCGTGTAGCGCGAGGATCGAAATTTGAAAATGAGGCGGGTTGGTGCCTCTAGATGCGCGCTGCTCGGATTCTTAAGGAAACCATAAAAATAATTATGTTTTTGGATTTGTCTCGAAATACGCAAATTTGTGAGACTCGAGAGATAATTTTGGTCAAGCATAGAGGCAGTGGACAAAGAGGTGAAATTATTGAGGTTGTCTCGATATTCGTGCAACACGAATCTCGAGGACACTTTTGATTTGAAATCAAAAGAAAATTGTATATATATATATATATATATATATATATATATATATATGAAGAGAGAGAAAAAGACAAAAGAAAGAAAAGTAAGAGAGAGAGAGAACAGAAAAACCAGTGAGATGAGAGAAATGGAGAGAGTGAGAGATCGGGGAGAGAGAGATCGTGAGGGCGACGAGGACGGCGGCTCACGGCGGAGACAGCTGAGCATTGGCTTGGGCGGTGCGAGGAGGTCGCGGCGCGGCTGCGAGGCCGGGGACGGTGGCCGGCGAGAGCAAAGAAAGCGAGCGAGGAGCGCGGAGCAGCAGCGCGCGCAGGAACGCGGAAGCAGCGGCGCGCACTAGCAGGCGGCGGATCTGGCGGCAGCCGGCAGCTCTAGCGAAGCGAAGCGGCCGGCGGCGGCGACGGCGCGCAGTGGCCCCGGCCAGCTTGTAGCGGTGACGACGGACAGCGTCAGCGCAGCAGCACGCTTGTCGGCTCAGAAGCGGCGGCGACGCGGTGAACGGCGCGGAGGCGTTGTCGGACCGATCGGATGCGCGAATCGACGAATGTCGACGACGTGATTGAGGTGAGGTATATTTCACCTATTTTTATTTGCGATTTACTTGATTTAGTAGCTAAATGGTACGAATGGACACCAGGGACTTAGGATGCTACAGTCAGGTGTCGGGTGCGCATATCGAGATGCGTGCGAGTGCGTTTTGAGGTACGTAAGATTCCTTCTGAAAGTCATCGTGGGTTTACCTTTCTATCATTGATTGCCTATTTGTGCTTGTTGGATGTTATTCCCCATATTCCTTGTTATTGATTTTCGTGACGTATTTGGGTTGGGGAACGAGACTTCTTGCTATTCTTGTTGTACTTATGGCACACTAGGCTGTACGCGGGTAATCAGGTGAAAGGAAGTGGGTGTTTCAACTGAAAGGATCCTGTGCGATGCCAGTCCGTAGTGGTTTCGGGGCCTGTAGAGGTGCGCGAGGTTTCCTCATAAGCGCCACATGTACCTGTCGTCGGGCTGGGCTATACCAGGTGAAAGGAAGTGGGGCACTCACTGAAAGGATCCTGGGGTTTGTCGTACAGTTTAGTGTGACCGGGAGGAGTACACGATTTGTTTCTTATGTTACTTATTCATGTGATGATCTTAGCACATTTGCCTGTTTAGTTCGCATGATTAATTGACATGTTTATTGATATCGTCTATATTTCTCATAAATGCTCGGTGTACTTTGTTGGAATCTTACTAACTGTACACCCCATCTTCCTTTTGTGATGGGCGAGCGCAGACCATGCTAGTAGGGGCAAGGACATTTTGGACGACTTTATCTGACTGCCTGCAGTCGAGGACCTACTAGTACGTGCTATTTTGATGTTTTGCTTTACTTTTGGGAAATGGGAGACTGAATAGACATGTACTCGTATATATTATGGTTAATATTGTTGCATATATACGAAGTACTTTCCCCGGGTTTTCCACAATAGGAATTGCTATATTAAATGACGTTTATACGATGATAAATTTAATTGTTTTATTTGGTTTTAAATTAAGACTTCCGCTGTTGAAAGTTTAATGAACACGCATATCGAGGAGTCGTGTTAACACGCATATCGAGGAGTCGTGTTAACACGCATATCGAGGAGTCGTGTTGTGGAAAATGGCGTCAGTGGTGCGTGCGACCCAGTGGGTCAAGGATCGGACAGGACCGCTGAGCCAGCGCCTCCCCACGTGGCGACCTCGAGAATTGGGGCCGTTACAAATGGTATCAGAGCGAGAGTTCGAAGAACCTCGGGAAATAAATTTAAAGAGCATAAGACTTAAAAATTTTAGATGTGGAAACCCGAAGTACTTGCCTTAGAACTTTAGTTGGGAAGTAAGTTAGAGGGTAGTACGGACTTATATGTGTATGTATTGATTGTAATACTTATATACACGTAGTACGACGCTGACATGTGACACGTTCGCGGTTTACTCATTCGACATGGATGAACGACCAGTTCTTCATGCGGATAATGGGGCTAGAAGAGCAGTGCAGTATAGTGGACCACCCATACAACTGCCCACGAAAAGCCGAGTACTTGGGCATAATTCAAGGAAGTAACCTCGATCGAGATCCAGCTGAGACGGAGAGATGAGTTCTTGACGCTGAGGTGGAGTGGTCGTACGGTGTCGCAATACATGGAGAACAGACGTTTGTGGCACCGGATTTAAATGCGTATTGAGGCAGGGAGACAGAGTGATAACTTAGTTATCGCGTCAGTTGAGGACACTTGAGAGGGCTCGGATAGTGAGACAGTAGTTCGCCAGATGACATAAGAGTTTTGTTTACTCGAGGCGACAACGCTATAAGTTTGTTAGAGGTTTCAGATGCTGCGGAGGCACATATCCATTCCGCGTGTGTTGGAGTGTCGGAGAGCTGATGTAATGTATCAGAGGTTCAAAGACATGACACGAAATTTAGATTTTTTTTTCAAATTTGCGCGGAGATACGTAAGACCATTCAGAGTCGCGGTACGAGTTGGCACTGTGGCGTACAGATTGGATTTGCCAGAAGAGTTTGCAGGGTTCATCCGACGTTTAACATTTCAATGTTGACATTCGTTAAGTCAAAGTCGAGATCGACGATTGAGTTGGGAATGGTGAAAATACATTTTGATGTGACATATGAGGAGAGCCAACAGAGATTGTTGACGTCGAGTACAGATTCTTCGAAACAGGGAACTCGCGAGAGTCTTAGTTCGTTGGCAGCATCATAGGATGGAGGAACGCACATGGGAGCTCGAGTCGACGATAATGACACGTTACCCTAAACTATTCTCTGGTATGAGATTCGGGTAACAGTTAAATTTCGGGACGAAATTTTCATTTAGTTGGGAAGACTGTAACGGCCCGAAAATTCGACTCGTGCCACGTGTCATTTTAGGGCCGTATGTGGGACTACTTGCCGAAATACGTATGCGTATACGCAAAAAGTTCGAAGAGCCGAAACACGAACGGGGAAACGTCTCGAGTCGCGTGTCAACGTTAAACCGATATAGTCGCGTTATGTGATTTTAATGTGTACATTGAATACGTCTCGTGATGCGTGTAGCGCGAGAATCGAAATTTGAAAATGAGGCGGGTTGGTGCCTCGAGATGCGCGCTGCTCGGATTCTTAAGGAAAACATAAAAATAATTATGTTTTTGGATTTGTCTCGAAATACGCAAATTTGTGAGACTCGAGAGACAATTTTGGTCAAGCATAGAGGCAGTGGACAAAGAGGTGAAATTATTGAGGTTGTCTCGATATTCGTGCAACACGAATCTCGAGGACACTTTTGATTTGAAATCAAAAGAAAATTGTATATGTATATAAATATATATATATATATATGAAGAGAGAGAAAAAGACAAAAGAAAGAAAAGTAAGAGAGAGAGAGAAAAGAAAAACCGGTGAGATGAGAGAAATGGAGAGAGTGAGAGATCGGGGAGAGAGAGATCGTTAGGGCGACGAGGACGGCGGCTCGCGGCGGAGACAGGCGGCTGCGCGGCGGTGCAGGGACGCGGCCTGCGAGGCCGGGGACGGTGGCCGGCGAGGAGCAAAGATCGGCGCGCAGGGAGATCGACAGCGGCGGCCAGAGTGCGTGGACAGCTGCCGGCAGCGGCGGCGAGCGGCGTGGCTGCCGGGCTGCGCGGGGGAGACGACGGAGCGGCTCCAGCGACGCGGTGGACAGATCGGCACCGGCGAGGAGGCGGACCAGCAGGGAGAGCGGCGGTGGGTTTCGCGGCTGGCGGCGAGGCTGCTAGACGGTGGCGGAGCGCAGGGAGCGCGGAGCAGCAGCGGCGCGCACTAGCGGCAGCGGCGGCGGATCTGGCAGCGGCTGGCGGCTCCGGCGAGGGCGGCGGCCGGCGGCGCCGGCGAGGGCGGCGACGGCGCGACGGCGGCCCCGGCAGTGGCGCGGTGACGACGACGGCGTCGGCGCAGCAGCGACGTCAGCTCGGTAGCGGCGGCGACGCGGTGAACGGCCCGGAGGCGTTGTCGGACCGATCGGATGCGCGAATCGACGAATGTCGATGACGTGATTGAGGTGAGGTATATTTCACCTATTTTTATTTGCGATTTACTTGATTTAGTAGCTAAATGGTACGAATGGACACCAGGGACTTAGGATGCTACAGTCAGGTGTCGGGTGCGCATATCGAGATGCGTGCGAGTGCGTTTTGAGGTACGTAAGATTCCTTCTGAAAGTCATCGAGGGTTTACCTTTCTATCATTGATTGGCTATTTGTGCTTGTTGGATGTTATTCCCCATATTCCTTGTTATTGATTTTCGTGACGTATTTGGGTTGGGGAACGAGACTTCTTGCTATTCTTGTTGTACTTATGGCACACTGGGCTGTACGCGGGTAATCAGGTGAAAGGAAGTGGGTGTTTCAACTGAAAGGATCCTGTGCGGTACCAGTCCGCAGTGGTTTTGGGGCCTGTGGAGGTGCGCGAGGTTTCCTCATAAGCGCCACATGTACCTGTCGTCGGGCTGGGCCGTACCAGGTGAAAGGAAGTGGGGCACTCACTGAAAGGATCCTGGGGGTTTGTCGTACAGTTTAGTGTGACCGGGAGGAGTACACTGTTTGTTTCTTATGTTACTTATTCATGTGATGATCTTAGCACAGTTGCCTGTTTAGTTCGCATGATTAATTGACATGTTTATTGATATCGTCTATATTTCTCATAAATGCTCGGTGTACTTTGTTGGAATCTTACTAACTGTACTCCCCATCTTCCTTTTGTGATGGGCGAGTGCAGACCGTGCTAGTAGGGGCAAGGACATTTTGGACGACTTTATCTGACTGCCTGCGGTCGAGGACCTACTAGTACGTGCTATTTTGATGTTTTGCTTTACTTTTAGGAAATGAGAGACTGAATAGACATGTACTCGTATATATTATGGTTAATATTGTTGCATATATACGGAGTACTTTCCCCGGGTTTTCCACAATAGGAATTGCTCTATTAAATGATGTTTATACGATGATAAATTTAATTGTTTTATTTGGTTTTAAATTAAGACTTCCGCATTTGAAAGTTTAATGAACACGCATATCGAGGAGTCGTGTTAACACGCATATCGAGGAGTCGTGTTGTGGAAAATGGCGTCAGTGGCGCGTGCGACCCAATGGGTCAAGGATCGGACGGGACCGCTGGGCCAGCTCCTCCCCACGTGGCGACCTCAGGAATTGGGGCTGTTACACTTTTATACGTTTTTCTCTTATTTTGTATTACATTTTTATGTACATGCTTTTACTTTTGGGTTGAGTGATAGGAACACGTGACTATAGACACATGTTGTATATATCACCATTTTTGTTTATATATGTATGTGATCACTATTTCTTGATTTTTCCACAATAGGTTAGGCCATAAGATTTCATTTCCACTAGTAACTGAATAAGACTTCAGTTGAATAGTTGGTTAGATAAAAAAAAAATTTAGTAACTCTGATTGACAGATAATCATAGGTTAGTCATTAGAACAATTAAGTTAATCGTAGGTGGTATCATAAATGGTAGGTATGTAGGTGTTTAACTAAGGCTGACTAATTCCTTGTTAGGTCCTATATGGGAGATTAGGGCTTAATTAAGGGATTAGGCCGGGCGGTGCCCTTATTTGTAGTTGGGGCTATCACAGTGACATTTCGTCTTCCCAGGCTGATACTCGATTGCGAATTCGTAGTCTTTCAGAAATCCCAACCACCGTCGTTGCCTCATATTCAGGTCCTTTCAGGTGAAAAGATACTTCAAACTCTTATGATCGGTATGCAGTGTGAACCTCTCACCATAAAGGTAGTGTCTTCACACCTTCTGTGCAAGTACGGCCGCTGCAAGCTCCAGGTCGTGCACGGGATTGTTCCTCTCATGGGTCCTCAACTGATGCGATCAATAAGCTATCAATCTGTCTCCCTGCATCAGTACGCATCTAAATCCGGTGCCACAAGCATCTGTACGAACAGTCAATTCCTTGCCCGGCTCGGGCAACACTAACAACGATGCAAAAGTCAACTTCTTCTTCAACTCTGTGAAGGTCGCCTCGCATTGATTGGACCAATGGAAGATCACATCCTTCTTGGTCAATCTAGTCATCGGCACTGCAATTTTGGAGAAGTCATGTACAAAACATCGATAATATCCTGCCAATCCTAAAAAAGCTCATGATATCTGTCACGCACTTTGGTGTAGGCCAGTCGATGATAGCGTGAATCTTACTCCGATCTACTGAAATACCTCTGTCACTTATCACGTGTCTCAAGAATTTCACCACAGAGGACCAAAACTTGCACGTACTGGACTTGGCGTACAATCTGTGCTCCCTCAATCTCTAGTCGGAGTCCTCGAATAAAGTAATGGACCTGAATTCGCTCGGTCCCAGCTACGTCCATCGCAAAAGTAAGCAGGTATGTGAATCTCTACATGTATTGCGACACCGTCCCGTCACCTTGCCTAAGCGTCAAGAACACATCTCTCAGTCTCGGTTGAATCTTGATCGAGATATACTGATCATGGAAGAATCTCTTGAACTCTGCCCAAGTACTCGGCTCTCCGTTGGCAGCTGTGTGGGCAGTCCACCATACTGCAGCATCGCCCCTGAGCATGAATCCGGATATCCTAGCCCGTATGTTGTTGTGAATCCTCAAAAGTTCATGAAGTTTCTCATGTGAAAGGATTCACTTCCCAGCTTCCTCTGGGTCTCCGCGTCCATGATAGTAGCCTGGCTGAAAAACGAAAGAACTCCTTAATTAACTTCGCCTCAGCTTATAAAATGTCTCAAAAGTAATCTTCTTCGGTGGAATCAGTGTCGATGCCATGCCATAGTCAATGGTGTAGTGACTGCAAGCAGTATCTCGGTAGTAGTGGTCATGAGCGGGGTCGTCAGAACAGTCGGTGCAACAACTGTCTGCTCCACAGTAGTGGTGACTGCGAGTGTGGCAGGGGCCGGTATTGCCGCTGCTTGCGCTCGAAGCAATTGAAGAATCTTCTCAAGCTGTAAGCTATGGAGAGCGACCGTGTCGCGCAATATCTGATCCAAATCGGCATGTGTCGAGCCGCTCATATGGCCCCTATCATCTGTATGAAGAATTGGTCGTCCATCCATGTCGAATTTGCAAATCGTAAACGTGCCGCAAATCAGCGTCGTAATACATGTACATAAGTATTACAATCAATAATACATACACATATAAGTCCTAGTACTACCCGCTCACTCTGCTTCCCAACTAAAGTTCTAAGTTAGGATCTTTGGGTTTCCACATCTAATGTTTGTTGTTAAGTTTTATTTGATTGTATTAAACTTTCTCCTAGGTTCGCCTGAACCTAAGCTCCTATACTAACTATGACGGCCCTAAATTTCGAGGCAAATCGGGCACCGCCACGTCGCCGAACATGTCACCAATCCATGCTACGTCACCTGCACGTCTGTCTATAACGGCCTGCGAACTATCCGTCTTTTAATCCGACTTAGTAGATTTCGTTGTTTTAAAAGATTAATATAGTGAAATATACTAAGTTATAAAGTTTTATAACTTAATTCATTTGTTCTGATTTATTTAAGTTATTTTAGTAGCGGAAGTCTTAATAATATGCATATAATTAATGTAAATAAGTTATGCATTAATTAACGACCTATAGAGTGGAAACCCAGCAAAATGATACCATGTATATCAGTTAAAGCGACAAAAATGTATAATAGGCGTCAATATATATATGTATCAGGTGAAAAGTCTCCAAAACGATCCCAAAAAGTATGTATACGCAAATACAATCACCTACGAGTAAGCTAGTGGAGGCGCTCCAAATCAGAGGTAGTCGCCAATCACCGCCTTCCCTCGACTCGTCGTAGGATCTGCAACTTGCCACCAACAACAATGACAAGTTCCAAGTGAGTAAATCCGAGAGAAGTTCAGTTAGTATTCACAAGAAATCCAAGAAAACAGCTACAATTCATGCATATAAAGTAAATGAACAGAAATGTAAAGCATGAATATAAGTCGTGAGATAATCAAAAATAAGGAATGCGAGTGTGGAGTATAGCTGTAGAGCCCTGGGACTAAATACTAAACCAAGAAGGCCTTGGAGGTGCGGAAATCCACACCCCATCTTCACGGTCGAAATGAGGAACTCTGTTGGTCGGAAGGGAGACTTCCGCCCAACGCCTCAAAGGAGAGGAAATCTGTGATGGAGGTGGGCCTCACATCTACTCGCTCTCGAGATCATCGACTCGCTGAGAGAAATCTCATGCATAGTCTAGGGTACGACTAACACCGTAGCAACAATTGGATCATCATCAACGAGAGAGCCGGAAAGGGGTCACACCGTCCCTTCGACCATACACAGACACACGCGGGAATAGAGTAAACATGAAAACTGAATTGGCGAAAAGTAATGTGCAATAAATAATTTTCAATGAAAATAAGTAAATTCTAAGCTAACTTTCTCGTGATTTTACTTACCTCAAACGCCTTCGAAACTTCCCGCACTCGCTTCAAGATACGTACCCGACACTGACTATGGTAGCCTAAGTCCCTTGTGTCCAATTATACAATTTTTATTATTTTAGAGTCTCATTAAATGAATTTATAGCGAGACCAAAATTTGTAAAATCTTTATTCCTAAAATGTTTAATACTTTGCACACTTTTCGAACCATACCAAGGGATCGATTGTACCGGCAACGCGCCACCGCGCCGCTGTTCCACTTCGTTCACCGTCGCTGCTGCTGCTGCCACCTCGCTGCCACGGCCGCCTTGTTGCGTAGCCAACGCTGCCGGCGCTGCCGATGCCGCTGCCGGTCGTCGCGCCGCTTCCTACCACCGCGCTGCTGCACTGCCTACCAGCCGCCACACTGCTACCCTACCGCGCCATTGCCCAGCCGACTGCCACCGCTGCCGCTATCGTCACGCCGCTGTCGTCTTCTCGCCGGCGTCCCGATCTTCCGCCATCGCCGCTGTTTTCTCTCCCCTTCTCAGCGATCTATTTCTCTCTCCCTCTCCCTCTCTCCTTTCTTCCATCGCCGCTGCTGCCATTCGTCGTCCGCCATTGGGAGCTCCATCTGTCATGCGCAATCGGAGTCGCATTGGCTGGGTCTGTTGGCTGGTGCTCCTCGCCGAAGCTCCCTCCACCTCTCTATCTCTAGTTGTCTCACTCTCTCTTTTCTCTCTCTCTCTCTCTTTTGTTGTCTCTCTCTCTCACGTTTTTGAAATTTTTTATTTTATTTTATTTATTTATTTGGAGAGGAGAGGGTGGAATGATGAGTGATGGGTTTGATGTGATATGTGATGTGATGGGATGGGTGATGTGACAACTCAATCCCATACTACCCCGTACACTCGCGTTACGCGCACACCGCTACGTTGTACACTACACATCGCGACCAAACGTAATTCTCAATTAACGTGGCGCGAACTATTAAATAATAGTATAATAAACAAACACTCACACCCAAAAATAACATATTTCACCCATTAGGCGTTACATAGGCTTTTCCGCGACGCCCACGTGGGTCTGAGCTTAGGATCTTAATCTGTAATTTGTCAGTTAATCGGGATTGATTAAAGCGGGCCGTTACATGAAGATACTTTGGAGCTTTGATTTATATTAAGGTATTTATTCATTCATTATGTATTTTAATTATATTTATGCGTTGTTTATTTTAAGCATGAGTGAGTAGTCTATTAATCTAAACAAACCCTAGACAATGTAATATATTTTGGATTACTCGATAGTTATAATTAAGGAATCATGTACCTAATGCTTTAGATCTATTCATATACATTAATCACGGAATTAACAAGTTGTTTTTGTGTATTACGACTAAATGAGATTTGTATTGTGTGCATAGTTGTAAATGTGTTATGTGGTATTAAGATTCTAAATCTATGTCTATACTTATTGACAACAATTATCGAAGTAGTAACTAAGATTAATCTATAGGGTATTTCCCGAGTGTATATCTTAGGAGATTGTGTTCTAAGTTGTACATAATGCGGCTTCACTAATATTGGCTTAGATTAGACATGATTTTCATTGAACTTAGGGATATCGTATTTTTATGGTGTGGTGTTTTATTCAATGGGTAAATTTACAATGATAAGAATGTGGTATTTCCATTGAATTAAGGAAAATTGGTGGCTGGCTAAAGGTTATCAACCTATTATGAAATGAGGTTTAATGATTCCAAGATTCCATGTTTTATAATCATAACTATAGTATGAAGTGATATTATATTCTAGTGTTTGAAAGTAATCCAAATATATTATATTATTTAGTGGGGGTTTGTTTAGATGTTTGTTTATTTATATTGAATTGCATTTGAATATTGTTTAAGTTAGTTTGAATTTGATTTGTTTATATTAGTTTAGTTGGTTTGGTTATTTTAGTTAGTAATCATAATTATTAGTTATTTAGTATTTCAATTCCTGTTTAACTAGATTAATTAAATTAATAAAAACAGTAAATTTTTTCTTTCCTTTCAGATTTCGAAAATCCATGTGGAGATGATATCTCATTTACCACTACTACAAGTTAATAGAAAACACGAAAAACTATTATGCACGCTCGACACATGTCACAAACCAAGCTTGTAAATCAACTTGAACTAGGAAAGAGATAGTATGAATAATGTGTTTACCTTCAAAAGAGGTTTTGTTGACTTTGGAGCACAACACCCATCATGAAAACACCAATAAAGCTCTCATCTATTTTTCTCTTCAAATTTAGGGTTTTGAATAAAATAGAGCTAAGGTTCCATGAAGGAGTTTATATAATTTGTGCAATTAGTGTAAGGTTTGTATAACTACCAAATTTCTCCTGGGGTGGTTGTTTTGGGTTTTGGGTCGTCACACAACGCAACGAGATCCAAGGATCCTTTGCTCACTTTGCTCTCAACTCAATTCTCCGTTTCTCTTTTGTGCGCATAACTTCACTTTCACGTTTTTAATAACTCTCGTGAGATTTTGGTCTAATTTAGATCCTAAGATTTCTCATTCCCAAATCAATCAAAATCTCAATCCAATCTTTCCATGAAATAAATAATATGTCTGTGCAGTTTCTATCTCCCATTTTGTTAAAGGAAAATATAGATTCAAAAATCACTCCAGTTCTCAAAACAATCATTAGTTTCCAAATATCCATATTTTCTTAATTATTACGTGAGATTGGTTAACTAGCGACCCTATTCACCATCCCTTTCTCCAAATTTTGATTTTTATTAAATGTATGTGTGCATTGTGGGCCCACACTTGTGAGAGAAGATTCTAGGGTTTACTATACGTATATAACACATCAGACACACACAAATAGGGTATACATTACTAATTTAAAATTAAGGTCATCACACCCTATACACACGAGCGCGAGTCTGTGGATTTCCAAGTACAGATATTTTCTCCTACTTAGTCACCTATAACTCATATGGGTACTACTTCAAAAGGTCTCGATACTAATCAAGGGGGGATCCACACTTATATACTTCATTATGAAGGCTTACTTATCCGATGTATGACTATATAACTTTTGATCCACACATCTCCAGTACATATTCATACACAAATTATAAATTATTGGGGATGTTGGAGATAATTTATGAGTCGCGCCATGTGTATCCTGGCTAATGATAAGGGCGCCCAACATTTTCAAATTAAAAAGTGGTTTCATAAGGTAATGTCATATTTGCCCTTCTAACCCAACCGATTCACTCACATAATCAGGGCACTTAGCTTATGATCAAGGCACCCATTTTATTCACATTCTCGTGCGCCCCACCTTTAAACTCCCAATTTTTCTACCAAGTGAAGTTGATTCGTCGCTGATTGGACATCGCATTCGTCGATCAGAGTACGCAAAAACCTTGTAAGTCTCTCATTCCACATTTTTCTGTGGTTTAACCATCTACGTTAAGTGTTTGAGGTGACAATAGTGTTAACTTTGTATTGTAGGGTTTGTTAGATTTGACGAGATTAAATTATTTTTGGGGTCTGGTGGCTGAAGAAAACAAGTGGGAGGCGAACGTCGTTTTCATGGTTTTTGTTAGTTTTTTTTTTTTTGCCATTTCCGAAAGTAAACCATGGACACGACTTTGTCAGTCACACGGGACCGAGATATGTTGTAATGTCTTGGTTGAAGGTAGCCGAGACTTTAGAATAAGTCTCGATATAGCGGTGACCAAAACTCATGTTTGATCCCTTTGGTATGTATATCGGACAATAGGTGTCGAGACTTGATGAATGTTGTCGAACACAAGGTACCGATACGACTTGTTGATTCTTGGTCCTGTATTTCCAAGACTTTTCTAAAGTATTTTTTCGAGTTTCATTAATAATATTTATGATACACGTTCTGGGAAACTCTCGATGTGCTCGTGGTGGGGTGCTCGTGCCATAAGTAACAACCGAGCTCATTGTGGAGGTGCTCATATCAACTGCTTTTATGTGTTTTCGTGGTGGGTCCTCGTGTTTCAAATAAATGACATTTTGGAAAACTCTTGAGTGCCTTGAGAAAATTCATGGGTGCTCATATCAACGGGGTGCCCTGAGCAACAGGCGAGGTGCACATAGCGCGACTCTAATTTATAATTAGAGTACCATTGAAAATTTTCAAGAATTAGGTAGTTTCTATATTATGATGTTACATGAATTAGCAAGTTTCTAATTCATTAGGATTTATATTTAAAATTTTGATTGAACTTAGAAGTTATAGTTTTTTTGTATACAGGCCACATACATTAATGTACACAATATATCTTAAGTCACGGTATGTGCACCCGAACTGTGATCAGGGCACCCAACATTTTCGAATTAAAAATTGGTTTTATACACATGATCAGGGAGCCCCGGCTTATGATCAGGGCATCCATTTCATTCACATTCCCGCGTACCATACTTTCAAACTCCTAATTTTTCTACCAAGTGAAGTTGATTCGTCACCATTCGGGCATCACATTCATCGATCAAAGAGTGCGCACCAACCTTATAAGTCTTTGGTTCGAATTTTTGTGTGGTTTATAATCATCTAAGTTTAATGTTTTTGAGATGACAAAAATTTTGATTTTGTATTGTAGGGTTTGTTAGATTCAATACGTTTAAAGCATTTTTAGGGTCTGATGGCTGAAGAAAACGAATGGGAAGCAGATGTCATTTTCATGGTTATTGTGGGTTTTTTTTTTTTACCATTTTCGAAAGTGAACCACACATGCGATTTTATCGGTCACACAAGACCGAGATATGTTGTAGTATGTTGGTAGACTTTGGAATAAGTCTTGATATAGGAGTGACCGATCTCATATTTGATCCTTTTGGTACATGTATTGGACAATGAGTGTCGAGACTCGACTAATGTTGTCAAACACAAGGTACCGATACGACATGTTGATTCTTGGCCTTATAGTATCGAGACACATTTTTTAAGTGTTTTTTTCGATTTTTCATTATTAATACTTACAATACACGTTCTTGGAAACTCTTGGGGTACTTGTGGTGGGGTGCTGATATTAATGGGGTGCCCTGAGCAACAGTCGTGCTCGGGGTGGGGTGCTCATATTAACTAGTTTTATGTGTTTTTGTGCTAGGTGCTCGTGTTTCAAACAAATGGGAAACTCTCTGGGTGCCCTAGAAAATGTTTGGGTGGTCATATCATCGAGGTGCCCTAAGAAACATCCAGGGTGCACATAGGTCGACTCTATATCTTATGCCATATGCTTATGCTTAGGGGTGGGCAGCGGTTTTTGAAAAACCGCCCAAACCGACCAAACCGCACGGTTTGGTCTGGTTTTTAAAACTTGCAGCTTGGTCGCGGTTTTCATTTTGGGAAAACCGCGGTTTAACCAAACCGAGGGCATTTTGGTAAATACAAGTCCAAAACCCTAAAACACAACCCAAAAAAAAAATAGGGCGTCTCTTCTCTCACTCGTCACACCCGTCTCCTCACTCGTCGCCCGCTCACTCGCCGCTCCGTCTCTCTTCTCTCACTCGTCACTCTCGTCTCCTCTCTCTACTGCTCACTCGACGCTCACTCGTCGTCTCCTATCTCTTCTGCTCACTCGTCAGTCGCCGCCTCTGCTCACTCGCTAGTTGCCGCCTCTGCTCACTCGTCGTCTCCTCTCTATTCTGCTAACTCGTCGTCTCCTCTCTCTTCCGCTCACTCGCCGTCTCCTCTCTCTTCTGCTCACTTACCGCCTCGCACCGTCGCGGTGCGACGCATCGTTCACCGGCCCGCCTTCGCCGCCTCCACTGTCGCCAACTCGCCACTATTGCATCCACCGCCTCCTCCGCCTCTACCGTCGCCGACTCGCCGTCGCGGTTTGGGGGCGACCAACAAATGGCTTGTTGTGAATGTACTGCCACTGGCTCTCCATGCACCTGCGCTGGTAGATGTGCAGGGTAAGCCTATTGTATAATATGTTTTTGCAATTTAATCTTCTTATGTGGTCATCTAATAAGTAGTTGTATACAAATTCATATGTACATATTCATATATTTTTTAGAGCTAAATAAGTGGTGAAACCAGAAAATAAGTGCGAGGATATATGGGTATTGGGTAGTGATTTATTGATTATGTACTTATATTATATATGTTTTGTTGTATCTTATGTTGATTTTTTTATGAACAATTGAACATTAAACATGTATGAACTTTATGGTATGTACGTAATTGTAATATGTATGATTTTTTTTTTCTCCTTAAAATGGGTCGCATGAAAACCGCGAAACCAAACCGACCAAACCGCGCAAACCGCAGTTCGGTTTGGTTGCGGTTTTGATGATTCGCGGTTTGGTGGTGGTTTGGAAAATCACCAAACCTAGACCCTCGATTTGATCGCGGTTTTGTGGTTTTCACCACCAAACCGCGGTTTGCCCTCCCCTACTTATGCTTATACCTTTACGCTTTCACAAAAAAGATTCTATAGTTTATGCCCGAATCCGAATCCTCATCACATAATAATAAAGAGAAGAAACTTTTTTTTCGTCATAAAATCCTTGTTTTTTTTGTTGACGTACAAATACTGAAATACATTAGTTATCTAACACCCAACATTGAAAACTCATAAATTCAAACGACCAGACTTGGACCCAGATTAAACGCTAGACACTCATAATGTACGTACAAGAAAAAAAAAGGCATTTTTGAAGAAAGCCAGACAACTATAATATAGGGCTTGATCAAGCATAAGAAGTTCAATCTATTAAAATTATCAATCATCATCATCATCTTTGCTTTGTACCCTTCATTGAGTTCCTACTTTTTTCTTTAGCAGGTCCGTTGTGAATTGAAGAACCAACTGATTCAGCACAGATGTTGGCAGTAAATTGAGTGCATACAATATGAAAGAATGAGACCAGTATGGTGTGCAAATGACTTCATATCCAATCCGATCTACACTTGCTCTACTGAAGGTTTTTGGAATCGGCATCCAGATTGTAGATTCTTTGCTCGAGGTCAGCCTTGTCGCAACCAAATATGGTACCTGAGTAAATCATTAAGAGTAGCTAGTGAGCGAGCACCTGACAATTGAAACTTACACAAGTTTTGAGATGAACCAAAACAGAAAGTCATCAACTGCATTAAATCGAGCTGGTTGGACATGTTGAATCAATAAAGTTGACTCTAATTAATTTGAGACTACCACTTAATATGTTGATGTTACATTCATAGTAGGAAGAGAGGTGTGGTTGTACCTGACATTGTACATCAATTCCATGGCGCTTGTATTCCAAGGAAATGCTTGTTGAGAATAGATGGATGTACCTAAAAACATATCAACAATATTTACAACTTTACTATTTTTTTTGTACCTGACATTGTACAACTTTACTATTTTAGATCAAATAGTTTTCTTAATATATAATGCTAGTTTTTTTTTAATATATATTAATTAATTTATATCTATATAGTTAAATATATGCTATCATTTATGACTTGATAGATTATAGAAACATTAAAGAAACCCGACCCCTCACATCAAATAAACTAAAAATATTGAAGTTCATCAACTACCTTGTTCCCACCCATCCAACTCAGCCATTAGAGAGAGGGAGAGAGAAATGAGCTTACGCTTTGGTGGCGGCATAAACAGTGAACAGAGGGAAAGAAGGTAGCAAAGAACCAGAAGCAGAGCCGAGGTTGACAATGGCGCCTTTTTTCCTCACCATCATCCCAGGAAGCACTGCTTTGGCCACCCATGTAGCAGCCTCAACGTTCAACGTCACAGTGCTGTCCACCACATCGGTGTCGACTTCATGAAAGAAAATTGGGTGTCGATGCGTCGTCCCTGCATTGTTGATTAAGACTCCCACATCCAGCCCTTCTATCGCCTCTCTAATCTTCCTCACTATCTCATTCCCACTGTCCTTGCACAAATCACTAACCAAGGTTTTCACTTTAACATGCCTCTCCTGCACTTCCTTTGCAGTGGTTTCGAGCTTCGGAACATCTCGGTCAAGGAGGATAAGATTGAGACCTCTGTCGGCCAGTTCAATGGAGATAGCTTTACCGATGCCATCAGCCGCGCCGGTAACCAGAGCCCAAGAGCCGTAGCAGCGCTTGAGGTCCTTAGATGGCCTGAAGAAGGTGGTCCATGCCCAGTGGATGAGCCTCAAGAACGTCTTGAAGAAGGAAATGAAGCCTAGTAGAAGGACTAGGAGGAGTTGAAGTTCCATCTGCGTGTTTGAATGAGTAAGGTAGAGTAGTGAGATTTTGATTTAAGAGAAAATAGTTATGACAGGTACAACCACCATACTGTCAAATGCATTCAATAAAACATTAAAGATATTGTACTAATTCTTCTAAAAAAACAGAAGATAGTTTACTAATTCATTTGTCGAACGTTTCAAACCAAGTGAGTTGGTTTGGTGTCGAACGCGTTAATAAAATAAAATACTTAAACTAATTATTTTGTATAATAGTGACAAAGGGTCAATCTCGTAAAGATTGATATTCTTTCTAAAGTTTAAAAAACAAAAAAGGAAATGGGGGGTTTTGAGAAAATGAATAATATAACTAATCTGAATAACAATAAATTAACAAACAATAAAATAGCTTTGAAAACAATTAATAAAAATACCTAGGTCAAGACATATAAGTTCGGTTCGAATAAAAGATTGAATTTGATCTTCGATTTATAAAATTATGCAATTCAGAAATATCTTAGTGTAGCTACAAAATCGATAACGTACGCGGTTCCTCGCACTTCTTATTCTCGATAGCCGACAGTGACTATTTCTCTAGTCAATCGTATAACTGATGAAGTCCAAGAATTAGCTTGCAAATTCTTGACAGGATAATGATGAAGTCCAAGAATTTAGCTTGCAAATTCTTGACAGGATAATGATGAAGTCCAAGAATTAGTTGCAAATTCTTGGAAAAATATGAAAAGATATGGCAAGATGACATTTTTGTAATTTCGGTGAAGTTCGGGCGTTTAAGTTTCGGCGTTCCGGGGGCATGAGTTGATTGGAAACGGCGTGGAGATCACGAGTCACTGCTACGCTATGGCTACGACGTTTTTCGGCGAAATTTCATCGTTTTGGCCTCCGAAACGACAATTTTGCTATTTTAGGAAAGTTTTGTTTAGATTATAACTTTCATTAGGAATTTCCATTTTTATTGTCGTTTGCGGTGTTTGTTTCTATTTTTCGTCTAGTTTCCAGTTTAGGGCTTTTAGGGCTTTTTGGACTTTTTACTATTTTTGACAAATTTTAGGGTTTCGCTATTTAAGCGACCTATTGGATGTAATTAGCAGTTTTTTTGCTTGAATACAAGAATTTTCGAACTTGGCTTAAGTTCTGACCTAGATCGAGTTGTTCGTGGATTCGTTCAACTAGTTTAGAAGATCTCCGCTGCGTCAGTTGGTATCAGAGCCTGCTTCAGCGTGATTGGAGAAATCATGCCACCGAAGATGAACCAACAGCATATCGAGGAGGTGTATGATCGTGACAATCTGAATCGACAAATTGGCCAAATAATTGACCAACGCATGGGCGCGGTGGTAGAATAATTATATGTTGGGGCATGTGCCCTAGGTCAATCCATTAACTGTCTTTATGAAATACTTTTAGTTAATAAAATAGAGGATTTCATTTGCTGTTTATTATAATTAATTTGCATGTTTGCATTATAATAAGATCCATGGGTATTTACATATATATCCTAAATGTCCCTAGTCGATCATTATACTGGGAACTATAATGAATTAAGACTAGTGTGAGTCTTGATTGATGATCATATGATGATTATACGTATAGGGATACGAATCAAGATCACGAGTATTTGTTAGGGAACAAAGTACTGGACCGACCCGCTATGAGAGCATCACATGGATTAAGTCATAGTTGTTTCTCATGATAAGTATATATTCCAGTCCTCGATCGACGTGAGATTACCAGAGACTTCAACATTAGGAACACAGTGATTTGACACAATCAAACGTTGTCTTTAACCGGACGATTATAAAGGTTGTGATTGGTTACTGTGTGAGCAATGTGATGAAGTTGTGTAATCAAGATAGAATTTGTTCCTCTCATATAAAGAGAGATATCTAGTGGATCCCTCAATGTGTTAGACTGTTAAAAGGCCTAGTCTAAGTGAATTGATATTGATCGATGTCACTTGGATGTTTTCAGTCTACCTAGAGATCGAGACTAGTACGATTGAACATGTTGGATGACAATTCCATGCCTTATGTTTGATCAAACGGATATCGTGTGACAAAAGGATGTTATACACATTATTGATTAGGTTGTTTCGATTTGATATTCGTACAACTTGGGTAGTCATAATGTCTTGCTAGAGGCCGCTTATGACTTGTATACCAAAATGTGTTTTGGTACACTGCCAACGTTGTACGAGCCTATTGGGTCGCACACTAAGAATGGTTTTGCGAGATTTTAAGATGGTTTGAGAAAAATGAATTTTATATGATAAAATTCATGACGGAAACGTCCTTGTGGTGTATTACACTTATACTTCTTTAAGTAGGGGTATATTTGTAATTTACTTAACCGTCTATATACAAGGGTTTTATAAATAGACGCTTTAAGTTACTTTACACGTACGAAAGAAAAAAAAAGGCCAAAACTCTTTTTTCGTTTAAGAAACGACTTACGGTTTTTGGTATGCTCTGGATCGTTTTGGAGAGAAAGAAAAAGGTTTGGTATTCTCTCGAAGCTAGCACTTCAAATCACGGCCGCCGTTCGTGTGTGACTGGACTCGTAGTAGAGGCGTTCGTCGTTGGCGCGCCATAGAGATCGATCAACCTTCAGAAAGGTATATTGCGATTGAGGTATGATTAAGTTTTTCATGGTTTAAACGTTTTTAATGGAATTAGATTCGGATCTGTTGGGGTTTTTGTCAAAATTGTTTTGTAATCTCCGCATTGCGTATCAACCCCAAAACCCAACAAGTGGTATCGAGCCATCGAGTTCGATTCCATTAAACTCATTGCATGTTTTCTTCGATATATACATGATATATGATTGAAAGCATGTTAATAGTTGATGTATATGTGATATACATAAGTTTTCTGTGAGATTTATTATCATGTTTTGTGTATATGATACATATATTCGTGATTTAATTGAAATTAGTTTCGTGTTCTATGATCCATGATACCATTAGGTTCGATTGGGATAGTAGTTCATGATTCAATTACATGTTTGTGATTATTTGGATGAAGACCGAAATTGCAAATAATTAATTTTCGAAATTATTTATTTATAAATAATTAATTTTCGAAATTATTTATTTGAAAATAATTAAGTTTCGAAATTATTTATTTATCTTGTTATATCTATATTATTATAAAGTTTCTATTTGATAAAGATAGATAACAAATTAGAATATGAGATAAATATCAAGAATCGTGTTATTGGTGATATTCTAGGATTCAAATATCTTAAATTCAAAATAAGTAATTAATTTTTGAAATTAATTATTTATATTGTTATATCTACTTTGTTATGAAGTTTCTATTTGATAAAGATAGATAACAAATTAGAATATGAGATAAATATCAAGAATCTTGTTATTGGTGATATGCTAGGATTCAAATATCTCAAGTCCTAATAGGATTAGGATAAGATTAGTCCTAATTGGATTAGGATAAGATAAGTCCTAATTGGATTAGGATAAGATTAGTCATAATTGGATTAGGATAAGATGATTAGTTAGATGTGGGCCCGAGTTAATTAAAATGTTTTAATTAACTTAATTTCGGATAAATTAAGGGGTTAATTTATGATAATAAAATCAGCGAAAATTATGGTTTTCTATATCGAATTTTAATTTTCGGATAGAGATTCGTTTTCTAAAAAAAATAAAAAATAAAAAAATTTCCAAATTGTTTAGTGATTGAACAAATCAATAAAATATATGATATTTCATTGTATACATAAAATCACTAAAACTGAATAAAATCCCTCTACTAAATTTTAAGTCTCGTGTCATCCATTTTAAACACTTGTCAAGGCCTCGATCACACTAATATAGTTTCAGCCATAGCTGGGTGTACTGTGTTATCTTGGTGAGACAACTTGGGTAAGAGTTACCTCAATGTTTCAAATGGTCCGACTTAATAAAGCCATCAAAATAGTTTTGAGCTTTAGGCAAATGATGAGATAAAAACATGCTAAGACATAAGATGTCCCATATCTCATAAAATGATCTAAAAATTACATAAGATGTAATTGGTAGCATTACCTACCTAAATAACCTAGTTCTGTGTTTCATGCCATAACTGTCATAGAATTAGGTGAAATATGGATTTTAGTCCCCTAAATAAACAATATGTTTTAGGAGGGTTGTTAATTTAGTGGGAGTATATTCCTCTATACTAAAATAAACTTTGCATAATCTTTATTGTAGATCAATGGCCTCTTCAAGTAACAATAATCCCTTGTCATCTGCGATCCATCCTTGAGAAGGATAAACTATCGGGACTAACTTTCTTGATTGGTTCGAAACTTGAGAATTGTTCTTAAGCATGAACGCAAGTCGTATGTCCTGGATGCTCCAATCCACGAGGACCCACCACCCAATGCTACGAAATTTGTGAAGGATGCGCATAGTAAGCATGTCAACGATTCTACGATGTTGCATGTATTATGCGGCAACTATGGTTCTGAACTTCGAAGGACATGGAACTAATGGAAGCCTACGACATGGCATGTAATTTGAAGGAAATGTTCCAACGACAAGCTAGGCAAGAAAGGTTCGAGATAGTCAAGAACCTACATTCTTGCAAGATGATTGAGGGTGTGTCAGTTAGTCCTCATGTTCTGAAGATGAAGTGCTATGTTGACTAGCTTGATAGACTCGGATTTCCCATAAGCCAAGAGTTGGCTATGGATTTGATCCTAAATTCATTACCAGAAAGTTACTCACAATTTGTGATGAACTACAATATGAATAATATGGAGAAATCAATTTCAGAGTTGCATTTGATGCTTAAAACTGCTGAACAAAATATCCAGAAACCCTCTAGCAATATGTTGATGGTTCGAAAGAGAAAGGGAATGAAGAAGAAAGGCAAAGGCAAGGCTAAAGTTGTCAAGGTTACTATTGCGCCTGTCGCAAAGCCTGTGGAAGAAGTCAAGCCCCAGCCTGTTCCTGCTTCAAAACACCCAAAAGAAAAGGAAGAAAATTGTCATTTCTGTAATCAAACCTATCTTCGGCGTTGTCGTCTCGGACACATAAACGAGAAACGCATAACGAAGCTCCATAAAGATGGGCTTCTAGATTCATTTGATTTAGAAACATATGAAACATGCGTATCTTGTTTACTGGGCAAGATGACTAAAAGTCCCTTTCTTGGACACGGTGAAAGGGCAAGTGATTTATTTGGTTTAATACATACCGATGTATGCGGTCCTATAAACACAATGGCTAGAGGAGGTTATCGGTACTTCATTACATTTTGCGATGATTTCAAAGAGATATGGTTATGTATATCTTATGAAACATAAAGTGAATCATTTGAGATGTTTCGAACGTTTTAAAATGAAGTGCAGAATCAACTTAGTAAAACTATCAAAACACTTCGATCAGATCGAGGTGGTGAGTATTTAAGCCAAGAATTTGATGATCATCTTAGAAATTGTGGGATTGTCTCCCAATTGACTCCACCAGCAACTCCACAATGGAATGGAGTTTCTGAAAGGAGAAATTGAACCTTATTAGATATGGTTCGATCTATGATGAGTCATGTAGATCTTCCATTATCCTTTTGGGGTTATGCATTACAAACTGCAGCTTTCACTATAAATCGAGTTCCTTCTAAAGCGGTTGATAAAACACCATATGAGATATGGTACGGGAAGAGACTTAGTTTGTCTTTTCTTAAGATTTGGGGTTGTGAGGCTTACGTAAAGCGACAAGTCTCAGAAAAAATAGCACCTAAATCTTACAAGTGTTTATTTGTGGGGTATCCTAAGGAAACAAAATGATATTACTTTTATAATCCCGCTGAGAACAAAGTGTTTGTTGCTCGGTATGGTGCCTTTATGGAAAAACAGTTTATTTCAAAAGACACTAATGGGAGAGAAATAAATCTCGAATAAGTTCAAGAATCACAGGTAAACACTGAACCGCTACTGGAAGTTCAACAACGTTCCGAACCAGTTGAACCTCCACAAGTGACACAAGGCCCACGTAAATCTAGTAGGGTAAGACATGAGCCGAGAGAGATTCGAATTTCTCATTACCGATAGTCGTGATGTGTTGCTTATAGACCAAAATGAGCCCACCACTTATCGGAGGCTATGTCTGGACCAACTCGGATAAATGGCTAAGTGCCATGAACTCGAGATGCAATCCATGTATGATAACCAAGTTTGGAACTTGGTTGATTTACTGAAGGTGGTAAGACCATTGGATGTAAATGGGTTTTCAAGAAGAAAAGCCGACATGGATGACAAAGTGCATACTTTTAAAGCAAGACTTGTAGCAAAAGGTTTCGAGCGGACTCAAGGTGTTGATTATGATGAAACTTTTTCGCCAAGATAGCCATGCTTAAATCCATAAGAATTTTAATTGTCATTCTTTGCATATTATGACTATGAAATATGGCAAATGGATGTAAAAATAGCATTTCTTAATGGAAAGTTGCTTGAGGACGTGTATATGACACAACCTGAAGGTTTTATACATACTGAGAATTCTAGGAAGGTATGCAAGCTTCAAAGATCCATTTATGGATTAAAGCAAGCTTCTCGAAGTTGGAATCTTCGTTTTGATGAAGCAATCGAGGATTTTGGTTTTATTAAGAACGAAGATGAGCCTTGTGTATACAAGAAGGTCGGTGGGAGTGTAGTTGTTTTTCAGTACTTGTAAGTTGATGATATATTACTAATTGGAAATGACATCCCAACATTGCGAGAATGTCAAGTCTTGGTTAGGGAAGTGTTTCTCGATGAAAGACTTAGGAGATGCACCTATATCCTAGGGATAAAGATCTATAGGGATAGATCTAAGAGGCTAATCGGTCTAAGTCGAGTGCTTACATAGACAAGGTGTTGAATAGGTTGATTTGCAAGACTCTAAAAGAGGATTATTGCCAATGTCTCATAGCATAAGTCTCAAGAAGACTCAATGTCCTAAGACAAATGATGAGCGAGACCGTATGAATAAGATTCCATATGCATCACTATTGGATCTATCATGTATGCCATGTTATGCACTCGACACGATGTATCATATGCTTTGAGCACAAGCAGATATCAGTCAGATCCTGGTGAGAGTCACTGGATAGCAAGTAAAGAACATTCTTAAATACTTAAGAAGGACTAAGGAAATGTTCTTGGTCTATGGAGGTTTTGAAAATGATCTAGTTGTAAATGGTTACACGAGATGCAAGTTTTCAAACCGATATAGATGATTTTAGATCGCAATCTGGATATGTGTTTATTTTGAATGGGGGTGCGAAGAAGCGGAATAGTTCGAAGCAAGAGAGCTGTGACAGATTCTACAAATGTGCTCGAGTATATTGCAACGTCCGATGCAAAGAAAGGAGGCGATTTGGATCAAAAAGTTCATTTATGAACTAGGTGTGGTTCCAAGTATTGCTAACCCTGTTTGTTTGTATTGTGACAATAACGGGGCAATAGCACAGGCCAAGGAACCTAGATCACATCACAGATCCAAACATATACTCAGGCGTTTTCATCTCATTAGAGAAATTATTGAGAGGGGAGACGTAAAAATTTGCAGAGTACCTACTGAAGACAACGTTGTGGATCCATTGACAAAAGCTCTTCCACAAGTAAAACGTGATGGTCATGTTAGATATTTAGGCATTAGATGCATGTATGATTGGCCCTAGTGCAAGTGGGAGATGTTGGGGCATGTGCCCTAGGTCAATCCATTAACTGTCTTTATGAAATACTTTTAGTTAATAAAATAGAGGATTTCATTTGCTGTTTATTATAATTAATTTGCATGTTTGCATTATAATAAGATCTATGGGTATTTACATATATATCCTAAATGTCCCTAGTCGATCATTATACTGGGAACTATAATGAATTAAGACTAGTGTGAGTCTTGATTGATGATCATATGATGATTATACGTATAGGGATACGAATCAAGATCACGAGTATTTGTTAGGGAACAAAGTACTGGACCGACCCGCTATGAGAGCATCACATGGATTAAGTCATTGTTGTTTCTCATGATAAGTATATATTCCAGTCCTCTGAATGAGATTACCAGAGACTTCAACATTAGGAACACAGTGATTGGACACAATCAAACGTTGTCTTTAACCGTACGATTATAAAGGTTGTGATTGGTTACTGTGTGAGCAATGTGATGAAGTTGTGTAATCAAGATAGAATTTGTTCCTCTCATATAAAGAGAGATATCTAGTGGATCCCTCGATGTGTTAGACTGTTAAAAGGCCTAGTCTAAGTGAATTGATACTGATCAATGTCACTTGGATGTTTTCAGTCTACCTAGAGATCGAGACTAGTACGATTGAACATGTTGGATGACAATTCCATGCCTTATGTTTGATCAAACGGATATCGTGTGACAAAAGGATGTTATATACATTATTGATTAGGTTGTTTCGATTTGATATTCGTACAACTTGGGTAGTCATAATGTCTTGCTAGAGGCCGCTTATGACTTGTATACCAAAATGTGTTTTGGTACACTGCCAACGTTGTATGAGCCTATTGGGTCGCACACTAAGAATGGTTTTGCGAGATTTTAAGATGGTTCAGAAAAATGAATTTTATATGATAAAATTCATGACGGAAACGTCCTTGTGGTGTATTACACTTATACTTCTTTAAGTAGGGGTATATTTGTAATTTACTTAACCGTCTATATACAAGGGTTGTATAAATAGACGCTTTAAGTTACAATACACGTACGAAAGAAGAAAAAAAAAGGCCAAAACTCTTTTTTCGTTTAAGAAACGACTTAGGGTTTTTGGTATGCTCTGGATCGTTTTGGAGAGAAAGAAAAAGGTTTGGTATTCTCTCGAAGCTAGCACTTCAAATCACGGCCGCCGTTCGTGTGTGGACTACTGGTAGAGGGCGTTCGTCGTTGGCAGCGCCTTAGAGATCGATCAACCTTCCAGAAAGGTATATTGCGATTGAGGTATGATTAAGTTTTTCATGGTTTAAACGTTTTTAATGGAATTAGATTCAGATCCTGTTGGGGTTTTTGTCAAAATTATTTTGTAATCTCCGCTGCGTATCAACCCCAAAACCCAACACAATTAATTGCCAGAATCGATCAGTTGTTGGGTCGGAATATGGATCGTATCCGTAACCATCGAAGGAAACCTGTTGGTGATGAACCAGTAGGAGATTCTTCTACCGAAGGGGAGGATGAGTATGTTGAGGCACCGAGGAGGCGCTGCAGGCCGCGTGCAGTTGAGGATGATCGCAGGCGGTGGGAGTCTGGGATGAAGACGGAGGTCCCAGAATTCCATGACACCCTTCAACCGGAAGAATTCTTGGAGTGGCTGGTGTCAGTTGAAGAAGTCATATAATTCAAAGGTGTGCCCGAAGACAAGCGTGTGCAACTGGTTGCGACCAGATTCCGCAACAGGGTCATGGCTTGGTGGCAACAACTGAAGTTGATGCGGAATAGGAATGGAAAGGCGAAGATCACCTCGTGGGAGAAGATGAAAAATCACTTACGGGCTGAGTCTTGCCTTACAATTTCCGACGCCTTATGTATCAGAGGTTGCAGAATCTGAGACAAGGGGCAAAGTCAGTAGATGATTACACCACTGACTTTTATTAGTTAGTCGCTAGAAACGAACTGCAGGAGACTAACGACCAATTAGTGGCGCGGTATATTGGTGGACTGAGGGTGCAGATCCAAGATGTCGTCAACATGTTTGATCCTACTTCCTTATCTGCAGCGCACCAGCGAGTATTGTTGGTGGAGAAACAACAGCGTCGGGGTGTGAGTAATGCTTCCAGTAATGTTAGTGTTGGGATAGCCAATACTGGAGGTAATACCACTGCAATTAACCTTGCTAGTCGCACGAACAGACCTAGCACTAGTGGGATTAAATGCTTCGGTTGTGGCGAAGTTGGTCACAGGAAGTCAGAATGTAAAGGGAAGAAGACTCTCTTTATTGAGAACGAAGAGGAAGACAACGGGGAAGAGGCCAACATCACTGCAGAACCAGCCTTTGATACTTCTGACAACACAGAAGAGGAGATCGTGACTGGATATGTGGGTACTGCCTTGGTTGTGAGGCGTTCTTGTATGACTCCTAGAGCTGTCGCTGATGATGAGTGGTCGTGGAATACCATCTTTCAGTCCAAGTGTACCATCTTAGGCAAGGTGTGTAGGTTCATGATTGATGCAAGCAGTTGCGAGAATATCGTCTCAATTGAAGCGGTTCAGAAGTTGGGCCTTGCAACTGAACAACACCCCAGGCCCTACAAGCTAGCTTGGCTGAAGAATGGTGGCGAGGTAAAGGTGTCGAAGCGCGCCTTGATGACTTTTTCTATTGGTGCTAACTACAAGGATTCAGTCTGGTGTGATGTTGTGGCTATGGATGCTTGCCACTTATTACTGGGACGTCCTTGGCAGTTTGATAGGGGAGTTGTGCATGATGGCAGGGCCAATAAATACACCATTATGTTCAAGGGAGTGAAGATTGTGCTAATACCCGCCAAGGATCCGGAGGAAGTTAAGCCTACTAAAGAATCTAGCAGCTTGCTGTCTTTGGCAAGATTTGAAGATGAATTACATGATTCTGAGGTAGTTTAAATCTTGATGGGAAAGGAGGTAGATAGAGATGTCGATGTTCCTGAAGTTGCAATTCCTATTGAGAAGGAGTTTTGTGGTGTTTTCCCTGATGAGATGTCAGAAAGACAGCCACCATTGCGTGATATTCAGCATCAGATTGACCTTGAACCTGGCGCGTCACTACCTAATAGACCACACTACCGAATGAGTCCCAATGAGCATGAGGAGTTGCGCAGACAGGTTGAAGAGTTATTGGTGAAGGGATTAATTCATCTGTGAAAATCTGAGTCCGCGTGCAGTATCAGCCCTCTTTACACCGAAGAAAGATGGCTCCTAGCGGTTGTGTGTGGACAGTAGAGCAATCAACAAGATTACTGTCAGCTTGTGGGCTATGGTGAACACGCTGCTGAAATTTACCAGTGCTTATCATCCGTAAACAGATGGGCAGACCGAAGTTGTCAACTGTTCGTTAGGCAATCTTTTGAGGAGCTTGGTGGGTGAGAATGTCAGGAGTTGAGACGTCAAGTTGAGTTAGGCAGAATTTGCACACATCCATGCTGTTAATCGAAGTACCGGGTTTAGTCCTTTTCGGGTTGTATATTCAGTGGTACCTCGAGGTCCTATTGATCTGTTACCAGTGCCAAGTAAGATTAGATGGCATGGCAAGGCAGAAGACTTTATTAGTGGGCTACGAGAGATTCATCAATCTGTCAAAGATAACTTGCAGAAGGCTGCTGACAAGTACAAACAATATGCAGATCGGAAGAAGCGTCACGTGGAGTTTGAAGTGGGTGACTTTGTGTGGGCAGTTCTCACTAAAGACCGATTCTCTGTTGGTGATTACAACAAATTGTCAGTTCGGAAGATTGGTCCTGTGGTGGTTCTTGAGAAAGTTAATCCTAATGCTTACAGATTGAAGTTGTCAAGTCACATTCGCACGGCTGATGTATTTAATGTCAAACATCTTGTTCCCTATTATGGGGATACGTTTGATGATGACAATTCGAGGGCGAATTCTGTCCACCCTGGGGAGAATGATGAAGTCCAAGAATTAGCTTGCAAATTCTGATAATGATGAAGTCCAAGAATTAGTTTGCAAATTCTTGACAGGATAATGACGAAGTCCAAGAATTAGTTGCAAATTCTTGGAAAAATATGAAAAGATATGACAGGATGGCATTTTTGTAATTTCGGTGAAGTTCGGGTGTTTGAGTTTCGGCTTTCCGGGGGCATGGGTTGATTGGAAACGGCGTAGAGATCACGATTCACTGTTATGCCGTGACTACGATGTTTTTTGGCAAAATTCCATCGTTTTGGCCTCCGAAACGGCAATTTTGCTATTTTAGGAAAGTTTTGTTTAGATTATAGCTTTCATTAGGAATTTCCATTTTTATTGCCGTTTGCGGCGTTTGTTTCTATTTTTCGTCTAGTTTCCAGTTTAGGGCTTTTGGACTTTTTACTATTTTTGGCAAATTTTAGGGTTTCGCTATTTAAGCGACCTATTGGATGTAATTCGCAGTTTTTTTGCTTCAATAAAAGAATTTTCGAACTTGGCTTAAGTTCTGACCTAGATCGAGTTGTTCGTGGATTCGTTCAACAGGTTTAGAAGATCTCCGCTGCGTCAATAACCCTTTACTCAAGCGCATTGAGTTTAACACGATGACCGCAATGTGTTTCCCGAAAGTACTACACCTAGACAATCGGATCACTAGTGTGTCCGATTTAGCTTAGATTCATAAGACATTCAACTGGTACCAAAAGATGTCAATCAATTGGTAGGGTCAATCGCCACAAGTGTGGTCTTATTGCACAAGTACGGGTTCTTACGACTCACTACGACTCAATGTCAAATAAATCAAGGTTTAAACATGAATTTAACCTCAATTATTTAAATAATACCAAAGAAAATAAAATAATAATGAAAAGCAATTAAAATAAAATATATAAATTTCACAAATTCATAAATATGCGCAGTCGAATATCCATCGCAGTCTTGCCCAGCCTATAAACTTAGCCCTTCATGGTTGAAGAACACACACAATCACTAGAACAATTTCGGTATTTAATAGAGGTTTTTAAACCTCTATTAAAGAGGGGTGTTATTAAATAATACTTAATTGATAGGAGTTTTAAAAAACCTATATGTAATATATGTATTAAAAATTAAAACATAACACATTTTCAAACGATATTTAATAACACTTTTTTTAATAGGGATTTTAAAATCTCTATTAAAGGCCAAATATGTTCTAGTGAACAAAGAATAAAAAAAGAATGGGGAGAAGAAGAGTCGAGTTAGGCCAAGAGAGAATAGCCCAGTATCTATGTCCAGAGTTGCTAATTATAATCCCTAAAGTCTTAATTATCAAAACTATTAAAATCGGTCTCTCGATGTGAGAGAATTTCAAATTGGGTGCATCATTAATGGAACGTGCACCGAGGACAATCTGTGGCTGTTTTGGATGTTTTTTTTTTGCAGTTACAGGGATACGTGGCGTGAACTGATTGGCTGGATCGCTGGAGTTGCTGACGTAGCAGGAAGCGATTGGTTGGGAAATTGCTGCAATGATGTGCTGGCGAGGTGATGACGCGACACGTGGCGCTGCGTAGGGGTGAGAAGACTCGCACGAAAGTCGCGCGAAGACGTGGGGGAGAGAGGACGGGATCGAATCCCGAGGTCAATCGAGCGGCTGCTGATGAGAAGGAATTCCTGCTGGCCGTGCCGTACCAATGGTGGAGTGCCACGTGTCGCGCAGCTGGGGAGTAGGGAATCGCAGGAAGAGCGAAGAAATGGGAGACCTCAACGGAAAGCATCTGGAGGCAAGACCAAGGTTCTGGTCCGATGTGTGGCAAATGGAGGTTTTTCTAACAGTGGGGTGGAGATGCAATTTATTTCTCAAAATATGAAATTTTACTTTAAATTTCAAAAGTAGGTGATAACTCTTTTTAAAAAGGAGTTATCATCGATTAGGTGGCATGCATGATGGTGAGGTGGAAGGCGATTGTATAGATAACTCCTTTCGAAAATGAGTTATCTATACAAAGCATGGTTGTGAGGTGGATACGGACGTATCTATTTATAGATACTATACAAAACTATACACTCTATTAATGACTCATTTTGAAAAGGAGCTATCTATACAAAAATTTTTGCCTTATGAACGACACGTACATATGGAGATGAACGATCCGCGTGGACCTGCGCCACTCTCGTATCTCGAGGAAGACAACCAATGTAAACAACACGCACGCATATCGACGTGGATAACCCATGGAAACTTCACCCATGTATGACGAGGTGGAGATTTCATGGAAATGACAGGCACGTCTGTCGAGGTGGGCGACCCATGCAACCTCGTGCAACTCATGCAAACGTCACGCACGTGTCTCGAGGTGATAAAGCCAATGCCAACATCACACACGTATCTCCTGGTTGACAACACATGGAAACCCACATACGTATGTTGAGGTGGGCGAGCCATGCATATTCGTGCAAACCATTCAAACGTCAGACAACATATCTTGAGGTGTGGACAACTCATGCAACCTCGTGCAATCCATGCAAACCATGCAAATGTGAAGTACATATTTCGAGGTAGACAACTCATGCAACCTGTTGCGGTCCATGCAAACCATCCAAACGTCATGCACGTAACTCGAGGTAAATAAGTAATGCAAATGGCAGACACGTATCCCGAGGTGACAATCCATGCAAACGTCATGCACGTATCTCAATGGGGCAACCCATGCATATCCACTACATACCATAGACCTCATGTAAACGTCACACACGTATTGCGAGGCGGATAACCCGTACAACCCGTGCAACCTATAGGCGCTATTCTGTCGGTCCATGTCCACGTGGTCATCCTACGTGGACCGTCCACGTCAGCAAAAATTCCAGCCACTCTAATAACGCTTTTGCATAGACGTTATTGTCTACTCTGGAAAAAAAAACAACCTTATTTTTCGAATTTAAACTAAAAACATTAGTACATTTGTAATTTTTTTTGACAAATGTCTGTTCCAACTATGTCTCTCAGGTGCTCCTCATCGCCAAATCAAATGTACATTGCATGTCTCGAGGCAAATCAGATGGTAATTGATCATTTGCATGTAAATATACCATTTCACACAGTTTTTCGCCCCGGATTCAACAGCGTATTCCAATAACCCTAAAAATAATAAATAAATGCAATTAGAATAGTATTATGGAGACTTAACAATAAAAAATATATAAATAAACTATATATAATTACTTAATTAATGACTCAACATTTGATATGTGGTATATATTGTTGCAAGAAGATGGGGGTTCGAGTTCCACAAAGGCAAAGAAAATTTAATTTCTTTCTTATAAAATAAAATAAAATTTGTCGGACCTTTCTATTCACCTTACTTTAACCGGGATTTCATACTAGTTTCAGCATGGCCTACATTATCTACGGATTCTTCACTTAAAAAGATGGTAAAATGAAGGTGCTCTGCCCCAATACGTATAGTCGTTTATATGTTGTCAGATGTGCATCAATTTACGTGTTTTAAGAGATTCGAGCCATCAAAAAGTGCAACCATGTGAAATATTTGTTAGATCAAAGGATTCATCAATCATTTTAAAGCGCGTACCTTTGTCACTTTTCTAAAAGAGATTTTGCTCTCTATACTGCAAGAGTCAGCAAAAAATCTTAAAGGATATGATGAAGTAAAATCAGCTTGCACTTGCAGTAATGAAAGCTGAAACACGAGCAATTATTATGAATTTCGAGATGTTCTTCTTCCTCTCAAGCATCTTCTCTTATAACACTCTGCTACACTCAGTCAACATTAAATGAGTTTCCCATTAACTGCCTATTTAATGTTGAGCGGGTCAATGAATTAATTACCTACATAATAAATCCGAAAATGGTACAAATTAATGGTAAAAAGTCTTAAATATGGTTAGCCCACATACATGTGCAAAGTGCAAAGTGCGCCTAAAATGCGCCTCGCGTGTGGCTCACTTTGCATCACTTATGGTTTTTCTTTTACACTCAATGTATTGCAAGAATATATCTACTCTTTAAAGTAAATTTTTCTAATCAATGTGGGACTAAACATTTCATTTTGAAGATTTCCAAAAATATTTCTCATCTTCTACAGCTAAGCATTTAATTTGAGTCCAGCTATATGCACCCGGCTCTTTCATAGGGCACCATGATTATCAGGGCACCCAAACAATGTCTTAGGGCACCCCGTAAGGTTTACCAAATTGCCCCTAGGTCGAGAAACGAGCACCGCACTCCAAAAAACCAAATCCCAAATTTGAATGTGTTGCCCCCAAGCCCTTGTTTCGTCTACAAAGCCAACAATCCACGCATTCCCTTCTATTTGAATGTCGAACCTGTTGTTTGGTGGGTTCCTCACGTTTGTGGAGTCGATTTGAAGCTGAGGACGAGGGCTAATTGTGTGAAGGTCATGGAAGAAGGTACTGGAGGTGGTGGTGTTGTTTCAGATATCAAAAGAAGGTTAGTGTGTATTTTTCATGAATTTGGATTCCATTTGGTTGTTTTGCATAGGCATTCACCTTGTTGTATGAATGTAGGGCTTGTTTTGCAAACTCGTAAGTATCGATCACATAGGTCAATGACCTGTTCTATGTTCTCGGTTTATCCATGCCGAGGCAGTAGGTAATATCTCGAAATAGGAGTAGTAGTGGTGCAACTGGTATGAATGTAGATGAGAGGGAAGATGACCCATCTGCTCTTTTACCCAGTGGTCTCATCGACTGGTCATTGCCGAAGAGCTTCAAAAATCATATTGCGGCATCGATTTGGAACAATGAGCTATATTTGTTCTTCCAAGTTTAGTTTCCTACAAAAGAATGATGCATGCTACACATATTTCTAAGTTTTGACAATTTATTATGTTGTTTGTTTGGTTTTTGCGGCATTGCTCATTGTTTAAGTGCATTAACCACGGGGCTCAATTACTTAAGTGGGACTTGCAGTCTAGCCACCCCAACACCGAGGGTCTACAGAGGCTCATTCAGAGGTCGGGGTTGATGCCACTCATAGATTGCTCCTATAGGAAAGGCAACAAGGAGCTAATTTTGGTATTCGTTGAGAGGTGGCAGCCGGAGATGAATCCATTTCATTTGTCGTTCGGTGAAATATCCATCACCTTGGAGGATGTAAGCCTTCTTTTGAATATCCCGTTGACCGGCAAGGTGGTAGTTGTGGAAAAGTTTGGGAGGTACACCAAGGTGTCTCGCACGGAGGCGGTCAATTTAGTTTCCAAGCTCCTCGGAATTACTGTAGAAGAAGCAGAGGAAGATGTGAACATCACAAGAGGGCTCACGGTTAGGAAATGCTGGTTATTGAGTTGATGGTGTCCCAAGGCGAAGCCGAGCACTTACTCGAATGTGATGTGGAATGCACTGGACTTGCATATTTTTGTACGTCTTATCGTGCACCTTTTGCCGATAAAAGTGGATTACGAGTCTTCATCGCCTTGCTCAAGCTTTTAAAGAATTTACACGAGGTCAGGAGCTATGCATGAGGTGCAGCTGCCTTGGCGTACCTTTATCGACACCTTGGGTCGACAACCAAGTTGAGGTTTTATAAATCGCAGGGTATTTGACCCTGCTTGAGGTACGAACTTAATTCTCATTTCTTTACTTTTTTCGAATGTTGTTGTTGAATTGTGTACTAGTAATTCTTACTTGTTGTGATTGTTGTTTTTGCTCCGTAAGGATGGGTGTACGAGCATTTTAAATTCCAGCTTGCCGTACCGAATGCAAAATACATTGACCACGTCCAACATCGTGTTTCTAAGTTGATACAAAAGCACGAGACTGTTGCGAACGTGGATAAGTTGGCTTCTATTTGGAGGACACTAGATAGGTTACGGCCTAGTGAGATGTGTTACTATTATTAGTTATTCAATTTTAAATTTCAATGAACTCCTTATAACTTGTTCCTTTGATTGGTGTAGGTGACTTGGGGTTTGTACGTAGATGTCAGACCTGATAACATCATTCAGCCGGTGGTCTTCTATTCTGGCACAATTAAGTACATGGACATTATGGAGCCGTACCATCCGAAGCAGTTCCTAAGACAGCTTGGCCATGTCTAAGGCATACCGTCCTCTCGAAGCTGTCCGAGGACCTTCTACACAAAAATATTCGGTTAAGTAGGACTTCCAACTGGAGACTTAGGAAAGGTGGCAGAACCACTTACTCTCCCCTGAAAGCCATGGCAAGAAGGCGCGATTCGAGCTCGTGGCTGCACCAGATTACCTACCTTGGTTTGTATGAGTTTCACATCCTGCCATCGAGAACCCAGCCAACACCGAAGGCACTGCCAACACTGTTATGGACTCTGAGCTTATGGTGGTAATTATTAAGCTTATGTTCGGGTTTCGGGTTTGACGAAAATCTTATTTTGCGTTCTAATATATTTATTGTGTTTGTGCTTTTTGCAACACTGTAAAAAGCGACCACTGGACACCGTGTTAGCATGGATTGACTTGCCGAAGGGGACGCCAAAATGGAGGCTGCACGGAGAATGACGAATGAAGTGGTGGAGTTTTTGACAGGGATGGGTCTTGCCACCACCACCACCACCACCATAAACACCATCACGATGTCCCCAACTGCACCAACAAGAGACTCCCAATACGACAAGGCCTCTACTGCATCTAATTGTAGTGCCTCACAGCCCCAAAGACCAAGCGCATGCACGTGAACACATATCAGTCTCGAAAGGGGAAAAAGGAGCAAGAGTTCAGTTGTATGAACTCAAAATGTGTGTTGTACCTCTTTGTGACTGTTTTGGATATTGTTGAACTTTTTTGGGGTGTTTTTCTATAAAGTGTGTTGTACTCATTACTAAATGTATTTTTTTTATGTGTATGATTGTTTAGTTTGTGGCTTTAATTTGCTTATACTCCATTGTGTGTGGCATTATTGTGAATGATATTAATTTGCCTAATTAAAACTTGAATTTATTAGTTCAGGAAGGTTCTCGATCCTCCAGGTCCGAGACTACACCTTTTGACTCGGACCTGTAGGACTGAGAAGGCATTTACTGGTCTTGGCTACCCATGTCCGACCAATTGTGAATTTAGAAAAATCTGAACATGTCGGCCATGTAATACCGCAAGCCTCTGTATATTGTTGGCCACACTATACTAAGACGGAACACAACATACTCGGTAGGCATTAACCGAGACTACCTGTACCCTGTCGGTGAACATGACATCGAGATGTTGGAAACCCAACGGTAATCAAAGCACTAAATATCCTCTCATGGCACCACAAAATATTAGGGCACCTCATCAACTATAAGGGCACCCCATACACAAATCAACATATAGAACTAGTCGGTAATGAAAGATTGTCATGTTCATCAACGTTTCAGCTATAAGTGATTTGTCTCGGTGACTCATGTGCGAGACGAGCGAACGCTTTTCGGACCTGCTTGACCGAAACAATAAATTTTCTGAAAAGAAATGCATAATACAAGGCCAAAATGTAACACAAGTAATGTCATACATAACACAATGTACTATCCGTTTCAACAACCTATATGGATAGATACAGAATGAACATTTATATATAATAAAATGCACAAGTATAACATGTGTACTATGTTGTGTTTTTCAAAATGCACAAGTATGCAAGTCATTCAAAAAAATGCTATCAAAGCCGTTTGAAAATCTAAGGTTCACCTAAGTCTATTACATCAGTCGTGCCTTGCTGAGAATGCATGACTGGAGTGCAATCTTAGACGTAGAATCCAGTACCCCACTTCTTAGCATCACTCTCCACGAAGGTGTTCCATAATGAAAAAATGGGAGGAAGGGGTGCATCATCTTTGAACTTCACCTATAAATTGCAAAATCACGTAGAGAATAATTTAAACATTAAAAACTTTGAAGGGAAAAATAAAAACAAATACCTACTAAGTGGAATTATATGAAACTTACCTTAACCCAATGAATGTTGTTGATGTTTGTGACCCCAATAATAACCATCTTTCTAAAGGTTAATGGCGGTGAGCTACTGTAATGGTCGATTTTAATTAATCCCGATTAATTGACAAATTATGTATTAAAACCCTAAGCTTAGACCCACGTGGACGCCGCAGATAGGTCAGAGAACGCTGACTAGGTAAACAGTAGTTTTGTGTGATTGTTTGCCTATTTGCGATGTTGTATATCAAGTTAATTACTTAGCATCGCATGTGTGTATTTCTATCATTGAATCGATCGAGATAGTGTAACGGGTGTTCGCATCAAAAAACGTGTCAAGAAGGGTAAGTACACTAGGTCGGGGAAACTAAAGCACACAAATTAAATAAAAAATTGGTCAAATAACTACTATGAAATATATATTGGGTGGTTAGTGACTCGGCGGTACGCGTATATGGGATTTGGACTCAAAATCCAGGCGTCAAAACGACTGCAAACACAGGCGAGAGTCCCGACGGTGTCACACTTTGGTGTTAAAGACACAAAGTCAACAACTTATCCCCCATTTACACTCCACCACACTCCATCATCATTTTCTCCTCTCCCTTACGTCACTCTCCCTCACCTACACACCACCCTCTCACACCCCTCCACACACACACACCTTCACACAGTTCGGGAGGCCGAGAGGGAGAAGAAGAAACGGAGAGGAGGAGGAGGAGGAAAGGAGCGGGAAGGAGAACAGGAGGTGGAGACGTCACGGTCGAGGTGAGTCGTTGTTTTTGTTGTTGTTGGTGCGTCGGCCATGGTAGCCGAGAAGGGAGTTCGGCCATGGTGGCCGAACCGAGGTCGGGTATAGAGATGGAAAGGGTGTCTCCCCCTGCCATTGAGTCCACCAGGGTTGGGCTGGAGAGCAACCCCAACTTAAACCAGAAGAAAAGAAAAGAAAAGAAAAAAAAAGCAGAGACGAATTCGTCTATGCGAAGAAGATGGGGTGGGGGAGGGGTGCACGCACGCACAGAGTGCGTGCAAACCCTGGACCCGGACCGGGTCGGTTTGGGCCCAACCCAGTTGGACCGAACCAAGCCAGGCCGGGCCGATCTGGGCCCGACTCGGGTGGGCCTGATCGGGCCAGACTCGGGTGGACCGGACCGGGTCAGCCCGACCCGGGTGGATTGGATTGGGTCAGTCCGACCCAGTTGGACCGGGTCCGACCAACCCGATTGGACCGGGTCAAACCCGGTCCAGGGGGCCCCTATATTAAAATGATATAATATTAGTTTTAATTTAAAAAAACAGTTTTAAATTAAATAAATTACAGAAAAATAAGAAAAATATGTGAGGAAATTATGGACAAATCCAGAAAAATTAAGAAAAATATAAGAAAGTAGGAAAACTATAAAAATGGTAGTTGTGAGAACTTTTGGGGCATCGGCACCCCGTCACCACTCGAAAAGTGTGGCGAAATTAAACTTTTTGGAAACAAAAGCTCAAATTTTTAGTCACACATTATAAATTCTTTTAATGTGACTTTAAAATAACAAAAGTGGTATAATTGGATACCAGGAATTTAGGAGACTATAGTCGGGTATCGGGCGCGTATCTTGAGGCGTGTGCGGGACGTTCGAAAGCATTTGAGGTAAGTAAACCCATGAAAAAATCAGTTTAGAATTTACTTATTTTCTTTGTAAATTATTTATTTCACATTACTTTTCGCCAGTTCAATTTGCATGTTTACTCTATTCTCGCGTGTGTCTGTGTATGGTCGAAGGGACGGTGTGACCCCTTTTTCGGCTTTCTCGTTGATGACGATTCGATTGTTGCTACGGTGTTGGTCATACCTTAGACTACGCGTGAGATTTTTTCTCGGCGAATCGATGATCTCGAGAGCGAGTTGACGTGAGTCCCACCTCCGTCACAGATTTCCTCTCTTTTGAGGCGTTTGGGTGGAAGTCTACATTCCGACCAACAAAGTTCCTCATTTCGACCGTGAAGAGGGGGTGTGGATTTCCTCACCTCCAGGGCCTTCTCGGTTTAGTTTTCGTCCCAAGGCTCGACAACTATACACCATACTTTCGTTCCACATTCTTGATTATCTCACGACTTATATTTATGCTTTACATTTCTTGTTCATTTACTTTATATGCATGAATTGTAGCCGTTTCCTTGGATTTCTTGTGAATATTAACTGAATTTCTCTGGGATTTACTCACCTGGGACTTGTCATTGTTTGTTGGTGGCAAGTCGCAGATCCTTCGACGAGCCGGGGGAAGGCGGTTATTGGCGACTAATTGGAGTGCCTCCACTAGCTTACTCGTAGGTGATTGTATTTACGTATATATATACTTTTTGGGATAATGTTGGGAGACTTTTTACCTGATACATGTATATCGATATCTATTATACATTTTTGTCGCCTTAACTGATATACATGGTATCTTTTTGCTTGGTTTCCACCCCATAGGTTGTTAATTAATGCATAACTCGTTTAAATTAGATATATGCAAGTTATTAAGACTTCCGCTATTAAAAATAACATGAAGAGAATCAAAATCAATAAATTAAGTTATAAAACTTTATAACTTGGTATATTTTGCTAAGATAATCATTTAAGCATCAAAATTTACTAAGTTGGAGTATTAGGTGGTAAGTTCGCGGGCCGTCATAGACGGGCGTGCAGGCGACGTGGCGTGGCTTGGTGACGTGTCCGGCAACATGGCGGTGCCCTGTTTGTCTCGGAATTTGGGGCCGTCACAGTTTGTATCAAAGCTTAGGTTCAGGCGAACCTAGGGAATAGTTTAATGGCTTAAGACATTGCGATACCGACGTCACAGTTGGTATCTGAGACTAGGTTCAGGCGATCATAGGGGAAAAAGGTAATACAACTGAATAAAACTTAACAATAAACTTTAGATGTGGAAACCCGAAGATCCTGACTTAGAACTTTAGTTGGGAAGCGAACATGGGACTGGAAGTGCCAAGGCTTATACGTTATATATTTTGATGTGTAATAGTATATATGCGTATACGAGGCTGATACGGACGTTCGCAATTTGCAAATTCTACATGGATGGACGAGCAGTTCTTCATACGGACGATAGAGGTCAGCCGAGCGGCTCGACACCTGTCAACTCGGATCAGATATTGTGCGACACGGTCGCACTCTATAGTTTGCGGCTCGAGGAGATGTTCGATTGATTCAAGCGCAGGCATCGGCTACACCGGCCCCTGCCGCACTCGTCGCCACCACTACTGTAGAGCAGACAGTTGTCGCACCGACTGTTCCGGTGACCTCGCTTACGACCGCTACTACCGAGATACTGCCAGCAGTCACTACACCATTGACTACGTCGATCGTGGCACCGACACTGATTCCACCCTTGGAGATCACATTCGAGACATTCTTATCAGCTGAGGCGAAGTTGATTAAGGAGTTCGTTCGTCTTCAGCCAGGCTATTATTATGGAGGCGATGACCCAGAGGTAGCTGGGAAGTGGATCATTTCACACGAGAAACTTCACGTACTTTTGAGGACTCACGACGGCATACGGGCTAGGATTTCCGAATTTATGCTCAGGGGAGATGCCGCAGTATGGTGGACCGCCCACACAGCCGCTCACGGAGAGCCTAGTACTTGGGCAAAGTTCAAGAAATTCTTTTATGATCAGTATATCCCGATCGAGATTCAGCAGAGACTGAGGGAGGAGTTATTGACACTGAGGCAGGGTGACCGGACGGTGTCGCAATACATGGAGAGATTCACATACTTGCTTACTTTTACGATGGATGTAGCTGGGACCGAGCGAATTCAGGTCCACTATTTTATTCGAGGACTCCGACCAGAAATTGGGGGCAGAAAACCACGCGAGTGGGGAGTGTGGATGGAGTGGGTGGTCTTGACCCACTCTACCTGGGGGCTCCAGCGACCTGCGAGGTCAGAGTGAGACCTGCGAGGTGGGATTAGACCCACGAGGTAGGAGACCGGCGAGGTAGGACTGGGCCTTCACAAAATTAAATTATTAGTTCAAATAATAAATGTTTGGAGAGGGTGACGTTATATCATTTTAAACCTAGCCACATGATAAGTGAGTTGAGCCAACACATACGTTATTCTCGGCATGGCAGCCGAATGTAAGATGTTACCATAACCAAATTGGCATATGATGCCTATTTTAGATTGGCAAACGATAATTGCCGATAATGTTTACGTAAGCCATGACTTTCTAGCTCAGTGCGCCACCAGTTTGAATACTGCAACAAGTAAGGAAGGGCAGTCTAATGCGAAGTTAAATTATTAATAGAAACAAATATTATCACACCTTGGTGTCTTGTCGAGATTAAGATTTTGACGATTACTTCATGCATACCGCGGGTTGTGAGTCAAGACATCCTATTAATTTGAACACTTTAGGGAAATGATATATGCAAGATAGGAATGACCTCTTTCTGAGTTGACACGTATAAGGTATGTAGTACGATAGTTGACATTGTGAGTGAGGTATAGCTTATAGAAAATCATTCATGATGGCCAAAAAATAATGTCTAGCTTACGCTACACAGTCCACTTTAATGATCGTCAGATCGACGATTAGGAACATGTGTAAGACGTGGGACAAATAGGTTTTTAGTAGACTCTATGGAAGCAGATAGTGTTGAGATAACTCAGAACTACATGAAAGCAAGTACAGACTCCTTTAGCTTCGACCAGAGCGCTGGAGTAGTCTTGCAGAAATAACGGTTCGAGTAACTCCACTATTGTGCCATGATTTGTTCGTGGTCCGTGAGGACAGTGGGGCCACACTGCCATTTATTGGATTGGGAACAAGTCAGGAATACGAGCCGAAATAGAGTTTGCAAATATATTTAAGGTCGAAATGACCTCAAGCCAATCTGAGGAACGAGCTGTTCCGAAGTTCTCACGAATCCAGAATTGACTTAATCATAATAGATTTTGCACTTGTGATTAGTTCGACCCAACCCGCAGAACGTTAGGGATAATGCCCTAAACGGACATGGAAAGCCTTGAAAGCTCAGTGATTTAAATCGAACTAACCACGTGCGAGTCATTAGTTTCGAGGAAAAAAATAGTTGTGTGGCGAAACAAGAAAGATTTAGGTGATGTATTATGACTAGATTCTTAAACAGGGAAATAGAAGATTCTAGGTACGCGTTAAAGATGGAGAGTTAAGTTTTAACTCTGGAAGTCCGAGAGATGAAGTTGGAGTTAGTAGATTAACTATTGTTGTAAATATTAGCTCTGACATCCTGGTAGGAAACAGAAGAAGCGGAGTATCTACAGATCTAAAATCTATCCATGCACGACTCTTTAGAGAATCAAGAGAAGCAAAGGTCGATCTTACCATTCGGGTTATTGCACTTTTAGACCCTTGTATACGAGAGGTATGACCTAGTTAGGCATACGCTACAACTAAGGCATGAGGACGTACGTTTCGACTACATTCGAGAATCTAAAACACGGCTTTATATGAAGTTTCGAGCGTAGTTTAATTGGAAATTGTGCTTACTTAGCATTGCAGAAAAGCTTTGAACACCTTAAATATCATAATAAAGTAAAACGACGAAGAAGTGCCTGAAAATATTTTCACTACGATCGAGTAACTTGACATGTTTTTGGGTAGGACATAATATGAGATGGTGGGTTGCAGGGTTGCCAACAGAAATGACAGAAGAGCGAAAGTATCGCCATGGAAGCTTTATTTGTGTGTCAGATTGGCAAGCACCTTTATCTCGATGAAACACGATAACCTCCAGATTTGGATACAAAAGTTAGCGTATATGTCTAGGGTGCCAAATTGTAATCAAGCGACATGTGAAAAGAACATGATTTGCGTGAGCACTTAAAATGATATCTAATAGTCGTTGATTGGTTAAAAATTTAAAATAAAATTAAGGCTTTCAAGTAAAGACCAGATTGAGGTCTTATACGATATTATATAATACCGACAAGTTGAGTCGGGATGGTACCTTGATGCACGGGGTCATACAAGTTGATGATTTGGTTTATTTGAAGGTTTCTCCCTGGAAGGACCTCATTGAGGAAAGAGAGTCTACCATGCGAATACGATACCCCAATGGTTCCAAGGTAGAGATCAGACTAAGTTTGAATTTCGGGACAAAATTCCTTTTAGTTGGGAAGATTGTAACGGCCTGTTTTAATTAATCCCGATTAATTGACAAATTACGGATTAAAACCCTGAGCTCAGACCCACGTGGACGCCGCAGATAGGTCAGGGAACGCTGACTAGGTAAATAGTAGTTTCGTGTGATTGTTTGCATATTTGCGATGTTGTATATCAAGTTAATTACTTAGCATCGCATGTGTATATTTCTATCATTGAATCGAGCGAGATAGTGTAACGGGTGTTCGCATCGAAAAACGTGTCAAGAAGGGTACTGAAGAGCGAACTGTGGGTACACTAGGTCAGGGAAATTAAAGCACACAAATTAAATAAAATATTGGTCAAATAACTACTATGAAATATATATTGGGTGGTTAGTGACTCGGCGGTACGCGTATATCGCGATTTGGACCCAAAATTCAGGCGTCGAAACGGCCGCAAACACAGGCGAGAGTCCCAGCGGTGTCACACTTTGGTGTTAAAGACACAAAGTCAACAACTTATCCCCCATTTATACTCCACAACACTCCATCATCATTTTCTCCTCTCCCTCACGTCACTCTCCCTCACCTACACACACACACACACCTTCACACAGTTCGGGAGGCCGAGAGGAGGAAGAAGAAACAGAGAGGAGGAGGAGAGGAGCGGGAAGGAGAACAGGAGGTGGAGACGTCACGGTCGAGGTGAGTCGTTGTTTTTGTTGTTGTTGGTGCGTCGACCATGGTAGCCGAAAAGGGAGTTCGGCCATGGTGGCCGAACCGAGGTCGGGGGTGGAGATGGCAAGGGTGTCTCCCCCTGCCATCGAGTCCACCAGGGTTGGGGTGGAGAGCAACCCCAACCCAAACCAGAAGAAAAAAAAAAAAAAAAAAAAAAAACAGAGACAAATTCGTCTCTGCGAAGAAGATGGGGTGGGGGAGGGGTGCACGCACGCACAGCGTGCGTGCAACCCCTGGACCCGGACCCGGTCGGTTTGGGCCCAACCCAGTTGGGCCGAACTGAGGCGGGCCTCGGCCGGTCTGGGCCCGACTCGGGTGGGCCGAATTGGGTCAGTCCGACTCGGTTGGACCGGGTCAAACCCAGTCCAGGGGGCCCACCCCTATATTAAAATGATATAATATTAGTTTTTAATTTAAAAAAAGTTTTAAATTGAATAAATTACAGAAAAATAAGAAAAATATGTGAGGAAATTATGGAAAAATCCAAAAAAATTAAGAAAAATATAAGAAAGTGGGAAAACTATAAAAATGGTAGTTGTGAGAACTTTTGGGGCATCGGCACCCCGGCACCACTCGAAAAGTGTGCCGAAATTAAACTTGTTGGAAAAAAAAGCTCAAATTTCTAGTCACACATTATAAATTCTTTTAATGTGACTTTAAAATAACAAAAGTGGTATAATTGGATACCAGGAATTTAGGAGACTATAGTCGGGTATCGGGCGCGTATCTCGAGGCGTGTGCGGGACGTTCGAAAGCGTTTGAGGTAAGTAAACCCATGAGAAAATCAATTTAGAATTTACTTATTTTCTTTGTAAATTATTTATTTCACATTACTTTTCGCTAGTTCAGTTTGCATGTTTACTCTATTCCCGCGTGTGTTTGTGTATGGTCGAAGGGACGGTGTGACCCATTTTCGGCTCTCTCGTTGTTGACGATCCGATTGTTGCTACTGTGTTGGTCATACCTTAGACTACGCGTGAGATTTTTTCTCAGCGAGTCGATGATCTCGAGAGCGAGTTGATGTGAGGCCCACCTCCGTCACAGATTTCCTCTCCTTTGAGGCGTTTGGGCAGAAGTCTACATTCCGACCAACAGAGTTCCTCATTTCGACCGTGAAGAGGGGGTGTGGATTTCCTCACCTCCAGGGCCTTCTCGGTTTAGTTTTTGTCCCAGGGCTCGACAGCTATACACCATACTCGCGTTCCACATTCTTGATTATCTCAAGACTTTTATTCATGCTTTACATTTCTTGTTCATTTACTTTATATGCATGAATTGTAGCCGTTTCCTTGGATTTGTTGTGAATATTAATTGAATTTCTCTGGGATTTACTCACTTGGGACTTGTCATTGTTTGTAGGTGGCAAGTTGCAGATCCGTCGACGAGCCGGGGGAAGGCGGTTATTGGCGACTAATTGGAGCGCCTCCACTAGCTTACTCGTAGGTGATTGTATTTACGTATATATATACTTTTTGGGATAATGTTGGGAGACTTTTTACCTGATATATGTATATCGATATCTATTATACGTTTTTGTCGCCTTAACTGATATACATGGTATCTTTTTGCTGGGTTTCCACCCCATAGGTTGTTAATTAATGCATAACTTGTTTAAATTAGATATATGCAAGTTATTAAGATTTCCGCTATTAAAAATAACATGAAGAGAATCAAAATCAATAAATTAATTTATAAGACTTTATAACTTGGTATATTTTGCTAAGATAATCATTTAAGCATCAAAATTTACTAAGTTGGAGTATAAGGTGGTAAGCTCGCGGGCCATCATAGACAGACGTGCAAGCGACGTGGCATGGCTTGGTGACATGTCCGACAACATGGCGGTGCCCGGTTTGTCTCAGAATTTGGGGTCGTCACAGCTACGCAAAGGAAGGTAGGTCAAGCAATTGCCATATGAAACATTCACTAACATGATATTAAAAGTGATTGTAATCAAAAGACCCATATTGGGAAGAGTCATCCACTTTTCCAGTCCAACCTCGTCAACGTCATTACAATCCACGTGATTCCTTATGGTTCCATAGCCTTCTCTTATAACTTCACCTCATAGAACTTTTTTTTCATCCAATTCATGGAGAAGGTCTTCTCTAATTATCCTCCAACCTTCTCTATCGGGTAGACTGAGGCTGGCGGCAATAAACCGGAGGCCACAATGACCATCGCTAGCCACGTCGAAGGTATTCTCAACATATGGAACCTAATCCGATTGAATGCTAGAAATGAACCCAACTTTAGACGCACACATTGAAGTTCCTCGGGTTCGGTATATTTTAGCAACAGATGACCTTTGGTTCTTTCGCGAACAAGCAAACTCCTTGTGACCGGGTACATATTCAAAACCACTTGGAAGTCTTGTTGTAAATGTATCATCTTCATCGGGTCTGTTTAATTTTTTTTTACTTCCTTTCTTGATGTTTGATCTCCCTTTTGTCTTCACCTTAAAAAGAAATGGAATCGCCGATATAGATGAAAGGTTACTAATCTCTCTCAATTTTCGAATGATCCTCAAACGAGCATCCTCATCAATGCAACCTCTAAACTTATCAATGACTTTCTAGATTTTTTTCATTGAAGTTATAATCAGCCCGACCCACAGGCTGCTCAAGTATCAAACTCAACTTCTGCTAATGACTATGTATGTCCTCAAGTGGTATAGGTGAACTGGCCAAAGATGTACATTAAGCTCATGTGCACAAGGAAGACCATGTGTAGAGCGTATGTTACAACCACAAAGAAATTGGTCGCTCCTAACATTCTTCGCAAATGACGATAAAAAGTGCCCATGAAGCCGTGTTGCACCGCATTCAAACTCCCCTCAAACGATGCATTTATCTTGTTGTGTTGGTTATCTATCATGCCATCAATGACACCTTAAAGCACCTTAAAGTTTGCTTGACAATGCCCAACATGTTTCTTGAGAGTTGAATACGCAGACTCAACTTTTTGCGTCGTTGTCTCTCCCAAGTGCATAATCTTATCCGTCCAAGTAGAAACAAATCTTTCTTTGAACTTCCCAATCCAAGTCTTCTCCAAATAGTCGACCAACTCTTTCACATCTCCGTAATCATGTCGTATCTCATTATACCTATAATCGAACGAGGCATCAGACTTCCCATACATCAATTTCATCCATTTATCATTAAAAAGTGTGAAGTCCCCATTTCTTGCAAACATTTTCTTAGTGTTGGTTAAGACATTTTGATTTATGTGCCACGTGTAAAGTAGGTGAGACGATTGAGAAAATACTTGTTGGATTGCAATGATAAGTCTCAATTCTTTATCAGTGACAAAAACACTAGGTGAAAACCAACCCTCCAATATTTGCTTTAAAATCTCTGAAGGTCATAAGCAGGTGTCCTTGCTCTTCGATGACATAAAAGCAAACACAATCGAGAAAGTGACCTCAGTCGAAGTCACCCTAATAATCTCCAACAGTGGCATGCGGTACCTATTGATATTGTATGTGCAGTCCATGATAAGGACCAAAAGGAAACACCACACCCAATTGATAAAGTCAGGATGCGCCTAGAATATGTTGGTCATGACATTCGTATCATCCTTTCTATGCCACCAAAAATAGTTATTTTGCTCCAATAAGTGCAACGGTTGTTGCATTTGCGTTCTCCCACCGGCTTCGCGTTCTCATTGACTTTGTCGTGCTTTGTAAATCGTATGAAGAGTGGAAGCATCGTTTTTATCCCTTTGCCTCAATGTGTTCAGGATATGTCTTCGCATCACATTTTCCTTAGTCATTTGTCCCATTACAACCTTCTCATTCTGAGTCAACCGACTGGCATATGAGTGCTTTCCCAAGTATTTTGCATTCTCATGGTTGTGATGCCCACACAGTACATTCAAATACCATCAAAAGCCCGACTCTTCCTTGATGTAAATAAGAAAAAGGCACTCACATTTCTTGGTTCCACTATGAGGCCTTGTCTTATCCTCCCATTCCTCTCATATGTTCAAATTTGTTGTTTTTTTCTCAAGTTTCGCCGCTTTGGATATCCCTATTCTTTGAGAAATACCCCTATATGTACTAGAACTCTCATAAGCAAGCTTCACCCTACCCCTACAACCAATCCCTCCAGCATATGACTTCTTCGTAACCAACAAATTTTTTTTCCCACCCCAAGTTTTGAACCCATTCAACGGCCTTAAAAGACTTGTGTAGTCTTCAAATTGTGATGTGGATAATGTGGATGGATTTTCCTGCAATAATGTATGTGCATCATAAGATTTGATAATGAAAAAATGAATAAACAGTTAAAACATAATGTTTCGATATTGCAGGTCCGAGAATCATAAAAAAGACTCGGCTATACAAGTTCGAGACTATGCATCATGTCATGGTAACTACCCATCGAAACTGACGACACATTGTCACTACATGGTTTCGGTTGTATTAGTCCAAAACTGATCCTAGAGTGTCGGCTCCATACAACCGATATCGTATGTATTGTCTCGGTCCTGTGTGGTTGAGCACTTTGTGTCTCCATTACAGTTTGAAAAATGCAAAAAAAAAACATAAATAAATGGAGAAAAAAACCTTATATTCTTCTATGTCCGCCTCCCACTCCTTATCTTCACTCATTACACGTTAACCATGATCTAAAAACGACCAATCTCCTACAATACAAAACCCATTTTATTTTCTATTTCAAAAAAATGACTCAACCAAATGATACAACCACCAAAAAATCCAGTAACAACATGCTTACAATGTCCAGAACCCCCTTGAATTGAGAAATGATCACATCTGACGAGGGATCGATTGCACTTGATGAAATTTGGAGGCTTGTATAAAAGTGGGGCGCGCGGGAAGAGAAGGTTTTCGATCGTGAGTGAATAGTTGGGTTTGAGATGACATTTTTGACATTTTCATCCAAAACCAATTTTCACAAAATTTTCCCTGGGTGCCCTAATCATTATGCGAGGTGCACATAGCCTGACTCTTTAATTTTACACTGCAGGTTACAACCATGTATAGTTGTCAAATCAAACTTGAATCATAAAATCGATGCAATACAGATTTGAAAAGAATAGAACATATATGACATGTAACACTTAACAAACATTTTATCCAACAAGTTTACAAAATTAAAAAATGTAAAGGTCTCAAGAATTACTCTTTGAAGTTTTCTAATGATAACAAAATTTATATTTGGAAGCTTGAACTTTAGGAATTAAAGAAGCGAAGCTATTAAAACGAAGTACTAGAGACTAAAATGCGCATACATCTTTGCACAATTAGAGCATTAACCATCAATGGAAATCATGAGGTTTTAGTCTAGTTTACAAGAGCAATATTTGTGGATTAGCCAACTTAGTCAATGAAATTATGTTCTGCATTCTCTCAAACTGAAGAAAATTAACTAAAAATAAAAAGGTCCTCATGCCATTGATCAGATAAATTTTACCCATAAAGAAATCTCTTTGGTTGGGTTCACGACATTCATGTGTATTATGGAAAATGGGCATGCTAGCAGGAAGAGAATTGTGTAGTGTTAGAGAAAAATTACCTATGAAATCATAATAGCGCATGCCACTAGCAATGCCTTCTTGAAAGCCAGTACTCTCCGAAAGCATAATATTAAGACATTGTTGCATTTCCATGATTCCATCATCCCTGACTTCTCATTGCATTAAAGAGAGAAGTACCACACATTAAAAGTTTAAAAGAGTTCTTTCATGACATAAATATGCCATAAAAACTTGATCATGAACCACAAAACTCTAAGAAAATACCAGAAAGACAAACTAGTAACACTTAGTACTAATGCGCACTTCCTTAGATACTGTAACAAACTCACTGGTACAAAATATGGCAAAATCATCTAGAGGCCTTCAGGGCATTTAACTCCCTCACTAAGATGTTTCATTTTATATTTTATTCCAAGATTAACAGATTCTGCAACCTATGTAGATCATCTTGTATGCTCTCCATAGCCTTGCCCTAAGTTCGAATAAGGGAGGAAGGGTCCCAAGCCCATTATCTATACCCGGATAATGGAGGACGGTTGCAGCAGGATGACAGCTAAAAGAAAACTTGTCTCTCACTGTGAAATAGATCAAACACATAGTCGACCCTAACTAATTTGGGATTGAGGCCTTGTTGTTGTAATAATAGATTCTACTTCAGTGGAAGGAAAGCTCAGTTCCAAGGCTCCATCACTGTTTGCTGCCTTGGGGATGTTGTAAAGGAGCCCCAATCATGCCTTCAATTTGTTATTCAAAGAACAAGGGGGTGCTAAAGGTTATGATTTAGCAAGAGTTAAACAGATGTAGATGGACCGAAATCCATCCAAGATGTCTTCATCCAGGTCCCAATAGAACCGTCGGCTCTGATACCATGTTAGTTTTTTTTATTGAGCCCGCCTAGTCACACAGGCGTAGGCCCGTGTATCTCTGCTAATACTGATATTGTTCTCTACTTAACCACCTTCAACTTTAGGTGTGGGGTTTTACTTCAAAAGGCCTTGGCACTAATTGAGGGGAGATCCACACTTATATACTTCATTGTGAAGTCTTACTTATCCGATGTGGAATTAACTTTCAGTCCATACTTCTCCAACTGAATGATGCCACTCATATGAAGTTAACAGATGGAAGAATTAGTTGCTACAAGATACTAGATCATCAGATGTGTGTCTCGTATCTAATGATCAAAAGGATAAACCACACTAGTATTTTTCCCTTTTAGAATTATCAGTTAATTAAGTAATAACTGTACTAGAAACTTTATAAATAAAATATAATTTTATTAGAGGCTCTCTTCTTTTGTCAAGTACGATAATCTCGCCTATTAAATATTTGAGATTTTGACTTGAAACCCCTTACTACTTTGAGAACATGTGGGAGCTATCAATTAAAATGCTAGCTATAAACTAGCGTCTCATGAATGTTGGGTCCTACGCCTACTCAAGTGAAGAAAGAAGACAGGGTCGGGGTATATAATTTTATCGGATGTCTTCGAAGAGACAAATTGGGGTATATAATTAGAACTTGAAAATTTGATTTCAGTTGATTTGTCTTCTCTCGCATTGAATATGACACGTTGAACAAGGTCCCGAGTGTCGTGGAATAGAGTAAGATTCAAGTATAGCAAATGGAAGCATTACGTAAGAACATGGTCATTTTTGTTACTTTTCATGTTATGAACATTGTTGTGGAATGAACACCTTGAATCTCGATACCAGAGACGCGAATCCCTGTGACTTTGCGATGGAACCAATCTTTGTCGTAGTATGCAAAATAAATCCTAGAGTGGGGGCCTCCAGGGAAAATACTCCGACGCTCAAGTCAGCAAAACTCAAAGAGGTCTTTTTTTCAAGAATTTTGTACATATCTTTAGTTTGAGTCGGCTTCCCTATTTATTGGTGTGTGACAACAATATGTATCTTGGATTCGCGATAACGACGTATCTCAAATCCCAACTCCCCTAGTATTGTCTTTATCCTTATTAGTTTGGAAATTTATCTCAGATCTGATAACTTACAATAACCCCCGTACCTTATCTAGGCTGACTCAGTGACGAGCTATCAAAATCGAGATATCTGTGTAACACATATCTTGATGCACAACAGTGCTATATCATATCATTTGCTCCATACTTCTTTGTGAATTAATTTACAAAGGAGTATATAATATTACTGGGATATCATTTATGGTATTTCAAGGCACAATAGTGTTATACCATATCAAGCATATATCACCTGACACTTTATAACTCGTAGAGTAGTAGCACTCCCCAAAATATTTTTAAGCTTTAATGCCCAAAATACGTGAGTGTAAGCTTGATGTCAAATGTATCGAGTCAGTCAAATAAGTTTGATTTCAATGCTAAACATTAATGCCTGACAAGGAATTGTACTTTTTGTTGAAACACGCTCGAATTCATTAAAAATATTGTACAATAAATGTTATTGTTGATGAACTATTTCATTTACATTTCAAACCTGAAATTAAATGTTATTAATGCTGAATCGTTTCATTTGCATTTCAGTCATAAATCTATTAATGTTGAATCATTTCATTTGCACTTCAGTCATAAATGTTATTAACGTTGAATTGTTTCATTTGCATTTCAGCCATGAATGCTATTAATGTTGAGTTATCTGATTTGCATTTCTAGTCATAAATGCTATTAAAGCTGAGCTATCTGATTTGCAATTTAAACCCAAACGTAAATTGTTTCTTACCTCTAAGAAGCTCTCCAATAAGCTCTTCATATTTTCAAACTTCAAGTATTTTGCTCTTCTAGCTCTAAGTGTTACATTTTCAAGCCGTGTTCATGGCGCAAATTTTCAACATCAATTAATGTTAAAAGGTATTTCTACCGAGCTATCTTTTATTCATAAATCTCTTTTGTTACATGGCGGTAGTAATCAAACATTTTTTAATACCATAAGCAATGCTCAACATGCTAGTAGTTATACTAGCTTTGAGGCATACGACATTGCATTTTCCTTATCTATACAAAAGAATATGGATGACCTCGCTTTTTCATATGGCATTATGAAACCAGACTATCATTGTGAGACTGCCAGTCTTTTAACAGATCCCGTCACTTAGATCCTAGACTTTATGTTTTTAAAAATGCTTTAAAAGCTGGCCTAAGATCTCCACTAGATCTATTTATAACCGAACTTCTTTTTAGCTACAGCCTTAGTCCAGCTCAAATAGTCCCTAACTCTTGGCGTATCATCATGAGTTTTTTAGTACGTTGTAAGCAATTTGGGGTTCCTACCCCCATAGCTTTATTCAAAAATATGTTTTATGCAAAAAATAATGAAGCAAAACATGCAGGATGGGTTAGTTTTATTCATCGAAGGTTTAGCATACCCCTTGCAGACACCCTGTCATTTCGTCAGCCTAACCGTGAGTGGAAAAATATTTTTTTTTATGTTAAATAGAATATTGGTTCATGGCACACTATTTCCCCCTATAAGTGTGGCACTGCATTAGATCTTCCTCCTAAACAATATTCTCTCACAAAAAAGGAAAAATGATGAAAAAAACTTTCTATTGTGAAGAGCATGCCCAAAATGTAGAAGTCGATCTATTAGGAGAGCCAATACTTGTCGATCTTGGTCTTAGCCCTGTTAGAGAAGTGGGTATATATTCTTTTCTCACTTTTATTTTTCTTCTATTTTTTCTTTTTTGTTTTTGATCATCTTTTGTTCTTTTTCTTAAAGCATTGGAGAACTAGACCCGAATAGTAAAGAGGAAAAAGAAGAGACAAACTACTAGTTAGAAGAAGAGGCGACAGGAGAATGTAGGATCTTTTTCCCAAGAAACTGAGGTTGAAGTGGTACTTCAACCTCCTTCTGCACCTCCATAACCGATTATGAATCGGTACGATGAAAGTCATGTTCCTTCTTGGGGAGTAAAGACTTTTGATAGCGTTAGCGTTGTTGGCTGTGATGTCATTGCAACGAAACTGTGTTACAAAGCTTGTACCACTTATGATCAAACTCAAGCTTCTATAATAAGTCAGGAATCTCTTAATAGCCATCTTAATCTGGTTGGTGCACAGGTAAGTAAACCTTTTTTCTTGGTTCTAAATTTCCCTCCTTTTTTAGATGATGTTGTACTTGAGTGAGACCTCTGATTGATCAAAGAGGGTTTTCAGGCTTAATCAAGAACTCCAACCTTCCTTAATGGAAGAGAATGCTGAAAAATACTACTTTAAGGAGGAGTGTGAAAAATTGAAGGAAGAGAATACAGTGCTAAAAGACACCCGTGAAATGGAGATTCGCATAGCCATCTTGGTGCATAAAGCTTCTCCAGATTGTCGTATTGAGCAGGAGGACTTCATGATTGAGTGTTCTATGTTGAACACTTAGTTTTTTTAAAGACCGAGTGTTCTATGTTAAACACTCATTATTTTAAAAGACTAAGTGTTCTATGTTGAACGCTTAATTTTATTTTATTTTTTAAAAAAATAAGAGTGTTTTATGTCCAACACTCAGTTTTTTCGTAAAGACTGAGTGTTCTATGTTGAACACTCATTTTTTAAAAAACCGAGTGGTCTATGTCTAATACTCAGTTTTTTGTTAAAAACCGAGTATTCTATTTTGAACACTCATTTTTTTTAAAAGATCGAGTGTTCTATGTTGAACACTCAGTTCGTTTTTTTAAAATACGAGCGTTTTATATCCATTGCTCAGTTTTTTTGTTAAAAACTGAGTGTTCTTTGTTGAACACTCAGTGTTTCTAAAGCTTGAGTGTTATGTGTCCAATACACAATTTTTTGTTAAAGACCGAGTGTTCTATGTTGAACACTTATTTTTTAAAAGACTAAGTGTTATTTGTTGAACACTTAGTTTTTTTTTAAATAAGAGTGTTTTATGTCCAACACTCAATTTTTTCGTAAAGACTGAGCGTTCTATTTTGAACATTTAGTCGGTTTTTTTAAGAAAAACATGAGTGTTCTTTGTCCAACAATCAATTTTTTGTTAAAGGCTGAGCGTTCTATGTCGAACACTCAGTTTTTTTCTTAAAGACTGGGTGTTTTATGTTGAACACTCATTTTTCAAATGACTGAGTGTTCTATGTTGAACACTCAATTTTCTTTAAAGACTGGATGTTCTATGTCTAATACTCAATTTTTTGTTAAAGACCGAATGTTCTATGTTGAACTCTCAATTTGTTTCTTAAAGACTGAGTGTTCCATGTTGAATACTCAATCAATTTTTTTAAGAAAAAAATACGAGTGTTTTATGTCCAACATTTTGTTTTTTGCTAAAGACTGAGTGTTCTATGTTGAACACTTAGTTTTTCTTAAAGTCTAAGTGTTTTATGTTGAACGCTCAGTTTTTTTAAAAAGATTGAGTGTTCTATGTTGAACACTCAGTTTCTTTTAAATACGAGTGTTCTACTTCCAACACTGAGCTTTTTATTAAAAACTGAGTGTTCTTTGTTGAACACTCAGTGTTTTTAAAGACTGAGTGTTCTATGTCCAATACTCAGTTTTTTTGTTAAAGACCGAGTGTTCTATGTTGAACACTTAGTTTTTTTTAAAATAAAAGTGTTTTATGTCCAACACTCAGTTTTTTAGTAAAGACTAAGTGTTCTATGTAGAACACTCATTTTTTTAAAAGATTTAGTGTTCTATGTTGAACACTCAATCAAATTTTTTTTTTTTTTAAATATGAGTGTTTTATGTCTAACACTCATTTTTTTGTTAAAGAATGAGTATTCTATGTTAAACACTTAGTTTTTTCTTAAAGATTGAGCATTCTCTGTTGAACACTTAGTTTTTCTTAAATACGAGTGTTTTATGTACAACACTCAGTTTTTTGTTAAAGACTGAGTGTTCTATGTTGAACACTCAGTTTTTTTTCTTAAAGACTTAGTATTCTATGTAGAACACATTTTTTTAAAGATTGAGTGTTCTAGTTTTTTTTTAAATACGAGTGTTTTATGTCCAACACTCAGTTTTTTCTTAAAAACTGAGTGTGTAAAGTCCAACACTCAGGTTTTTTTTTCAAGACTGAGTGTTCTATGTCCAACACTTACTTTTTTCTTTAAGACTGAGTGTTTTATGTCCAACACTTAGTTTTTTCTTAAAGAAAGAGTGTGTAAAGTCCAACACTTAGTTTTTATTTTTAAAAACTGAGTATTCTGTGTCAAATACTCAGTTTTTTCTTTAAAGACTGAGTGTTCTATGTCCAACACTCAGTTTTTTCTTAAAGATTGAGTGTTTTATGTTGAACGCTTTTTTTTTAAATAAAGAGGTCGAACACTCAGTGTTTTATGCTATAGAAGATATGATTGAAACATGAATATGAAAGAACTTATGTCTTCTAACTAGGCATTTTTATTTAAAACTAAAGATGAAATTTGAACTCTATGTGAATTAATAATTCAGAATGGAAAATAATTCTTAAAAAGATCTTATTAGCTTACTGGTAGTACTAGTGCAAGTTGATGATACTCCACGACCTTGGAACTTCTTATCCTTCCAATGTCTCAAACCTATAAGATCTGGGCCTAGTTACTTTCTTGACCCTATATGACCCTTCCCAGTTAGGTGACAACTTCCCCTTTGACAAGGGGTCCGAGACTTCAATTTTTCTCCGGATACAATCTCCCTGTTTAAAGGCTCAACCTTTAACTTTTGCATTGTAGTACTTGGTCACCTTGTTATTGAATGCAACCACCCTTACTGCAACTTGGTCTCGGGTTTTATCTAAAAGATCCAAGTTATGCCTCAGACCTTGTTGGTTTGATTGCTCATCAAAATTTTGGATTTTAAAGGGCTGCATCCTAATTTCAATTGGTATAACAGCTTCTGCCCTATAGGCAAGTACGAAAGGTGTTTCTCCTATTGTCGTCTTGCTAGTTGTCCTATATGCCTATAAGACACTATGCAACACATCTACCCAAAGTCCCTTGGCGTCGTCCAACCTTTTTTTCAAACCATCTAGGATAATTCTATTTGTCGCTTCGGTTTGCCCATTAGCTTGTGGATCAGCAACTGAAGTAAACCTCTGCTTAATCTGCAACTCTTTGCAATAATCACGAAACTTGGGATTATCAAATTATTTTCTATTATCAGTCACCAAGACTTGAGGAATGCCATATCTAGAGATGATCGACTCCAAAAAAAATTCTGAATCTTTTGCTCTGGAATAGTAACTAGTGTTTCTACTTCCACCCACTTTGTGAAATAACTAATGGCTACCACCATGAATTTTCTCTGACCAGATACTGGTGGGAAAGGCCCTAAAATACCCATTCCCCACATTGTAAATGGCAAGGATGATGTAACATGCGTTATGTGCTTTGTCGACTGTTGGTGTAACAGTTCATACCTCTGACACTGATTGAATTTTTTAGCAAACTCTATCGAGTCTTTTTGCATGGTTGGTCAATAAAACCCTTGGCGAAATATTTTATGGGCCAGTGCTCGTCCTCCCAAGTGTTGTCCACATATTCCTTCATGGACCTCACGCGATGCATAATCTGCCTCTATTGGTGACAAACATCTTAGGAATAGCAAAGTGTATGATCGTTTGTACAAAATTCCTTCAAGGATTTGCTTCTTGTGGTACTTCGGCAACAACCCTTGCTCTAATTAAGCTTTAATTTTGGACATCCAACACTCTTCATTATCCATGACAACTATTTCCTTAGCTTTGAAACTAGGCTCGGGAATAATCTCAAAATATACAGTATCATGTTTTTTTTCCTTCAAGGAGAGCTAGCTTTGACAACTCATCTGCCTTTGTGTTGTTTTCTCAACAACATGGTAAACTTGACAATCAATAAAATAACTCATTGCCACTCTCACAAGATCATAATTCTGCTTCAACTTTGGACCTTTGACTTCATATTCTCCTTGTAACTGCATGACTACTAACTGGGAATCACTATTAAGATTTAAGTGTTTAACACGAAGAGCTTTAGCTATCCCCAGTTCGGCCAACATGACTTCATATTTTTCCATTATTTGTGGTTGGAAAATCCAACTTTATAACATATTTGACTTCGAACCCATCATAGCTGATTAGGATCATGCCCGCACCACTTCCCATATTTTTACATGATTCATCGATGTATAACGTCCAGTACTCTTTGTCATGACCTTTTATCTTGCTTGAACTTTATTCTTCCTCGGGAAAAGTACATTCAACGATGGAATTTGCCAAAGCTTGTCCTTTAAGAGCAACCCTAGGTTTGTAGGTGCTATCATATTTACCCAACTCCACAACCCAATTTATCATTCTTCCACTAAATTTTGGACTATGCAATATCCTTCTCAGCGGCTGGTTTGTCAAGACTACAATTAGATGGGACTGAAAATAAGGGCGTAATTTTCTTGCTGTCATCACTAATGCCAACCTTAATTTCTCTGCTTGTTTGTATATAGTTTCTACTCATTTCAATACCTTACTATCATAATAAACTGGTTGTTATGTACTGGTTTTTTTCTCTCACAAGAACGGTACTTAGTGCTACTTCAGAAACATCTAGATAAAGGAATAACACCTCTCATGATGAGGACTTGGCCAATGTTGGCAAGCTTGATAAGTATTTATCCAACTCTTCAAAAGAGTTTTGACAAGTCGAATTCCACTCAAAATTTTTAGGATTCTTTAAAGTATTAAAGAATGGAACACATCTGTTAACTGACTTCGATATGAATCAACCAAGAGCTACTACTCTTCTTGTGAGTTTTTGCACTTCCTTAGCATTCTTCAGAGCCTTCATATTGACTATTGCCTCAACCTTATCATGACTAGCTTCAATGCCTCTCTTAGACACCATCAAACCTAGAAACTTTCCTGAAGCAACTCTAAAAACACATTTAAGATGATTCAACTTCATGTTGTATCTTTTGAGAACATTAAAGACTTGTCAAGTATTTGACGTGATCTTCTTGCTTTAGACTCTTCACAAGAAAGTCATCAACATATACTTCCATATTCTTTCCAATAAGAGGTTTGAACATTTTATTAACTAGCCTTTGATAGGTTCCGCCATCATTCTTCAATCCAAAGGGCATCATTCTATGGCAATAAAACTATGCTCTATAATGAATGATACATTTGATTTATCTGACTCTAACATTTGAATCTGGTTATAAACACTGAATGCATCCATGAAGCTGAGAATGTCATGACCCGCGGTTACATCGACAAGTATATCAATTTGTGGTAATTGAAAGAAGTCTTTGGGACAAGCATCATTCAAGTCCTTGAAGTCAATACACATCCGTCATTTTCTATTAGACTTCTTGACCATTACTGGGTTTTCCAACCATTCTGGATATAAAATTTCTTCAATAATCTGGGTCTTTAATAACTTCTTAATTTCTTCAACAATTGCTTTTTGTCGCTCTTGAACAAATGTCATTTTCTTTTGCCTTACTGGCTTTCTAGTTGGATCAACATTCAAATGATGAGTGATTATTTCTGCATCAATACCATTCATATCACTTGGTGTCCATGCAAAAACACATTTATTGTCTTGTAAGAGTTTTTTTCACTTCAATTCTGACTTTTGGGTTCAAACCAGAACCTCTATAGGTCAACTTTTCTGAATCATCATTGTCTATGACAATAGGGATTTATTCTTCAACTGGTTCTGATCTCATTTTTCCTTCATCATTAACATTAAGCGAATCTACAGGCAAAACTTGCCCCCAACAGTATTAGGTCTAACAACTATCAAGTAGCAACTGCTAGCCATCTTTTGATCTCCTCTCACTTCTCCTACGTTATTGGGGGTTGGGAACTTCATCTTCGAATGATATGTTTAAGGAACCACCTTAAACTTATTAAGCATTGTCCTTCCAAAAATTAAATTATAGGCTGAGGGCGCCTTAACAATAAAAAAAACTCACTATGTTGGTTGCCTTTCTTGATGCTTCCCCAATAGTAACTAGAAGATAGATGGAGCCTTCAACTTTAACTTCAGCCCCGTTGAAGCCATATAAAGGCGTTGAAATTGGAGTAAGTTGGCTATCAACATATCCATGTTGGAGAAAGCTCTGTAGTATAAAACATCCACATAACTTCCATTATCAACAAATGCATGTTTGACAGTAAAGTTTCCTACCATGAACTCAATTACTAAAGGATCATCATGGGGGAACTTAACTCCTTCCAAATCATCATCAGTAAAGCTAATGTTGCATGCCAATCGTACCTTCTTGGGATGTATCTCAACTATGAGAGACTCTCTTGCATATGCCTTTCTAGATGATGAAGATATTCCTGAGGCTGTTGGTCCTCGCGATATGACATTGATCACACCTCTAGGTTGTGCTTGCCTTCCTCCTTTATTTTGATCTTTTCTACGATCATCATTCATTCTTCCTTTATAATCACCACGATTCCAGCATCCTTATTTTTCACAAACTAGTTAAGATGGCCTTTCCGGATCAAGAACTCTCACTACAAAAAAACAGCAGATCAGAAACGAAAATTTTCGTCTCTGATTTGCATAAATTTCGTCTCTAATTGAAATCTGAAACGGAACAAAGACGGAATAAATTCCGTCTCTAAAATCGTCATCGCTGATTCAATCAGAAACGGAAATGTGATTCCGTTTCTGATTAGAGACGGATTAGAGACGGAATAAATTCTATTTCTGATTAGAGACGGATTAGAGACGGAAATTAGAAACGGAACAGAGACGGAACAGAAATGGAATTTTTTCGAAATGATACATTTGTAATTGCATTCCGTCTCTGATTCCGTTGCTAATCTTTGAATTTCGTCTTTGATTCCGTTTTTGATTAGCAACGGAATCATAGACAAAATTTTTCCATTCAGTCTCTGATCCGTTGCTGATTCGTACATATATTCCTCGAAAATTAGAGACGGAATAGCAACGGAATCTCTGAATTTCGTTGCTAATCCGTCTCTAATTTTCCTTTTTGTTTAGTTTTCAAACATACACTCAATCCAATTGGTTCTCCAACCTATAACTTGAAAATACAACCATAGGACCTATTCCATCGCCTGCACCCCCTCCAACAACTCCTTGGGGGTGCTAACATCCCCCAAAAAAGGAAAATGTGACATTCATACATCGACGATATATATATCAACAAATATTCAAATGAGAGAAAAAATGTAAAATTCAAAATTTGAAAAAGATTTATATATCCACGAAAAATCGTCTAGTATAACAAATGCTCCAAATTTCTAAGTATTCACAAAAACCACCAATCCTATTATTCAACAACCACAAAAAAAACTTACAATCCTCTAAATATGCACAAAAAGAATTATCAATCTAAAAGTCATGTAAACAACTATAAAAGTTACATGAAATGCTTTAAATTCCTCATCTCTCACTTGGAAACCAGATTATGGCAGGTATTGTCACAGGGATATGGGCAATCAATGGCACTAACTTCCACTCGATCGAAGAACCAATCACCTACTGATAGGGCCACGCTATGCAAATATTGCAAAATAGATCAAACTCATGATAAAAAATACGAAACTGCAAAAAAATTATCTTCATTTACAGTGCAAAAGAAAACAGTATATTTAACTATAATTTCCGACGGTACATGGCTACTTGTGTGTCCAACTAACACGATTTATTAGAAGGGGGAATCTGAGAACCTACCTAACTACATGAACAAAAAGCTTTGCTAAAGCACAATTACGATGGTACATAGGTACTTGTGTTGCATACTTGCATCCTTCACATGGACAGTCGCAAAGGGAGAATGAATGATAAAACATGCACAACAGCAAAGAACATAATAAAATAAAATAAAAGTTTTTAACAAAGAACAATTGGGAGCGAAGTTCTTCCTTACATACTAAGAGATGACAAAACAAGTTTCTTTCTTATATATTGGAAGAAATGATAAAGTTTGAAATTCAAATGAATGTAAAAAGTGGCAGTCAAAGTAAATGACAAAAACCAAAAAAAAAAACACCAAAACAAAACGAAAAAAAAAAACAAAGACAAAACAAAGAACCCAAAAAAAAAAAAAACAAGCCTACACATTGTTCACAACTAACACTTCAAAAAATAGCAAACACAAAAATAAACAAAGAAGCCGGTGACAACGTGGCGGACTCTAAACAAACCTCTTCATCTTTGAAAGGAAACTAATACACAAACAATATACAAACAAGTAAATCCCGTAACAAAGACAACCTAAGGAAACCTTTCACAACAAAGAAAAAACAAACTAGATGAACCGAAAATACATTACATACAAAGCCTCTCAATCGATATGAAGAGGCAATTTCAACAAGAGAACTCACTAGGAGCCATTCCAATGACCATTCCGGCCTTGTAATGCAACCCATAAAAAAAAGACAAAATAGCAAATAAAAAAAAAAAACCAAAGCAAACCAAAGCAACCAAAAAAAATAAGCAAAATAAACAAACATATTCAGAGGAAACCAGCAACCCATAATAATTAAGGAACCATTCCCTTTCATGTGTCTATCCTGTGAACAACACAAAATCAACAAACACATTCAGAGGAAAATGAAAAGAAACATTTTATCAATACGTATAGAACTCTTATTTAATAGCCAATTTGGAACCATTCCCTTTCATGTATCTATCCTGTGAACAACACAAAATCAACAAACACATTCAGTGTACTTTGTCTATTCACTTATTAGCAAGTATGCAACTCAATGGAACTATGGAAGTCGTACATTCCATTTCGAATGCATAATCTGAAACTCGAGAATAAGCATCTAGTGGCAGTTTCAAAATGAAAATGAACATGCAAATTTGCAATATAAGCATTTCAAATAGAAACCAAAACCACTAATATTAAATATTAGGTGCATGTTTGTTCAAACATTACAACCAGAAATAGATCTTCGAAAAGAAGAGCAAAAAAAAAAAAAATAGAGCATCTTGAACATACTTTATTGTGTAAACCCCTGCATGCAAGTGCGGTTGCCCCCAAACTGACTACAACAAGCTTATTAACAACATGACTGCTCAAGACATTAACTAAAATGTAAGAAAAGCATATTCAATCAAGAAAAAAAGTTCATAAGAACACAAAATGCAACTTCTGAAACCTCTATGCAAAATGCCTGAAATAAAAGCACTCAATCCCAAATTAGTTGGGGTTGGCTACTAAATCATACTCTATCCGTTGCTCTCGATTTAGTGCACTTAACGACATGCTTTCCAAATCTTGTAAATTTTTCGTAATCAATGTGTCCCAAGTTAGCTTAGATCTAACCCTGTATCGTCTAATTTCTTCAGCCATAAGGGTATTCTGCTACTAAAAGGCACGTTAGGTAAGACATGCACTCTATTTTCAGAAAAAAAGAACAACAACAAAAAAAACACAATAACAAACAGCAAGGAAAAAAAAACAAGGATTAAAAAAAAAAAAAAGGAAAAAAACAAAGCAAAACAAAGAACCCAAAAAAAAAAAAAAAATAGCAAGCCTACACATTTTTCACAACTAACACTTGAAAAAATAGCAAGCACAATAGGGAAAAAAAACAAGCCAGTGGTACTGTGGCAGACTCTAAACAAACCTCTTCATCTTTGAAAGGAAACTAATACTCAAACAATATGGAAACAAGTAAATCCCGTAACAGCAACCTAAGGAAACCTTTCACAACAACGAAAAAACATACCAGATGAACCGAAAATACATTACATACAAAGCCACTCAATTGATATGAAGAGGCAATTTCAACCATGCCAGGGCCAAATCCAAGAGTTTATTTTAAGAACTCTTTCTCAGTTCCCTTAAACCAAAGATACATTACATACAATAGCATCAATTGAAATATCAAATTTTAGGATATGAAAACATTACCAATTGTTCTCTCGAAGTTGATCATAAAGAATGTGATCACGCCGTAAAATATTGACTGTAGTCCAATGTATGGAATCTCTATATGACCCTATTAAAGAAAGCTAGTTAAGTTCCAATCAACCGTGAAGAATTTGGAAGTAGTTATTCCAGTTCCAGCAAAACCTATGATTTACTATGAGTAGTATTTATTACCTGAGCAGCTGCATAAGAAAAGGAAGCGTACATCCCAGCTGCTTTTTATCTGTAGTAAATGGTCCTCTCAATAGAAACAACCATTTGCCTGAGAAGAAGAATTACTTACACCAAGAAACAAGCAAGCAGCGTAAAGAGAACCCATGACCATCAACAGGTCCATTACGGTATCCCTGCAGAAAAGAAGGATTTTTTTACCTGCTTTAGAGCCACAAAGCAAGATTTTCAAGTGAAATTAGACGGTTACTATCAAAGAAAGTTCCTTTTTTGAACCAATATTCCAAAATACTGTGCCAATTATCACTACGCTCATTGTGGTGAAGAACAATCTCACAGAATTATATGGAGGGCTTCTCCAGTATACAAGATGTTGCTTCCATAAGCATAGTTTAAATTGAGTTAAACGATCTTGTGAATACGTGGAGGCGAACTTCAAAGGCAGTGAATCAGTAGGTGGAATACTCAACTGCTCAATCCGAGCTTCTACATCTCTTTAGCAAATATTTGATTGTATTAATGTATACCGCGACGATAACGCACTCACACATAAAAAAAAGAATATGCTATAGATGTTACCTGAACTGATCAGAGTTTTTGTAAATATTAGCAACATCTTCACCAATCCTTTGTTCAGCAGCTGGCGTACTGATCTCAAGCATCCGAGTAGCAGGATTGTAGCCATCAGGAATAGGTGGTATTCCATTACTTTTCTGCATCAGAATAAGCAGAGATATATTGATAAAGAATAAGCGATTTAGCCATCATAAGACTGTAACGCTTATATAGAATAATTGATCATGATTACATAGGTACTCTTAAACCCAGATTAATGCAAAGTATCGAGCTATTTGTTTCAATCTTAGATAGAATAATTGATCATGAACATAAAGTTTACGAACTATATGCCTAGTAATGAAAAATGTAAAGGTATCACAAAGTAGAAGCCCCCGAAAGGTATGGTTCAATGGCGAAGATGAGCAGTAAAACTCTAACTAAGGCAAAGGTTGTGATTTCAACTCTTGGTAGCTACATTATATCCTTTGGTTTCAATACAATACATACACACATTCTAGTGATCAAACTCATGATAAGAAAAAATCGAAACTGCAAAAAAACTATCTCCATTTGATCTAACAGCCATAGTTGACAAGTACAGATGCAATAATGAATATTGGGCTACTCTAAAAACCCTCACAAACCAATTGCCTATCCACATCAACAAAGCCTCAGTCCCATAGGATTAAAAGAATAGAGTGATAAACATTTGAACGGGGGCACAAAGAAATGGAAAATGCCAACAAGAAGACTAGAGCCCTGATGCATGTAGAATCACCACTAAATATGAGCATTTCATTGAGAATGCCCAACCTACAAACCTTTCCACTGCCAATGCCAAGTAAAAAAATAAAATGAAGGAAGCTATCGTCTATATCTCTTCTATTTCAGTTTCAAAGTTAAAAGGACTTTATTAATCTTCTTTTCCACACAATTCGAGAATGAACTGACCCCACGAACCACCATCAAAGTATCAAACTAATAAAAGAATAGAACAAAAGGCATATAAAGGTCATTCAACATTTTAACAACAACCAATCATCTGAAAATAGTACATTCGTAAAAATCAGCTTAGCTATGATATCAACAACTGTTGACCCAGCAGTATCAACACATACTTTGTTGCCATGATATTCCACAAATTTGGATTTTGAGTTGGTAGTTAAGTCAATAAATTTTTTCTCAAAAAGGCCAAAGTAATATGTGATTCAGGGCCTAAGTAATATTTGATTCGATAACAATGTATATTGTTGAACAAGACAGACTATTATACTTGACAATTGTTTTTCAGATTCCCTGCCACAAGAGGAATTGAGACAGTAAAGAAAAAGGAAAGAAACAAAATTCAACTATGTTTTATTGTAGTTTGTCCAATTATAAATCCTTAACCTAGTAACTTTATTGTTAATATGGAGGTCTAGACAGCCTAAAATTGAGAAAGCTTCCATATTTATGATTTTGATTTGTTTAGCGCAATAGGACTTTTAAACATAGTTAGCAAAGGAATGTAAAAGAGAATTGCAACAGCAAACACAGGGAAGTAATCAAAATGGTAATTGATTTATGTTGCAAACAGATAAACAAATGAAATTCATCAGGATAGGCTGACATGATAAGATTAGAAGCAAGTTTTGAACAACTTACACTTGCATTCAGTAGCAGTGTTTGCTCAAAATCCAAGGTATGGATTTACCTTCATGATGAAGAAGCCCTTAAAGCTCTAATTGGAGCCCGTTCTGGCTTTTGCATGACACGAAAGATTCGATTAAGACCACTTATAACAAGGGTCACCGCAAGTATGTGCGTATAGCCTCCAGCTTTTTCATTTGCCTAATATCACCAACATAAAAATTTATGGGATAATTTATTGTAATAAAAGAAGTGTAAAATAAGGGAAGAACTCTGCCTATAAAAAATTGAAGGTTGAATAACATAAGTTCCCATAGCTAAAGTTGAATTAAGCAACTAATTGAAAACAATGGAATAAATTCACATACCTGAGTGTATGAGAAGGTAAGCAGTCGTGTATTACCAAGCCATCTAAACCCCCTAACGATGCCATTATGTACACAGAAACTCGCTGCAACCGCATTGGCAGAAACATATTGTACTTTTTCAGTGGATATGTCCACCGGAGGTAGCTTTCCACAAATTTTGAGAAAAACCATCTCTGCATCATCAGTTTGTTTGTAACTCCAAAATTAACACATACAATAATTGGCTATTCCAAAGCTATGAAAAGAGAGAATGAGAAATATTAATTGGTACATTACCAAAGGTGAGGGAAGTCTGAGAACTGATAAACTTGCTTGGGAGTCTGAAGCTTGGTAGTCTCTATAGTGCGAGTCCACACTCCACCAACGCCATCATCGGCTTCAAACACGATGGGGGTGAAGCCCTTCTCCAACATATTTAAGAGTATATATATGATATACATAAGCAAATAGCATCGTAACATATATTTAATCATTTTAAATCCTATTCCCACCCTAAGTTTGGTAACTTGTGCATAATAAGACAATGTACACCATAAGTCTACGCAAATGACTCCATTCCTCAATAATGAACAATGTTTCCTAAGTTCTACAAGATACTAATCCTTAAGGTGACTAAAGTTATATACTATTTTGACATTCTATGTGATTTTTACCGAGTCATATTCTTAATTTTCTGATTGTACTAAATTTTGTACTCATCAATCTATAAAATACTGCACTCAAAATTTCACAAACCTAAAGCACCAATTAGCCACAGCACAATGGCTAAATATATGCTACATTGCTACATACAGTTTTCGGTAAATGCTAGTGATTCACATATTGAAAACTGAAAATATACAACAATAGAGAATAAAATTATTTGAAAGAAGAATGTAAACAAAAATTTAATGTTTGAGGAAATAGCAGAACCTTGCACGGAGCACAACTTAGGAAGCCAAGAAATGTGGGATGTTGTGAAGCTTAGGAAGCCAACGCCAACAGGTTGGACCTTCATAACCGACAATAAACCAAATTAGTACACTACAAACCAAATTAGTACACTACAATGATTAGACATGGAAAGAGCAGGACTATTTAAAAAATACATGTACAACGAACCTTCATCAGGACTGTTTTTAAGTGTACATGATAATCTATTTCAAGTAGTCACAAAGAGCATCAGTAAAATCAGCTAAAATGTAAAGTGCAATAGTTGTCTGTCAACTATTTCTCTTGTCATTAACATCTTACCACTGTTTTTAAGATAAGAAAGTTTTATTCAATAAACAAGATAAAGATATAACCAGAAGTACATACAACATGCAACAGTTGAACTTGTAAAGTGCATTGACTCTCAGTCCTCACATATGCATATATGTACAGGTATTCGTTAGGGGTTTTTCATGAGCTGAAAATCGAACTTTCGGCTACACCTTCACAAACATCTCCACGCCAAGCAAATGTAACATCTGCAGTAACGTAAGAAAGAAGAAGTAAATGGAATTTTTAAAATTCTGAACACCAATCCAATGAAACAAAATGAAGTATCAATCTAAATATGCACAAAAAGAAGTGCGTATCTATAAGTCAAGCGAACGATTGCTAAAGTTATCTACAAAACCAAATGTATAATCTCAAAATTTACACAAACAACAAGAAAAATACCTATGTATAGCCAAAATGCTCATCTCTCGTAAGCCACTCTTGCATTTCTCGCTCAACATTGTCCCCTTGTTGTGGTGGATCGGCGGGATCTATTTGCGGCGGCTGTTCTGGTCATGAGGTGGTGGTGGTGGTGGCTGTGGCTGAGATAGGCCCGCTCCGTCCATGTTCATCACGAGATGCTGATGCATAAACTCCATAACCTTTCGTAATTGCTCGGCAATGATATCGAACTCTGCACGTGGCACCATCTCCGGCATCTGGGACGTGCTAGCACCAGGATCTGCATATCTCCTCTTCTTTCTCCCTAAAGACCCGAGACCGTAGATACGTCCTTTGGGACACTCACCAGCCACATTGAGGTACACCGCCTCATCATCCACCGATTGGTCCGGTGTATCCTGGGTCAGCTCCTGACGTCTCCTCTGGAGCCTATCCTGCATGTATCAACAATAAACAACATACATAATATGCTTTAAAGTAAACTTAATACTATTTAACATTTCATTTCTATACTTACATAGAACCGCTCTGATCTAGTATCGATGAATGTCATCCCGTCATGATTTACAGTGTGGAGATGCAAATACAATTCATTCACGGTAGGTGGCATCACGGATGAATCAGTCTGTGTGCAGGACCAATTATAAATTCAGCATAGTGAACAAGTGTATAAATGTAAAAAATAAACAAGAGCGTAAAAAAAACTTACCAATCTTTCATTGGTAGTCACAAAAGACATCGAACCACCACCGTGCTTCGAGGGTCCAGTCCCAGGTCCTTCGACCTCAGTGTTCCTATTCGTTGTCGCTTACCTTGACCTGGCAAGGAAGTCCTCGCTCTCCCAGTACTCTAAGTATCTTCTCCATGCCTCATCTGTAATGTAAATTGGCTGCACACGATTCTTCTTTAACTTGTGCATCAATGCGGTGTACCTTGTGCCTGCGTGCGAGTCGTACGCCGCATGAATGAGATCCTCGGGGTTCGCGTCATCCCATCTAAAAAATACCTACAAAATGGCGATTGCAATTGTTACGAGACATTAAAAAAGTAGTATAAATCATAACACATTTATTAGTCATGCTTAGCTTCCATTGGCGCCAGTAGTGGTCTTTATGATGATTCGGTACCGACTTCCAACAATACCCTTGTGAAATCATCTATCTTTTGAAAACTTTTGTCATCCTCCGTGCACGATAATGAGAAGGATGCAACTCCCTGTGTTTCATGAAAATGCATAACATCTTAACTACTTCTTTAATAATTTACATCCATATTTAGAAGTACATATATGAATCCAATACAAACTTACGTATCATCGGCAATCAGTGTGATCGGGATCCGCTGCACGCGAGGGGGCTCGATCCCTGTCACCCACAGCCCTGCTCTGCCGTCGTATTATGAGGATGCTGCCGGTGATGCGGTGGCTGGGGGTGCAGGCCTCGTGGGTACATGAGTTTCATGTTTCGATGTCGGCGATGGTGACTGTAACGGGCAATTTGGTATAGTCCTTGATGACGAGGATGATGGTACAGAAGACGCCGACGGTATGGAAGGCGAAGCTGATGCTGAGGCTGGATCGTGCTCGAGAACATGAGAAGTCGGAATCGATAATGCATGACTCGACCCACGACCTCGACCTCTACGACCTCTATGGCCCCCTCGTGAGGCCTGACCATGACGCCTAGTCGGTATTTCGCATCCAGAGGTCGGTGCTGCACCTCTTCTGACTGGATGATGTCCTCCTAATTGTATCCCTCGACGTGGGGGATGATCACCGCCCGCCATGAAACCTAACAAAATACCAATAAAATTTTAGAGAAGAAAGGCATACAAAAATAAGTAATGAACTATAATTGATGGGAATTAAGAACACAGGATCCATGCTGATAAAAGGAAATTAAGAAATATATTGTCAAATGTATGCATGTCTATATATCATAATGTTTAATCCCTAATTGATGGAAAAAAGATTAGACCTATAAAAGATAAAGCAACATATTAAATATTAAGAGCCAATTTGGGCCATCTCCAATGGGACTACATTGTAATAGCTTTTGGACGTTGACATAACATAGACATACATTACTCGCTATCATCCGTTTCAAATTCACTCTCATGAGTAGAAGTTGATGATTCTTCTTCTGAATCATCTCTACTATCAACAATGAAGTCATTGACTTCTTCACTTGGACCCGCTTCAAGAATGACGCGAGTCCCATTCGGATCATCCAGATTGTTGATATCTTGAATTGCATCGTCGACTACGCACGTGGTGGGCATCCCATCTTGGAATGCAATCTCTGTCGAGCCCTGGTCATTATCGTCTTTGCTCGTTTCCTCGTCAGCGAATTTTGGTTGACAGCAACAAACTGCTAGCCATTCTTGTCGGTCGTTCCTCATAGAAGGGTACGAAAGGTAGTACACTTGAGTGGCTTGCATTGCTAGGACAAATGGCTCGTAGTTGTTATATCGTTGACTTCGATGAACCTCTACCAATTAAAGTGTTGGGTGAGTCCTCACACCATGATTCGGTGTAGGGTCATACCATTCACACTTAAACAAGACCACACGCTTGAGGCCGGTATATTCAATCTCCACAACCTCTTGCAGTACTCCATAATAGTTATGGGAAACATCGGCGTAGTTAGAACCCTTCACCAAAACACCGCTACTCTGCGTCGATCTGTTAACGTCATATGTTGCGGAGTGGAACTTATACCCATTCACTAGGTAACCAGGGTAGATAGTACATGATCGATTAGGACCAACCGAAAGATCAACGAGCGTCTCGTCTATGATAGAATTCCGAGCCTATTCACAAAAAATTAGAAATGTAATAAGACACATTACTTATGAAAGAAATTTATGAAGCTATAACCTACAATAGTAATAACCTTGCATATGTTTGAAACCATATGGGGAAGTTGTGCTCTAGACTACTATCAACTTCCGACTCCCCCATTGCTTGAGTAATTTCATCGACGAATATCCTAGAAGAAACGAACATGTACATAGGATGTCTTAGTAAAAGATGAATAATGAATGTACTGCATTATTGAATGAAAGTGAGACATACTGGATGTAAGGAGCGATCTCTGGACAATTGAGCAGTATGTATGAATGAGCGGCATTATACTCCTGCTCTGTTAAGTACCGCTCCTTCGACTTGCCTATGGGTCGACCAGGATAAGTGAAAATTGAGAAATTGCCCACAAAATGCGGTGTGGGCCCGAGACCACCATCGTCGTTTCGTTGCACTTTGTCATGCAACGTAAAGACGTGATCTTCGAAGTAGTAAGAACAAAAGGATGTGACTTCTTCGACCAAATAAGCATTACACATGGAGCCCTCTGCCTTCGCTTTGTTCCGAACATTGTTTTTCAAATGTTTAAGGTACCTGTTGGCATGTTATAGGAAATGTTGATTTAAAACTTATTGAATGGGAAAGTAATTTCAAGGGCTCAAGATATTACCTCTCAAATGGATACATCCATCGAAATTGAACGGGACCGGCCAGACGGGCCTCGTAGGCCAAGTGGATTGGTAGGTGTTCCATAGAGTCGAAGAAGCTTGAAGGGAATATTTTCTCCAACTTGCAAATGATTTTTGGTATTTCAGACTCTAAGACCTCCATATCTTTGAGACTGACACTTTTTCGCAGTTAGGGATCGAAAAAAAAGGCTTAGTTCGCTAATCGCAATCCAAATCGGGTTTGGGAGGAGTTCTCTGAATGCAATTGGTATCAACCGTTGCATGAAAATATGACAATCATGACTCTTCATGCCGAACATTCGCAATTTTTTTGGATCCACGCATCGACCAAGATTCAAAGCATAACCATCAGGAAAACGCAACTTTTCAACCCACTCGCACAATTTTTTTTTGATGTATCAAGAGCATAGCATCCAAGGATGTAAGTATTTGTCGCCGAATCAATGTGTAGAGAAGGTCGGTGACAATATTCGCTAATATCTTGTCTCGCTTTCGCATTGTCCTTACTCTTGCCCGGTACACACATAATAGTGTTGAATATGTTGTCAAAAACTTTTTCTCGATGTGCATGACATCTAAGTTGTGGCGGATCAAGTTTGTCTTCCAATACGGCAAGTCCCAGAAAATGTTTTTTTTTCTCCATCCCGAATTCTTAGCTATCCGCCCATTCACAGAATCAGCTCCGATTTCTATCACTTTCATCAAGCCTAACGATTCAATTTCTGTCGAGATTTCATCACCAGAACGCAAAGCGGGCGGATCGTCATTTATGACCATTTTGCCTCTAAGAATTTTTTTCTTGTCTTTCCTTAATGGTGATGCCTTCTCAAAGAAATGACGGTGACAGTCGAACCACGATGTCTTACCACCATTTCGCAATTGAAATGCATTTGTATCCTCCGTACAATATGGACAAGCCATCTTACCGTGTGTGCTCCAACCGGACAACATGCTATACGCAGGGAAATCACTAACAGTCCATAAAAGGGCAACTCGCCTTAGAAAATTCGTCTTTGTGGACACGTCGTATGTAATCATCCCATTGTTCCATAAATCTTGCAACTCTTTCACAAGCGGCTGAAGGAACACGTAGATTTTCTGCTTTGGGCTGGTCGGTCCAGGAACGATAACGGTTAAGAACATAAACTCAGATTTCATGCACATCGACGGTGGAAGGTTGTAAGGAGTCAATATTACGGGCCATGAAGAGTACGATTTCCCTGATATCCCAAATACTTGAAAACCATCAGTGCACAATCCTAAACCAACATTCCGAACCTCGGCGGCGAAGTCTCTATTGACGTCATTAAAATGTCTCCAAGCTATCGAATCAGAACAGTGTTGCATAACATCTTCAAGCAAGGAATGATCTCCATGCCATCGCATATGTTTTGCCGTTGACTCAGACGCATACAATAGTTGCAACCGAGGGCCCAAAGGGAAGTAGTACATTTTTTTGCAAGGGCATTTTTTGGTGTTCCGACCACGACCTCGTCGATGTGCAATGTAGCGTGATTTCCCACAAAATTTACATGATGTCAACTCAGAGTCCACTCCCCAATAAATCATACATTGGTCCTCACAACAATCTATTTTCTTAACAGGTAGACCTAGACCTCGCATTAGTCTTTTAGTGGCATAAAAATTTTCAACCAATGAATTGTCATTTGGCAAACAATCCTTCGTGAATTTAATGATTTCATTATACCCTCGTTCAGATATATGATGTTCAGACTTGATCACAAGTAATCTTGCCATTGCGGACAACATTGTCATGGTTTCACAACCCGGCCACAATTGTTCACTACTAGCCTCTATCATGTCATATAGTTGGCGTGCTTAGGGGTTTGGTGATTCTTCCACGTGAGTCCAATTGAAACTTGGACCTGCCACGTTGTGTAGCATCTTGCGGTAAGTTGTCGGATCGTCTCCTCCCATATCAGCATCATCAATATGGTTATCCATTTGGTAAAAGTTTTGCGGGCCTTCATCTCCGTTCTCACCATGGTCGTACCAACAGTGATATCCCGAAACAAATCCATACCTACATATGTGGTACTCGACCGTTTCGACGTCCAGGTACGGTACAAGTCGACATTTCTTATAATTGCACGGATATCTAATCTTCCTTTCACTGTGGTATGTAGGACAATGTTGTTTAGCAAATGATATGAATTCTTTAACCTTCGCCGCGAATTCAATTCGAACGAAGCCGTTGTCGAGACGGTTGTACATCCAGTCTCGACTTGTAGACGACATTCCTATTGTAATTGTGCAATTAAATTAGTCAACTAGTTTCATAATTTCCGACGATACATGTCAACTTGTGTGTCCAACTAACACAATTTATTAGAAGGGGGAATCTGAGGACCTACCTAACTACATGAACAAAAAGCTTTTCTTCTAGCCATTGAATAAAGGGGGTTGGAAACAACTTTCTTAATACCTAGCTCGGTACATAACTAATACCAAACAGAGTATGATAATTGGTCGTAACAATATAAGCAACAAGGAGTTCAAAAAAATAAATAAATCATAAGTTACAAGAGGCATACAAATACCACATAGTATCAAAGCGCCTACTACTTGTTCACTCGTACCTCCTTAAGGTTATAGGTTTATTCAATTCTCTAGAAATTTTATGTGAAATAGAAACATTAACTAAAAGAGTAATCCTAGTGTTTTGAATCCTAACTAATAGTAGAAATTATATAATTATAGGTACTATTCTCTATACCTACTCTATTGGTAGTTTTCTCTACACACATGCATATACACACAAGTGAATCAAATATAGTGGGCAAAACATGAAAAAATGTGGCCAAATACAAGGCACCCATCAAAAATCCCACCATAGATCTTTATGAGCTGCGAAAATAACAGTAGCAAAAGCCAAGAGATAGCGAACCCAACCAAAACAATCAGCATGTCAAGCATAAAAATATAACATATAGCATCCAAATATAAAATTACCCATTGAAGAAAATTAACAAGATGAAACGAACACAACTTTAGAAACCCAAGTTTTTGTCTCATTACCTTCACAAACACATTACACTAGAAAAAATAAGATGAAGAGAAGTGGTTATCTATACTATATCTAATGGCAATCCTTCCTAGGATTGTATTAAATAAAACTTTGCAATATTGCCTATATTGACCTTACTTTGTTTTTTCATATTGGTTTTAAAATTAAATGGTAGTTAGAGTATGAGGGTGTTTTAGGTAGACAAATGATATTTAAATATTACTTTCCATAATCTTCTCGACTTCTTTTTTTGATAACTACCAACTGAACTTTTAGCTAGAACACAACTATTGTGTGCACATTGTAAATAATCAATCTCATTTAATAATATGCTCTAGTGGAATCTATATCAAGTGCACAATAAAGTAGAAAATTAGAGATATATTTACAAATCGTGGTCATGAGTTGCATGTCAAATCACAAAGCTTGGAGAGACAAACTTGCGTAGGTTTTCTCTATACTAAAAACTGTAGAAATTTGAATCTATGAACCCATCTTTTAATTACATTACAAATAGGTTGAATCGGAATAAATATATCAAAGTCAAAATGAAAAGTTGCACTTAAAACGTTGCTAGTTTTTATCTTGTGCATTGACTATGATGTTAGGGGCAGACGAGTACTGGTTTATAGTGGTTTCCAAATGGCAAAAAAGGAAAAATGTATGTCCTTAATTTGAAAGCATAAAATCATGGTAATTATTGATAACATTGATAAAAACAATTCCTATAATATGGCAATGCCTCTGAAGTGAAGTTACCAAAGACTTTTTTTTTTGTCAAAAAGTCACCAAAGTCTTCTTATATATGCAAGAAAATATGAATGCATCAAACCTATAATGAACCACCCATGTATTACAAAACTATTGACCAAGAAACACAAAAGAACACACCCATAGAGACATATTTAATCTCACAACTTAAGCCAATGAAACACTTAAAAAAGGTTGTAAAATGATGAAACATAGTGAGAGGCTTGCAAGGACAGTTCCCTTTCTTCCTTTTTCCCTTTTTTTAATTATATAGGTAAACCTCATAATTTTAAATCAAGTTTAAATTAATAAAAAGATGTAAAGATTTACGACCAAATCAAATTTATTTAAATTATACATTTCTAGCTTTGTCTCTTTAACAAGCTTTCTTGAACTTCAAGATCTCTTTTGTGCAATATCAAATTTGTGTTGATAACGTGTTATAAGCTAAAGTTGGCCTTGCTAAAGACTTAAGCATGGAAGGCTTAATTAAACTAACAATTAGAAGAGCAAGTAGAGAAGGGAAACAAGAGAGAAGAGAGTTAAAGATAATGTAGAGATTGTATTTCAAAAAATTTTATATTGTTTACAAGAGAATGAACTCCTTTTATATGCCCTTGATCATGATGATCATATGTACTTTGAACAAAGATTACAAGCTACACTTAGTGGATAAGGTAAATAGAAGAGTACACAAAGTGGAACAAGTAACATATAGACAACAAGTAATTACATAGTTGATGTTACATATACATGTCGTCGTGAAGATTCATCCAAATATTTGCCAACATTGTAATCGAATTGTTACTCACCAAAACAACTTGTGTATAATAAAGAAGCAGAAAAACAACTAAATACATGAAACAATAAAATCTCACGCCCGAGTAAAAATCACAGATCATTGTAAAAGCAAACAAAACATCTCACTGACAATTAACCAAAAAGCAATGTTTTGAGAGGAAAGAGGGAGAACTCACCAATGAAACACAGCAAGGCGCGAACTGAATGAGAGCACAATGAGAGAGCAGAGAGGTCGAAGAGGGGACTGAATGAGAGCACAATGTGAGAGCCGAGAGGAGCAGAGGCGCAGACTGAAAAAGTGCACGACTGGAGCGGATCAACGCGATGACGACCAGAGCTGGGCAGCGCTACCAAGGAGCAAAGGAGTGCGAGGACGACTTGTTGGGGGTTGGGGATTTGGGGGGGCGGTGACCGGAGAGAGACGGAGAGACCAGAGACACCGGAGTAACTGGTTGAGCAAGAGACGGAGAGACGAGAGAGAGAGAGTTGAGAGCAAGAAACCGACACGAGAGATTTGTTGGGGGTTGGGGATTTGGGGGCGGTGACCGGAGAGAGACGGAGAGACCAGAGTATAGAGGAGAGACGAGAGTATAGAGGAGAGACGACGAATGACGCTGTGGGATTTGGGGATTTCGGTAGTGGGGAGGATGAGGGGGGGTTGGAGAGGGCTCATCAAAATCTCGAGATTTGATGAACGGGTATAACAAAATAAAGTTTTGGTGAGAATGTTGGCGCCATTTTTTAGAGAAGGAATTTAATTCTGTCTCTAATTCTGTCTCCATTTCCGTCTCTGATCCGTCTCAATTCCGTCTCTGAATTTGTCCGTCTCAATTCCGTCTCTAACTTCTTTTTTTAGCAACGGATCCGTTTATAATTCCGTTTCTAAATTTCATTTTCCTTATAGTGTCTATTTCTTCCTTCAAATGCTTACATTCTTCAGTATCATGACCACGATCTTTACGAAATCTACAATATAGAGCTTTATCTCTGGCCACCGCATTACCTTTCATTGGTTTCAGCCATCTGATGAAGGACTCGGCCTCAATCTCCAATATAATATATCCCATTAAATGGTCCAAATGGGTAAAATTCGAAAACCTATTAGCACTGTTTAGTGCAATTTCGGGGTTCGATGTGAACCTAGGTTTCTTATTGGAATCACGATTCCTGTTGTCTACTCTACTCCTCTTTCTATCATCTCCTTTATCTTTCTCCGGTTGTATGATTTCTTCAACTACTATATACTTTCCTGCCTTCTATTGGAGCTCGACCATTGTGGTAGGCAGGTTCTTGGCTAAAAGAACCTTGAGGCGTTCATTAGTCATCCCATTAGTAAGGGCCACCGCAGCAACAAACTGGTCCAAGTTAGGTACTTTTAGAGCCTCATTTGTGAATCTCTTTAAGTAGTCTCTAAATGTTTCACCATATCTTTGCCTAATGCTCATTAAAGAAGCATAACTCCTAGCATGAGTTTTGCCTCCTGTGAACTGGTTGACAAACATCTCACTCAATTGGTCAAACAAACAAATAGAAGTAGGTATAAGTGTTATGTACCAATTTTGTGTTGGACCCTTTGGGGTTTGAGGAAAAGTTTTCCACTTTACTGCATTAGAGACTCCATGTAAAAGCAACACAACATCAAAATTTAGAATGTGCTCTGTAGGATCTCCAATCCCATCATATTTATCAATAGTCGGTATCTTGAATCCTTTCCGTAATGGTTTGTCAAGAACGACTTGAATAAACGGAGGCGGATCGACCTTATATATTACCAAATCCGTATTAGCCTGAGGACGAGGGCCAAGTCTTTCTAACACTCTTCGTTCTACCTGTTTCTTTATCTTTTCACCACGATCATGTATATTATGACCTGATCTAGAAGAGCCAATAGAAGTTGCTTTTTGAGATATATTACGATCGGCTCCACTTAAAACTTCTACTTTTTCTTGTAATCTGCTTACTTGCCTCCTTAGCTTTACTAATTTTTCTTTCTCCCCTGCTTGGTTTCAGACCTTAAGATCATCCTATCCCCTTTCAAGAGCATTATGGGTTTCTTCCCTACACTGTGTGTTACGTAATTGTCGATCTTCTTTGGCATGTCCCGATCGATGATGAGATGGATCTAGCGCCTCGTTGTTATGAGCGTTCCAAGTAGTGACTGCCATAAAATGAGGCCATCCTTCTAGCACAAAAAATGTTATGGAATCATCACCTTGAACCTCAATACCACAGACGCGAATCCCCGAGACTTTGCGATGGAACCAATCTTTGTCGTAGTTTGTAAAATAAATCTCGGAGTAGGGGCCTCCGGGGAAAATACTCCGATGCTCAAGTCAGCAAAAACTCAAAGATGTTTTTTTTTAGGAATTTCGTACATACATTTAGCTTGAGTCTGTTTCCCTATTTATTGGTGTATGATAACAACGTATCTCAGATTTGAGATAACAACGTATCTCAAATCTCAACTCTCATAGGATTTTCTTTATCCTTATTAGTTTGGAAATCTATATCAGATAGGATAACTTACAACAATCCCCGTACCTTATCTAGGCTGACTCAGCGATGAGCTGTCAAAATCAAGATATCTATGTAACATATATCTCGAGGCACAACGGTGTTATATCATATCAAACATGTTAGTCATTTGATTGCCAAAACAATGTCGAATAATTATGGGAACATAAATAAAAATGAAAACTTACATGATGGGATCAACAATCTCAAAAGTCTCCGAACTTTGAGATCAACAAAATCGTCACTTCGACTAATTGCATACTACATGTGTAAATGAACCAAAAACTGCAATTCGATGTCAGATGGGTTCCTTGAGGTTGCAGACAATGGGATTAGGAAAGAACGTTTAAAATTATTTTAACACTAGAAGTTGGAACCTAGAGAAAAATTTTCATGTTGCTCATTTTTTAAGAGGAAATAGAGTAAACAAACATAAAACTAAACTATAGTACTAGATAAAGTCAACTTGGACAAGGGACAACTTTTATGCAGGAGTGAGATCGGGGATGCAAGCGGGGAAGGGAGTCCCCACAAGGGACGGGGATTCCCTGCAACGGGGATGGGGATGGAGAATTTAAATGGGGATAGATGTGAGGATGAGGATAAAATCTCATACCTACGCGGGTATGGGTACGGGGATGGGGAGAAAAATATACTCGTAGAGATCCCCACAGGGAAACGAGGATGAGGATAAGAAATTTAAATGGGATGGAGGTGGCGATGGGGATGGGGATAAAATCTCATACCTACGCAGGTATGGGTACATGGATGAGGAGAAAAACATATTTATGGAGATCTCTATGGGGAATCCCCATTAGTAATATCCGTGGGGATCCTCATGGGGATTACCCGTGAGGATATCCGCGGGTATCCCTGATCCCTTAGGGATTCCCGCGGAGATCCCCGTATATATCAAATACATATATATACATTGTATATATCAACTTTATATTATATTACAAGGCTTTCACCCAACACTAGTGATAAATAAACTCTAACGTGATTCATAATTTTAATTTGTTTCGTTAATTATATGTTTTGTTTTGAATTATTTGCAACTATATTTATATGTCATACTTTATTTGGTTGGAAGTTTCAACAATTGTAATCCTATGTATGTGTACTATCCTTTTTATATATCTTTTTGAAAAAAATTAAGTGGGGAAAATATTTCTCTGAGGTGATTCTTCGCAAAATCCCAACAAAAATCCCGCGGGGATCTTCAATGGAAAATGAAATGGGAAAGACTTTCCCCACGGGGATCCCCCATCCTTGCGGGGATTAGACGAGGATGGGGTTGAGGATAAAAGTTCATCCCCACGTTGGGATGGGTATAGGGATGAGGGGATGAATTCTTAAGTGGGGATAGGGATGGAGATGGGGTCCCCATCCCCTATCCTCCCCATTTACATCCCTAAATGAGATTCATTTGTCGAAACTTGGCTAGAAGCATGTTACAGGCATTAAGCATAGAAGGAAAAAACATTGAAAATGACACCCACAACAACAACAACAACATAGCATCTGTCCCAAATTAATTGAGATCGGCTACATGGATAAATCTTTTTCATTATGCTCGATTAAGTGCAATTGATGGTGAGCTTTCCAAACCATTCAAATCCCTCCTACTTAATGCATCCCATGTTAACTTTGGTCTACCCTTACCTCGTCGAATTTCTACAGGTTCTATTGAGTCAAGTTTTCTAGTGGGGCATTTGTAGGCCGTCTTTACAGGTGACCAAACCACCGCAACCGCGTTTCCCTAATCTTTCTATCAATTAGTGTTACACCTACTTGTCTTTGAGTTTCTATATTTCTTATTCTATCCTTACGAGTTTTACCACACATCCACCTAAGCATCCTCATTTTTGCTACATTTATTTTATGTAATTATTGTTGCTTTACCGCCCAACATTCACTTCCATAAAGCATAGATGGCCTAATTGCGGTCCTATAAAATTTTCCTTTTTTAATTTAGAAGGAACATTTCGATCAAAAATAACCCCTGTTGTACTCCGCATTTCATCCTTCCAGCTTGAATTCTATGTGTGACATCATTCTCAATAATACCATCATTTTGTATGATTGACCTAGGTATCTAAAGTGGTTCACCTTAGGAACTTCTACTTCCCCTAATTTTACCACTCCATCATCTAGATGTCTAGTGTTTCTAAACTCACAGTGCATATATTCGGTGTTCGTCCTACTCAACTTAAAGCCTTTAGATTCTAATGTATTCATCCAAAGTTCTAATTTCCTATTCAATCCATCTTGTGTTTCATTCACTAAGACAATATCATCTGCAAATAGCATACACTATGGTATATCCTCTTGAATATGGCAAGTTAGTTTATTCATAACTAAAGTAAATAGATGTGGGCTTAAAGCTGATCCTTAATGTAGTTTTATCGTAATGGGAAATTCTTTCGTAGCTCTTCCAAATGTCTTTATACTCGTTACTACTCCATCATACATATCCTTAATAATGTCTATGTATCCAGCATACACTCCTTTTCTTTCTAGAACCCACCAAAGAACATCTCTAGATACCGTATCATATGCTTTTTCTAAATCTACGAATACTATATGAAGATCTTTTTTCTTTTCTCTATATTTTTCTAACAATCGTCTTATAAGAAAAATCACCTCCTTAGTTGACCTCCTAGGCATGAAGCCAAATTGGTTCTGTGATATTGTTGTTTCTCTCCTTAGCCTATTATCAATTATCCTTTCCTAAAGTTTCATAGTTTGACTCATAAGTCTAATTCCTCAGTAGTTTGAGCAACTTTGAATGGCTCCATTATTTTTGAAGATTGGCACGAGCGTGCTTCTTCTCCAATTCATTGGCATCCATTTTGATTTTACAATTTTATTGAAAATTTTTGTTAACCAAGTCAATCCAATTTCTCTTAAGCATTTTTAAATCTCTATGAGTATTTCATCTGGGCCACATGCTTTCCCTATTTTCATTCTTTTCAATGCCTATTTAACTTCTAGAATTCTAATATTGCGTGTATAGTTTACATTTCTTTCTTGGTATGGGTTTTCATATATTATAGTATCAACTTGGCCATCATTAAATAAACTATCGAAGTAACTTCTCCATCTCTCCTTAATATCATCCTCACGCGTTAAAACATTTTGATTTTCATACTTAATACATCTTACATGATTTAGGTCTTATTTTTTTATCTCTTAACTTGGCTAGCCTATATATATATATATATATATATATATTCGACATCTCTATTACCTAACCTAGTACATAGATCTTCCATGAAATTTGTTTTAGCTTGACTAACTATTTTTTTAGCTTGTTTTCTAGCTTCTCTATATTGATTGTACACATCTTCCTCTTGACACTTAGATATTTTTTTATACATCTCTCTTTTAGTCTTAAGTACTCGTTAGACATCCTCGTTCCACCACCATATTTCCTTCTTTGATGGTCCCAAGCCTTTAGATATACCTAATACGTTTGATCCCACCTTATGCAACTATTCATTTCTAGCCACATTGTATTAGCAATTAAGTCGAGATTCCAAACATTTTCCTTTAATAGTTTTTCTCTAAACTCTACTTATTTACTATTTTTTAGCTTCCGCCACTTTATTCTAGGGTCGCTAACTCTTTTATTCATATTATGTTGTCGTTTTAGCCTGATATCAAGTACTACTAACTTATGTTGGGTAGTAAGCGCTTCTCCAGGTATTACTTTGCAGTCTCTACATATTTTCTCATATATTTTTCTCGTTAAAAGAAAATCTATTTGACTACTGTTATTACCATTACTAAAAGTAATTATATGCGACTCCCTCTTCCTAAAACTAGTATTTGCTAAGATAAGATCGTATGCTAAAGCAAATTCTAAGATTGATTCTCCTTCTTCATTTCTATTACCGTAACGAAAACCTCCATGAACTCTCTCAAACCCATCGTTACTTGCCTCGACATGCCCATTTAAATCTCTTCCAATAAAAACATTTTCATCTAATGGTATACTTTGCATAAATCCATCCATATCGTCCCAGAACTTGAGTTTGATGCTCTCGCTTAATCCTACTTGTGGTGCATAGGTGCTAAGTATGTTGATTTTTTCATCTCCAATAATTAATTTAACTAGAATCAATCTATCCCTCATTCTCTTAACCTCTACAACCTTATCCTTATATTCATTATCCATCACAATTCATACTCCATTGCATTTTCTATCTATAGCAGTGTACCACAATTTATACCGTGTGCTTCCTATTTCTCTAATTTTTTCTCCTACCCATTTTGTCTCTTAGAGGCAAGCAATATTGACTCTCATTCTAATCATAGTATCTACTAGTTCTATTAACTTCCATGTAAGTGTTCTTATGTTCCATGTTCCCAAATGAATTTATTCTCTCCTTTGTGTTTATTTTCCTTTTCTATTTCTATTTTGTCTAAAAGATCTAGTATCTGTATCTATGATTTTGTTTTTGTTTTCGTGTTTGTTTTGAAGTAGCTTCTTTGCCCACACCCATCCTCTGTGTGGGAACCCTTACTCATTTTTCTTCACATTCGGGCGACGATGTGAAGGGACTAGTTTATTTACCCACACACATCCTATGTGTGGGAACCCTAGCTCTTTTTTCTTCACACATAAGTGGTGATGTGAAACACATCCTTGTTCATTTCTCACGACACACAGGCTCCGATGCAACGCGTCGCTTGGTGGGAACACCCCAATGTTTATATATGTTTGATCCATTTCATGAAAAGTGACAAAAGTTTTACGCTGGCTATCAACCTATTGCAACCCTCCTTCATTTTTCAAGAATGAAAAATGAGCTTGGGCCCTCCCTCCCCCACTTTTCGGGTATGAAAAATGAGTTTGTGACCTCCCTTACCCATTTTTCGGTATGAAAAATGGGCGTCAGAGTCCTCCTCCTTTATTTGGGCTTGGGACCGGCTATGTAGTGCCCATAGTGTACAACATAGATGGAGTTATTGAATAGGACACCCACACGTTAATTAATTGAAACCTAAGAAGCTATGCAAAAACTACAGATGATAACGCTAAATGATGGAACCTTTCTCTAAAAAGTGAAGGACAATAATCTACAATTTGCAATTTAATGTAAAGAAGCTAATTTTTCTTGACTAAGCCGCCTTGTCATTTTATTGAGGTACGCCATCTGGGGAAAAAACAACTTAATAAAGGTGTATTTTCAAATAGATTATGCAGCAGTAAACTTCCCGTATGCGCAAAATTGTTTTGCAGTAAATCCTCCCTGACCTAAAAAAAACTATTGTGCAGAAAATCTCATATTCTATAATGGACTGATCGGTCATAAAATACACTAGACTTAATGAGCACATAAGCTGTAGTTCCATCGGGAGCTTTCAAGAAAACATTGAATGTGAAGAAACTCTTAGATGTGTCCATGGCCAATGATGGATAACTAAATTCATGTCCACCATAAGAGATTGAGATTGAGATTGATCAGTCATATAAATGAGCTGGAAGAGTTATTTGGAAGAAAGTAGAATGTGTATGAGTGGGTATCAAAAAAGAAAAATACCAGTTCATCCAAGATGAAAAATAGATGTCGCAGTACTAATGACGGGGTTCTACAACTCGAACTCCACAGTAACAACAAAAGTAAGGCCGAACAACTGTTATAAATGAGAAATTTGTGGCAGTTGCTCCATTCTTAAGAAAGAAGCGCTGCAACACATGCCATGATTATTTACCCCAAAAGAAAAAGAAGACCCAAATGGTTCGAGAAAACCACAACATCAAAATTTTATCAAGATATAGTCGACCAAAAAAATCATGAGTTACGAGTGACAGACGAGATAACGTCAGCCAAAAGGCCAGAGGACGCAAACTAGCATGGATCAAACTACCAAATAACTCACACTGGCGAAAAACATAATAGGTTTCAATTAGGAACCCAATTTGATGTCAACATATGTCTTTGTTGAATACTATATAAAAATAATTACATAGTACTACGTATAATATGGAACACTTATTCTTTTCCCTAATTGATGAATAACATTATTGTAACGGCCCACTTGCCAAATGGACCGCCACGGGAGCCGATGCGGGCCCACAACCTTGTCTACCAACGCCAGCTGTGGTCCACATGCCAACGCATCCACCATTTTAATCATTATGAACCACAAATGAAAATAATTTATTGTTTAAATTGTTACTGGACTCAAATCATCTGTTTAGATCATTTGCAACTCAAATAAATCACAGTGGAAGTCATGCCATTAACTTTTATACCTAGTGTGGAAAACTCATATATCATATGTACCTTATTGTATTAAAATATCAATATTACAGAGTCCTAGTGTCTCACAAAAATCCCAAATTCCAAAATAAAACAAAATAAGTATATACAAACGTACAAGCATGGCTAAACGTCTCTGTATTCTGGCAGCTTGCCCTTTCCCCGGCTCGAACTAGGATCTGCACTTAAGCCATCACAAAAAGGCAGATGATGAGTCAAGAGTGAGTATTCCCAAGGAAATTAAGTGAGCAATATGGAAAGTAAATACGGGAATTGAAACAAAACTGTTAAATAAACATGTAGAAATAAAAACAGGCAACTGTGCTCATCGCTTGCATATGTAATAGTGAAAGCTCAAAGTGTGTGTTCTTAGCCCCTAGGGTCAGACTAGCGCCATGCTTCGGACTACGAACAGACTCAGCCGGTGAGTAGCACTCAAGCAAGGCCAATATCTGGATCCGCTAGGTGGTCGGCGTTGAACCTACGACGCACCCACACGTGCCCGTCACAACTCTCGGGTAGCCATATTCACCGAGACGACACACGTGTTATGGCCTAGTGGACGTACACACAGAAATGGCACGAAGGGAGAGCCTCAACGTCCGACCATAATAACCATACCATGAATAGAGTATTGGAAGACAGAAAATGAATTCAAAAGCAAAAAGTAATATTTCTCAAGAAATTTCAATTGGGATACTACACACCTAACACCGCACTCTGTGTACCATCACTAACCCCCGGTCTGGCTATGCCTAGTCCCCGATATCCCAAATTATAGTCCATAATGACCTATGTCCATGTATCATTGATATTAAGTCATTTGTATGTGTTTTAAGTCAATTCACACAAATTATGTCAAAACAGGGGTTTAGCGCGCTAGGTCTTGGCATTAGCGCGCTAAATTCCTAGACAGTTATATGTCATTAGCCCAGATGAACATTAGCACGCTAATTTTCTGGTCTAGCGCACTAGATTCTGCGATTAGCGCGCTAATCGCATTCTGGACAGCAAAACTGTTGAAACGTTTTGGGTTTTCTTCCACCCTACCAACCCAACAACAGCCACAACACCAACAACAATACATCAAAACACTAGAAACACATCCAAACAACAACCAACAACTTCCAAACCTCACCAACATCTACAAAATTATGTCCACAAGATAGAGGAAGTGAAGGTGTCGGTGATTCTCACCTTGCTTTTGGGGTTTTCACCCCTCCAAACTCCGAAAATCAACAAGTTTGATCTCCCCAAACCCTGGTTTTTCTCTTCGAATCTAAGATAAGATGGTGAGGAGAGAGAAAAGGTGGTGGAAATAAGTCAAATCGACTTATTTATAGTGGATTTGTCATCACCTCTCACATGTGCATCTCTAGGAGATCAAAGGAACCTCATTTGCTTCATTTCCAACCTCTTTGGACTCCAATTTTGACACCGTTGGCACCTTGTATTTCACTCAAAAAGTGCCATTTCGAGTGTTCGGACGCCCTGTTTCTCGTCCCGAATCGCGACATACGCATACTACCATGTCCCTAACCACCACATATACATTCCATATTAATTATTTAGCCCATTTTTATTCATTTTGTGCGTATTATTTTCCCCCGGCCTAGTGTGAAGTCGGTTAACCTACTCGGTACCCGCGTCGACATGCATATCGAGGCGACTACTTAACACACGGTCTCACTCGTCAAATGTACTATAATATCACACATTGCGATGCCAGTTATACTAGTTCAATATAAACATCGCAAATTAACAATTCAACACATATAAGTACTATTTACCTAGCTTCAAACGCGCACAAGCCTAACTGCGGGTCCCACGAGCATCTAAGCTGTCAGCCACGTCTGCAAACACGTCATAAATAACGGCGAATTATATTCAAGCGGTTACGGTTCTTCCCAACTAGGTGAAATCTCGTCCCGAAATTTAAATTGAATTGAATATACTTACCGGTAAATAAGTGGGAATACCGTTGTCGCATAGTAAACTCAAGCTCCCGGGTGAGTCCCTCAGTCCCGTGATGCTGCCATCTAACTAAAACCTTCGCGATCTCCTTATTTTGCAATTCTGAGTCCTCATATCCATGATTTCCACAGGCTGCTCTTCATATGACACATCAGGTCGCACCTCAATCTGACATACATCAACCATAGGCCTCGGTCCTGACGTAGCCAGCCTTAACATGGAAATATGAAACAGTAGGTGTAACCCAACCAACTGCGATGGTAACTCCAGACGGTAAGCCACTCTGCCGACCTGTTCCTCCACTTTGAACGTCCCGATGAATCTTGATGCTAGTTTCCCCTTAATGCCAAACCTCTGATGACTTTTCCAAGGCGAAACTTTCAAATACACCAAGTCTCCAACCTTATAGCTCAATCAGCCCGTCAAGGTATTTATCCGCATATTTCTTCTGCCTGATCTATCTTACCTTCTCTGTATGGTCAACAACAATATCAGGTCCTATTGCCGCTGTATCTTCCAGTGCCGCCCAACATGCTGGTGACCTGCAAGGCCTACTATAAGGTGCCTCAAACGGTGGCATCCCGATACTCGCCTGATAGCTGTTGTTGTAGGCAAACGCACACAAAAGTAAGTACTCTTCTCACGATCCACCAAACTGTAGTATACACGCCCCGAGCATATCCTCGAGAACCTGAATCAATCGCTCTGACTGCCCGTCAGTCTAAGGATGGTACGCAGTATTAAACTGCAAATGCGTGCCAAACTACTCCTTCATACTCTCCCATAGTCTTGACGTAAACGCCAGATCTTTGTCAAAAACAATGGAGACTGATACACCATGCAATCTGACAATCTCTCTTTCGAAAATAGTACTCAGCTGTGTAACTGAATATCTCATGGTGATTGGTATAAAATGTGCAGACTTCGTCAACCTGTTGATAATCACCCAAATGGCATTGTGTCTCCTCGTCGTCTGAGGTAGGCCACCGATGAAGTCCATAGTTACGTGTTCCCACTTCCACTGAGGAAAGAGCAGCGACTGTAGTAACTCGGTCGGTCTCATGTGCTCCGCCTTCACCTATTGGCATATATGACAACTCCGGATGTATCTATCCACATCAGCCTTCATCCCTGGGCACCAGAACAATCTCCACATATCGTGATACATCTTGGTCCAACCAGGATGAACCGTATATCGCGACCGGTGTACGTCCTCGAGAATGTTATCCCTGAGCTCTGATACCCCTAGTATCCACAAACGACCCATGTGTCTCAAGAACCCGTTTGACCCCTCATACCACTCTATGCACCTCGGATCCTGAGCCAGGCCACTGATCCACACATATCGGTCATCTGTTTTCTACAACTCAGCAACCCGCTCTAGAGACACTGTAGGAACTCACATCTGATAGCAAATCTATAGCTCGGCAATAGCCTCCGTCAAACACAACACCGACGCTGCTTTAAGCAACACGTGCTCATGTGTCATATGCCGCTGTATTTTCTGGCTCTCAATGTCGCTCGCGCTCACGCATCAGCTACAACATTCGCCTTACCCGGATGATATTCCATAGCGAAGTCATAGTCCCTCAGTAACTCAAGCCATCGCCGTTGTCTCATGTTCAACTCCCTTTGAGTGAACACATACCTCAAACTCTGATGGTCTGTGTACAACACGAACCGCTCACCATACAGATAATGCCTCCAGGCCTTCAGTGCAAACACGACCGATGCAAGCTCCAAGTCGTTCACTGGATGATTCACCTCGTGAGTTCTCAAGCTTCAAGATAAATAGGTCATTGGGTGTCCATCCTGCATCAACACGCCACCCAACCCAGTGCCTGATTCATCAATATAAATGAAAAACCTTTACCCGCTACAGGTAAGGCTAAAACAGGCGCCGAAGTCAATTCCCTCTTCAGCTCCCAGAAAGCATCCTCACATTCCTGTGACCATTCAAATCTAACATCCTTCTTGGTCAGCCTCGTCAATGGTGCTGCAATCATCGAGAAGTCCTGCACAAAGCACCTATAATATCCTGCCAAACTCAGGAAACTCCGGATGTCAGATACAGACTCGGGTGTCTTCTAATCAATAATCGCCCGAATCTTGTCACCTTCAACTAATATACCTTGACCACTGATGACATGGCCCAAGAACTTCACCTCACTAGCCAAAAGGCACACTCGCTAAACTTGGCATATAGTTTGTGCTCTCTCAGCATCATCAATACATCTCTGAGATGCCTCATATGCACCATACGAGTCCTACCGTAAATCAGGATGTCATCGATGAATATAATGACGTATCGATCAAGGAATGACATCAGCACCCTGTGCATCAAATTCATGAAGATCACCGGTGCATTCGTCAGCCCAAACGGCATGACTATAAACTCGGACAGGCTATAACACATACTAAACGCAGTTTTCTCCACATCTTCCTCTCGAGTCCGCAACTGATGGTATCTTGTTCATAAATCGATCTTCAAGAAGAACTTGGCCCCAGCCAACTGATCGAACAAGTCATCGATTCTCGGAAGTGGGTAACGATTCCGAATCGTCACCTGATTCAGCTTTCGGTAGTTTATACACATCCGCATCGAGCCATCCTTCTGCAGTAAGTCCTATAACTGGGTCCTCAACTCCTCGTGCTCCGATGCCGACATCCGATATAGTCTACTGTAGATTGGCTGAGTCCCCGGGATCAGCTCAATGATGAACTCCACAGCTCTCGGTGGTGGCAAATCAGGCAAATCATCAGGGAACACGTCTGGAAACTCACTGACGATAGGGACATCCTCAATCGTAAGCATCGTCTTACACTCTGGATTAACCATAATCGTGTACACCTCCATATCCTGCGATGTAGCTAATCTGCCTCACGTGATAGGTAATGCACATGCGGCTCTAACAAATGTAAACCTTAGAATCCCCTCGATGTCAAATGTCACAGTCTTGCTGAAACAGTCGATCTGTGCATGATAAGATGACAACAAATCTATCCCAAACATCACGTCAAACTTCAAGTGTTATTTCCCCTGACCTAGTGTTATTATTTCCCCCGGCCTAGTGTTACATCGGTTAACCTACCCGGTACCCGTGTCGACAAGCATATCAAGGCGACTACTTAACATACGATCTCGCTTGTCAAATGTACTATAATATCACACATTGCGATGCCAGATACACTAGTTCAATATAAACATCACAAATTAACAATTCAGCACACAAAAGTATTATTTACCTAGCTCCAGGCGCGAGCAAGCCTAACTACGGGTCCCACGAGCGTCTGAGCTGTCAGCCGCGTCTACAAACACATCATAAATAACGAAGAATTATATTCAGGTCGTTATAATTATATACTAAACTTCACAACCATATAAACCGTGAAAAATAGATATAATGAAAAATGCCCTGACTCTGAAAATAAAATGAACAAAAATGATTTATTGCATTGGTGCACCTATAATCAATGTTAGAGTAAATCATTGATATTGTTGTATGTGTATCTCGAGGTTATATATGTGATTTGGCGTAATCTATGAGTGTGCAATTAATGTTATCTTAAGTCATGATCCAACAGTTAAGATGTGTTGAGATCAAGGGCTGTAATGTATTCTTACTTTCATATATAAATGAAATATCTATCACTATTCGAACAACAATGAAGTTGTGAACAAAGAGACTCATATGATCTCTAGGGTTTCTAGGATTTCTAGGGTTTTCGATGTTCAAACATGGTATCATAGCTCAAAGTCAAATGCCGACGAAGTCATTCTTCGTTTCTTTATGACGATTTTAAGGTTCTAAGTGAGCGATCTTGTAGTCTAATGATGAAGATCGATGAGTTGTGATTCTGGTGTGTTTGGTTTATGAATCTGTGAAACTTTTTCATAGATCTGGAGTTACTACATATAGATCTAGGTGTTTGAGTAGTTTCTTAGAGTTTTGTGGAGTAAATCTGGAGTTTTATGGAGGTTTTTAATAGATCTGGAGTTCTGTAGAGCAGATCTGGATTTCTGAGAAGTTTCTTGGAGTTTTGTAGCGCAAATATGGAGTTTTGTGAAGTTTCTTGGTTTCGTTGTAGATATGAAGAAATGGAGTCCGGATCTGGCGATGTTGAGCACGGGATCTTCTCGTCTCAAACATCGGGTTCATCTTCCAGGTTAGTTTCTCCTTAATTCTCTCCTTTTGGGAACTCGCTCAGTCAGTTTGTTATGATTAAGTTGGATAGTAAGAATTACCTTCTATGGAAGGCAATTGTGATTCCTGTTATCCAAGGGTTTGATCTAGATAAGTACTTGTTTGATACTCTCCTTGCACCAACAAAAGTGTTATCTGATGGATCACCGAATCCGGAGTGGAAGAGTTATTTTGGCTGGGATAGATTTCTTTTAGGATGGCTTACAAATGCCATGGCTCTAGAAACAACCACAAGAATCATTAGTAACTCACCAAAGAAGACTGCTCATGAATCGTGGCTTGCCATTGAAAAGTTTTGTGGATCTGGTAACAAGGTTCAGATTCAAACATATAAGAAGACCCTCCATACAACAAGAAGTGGTTCTATGAAGATGACGGAGTATCTTGCAAAGACGAAAGGGGTTGCTGATAGTCTTGATGTTGTTGGTGCCTTTGTGAGTATCGATGACCTAGTTTCAGCTATCATGATTGGTTTAGACCGTGATTACCTATCCGTTGCGACGTTTATTCAAGGGAAATATGATCTTGATTGAGAAGAATTCCAAGCTTTATTGTTAGGGTTTGAGACCACATTGGAGCAGTATGATTTGGCTCAAGGCATCAACACATTAAATGTTTCTGATTCACCATCCGTGAATGTTGCTGAGGTCAACTCTAGCGGATCTAAGTCATCTAATGGTCACAATCAAAGTTCTACCTAGCCATGGAACAATCCTAGTCAAAAAGGAAATACTAGATATAGAGACTGTGGACGTGCAAGAGGCCGTGGTAGTTTTCAGTTTAATACTGGGAATAGTAAACCAACATGTCAAAATTGTGGAAAACTTGGCCATTCAGCTGCATACTGTTATTGCAGAGGGGATCTGAAATATATGGGTTCCTCAGTGCAGACTCAAATTCAATCGAATATGAAGAGTTCAGCTCCACCATATCCTGTTCACTTATCCTTCTTTATTGCTTCAAAAAGTGGATAGGATAATTCCTGGTATATGGACAGTGGCGTTTCCTCACATGTGACTGGTGATTCTTTTCAATCGATGAATAACTCGGCTTACTCAGGTACATAATCTATTATGGTTGGTAGTGGTCATATGTTACCTATTACTGGTAATGGTTCCGCATATATTCCATCTTCTAGCTCTAGATTAACCTTTCACAATACTATGTTTGTTCCTACTATAAAAAAAAACCTTCTCAGTGTTTCTCAGTTAATACGAGATAACAATGTGCTAATCGAGTTTCACCCACATGTATGTTTTGTGAAGGATATCAAAACCAATAAAGTTCTTCTTCATGGCACTCTCCAGAATGGTCTCTATCGCATTTTTGGTATATCTACATCACATTCTCCTTCTCATTCTGCATTTTATGTGTCAAATAAGGGGTTGTCTACACCGTGGCACTCCAGACTTGGTCATCCAACAACTATGACTTTACTTCATGTTTACATAATAATCTACACATTCAATCTAAGATTGATTCTGATTTGTGTACATCATGTCCTTTGGGCAAATCTCATGTTTTACCTTTTCAGTCATCTGTAAAGTGTCGGGTCATGTTTCAGATTTAGTTCACACGGATGCATGGGGTCCTGCTCCTCATACTTCTCCCAATAGTTACAGTTACTATATACATTTTATTGACGATTGCACTAGCTTTACCTGGATTTATTCTTTAAAACTTAAATCTGATGCGCTGAATGTTTTTCTTCATTTCAAGTTAATAGTTGAAAAGCAGTTTAATACTTCTATCAAAAGAGTCCAGTCTGATTGGGGTGGGGAGTATAGGTCCTTCAAGTCTGTTCTTGATTCTTGCGGTGTGATTTTTCAACACCTTTGTCCACATACTTATAAACAGAATAGTAGAGCTGAACGTAAGCATCGACACATTATTGAGTTAAGTCTTACAATGTTAGCTCATAGTCACTTACCATTATAGTATTGGTGGGATGCTTGTGAAACTGTTGTATTTCTGATTAATCACCTACCTACAACGGTGTTAGGTAGGGTATCCCTTTATGAAAAGAGATTTCGTGTGTTTCTTGATTATCATATCTTGAGGGTGTTTAGCTGTTGATGTTTTTCTTACCCCAGACCATATAACTCTCATAAATATTAATTCAGATTTGAAAAATGTGTTTTTTTTTTGTTACAATAGTCAGCACAAAGGATATAAATGTCTCAGTCCTTCTGGGCGAATTTATATCACACATAATGTTGTTTTTCATGAACATGATTTTCCCTTTCAGTCTCTCTTTCCATTTTCCAGGTCTATGTCTACAAGTTACTCATATATTCCTTCCATACTCTTGCCCTTTCCTTTTCATCGCATGCATAATTCTAGGGGGTCTTTCTCTGTTCATGGGGGTTTAGGTACTCTTGCTAATGAACCAGTGTCTCATGTTTCCTCTGAGTCTGGTCAGTCTTCTAAGTCTTTCGGTCAGTCTTTTGCATCCGGTTTGTCTCCTGTTGCTCCTACCATTATTCTTGATAGTAGTGCCCAACTGAATACCCATTCCATGATTACTATAGCTAAATATGGAATTAGCATATGGAAGGTACTGGTTGCTTCTTCTACCATGAGTTCTGATATTCTTGGTTCAGTGGAAGAGGCTCTTAAGGATCCTCATTGGAAGGCTGCTATGGATCAGGAATATCAAGCACTTTTGAGAATTGATTCTTGGACTCTTGTTCCTTCTTCTAATCAGAATGTTGTGGGTAATAAGTGGATCTTTTCTGTCAAAAATAATTCTGATGGGCCAGTTTTAAGGCTAGACTAGTGGCTAAAGGTTTTAAACAAGTACCTGGTATTGATTTCGATGAAACTTTTAGCCCTGTGGTGAAGGCCTCTACTGTAAGAGTCATTATGTCCTTCACAGTACACTTTAGATGTCATTAAGACAAATTGATATTAACAATGCTTTTTTGAATGGTTGGTTGGTTGAAGAAATATATACAAACAACCCTGTGGGTTTTGTAGACACTTCTCAACCTCAGTCTGTGTGTCATTTACATAAGGCATTGTATGGTCTTCATCGTGCTCCACTGGCATGGTTTGATGAATTAAAGTCTACTTTAGTGTCTTGAGGGTTCCACAATTCCAAAGCTGACAACTCCTTGTTCATCTGCCATATAAATAAGACTGTGTTGTATGTGCTAGTGTATGTGGATGACATTATAATTATTGGGTCTAATCAAACTGTCATTCAATCTTTTATTCATAAGTTGAGTGATAAGTTTGCATTAAAGGATATTGGTGAGTTAAATCTATTTTTAGGTATGGAAGCTCACAGGTCTGCCAAGGGACTGTACTTAACCCAAACTGCCTATATTCAACAGCTTTTACAGAAAGGTGGTTTGTTACATGCTAAACCTATTGATACCCCTTTTCTGTCGGGAAACAATTATACAATGATGGCAGTGTTTCTTTTCATAATAAAACTTTTATATCGTAGTCTACTTGGAGGTCTCCAATATCTTGTCAACACCAGACCGGACATTGCTTTTATTATGAATAAACTCAGTAAGTTTCAACAAGCCCCTACTGTCACTCATTAGTAAGCATTGAAGAGGGTCCTACAGTATTTAAAGGTACTACTGATATGGGTTTGTGGTTCAAGCCTGATTCTTCTTTACTACTCATTACGGGGTATTCTAATGCTGATTGGGCTGCGTCTGTTGATGATTGCAAGTCAGTCGCTAGGTTTGCAGTGTTCTTAGGCTCTAATCTGGTGGCATGGCAATCAAAAAAGCAACAAGTTGTTGCTAGATCCAACAGAAAATCAAACTACATGGGCCTGGCTCATGTTGCTGCTGAAATAAGTTGGCTTCAATCTCTTCTTAGTGAGTTGAGAATCTCAATTTTGTCTACTCCTATGGTCTGGTGTGATAATCTTAGTGATGCAGCTTTGGCCAAGAACCCGGTATATCATGCTTGGACGAAACACATTGAATCGGACATTCATTATGTCAGGGATAAAGTTCTCTCTGGTCAGCCGGATATTCATCATGTACCCTCCATTAATCAGACAGCTGATGTGTTTACAAAAGCATTTACTGCTTCCCGGTTTCGGTATCTTCGCGACAAACTAAGTGTCATTTCTCTCCCGCTTCATTTGAGGGGATGTTAGAGTAAATCATTGATATTTTTATATGTGTGTCTCGAGGTTATATATGTGATTCGGTGTAATCTGTGAGTGCATAATTGACGTTATCTTAAGTCCTGATCCAACGGTTAAGATGTGTTGAGATCAAGGGCTGTGATGTATTCTTACTTTCATATATAAATGAAATCTCTCTCACTATTCGAACAACGATGAAGTTGTGAACAGAGAGACTCATGTGATCTCTAGGGTTTCTAGGATTTCTAGGGTTTTCAATGTTCAAACAATTAGAATGGATGACCCATAACCTAGTTTCTCATCAACAATATGAAAAAAACCAATACTTTGAAGATCATGAAGGCCAATTGCAGTAATTAAATGCACCCAAGAAGTGAAAACACAAAATTACTCCATTGATCTTACGGAACTCTACCTAGAGTGAGATCCAAAGGTCATGTCATGGTCTGTAAGCATAGTCTCAATATTCTTCTTTATCTATGGAGAAACAATGAAGAATAAAACCAAAATAAAGGTGACAAAAAAAAGAAATGGAAGCGTTAATAACAGTAGTTACCTGTCCAAATTGTACATAGAAGGTAGGCATTCGAGAAAAAATTACAAAAGTACATATGTTTTTACTTTAAAAGAGAGAAATGAGGTTAAAATTCTTTTTTCCCAAAATAGGCAATATCACCTAATCAAAAGGCGTTATCACGATGGATGGCTTTTTTTGCTGACGTGGACACATGTGTTCGGGCCACGTGGGATGGCATACACTGATAGCGCCTTTTGAAAAGGCGCTATCAGTGTATGGTCATCCAACGTGGACAGTGAGGTGGAAGGCAATTGTCTAGATAGCTTCTTTTGAAAAGGAGTTATCTATACAAAATTATACACTCTATGAATGACTCCTATTGAAAAGGAGCTATCAATACAAGTTTTTTTCCTTATGAACGACACGTGCATATAGAGATGGACGACCCGCGCCACTCGCGTATGTCGAGGTAGACAACCAATGTAAACAACGCGCACGCATATCGACGCGGACAACCCATGCAAATGTCACCCATGTATGTCGATGTGGAGATTTCATGCAAATTTCAGGCACGTCTGTCGAGGTGGGCGACCTATGCAACCTCATGCAACTCATGCAAACGTCACGCACGTGTCTCGAGGTGGTAAAACCAATGCCAACGTTACACACTTATCTCATGGTTGATAATACATGGAAACGCCACACACGTATGTCGAGGTGGGCGAGCCATGCATATCCACTATAGACCATGGACCCCATGCAAATGTCACGCACGTATCGCGAGGCAAACAACCCGAGTGAGTTGCATGCTTACTATAGATATGCATGGCCGGCCCACCTCGACATACGTGCGTGGCGTTTCCATGTGTTGTCAACCAGGAGATACGTGCGTGACGTTTACATTGGCTTTATCACCTCGAGACACGTGCGTAACGTTTGCATGAGTTGCATGGGTCGCCCACCTCGACAGACGTGCCTTACATTTGCATGAAATCTCCACCTCGGCATACATGGGTGGCGTTTGCATGGGTTGTCCACGTTGATATGCGTGTGTGGTGTTTACATTAGTTGTCTACCTCGAGATACGTGAGTGGCGCGGGTCATCCATCTCCATATGCACGTGGCAGTCATGGGGAAGAGAATTTGTATTGATAACTCATTTTCAAAAGGAGTCATTCATACAGTGTATAGTTTTGTATAAATAACTCATTTTCAAAAGGAGCTATCTATACACATTGCCTCGCCACCTCACCACCTCACAACCATGATGCCAACTCATAAGCAATAACGCTTTTTCATAAGGTGTTATCACCTATTTTTGTAAATTAAAAGTAAACTATCTTATTTTGTGAAATAAAATGTAAATGTCCCCCACTTTTAGAAAAACACCGGCATTCGTCGCCATCCACTGGAAACGGCGTTTCCTAGCACACGTTTTCCAGCTAGCTTATTACTGGGTCACATTCAAATCTCCATTATCTTTTTCAAAAAATGGTTCAAGAGATGTGCTATCAGATCCCTCTTGAATTTCAAGAGACGTTGATGCAGCTTCTACTTCACTGATGGTTATTGTTACGCCACTATCAGTTGAAAAGGTTTGCCCTGGCTCAATAGTAACTCCTCTAAACAAATTAATTAGCTCTTGAAAATCTTTCAAGGGCACAAGATTTAAATGGCTCTAAATTTCCCACAGGGCCTAAACCCAGAACAAGTTGCTCTCCTCCTGCCTCTTTCAATTCCCAGCTCTTGATCCTTCTGATCCTTCTCTCTCTTTCAAGTTGCTCCCCCAAATGCAGTTAGTCTTTAGATAGTGCTGCCACACTTTTCTATGGACATAACTGGAAATGTACAAACAAAAATGTAAGACCTTTCACTTGTTTTTCACAACCCATGAAATTTTCAAGGTAGAAAAATTTGACACAACTGAGTGCGTTCGACACTAAATAGAGGCGTGTCTTCTCCTTTTTCCTGAACTATATTTTGTGGACAGCTGAATTAGAATTCGTGAGCTCCATTCTTGGCGTTAGACAAGTGGAATCTTGTAATAAGTTGTTAAGAGTTAGTTGAGAAGTTCATGCGAATCGAAGGTTGTTGGAGAGTCAAGATTATCTCGGAACAATGTACCTAAAAACGTTGTAAAGAAAACAAGAGCACCATCTTCTCTTTCAATGTCAAGCGAACAAGTAATCTTTTCTTTCAATGTCAAGTAACCATCTTGTGTTTCTCTATCACATGATTCACATGGCATGTCAAGTAGGGATTAGATGGGACATTTTTCAGGTGGACATAATGCCAACCCCCGCTCTTTAAATGGGTTGGAATCAATTTTGGAAAAAATGACAAGAAAAAGCAAGAGGAAACACATCATTGGGGTAGCATATATTGTTGGCGATTCTATGTAGTCTTTGGTTTGAGGGAAACAAAAGACTTTTGAAGACAAAGAAAATTCAGTGGAAGATTCATAGGATTCAACAAAGACGATGGCAGCAAGATGGATCTCATGCAGCAAGTACGGACAGATTATTCAGCTACAGATTGGTATAAGTATTGGCGATGGATTGTTTAGTGACAGAATGTTAGTACACAACAATCCATTTTGTTTCCTTAGTAATAACTTAGAATTTTGTTTGGTCATAAATGCGAGCATGAATGAGGCAATTCTAATTTAGTTGATGTAATGATTTTCATGATCATGTACTAAAAAATTATGCATTATTGGAGGACTCCCGATCCTCGAAATTCTATTTTATCAATACATCCTTGTTTACTATCAAAAAAAAAAAAATTGTAAAGAGCAAAGTGATCAAAGATTCATAATGAAGAAAGATTTAATTTTATATTGATCAGTATTCCCAAAACAATTACACCATTGGAGTATAACAATAAATTTGGTAACCAAAATTCTAGTGCACAAACCCGATTAGACGGATCAACATTCAAGATAGAAAATAGAAGCAAGTGAACAATGCATAAGCTATTATAAAAGTTGGGAGCGACTATTAGCCTCCCACTACTCTATAACAACCCCCCATTTAATTTAATACATTTTTAAACTAAAAAGTCTTTAAGCAAAATACCTTACACTGAATCACGAACTTATTTCATTTATTTTTTTCCTTCTACTTTTCATTCTCTACACCCCTCCTCAACTTTACTTTTCGCTTTCTACATCCTCCCTAAATGAAACATTAAACTCATCCCCAACTCATATCTTGCTCGCTACACTCACTTTCTCCTCTTCTACTTCATTTTCACTTTCTTTATTTTACCCAAATTATATTATAGACTCATCACATTTTCTCTTCTACTTTCTAATCTCTACACCCCTTCTCATCTCTTTGTATCTATACACTCAACAATTCACCATCAAATACAACATTTTAATTATAATATTTAGTTGAAATTTGGTTCATATTCTTGAATGGTTATGTTAGATTATGTAAATATTTAGTCAAAAATATTTTGTAATCTTCTATTTTAGGTTAGCATACATTAGAATCAATTAGTCAAATTAGTTCCTAATTTGTAATCTTCTATTTTAGGTTAGCATACATTAGAATCAATTAGTCAAATTAGTTCCTAATTTGTAGCGTAACATTACGTTGTAAATGATGTATATTAACCTATTGAATGAATGAGAAGGGGACGGCAAATATTCTCTTACATGGTATCAGAGCAGGTCTCTGGAACCCTAGCAGCCGCCCACCTCTCATCTTCTTCGTCCCTTCCTTCTTCTCATCTCCATGGCTGTCACGCTACACTCGTGTCCAAAAAAAAAAATTTGACTTCTCAACGACTTATTTTCATGCGAATTTCTTTATTGTTGTCCTTTATTTAAATCGCATGATTTGTAGCCGTTTCATTGGAATTCGTGAATATTAGCTAAAGTTCTCTGGGATTTACTCACCTGGATTTGTCATTGTTTTTGGTGACAAATCGCAGATCCTGCGACGAGCTGCGGCAAAGGAGTCTTAGGCGACTAGGTCTAAGTAGGGAGAGGCCGCCACTTTTTGCATAGGTAGTTGTATGTATCTATTAACTACTTTATGACATTTTGGGATGACTTGTATACCCGATACATGTATATGCTCACCGTTGTACTTTTGTCGCTTTTGATATACATGGTATCTATTACCGGGATTCCACAGTATAGGGTTAATTATACAAATGAAAACTTTTCCTTCATACGGCGTTGCATGTTTTTTTTTAAAAGGCTTCCGCTTGATATTTAATAACTTAATAAGTTGTGAATAACTTAACTTAGTCAATTTGATGAGAATATCCATAAACATCTTCATAAATATTAAGTTAAGACAAATAAGGTATGTATAAAGGTGTAGGTCGCAGGCAGTCAAAGTTAAGTGTGCGGTGACGTGGCATGCTTGGTGACGTGTCTGGCGACGTGGCGGTGCCCAGTTTGTCTTGAAATTTGGGGCCGTCACAGTGACCTTGCTCGTGCCAAGGAATCTGCCAAGTCTTGCCCGTGCCCTGCGCTAAGGCACGTGCCAAGGTCCGCCCGTGCCTCGCCAAGGCGCGGCCTTGCTCCAGCCAAGGCCCGCACCTAGGCACCGTTGAGTTCCCGCCAAGGAACGTGCCAAAGGAATCTGCCAAGGCACGACCTTGCTCCTGCCAAGGCCCGCGTCAAGGCGCGACCTTGTCCACGCCCATACACGCTGCCTTGTCTATGCCGCATACGATTTCCCCATCCGCATGCGCGAGCCTCAGTGAACCATCCGTGGTGCACCATTCAGCAATTAACTCCCATGGAACCTTCCGAGTCCACCAAAACTCAGATATTGCTAGGTTTTTCCGCTGCCTAGCTAGCTTACTCCAGTCACATTATTGAGGGGCTGACAGTAGCCTGGTATGTTGGGCTACAGCCTAAACATTGTAAGCATTTGAGGGGATTTTGAGCTTTGTTTAACTTGCCTTATTTTTTATTTATTTATTTTGAGATGGTAGAAGCTGTTTTTTCAAGCAAGCTAGTTTCGTTGATGCAGAGCACTTCAATAGGTTTTATTTTTATTTTTATTTTTATTTTATTTCAATTGAAGTGGAACCCACGAGCTTCTCAAACTTTGTCTTTTTTGACAAGTGACGTCTAATACATCTCACTAGATATGCTTTGGCCGCTTTAATATTTATGTTAATGTAATAGAATAAAAGAGTAAAAAAACAAAACAAAATAAAAGAATGTATTCTAAAAACTCAAGTAATTGGTATTTTCGTATTCATATTATATACAACAATAGAGCCTTAATCTTGAAGTAGCCAGTGTCGGCTACATGGACTAAACTCTTCGATTGCACTATATTTGGTGCAATTTATAGTGTTTTTCAAATTATTTAAATCCTTTCTAATCAATATGTCTCAAATTAGCTTCAGTCTACTCATACCTTGTTGAATTTTTGCAATTTCTACCGAGTCAATTTTTTAAGTGGGGGCATTTGTAAGTTGTCTTTGGAGGTGTTCAAACCACCGTAATTGCCATTTCCTAATCTTTTCTGTCAATTGACGTTACTCATTTTTTTTGAGTCTTTTACCATTTTTGTCAATCAAGTCTTTTTCGGCTTTCATCCACTGATCGTGATTCTAGATCATCATCATTTTCACATATTTCAAAGGACACATTGAAAGCAAATATATATATCATCAGGAACAATATTATTTCAATCCTAAGTCTTACCGGAGTTCAAATAATTTATTGAGATCTCGTTGTTTCATTTTCTCATTTTTTCGGAGAGGTAATTGTTCATCGTCAGAATTAACTTGTTCTGACAAATCCTTGTTAAAAGATTTTTATGCTTTCTCAAGTGTATTTTGAGTTTCATTTATTTTTACTCATGTTTTCCTCTTTCGAGGAATTGTATCATTTGAACCAGCTGGTCTTCCACGCTTTAGATATTTTGTTGGTTCTTGTGCATTTTGTTGCATAAAGACATCGATTCTTGCTAGAGCATTTACAGTTGAAATATGTTTTTGTGTTAGTAAATGCATCAGGTAATTGATTTGTAATTTGTTGCGAATGAATGATTTTTTGAACTTCAAGTTCACACTGACTTGTGTGTGGATCATAATGTGATAAAGTTGATGCATTTTAAGAAATTTCATATCATTTCTTTTAAATTGGCTTCTTATATCCCCCTAATAGTGGGAAAATTGCTTCATCAAAATGACAATCAGCAAAACGTACAGTAAATAAATTCCATGTTAGGGGCTCAAGGTATCTTATAATGGACGACTAGATAAATCCAACATAAATCCCAAGTTTTTGTTGTGGATCCATCTTGGTCCTATTGGGAGGTGGTGTTGGGGCATGTGCCCTAGGTCAATCCATTAACTGTCTTTATGAATACTTTCAGTTAATAAAATAGAGGATTTCAATTGTTGTTTATTATAATTAATTTGCATGTTTACATTATAATAAGATCCATGGGTATTTACAAAAATATCATAAATGTCCTTAGTCGATCATTATATTGGGAACTATTATGAATTAAGACTAGTGTGAGTCTTGATTAATGATCATATGATGATTATACGTATAGGGATACGAATCAAGATCACGAGTACTTGTTAGGGAACAAAGAAATGGATCGACCTGCTATGAGAACATCAGATGGATTAAGTCATAGTTGTTTCTCATAATAGGTATATTTTTCAGTCCTCTGACTTAAGATTACTAGAGACTTCAACATTAAGAACACAGTGATTTGACACAATCAAACATTGTTTTTAACCGGACGATCATAAAGGTTATGATTGGTTACTGTGTGAGCAATGTGATGAAGTTGTGTAATCGAGAAAGAATTTATCCCTCTCATACATAGAGAGATATCCAGTGGATCCCTCGATGTGTTAGACTGTTAAAAGGCCTAGTCTAAGTGAATTGATATTGATCAATGTCACTTGGATGTTTTCAGTCTACCTAGAGATCGAGACTAGTACGATTGAACATGTTGGATGATAATTCCATGCCTTATGTTTGATCAAAAGGATATCGTGTGACAAAATGATGTTATATACACTATTGATTAGGTTGTATCGATTTGATATTCGTACAACTTGGGTAGTCATAATGTCTTGCTAGAGGCCGCTTATGACTTGTATACCAAAATGTGTTTTGGTACACTGCCAACGTTGTATGAGCCTATTGGGTCGCACACTAAGAATGGTTTTGCGAGATTTTACGATGGTTGAGAAAAATGAATTTAATATGATAAAATTCATGACAGAAATGTCCTTGTGGTGTATTACACTTATACTTCTTTAAGTAGGGGTATATGTGCAATTTACTTAACCGTCTATATACAAGGGTTGTATAAATATACGCTTTAAGTTAGAACACACTTATACATCGAAGTGTCTCATTTGCTTAAGTTGTATCCACTGGTCGACCAATTATATTTATTTGTTAAATATGATTGTGGGTACACGAGAATTTGAAATAAACATATAAAAGAGATCCTAAGATATTCAAATGTGACTGATGTATTTAGGGTATTGCATACATACTCTACTTACAAGTTGAGCTGTTGTATATACCTAACAGTTATATAGCTATGAGCTCTCAGATATTATCAGATATTAATTGTATGTTGGTCGCACGGCCTATTTAGTTGTATGAATATGTTTTTGCAGAGATAAGAAACATTGTTCTCTATAGATGGAACTTATGAGAAATTAAACCCATTATGTGCGAGTGGGAGATGTTGGAATACACGTACGCACATAAAGTGGTTTGGGTAGTTTTTGTAACTTATTAAATAACTACTTAGTAGTTATCTATATTAGAGATAAATAAGGAGATTGTGTTAATCTCCTAACAAGAAATTCACGCACAAACTTTCTTATTTTTCTCTCTAATCTCTGCAAGAGTACTTAGGCTGTGATTATTGGACATTTTTCCCTCTTGGTGATTTTGTCTGTGACCAGTGAACAAGTAAAGGCTATCTTTTGCTTCCGCTTCGGGTATGTGTTTTTTTTTTTTTTTCATATTTGATATTTAAGATTCAAAAGTTTTCTCATGGAATGCAATGATTGGAGGCCTTGCTATGCATGGCAGGGCAAAGGATGCTATTGAGCTTTTCTTAAAAATGCAGAGGGATGAGAATCTGAGACCAGATGGAATCACTTTTGTCGGCGTCCTAAGTGCCTGTGCACATGCAGGACTGGTTGAACAAGGCCTCCAATATTTCAATTCCATGAAACAGAAGTATGGCGTAGAGCCAGCAGTGGAGCATTATGGTTGCATTGTCAATCTACTTGGCCGAGCAGGTCTCTTTGCCGAGGCACAAGAACTGATCAAGTCCATGCATATGACACCCAATGCAGCTGTGTGGGGGGCTCTTTTGGGCGCTTGCAGGACTCATGGAAATGTCGAATTGGGTGGGAAATTGGGGAAGCTATTACTTGAACTGGAGCCTCAAAACAGCGGTCGATATGCTCTGCTATCTCACAATTATGCAAGCGTAGGGAGATGGGATGATGTTGCTAACGTAAGAACGCTCATGAAGGATAGGAATATAAAGACTGCATCTGGAAGAAGTGTAATAAATTTGAATGGTATAACTCATGAATTTGTTATGGGAGATGGCTCGCATCCTCATATGAAGCAGATCAATGTGATGCTGGAGGAGGTTATCGAGAAGCTTAGGTTAGTAGGCTATGTTCCCAACACCACACAGGTGTTGTTTGATATTGACGAGGAAGAGAAGGAAACTAGCCTTTGCCGCCATAGTGAGAAGATTGCTATTGCTTTTGGACTTCTTAATACTAGTCCTCGAACAACCATCCAAATTGTGAAGAATCTTCGTGTTTGTGAAGATTGCCATGATGCAACGAAGCTAATCTCACGCATGTATGATCGTGAGATTATAGTGAGAGACCGTGTGCGCTACCACCATTTTAGAAATGGATCGTGTTCATGCAAGGACTTTTGATGAGATAATACTGGACTGAAAGTGAACAAATACAAATGGTTGAAGAAAGAAGTAAATGCGCGTGGAAGCAATTCATATACTGCATTGGTAACTCAAGATGGCCTTCTCTAACTTTTAGGGACTTAATATTAGCACCCCTATATGTTATATCAGCCCCCATTTAATTTAATGTTGTTTCTAGCCCCCAACAAGTTAGTTGATACTCTAAGTACTCCCCTTAATTGTTATTGCACGTCATTTTTTTCTCTCACTTAACTCAATGTGCGTCATATGCATTCTAAGATTGATTCTTTAATCCTTAAAAGCTATGATTCAACAAAAATAAAGGATTGTAACCTGTAAGAGAATATTTGTCGTCCCCTTCTCATTCATTCAATAGGTTAATATACATCATTTACAACGTAATGTTAGGCTACAAATTAGGAACTAATTTGACTAATTGATTCTAATGTATGCTAACCTAAAATAGAAGATTACAAAATATTTTTGACTAAATATTTACATAATCTAACACACCCCCGCAGTCGAAGCGGTAGGTTTACGAACGGTTAGATTGTCCCGAAAATCATCAAATAGTACGCGCGGAAGACCTTTGGTGAAAATGTCGGCAATCTGATAACGGGACGGAACATGTAGGACACGAACCTCTCCACGTCTCACCTTTTCACGAACAAAATGAATGTCCATTTCAATATGCTTGGTACGTTGATGTTGTACCAGCTTTCCAGATAAATAAATGGCACTCACATTATCACAATAGACCAAAGTTGCTTTACGAATAAGGCACTTGATTTCAAGCAACAGATTACGAATCCAACAAGATTCAGAAACTACATTTGCAACCCCTCTATACTCAGCTTCAGCACTAGACTTAGATAAAGTAGGTTGGCGCTTTGAAGACCAAGAAATCAAGTTATCCCCAAAATATACACAATAACCCGATGTGGAGCGTCGAGTGTCTGGACAGCCTCCCCAATCTGCATCTGTATATGATAGTAGTGACTGTAGAAAGGTTTTGTATAAATGTGTACCAAAATCAATCGTACCTCGAATGTAGCGCAAAATGCGTTTTAATCTTTCCATATGCTCGACTTTGGGATCATGCATAAACAAGCAAACTTGTTGTACTGCGTACGATATGTCTGGCCGAGTAAATGTCAAGTATTGCAAAGCACCTGCCAAACAGCGATACTTCGTAGGATCTTCATATGGGGCGCTCGAAGTGGCGCCGAGTTTGCCCTTTGTATCAACTGGTGTAGGGCAAGGATTACATTGTGACATGCCTGCCCTGTCAAGAATATCCTCTGCATAAGAACTCTGGGACATGAATAGGAAATTTTTGTCCCGGAGACTCGCAATCCCCAAAAAAATAGCTCAACGGACCCAAATCTTTCATTGCAAATTCTGTAGCTAACTTGGACATAATACCGAGTCTGAGAGAATCTGAAGATGCAGTTAGAATAATATCATCCACATATAGCAAAATGTAAGCAGTATCTTTTCCATGACAGTAAAGGAAGAGAGAGTTATCAGATGTACTATGCGAGAAACCAATGGTTGCCACATATTCAGCAAAACGCTGATACCACGCCCGTGGTGCCTGCTTCAAGCCATAAAGAGATTTACACAAGAGACAAACATTATCAGGAAGAGTCGGATCCCGGAATCCTAAAGGCTGATACATATAGACGGTCTCATTCAAGTTGCCATGTAAGAAAGCATTCTTTACATCAAGTTGGTGAATGGGCCAAGAATGAGATAAAGCAATAGTAAGAACCACACGGATAGTTGCCGGTTTGACAACCGGACTGAAAGTCTCGTCACAATCAACACCTTCCCGCTGAGACCAGCCATCACCTACAAGACGGGCTTTATGCCTCTCAAAAGAACCATCAGAGTTCTTTTTATGCCGAAAAATCCACAAAGAACGAATAATATTAGCATTTGAAGGACGAGGGACCAACTCCCAAGTCTTACTATCAATAAGAGCATTATATTCATCCTGTATAGCATTTTTCCAATTCGGGTCATTAAGTGCACCAACTGGATTTCGGGGAATAGGAGAGATTGAGGTGATGGTGGCACTTAAGGCATGATTTTTGTATTTCAAGTTCGGCTTAAATATCCCATGCCGACTACGCGTAGTCATGCGAAGAACTAGTGGCAATGTAGGTGAGATGGGGCTGGCAGGGACAGGGGTGCTGGTGGGAGTGGCCTGCTGGACAAATAACAAGGGATGAGAGGAAATGGGTGAATGTAGTTGGTGGGTGGCAGGAGGGGAAGTGGGCCTTAATGGCTGCATTTGTGGGACTGACCCATTAGGTGGAGCAACATTGGCCTGGTCATGCAACAATTGTATTCTTAATGGAGAATTATCATCATCCAAAAACTCATATGAGGTAGGAGTTGGATTATTTATTTTTGAAAAAGGAAAAGAGTTTTCATCAAACCACACATGCCGGGCTATAATTAGTTTTCGGCTCGATAAATCATAGCATGTGTACCCCCGATGATTGGAAGGATACCCTAGGAAAACACAGGGAGTGGACCTGGATTGCAGCTTATGAATTTGTGTGGAAGGGAAGAGAGGAAAACATAGACAACCAAAAACCCGGAGATGAGAGTAGGATGGATTCTTTTGATAAAGAATCTGAGTGGGAGTTTTATATGCCAAGATTTTAGAAGGAAGAATATTGTGTAGGTACGTGGCCATGGCCAAGGCATGATGCCAATAGGAGGCCGGCATAGATGCATGGGCAAGGAGTGTACGAACAATATTGTTTATGGATTTGATTTTCCGTTCCGCCTTACCATTTTGGGGTGAGGTGTGCGGACACGAAAATCGAAAAAGCATCCCGTTTTGTTCACGAAATTTATGAAAAGGACCATTATCAAATTCACGTCCATTGTCACATTGAAAAGTTTTGATTTCTTTTTCAAATTGAGTGCGAATGAAAGTCCGGAAAGACAAGAAGATACCATAAACTTGGGACTTTGTTTGGATGGGAAAAGTCCAAAGAAAATTAGTATAATTGTCAACAAAGAAAACATAATATTTGTGACCGGAATAGCTAAGAACGAGTGAAGTCCATAAATCACTGTGAACAATGTCAAAGGGCATAGTAGTAGTTGAAAGAGAGTCATAAAAAGGCATTTTAATCAATTTCCCCAAAGGACAAGAATGACAAACATTGTTTCGAGCCTTATTACATTCAATCAAATTACGAAGACGTAAAGAACTAAGAAGTACATCCCCTGGATGACCCAAATGGGAGTGCCAAATATGAGGAGAGATGATAGTAAAAGCAGATGATGCGGATGAGGGAATGACTCGATAAGTTTTGGAGAATGGATAAAGATCACCCGAACTCTCACATCTCATGAGTTTGCTCCCCGTCCGTAAATCCTTCACAGAAAATCCAAAAGGATCAAATTCAACAGAAACCATATTATCAATAGTAAATTTACGAACGGAAATAAGGTTTTTGATGAGTTTAGGTGCATGTAAAACATTTTTCAGGTTAAGGGAGGGATTGACTTGAAGGGAAGTATGACCACAACCATGAATTGGAATCATGTTACCATCACCAACAGTAATGCCATTATTTTTGCTCAATTGAAAGTAAGACGAGAGAGTACCTTTGGAGTTGGTCATGTGAGATGTGGCCGCGGTGTCCATGTACCAATTTTTGTCATCAGGCGGATGCAAGGACATTGTATGCGTAGCCTGATCAATATCCGTGGGCACATACCCACCATGCTGCGGTGGCGGAGCTGCCGAATAGAAAGACTGGGGAGGGCGAGTACCAAGAATGCCTTGCTGTGACTGAGCTGGGCGTGGCTGCTGCCACCCTGTGGTGGGGTAGGGACACGGTGGGGTGGCCCATGGCTGTGGCCCCCAAAAAGCCCAAGGAGGGAAAGACCAAGGCTGGGCAAGAGCTCTTTGGTGCTGCGACGCGGCGGGCAGACTGTTCCGGTGGTTGTTTCGGTTGCCCCCGCCACTGTTCTGGCCATTCCCAGCACCACCGCGGTTGTTGTTGCGGTTCCCACCGCCACGACCACGGTTGTACTTCTTTCCACGATTGTGGGAATTTCCTCGATTATTGTAGGTATTTTCAGAATTGTTGGGCTGCCCATTAACAGAGAAATTATGAGGATTAATATTGTGGGAAATGAGAGCGGCATTCGAACCTGATTCATGAATGGCATCTTCGCCATTGCTGTCTTCCTCAAGATCGAGCATTGACCGTACAACTTCAAAGGATGGGAGAGGAGTACAGTGCTGCACCGTTGTTCGAAAATGCTTGTATTCTTCTGATAACCCACGCAGAAGACGGAGCACCAGACATTCGTCAGAGACTTTGTGGCCGACGTTGGCGAGGCTGTTTGCAAGAACCTTGAGCCTGGTACAGTATGCTTTCACGTTTGGGAAATCCACCAATTTGGTGTTCGTGAATTTTGCATCAAGGGCAAGAGCCCTAGCCGATTTGTTGTCCTGGAAGAGATGAACAAGGCGATTCCATGCCTCAGCTGCGGTGTCCTCTTGATCAATGATTGTGTTGAGAAGATTATTGGATATCGTACCATATATCCATTGTCGTACGATGTCATCTAGCCGTTCCCATAGAGCCTTTGCAGTAATTTTCGCGGCTTCGGTTGTTATGGATGAGACGGTGGTGGAGGCAGGAGGTAAGATGTGATCAATTACCAAATTCGCTCGGCAATGGAGCTTGAAGAGGGTAGCCCAGTTGTTGTATTGGCTTCCTTCATAGTCAAGAACAATAGGAATGCAGGATTTTATATTGGTGACTGTGGTTGCAGGAAGGGAGCCATTGACGTAGACTTAAGACTACGTCAAACATCTCTCAACCTACGGGTTTTCGCGAGAATAGTCACCGCGTAGCCCTACCATGGCCAATTACTCGAACAACGCGGGGTAGCTAGCCCCGGGGTGTGAGTCCGTGCCATGCCGACCCCGTCGACAAACACACATACACACGTGGGAGTGGATGAACAATAATTGAACAACGATAAATAGCGCAATGGAATAATTTAGAATGCACAATAAAGCAAATGCAATAAAAGAATTTTAACTAATTTTCTCGTGGGATCACTTACCTCAAACGAATCGCAAAACGCTTCCGAAACGCCCCGCACTCGCCTCGAGATACGCTCCCGACACCCGACTATGGTAGCCTAAGTCCCTGGTGTCCATTTATATTATTTAGGCCTAATTTACTTAAATTATTCAAATCACAACAAAATTTGGTGAAATAAACCTCACCATAGCCTTCAAAACCATTTGAATCCATCGCGTCGTTCACCGCGTCGACGTCGAAGTCGCGCCACCGCCGTTACCACGCCGCTGCTGTGCCACGCCGGTGTCGCTGCCGCACGACCGGGCGTTGCTGTCGCGCCACGACGCGCGCTGCCGGGCAAGCACTGTTGCCGCACCACGCCGACAGCGACCCGCTTCCGGCGCCGTGCAGAGTCGCGCAACGCAGGAAGCGACGCACTACCGCGCGTCGCCACCCAGCTCTCTCTTTCGCCATCTCTGCGATTTCACTCCCCGGCACCGCTGCTGCCAACCGCCAGCTCGGCCCGGCGCCACTGCCGCTCGCGGTACTGCTGCCGCCACCAACCCCCGCCGCGAAGCTCGCGCACACGTGCGTCCCCGGGTTCGACGCCACCTCCTCGACCGCCCCGCTCCTCCGCCGCTCTGTCCGACGCTCCTCGCTGCCGGCGCCACGCTCGCCACCGCCGATCTCCTTCTCCGCCATCTCCTCTCATCTTTCGTCCTCTCTGTTTCTCTCTTCAATCTCTTTCTCTCTCTTCCAGTTGCTCACTCTCTCTCTCACTTCTTTTCTATTTTCTTTCTCTCTCCTATCCGTTTAAACAAAAACAATTTTATTTATTTATTTATTTATTTTTGTAGAAAAAGACGAAATAGCATGATGAGGGATGGGTTGATTTGATGTTTGATGTGATGTGTGATGTGATGTGACGACTCAAACCCATACCACCCCGTACACCCGCGTTACGCGCACTCCGCGACGTTGCACACTCTCGTCACTAGACGCGCACAACGCGACTAAGTGAAATTCTTAATTAACGCGGCGCGAACTATTAAAAATAGTAAAATAATTAAATATTCGCAACACAAAAATAACATATTTCCCGATTAGGTTTGTCACAGAATTTTCCCACGACGTCCACGTGGGTCTGAGCTTATGATATTAATTTCTAATTAGCCGGTTAATCGGGATTAATTAAAGCGGGCCGTTACAGTCACGCCTTGACACGAGCAAAGCCGCGCCTTGGCACGAGCAAGGCGATACCTTGGCAGATTCCTTTGGCACGAGACAAGGGTTGACAAATCTTGACTTGGGCATTGACCAAGTCAGAGTACGCTTGGTCTCATTTTGGGATGTTTACCATTGGAGCTGAGGAAACAGCTAAACATCTACTATAGGGAGAGGTGTACTCTCTCCCAGGAGCGGCATGGGCAAACTAGCAGGGACCCTCGAGCGTTCCTTGGGCGCAATGCCAAGGCAAGACCCATGGAGGGACCATAGTGTCGGCCACCCCGAGCCGGTGGGACTCAATCAGACCGAGCCTCAGCTAGCACCCAAAAGTGCCTAGGCGCGCAGCTAGGCACCGCGAATCAGACCCTGTCCCTCAATCAAGGTGAACTAAAGGCTTGGACGGACCAAGTCAAGTGCGGTTACAGGTAGTTATGTAACTACATCAGTCATGGCTCAAAGCGTGACCAAGGCACATCCCAACAACTTTCAGGCACTATGAGCATATGCCTCTTGACTACGAGGTCAAGGCGGTTATGGAACGAGGTGGCAGCAAAGGAACAAGGCAGTTGGGTAACTGCCTTGACTATAAGGAGTGGGGTTTTACCTAGTCTATGACGGTTATGTAACTAATTGTTGGCTGGTCTATAAAGCCAAAGACTCTAGGTAGAGAGTTTAAGGCATGAGTGGCATGAATTGATAGAGTTCCAGTGTTGTATTCCTAATTGAGAGCTAGTAAAAACGTTTCCTTGTTGCTATTGCTTGCTGCCCCTTTAATTTGAGTATTGGTGTGCTGAACTAAGGTGTCCCTTAGGCACCGCGGGTTTGATTGAGCAAGAAAAACCTCCTTGTGAAAACCCCCTATCTCATTAGCCCTGTGACAATTGGTATCAGAGCCCCGGTTTGGAGACGATGACGACCCGAGCAGCGAGTGATATAAGTGAGAGAGTAGCTCAACTAGAGCAAATGATGGCAACAATGGTTGTCCTGGCGGACGTAGTGGAGTTTTCAAGGGTGGCACAGCGCCTTGAAGGCTTGGAAATGTTGGTAGCTTCTTTGGTGGCTAGAGGAGTATCACAAGAGGCTGGGATAGCAATGTGGGAATCCAAATTTGAGGAGTTTCTAGAAGAGGTGTGTTCTGTGGGAGAACTCACTAGCGAAACTGCCACGAGCATGGCTATGGAGGTAAGCCTGCTCAAGCGAGTCGTGGGCGGATCCTTGGAGGTTGCAGTTGCGGCAAAGCCTAGAACAAAGGTACCGGAGCCAAAGAAATTCTCGGGCATGCGGATCGCAAAGGAGCTTGAGAATTTTCTTTGAGATATGGAGCAATATTTTTGCTACGGTTCGGACGGAGGAGAGCCAAAAGGTCATTTTGACCTCCATGTACCTAGATGGCGATGCGGCTGCGGGTAGACCTAAGATTGTGGAGTGGGAGGTGATGAAACGGGAATTGAAGGATCAATTCCTACCCACAAATGCGACATGGCAAGTGCGGGAGGCCTTGCGCCAATTGAAGTAGAAAGGGGCGGTTAGAGAATATGTGAAGGAATTCTCTTCCTTACTGCTTGACATTAAAAGTATGTCCGAGGAGGACAAGTTGTTTAATTTCACTGCAGGATTGCAAGGATGGGCGCGGTCGGAGTTGCGGAGACAAGGCGTGAAGAACTTGTCGAGTGCGATTGCAGTGGCGGATAGCCTTGTAGATTACAAGATTAGTGGTGCTTCTTTTGAATCAAAAGAAAAGAAGTACAAGGAGAAAGATCGAGTTGGTGGATCGAGGAATGAGAAGGAGCCTTCTTCAAAATTCGATGCTAGTGCCAAAGTATCAATGTCGAAAAAGGGTTATTTCATATGTGACGGTCCTCACCGGGCAATAGATTGCCCAAAGAAAGAGAAGCTGAATGTGATTGTTGCGGATGAACCAGAGGCTTGAATGAATCCATTGCAACTGCTTAACACGGTGCAGGTGCAAAAGGCCGTGGGATCCGTAGGGCTAATGTTTGGGGAGGCTCAGATCAACAACCAAACGGTGAAGGTGTTGATCGACTCGGGAGCCACGCATTCTTTTGTAGTAGAGAACCTAGCTCGGAGGCTTAGGTTGCAGCTTTTTGGGAGTGCAAGCATGGTGAAGGCGGTCAATTCTGAACCAAAGAAGGCTATGGGCATAGCCTTGGACGTTGGCATTCGGATTGACACTTGGGAGAGCAAGATAGATTTGATCGCTGCTCCGTTGGATGATTCCGAGATCATTGCAAGAAATGATTTCTTGGTGGCTGGAAAAGTTGCTGTGATTCCATCACTTCATGGCTTGATGATCATGGATGAAAATGGGTCGTGCTTTGTTCCAGCAATGCGAGGCAGGGGCAGAGGCAGTACGCCAAGGCTAATGACGCTGCAAGTACGGGATGAGATGGAGAAATGTTGCTTTGATGGGCAGCAATCTGGTGGACAGGCGGAGTTGGAGTGTTCGATGAGGGCATCGAACATTTCGGTGGGGGATGTTTGTCGGCCCCTCAATAATGTGACCGGAGTAAGCTGGCTAGGCAGCGGGAAAACCTAGCAATATCCGAGTTTTGGTGGACTCGGAAGGTTCCATGAGAGTTAGTTGCTGGATGGTGCACCACAGATAGTTCACTAAGGCTCGCGCATGCGGATTGGGAAATCGTATGCGGCATAGACGAGGCAGGGTGTATGGGCGTGGACAAGGTCGCGCCTTGGTTTGGGCCTTGGCACGAGCAAGGTCGTGCCTTGGCAGATTCATTTGGCACGTTCCTTGGCGGGAACCCAGCGGCGCCTTGGCGCTGGTCTTGGCAGGAGCAAGGTCGCGCCTTGCCGAGTTCCTTGGCACGACGCCTTGGCGAGGCACGAGCGGACCTTGGCACACGCCTTAGCGCAGGGTACGAGCAAGACTTGGCAGATTCCTTGGCACGAGCAAGGTCACGCCTTGGCACGAGCAAGGTCGCGCCTTAGCACGAGCAAGGCGATACCTTGGCAGATTCCTTTGGCACGAGACAAGGGTTGACAAATCTTGACTTGGGCATTGACCAAGTCAAAGTACGCTTGGTCTCATTTTGGGATGTTTCCTATTGGAGTTGAGGAAACGACTTAACATCTACTATAGGGAGAGGTGTGCTCTCTCCCAGGGGCGGCATGGGCGAACTAGTAGGGACCCTCGAGCGTGCCTTGGGCGCAATGCCAAGGCAAGACCCATGGACAGACCATGGTGTCGGCCACCCCGAACCGGTGGGACTCGGTCGGACCGAGCCCAAGCTAACACCCAAAGGTGCCTAGGGGCGCAGCTAGGCGCCACGAATCAAACCCTGTCCCTCAATCAAGGTGAACTAAAAGGCTTGGACGGACCAAGTCAAGTGCGGTTACAGGCGGTTATGTAACTACCTCGGTCATGACTCAAAGCATGACTGAGGCACGTCCCAGCAACTTCTAGGCACTATGAGCATGTGCCTCTTGACTAGGAGGTCAAGGCAGTTATGGAACAAGGTGGCCGCAAGGGAACAAGGCAGTTGAGCAACTGCCTTGACCACAAGGAGTGAAATTTTACCTAGTCTATGACAGTTATGTAACTAATTGTTGGTTGATCTATAAAACCAAAGACTCTAGGTAGAGAGTTTAAGGCATGAGTGACATGAATTGATAGAGTTTCAAGGTTGTATTCCCAATTGAGAGCTAGTAAAAACATTTCCTTGTTGTCCCTTTAATTTGAGTATTGGTGTGCTGAACTAAGGTGGCCCTTAGGCACCACGGGTTTGATAGAGCGAGAAATTTTCTTGTGAAAAACCCCTCATAAGCCCCGTGACAGCTACCACCCTACTATAGATATATCCGGCAGTTGGTATGATTTCAACAAAGGGTGGACTGAACACCTCATATTATTCCTTTTTTAATTGGAGGCAATACCAGTATGTGATCAAAGCACATCCAACACCTGTGCGGGAGAAAGTTGTAACCAAAGGATCTCCCTACCATTTTGCTTTTAAAACTAAGACTATTACTAACAGTTAAAAGATAATATGTACATCAATGTGTCAGCTTATACAAGAGCAAAAAAGACAGGCGTCGCAAAACAAAAGTCATTCAGAATACAAAAATCTTCCCCACATGGGGTTTCTGTCAAACAAGACATGCTTGTTGAGCATCAGTTGGTTTACACTTCAAGCCTGGAAATTGCCCAATATCATGTCCTTCAATTGGCTTAAATTCATTATGTAAGCCCACAGCAAATTCATCTGGACAGGAACCGCCGCTCTGCCAATAATCTGCAATCTGTTTTGCACAAACCAGTGGAACGGTTTAAGGAGCACGAATAAGAAAATAAAGACGAGGCAATGGAATTGAAGAGCAATTTACATGATGTGCTAGAGCCATGCCACTTAAGGCTGCAGCCTCTAAGTTTGAACCGAGCAACCAATCGCCACATATTCCAGCTCTTCCTTGAGGATCAAAGATACATGGGACTGCTGGAGTGTTAGTTGGGAGGGCTGCACCCCTGCGAATTCCAAAGTTGACAAATAAAAAGGCTGTTACAAGTTACAACCTTTAAAAGTGAATCAATTAATAGCGTTGAGAAAATCAGAAGATTGAAGTTCCCGTCCTTTTACCACAGCTGAAGTCTAGTATACAAGGGTTCTTGAAGTGATCCCTTAGATATTCCAAGAGCAATCTCAACCCCCTCGAGCATGCTCAGCTTCACCTTCTCCGCAGTGGAACTAGGTATACTCTCCTGATGATTGTAAGAATGGGTAAGAGGTACAATACCAAACACGACCAGGGTAAGATACAAAATATGGACAAACTGATACATAACAATATTTTGAGTAATATAGCACGAAATGACCTAAAGAGCAAAAAGTGATTTATTAGATACTTTATAATAATAAATAGTAGTCCAGCTAATCTTCAGCCCTCAAATATTAATGGAAATTACATTGTTTTCCTCTCCCAAGTCTTTTACACCTATATAGGAAGCATAACAGTACATTAAAGAGAAAATATGATGTTGGGTTCAAGAAAATGTAAAGGTACTTGTCTTACAAAGAACACGCCGGAAACCAACACAGTAGATGCAAGATTCAACACCCTACTAGAAGGCATTCATTGTCGAATCAATGCTTCAAGGCATAACCATTGAATGAAGAACTAAAGAAGTGCCAGCAAAATTTGTAGATTAACTACTTTTCCCGTTAAAGTGAAAAGACTACCTACCCCAAATTTTACTCCCATTCCTTGTGACCAAGCCTCCTGAATAACTCAATGAGCACGAGCTTGAAGATTGGAGTAGCTTCTCTCCCAATGACGCATCTCTTCCCCAACCATGCATGGTACTGTTCTTCTAACTACAACTATCTACACTATATATAAAAGTAAGTACGCTTTGAGATTATGAGGCCAACTTTGCCTTTCTTCCAGTATTTCCCTTTGAAAACAGCTTTCGACTATTCATTCCCTTTGGCAAACATGTCTTTTCTATTGGGCCTAAATTAAATCCTTTTTATATTAGAGGCAAATCGGTTATGTAGCTGAAAATCACTAACGCAACTTTTCATTCTTCTCCAAACTGGGGTGCTCTGGGGTGCTCTCTTATGAAAATGGTCAAGCTTCTCTCTCTTTTTTACTTTCAATCTTACTCTTCATCTTCCAATCCAAACATCTATCTCCTTAAACAGTTCAAATATACATATTTTTTCTTCTGTGCATTCTATTTACGAGTTTTGCATCTACATCTCTTCAGTTTGATTTCGACGAAGTTTCAAGCATCTCAAATTTGTCTAACCCACAACATCCCAAATTACATTGATCGGTACTTCTTTTTAAGTTCTAAAATTCTTGGGGAAAATATGATATTATGTTCTAAGTTTTTGGGAAATTTCTAATATTCTTTGAGAACAGTGTTCGTAAAGTAAACCATTTAAATTAGTATTTAGTTTAACAAGTTAAGATACGGATCTGAATGGTAACAATTCAACTTTCCTTAATTGGCTTATGGTTCATTGATGGAATGAACCATTATGAATGCCAACTATAAGGCCCCCTATCTCTTGGATTTTGGGGATCACAACGCAGCGGATTTTTGAAACTTTTTTGAACGTCCATGAAACAGGATATAACCAGATTCCATTAAACTGAAGAGCAAAAAGTAAAATCATACATCAAAACGAAAAACGCCTTGTCTGCCATTGTTGGTGAAGATCGCGACACTATCCTTTAGAATGAATGTCCTCTATCGGTATCCCTACACGAACTGATGATCACGACCCAGAGTGCTAGTGTCGATCAGGAGATTAGAAAACAATTTTTCTTTGCTCCTTAATCTCAAGGACAAAAATCTTTCTCAAAACTCCAATAGGTTTTTCTCCAAAATCTCATCACAACTACAACCTTACTGCTCTATTTGTAGATACATAAAATTGGACGAGTTGTAAAACATTTATATTTCTTAGTAATTCTCTAATTTCAGTCTTTAGATAAACTCGAACTAACAAAAGGATAGTCATAGACAATCTAAAACTACTAATCCAATTAGAGTTGTACTTGATGTATGACTAAAATAAGAATTAAAGTCAAACTGTAATTCTAATCAAAAATAGAATTCTAGTCACACTAGAACTCGTAGCTAAGTTGGAATCCTAGTCGAACTAGGACTCGTAGCGAGAAATTTCAATATAAATTTTACCACGTAAAACTCGTTGACCAAGACAATAATAAATCGCACAAATTTGTTCTTTGTTTGCAACCTAATACATTCATACAACATTGTCAGTGGACAAAACTCATTTCAGTACACAAGTCATAAGCATCCTTTGGCAAGAAATTATAATTATCGAAGTTGAATAAAGATCAATAAATCGATACAACCTAATAGTTAGTGTACATCGTATCCTTTTGTCACATGATATACTTTGATTGAACATAAGTCATGAAATGTCACTCTTATAGTTCAATTAACTAGTCTCGATATCTAGGTAGACTAGAACTGTCAAGTGACATTGATCACATCAATTCATTAGACACGGTCATTTATCAGTCGAACATATCAAGGGGCTCAGTAAATATCTCGCTCTAAACGAGAGGAGCAAATTCCCTCTTCATCACTCAACTTCCACACATTATTCAGACTATGACCAATCACAATCTTTATAATCATCAGATTAAAGACGACACATAATTGTGCCAGATAATTGTGTTTCTAATGTTGGAGTCTCTGGTGATCTCAAGTCAGAAGACTAAATGATATACCTATCATGAGAACCACTTATGAATTATGATACAAACCAGGTAGTATTCTCATAATGGGTCAGTTCGGTACCTTGTTACAAACAAGTACTTATGATCTTTATTCATATCTCCATATGCATAATTATCACATGATTATCAAGACTCATACTAGTCTTAATTTATTATTATTCCCACAATAATAATTGACTATGGAGATTTAGAATAATTCAATAATTATTTAAGGATATTGTTATAACAGAAACATGCATCTTTTTTTATAACACTAACACAATGTTCATAGAATTGGCCTAGGGCACAATCCCCAACACTATCTAGCCTAAAGGGGTGACTTATGCGCTTTCCATCTTCTTTCTCTTGGGCATAGACTAGAAGACAACCTTAAGTGAAGGTTTCTTGGTTCGCTAATGGATGAAGGTTTGTTTTACTTTGCTTTTAGATTTCGAAATATGCTTACAAATTTGTATTAAAGCGATTTGATCTCCTCATCTACCACTGTTGTATTATTATTTAATAGTGTCTACATGTCTATGAAGATATTTGTAGAATTAGTAAAAGCATGTGATATGGTTTCTATAGATGTTCTTTGGTGGGTTCTAGAAAGAAACTGAGTGCATCCAAGATGTATAGACACTATTAAAGATATATATGAAGGAGTAGTAACGAGTATAAAGACATTTGAGTAACGAGTATAAAGACATTTGAAGGAGCCACAAAAGCATTTTCCATTACAATAGGACTACATCAAGGATCAATTTTAAGCTCATATCTCTTTAATTTAGTTACTATTGAACTAACTACGCATATTCAAGAGGAAATAAAATGGCGTATGTTATTGACAGATGATATTGACCTAGTGGACGAAACAAGAGATGGAGTGAATAGGAAATTAGAGCTTTGGATGAATACATTAGAATCTAAAAGCTTTAACTTGAGTAGGACAAAAACTGAATACATGCATTGTGAGTTTAAAAATACTAGATATCAAGATGATGATGGAGTGGTAAAATTAGTGGAAGTAGAAGTTCATAAGATGAACTAATTTCGATATCTAGTATCAATCATACAAAATGAAGTTAATATTGAGAATGACGTCATACATAGAATTCAAGTTGGATGGGAAAAATGGAAGAATGAAATAGGCGTGATCTGTGATTGAAATATTCTACCAAGTTAAAAGAAAAATATATAGGATCGCAATTAGGCTAGCTATGATTTATGGAAGTGAATGACGGGCCGGTAATGAGTTAAAATGAATGTAGCGGAAATGAAGATGCTTTGGTGGATGTGCAGTAAAACTCGTAAAAATAAAATAAGAAATACAAAAATTCAAAGAAAAGTATGAGTACCACCAATTGACACATATTAGGGAAGGGCGGTTGCGATGGTTTGGACACCTCCAAAGACTAAGCCTTTGCTAATAACTAACAGCCCACGAGGCCCGCCTGGCCTGCCAAGCCCGCTCACGTTTTGAACCGGGCCTAGACTACATATGGGTCAAAGTCGCGCTTCAGCCTGCCCTGCCCATTACTCGGGTCAAGAACGGAAACAACATGACATAATGTCGAGCAGTGCAACCCGCCCGATCTTTTCATTACAAAATAAAAAACCCTAATCCTTCCAACCCCACCATTCCTTTTTTTTTTCCTCTTCGTTCACTTTTGACCTTCTTCTTTGCCAACAAAGAGTCCATCTCCTCGATCTGTAATTTCTCTCCCTCTTTCTCGGATTTTGTCATAACTCTCCTCTCCTCTTTCTATATCTCTCTCCGACTCAATAGAATCACAACTTCAATGAAACAACGAGTTCGAGCAGCATAGCGAAATAAGTCTTGATCTTTCCTTCCCCAATCAATTCCTCCCTCGCATGCAACATCCTCAAAACCCATCTTTCTTGCATCAAAGATTCATCCTTTCTGTGCGAGTTGTTGTTATTTTGCACTGGCCTAACGAGTACATGAAGCTTAAGGGATGGGACCTCTTTTTTTTGTTATTAGGGTTTCAAATTTTACTTATTTGGGTATTTTTATTTAAAGGAGTAGCAAGAAACAATAATGTAACCCATCGGTTCAATCTCGAACAAGAGTCGAGATTCATGAACTATGTCAGGCCGATCATCCAACCCATGCCCGCCTGATTTTTGACAAGGGCGAGCAAGAAGCCTCCGTCGTGATTAACGGGCTTTGAGTGGGTAGCGCATGTCCAAGCCCGACAGTCGAGTGAGGCAAAAGATTTTGGCCCAAGCCTCGCTTGTGCACACCCCAACCAAAGATGGCCTACAAATGCCCTCACTAGAAAACTCGACGCTGTAGAAACTCCAGAAAATTTGACGAGGTAGGGGTAGACCGAAGCTAACTTAGGACACATTGATTGAAGGGATTTAAATGATTTGGAAATCACAACATAAATTGCACCAAATAGAGCGCAATGGAAGAATTTGGTCCATGTAGCCAACTCCGAGTACTTTGGGATTAGGGCTCTATTGTTGTTACTATTATTAAGACAAATATTTATTGGTAAAATATAATAGTTATTTGGCAACGTTGGAAAATCTTAGGGTGTGTTTCATAGCAAAAATCAATGAGAAAAACTATTTTATTTAGCCAATCTTCCTTAGAGAATTTTCTTTAGCAAATCTTCTCCAAAGAATTTTCAAAAGAACATTTTCTCATTGTTGTTTGATTGCACAACTCCACCTATGTTGTACACTATGTGCGCTACATAGCCGGTCCCAAGTCCGGATAAAGGAGGAGGACTCTGACGCCCATTTTTTCATACCGAAAATGGGTAAGGAAGGTCCCAAACTCACTTTTCATACCCGAAAAGTGGGGGAGGGAGGCCCCAAGCTCATTTTCCATTCTTGGAAAATGGAGGGTTGCGATAGGTTGATAGCCAGCGTAAAACTTTTGTCACTTTTCATGAAATGGATCAAACATAGCACAATGGAAAAGTTTGATCCATGTAGCCGACCCCAGTTAATTTGGGACTGAAGCTATGTTGTTGTTGTTGTTGTTTGATTGCACATGAAAAAATTTTCTTTTTCAATTTTCTACTGTTTAATAACAAAAGATTGATAAAAGTTTCGAAAAATTTAAGCTTTTTTTATTTTAAAAATATAATTTGATTTAAAAATTCAATCCAAACCTTGAGTAGTTTCATCGATAGCGATTAATAAGGTGATTTGTACCATCTCTAGTACTTTCGTTTTTAAACATCACTATTTTTATATCCATTTTTTTAATATCATTAAATAAAAAGGAGCAGCTGAACGGACCCTAGTTTTTGGTCAACGTACCCCAATCCTAATTTTTTTCCCTCACCAATTTTGCCCCTATGCGAAATTACCAAACTACCCTACTATAAAAGGGTTTTTGCTCACCCAAACCCTTCCTCCAAAACCCACAGCAACGCACCACTCCTCCCATCTCTATTGATCCGACCCTCACCACGGCTCAAATTCGACGATTCTCCAGCCGAATCACGTCTAAAACCCTTTCTTACGCCTTTTACACCATTTTGTCGGACCATTTCTAGTTTTTTTGTTATGTTTTAGTCTTTTCATTGTGTTGTTGTTGTTGTTGTTGTTGTTGTTGTTTGTGGTGGTGGTGGTGGTGGTGGTGATTAGGTCTTCGATTTTAGCTCCAATCTTGAGGTGGAAATATGGATGGATTTGATAAGAAAATGCCATTTACAACAAAACCACCTAATCTTCTTTCGTTTCATGGATTTTTTGGACGATTTCTTCTTTGTTGTTGTCGCCCGTGGGTTTCGATTCTACAGGGCCAAGACCCATAATGTAGGTCTCAGCTCTCCAGGTCCGAGACCCACACTATGGGTCTCGGCACTCCAAGTCCGAGACCCATACCAAAGGTCTACACACCATGGGTCTCAATGAAAGGCGACCGAGACCTCGACAGAAGCCATTCGAGCCAGCCGAGACCTCTTAAAGGTCTCTACCCTGTGTGACCGAAACTCATGGGCGACACTTTCTCACTTCTAATGCATCGGAGAGACGAGATCTTACCTTTTTTGACGAAAAAAAACTCAAACGACACTTGCGACCTAGTACAAAGGCTCTACATGACCAAAAACCAAGAAATCGAAAGGATTGAGGGTTGATGGGGTAAGGGTGAGGGTATTTCAAGGATTTCATAAAAAATAGGGGTAAGTTTAGCAATTGCAATTCAAAAACGGGTATGGGTGAGTAACAAGTAAAAGCTGGGGTTCGTCCACCTGCTCCTTATATAAAACTCATAATTTTTTTTAGAAAATTCTCATTTCATTTAATATTATATATTTTAAAAATGGCATTATTTTAATTAATCAGATTTTTATTATATACTTACAAAAACTATAGAAAATGTAATTCAAGATATTTTTACTTATTTTAAAAAATATTTTTAAAATCTTATATACAAACAAAATAATTTAATACTAGTGGTCTTTATTTGAACTAAATCATCAAAATATTAAAAAAAGCATAATTGAGAATTTATAATTTAAAAGTGCAACCTTGAGGACGTTAACATGCATTATTTATAACAAACTAAGATAAATATAAGTAAACAACTAATGATCAACTTAAAAAATAGTCCAAAACTTCCTCTGAAAGTACATAATCACCCAATCTTTCTTCAAGTCTTCGTCCAAATGAAAAAACATATTCGCATCTTTAACTTCATTCCCAACAAAAGCATGACAAACGTTACATCTTCTCGACTTAGTTGAGAATTACCAGGAACCTCGGTCTGAAGACATGCATAGTCTATATGCACAAATGCGTCTGCTAGTCTATTGGCAGCTACACTTAGTCCTTGTTCGGTAGGATCAACATTGCTACTCTTACTTCTAATCTTGTGGTCATTTGGTGACATACGAGTTGAAATAAATGACGAGAGATTCACCTCCTCTCTTTCTACATCATTTGGGAGTGACTTCTCTAAATTGTGTACAAATAATAATATCTATAATCAGAAGACATGCAATATTTCTTCTAAGAAATGCAATATTAGTATAAAATGTAATATTGAATAAGCAATTATTTCTTTTGCAAAATTTAGTCACCTATTTCTTCCAAAGAAGGCAATTCTATGTTTGCCTCATTACCAATCATTGCATTACTGCCAGTAGCTAGACCATCTCCAAATATAATAGACAACTCGTCTTAGTAAAGCACACGCTTCCTACTATATGATTCTTTTTCTTGATGAATCTGATACAAACAAACATATACACCAACATACAGAGATATATAATTAGTTGATATACATCATTAATATAGTTATAAATTCTAACAAAACCTAAAATGTACATGAAGTTCTATGTCAAAACTTCTACCGTGACCGGATTTCATTGGAACCCACTTTGAGATATTACCTCTTTTGCAGAGCAGTAAATGACTTTTAATGTTTTAATTCTAACCTTTACATTTGTTGGGTTCACATGTTGTTTGAATTGCTTTAGCAATTCTAGGCAAACGCGAGTATACACCTCAAGTTCCATGAATTATTTGAAGTGTAGCCAAATCCATCCTTTTCCAAAAAAAAAAAAAAAATTCAATCATTATCTTATTTATTCAGTTGTTCCATCTCACTTGTCCCTTTGCCGCTACTTTCACGCTCTCAATTGACTCTTCCATCTGTACTTTTAGATGATAACAAAGTTGTATCTACATTTAACAAAAAAATGGCAAACAATATATGATATAACATAAGACTACGTATGAGAATCTACAAATTAAAAAAAGTTCCAAAAACAATCAAATTTCAAGAAATAAAAGTTCATAAAAACTACTAACCCATATGCTCAACATTATATTATTTCATTTAAGAGTAGTAAATAAACTTGTCTAGGCTAGTGGCCAAGTTAAAGTGGAATGAGTAGCACTAGCCTAGATAATTTTATTTACTAGTTTTCGATGAAATGATTTAATGTTGAGCTTATGGGTTAGTAGTTTGTATGAACTTTTATTACTTGAAATTTGATTGTTTTTGGAACTTTTCTTACTTAGTAGATTCTCATATATCATATATTGTTTGTCATTTTTTGTTAAATGTATACAACTTTGTTATCGACTAAAAGCATATATGAAAGAGTCAATTAGGAGCGTGAAATTAGCGACAAGTGGACAAGTGAGATGGAACGAGATATGGTAATGATTGAATTTTTTTTTGGAACGGTATGGATTGGGTAACACTTCAAATAACTCATAGAAATCTGAGGTGTATATTCGAGTTTGCCTAGAATTGCTAAAGCAATTAAACAAGTGAAACCAACGAATGTAAAGGCTAGAATCAAAACATTAAAAGCCAATTACTACTCTGCAAAGGAGGTATTATCTCAAAGTGGGTTTGAATGGGATCCGGATACACAGCTTGTCACTGCAGATGTTTTGACATAGAATGAATATCTCAAGGTACATTTTAGGTCTTTAACTATCTACATATGTATTAAAGATGTATATCAACTAATTATATATCTTTATTTGTTGGTGTATATGTTTGCGTGTAACAGAAACAAGCAGGAAGCGTGTGTCGTACTATGATTAGTTGTCTGTTATATTTGGAGATGATCAAGCTACCGACGGAAATGCAATGATTAGTAATGAGGCAAACATAGAATTGTCTTCTTTGGAAGAAATGGGTGAGTAAATTTTGTAAAAGAAATAATAGTTTATTCAATATAACACTTCTTAAGCTAATATTGCATTTTTTAGAAGAAATGTTGCATGTCATATAATTGTAGTTATTATTATTTGTAGATAATGTAAAGAAGTAACTCCCAAATAATGTAGAAAGAGAGGAAGTGAATCACTCATCATCTAGTTCAACTCATATGACATTAAATGGCCAAAGGATTAGAAGGAAAAAGCGTAGTCATGTTGATCCTACCGAACAAGGACTAACTACAGCTGCCAACAGACTAGCATATGCATTTTCGCATACACACCGTGCACGTCTTCACACTCCGTAGCATTCTGGAACTAAGTTGAGAAGATGTAATGTGTGTCATGCTTTTGTTGGGAAATGAGTTAAAGATGTGAATATATATTTTTATTTGCATGAATAGTTGAAGAAAGATTAGGTAATTCTATACTTGCCGAGGAAATTTTAGACTATTTTAAAAGTTGAACATTCATTATTTACTTTTATTTATCTTAGTTTGTTATAAATAATGCATGTGAACTCCCTCGAGACAACACTTTTAAATTATTAATTCTAATTATGCTTTTATTAATATTTTGATGATTTAATTCAAATAAAGACCGGTCATATTTTGTTATTTTGTTCGTATACAAGATTTTCAAAATATATTTTTTTTTTAAAGTAACAATATTCGTGAATTACATCTTATAAATTTTTTGTAAGTATATAATTAAAATGTGATAAAATAAAATAAAGTCATCTTTTAAAAAAAATTATATATAATAACAAATGAAATGAGAATTTTCTAAGAAAAATTATGTATTATATTTATTGACATTGAAAAATGAATATCAAAACAGTCATATTTAGAAACAAAAGTACTAGTGATCATACAAATCACCTAATTAATTGCTATTGATAAAACTCAAGGTTTGGAATGAGTTTTTAAATCAAATTATATTTTTAAATAAAAAACTTAAATATTTTAAAACCTTTTTTTTCATTTGTTATCAAATAGTAGAAAATTGAAAAAGAAAATTTTCACGTGCAATCAAACAACACTGAGAAAGTTTACTTAAAATTTTCTCTGAAGAAGATTTGCTAAGAAAATAATTTTTTCTCATTGAAAATTTTCTTTGCTATCAAACATGCCCTGAGATTTCTTAATTGATTAGAAATTGGTTTGTCTAATTTTTAGTCTCTTTGTTGATGCAACAAGGAGCCCATATATATATATATATAAATATGTCGATGTCGACCGTGATGAAATACCTTTTTGCCCTTAAGTTTTTTCAAATTTCCAATTTTCAACCCTAGCTGCATTAATCTCTTGGTCTCCGCAACGAACTCCAACTCCAACTCTAGCTCTTGCGGTCTCTCGTCTCTCTCATCTGAATCTTAGCATAATCGAAGTTCTTCATCTTCAACAACTCCATCAACAAACCCAAATCTCATTATCCGAACTACCTATTGTCTCCAAGCCAAATGTCCCATCTATTTATTCAAAGCAAGTTCGTGCATCAAAACAGAATATGCGTATTTGATTTCTCTCTAAGGTGCTCTTTCGCTATCTTCGAGCTCACATAATCGTTGCGAATTCAATTTCTCTTTTATTATGCGCTCTAGCTCGCTTCGTGCTATTAAATCGATCAAAGTCTACCTGATCTATTACGCTAAATTTGCCACAAGTATTTAGGGTTTTGATTATTTGGGTTCTTAACGTTTGGTTTTAATTCAGTGAGTTTGGTTTGTCTCAATTAGGGTTCTTTTCAATTTACAGTGACAATTTAAGTGTTTTCATAGTTATATATACATTGATCATACATTGATTTTGATTTTAATTTAGTGTTTTATTGGTTTATGGGGCTCATTGGGTGACAAGCTGTAAAGCCTATAACATTCCAAAATTTGGGTGTTGGAGTAGTGTCCAAATATGCACCGTTGATTATGCATTGAGCATTGTGTCTTCATTTTTGTTCAAAATCTTAATGGACTGAGTTGTGGGCAATGTACATGGTCAACATATCAAGGATTGCAGAATGTTCACATGATGTCCCTTGCTTGAATGTAATTCTGTGACTAATTGAGCTCAATTCAATGTTACAATCTTCTTTAAATTGAAGTTTGTGAATTCCCACACAATGTTTTCATCTTCCCATTGATCTCTCTTTCTTTTCTTTCATGGAATATATCCCTATTGGCACCAAACACCTTCAAAGAGCCACAAGGCCAACAAACTGAAATTGATAGGCCTTGTGTTGTTTTTCACCAAAAATCTAATAAATTTTTTTTTTTGGTCGTTGGGCATTGCAACCAATGTTACGGTCTAAGAAATACAGTCCCCATAGCGTCCCCTCTAAGGAGTGAAACCATAGAGGGTGGGGGTGACTCCATAACTACAAGATCCCTATTACATTGAAAAGCAAAATTTGCAAGATGATCAGCACACTGATTGCCTGCTCGCAAGACGTGTTGTCGACGGACCAGCCACAGTCATCCTAGCAACTCTCTACAATCAGCTATTAGAGAGGCTGCAGGATGAAAACCAACATCAGCTCTATCCAACAGCTCGAGGGAGACTTTGGAATCTGATTCAAGCACTAGTTGTCTGATTTCTTTTTCCCATGCTATTTGAAGCCTGCTTGTATTACCCGGAGTTCTGCAACTGTGTTTGTCGATGTACCCACCATGCCTGAAAACCCAATGATCCACTGCACAGAAGCATCTCTGATCAAACCACCCATTGAAGCCTGCCCTGGATTCCCCCTTGTTACCCCGTCCGTATTCAATTTGAACCAGCCATGATCTGGTGGTATCCAGCGGATCATTCTCTGTGAAGGAGACCTGATTAGTTGTGGTTGGTAAGCCATCTGAGATGTAATCTCACCCATTGCCCAAGAATTAATTCCTTGGGTAGAAGTTGCCCTTGGATAATATGCATATTCCGAGTCCGCCACATAACCCAGAGGCCAGCTAGAAAACGTTGTCGCCAAACAGGTTCCACCAGCTGTCTGCACTGGCCAGATATCCATTCCACAAAATTGCCTTGATAGAACTCAGGACCGCCTGTGGGGCCTCTGATTCGATTCCAAAACCAGTGAATAGCTCGACAGTCCCGAAAGAGATGGAACACCGCTTCATCAGCTTCGCCGCACCTCTGGCATAGAGGGGATGGAGCTAAATTATGATGGAACCGCTGGAGCTGAGTAAGAAGTCGTTCATGAACTCCCAGCCACAAAAGGTAGTTGAACTTTTGAGGACGCTGTAACTTCCAGATCCATTTCCAGGGAACCTCCTCTTCATGAGGCGAAGATCGTAAGACTGAGAACACTCCATTACGGCTATGGCTCAAGATCAGGGTATCCGGTCTATTTGTAAACGAGATAGGAGTACCCGTTATAATACTCTGGATGTGATCAGGAATAGCAGTGGAAAGGGAAGCATAATCCCAACTCTGATTTATTCGTACCTCAGAGACTCTAAGGTTCAAATCCACTTGGGAAATAAACTCAAATGAATCTGCCAGGGGACCATCACCACACCACCAATCATGCCAAAAGCTTACTGAATCACCATAACCAAATCTCCATTTTAGCCCATCCTGTAGCGCCGTCCAGCCCTTCAAGATTCCCCTCCAAGTGTATGAGTCTTTTTTAGTCTGCCCAACTTGAAGAAGGCCCCGGTGCTTCAAGTACTTTTCATCAAGCATACGGCACCACAAGTTGTCCTCTTGCAGTAACAGCCTCCACGTCAGTTTAGAAAGGAGGGCTAGGTTTGCTTCCTTGGCTTGCCTTACCCATAGTCCACCCATAGCCTGCTTCTTGCAAATGATTTGCCAACTGACTAGATGCAGTTTCCGTGCTTCAGGGGTAGATCCCCATATGAAATCTCTATTCAGTTAATTAATATGATGGCAAACCATATCTAGTAAGTGAAAACTCTGCATCGTATAGACAGGAAGTGCGGAGGTGACAGATTTAACAGGAGTAGTTCTTCCTGCCAGCGAAAGGAATTTTGTTTTCCACCCCGAGAACTTCGTCTACATCTTCTCCAGGACCAGCTGAAAAACTTCCTTTGATACCCTCTTATGGACTAAGGAAAGCCAAGATATTTCCCCAGATTTATGATGATCCCCATACCACAAATAGCCGCAGTTCGCCGTTTTCCCTGGAGGATTCGAGGATAGGAGAATCTTTGATTTGGAATAGCTAACTCTCTCCCCCGAGGCTACACATAACTTATCCAAGATCTTCTTGATAAGTTCAGCTTGTTTCACAGTTGCTGACACAAAAAGCATAAGATCATCCGCGAAGCATAGATGGGAGATTCCAAACCCGCCTCTCGTGACTACAATTAGCTACCATTTCTTAACAGAGAAGGCTCAGTGTATATAGTGGGACAGCAGCTCCACACACAAAATGAATAAATAAGGTGATAGAGGATCTCCATGTCATAATCCCCTCTTTGCAAGAAAAGCATCAGACTTCGCCCCATTCCAGAGTAACGAGAAAGACACATTGGTAACACACATCATAATAATTCTTATGAGCTTTAGGGAAAACTAAAAAAAATTCTAAGGTTTCAACCAGGAAAGCCCAAGACAGCTAATCATAAACTTTCTCCATGTCAATTTTAATGGCCATAAGCCCACCTCTCCCTTTCCGCTTATGTTTATCAAATCTAATGAGTTTTGTACATACCCTTCACACATTTGGACATAGTCATTAAGGAATGGATTGCTCATAACAAAGTGGTCAGAACCCCAATAAACAAAATCTACAATTACGTCCTTATGTGCACAATGATACAAGGACTTCAAATTGCTTTGCAGTGCTTGATGAAATGCTTATATGGGATGGATATGAAATTTAAAGAACTATGCCTGTTCTGATTACTTAATCATGATACATACCCTCTTTTTTAGAATTTTATAAATCTGTATGTATCTGTGTTACGAAGTTTTGGTCTCATTATGACTTCTATTGGTATTCTCTTTCTATCTACTATAAAGACAAACATGAAGAACTTGGGCCATAGGGTGGCTTTTGAAGATGCAAGTTTTCATATGTCTGTCTCTCCAAATTATCTTCGTATTTTGCATTCCTCTTCTTCAAGAAATGGGACCACTCATGATGGTACACCCCTTTTTTATTCAGCTGAAGTTGGTCATAACCGAACAGGCAAAAGAAAGTAACTTGACATTGCACTAATTGGTTTATGCTCTATCAATCTTGGTGTATCTACCATGTATATATGGTGCATGTTACTTAGATTAACATGCAGTTTTTTGTTTAAGAAAATAGTCTGAAACTGCATATGATAGTAGAAACAATAGCTTATGGAATTCTATTTTTTATGGCTGTATCATTGCTCAAGGGTGGTATGTTTGGTTGCCAATAGACTACAATAAATCTAAAAATTTAGTTAGTTAGATATTTGCTTTACCAACACTTCTTTATTTATGTCGGGTGCTTAGTTTAGGTACTTTCCAAAGTAGAGAAGCTCGAACAAGGATGAAAGGTACTTTGAGCAAGGTTCGAAACTTCGACTTCGCCTATGACTTCGCTCACTTAAAATTCGGATTTAATTTGAGGGAGTTAACTTCGACAATGGAAGTTTGAAAAAAATTCGCCAGTGTACGGAAGTTTACGGGATTTCACTTTAAATGCCAGAAACTCAAGTTTCTTCGTAGAGTTGCTAGAACTATACTTAATCATACAACAACAATGCATAAAACTCATGTCACCGGAGGATATTCCGAATTTTAAGTATATTACTAGCATAGGTGAAGTTTCACTAGAAGTTTAGTCGAAGTTTGCTCAACTTCCACGAAACATAACAATTTTACTTCATGTTTTATTAACTTTCATCGATGTTTTCGAAGTTCGGTCGAAGTTAGCCGAAGTTGAGTTGAATTTTTGCAATTCTTTCGCTGCCTTTGAACTTCACTTCGCTCACCTCAAAATCGACAAACTTCACCCGAACTTCGGCGAAGTTTGTCGATTTTTTAAACCATGACTTTGAGACTTTTATATTTTCTTTTATATTTGTTCTTGCAGTTAAATGCTTGTGGAATCTCATCGTTCTACTTGAGTTTTCATATTGTATGGAGCTTCATTGGAAATTATTCTTTTTAAGAAGTTGTTGACTTGTTGTTTACTATGTGGCTTCCAAAAATCATCTTTAATTACTTTTTCCAAACATTTTCTATACCTAGAAAACACCAAAGAGAGTACAGGCAACTTGTGTCTTTTAAGTCTCATCTTTGAGCATCTACATATAGTCTATATTGAATTATTTAGCTACTATAATTAAATTATATACTAGATGATTTATACTTGCAAGGTAGTCAAGATGTTATTTATGTTGGGTTTTGGGGTTCAAAACACAGCGAAAATTTTAAAATTTTATTTTCAAAAACCACAACAAGATCAAATACATATTCAATTAAACCGATTAACAAAAAGTAAATCGTACCTCAATTGCTAATTTCCTTCTCTGTGTTGATCGATCTCCAAGACATTACCACAGACGAACGTTCTCTATCAGTAATTCACACACGAACTGCGACTAGATTCCGAGTGCTAAACCAAGAGAGAACGCGAAAATAATTTTCTGTTCTCCCTAAAACACAAGAATGACTAGAAAACCTATTTCGTTTTCTAAAAACGAATATTAGATTCCAACCCTATTTCCTCCTGTAATGTAAATTCATTTAACACGCCTATTTATACAACCCTTGTATAAAGCCGGGCAAGTGAATTACCATCATACCCCTACTTAAAGTGGTATAAATATGACACATCTTATGGATTTTTATGTTACGAATTTTATCATATAAAATTTATTGTTCCGAGTCATTAAAAATCTCGCAAAGTAATTCTTTATGTGCAATCCAGTAGGTGCATGCAACGTTGGTAGTAAACCAAAACCATTTTGGTACACAAGTCATAAGTGGTCTCTAGCAACGCATTATGACTACCAAATTACACGAAGATCAAAATTGAGACAACCTAATCAATAGTGTATATCGTATCATTTTGTCGTACGATATCCTTTGATCAAACACAAGGCATGAAAAAGTCACCCTTAATGTTCAATCGAGCTAATCTCGATCTCTAGGTAGATTAAGAACATCTAAGTGACATTAATCATATCAATTCACTTGGACTTGGGCATTTATTAGTATAATATATCGAGGTATCCATCGATATCTCTCTATAAACGAGAAGGACAAATTTCATCTTGATTACACACTACCTCACATTATTCATATCGTAACCAATCACAACCTTTATAATCATCCAGTTAAAGACAATGTTTGATTGTGTCAAATCACTATGATCATAGTGTTGCAGTCTGTTGTAATCTCAAGTTAGAGGACTAAATGATATACCTATCATGAGTAACACCTATGACTTAATCCATTTGGTGTTCTCACAGAGGGTCGGTCCAGTACATTGTTCTCTAACAGGTACTAATGATTTTAATTCGTATCCTTATACGTATGATCATCACGTGACCATCAATCAAAACTCACACTTAATTCATTATAGTTCCCAGTATAATGATCGACTACAGACATTTAAGATATTTCAGTAAACATTCATGGATCCTATTATAATGCAAACATGGAAACCAATTTCAATAATGAACAACAAATAAAATCATTTATTTTATTAACCAAAATAGTAATAGAAACAATGTTCATAAGATTGAACTAGGGCACATGCCCCAACAATTTAGCCATTGGACATACAATACTATATGAATTATGCTTGGAAGAGTCTCGACATGTAATGGTTTCAATTACTGAAGAGCTTGGACAGAATCATGAGAGAATTTTAGCAAGATGGTATGCGAACTGCAAAGAAAATAATGTAGAGAAAGCTCTTTTTGGTTGTAGGTTCTTTCTTGTGTGTATTAGTAATGTTTTTTTCTGATGAAGTTGCATTGTGTATTAATAATGTAGATTAAATTTCATTCTTATGTTATGTATGGGCAAAATACGAACTTTAGCAACTATATGCCAAGTGATTCCAAGCATCTTGTTGAATGTGTAAGGGCTTTTGCAAGTGTCCAGGTCAAGTGATTCATTTTTGTTGTGCAATTACATTCAAGATATTACTCATTGTTAGAGAGATTTGAACTTCATTGTTGATCACTTGCCTGTAGCCCCTAATGACATCCAAGTGCACAAATTGGTCTTTTATCATCAGCTTTTAACGTCAAAAAATTTGGGTTAATGCAGTACCTTATGTTTTGTGTTAAAGATAGGTCACATTATTTCCTATAATACTTCAATCATTTGATATTGAACATTTGATTCTTTTATTTTTCTACGGGAAGGAAAAATGTCTATTTTCCTAATTTTCAAGCACGATTCTCTCCAGCAATTAATAAGATTCAAAATAATAGCTAAATATGCAGTTAGCTAGTTGAATTTGGATAGGTAGTCCTAGTGTTAGAAATGGCTAACCTGTGGAACTTTGTTTCTTTTGCCATAGGCAGCAGTGCTAAAGAATGTCCAGCAGTGCGGGAAATTTCTCTGAGAAAATAGTAGTTTCTTTGTGTTGTTTCCCATCCATGAGAGAGCATCGATCTCTTTCACAAAAGCCCCTTCGAAAGGAGTTGTCTCCGAGTTACCTCTAAAAGGAAGAGGGTCTTCAAATGCTGCAAGAAGGGCCCAGATGGAGCTCAATTCTAGCCTCTACAGACGCGGAGAACATGAAAGGCATGGAGAAGAATCAGAACCAGACATGGCAAAAGCACAAGTTTCAAGTTATTGTTACACTTTGTTAATGAAGATCGCAAAAGATCTCTATTTACCTTCATCTGTTTTGCAATTAGTGGCACACCTGATGAAGCAAGCAAGCGGTTTGCACATTTTCCTGAGAAATCACAGGTACAGAAACATCATATCTAAACCATGAATGTTCGAAGAGGTATTGGAAGAAGCAAAAGAAAGACGGCGAGAAGCGGAGAAAGGCAAAAAATTGATAACTGATGATGATTTAATTTGTAATAGCAAACTAACTTAAACAAGACATGACAAGAGCATTGAAATTACTGTCAATTTATTTGCACTTCGTAAAATATTTCTAAGAACATGTTATACAATGAATAGGATAACATCCATAGAAGATTAAATTTAATATAGGCATCAACAAGTAGCATATACAGTAGCAATATGCAAAGAAAAAAATAACAGCTCGAGAAGAAATATAAATCCCGCTCAAAACAGCAACAGGAAGATAAAATTATGAAAATAGACACATCACAATCACCCAAGTCAAACTAGTAAATAAACAAGAAAAAAGCATTGTGGCGTGCACTAACCATTGTGTGCAATAACAATTGCATCAAAATGGCCCTGGGGTTTTCCATTCTCACTCAAGTGCCACATTCCATTAAATGCCTCTAGTTTACTTATCCAGCAAGGTCTCACCACATTTATCAACTGAGCCTGCATCAATAGTCATATGTTGTTTAGTGGTGCTGGCAATAACAATAACAAAAACAGGCGACCTTAGTTAGAATTATGTAGATCCAACGAGGGATATCTAAATATACTAACTCAAGATGCTTGAGCAAAATATCACAAAGCTTAAAGTTGTCAATAGTCAGCATCAGAAAGTTAAGAGTAGTCGTTTTACAAAGGCATTGCCTAAGATCATATGGCGGATAATGGAAACCTACCAGCTACCAACAATTTACCATTGGCTATCTTCTAATTTACCCATGCATTCTTTTGTGTTTGTAATTTTGTAAGCTAATTAATCTGATACCTAGCACAAACATGAGGCTCCAATTATTATTGCACGGTCCAAGGAAGGATCAACATGACATGCATAACATCAGCAGACTTCTGACCCATGCATTTTTTTTGCAGCTAGGCTATTAGTTCGAATACTAAACAATTCACAACAGAGCAACCCAAATAATGCAATGATAGCTTCCCTTTTTTTTGCACATAATTTTTTCATAGCTACTAAACAATTCACCTCCTTGAATTAAACCAGAGTAGATGCTCAATAAGGAGTTGTGTGGGTTAGGCGCACGACATCAATTTCGTTTCCCCGCGACACCAAAACTTCTGGCCACTTGTGGTCTTTTTCCGTAATCCCAGGGCTTGTGGGACTAATCAGACAAAGTGTCTGGATACTCGTGGTTACTCAAAAAAAAAAAAAAACAGAGTAGATGCTCAAGAAGGCTTCACTACTATCAGAAATTAAGAGGCTCTAAATAATTTGACACTCAACATGCTCATGTTTAATAAATTATTCAGTACCGTTAAAGGTGGAGGCCCATGCCTTGGTTTAAACAAAATCCATAAAAGTTTTTTGCTTTGAGAAAATTAAAATAATTGTGATATAAAATCACTGACTATCTACAACTATTTGTAAAGTATGTAAAAACATTGGAAATAAATTTTGATGTTCGGAAAATTTGTCATGGAACAGTGGAACACATTAAGAAGTAAAACCAACTAGTACATAATTTCGGTCAACAGATCAATAAATCATTCAATGCTTTGCTTACTACCTCTATTGATTGATGGGAGATATATAGCAACAAGCATTAGTCACAATACATATAGATTTTCTCTTGAATATAAATAACTTCACATAATTAATCAACTATTAGTGGTTATTTCACACATACAAATGACTCTGAGATACAAATTTATTCATTGAAAGAAAAAACACAAAGAATCAGAAAAATAATAGTATATCACATAGATTATTAAGAGCTTGCCTTTGAAAGAATTGAATCAGCAAGCGGCCGCATTCCATTAACTCCTATATATCTTGGCGATGAAGATGAGTCTGGAGTAAAGTGACCACCTGCTTCAAGCACTCCAATTGGACCATTCCACCCACGAATAAGACCACTCTCTAACCATCCATCAACAAGCTCAGAAAACCGATGGTCAGTCACATTGAAAAATTGAGCTGCATGATCAAAGATCAATGGATGTGGATCAACTACTCTTGTTCCCATTCGTCCACCCAAACCATGAAGACCCTAAAATAGATATCCATGGTGAGAACCCAACAACATTTTTTTCATGTTAAAGAGTAAAGTTGCCTTCAAGAAAAAAAAAAGAGTAAAGTTCAGTCTTCAAATCATAATATTAGAGCCGATTAGCCTCTACCTAAAACTCTGCCTACGACATAAGAAATCAAGCAAAAACAACAGTTTCTATTCAATTAACTGGTGAAATCAAGAGGCATTTGATGTAGGATTGCAAATCAGTTCCCATTGTTTTTCTATTATATGCCCATCAACTAATCTAAGTCACCGGTAGTGGCCCTACTTGAATGAACCAATTGAGAGGCATCCAAGTTAATAACATGCTTGATGCTTCATATTATGGTTTAGAGACCTAGTAGTAATTCTTTGTCATTCTAGTATGTTCTTACAGTTAGGAAAGAATATAAATAAGGGAGAGAAAGGTATGTGACGCTCTAATGAATTGCCTTGTGAGAATTCTCTGTTTAGAAGGTTTTGTGAAATCTCTTGAAAGTCTGTCACTCTGTTCTTGTTCATTGTAATCCTCTTCTTTTGATCAATCAAGTCCAAGTACAATTAGTGACCCTATCACAAATACATATAGTTCAGAAAAAAAAAAAAAAAAAAGTCACCAAACAACAAAGAGAGAATTATTATGCTTCTGAAAATCTACTCCACTTTCTTAGAAACCAATTGGGAATTAAGGTTTCTCTAAAAAAATTCGTGCTTTTTTTATAGCCGAGCTTATCCAAGCCGCCGCCGTTGACACCGAACTGATGATGGGTCCGACTAATCCCTTAGCGGGTTAAAAGAATTAGTGCAGTTGCTGCGAATCAAACTCATCACTTCTGCCCTCTTCGAAACTACTGCACCACACACCATGGGGTGCAACTTCGTGCTTTAATTAAGAACCCCCCATAATTTAAAACTCACAAAACCAATCCCCATTATGAAAAAAGACACGAAAGAATCAATAGCACAAACTATCGAAATCAATCGATCAATCAATCAACCAATAGAGGAAACTCACAGTATCAAACACGGTGGACCGAATCCCACTCTTCTCCAGAAAGAGTGCGCAAATGAGGCCCGACATTCCGCCCCCAATTATCGCAACAACAGGTTCATCCGCCAATTTAGTTTTAAACACTACTTGCTCCTGATTGAACGATTTCTTGAGAATCGACCTCCGCGAAGTCCCGTACGAAGATATCCGGGGATTTCTGCGAGTGGGTTTGTTGCTATTGTTGGGTGGAGTGGACTCAGCTCTGCAGAGGTTTTTGGTGGAGAAGAACGTGTTTGAGGGGGTTGGTAGTTTGAAGGCTCGAATGGCCGATGATGAAGACGATGATGGGGAGGCTAGCATGGCGAGTTTGAGTTCAGTGAATCTTTGTGCAGTTGAAGAGTTAGCGGATTTTTCTTTTTCTTTTTTCTTTATTTTTATTTCGAAACCGCGCACGACTCATCCATCCTAACGTAATGTGGGGCCAACATAGGGGCGGCCCTCCCACCCCAATTTTGTCAGCTCACTAGAATTGAACTTGAAATCTTGCTTTGAAGGATTAAGTCTCTTATTACTTGGACCAAACTAGTTGTTGCTGATTTTTCTTTAGACAACATTTAACTTCACTCCATTTTTCTACAGGCGACTATTTTTTCAAAAATGTATGAACAAATTACTCTAAAAAATACGGGGTGAATGGAAAAAATTGAGATAGGAGAACCGCCTCATGTATAAGCCCGACAATGCTCAGCATGGATTAATCGATGCGGTTGGCGTCGTACACCACTTGCGAAAAAGAAATAGGAACTAACTATCTAAGTCGATGATGTGTCAGCTGGACTTCCACGAATCATCATCACTGAGTTTTCTCAAGAAGACGAAATTGAGAAGCTCTTGAAGTAGCTACATTTTCTCTGCATGTTATTCTCCTACTCAAGGTATTAATAACCACGTTTGCTTTGTTTGGGTGGTACTGTAGAGTGAAATCATAATCCTGGAGAAATTCGAGCCATCTACATTGTCTCGTATTCAATTCACTATGGATAAACAACTATTTAAGACTCTTACTATTTAAAAATATTGTGAACTTCTCGTCGTACAAGTAATGCCTTCAAATCTTCAAGGCAAACATGCTTACTGCTAGCTCAAGATCATGAATTAGGTATTTCTTTTCATGAATCTTTAGTTGCCTCTAAGCGTAAGCTACAACCTTATCTTCCCGCATCAATGCATAACCCAAACATGAATAGGAAGCATCAATATAGACCAATGACTCTTTCCCCAATTTAGGTAATGTAAGAACAACCGTTGTAGTCAAACTACGCTTCAATGACTTGAAGGCACTCTTGCACTCTTCATACCAAACTAACTCAACATTTTTCTATGTTAGCTGAGTAAGTGGCAGAGTGATACGAGAGAAGCCCTCAACAAATCACCCGTAATAACCTGGTAACCCCAGAAAACTATGGATATCTGACATTGTGGTAGGAGTAAGCCAATCCTTGATTGCCTCAACCTTTGTTGGATCAACTGTTATGCCCTTAGCATTAACCACATGTCCAAGAAATTTGATATCTAAAGCTCAAAATTTGCACTAGCTGAATTCGGCATACATTCGATTATCCTTTGAAGTCTACAACATAACTCTGTGTGGTGTAAATGTTCCTCTTGAGTCTTGAAACATATCAACATATCATTGATAAGAGCGAGAATGAACTAGTCAAAATAGGGCTTTGAACACTATGTGTATCAAATCCACGAACATAGTAGGAGCATTAGTGAGCTCAAACAACATCAGTGTGAATTTGAAGTGCCCATATATCCTAAGTCATGATCCTCAATTGATGATTACCAGACCTTAAATCAATATTCGAGAAGTATCATGCACCCTTCAATCGATCGAATAAGTCATCGATCATGGGCAATAGATGTTTATTCATGATAGTCACTCAATTAAGTTGCCTATAATCAATGTGCATCCGTAGAGTTCCATTCTTTTTCTTAACAAAAAGAATCGGTGCTCCCCACTGTGACATATTAGGATGGATAAACCTTTTATGTAACAGTTCCTTAAGCTGAGTCTACAACTTATGCAATTCCTTCGGTGTAATACCATACAGAGGAATATATATAGGTTTGGTGTCAAAAATAAGATCAATAATGAATTCAATGAAACATGGTAGTGTAACTCCATGCAAGTCATATGGAAAAACTTTCAAAAATTCACAAAATATTGGAATTTCATCAATCTTCAATTCCTAACCTAGATCACCAATTCTAACAACCCCTGTCATAACCTCTAAATCTCTAGGAGTAGCTTACCTTCCTTGCAATTCATGAAGGATTATAGCCTTTATAGACTATAATTTCAGAAAATTTGGGAATATGAAAAATTACCCATTTATGAAACAATCTATATTGGCATGGTATGTTGGTAACCAATTCATCCCTAGCAGTGCATCATATTTCAAAAATTCCATAACCCTCAGATTAATTGGGAGCTCATTCTCCCTAGTTCTGACAACACATATTTAACAAATTAGTTTATGACAAATTTTCTCACTCATCGATGTGCTCAAAATCAACTATGTGCTAGCTGTAAAAGGTTTCGGTTTCAACTCATCAACCATTGCATCAGCAATAAAAAAAAAACTCTAAGACTAGCATCAATTAAAATATGCATATCCCGACCACATATATTTAAAACGTCTTCCACAAGCCTCCCCCATAGTCTCGCGATCTGCTTCAACCACTACATAAGTATGTCTTCATGTTGGTTGTAGTGTACTGCCACAAATGCTGACAGTTGGGTAGGACAATCCCTATGTATATGCATTACCTGCCCATATCAATTGCAAATCACTAAAGCCCTCGGTGATACCCCACTACCGTATAGAACCTACACATATCCACTCAATTTTGACACCGACTACTTCTTACCATTGCCCTTACCCCAAACTAAAGCGATCACAAATGCGGTTTTGCTACTGAAGCCTGTGAAACATGTGGAACAGGTGCACTAATGTATGTCGTTCAGTCGACCCTATTAGTGTAGCGGTAACGACTCTACATGTACTCCTTTGTCTCTTCGTAGGACGAAAATACACAAACTCCTAGGTTCTCCGACTCCCAAGTTATTAGGGAACTAGTGGTGGAATGGGTACTACCCTTGATGGTTTAGTCAACATAGCTATCTCTACCTCCATTACACTTTTTAAGAAAAAAACGAGGATGAGAAGAGACAATAATTCGTATCTTATAGTTTTGTCCATGGAGAAACATATCAATTTTGTTCTCCTCCAACTTTAATATCTAGGGAGCCAACCCACTCAGCTCCATGAATATATGTTTATACTCCTTCACATTCATATTTGCCTGAGTAAGATTAATGAATTTAGCCCCTTGTTCCTAATTGATTTGGGAAAGTATTGCCTATAGAATATGGTCCTGAAGTGCGATCATTATGGTGAATGTGTTCCCTTCTCTCTCAAGAGAATTCCCACCACTTATGTACTGATTCCGTAACAATCCGTTACTTTAAGCTAGTGATTAATGTTAACCCAAAACCTAATTAGCCCGAGTTAGGCTCGTGGTTAAGTCCAACGTACCTCGATTAGCGTATGTTGGGTTTGTGTGATGATTTATGTTTGTATTATATATTTGGGTGAATTTATAGATTGTAGGATTAATAGAAAATCATTACAAGCCAATAATCGAAAAATAAATAATTAAATAATAATTTATCGGCACACCAACTGCGACGAGTAGATCATGAAATGAATATGCACACCCGAAAATACTCGTAGGCATCTCTGGTAAATTTATTGGTGAGAAAATACACGAAGTGTATATATTTATATATAATTGATATATAAATATATATAATTAAAACTATAAGTTTAATTTGAATTGTATGGATCGTTGAATCGCATCGAGATGAGCGTAAGTATTAATGACGTTAAGATGTGTGCCACTTTAGGACGTATCATTTTAACACATCATTCACTTGATCAACCTTGAGATAACACAATGTGTATCTCGAGAAAAACTCATACATATAAATCAAAACCTTCAAACTTATCCTCACTATTTCATTCGATTGATATAGAGAAAGATCAAAGCAGCTAAGGGTTTAGAAAGTTGAAGGAGATGATCTGGAGAGATTTTCCAATGGATAAGAAATGATTAAACCACTGTAGATTAGAGATCATCAATGTGGTAGGTTGGGTTAGAGTTTTTGAAGTTCAATTCAATGATATATGATGATTTCTCTATGAATTATTGTTGTTGATGATTGGAAAGTGGTTTATACCTCACTCGAGGTCCTCCCTAATGTGTGTGATGGAGTGTTTGACATTATTGTTGTGATTTGATAATGGAATAGTGGCTGCCACCTTGTTCAATATCGAGATAGTGCAGGGTGGAACGTGCTCTCTCTAGCAAAGGAGCACGCTCCCTTCATAATTTGTGATGAATTCAATATGTAGGCCGTGCCCCACCAAGTGTGGGAGTGCGTTCCCACCCAAGAAAACAACATTTTTGATGTGTTTTGATTAAAGTTTCATGAGGTCATAAGGACTAATTTAAGGGTTCTAAATGTAGGGTATTAGGCCTATATTAACCACAAATAGTTTGTGATAGGTTTTGGAACACCAAGAAAGCTTGAGTGACCCATAAAGTTAAGGAATTTGGAAACGATACCAAAACAAAAGTAAGTATGGATTCGCTTATTTATTAATGTTGCTTGGATATGTTAGTATATGTTGTTCATATAGTTTATGGATTAAATGGGGGACTATGTACACTATGATGTGTTTATTTAAATTGAATACAGTGTATGATGTGGTCGGCGAAAGTAAATCCTAGAATTAAGAATAGGTTATATTGGATATGGGTTTGATTCCTAGCCTATATGGTAAATCCTACTTAGTTAAACATGTTGCGTGGATTACATATTCACTAGAGGGTTTGGAATATAACCATTGAACATTAATGGATTGGCTAGATAGCACAATAGCCATTGTGTTGGTCTAACAATTACATTAATGGTGTCGGTGGGTAATCGATCCTAAATTTAAAAATGAAATGGGAATTACAGTTTAATAGTCATTGACAATTTGACTTGCATCTATTATTTATTGGATTATATATTTTTTCTAACCTGTTAGTTATCTTTGGTGCATATTATTTTTGCGTATTACTCTTGATTATTATATGTAATGTCGATGGCTTTGCGAGTCCTTATTTACTAAGCAAGTTGGAGTGCTCATCCCAAATTTAACATTTCGAGTTCTCAGCCTAACGTTTTAGCGAAGGGAAAAGAGAAGATTTATGAGTCTTACTATCTTCTCTATGATGTAATGAGTCTTTATGTATATATATATATAGTGTTTGAGTTACTTTGTTGTAAATAAACAGGGTTGAGAGTTTTGTAATCGAGTTTTGGGTTTTGATAAGCTCTATATTTATTTATATCTATCCCAAAATTTTTAAATTGATAATTATGGTTAATCAGAGATTAACATGGACTAATTATGGTTTTGGTTGCGAGTTGGGAGTTAAGGATCGATGAATTGAAATTTATAGGTAATCTTACTTTTCCTATGATGTGTGCCTAGTGTTGTGTAATATATATTATGTTATTTTACGAAATTCAAGTTAATCGAATAAATTTGAGATTTTACAGGGTTTTATCTCAAGATACATGTCGAAATGGGTCCAGGTAGAGTTAAAATATTGACTCGAACTATTTTTTTTGAATTTTGCAAAAAATAAGTAAAATTAAGTTTAAAAATTCAAATTTGAAGTTTAAATGGATTTAATGAGCCGACATGGAGATCTTGCCTCGATTAGCGTGTAAGTCGGGATTGGAAATAATGTGATATGAAATAAAATTTGTGTGAAATCTCGTTTAGAGTTTTGTGCTGATTAACGCTATTCGAGGTTGAGATTGGGTCCAAATTGGTGCAAGTTTGGTTAAGTATGACAAGAGGATTGGTCTGTAAGATTTTAGTATGTCAAGGACAGAGTTAATATTTTTGGATTTTGGTGTAACTAAAATAAGCGTTATGGAAGTTTTTTAAAGATGGATTGTTTTGTCGAGAGTTTTGCTCGATTTGGGAAAATATCGGATTGAAAACGAGCACTAGAAGTAAAAAAACGTAAAAATAGGGATTTTGTTTATTTATTAATGGTAAGGTTAAGGTTGCAAGATTATTAGGGATTAAGGTAATTTAGGCTGGTCAGATGCCCTAATTAGGTGGAGTCTAACAATGTTGGTATTAGAGCCTAAAATTCTAATTAAATCTTATTGATTTAGGTTTAGTAAGTGATTAGTTGGGAAGTAACGCGATGGAACAGAGATTAAAAAATTTTAAAACTTTATGATTTGTGTTATGTGTGTTTATTATTATCGAGAAATCGATGGATATAGCCTTGCTGAACCACTTTTCTTGCAATTTTTGTTATGGAAAACTATAAGTGAACAACATGAGCCAAGCCAGGGATCTATCTAGGATAATATGGATCCATAACGTGTGGATTCAAACATGTTTCAGAACATGGTAGGTGTCACCCCCTCAATAGCGAGACCCGAATAGGCTGGGCTGGGCAGCCGGTAACCTAGCAAATGACCGAGTTTCGGAGGACTCGGGTGGTTCCATGGAGGTTAGATGTTGAATCTAGGAGGGTTGCAGCATGGCCTGCAGTGACGAGAGCGTACAGTTGGGAAATTGTATGCGGCAGCGTGATGGGAATGCGCGCGTGGACGCATGGACGAGCGCGCGTGGGCGCGCGCACACGGACGAGTGCAAGGCGTGATTTTCCTTGGCACGGCGCCTTGGCACATCTTGGCGCGAGGCACGGGCAGACTTAGATACACGCCTTGGCACGAGGCACGGGCAGACTTAGGTACGCGCCTTGGCACGACAGCGGGCAAACCTTGGCACGTCTTGGCACGAGCGCGGGCACAGGCAAGACTTGGCGGAGTAAGTATGCACGTGCTTGGCACACGGAAAGTGTTGACAAATCTTGACTTGGGCGTTGACCTAAGTCAAAGTACGCTTGGTCGAAATTTTGATGTTTCCTATTGGAGTTGAGCAAACGGCTTAACATCTACTATAAGGAGAGGTGTGCTCTCTCCTTGGGGTGGCTTGGGCGGACTAGCAGGGACCCTCGAGCACGCCTTGGGCGCAATGCCAAGGCACGACCCATGGACGGACCATGGCGTCGGCCACCCTTCGAGCCGGTGGGACTCAACGGAGCCCCGGCTAGCACGGCGACGCGCCTGGGCACGAACGAGCACGTCCAGACAAGCCCCTGTCCCGTAGAGAACATGGGCCACGCCCCTTGTGGCGTGGCTAGACCAAGTCAAGACGGTTCCAAGCGGTTGAAGCCGCCTTGGTCATGGGCTGAAGCCATGACCAAGGCATGACCAAGAAGTCCCGAGTACTAGGAGCCTAGGCGAGAAGCTAGGCACCACAAGCAGTCCCTGTCCCGAATTCGAGGTAAACCGAAGGCTTGGGCGGACCAAGTCTTGGGCGGTTGCAGGTGGTTAGGTAACTACCTGGATCATGAGTGAAAGCATGATCAAGCCACGTTCCAGTAGCTTCAGGCACGAAGAGAATGTGCCTCTTGACTAGAAGGCAGTTATGGCGCGAGGTGGCAGCAAGGGGAGCAAGGCAGTTCGGCAACTGCCTTGACCACTAGGAGTGGTGTTTTACCCAGTCTAGACGGTTATGTAACTGATTGTAGGCTGGTCTATAAAGCCAAATGCAATAGGTGAGCAAAAAGGGAGAGGCAAAACAGGGCGAAAATGCATAGGGGTGCATGAGTAGATATATGCCTTGAGTTCCACTGTTGTATTCCCAAATTGAGAGCTAATAAAACATTTCCTTGTTGCCCATTGCATTGTTGTTGCTAGTGCTTGCTGTGTGTTTTGTTCTTCCGCATTGAGTATTGGTTGTGCTGAACTAGGGCGGTCCCTAGGCACCACAGGGTTGGGTTGAGAGTGAAAAATTCCTAGTGAAAAACCCCTCTTTCTTTGGCCCCGTGACAGTAGGGAAGATGGTAGAGTCGATGAATATCTTACAAGCACAGGCGATAGCTCAGGTATTGGTAGCCTAAGAAGTTCCTATTGCCACTCTAACTACTCTGGAGGAGCAGGTGACCTTTCCATTTTGTTTGAAAGTTGAATTGATTTGTGTAGTTCTGGTTTAGGTTGATTTAGTCATTGTTAATGGAATGTTATGGGAGGAAAGGCAGAAAGAGCTTGGTACCATGATATTGACAACCGAAATGAACAATCTGCGAGACGTACGAAATAAAGCTTGAGCTTATGTGACTATACAAACTGTTCAGCGTGAATCACGACGATATTAAGGCGTTGTGGAGTCATAACAGGGCTCAGGTTATGATGATAAGAAAAGGTTTCCATCCAAGTTTGACTTGAAATTTCAAAAAAAAAAATTAGAGGTAAGGGCCAAGGATCTTCGAGACACAGTCCAAATCAGATATTGGCATCTAGTCAGGAGTCTTTCGTAGGTAGTAAACCTACAGTTACATGTTTTGGCTGTGGTAAGAAGGGTCACATTACCCAAGATTGTCCTCAGAATTTGAGTACAGTTACATGTTTTGGGTACGGAAAGAAAGGACATTATAAGATTGCGTGTTCATGACTTTTAAAAGTATCCTCTTATGTGTCACGGTCTCAACAACATATCAAGGAACGTGTTTAGGTGGTGATTGAACGAGATTCAGATGCAAATTGTACTCTTATCAAAGGAAAGATTTTGATTTGTGGTTGCGTGGTGATTGAGTTTGGGTTAACTCCGATGTGAGTCCCTATTCATTTTGTACTCAACATAGCAATTGGGGTTAAGGTGGATCCTCACTTTAAGTGTGAGAAGTATGTTGTTGAAATCTCCAGACACAAGATGGTCATTGATCTTCGTGTGTTTGTGTTACTAGAGTTTGATGTGTTATTGAGCATGTATTAGCTAGCAGCTTTTCATGCACAGTTAAATTATTTCCATAAGATTGTGTTCTTTTATATTTCGGGTTGTTTGGTCTTTACATATATAGAAACATTGTCTAGATTGCCTTTGACCAGAGGTAGGCTAGTTACTGGTGAAGAAATGAAAACTCTTGCCGGATATTTTAGTACAGAGGCAAGACCTAAAATTAAGTTGAAGGTGTCGCTTGATAAAGGGTGTATTCACTTAAGCATCTCGGTATGAGGCGCACTAGTCCTTTTTGTAAAAAAGAAGGACGATAGTTTGAAGCTTAATATTGATTATCGATAATTGAACATAGTCACTGTTCGGAATAAATATCTATTGCATCGACATGTTGATTTGTTTGATCAATTGAATAGTGCTAAATTCTTTTATAAGATTAATCTTCATTCTGGTTATCATCAGTTGAGAGTTCGGGAAGATGATATGCAAAAACTGCATTCAAAGCCTGATATGGTCATTTTGGGTTTGTTGTTATGCCATTTGGGTGACTACGGCTGTAGCGACGTTTATAGATTTGATGCAAAGAGAGTTGAGATCGTACCTGGATCACTTTGTGATTGTTCATTGATGATATTTTGACATATTCCATGACTCGTGAGGATCATAAAAAACACCTCAGAGTAATTCTCTAAACTTTGAGAAATCATAGGCTATATGCTAAATTTAGTGAAACGGGTTTTAGTTGTCAGAGGTGAAGTTTTTAAGTCATGTGGTTAGTATGGAAGGAATTTTGGTGGATCCAGCCAAGATTAAAGATATAATTGGTTATCCTAAACCAATCAAAGCAACCGAGATACAAAGTTTTCTAGGTTTGATTGGCTATTATTGAAGAGTTGTGAAAGATTTTTCGAAGATAGCCGCACCTTACTAAATTAACACGAAAAATATTCTATTTATTTGATCAATGGAATGCGATGCTGTATTTTGGAAATTAAAAAAACGTTTGACTTCAACACTAATTTTTTATTGCTTGAATTAAATAAAAAGCTTATAGTTTATACTAATGCATCGAAAGTGAGTTTAGGTTATTTATTAATGCAGAATGACACGGTTGCTTACGTTTCTCGACAATTAAAGATTCACGAGAAGAATTAACTTATTCGTCATTTGGAATTAGCGATAATTGTGTTTGCTTTGAAGCTGTGGAGACACTATTTGTATGGGGAAAGGTTCATGCCATTTTCATATTATAAAAGTATGAAGTATTTGTTCTATAAGAAATAGTTGAATATGAGATAATGGCGATGGTTGAACATTTGAAAGACTTTTATTTTAGTCCTAAATACCATTTGGGTAAAACTAAAATTGTTGCTCACGCACTGAGCATGAGGAGTATTGAAACATTACAGGCAACTAGTCGATTAACTTACAAATATGACTTACTTGAAGAAGTCATAACTATGATTTAATCGGAGATTCTTGAGGCTGATGAATTGGTTTATGCTCAATTTAGAGTATAAACTATCTTTATTCAAAAAGTGATTGAATGTTATCAAAGTGATATAGATTATGAGAAGTTTAAGGGGTTTATTGATGACAATAATAATCCAGATTGGGCTGAGTCTGCAGATCAAAGTTTGAGGTTTAGAGGCAGATTGTGAATTCCATCAATGGTTGAGATTCGGGATGAGACATTGAGAGAATCTTATCAATTTAGATATAACATTTATTTTGGTAGGACAAAAATGTATCATGATATGAGGCGATTGTATTACCGGCTAGGAATGAAAGCTGATGTGGGTGACTATGTAAGGAGATGTGAGATTTGCCAACAGGTTTAGGCTGAACGGCGGAAACCTGGGGGTATGTCGTAGCTACTTCCTATTCCTAACTGGAAATGGGAGCATGTTGCGATGGATTTTGTTACTTATTTACCTATTACACAGAGGAAACATGACGCGTTCTAGATTATTGTTAATTGACTGACGAAGTCTGCTCATCTTTTTTCCTATGTTCATTTTGAATACCTTTGCACAACTGAGCTTGTTGTGTGAGCAAGAGATGGCTCGCTTGTTTGGAGTGTCATTGATGATAGTTTCTGATCGTGATGCTTGGTACCCATCAAGGTTGTGGCAGAGCATATAGGAATAGCTCGACACTCACTTTCATTTCAGTACTATATTTCATCCACGAATAGATGGTCAGACTGAAAGGTTGATCTGTATGTTGGAGGACATGCTCATGGCTTGTGTATTCAAATTTGGAGGTTCACGGGAATAACAAATACCTTTGTGTAAGGTCTGACAATAATATATAGTTGTAAATTGTGTACTGAAATGACTCGTTTTAGGCATGGTATGGGAGACCTTATCGTTCTCTTGCCGGTTGGGCTGAGTCGGAGGATTTTGACGGAGTTGGTGTGTTAGGGCATGTGCCCTAGGTCAATCCATTAACTGTCTTTATGAATACTTTTCGTTAATAAAATAGACGATTTCATTTGCTGTTTATTATAATTAATTTGCATGTTTGTATTATAATAAGATCCATGGGTATTTACAGAAATATCCTAAATGTCCTTAGTCGATCATTATACTGGGAACTATAATGAATTAAGACTAGTGTGAGTCTTGATTGATGATCATATGATGATTATACGTATATGGATACGAATCAAGATCACGAGTACTTATTAGGGAACAAAGTACTGGACCGACCTGCTATGAGAACATCACATGGATTAAGTCATAGTTATTTCTCATGATAGGTATATTTTTCAGTCCTTTGACTTGAGATTACTAGAAACTTCAACATTAGGAACACAGTGATTTGACACAATCAAACGTTGTCTTTAACAGGACGATTATAAAGGTTACGATTGGTTACTGTATGAGTAATGTGGTGAAGTTGTGTAATCAAGATAAAATTTGTCCCTCTCATATAAAAAGAGATATCCAGTGGATTCTTCGATGTGTTAGACTGTTAAAAGGCCTAGTCCAAGTGAATTGATATTGATCAATGTCACTTGGATGTTTACAGTCTACCTAGAGATCGAGTGACAATTCCATGCCTTATGTTTGATTAAAAGGATATCGTGTGACAAAAGGATGTTATATACACTATTGATTAGGTTGTATCGATTTGATATTCGTACAACTTGGGTAGTCATAATATCTTGGTAGAGGCCACTTATGACTTGTATACCAAAATGTGTTTTGGTACACTACCAACGTTGTATGAGCCTATTGGGTCGCACACTAAGAATGGTTTTGCGAGATTTTAAGATGGTTCAGAAAAATAAATTTTATATGATAAAATTCATGACAGAAACGTCCTTGTGATGTATTACACTTATACTTCTTTAAGTAGGGGTATATGTGTAATTTACTTAACCGTCTATATACAAAGGTTATATAAATAGACGCTTTAAGTTAGAACACACGCATGGAAGATTAAGGGTTGAAACTCTATTTTCGTTTCAAAGATGAATTAGGGTTTTCTGGTGATCTCTGGATCGTTTTGGAGAGAAACAAAAAGGTTTGGTATTCTCTCGAAGCTAGCACTTCGAATCTCGGTCGCTTTTCTTTGTTGACTGCTGGTAGAGGGCGTTCGTCGTTGACAGCACCTTAGAGATCGATCAACCTTCGGAAAGGTATATTACGACTGAGGCATGATTAAGTTTTCATGGTTTAAACGTTTTCAATGGAATTAGATTCGGATCCTATTGGGGTTTTGTCAAAATTGTTTTGTGATTTTCGCTGCGTATGAACCCCAAAAAACTAACAGTTGGGGCCACATATGATTCAAGATTACACTGAGGTTATTCAACAGATTCGTCTAATATTTAAAGCAGCTCAAGAAAGGCACAAAAGCTATTATGATCTATATTACCGGTTTATTGAATATAATGAAGGAGATTGGATTTATTTGAAAGTCTCCTCACACAAAGGCCATTACAAATTTGGAGTGAAAAGAAAGCTCTCTTTTAGATTTATGAGATCTTTTGAATTGTGAAACAGATTGGGAAGGTTGCTTATAAACTTGCATTTCCGCCTTAGTTAGACGGAGTTTATGATGTATTTCACGTGCCTATACAATGGCGGAAGGAACCTGATTATCATAACATAGTACATTGGAATCAGTTTGATTTGCAAGGTGATGTGTCATATGAAAATCAACCTTTATCGATTATGGATAAGGTCTTTCGAAATAAAGAAATTCCACTTGTCTTGGGTAAGTGGAAATTTCATGGTGATTCGGAGTTTACATGGGAATAAGAGGTGTATATGAGAGCATTTTTCGAATCTCTTATTGTCTAGGTAAATTCGGTTTCAATTTTAATTTTGAGGAAGAAATTCTATTAGTTGAGAAGATTTTCAAATCCCAAAATTCTTAAATTAGTAATTACGATTAATCAAGGATTAACGTACACTAATTATAGTTTTGGCTGGGAGTCGGGAGCTAAAGACCGATGAATTGAGATTTGCGAGTAATTTTACTTTTCTGTGATGTCTGCCTAGTATTGTGTAATATATATTTATTTTGTGAAATTCAAGTTAATCGAATAAATTCAAGATTTTATGTAGTTTTATCTTATGTGTCTAAGTAGAGTTAAAATATCAACTCGAACTATTGTTGAATTTTGCAAAAATTAAGTGAAATTAAGTTTAAAATTTGAATTTGAAGTTTAAATGGATTTAATGAGTCGACGTGGGGATTTTGCCTCGATTTGCATGTAAGTCAGGATTGGCGGTAGTGTGATATGAGATGAAATTTTATGCGAGATCATGTTTCGAGTTTTGTGTCGATTGACGACATTCGAGGTTGAGATTGGGTCCAAATTGGTGTGAATTTGGTTAATTATGGAAAAATGATTGGTTCAGAAGATTTTAATATGTCATGGACAAAATTAATATTTTAGATTTTTGGTGTGACTAAAACCAGTGTTATGGAAGTTTTATGAAAATAGACTATTTTTTCGAGACTTTCGCTCAATTTGGGGAAAAATCGAATTGAAAATGAGCACCAGAAGTAAAAAAACGTTAAAATAGGGATTTCGAGAATTAATAAATAAAAAGAAATTAAGTTGTTGACAAGCAACTAAGGGTTTATCAGTACATATATAAAAAACATCAAACCAAATGATCTCATTTCGTAAAGAACAAAATGTTTGGTTTATTTTCGTTCCCAAACCCTATCAATTTAGTCTCACGCTCGCAAAGCTCCCTTTATCCGATTTTTGCCTAGTTTTTTTCGCAACACTGTAAATCATCATGAGACGATCAGTTTGAGCTAAGTTTTCACCGTGGAAATGAAGTAGTTGGCTCGTAATTCGGTGAGTTCTCAATGCCAGACATTTCTCCACAATTCAATTTGAATTCTTGCGATTTTTCGATTTCTTTCTCATGGTATTGAGAGAAATTGCTAGGAATTGTTGTTAATTGGTATATTGGGTAAATTTGGATTAATTTGGGATAAATCTCATCGACGTGGGTTAGGGTTTTGATGAATTGAACTAATGCGATTAAGTTGATAACTATTTTAGAGAAACTTTTATAGTTGATATTGATTTACATTAGGTTTTTGGATGAATTTATTATTAATTTTTATCCAATTTAACTCCATGGGTTGTAGAAATATTTAGGTATTGGTATCAAGTAGTTTCATGGTGTTTGTGGTCGAGTTTTGAGGATTTTAATTGCAAAATAGCGATTAGGAGAAGTTTTTTTTAGTTCAAAATAAATAAAATTTGCCTAGTCGACAGGTCATATGGGAAAATTCATAACTTCTCCATCGGTAATCCGATTTAGGTGTTCTTTGAGTCTATGGAAAGTGGGGCATTAGTACTATAAGTTCTTTTTAGGTCATTATGGCAAATATCCAGGTTGTCAAGGTTAAAATGTTACCCCAAGTTGGATATTTAAAAGTTTGTTGAGACAGTTATGTAAATTAATATTTTTGGAAACTGTTATCAAGCATACTTTGATTGTTATTTTCATTGGGTTTTATGATATGGTTTCACTTAACGCTTGACCTATAATATAACTGGATATGTAGGAAAGCTACTGGAACTATTTTCAAGGTGATCTGACGCTTCGGGACCTCAAAAATTAAGCTTGAAGTTGCCTATTTATAACGTTAAGTAAATCCCATAGTAACTTTTATATTGCATGATTATAATTTCGTAAATTGCATTAATCCCGCATTTTGTTGTACATGCATACACGAGTTGGGAGGATAAGACATTTTGAGTCTCCTTATAGGGTCTACCTGACTGTATTACAGGTTAGAATAATTTAGTGTCTTCCTGACTATGTGCACAAGATATAGTAAGCTACCTAACTGTGTATTACAGGGTAGAACTTATAGTGTCTACCTGACTTTGTACAGGGTAGAACTATATTATGCTTGAGGGGCTAGAGTCACTGATACTTTGCATAATGTGATTATCATGAGATCACATTAAACCATATCATACTTCAATATACTCGAGGAATGAAACTCGTTAGGTTATTCTCCCAGAGCATGAGTCCTTATTACTGTTTACTTACCACTTTCGGAGGACGTCAACTGATTGTGGTCGGATAACATAAACACGATGGATTCATGGTTGTATTTAAATTCCTTGGATTATATTGTTCATTCAAATTCCTTAGATTATTATGCATTTGATTACTACAAGTGTACTGGATAGTGAAAGATTTACTTATCTGACATTATCGAATTTTATAATTAGGTGGTGACAGGTTTAGCGGCGACAAGGGAAAAAGGAAGCATTCCGACTGTTTGTGACTTGCTTCATTCTTTTCTCTTTGTATATATTATTTTTGATATATTATATTATATAAATTGGTTTTTGGGTTCTTGTGCAGTTAGGATCTCTTTTAAAATTGTTGAAATGGTTTTGGGACGGATCAGAATACTATGGAGCTAAGGTAATATTAGTTTAAGGATTTTGAAAACCTGAAATAAGTTAGAATGAATATATAAACTATTGATGCAATATATATTGTTATGGGTGGATAGTGAGTCCTTCGGCATTTTCACTAAACCGAGCAGGTTTTGTTGAAAATTTCTGAAAGCGGGGTTTTCCGGAGTAGGCTTAAAAATAGAGGAGGTATTATCGAAAAAGTTTACGGAATTTTAAGGATAATGTAATCAATCTAAATGAATTTATGAATTTTGATATTTAAGATTTATTTTAGAATCCTTTGTAGTTATTATATTTTATATTTGGTAAGTAAAACGAATTGATTTCGTTGATTTATTAATGGTGATTATTAGGGATTAAGGTAATCCAGGCTAGTCTGATACCCTAATTAGGTAGAGTTTGACAATGTTGGTATCATACCTAGAATTCTAATTGAATCTTGTTGATTGAGGTTTAGTGAGTGATTAGTTGGGAAGTAACGCGATGGAACATGGATTAAAAAGTGTTAAAACTTTATGATTTGTGTTATGTGTGTTTATTATTATCGAGATATTAAAGGATATAGGCTTACTGAAGCACTTTTCTTACAATTTTTGTTGTGGAAAACCACGAGTGGACAACATGAGCCTAGCTAGGAATCTGGCGAGAATAATACGAATCCACGATGCGTGGATTCATACATGTTTTAGAACATTGTAGGGAAGATGGTAGAGTTGATGAATATCTTACGAGCATAGGTGACGACTCAAGTATTGGTAGCCTAAGAAGTTCCTATTACCACTCTAGCTACTTTGGAGGAGTAGGCTACCTTTTCATTTTGTTTCAAAGTTAAATCGGTTGTTGTAGTTCTGGTTCAGGCTGATTTAGTCATTGTTAATGGAATGTTACGGGAGGAAAGGCAGAAAGAGCTTAGTACTATGATATGGACGACCGAAACGAACACTCTACGAGATGTTTGGGATAGAGCTTGATCGATGTAACTACACAAACTCTTCTGCGTGAATCACGATGATATCGAGATGTTGTGGAGTTATAACAGGGCTCAGGTTATGAGGATAAGAAAAGGTTTCCATCTAAGTTTGACTTAAAATCTCAAAAAGAAAGAAGATTGGAGGTTAGGGCTGAGGATTTTAGAGACAAAGTCCAAATTAGAGATCAACACCTAGTTAGGAATTTTTTGTAGGTAGTAAACCTATAGTGATATTTTGGGGGTAGTAAGAAGGGTCTCATTAGCCGAGATTGTCCTCGGGATTTGAGTGCAGTAATGTGTTTTGGCTATGAAAAGAAAGGACATTATAAGATTGCGTGTTCATGACTTTTATGAGCTTCCTCTTATGTGTCACGGTCTCAACAACATATCAAGGGACATGTTTAGGTGGTGAGTGAACAAGATTACGATACAAATCATAATCTTATCAAATGAACGATTTTAGTTTATGGTTGTATAGTGATTGAGTCTGGGTTAACTCCGGTGTGAGCCCCTATTTATTGTGTACTCAACATAGTAATTAGGGATAAGATGGCTCCTCACTTTATGTATGAGAAGTGTGTTATTGAAATCTCCAAACACGAGATGGTCATTAATCTTCGTGTGTTTGAGTTACTGGAGTTTGATGTGTTGTTGATAATGGATTAGTTAGTGGCTCTTCATGCATAATTAGATTGTTTCCATAAGACTGTATTCTTGTATATTTCAGATTGTTTGGTCTTTACATATATAGAAACATTGTCTAGATTGCCTTTGACCAGAGGTAGGCTAGCTGCTGGCGAAGAAATGAAAACTCTTACTGGAAGTTTTAGTACAGAGGCAAGACCTGAAACTAGGTTAAAGGAGTCATTCGATAAAGGGTGTATTTATCGAAACATGTCGCCATGGGGCATACTAGTCCTTTTTATGAAAAAGAAAGACGATAGTTTGAAGCTCTATATTAATTATTGACAATTGAACATGGTCACTGTTCAGAATAAATATCTATTGCAGTGAATTGATAATTTATTTGATTACCTGAATAGTGCCAAATCTTTTTATAAGATTGATCTTCATTCTGGTTATCATCAGTTGAGAGTTCCGGAAGACGATGTAGAAAAGACTGCATTCAGAGCCAGAGATGGTCAATTTGGATTTGTTGTTATCTTATTTGAGTTGACTAAGGCTCCAACGATGTTTATGAATTCGATGCAAAGAGTTCTTTGTAATAGTCTTCATTGATGATATTTTGGATTTTCTGAGACTCGCGAGGATCATGAACAACATTTCAGAGTTATTTTCCAAACTTTGAGAAATCATAGGCTTTATGCTAAATTTAGCGAAGATGAGTTTTAGTTGTCTGAGGTGAAGTTCTTAAGTCATGTAGTTAGTACAGAAGGAATTTTGGTGGATCCAACCAAGATTAAGGATATCTATGGTTATTTAGAACATATCAATGTGACAGAGATACAGAGTTTTATGGGTTTAGTTGGCTATTATTGAAGAGTTGCGGAAAATTTTTCTAAGATAGTTGGCCTTACTAAATTAACTCAGAAAAATGTTCCATTTATTTGATCAAAGGAATACGATACTGCCTTTTGGAAATTGAAAAAAATGTTTGAATTCAACACTAATTTCTGTATTGCTTGAATTGAAGAAAGGGCTTACAATTTATACCGATGCATCGAAAGTGAGTTTGGGTTATCTATTAAAGTAGAATGCCAGTGTGGTTGCTTATGTTTCTCAGCAATTAAAGATTTACGAGAAGAATTATATTATTCATGATTTGTATTTATTGGCAATTGTATTTTCTTTGAAGTTGTGGAGACACTATTTGTATGAGGAAAGGTTCATACTATTTTCATATCATAAAAAATTGAAGTATTTGTTCTCTAAGAAAGAGTTGAATATAAGACAATGATGATGGTTGAACATTTAAAAGACTTTCATTTTAGTCTTGAATACCATTTCGGTAAAGCTAACGTTATTGTTGACACACTGAGCATGAGGAGTGTTGAAACATTACAGGTAGCTAGTTGATTAACTTACAACTATGACTTAGTCAAAAAAGTCATCACCATGATTTTGTCAGAGATTCTTGAGACTGACGAACTATGCTCAGTTTAGAGTACAAACTATTTTATTACAAAAAGTGATTGAATGTTATCAAAGTGATGTGGATTATGAGAAGTTTAAGGGGTTTGCTGATGACAATGATAATAATCCAGATTGGGCTGAGTCTGTAAATCAAAGTCTTAGGCTTAGAGGTAGACTGTGAATTCCATCGATGGCTGAGAGTCGAGATGACATATTGAGAAAATCTCATCAGTCTAGATAAAACATTGATCCTGTTAGGAACAAAATATATTATGATATGAGGCGATTGTATTGGTGGTCAGGGATGAAAACTGATGTGGGTGACTATGTAATGAAATATGAGATTTGCCAATAAGTTAAAGCTGAACGACGAAAACCTGGGGGCGGCCGCTTCCTATTCCTCCCTGAAAAGAGGAACATATTGCGATGGATTTTGTTACTTATTTACCTATTACTCAGATGAAACATTCTAGACTATTGTTGATGGACTGACAATGTCTGCTCATTTTCTTCTTATGTTCATTTCGAATACCTTTACACAACTAAGCTTGTTAAGTGAGCAAGAAGTGGCTCGCTTATTTGGAGTGTCATTAACGATATTTTCTGATGGTGATGCTCGGTATACATCGAGGTTATGGCAGAGCATCTAGAAATAGCTCGACACTCAGTTTCATTTCAGGACTGTATTTCATCCACGGGTGAATGGTCAGACTAAAAGGTTGATCTATGTGTTGGAGGACATGCTCAGGGCTTGTGTATTCAGATATAAAGGTTCATGGGAAGAATACATACATTTATGTACGGTCTCTAATAATAATAGTTGTAAATTATATATTTAAATGATTCCGTTTTAGGTATGGTATGGGAGACCTTGTCGTTTTCCTGCCAGCTTGGCTGAGCCGGAGGATTTGACGGAGTTAGGGCCACATATGATTCGAGATTATACTTAGGTTGTTCAGCAGATTAGTCTAAGATTTAAAACAGCTCAAAAAAGTCGTAAAAGTTATTATGATCTCTATCACCGGTTTGTTAAATATAGTGAATGAGATTGGATTTATTTAAAATTCTCCTATAGCAAAGGCCATTACAAGTTAAAATTGAAAGGAAAGCTCTCTTTTAGATTTATAAGATTTTTTGAATTGGGAAACAGATTGGGAAGGTTGCTTATAGGCTTCCATTGTTGCATTAGTTAGCCGGAGTTCATAAATATTTCACGTGCCTATACTCTTGTGGAAGGAACCTGATTCTCATCACATAGTATAATGGAATCAATTTGATTTGAAGGGTGGTGTGTCATATGAGAATAACCCATATTGATTGTGGATAGGAAGGTCTTTCGAAATAAAGAAATTCCACTTGTCTTGGGCAAGTGAAAGTTTCATGGTGATTCGAAGTTTACATGGGAATGAGAGGTGTACATGAGAGAGCATTTTTCGGATCTCTTATAGTCCAGGTAAATTTGGTCTCAATTTTAATTTTCAGGATGAAGTTCTTAGTAGTTGGGAAGATTGTCAAATCCCAAATTTTTTAAATTGGTAATTATGGTTAATCAGGGATTGACGTAGACTAATTATGATTTTGGCTGCGAGTTGGGAGCTAAGGATCGATTAATTGAGATTTACGGGTAATTTTACTTTTTTTGTAATGTGTGCCTAGTATTGTATAATATATATATTATGTTATTTTGTAAAATTCAAGTTAATCGAATAAATTCAAGATTTTACAGGGTTTTATCTCGAGATACCTGTTGAAATGAGTCTCGGTAAAGTTAAAATATCGACTTGAATTATTATTTCAAATTTTGCAAAAAATAAGTGAAATTAAATTTAAAAATTCGAATTTGAAGTTTAAATAGATTTAGTGAGCCGACGTGAGGACTTTGCTTCGATTTGCGTGTAAGTCGAGATTGGTGGTAGTGTGATATGAGACAAAACTAGTGCGAGATCTTATTTTGAGTTTTGCGTCGATTGACGGTATTCGAGGTTGAGATTTGATCCAAATTGGTGCAATTTTGGTTAAATATGGCGAAAAGATTGGTTCAAAAGATTTTAGTATGTTATGGAAAAAGTTAATATTTTTAAGGTTTTGGTGTGACTAAAACCAGTGTTATGGAAGTTTTATGAAGATAGAGTATTTTGTTGAGAGTTTCATTCGATTTAGGAAAAAATCTGATCGAAAACGAACACCAAAAGTCTAAAAATGTTAAAATAGAGATTTCAAAAATTTATAAATAAAAAATTTAGCCGCTGACAAGCTATTGAGGGTTTATATATAAATATATAAAAAATAAAGCCAAACGTTCTCATTTCGTCAAAAACAAAACGTTTGGTTTATTTTTGTTCCCTAACCCTATCAATTCATTCTCTCACTCGCGGAGCTCCCTATATCCGAATTTTTCCAGATTTCTTTCCGCAACACTGTAGAGCATCGCCAGATGATCAGTTTGAGCTAGGTTTTAATGGTGGAAATGAAGTATTTGGCTAGCAATTTAGTAAATTCTTAATGCCATACATTTTTTCACAATTCAATTTGGATTCTCGCAATTTTTCGATTTCTTTCGAGAGGTATTGATAGAAATTGGTAAGAATTGTTGTTAATTGATATATTGGGTTGATTTGGATTAATTTGAAATAAATCTCACCAATGCGGATTGGAGTTTTCATTAATTGAACTAATTCGATTCAGTTGATAACTATTTTAGAGATATTTTTACAGTTGATATTGATTTATATTAGGTTTTTGGATGAATTGATTATTGATTTTTATCCAATTTGACTCCATGGGTTGTAGAAATATTTTGGTATTCATATCAAGTTGTTTAGTGGTGTTTGTTGTCGAGTTTTTAAGATTTAATTGCAAAAATAGTGATTGGGAGAAGTTTTTTTTTAGTTCAAAATAAATAAGATTTTTCTAGTTGACATGCTATATGGGAAAATTCACAACTTCTCCATCGGTTATTCGATTTAGGTGTTCTTGGAGTCTATGGAAAGTAGGACATGAGTATCGTAAGTTCATTTTAGGTCATCATGACAAAATATTGATTTTTTAAAGTTAAAACGTTACCCCAAGTTGGGTAGTTGAAAGCTAGTTGAAATAGTTATATAAATTAATATTTTTGGAAACTGTTCTTAAACGTATATTAATCAATCTTTTCATTGGGTTTCGTGATATGGTTTCACTTGACGCTTGACCTACAATATAATTGGGTATGTAGGAAAACTATTGGAACCATTTTCATGGTGATTTGAAGGTCCGGGAACCTCGAAAATTAAGCTTGAAGTTGGCTGTTTATAAGGTTAAGTAAATCTCATAGTAACCTCTATATTGTATGATTATAATTTCGTATAAATTGCATTGATTCCTAATATTGCATATTTGTTGTACATGCATACACAAGTTGGGAGGATGAGGCATTTCGAGTCTCTTTATAGGGTTTACCTAACTGTATTACAGGGTAAAACTATTTAGTGTCTACCCCACTGTGTGCATAGGGTATTATATTAAGCGACATGACTGTGTATTACAGGGTAGAACTTATAGTGTCTACTTGACTGTGTACAAGGTGGAACTATATTATGCATGAGGGGCTAGTGTTGCTGATACTTTGCATCACGTGATTATCATGAGATCACGTTGAACCAGATCATAATTTGATAGACTCAAGGAACGAGACTCCTTTGGTTATTCTCCCCGAGCATGAGTCCTTATTACTATTTACTGACCACTTTCGGAGGACGTCATCTGATTATGGTCGGATAACATAAACATGATGGATTCATGGTTGTATTTAAATTCCTTAGATTATATTGTTCGTTTAAATTCCTTGGATTATTATGTATTTGATTACTACAAGTGTACTGGATAGAGAAAGATTTACTTATCTGACATTATCGAATTTTATAATTAGGTGATGAGAAGTTTAACGATGACAAGGGAAAGAGAAAGCTTTCCGACTGTTTGTGACTTGCTGAGTTGTTTTCTCTATGTATATATTATTTTTGATATATTATATTGTATGAAGGGGTTTTTGGGTACGTGTGCGGTTAGGGTCTCTTTTGAAATTGTTGAAATGGTTTTGGGACGAATCAGGATTTTGAAAACCTAAAATAGGTTAGAATGAATATATAAATTGTTCATGCAATATATATTATTATGGGTGGATTTTGAGTCCTTCAACATTTTCGCTAAGGTAAGTAGGTTTTGTTGAAGACTTTGAAGGTCGATTTTTTCGGTGTTGGCTTAAAAATAGAGGAGGTGCTGTCGAGAACTTTTTATGAAATTTTAAGGATAATGTAATCAATCTAAATGAATTTATGAATTTTGAGGTTTAAGATTTACTTTTAGAATCCTTTATGGTAAATAATATTTTTTATTTGGTGAGTAAAATGAATTAATTTCGTTTATTTATTAATAGTGATGTTATGGCTGCTAGATTATTAGGGATTAAGATAATCTAGGCTAGTCAGATGCCCTAATTAGGTGAGGTCTGACAATATCATTTTAATTATCGAAAAAGTTTTAATTTTGTACTGCATATACATTGAATTCTTAATTCGATATCAATATATATATATATATATATATAGATATATATATTGAGTTTATTAAGTACCGAAGGAGAGGATGTTGCTCTATTTAATTCTGGATGAGTTATCGGGGCTTAATTAGGATTTCAAGCGTTTATCTCCCTAATCGGAATAAGGGATGCTACATATTCAATCAAAAGAAAAGTGACCAGTTTAACTTTAAACCGGTCCTTAACATATACATCAACAAAACTTTGCTCCATCTCTTGTATCCAAGCCTCTATAACACCATCCTTCATGGTGTTATTGAATCTCATGATGTCATATTTCATGAATTCCTTTCAGGTTCTGAGAAATGCAACCTTCTCATGATCCATTGACACTACAATTTATGTCTCTTAGGGGACCTTTGTTATAATTGGCTGTATTGGAGCCACATCATTCTCAGCTCTTCCCCCAGCTTTACTAACTTTGGGAGTAATTGTAAGCTGAGCCTCAGGCTGTTCTACTAGTGGTGTCATCTGTGTCATCACCATAATTATAAGCTTTGCCTGAGATTCCAGCAAATCTCTAATTCGTTGTTCCATCCATATTTTCCACTATGCCTCACTCTTTGGATTACCCTAAGGTCCAAGCCTATGTGAACCCTCTTTCTGATTAACCATAGTATTTTGAAAATCAAAGGAGTGATAAGATTGTTTATCACATCATAAGTTCATCCTTAACTCAAGATAATTCTCTAAGTTAGTGAACTTAGGTTTTAGTAGCAAAATGTTTCAAAGTTATCCTTTAACTAGCTCTGATACCAAGTTGTAGCATCCTCTATCTTGATTAGGGCAATACTCGACTTAAACCCTAATTTAATCTTGGTACACCAGTCAGACTTAACTAGAGCCATCAACCTCACCTTCAGTACCTAACAAACTTAACTTGTACATCAATATCGAAATATAATCAAATATAAACGCAATGAAAAATTTTTTTAAAAAAACTTTTTCGGCACTAAAACGATATACGAAAACCTAAGTTTGACAATTCAAATCTCGGTTACAAACATATAACCCAACCCTATGATATTATGAAACTATAATTCAAACAGTATAATATACACAAAGTGAAGTTTATTACATCACATAGAAGTCCAAAATATTCATACGCCTTCTCTTTTCCCTTGGCCGAAACACTCAATTGTGAACTTGAAATGTTAATTTGGGTGAGTGCTCTAACTTGCGTAATAAGTTTGAATTCACATAAGTATCAACACTTCATATAATATTCAAGAATAAAATGTAATAGCAAAATGAACCAATCATAGCTATCAGGAAAATGGAAAACATACAAATCAATATATAAACTAATGCAAGTCATTTAGTCATTTGTTATTACACTGTGAATCATTTATCATGTACAAAACTAGAGTCGATTAAGCATTGACGCCAATATGCAATTGTTAGACCAACACATTGGTCGATTTGTTGTTGAGTCGATCCATTAATATTCAATGGTTCTATCACAAACCCTATAGTGAATGTGCAATCTGTGCAACCTATTTAGTTAAGCAGGATTTAATATATAAGCAGGGAACCAAACTCATATTCTATAGAACCTATCCTCAACTTCAGCGTTTACTCTCACTAATCACAACATGCGTCGTATTCCTTTTTAAACAAATCACATCACAATGTACATAGCACGCCATTCAATTCCATAAGCTATATGAATTACATATACTATATATCAATGCAATATTGACAACTAAGCGAATCTGTACTTACCTCGATTAGGGTTTCCTAGTCTCGTTACGCTTTCTAAGTCTCCTAGAGAACTCATGGGTAACTCTACACAAACATAAGTTTATTTGTGTGGCATCCAAGAATTTTATAAACTTGATTAGGTGGCTAATTAAGTATTTTCATATTTAACTTGAGATTTAGGTATCTGAGATGGGACCCACGTGTTACGAATCGGAGATCATAAATTTAATATTTTTTTATGTTTCGTGTGCCTATTTGATGTATTATATACTATTTCGACATGATATAGGGTCAAGTTGAAGTTTATATGCGGTGTCCGTATGTTTCTGGGTCCGTTGGAGAATTTGCTCTAATTTTGGTAATTTCGAGGTATTATCTCGAGATACATGTTGAAATGAGTGTCGAGATAGTTCGAACGATTATCTAAACTATAGTTTCAAATTTCGTGAAAAATAACTGTAATTAAGTTTAAAAATTCGAATTTCTATATTTAAACAGACTTAACAAGCTGATATGGGCCCCATACCTCGATTTGCATGCGAAACCAGTTGTTTGGAAGTTTTGGAGCTCTTTGGTAAATTCTCCAACTTTTGGCGAAATGGGGGTATTTTTCAGGGATTTATTTGGACATAAATTGAAAAGATAATCATGAGATTAAATAAAATAATAAATAAATTGGTGGGCGCTAAGTAACACGCAAGGTTGAGGGCGACACGCGTGGGATGAACAATAGTGTGTACGCCCGAAGTTATTCGTTGGCACGCGTGGTAAATTTATAGCCGCAAATATATAGGTGTATATGTATTTACATATAATATAGTTTATATATAAATACATATAAATGAATCATATAGTTTGAATTAAGTAAAAGTATACATTGAATTCACCTCGAGATACGCTTAACGTGATCATTGAGGAATTGAAATGGTTAGATGATTTGGTGGCTATTGGTGAGGTGTTACATTCTTCGTGATGCGTGATGTCCAATCTGGAGCAAGATCAACATATAGTATAACAAATACTTAAATCTTCATATTTGCCTCGCGATTTGTGCTATACAAATATCGAGGAATTTTTATATTTATCCATACAAGATACACCGTCTCATTTAAATTTTTTTAAACAAAGATCGACCTCCAGATATATAGTACGTATCTTGAGGAAGACCAAATTTATAATGAAAAATGTAACCATTAGACTTGTCTCGAGATTCATGATATGCGAATCTCGAGGAAATCTTAACATTTAATTTGCAAAAAAAAAAAGAAACTCCTCCCCATTTTCAATTTCGTATGCGGAGAGAGATCGACCGAGAGGGAGCGAAAGAAAATAAGAGGGAGATCGATAGAGAGATGGAGAGAGATCGGCCTCCATACAAGGTGAGTTTTTGTTGGATTGTTGTTCATGGCTGTCGATGTTGTTGTGTTATTTCTTGTTGTTACGTGGTTTGGTTTTAAGAGATGGAGAGGAAGGTGAGTAAAGGAAGAAGTTGACTCGAAAGTGAAGGGGGTGAGTTCCCTGCCCAAAGGTGATTTGGGGTTGTGTTTAAACCAACCCCAATCAAAAGTTTTTAAAAAAATAGAGAAGTTGTTGAACGAGGTCGAGGAAGAAGATGATGGGAGAGGGGTTTGATTCCCCAGACCGAACCAGGTCCGGTTCAGGGATCAAACCCCTCCTAATAAAAAAATTTGAAGAAAAAACTAAATTAAGGGTGTGTTTGATAGCAAAGAGAATTTTCAATGAGAAAAAAGTATTTACTTAGGCAAATTTTCTGTAGAAAATTTTCTTAAAAAAATTTTCTCATTGCTGTTTGATTGCACGTGAGAATTTTTTTTTTCAATTTTCTGCTATTTGATAACTAATGTAATTTTTTTTCATTTTTTTTTGCAGTATCACGAATTCGTACTAAAATTAAATCAAGTGGACAATTAATCAAGGTTACGCACCGAAATCGAATCGGTAACAATTATCTTCACAACCATTAATGAACTCAAAAAAAATCATTCAATAATTAATTGATAAGTAACATAAATGAAAGAAAATAAACAATGTACTAAAATTTATTTAAAAAAAAACCTTATGGTTTAACTTCTAAAAGTAATCTAAAATTTCCTCTGCAAATATAAAAGCACCCAATCTTTCTTCAAGTCTTCATCCAAGTGAAGAAATATATTCGCATCTTTAACTTCACCTCCCAATAAAAGCATGGCACGCATTACGTCTTCTCGACTTAGTTCAGGAATGTTATGAAGCTCTTTCTGAAGACGTGCACAGTCTGTATGCGCAAATGCATCCGCTAGTCTATTGGCAGCTGCTGTTAGTCCTTGCTCGGTAGCATCAATGTTACTACTCTTTTTCCTTTTAGTTCTCTGACCATTTGATCCCGTACGAGTTGCACTAGATGACGATTGATTGACCTCATCTTTTGCTTCTTTAGTTGGGAGTGACTTCCCTGCATTGCCTACAAAAAATAATAACATTACTTATAAGACATGGATTATTTCTACTAGAATTTCATAAATTAGGCATTATAGTAACCAGAATTCAAGAGCTGAATAGTTGAGTTTCTTATATTGCATTTCTTTCAAATATAAAATAATTGTTTACATCAAAATCACCATAAGAATTGATCATTCAAAGTCAATGAAAAAGAATGTACAAAAAAAAAATTGTAAAATTAAATAATCAATTACTTATTCTACAAAATTTACTCACACATTTCTTCCAAAGAAGGTAATTCTATGTTTGCCTCGTTACCAGTAATTGCATTCCCTCCGGTAGCTTGATCATCTCCAAATATGACACATAGCTCATCGTAGTACGGCACACACTTCCTGCGATATGATTCTATTTCTGGATGTTTCTGTTACATATAAACATACACACCATCACACAAAGAAATATAGTTAGTTAATATACATCACTAATACAATTGTATATTCCAACAAAACCTAAAATGTACCGAAGATATTCTTTCCATGTCAAAACATCTCGTTGTGACAAGCTGTGTATCTGGATCCCATCCGAAACCACTTTGAGATATTACCTCCCTTGCAGAGAAGTAATTGGCTTTCAATGTTTTGATTCTAGCCTTCACATTAGCTGGGTGTACTTGTTGTTTTAATTGCTTTAGCAACTATAGGCAAACTCGAGTATATACCTCAGGTTTCCATGAATTACCTGAAGCATTGCCAAATCCGTACTCTTCCAAAATAATTTCAATCATGATCTTATCCATGCGGTCATTCCATCTCACTTGCCCCTTTGATACTACTTTCACGCTCCCAATTGATTCTTCCATCTCTGTTTTACATGATACTAAAGTTGTATATGTTTTTAACGAAAAAATGAAAAACTATATATTTAACATAAGACTACATATGACAATGCACTAATTAATGAAAATTTGAAAGAAATCAAATTTAAAGTAATAAAAAATTCATACAAACAAGGTACCAATTCATATGCTCAACATTATGGAACATTTCATCTAAAACTAGTCAGTAAGCTTGTCTAACCTAGTTGTACTCATTCCACATTAACTCGGCCAATGCATCTCGCTTAGCTATCCAAATTGGAGATTGATGTATGGAAATATTATCTTCTTGTAGGCTATCATCATCTTCTTCATCTTCATAAATATCTTCATCATCTTCACATAGATCTTGGGATCTTCTTCTCTCAAAAATTATGTATCGCACAACATGCTAAAATGACATTTGATTGAGTTTTAACGTCATAAAATGGTTCGTGCCGCAAAAATGCAAATCGTTTCTTTAGAAGCCCTATTGTTCTTTCTACTACTTTATTTAACGACGAATGTCGAAAGTTGAACAACTTTCTTCCATTTCTAGGTGTACGACCAACTTGATCTTTTAAGTGATACTTTGTACCGCGATAAGGTGCTAAAAATCCAGGAACATTAGGGAACCCAGCATCAACCAAATAATACTTTCCTACATTAAAATGATATCATAGAAGTTGTAATTAGTTACAATAATCACAACAAAAATAACAATAGTACTTATACAAATGTTAAACAAAATGTTTCTAACCTGGTGGTATAGTTAGTCTATCCACTCGATTTGGCCTAACATCATCTCTTAATATACGACCATCGTGAGCCGATCCCTCCCAACCGGCAAGTACGTATGTAAATCTCATATCGAATGTACATGCCACTAAGACATTTTGGGAAGTAAAACCTTTTCTGTTGCGGTACTTTCGCCGCTCTTCAATCGGTACCGTGCATGAGAAATGAGTTCCATCTAATGCTCCGACCGCATCCTAATATTTAATATTTATATAGTTTATATCCAGGAACATTAGGGAATGCATTATTATGCTATTTACAGGGCAAACTTTAAAAATATCTTAAATAAATCCATTACCTCAAAATAGTGATACCAAACACTTGGGTTCGATTCTTTGTCTTGTGGAGAATTATTTATATTTGCAGGCTTGACTACGCCTTTGTACATACTGATTAGAGCTCTTGTAACAACGTGGAAGTAGTGGCTAAGCTGTCTCACCGGAACGAATAAATTCAAAATTTGTTCGTCTATTTCGATTATCGTGTCCAACTATCAGCAAAAACATAGCTACTTGTTCTTTTACTTTTACACTGCGCCCGTCAACTAGCCCATGCGTACGAAGAATTCTGCAAAGCTTTTTGAATGGACCTCGTTTAAATCGTAATTGTTCCTTACAGTTTTTGTCAGATTCTTTGTAAAAACGCTTTAATATTAGTTTCCTTTCTTCATTTCTATTAACTCGAGGTTGTATGTTAAACGAGTTGCGACGTTGTACGTAATCGAGCAATAAGATCATCATCATTATAGCTGCTATTTTTTTTCTATCTTCTTCAGTAGGCATCTAAGTAAATGCATGTAACCAGAATTCAATAGAGTGAATGATAGTAAATCAATTTTTATAAAACAAATACATACTTAAAAGTTGATAAAACAACTAGATCATTAACATACTTTTGAACCTCATTTAAATTCAAAGATACTGTCAAGTTGTCATCATGAATCTGCAATACCCATGTTGTGAAACTTGTTTTCAATGCTTAATTAGCATCTCTTTTGTGATTTTCTTTAGTGGGTATTGTTCTATGTTTCTCATTATGTTAGATCTAAAGCTAAGATTTATGTATGTTTGGTTATCTATAAGAGGAGCAAAGTTCAGCAAACAATAACAGCAACAACAACAGACAAATTTCATGCGTTTCAGGCGAATTTGAGTCTCATTTCAGTAAGGAATTGGCTTTCAAGTTTTAACCCACATCTGCCAAAACCTCCGTACTTGAAAATGGAACTTTTTTATGCTTCACATTTAACTTTCTACTTCTTGTCATTTGTTTCTTTTACTCCAGTAGTAAATCAGCAATCAGCGATCATAAATCTTTATGCCTGCACATTGCAGTACTTTTTCTTATTGTACTCTTATGATGCGAGTAGTGATTTTCATATGTATGCAGCCTTCACACACTCATCAAAGCTTAATAAACAACAACAACAACATTATCGACAACAACAAGAACACCTCTTATTTATCCGAATCTAAAGTGGGCTTATCTCAGTCATGAAGAGGACTCTTGGTAGCTCAGACTCTCTAAATAGTCTGATCCCCATCTGTCAATCATGGTAGAGAGAAGAAAACAACTAGATCATTAGCATACTTTTGAACCTCAATTCAATTTAAAGATACCATCAAGTTGTCATCATGAATCTGCAATACCCATGTTGTGAAACTTGTTTTCAATGCTTAATTAGCATATCTTTTGTGATTTTCTTTAGTAGGTATTGTTCTATGTTTCTCATTATGTTAGATCTGAAGCTAAGATTTATGTATATTTGGTTATCTATCAGAGGAGCAAAGTTCAGCAAACAAGAACAACAACAGCAACAGCAACAGTGAAATTGTCTAACTTTCATTTCTCTTATGTTCTTTAATCTTTTCTTGTATAGATGAACAAACAATATTAGTACAACATTTGTTCTTCTAAAGGAAGTTTTGTTTTTGAGAGGCCGAGATGGGTTTCTGATTTCTTGTCTCGATTGGCTTTCATTACTTCTGTATTGGGTTTTCTTCCATAAAATTTTCTCCTCTTTTGATGGGTTCGGTAGTGAAGAAGCACAAAGATTGGACAACCAGGAAAATTTGGTGGTTGTTCAGAGGCTCAAAGGCTTATTCTGAGCTTTGTTTACTTGTAGTTAATAATCAGTTTTTTTGCTCTAAGCATCAAAATTGTGCTCCAATGGATCTCATTTAACTGTGCTCAACAAAAGCCTTCATACACTCGTCAAAGCTTAATAAACAACAACAACAACATCATCGACAACAACAAGAATCAACCAAAGATGTACCCAAAAAATAAATAAACTGCATAGCTAACCTCACAAAGCTCTTAGGGCTTGTTGTGCCTTATGAAGAGATCGTGGTGGGTTCCAGAGAGGAGAGATCGCAGAGACGAAGGAGGAGAGATCGGAGAGATCGAGACGAAAGAGGAGAGCTCGGAGAGACGCCGAAAGAGATCAGAGAGATTGCAGAGACGCCGAAATAGGAGAGATCGGAGAGATCGGAGAGACGCCGAAAGAGGAGAGATCGCAGAGACGCCGAAAGAGGAGAGATCAGAGAGAACGCCGAAACGAAATCGAAGAGTTCGCAGAGACGAAATCGAAGAGTTCGCATAGACGAAATGATTCGTGACGAAAGAGGAGAGAACGGAGAGATCGCAGAGACGAAAGAGGAGATTTCGAAGAGATCAGAGAGAAGATCAGAGAGACGATCACAGAGGTGTATTTGCAGAGAGTTTCATCTACTATGGAAGAGTTCTTGTAGAAGAATGAGTCCTTTCGGTCAAAAATAAATTTGTTATCTCGAATTTCCATCTCAAAATAAGAGAAAATAAACGAGAAAAATTAGGGGGGCGAATTTTTTTTCTCTATGCGGTTACAAGTGTATCAAACACCCAAAAAAACGATTATACTAAAAAATAAAACAAATTTCCATGATTTTTTTCATTTTCCCTGCTATCAAACACACCCTAATTAAAAAATGAAAGAAAACCCCTGAAAATTAGAGAAAAATTCACAAAATAGGATTTTTGGATAAATTGGTGAAAATTGAGGAGTTCTATAAAAAATAAGGATTTTGAGATTTTCTTGAGGAGTTATACCAAAGTTTTATCTCGTCAAGCGTGCTACGATACTTCAAAATGTCTAAAATTTGAAAAATTATTTTGAAGCCTAATGTAAGTTACTTTTTGATGCCGACAATTTGGAGTTAAAATTAGGATCCGGACATCCGAAGAGTTGATTTGGAGGAATTATGGGGTTTTCGAATTATCGAAAGATCCATAAAAATATAAAAAAATTGGAAAAATATTTTTAAGCCTTAGACAACGTAATTTTCGATGCCGAACAATAATTTTGAGTCAAAAATAAATATGGGCATCAGATAACTTATTTTAAAAGTACTTTAAGGGGTTCAGACTCGATTGGGTCAGTTAGATTGCAAATAATTGGAAAAATGGTGAAGTTGTAATGGAGGCTTACAAGACATATTAATAAATTATAGGAATGCGATTGGAGCCCCGTGTGGACTTGTTTACTAACTCAGAGCGCAAGGGAGTTGCGATATCGCGTTTGTAAGGTTAAGTAAATCTCATAGTAACCTTTACATTGTATAATTGTAATTTCGTATAAATTGCATTGATTCTTGATATTGCATTTTTGTTGTACATGCATACTCGGTTTAGGAGGATAAGGCATTACGAGTCTCCTTATAGTGTACACTGTACCGTGATTATGTAACGCTATATTATGCTTAAATGGTTGGAGTCACTGAAACTTTGCATCACGTGGTTATCATAAGATCACTTTGAACCATATCATACTCTCATAGTCTAGAAGAATGAGACTCGTTTGATTATAGTCCCAAAGTGTGAGTTTTTATTACTGTTTACTTACCACTTTTAGAGAACGTTATCTGATCGTGGTTGGATAATAAAAAGGGATAGATTCACAGATGTATTAAATTCCTTGGATTATATTTCTTGTTTTATCTCTTCAATTATTATGCATTTGACTATTACAGGTGTACTACATAATGTGGGATTTACTTATCTGACATTATAAAATTTTTATAATTGGATAATGACAGATTCTATCTGCGACAAGGGAAAGGGAAAGCTTTCCGACTGTATGTGACATTCTTAGTTCTTTTCTTAATGTATATATGTATTATTTTTGGATATAATATATTGTATGAATGAATTTTTGGGTTAGAGTGTGATTATGATCTATTCTGGAATGGTTTTCGGAAGAATTGAAATTATTTTGGAGCTAAAATACTGCTAGTTTAAGAACTTTGATAATTTAAATCAAGTTAGAATGAATATATAATTTAGTAGATGAAACATATATTGTTATGGATCGATTGTGAGTCCTCCAGCATTTCCACCAAAGCTGAGCAGTTTTTGTTGAAGATTTTTGATGGGCGAGATTTTCTGAGTAGATTTAAAAATAGAGGAGGTGTTGTCGAAGAATTTTCTGGAATTTTGAGGAAAATGTGATCAATCTAAATAAACTTTGAGAATTATTGAATTCATTTAAATGTACTTTAAGGTTTAAGATTCAGTTTAGAATCCTTGACGGATGATAATACTTTATAATTGATGATTACAATATTTTAATCTCAATTATTTATTGATGAAGAGGTTAAGGCTGCGAGATTATCAAGGGATTAAGGTAATCTAGGCCGGCCAGATGCCATAATTAGGTGGGTTCTGACAATTTGGGTCAATTTCGATGTTAAACTAGTCCTAGTATGATCCTAGAACCTCGGTTCGAATCTCGTTCAAATCTGATAACCCGAATTCACATTTCTCTTTTTTTAAAAAAATTTAGACTCACGACGCTGTGGGTGGCGCCGTGGTCATGGGGTTGGTGGTGCAGTAGGTCGTATCGTTGGTTCCATGCACACGGCGCCGCTATCGACACTAATCCCTGAAACGAGAGGTGTCGATTATTTGTCCGGCTTGTCAGCTTTGTTTTATCCGACCTAAAAAAAGGGTTTGAAAATAATATTTAAAATCTAAGCCGGGTCTGGACAACGCTTTATTGTCCAAATTGAGATTCGGGTCGGGTCTGGGCAAGACCTTCTAGACCAGGACTCGACCCATATTTAAAAAAGATACCTATTTTATTTTGAAAATATATTTCCATAAATTGAATAATTCATAAAAACAACAATAGAAATAAGGACAGTACATAGCTTGTATTGAAATGTATTATTTTAGTTTTAAGACTTAGCTAAATTGTTTGAGACAACATTATGCGTATTTTCTTTTAACAAAAAAACATTATTATATCTTGTAATTTAAAATAATAAATAAAATTTAAACAGTAATTTTTAAAATTACACAAGATTATATTACGAGGAATTTACAATGGTTTTAATAATTAAAAAAAACTTTTAAACATAAAATAATTTTAAAAAACTCGATAAATCCAGACATGTAGACAACCCTAATTAAAAGTAAATCGGATCTAAACATGACATACGTGTCTGAATTTACAACAGGGCCGAGTTTGGATAATGCGAATGCTCATTTATATCAAGGGCGGCTCGGACTCGAACCCGTCCAGACTTGAAAATTGACACCCCTTGTTACAACCCCATTGCAAGGTTGCCTCCTTCCTCGGTGACTCTGACTATGACGGCCCCATTTCCTACACACTAGGCATCTGCCCGACCTAGACCTACGTGGAGCCCCCGAGTCAGCCCTCGCAAGTTCAACGTAGGCCTAGTATGTAACGACTCATTACCATAAGTAGATAATTAGCATTAATCTGAATTCTAATTAACTCGAGTTATGCTCGTGGATAAGCTTGGTTTGTCTTGAATAACGTGTGCATATATTTGTGTGATATTTAACGTTTGTATGATGTGTGTTAGTATTTATTGAAATCAATTAGACTAATTGGCGTATAATGGAATAATTGATGAATTATTGAACACGTTATACCACATGTTCATGTCAAAGGTGAGGCACATGAGTCGTAGGGTAGCGTGTACGCCCGAATGTACTTGTTGGTATGCACGGCGAAATGATAAATGCATTTATTAGCATATATAGGTTTGTATATAATGTATATACAAATATATATTGAAAATAATTAATAAATTGGCGGGCACCCAGTGACACGTGGGGTCAAGGGTGACACGTGATGGATATACAATAATGTGCACGCCTGAAGGCAATCGTTGGAGCGTGCAGCAAATTTATAGGCGCAAAATACAATTTATCTATATATATAGTTTATATATATAAATATATAAATGAATCCTAAAGTTTAATTCAAATAAAAATATACATTGGATTCATTTCGAGATACGTGTTACGTTAGAGTTGAGAAGGTGAATGTGTTGAACGTTTGATGTTAGAGGGATTATCCATGCTTCTATATATGTGCAACCGCATTTTAAGGAAAATCAAGGAGTATGTGATGGCATGTGTCAAAATCGGTGTCACTTTAGTTCCTATTCCCTTGGATCAACCTCGAGATAAATGCTTTTGAATCTCAAGAAAATTTGTATTTATCTCATGTAAGTAAATTAGGAAGTGATGGTTTGTTAATAGCCACAAGATCGATCTCGAGATACGCAACATGTATCTCGAGAAAGATAAAATATAAAATAAATCATCAAATCTGCCTCGAAATTCGTGCAATGCGAATCTTGAGAAAATCTAATGTTTATCCTAAAACAAAATTGTTTCCTTTATATTCATTTCGATAACAGAAAGTTCGAAACTAGAGAGAAAAAGGGATTTTGAAACTGTTGGAGAAGGAGATCAAAGCCAATGGATGGAGAACAATGGTGATGATTAAGGGGAGATTGTTATTGTCATTGGTTGTTGATGTTGTCGCTGTTGGTTGTTGTGTTTGTTGTTGTAGTCGATGGTGATGATGATTTGGGGAGGAAGAAGATGCAGGGGAGCTATCTCCCCTGCTGGAATTGACCCCGATTTAAAAGAAAATTTGAAACGAAACAAAGAAGAGCTCTGTTTCGTCTTGGTGAAAAAGATGGGCTGGGCCCTAGTCGTGCCAAACCGATCGATTCAAGCCCAAACCATAAACCCATCTTCAATAAAAAATAAAATAAGAAATAATAAAAATAGACTAAAATAGGGAAAAATTCCAAAAAAAAGAAAATATTCAGAAAAATAGTATTTTGGCCAAATAAATATAAATTGATGTATTTATATGAAAATAGATATTTTGGGATTATTTTGAGATTTTATGTTAAGGTTTTACCTCGTAAAGTGTGAAATTAGTTAAAAATAAATGGAAACATTGGAAAATAGATCTCGGGGTTTCTGATTCAAATATGACCAGTTTAGGGAGTATTAGACTCAAATTAATGATGATCAATGTATTTTAGGTTCTTGATCAATGAGAAATGATTTGAGGATTTTGAGAGTTGAATAAGTCGGTATAAGTTAGGAAAGCTCAGTACAAGTAAGTGAGACTCGTATTCTTATTAATTATGCATTGTAAACAGGTATATTTAGTTCATGTAGCTTAATGGACTATAAATGGGGCAACACACTGTGAAAATGATCGGAAGTGTGAGACAAGACTGATCGAGACTAAGGTTAGAAACGTACGCCTTGAAATAGATTTCGGCCTTTATCCTAATAAAAGGAAAAAGTATACCTAAAAATAGATTCCACCCTTTCATCCTTAGTAAGCCAGAGTTTTACCTTAGTCGACATTGTCCAGTTATAGTTGGTAGTTCGATCAAACTTGAATAAACCAAGAGAATCGCATATAGTGTAGCTTGTAAATTTTGTGGTTGTATTTTGAATGATCCGAGTGTACATGTAACTACCCATTACCTTAGGCTAGTGATTAGTGTTAATCCAAATCCAAATTAGCTCGAGTTAGGCTCGTGGTTAAGTTTTGCCTACCTCGATTAGTGTGTGCGTATGTTTACGTGATGTTTTTTTTGGCTTGTTTATGAATTTTATAAGTTGTACTATAATAGACAATTTACATACAAGCCTATAAATGGTAAATACATAAATGAACAATAAATAACCAATACACCAAGTGCAACGAGGGGTTCATGAAATAAATGTGCATACCGAGAATACTCGTAGGCATATCCCATGAATTTATTGGCGAGAAAATACATGAGATATATATATATATATTATATTTGAAACACAAATATATTGGAAATTATAAGATTAGTTTGAATTATATGGATCGTTGGATCGCCTCGAGATGAACGTAAGTGTTAATGGTGTCAACCTGTGTGTCACTTTAAGGGTGTCAAGTTAGAACATCAATCATTTGATCAGTCTTGAGATAGCGTGATGCTTATCTCGAGAAAAATCTATATATTTAAACTAAATCCCTTCATATTTATCTCCATAAATTTGATCGAGTGAGAGTGAGAGAGCCGATGGTTTGATTTCTAATCCTAGGAGATTACTTAGGGAGTTGATTCAAATTGAATTGAGGAGCTTAATCAACTGAGAATTTAGAGATCATCACTTTAGTAAGTTTAGTTTTTATGCTTGTTGAAGTTCAATTAGATAGTAGTAATGATATCTCTGTGAATTGTGTTGTTTGATAGTTGAAAATAGTTTGTTACCTTACTAGATATCCACCTTGATGTATTTTGGGAGTGTTTACTATTGTTTTCTAGATTTATGGATGAAACAGTGGTTGTTGCCCTGTATAATATCGAGCACACTACACCTAGCAGAGGATCGCGCTCCATTCATCAGTGAAGATGAACTTAGCTGCTAGAGCGCACTCCACCCACTGAGGGAACGCGCTCCCACCCCATAAAATAACAGTATTGTTGTTATTTGATGAGGATTTCTTGAGGACTTAGAGACTGACTAAGAGTTCTAAATATAGGGTATTGGACCTAAATTGATCACGAATGGTTTGTGATAGGTGTTGGATCCCTCGGAAAGCTTGAGTGCCCGAAAAGTTAGGGATTTGGACATGAAACCTAAGCCAACGTCAGTACAAATTCGCTTATTTATCAATGTTGTCTAGCTATCTTAGTATAAGTAGTTCATGTAGTTTTTGGACTGAATGGGTGACTATGTACATTGTGATAGTTTTCTATAAATGGAAAACGGTGTGTGATGTGACCTACGAGAGTAACTCATAGTTTTAAGATTAGGTCTATAGGATATAGGTTACCTTCCTTGCCTATATATAACTCATGCCCAATTCGATTGGTTGCATGAATTACATACTCACTAGAGGGTTTCAAATAAAACCAGTGGGCATTAATAAATTGGCTAGACAACACATCAACCAATTTGTAGTCTAGAGATCGCATTAATGGCTTCAGTAGGAAATCGACTCTAGTTTTATAATAAAATGGCAATCACGGTGTAATAGTCATTGACGTTTGAAATGCATCCATTATTTATTGAATTATATGCTTTCTATATTCTTGTTAATTAACATTGGTGCATATTATTATTGCATAATGTTCTTGATTATTATGTAGAATGTTGATGGCTTTGTGAATCCTTACTTGCTGAGCAAGTTGGAGTGCTCACCCGAATTTAATATTTTAGGTTCACAACCTAGCGATTCAGCGAAGGGTAAAGAGAAGATTTATGTCTCTTGTTGTCTTCTCTCTGATGTAATGAAGCTTCTTGTATAAGTATATAATGTTTGATATATTTTGTTGTATATAAACAGGGTTAGGAGGTTTATAAGCGAGGTTTTGGGATTTGATGAAGTTTTTATTTATGTATATTGTTAATTATCAAAAAAGTTTTAAATTTTTCAGTGCGTATACTTTGTATTATTTATATGATATAGATATAGAGGTTGCGTTTATTGGGTACAGAGGGAGTGGTTGTAGGCTCTAGTTAAGTCTTGCTGGGTTACTGAGGCTCAATTAGGGTTTCCGTCCGAGTATCTCCTTAATCAGAATAGGGGATGCTACAGTACGACTCTGTCTTTAAACTCAAATTAACAGTCACGTGTACGGTTGAAATTTACCTATGATTTGCACCTTTTATTTATTGTTATATCATTTTCTTATGCCTGAATAGATATGGTTTAAATTCATTTTACTATTCATTATATTTATCGTAGTAGATGATAATTGATCGGTTTACGAGCATCACTTACTAAGCAAGTTGGAATGATCATTCCCCAATTAACATTTCAGTTTATCAGCGTGCGCTTCGACTCATGGATATAGAAGTTTACGAGTTTATAGTATTATCTACGATGTATTTGATTTTTCTCCTGGTTCATATATTATATTGAATTGTTGTTTAGTAATAACCAGTGTTGGGATATGATTTTAATACCAAGATTTATGTCGATTTTAGTATATCATTTATATTATCGAAAAACATTTTAATTCCACTGCGTTTTTAATTATTTATTTGATATACGATATATTGTATTGTGATTATCAGGTATGAAGGATGGTTGTACTGTTACTCTAATTGAGTCTGACTGGTGTACCGTGGCTTAATTAGAATTTCAGGCCGGACATTGCTCTAATTGAATTAGAGGATGTTTCAGTTGTTATCAAAGATTTTCCAAAGCTTGTTTCCAGTAATAGCTATGATATAGTCTGACATGGGAGCTAAGACTTATAGAGTTTGGTCTCACTATTCCGAGATTTAGTGGAATCAAGAATAACTATAATATAGTTTAGTGTACGAATCTGAATTCATTACATGTAATCTGAATATGAGTCTAGGTTCACTAACTTGGAGATTAGTTCTCAAGTTATTAAAAACCTAGGACTTAATAAATGATTTTTATTTGATATTTTGGGGGGAGGAGGTAATGAAAGATAAAAGTTTGAGTTATAATATTTGTTGAGTTTTATTATATCTATGCGATAGATATACATAACATGTCTTTCCTGAACGGTAGTAAGATGGTTAATAAGTCAATAATTAGTCATGTTTTATAGTTTAATTTATGTTGATTTTAGATATAAATGATGATATTACACTAGGTATTCTCTTGTTTTATGATTTTAGGATTTAATTAGAAAAATAAAGAAATGAAAGAAAAAAAAGGAAGAAGAGCAAAACAATCAACAAGTGTAGATTTCCAGCGAATCATTAGCGAATTGGAAATCACATAAGAAATTGCCAGATGAGTCAATGGAGCACAGAGAGCTAAATCTAGTGATTAACTCAGTGATTTGTGAACAAAGTGGAATCACAGATAAATCGCTGAGGTCGGTGATGAGTTTTTTAAATAAGAACAAGGAATTTGAGTTTTTTGTCTATGATATGTATACTTAGGAAAACTATAAATAAGACCCCTAAGGCTTCGAAATCAAGGTTTCTCTCTGAACCTTCTACTAACCATTATTAGTTTTATAAGTTTTTAGGTTTTAGTTTATTGTTCATTGCTTTTGGAGACTCTTTGGAGACTTAATTGAGGTATTTTATATTAATGTCTTCTATTTGTTTATTTATTTATTTATTTATTTATTTATTTATTGCAATATTTGTTATTAATATAAGCGACTAGTTTATTATACTAAACAATATTTTGGACATGATTGTAAACCGTTCATTAATTTAGTCATAATACGTAATTTATGTGTTTAATGCTTTAAACTAATCACACACGTCAATAACAGATTTAATAAGTGATTTTTGCGGATTACAACTAATGATTCTTTGTATTGAGTGCACTGTGACCAATATGTTTTAGTATATGGTATCTAAATCTATGTCTATGATTATTGACAACAATTATAGAAGTAGTGACTAGGATTAATCTATAGAGCAATATTACCCGAGTGGATGTTCTAAGTGATTGTGTTCTAGATTATTTATTAATTAGCATATAATGATTAATATTTTATTTAGATTAGGTACGACTTTTATTGAGTGTTAATGCTATCATAATTTCTAGTTTATTGCGTTTTATCCAATAATTAGATTTATAATGATAAAGATCTGACTTATTTCCGTTAACTATAGGAAAATTGATAGTTTGTTAAAGGCTATCAACCTATTGTGATTATAGTTTAATGATTTAAGATCATTATATAAATATGATGATTGATTATGACTATGCTTTAATGAAAATGTCCAGATATGACGGTTTACATATTATTGTCTAAGATGTATTGTTTAGATATTTAATTGTTTATTTGAATTGTATTAGATTAGTTTATCGAATTTAAATTGTTTATAGTTTGATTATTTTAATTAATCGAGTATTTATTTTTTAGATTGACAGTGTTTAATTCTCATTTTAATTAGATTAGTTAAATTAATGCAAATTAAATCTAATAAAACTTTATGATAGCCTTAATTCTGAAAAGAATTACAAAATCCTTGTGGAGACAATATCTTATTTACCACTACTAAAAATAATAAGAAAACACAGGAAACTATTGTGCATGTTTGTCACGTGTCAATTTTTGGCGTCGTTGCCAAAAATTTTTAAAATAATTTCTTGGACACCTTCTTGTTGAATGTCATAATGTGGCCAAAAAAGAGGAAGAACTAATTTTTGGGCAATCTGATAGGAATATTATGGCTTATGAAAGTATGCGTATAACTTTTACAATAGAATTTCTGGAATTCGAATTGAAGTTTGGATTCATAAATTCTTTACCATGTTTCTATGATGAAGATAATAAAGATGCGCAAAAGTTTATTATGGAGTTTGCACACAAAGTAAGCACGTTAAAATCGAAGGACATATAAATAGATTATGTTATATTAATTTCCTTATGTATTAAAAGGCCAAGATTTAGACTAGTTATTTTATCTCCCTCAAAATTCTATAACTAATTGGCCATGGATGCTACAAGCCTTTCTTGATCAATATGTCCTACCAAGACAAATTAGTTTATATAGGCAAAAAAGTAGTAATGTTAGGATGAAAATTGGAGAAACTTTTGATGAATTTTAGGATAGGCATCAAAGATTGATTTCATTATGTATAATGCATGGATTTACAGAAAAAAAATTATATTCTTGTGATGCTATTTATGATTATAAGTGAGTAGTTAGTTAAATCTAAACAAAGCTCAAACACGAACTAGATCAATTTTGCAGTGTAGTTATGATGAGAAAATTATGTGTTTAATGCTTTACAGCAATCTTATTCTTTGATTCACTGATTTAATAGGTTATTATCTATTGATTTTAATCATGATCTTTGTATTGCATGCATAGTCTAAAATGTGTATTGTGATATTCGAATCCATTATCTAATTTAAAGTAGTAACTAGGATTATTTGAAAGGTATGACTGTTTAGATGTCCTAGGTGAATTTGATATCTAAATCTAATATTGAAGTGACTTTCTGAAGATGTTAGATTTAGTAGTTCGAAGTTTTCATAAAGTGTAATGCAGTTTTATTGCATGAAGTTAATGCCTTTGTATATTCAAAGGGTAGCTCAATAAAATGAAAACGTGACTTTTCTACCTGTATAAAGAGAACAATTGGCTGGCTAAAGGCTGTTTACTTACTTATGACTAGAGTTTAACGATCAATGGTAATTTATAAAGTATGCTCATAACTATATTGATTGAAGTAATATGTTTGGAATGCAAAACGAGTTTATGTTTCATTGTTATAGATGTTTGTTTAGATATTTATTTATTATTGAATTGAATTTATTTAATTGATATTGAAATTAGAATTGCGTTAGTTGAGTTAATATAATTAGTTAATTGTTATATTATAGATTTAGTTTAATTATTGTTTTAATTAATTAATTAAAGTAAAAATAATAAAAAACTATTAAAAGTCCTTAACAACATATTAGTCAGCTTTTTGTCATATTTGTCTCGTTACTAATGTTCAAGATAAGTATTACTCATATCTTGTTATACATGAATTTTATAGTTAATTAAAACTTTTTAATAGTTTAATAATTTAGCGGAAGTCTTACTTTGAATGCGGAAGAAAAATGTATAACACCATATTTGGAAACTAGGAAACAAATCACATGTATATATTAAAGCGGCAACAAACAATGTAATAACATGCATCAGTCGGGGAGTCTAGTCTCTCAATCCAATATACAACTCAAAATATATAAAAGCATATATCAAAAATACAAACAACTAAAACCTACAAAAAAGAGTAGCAGTTAGTCACCAATATTCTACTTTTGTGCTTTGCTACTTGACATATTTGCAATCGTCACCAAAGATGACAATTCCATAAGTAAATCCTACGGCTACTTATTCATCTTTCCAAATAATGAAAGACGCGTAACTAAAAGCATGTAAATAGCAAAAAATGAAAGCCAAAGGAAAAACAAGTAAGAAGTTACCACGGTACTCTATAATAGGAAATAGACATAGTAGATTACACAAATTTAGGTTTGGTCAGCCGTGAGCTTTGTCTCAATAGCTTATATATATTACATAATGTAGGTCGTGAGCCACATCACATTAGCCTATAGGAGGCTCCACTATTAGCCTTGAGCTACATCACATCAAGTGGAAAGGTATTTAACCCTGTGTCGTACAAATCTTTATGTATCCGGGGAACCTTGCCCATAAACTATTTTTACGAGATATAATAGCAACTATGTGCATAGAGATCATACAAGGCAATGCTACACAAAAGTATCCATGGATATAAAAATTATCAACATCGAGAAGTTCAACAAGCGGATCATACACACAATATAGCATACTATTAGGAGACTAAACAAATAACTAGAATTTAGCAAAAACGAATCATTATGCATGATATAAGTCAACGAAATCGAGAACAATGCAAAGTAAACAAATAACTAGAATTTAGCAAAAACGAATCATTATGCATGATATAAGTCAACGAAATCGAGAACAATGCAAAGACAAGTCAAGCCATGGATCATTAAGATCAAATCTAAGAAGTAATCACACAAGTCATGACATTGATGAAATAAAATTAATGAGTCGGTCCAAGTCACTGTATTGTAAGAATAATATGGAAATGAAATGGAAATTTGTAATGACCCGCTCTAATTAATCTTAATTAATTGGTTAATTATAGATTAAGACCCTAAACTTAGACCCACATGTACGCCGCTGAAAAGTTTAGGGTATGCTTAGCAGGGTAAATTATAGTTATTTGTGTGATGCATGGTAATTTATTGTATTATTATTAAATATCTATTTCACACTTAAGTTTGATATTTTATCGACGTATTGTGTAAGTTGTACTAAGAGTGTGAGATACATCATGATGTGTATAGTATGGTTGTGGGACGGACATGTAACCTAAACTAAAATTTGAGGCTTAGTGATTTTATTTAGTTATATGAATATTTCTTAAGCTATAGTAGCTAATTAATTTGGCTAAGCTAGCCTAAGTTACCAATTAGAATAAATGAGATTATTGATGTGAAAAGGGCATTAATTAGTGGTATTTCGTGATATAATGAGATATAGATTGAGTGGACTTAGGTGTTGGATAAACAAGTGAAGGAAGCAAATGGCCAAGTGACACCTTAGTAAACCACATCTACACTTTAAACAAGTTTTCTCTCTCATCACAAGATTTCGACACCTTTCCACCTAACCACCTAATCTAAGGGCTTACATGTTACCACCATACACACTTTCTCTCACTCTCCCCTCCCACATTTTCACTTTAACCTATACCACTCACACACACAAACAAACAAGAGAGAGAAGAAGAAAAAGTAGAAGAAGCTTGTTTTGAAAATTTAAGTTATCAAGAGAAGTGAAAGATTTTTGGAGTAAATCTATCAAGGCTTCGACTTAGGTAAGATTTCTCTTTTTCCTTATGAGTTTCATGAAAAGAGAGTTTAATGTTGATGTTGTGATTGTTGTAGATTTGGTTGTTATTAATTAGTTTAGGACAAAAGAAATGAAAAAAAAGGGTGAAGCCAAGAAAAGAAGAAGAAAAAAAAAAAGAATTCTCCTTGATGGAGACGAATTCGTCTCTTTGGGGAGGGGCTCGCACACACATGTGCGTGTGTGTAAACCCCTTAGGCCAGGCCAAGTTGACTTAGGCCTGGCCCAGTTGGGCAGAACCGTGTCCATCCAAACCGGGCCCAGTTCTGAGGCATAACGCTCGATTAAATAATACTTTTTAAAAAAAAATAATTAAATATAAATTTAAATAAAATAGACTACATAAAATATAGAAAAATAGATAAAAATCACATAAAAATTCAAAAAAAATATGGAAAAAATATGAGAAATAGGGAAAACTCAAGAATTTTGTTTAGAGACTTTTTTGGGCATTTGACACTCTGGTATAATTCATAAAACTTGCCACAGCTAAAACTTGAAATAAAATTCTAATTTTATTTTTACATTATAAATCTGCTAAATGTGACATTAAGACATTTTAAAATGATAAAATATGACACCATGGACTAAGGATGATAGTCATGTGTCAGGTGCGCAGTTCGATGCGCGAGCTGGTAATTTCAAAGTAATTTTCAAGAGTTTCGAGGTAAGCAAACCCACAAGAACGTCAGCTTAGAATTTATATTCACTTGTAATTTACTTATTTCACTATTACTTTTCGCCAATTTGGCTTGCATGCTTACTGTATTCCCACGTGAGTTTGTGTATGGTCAACGAGATTGTATGACCATTTTTTGACACTCTCGTAGCTGACGATCTGATTGTTGTTACAGTGTTGGTCATACCTTAGACTACGTATGATATTTCTCTTCACATGTCGATGATCTCGAGAGTGGGTTGACGTGAAGCTCGCCTCCATCACATATTTCTTCTCCTTCGAGGCGTTGAGTGAAAGCCTACCTTCCGACCAACAGAGTTCCTCGTTTCAACCGTGAAGATGAGATGAAGACTACCTCGCCACCAGGGCATTCTCGGTTTAGTATTTGTGTCCTAGGGCTCAACATTTGTACACCACATTCGCATTTCATATTCTTGATTATCTCAATGACTTATATTAATTCTTTACATTTCCGTTTATTTACTTTATTTGCATGAATTGTAGCCACTTTCTTGGATTTTTTGTAAATGCTAACTAAATTTCTCTGGAATTTACTCTCTAGAACTTGTCATTATTTTTTGTGGCAAGTTGTAGATTACACAACGTGTGGCAAACCCGCGCCCCGAGGCCACCCCAAGGTGTCGTTGTGTCATGTGCTCATTGCCTGGTGGGCCCAGCTACATGTGTCCAGCACCTACCCGTCTATCTCATGTCTTGATATTCGTGTCCACTTCTGTGTTATTAGTTTAGTTAATTGGTTATTCATTTTTTTAAGTTATTTCCTTAACTCTGTTTAATTCCTTTAGTTCAACTACTTGTAGCTTATTCAAGTCCTAGTTATGCTAAAGGTTTGTGTTTTACAAGTCAACAATTAATCACATTTAACAATAAAGCAATAAAAGTCTTAATTAGAGTAAGTAAAGCAGAAAGTTCATCATAGTATATAGCACCATTCATATGAGCATGTCTTACTGTGAAAAACCTAAGAAAATACTCTGTATATAGGCGACAATATCATAAGACAATATATACATGTACAGTGTCACTCCAGTTTCTTAAATACCCAAAATAAAATAAAATAAAATATTAAAATAAACACGTACTAGTAGGTACTCGACGACAAGCAATCAGATGTAGTCACCTAGGATCCCCTTACCCCTACTAGTAATAGGATCTGCACTCGACATCACAAAAGGCAGTTGGTGAGTACAACGAGTAAAATCTCGAAGAACTCCGCTGAGCATTTAAGCAAATAAGAAGCTAAAGAAATGTTAAATAAACATACGGAAATATAAACAGTCAACTGTAAATGGATCATCGCGTGCATGCATAACAAGTGGATAAACAAAGTGTGTGATTGTCTTGGTCAGACTAAACTGTATTTTGGATCCCTAAGATCCCTTCAATTGGTGCCCCCACTACTCTTTCACTTGGTTCTCACGGTGATTGGCCTAAAATCACGCTTCACCGACATGTGCACAAATCAGCATCTTGGGTCACAATTCACCGAAGGCTTGGTCGCACGTGCTACAGCCTAACGTGCCATAAACATACAACAAATATACTAGTGGGAGTAACCTCAACCAATCGTCCTAAGTAGTGTGGAATAGAATGATATGCAAAAATGGACAGAAACAATATAAAAACAAGAATTGAATACTCAAGTGATGTTCCTATGAGTTTTACAAACCTCGAACACACTCTCCGACTTCCCCGAACTCCCAAATTCGACCCGCTTAGCTTCCCGGTACACGAGCTATTGTCCCCTAAGTCCCTGAAGTCCAATTTTTGTGTTTAAACTAGTTACAAGGGTTTAAGTATGTATAAAGTTGAGAATCACCAAAAACAGCACTTAAATTAAATTTTTATATGTCAATAGTGTGATAGATATGTGTAGTGCGCTAGAAAGGCACCTAGCGCACTACTGTTCTTCATTTTGAAGAACAGTTGAGCACCCATACTAGATAGTGCGTTGGCCATTCTAGGTAGAGCGTTATCCATGCTAGGTGACAGAATTCCCAACTTGATAATTCTATCCTCAACACCCCGGATGGCTATCCCAACCTTGTCGACCCATTCTCCACTCAATATGGACTCCAAAACACCTTTAACAACAATGAAAACAATAATAATTTAATTATAATTGTCAAATTCATGCATTCAGTGGTGTAACGACCCAAAAATTTGACTTGTGCCACGTGTCAAGTCAAGGTCGTATGTGGGACCCACTCATCGAAATACGTATGTACGAATCCAATTTGAGATGATAATGCTAACTATGCTAGGAATTCGGTGAGCCGAAACATGAACGGGGATGCGCCTCGAGTCACGTGTCGACGTGGACCGAGGTAGCGGGGCGCCTCAAGTCGCGTGCTGACGTGGGACCGAGATAGTGGCTTAATGTGGCCATAGTGGATTCATGTGATTTTAATGGGTCCCGTTAACATCATATACATTGGGTACGCCGCGTGATGCGAGTGGCGTGAGTATCGAGATTGGTGAAATGAGGTGGGTTGATGCATCGAAATGAGCGCTACTCAATTTATAAGGAAAATAGTAATAAATATGTTGGTGTGCCTCAAGTTCCGTTCCGCGCGAATCTCGAGGGCACTTTTCATCTAAAATCAATAAGAAAGAGATAAGGATAAGGAGAAAAGAAATAATGTATATATATATATAAAAGGATCGGATAAGAATTGAAAAAAAAAAAAAACGAGGAGAGAGAAAGAAGAAAGAGAGGAAGAAGGAGACCACCAGAGAGAGATGGCGGCTCTCGGCGCGGCAACGGCGAGGAGAAAGGTAGCCGCGGCACATCAGCTCCGGCGAGATCAGCTCGGTAGCGGTGGTGGTCCACGCGGAGGCAGGGGGAGGTGACGCAGTGGCGAACCAGCAGCGCAGCTGAGGTGGCGGCCAGTGCGGACGGCGGTTCCAGTGCCAGGAGGTGGCACGACTGCCACGGAGGACGCCAACGGTGCGGCGGTGGCGGTGATCGCGCAAAGCAACGGCTCGGCTATGAGGTGAGAAGATGCAGCGGCGGCGCACGACGGAGGGACGGCGACGCCTGCAGTGGCGGTGGCGCGACGGTGGTATGGCAGCGGCGGTGGCGTGACGGTGGTGCCGGTAGCGGCGCGGCAGCAGCGGTGGCGCGGCTTCGACGTCGGCGCGGTGAACGACGCGATGGCATCGTTAGACTGATCGCTCCTCGACGAGGGGTGCGAATCGACGAATGTCGACGACGCGATGGAGGTGAGGTGTGCTTCACCTAATTTTAGTGTGATTTGAATGATTTTAAGTAAAATACGCCTAAAATGTCTAAATGGACACCAAGGATTTAGGAGTCGGGTGTCGGGTGTCCGGTGCGCAAATCGAGACCCAAGCGAGACATTTTGAGGTTCACAATTTCTCGAGGTAAGTAAACCAGCTAGGGACTTATACAATATTTCATTTTTCTCCATTAGTTGTTGTTGTTTACTGTTTTGTGATAGCTTTATTTTTGTTCACTGCTTTATGATGATAGCTATCGTTGAAATTGTTGTCGATTGAGTGAGTCCATTGGCAAGTGAGTCATGGTTATTGTTTATCTCCGATATGAGAGGGTTAGGGCTGGAGGCAGGGGTCTCGTCCTAAACCCGAGGTTTTTTCTGGTCGTCCGTCGATATTATCTGGGTCCATGGATATTTCATAGTCGCACGGGCTAGGGCGGGGAGGCAGGGATCTCGTCCTAGATCCGGGTCTATGAATGTCTCATAGTCGCAAGGGTTAGGGCTGGGAGGCTGGGGTCTCGTCCTAAACCCGAGTCTGCTTATATTCATGCGTTCTTTATTCCTTTCATTCTATTTGCATGAATTTGACTGCTTTGGATATTGTGAATTGTTGTGTATATGTCCTACTGGATTTACTTACCTGGGCTCGTCAATTTTTGGTTTGACTGAGTGCAGAGTCGCAGACGAGTAGCAGAGGGAAGGCTTCATAGCTAGGTGAACTGGGTTCCACAATTAGGTTGCCTAACTCCCTGATCTTTTTGTTGGGTTATTTAATGTATTAGTCACTTTCGCTAAATGTTTAAGATCTTGCAAAACATTAATAACTCAATTGTAAAATGTTGAATGTACTGATAATGATGGATTTGAAGGTTGATTAGGCTCTCGTTGACCTTACGAGATTGGATCGAGGGTCCACGTGAGTTTAGGCCGGGCGGGGCCCAGTTCGTGAGAAAATTAGGGCCGTCACAGTTGGTATCAGATGCCGAAGTTTTAAATACTCGACTCTTGATTTAAATCACAAGCAATGGAGACGCAAACCAGCGGAAGTTAGGAACCCTAAACTTAGAGTGGAACCCTATGATCCTGACTTAAGAAGTAAGGAGAGTTGTGGGAAAGTAAAATTGATCCTATATGGTAGATTTGTTGTGTTGTAATATACTATATACGATATCAATAATTATACACTGATTCGAGGATTCGTAGCTATGAAAAATGCGATGCGTTTAAGACCGGGTGTAGGAATGATCGTGGGGCTGCAGGATCGCGGTTTGCTAGTGCTGAGGTGCTGCATACTCCGTCGTACAGAATTGTATGGCGCGAGCAACAACTGCAAGAGATTGATTGACGATTGGTTTAATAAGTGGCCATTGTAATTTTAATGTGGTCACATTAACATAAATATATATTGGCCTATAGTTTGAACACTTAAACAAAATGCATTGGATGTGTCTCGAGATACGCAAATTACAAGACTCGAGACAATTTTGGTCAAACATAGAGGCGGTGGACAAAGGGGTGAAATTATTGGGGTTGCCTCGAGATTCGTGTTGCACGTATCTCGAGGAAACATTCGATTTCTTCTTGAGGAAGAAAACTTATTGTGTACCGTATTGAGTTAGATTCAAGTCACCCATAAATCTTGAAAACTCCCCGCACGTGTCGCTAGGGGATCCACTTGGAACAATTAAGGTAAGGAAATTGATGTTGTTTGATAAGAAAAAATGAATGAGAACTTAGTGTAGACATACGTCTCTGCATGATAATATGTATAGGAACATTTGAGAAAGTAAAGTTTTTTTTTTTTTTTAAAAAAAAAAAAGAAAATGGAAAAAGGACGAAGAGCAGACTCTAAGGGAGTAGAGTGTCGAGATGACTTGAGAGCTAACGATTACCTCATGTACAGACTCCTTGGCTTTGACGAAAACTTTGGAGTAGTACTGTTGGATCAGAAGCCCAAGTAACTCCACTTTAATGACACTATGCATTTATCGTCTCAGGGTTGGTGAAGTCGACCGCCACCTTCAGGGACTTGTAAATGAAATAAGTGTTACGAGTTGAGGTAGAGTCTGCGAATCATTCTAAAAGTTAAGGGACACTTAAGTATAAATCCTATGAGATTGTATATCTCAAGAATTATCACATGTTAAATTTGTTCAAATGCGTTAGTAAACGCACTGAAAGGAAATTCTCGTGCAAGTAGTGCATGTTGTAAAAAAAAACAACAAACAAACAACAAGTGCGTTCGAGTGAACGGGTTGAACTCGTACTTACATTAAGGGATGCTGAGCGTGCCGACTCATACGGGAGTTAAAGTAACGGCTAAGGTGAGGTAGTCTCGTGAGTTTCAGCGACATCACCCGGAAGAGTTTCACGGTGGTACGGAACTCGGAGCAGCAAAGATTCATGACGTTTTGGCCACACCAAATCATATGAGTTCGAGCACCATATCAGTTTCGTTGTTCGATGGGGCCGATGTCTGGTTGCGCACTACGGTGACGTCGATGTGAACGCTCAAGGATTTGGGCTGAGTTCAAGGATGGGGAAGTACATTCCTTATACGATTCGTAACCTGAAGAGAACTGATTCTTAAACCATTCGACAGAGGGCCGGAGAGTCAGTTGTGACGGTCTACTGGACATGATTGATTAGAGACGACGGTTCGGGCACATTATAGGAGGCCTATGAGAAGGCTATGGCTAGTGAGAGCGTGGGAGCACGCATCAGAGTACTGGTCGCATCATTGGTATCGTCACATTCAGTGCGAGGGTCTGTAGTTGATTAGATGAAAAACGAGGGTTAGACGGGCGTGGCAAAGAGATCAACCTCTGAGCGTATTGTGTTTTCCACCATATGCGACGTGTATGGTGCCAGTGTTAGATGGACCAGCGCAGAGTTACGCTAGTGTAGTACAGCAGCTAGCATCGTCAGATCCTTAGCATAAGGAGACAGTGGCCAGAGCCGGGGGCCGAGATCCAGTCGAGTGCACTGACAGGGACAGCGATCTAGTCATGCACAGGGATAAGGACATGGACATGGTCCATTTGGATCGGGATTTCAACGTATCTGCATGGGCGTATGGACAACCAGGTACAGCAGAGCCAGAAACATATGCATGTTATTGCCACGTCAGGTCCGACTACTATCCATCGTAACCTGATAGAGGGTACGAGTTGGGTTGAGACTCACTCATTCTCGCGGGCATACAACAGATATACGTATGTTAGTGACGGTGGATCATGAAACTTAAACGTTCATTTGTATTCAGTTGTATTCCAATATATGTTGCGAGGATGTTGCCCTGGCATATATTGATGGGAGGAGACAGATGGCGTGTTCTTTGTTTGGAGGTTTCGGAGGGACCCAGCTCGTCACGGAGGAACCCAGCTTGCACGGAGGAGCCCAGCCCTATAGAGTAAGATGGGGGTAGGCCTTGGGCGGGTATGGCCTTGGGCGGGTATGGCCTTGGGCGGGTATGGCCTTAAGTCTTCATTCATAACACACGATCTTCATTTGGGAATTGCGGCAATTTCGAGGATGAAATTTTAAATTCGTTGGGAAGACTGTAACGGCCCGAAAATTTGACTTGTGCCACGTGTCAAGTCAAGGTCGTATGCGGGACCCACTCGTCGAAATACGTATGTCTGAATCCAATTTGAGATGATAATGCTAACTACGAGAGGAATTCGGTGAGCCGAAACATGAACGGGGATGCGCCTCGAGTCACGTGTCGACGTGGACCGAGGTAGCGGGGTGCCTCAAGTCGCGTGCTGACGTGGGACCAAGATAGTGGTTTAATGTGGCTATAGTGGATTTATGTGATTTTAATGGGTCACGTTAACATCATATACATTGGATACGCCGCGTGATGCGAGTGGCGTGAGTATCGAGATTGGTGAAATGAGGAGGGTTGATGCCTCGAAATGCGCGCTGCTCAATTTATAAGGAAAGTAGTTATAAATATGTTGATGTGCCTGGAGTTCCGTTCCGCGTGAATCTCGAGGGCACTTTTCATTTAAAATCAATAAGAAAGAGATAAGGATAAGGAGAAAAGAAATAATATATATATAAAGGATCGGATAAGAATTGAAAAAAAAAAAAAGAAAACGAGGAGAGTGAGAGAAGAAAGAGAGGAAGAAGGAGACCACGAGAGAGAGATGGCGGCTCACGGTGCGACAACGGCCAGGAGAAAGGTAGCTGTGGCACATCAGCTCCGGCGAGATCGGCGCGGTCGCAGTGGTGGTTCGTGGAGGCCGCGGGAAGTGATGCAGCGGCGAACCAACAGCGCAGCTGAGGTGGCGGCCGATGCGGACGGCGGTTCCAGTGCCAGGAGGTGGCGCGACTGCTACGGAGGACGTCGACGGTGCGGCGGTGGCGGTGATCACGCAAGGCAGCGGCTCGGCTGCGAGGTGAGAAGATGCGCTGCGCGGCGCACGCAATGGGACGGCGACGTCGGCAGCGGCGGTGGCGCGACGGTGGTGCCGGCAGCGGTGCGGCAGCGGCGGTGGCGCGGCTTCGATGTCGGCGCGGTGAACGACGCGATGGCGTTGTTAGACTGATCGCTCCTCGACCAGGGGCGTGAATCGACGAATGTCGACGACGCGATGGAGATGAGGTGTACTTCGCTTAATTTTAGTGCGATTCGAATGATTTTAAGTGAAATGGCCTAAAATGTCTAAATGGACACCAGGGACTTAGGAGTCAAGTGTCGGGTGCGCAAATCGAGACGCGAGCGAGATGTTTTGTGGTTCGTGATTTTTTGAGGTAAGTAAACCAGCTAGGGACTTATACAATATTTCATTTCTCTCCATTGGCTGTTGTTGTTTACTGTTTTATGATAGCTTTATTGTTGTTCACTACTTTGTGATGATAGCTATCGTTGAAATTGTTGTCAATTGAGTGAGTCCATTGGCAAGTGAGTCATGGTTACTATTTATCTGCGATATGACAGGGTTAGGGCTGGAGGCAGGGGTCTCGTCATAAACCCGAGGTTTTTCCTGGTCGTCCGTCGATATTATCCGGGTCCATGGATGTTTCATAGTCGTACGGGCTAGGGCTGGGAGGCTGGGGTCTCATCCTAGATCCGGGTCTATGGATGTCTCATAGTTGCAAGGGTTAGGGCTGGGAGGCTGGGGTCTCGTCCTATACCCGAGTCTGCTGGGTTTTTGCCGCGACTCAACGACCTTTTGGTCGGAACTCCTTGTTAGTTGGCCTCACTCATTGATGGATTGTTTACAGTCTTTTATATTCATGCGTTCTTATTCCTTTCGTTCTATTTGCATGAATTTGACCGCTTTGGATATTGTGAAATGTCGTGTATATGTCCTACTGGATTTACGTACCTGGGCTCGTCAATTTTTGGTTTGACTGAGTGCAGAGTCGCGGATGAGTAGCAAAGGGAAGGCTTCATAGCTTGGTGAATTTTTGTATATTTTGTATTTACTCTCCTCTGATGATATTTACTGGGTTCCACAATTAGGTTGCCTAACTCCCTGATCTTTTTGTTGGGTTATTTAATGTATTAGTCGCTTCCGCTAAATGTTTAAATTCTTGCAAACATTAATAACTCAACTGTATAATGTTGAATGTACTGATAATGATGGATTTGAAGGCCGACTAGGCTCTCGTTGACCTTGCGAGACTAGATTGGGGGTCCAAGTGAGTTTAGGCAGGGTGGGGCCCAGTTCGTGAGAAAATTGGGGTCGTCACAAGTAGTTTTCCCAATTTCACCAAAAACCCGATCTCCATCAAAATTACTTTACAAAATCTTAATTACAGTGTTAATTAGTCTTTTAAATCATCAAAGATTCATCAAAATCAGTGATCTCGTCCTCAAATTTGAATTGACACCAAAACATCCCAAATTAAGCTCATTTTGATGAATTTAGTGAAATGGAGATGACTACCTTGTGTTTGATCTACTAAGTTGGTCTCAAAATACTGAAATCCAACTCCAAGATATTTTGCTTCCTCTCTTGTTTCTCTAGATTTGCTTGAATTTGTGATAGTGAAGATGAGAAAATCCACTAAATCAAGTATTTGTATGTTATGTTGTAATCTAATGTGCTATGCATATCTTGAGGACTATCTCGTTGTCCCTATTAATGTTGTCGCATACAGATTAATGACTCTATTGAGCCGCTAAACAACCTAGAATCACTCATAAACTAGGATCATCTTAATGTTTCATGGCTTAGAATATTTCCTTCTAACTATAGGAAAATTAAATTCAACTATTTAAATAGTTAATTTAGGCCTACAATTAATTATGGTTGGTTTACTTAGACTCCTTTATTAACAAATTTGTGATCATACCAACCCTCGACTACCCAGTACCCAGTGCCTCGCATCTCGACATGCATCCCGATATGTGTCATAACTTATTGTTCCAATTAAATTGACTTAGTTTATGGTTATATTATCTGTTTTAATTGATCAACTAGTCATCTTAATGTGAATTTAGTCATGTTTTCTAGTGCATCTATAGTTCTCCTACCCGATACCCGCATTGACACGCATTACGAATCGAATACTTACAATCTCGCACGATATAACAATACAAACATAAACATGTGACGCATTAACGAATAAACTCATAAATATGCATCGTAAATAAGCAATCAACAGATAAATAGCTAGCGTACCTAGGTCGACTTGTGTCCTAGCCTATATGCAGCGTCCACGTGGATCTGAGGTGGCTCCTAATATGAAATTATGCAATAAATAAAAACATTAATAAAAACGCGTCGTTACACGACGAGTCGGCTAGAAAGAGCCACAATAGCTTAACTTGTTGGGTTTTTTGCTGGGTTTCCACCCCATAGGTTTGTTAATCAATGCAAAACTTGTTTACATTACTTATTTGCATACTTATAAGACTTCCATTATTAAAATAATTTAAATGAATCAAAACAAATAATTTAAGTTGTAAAACTCTATAACTTAGTATATCTCAACAAAATAATCAATTAAACATCGAAATTGACTAAGTCAGATAATTTGATGGTTAGTTCACGAGCTGTCATGGAAAAGTATGTAAGTGACATGGCATGACCTAGTGACATGTTTGGCAACATGTTGATACCCGATTTGTCTCAGAATTTAGGGCTCTTACAGTTGGTATCAAAGCCTAGGTTCAAGGGAACCAAAGGGAAAGTTTAATATAACGAAATAAAACTTACCAAACAAACATTAGATGTAGAAACCCGAAGATCCTGACTTAGAACCTTTAGTTGAGAAGTGTAGTGTCGGGGATTATACATATGTTATGTCTTGATTTTATTATATATACACGTATTATGAGTATAATCTGACACATGAATATCGTTGCATACACTAATGAGCGGCAACCGATTGCAGCTAGCATTGGAGCCATGACGAGTGACACAATGCCCGCGATTTTTTTGTCTGACTTTTTGTAAGACGGTTATTGCACATGATAGACAGTAGCCAGAGATACACAAACTCATCAAGGCTCAGGCGACTAGTTTATGTGACTAGGGATAAGTACGGTAATTGACGCAGATGTGACAGAGTAAAAGACTCTTTTAGTGATACCCACACCTTTGCCAGAGACAATACATGTCGAGAGTACTACAACAGTGAAGATGGGTGAGTGAAGATGGGGACAGAGTTTAGGGAATAGTCAGACATTATCATGACAAATACTCAGTAGTTTTCAATGCAGCCATAATTGACATAAAAAGAAAAAGTGTTAGTATAGGCCAACAGCTTTAACATCAGCACCACTACAGAGTAATTAAACGACATCATCAGGGGAGAAACAACCAATTATTTGCTTCATATGCGGGCAACTGAGACATTAAAAGAGTTAATGTTCGCATGAGCTCAATTGTGTCAGTTGAAACATCATCGATACTAGCACTACTATATAGGCTAAAGGCCCAAGTTCGCGAAATGTCTAAATAGTACTGCAGGGCAATATTTAACTACTAGTTCAGTTCCTACATGTTTAGAGATGGCGACGTTATATCATTTTATACCTAACTGCGTGATAGGTGAGTTAGGTTTTGACTATATTTAGATTCAACACATACCTTAGTCTCGACACGGCAGCCGAAGGCAATGTGTTACCCTAACCAAATTGGTATGGGATGCCTAGTCTCAGCACGACAGCCAAATGTAAGGTGTCGACTCTCTATGCTCCTAAGGTGTTTAGCTATGTATTAGAATGAGTTCACTACCTTGGATATGTTTTTAGAGTTAGTTATGTGTTTTAAGAACAAAGTTGCAGATTTTTAACTGTTCAGGGCCATTAGAGGTACGTCGCCTTATTAGCGCACTACCTGCACACACTAATTAGCGCCATAAATGCGGAAACTACACCAAAACCTATAATTTTGAACTCAGATATGGGTTAGGACTGGCTTCCTCCAATGCCTCGAACCCCCTTTCTCTGCCACTAGGGGTCTACAACATTCTCTGGGAAAACATAGATTCGCTAAAATTCAATAGTTGCATCAAAGTCATTAAATTAAACAAGCATTAAACAAAAAACTCATATTTTTTTTGTCAAGAACACTACAAATTCTCAATTGATCATAACTTTATCCAAACAAAATCAAATCCAAAACTTCATTATAACAAATCAAGTGGATTTTTATAAGGAACTCAAATATGCAAATGTTTTTTTTAAAAACAAACTCATTTACTAGTCCGAATTTAGAAAAATCAGAATCATTAAAAAAAGTCCTATTTGACTAAAAACTTGAAAAATCGAAAATTGGGACTCGAGAATTCAATTAGGTCTTCAAATCTCAGAATTTCTTTTTCTCTTGTATGCATGTTCATAAAAACCAACTAAGTGTTGGTATTTATTGTATTATGGTGATAAGGTCACACCCCTACATCAATTTCTCTCAACCCCATCTCTTGATAAATCTAATGATTCTCATTAACCTCTACAACTCTAGTAACTCCTGGTCACTAATACAACTAGTGTACACATCTATCTAGTATCTTGGTGAAGTGCGGATCTCGAAGTTCATTTATGTCTAAGTTTATTCACAATTGACTTAAGCTTTCTAATTTGATTAAATTCATACAGTAGACAAATAAATATATAATTTGATTACATTAATGTATAAACATTTATTTGACAAACTTACTATATCACTCTCTGCTCCAGTCCCACGTCCGGATGCTTCTCGAGGCATGTTTCCATTCGCATCTCGACACCTAACAATAAGTAGAGAAAACGATTTAATAATCTAGACACAGTAGGAAAATCATCAAATAAATATAAAATATACTTCAACCACGCGCCAAGGTCAGACAACGTATATGTCGGTAGGTCTCATGTCGTAGGTCGGTGATCATGATTAGGGATAAAATAACTTAAAGGGTTAGAAATTTGGGTCGTTACACATTTCCACTCATCTTAGCCTTTCAGCCCTTAAAGTCCATGTAACCCCTCCAAAGTGACTTTCACCCCTTGCTTTGGGTCGCCCGTTACCCATTGAAAACTTGAAACAAAATTTAAATTACATGAATAAGGCGGAGCTCCATTACATTTCCACAAAGTAGTTGAAGCTTGACTCGAGTCATTCCGTATCGTATATACACCACACTAAACAAATCAGTAGCATAAATAATTAAAGGGTAGTGCTAGCTGGACTCAATGAGCCTGGACTCAAACTAACAAAAAGACTTAAACACCCTTTAGGTAAATCCATTATCTTCATCAATCCACCACTTAGCGTCGCCCTCGCCGTAACCGCCGCCGCTGACGTGACTACCATGACCACAGCTAACGACACCGTCGTCGTCGTTGTCCACCACCGCCGACTACCTTTCTCTTCAATTCCAGCCAAATCTGGCCGAGAGAGGCTTCGATCTCGGCCAGATTCGGCAGCCTCTCTTGGCCAGATCTAGTCAAGAGAGAGGTTCGGCCGCCTTCCTTGGCCAAATCTGGTAGAGAAAGAGAGAGATAGAGAGAGACCATGAGGTATCAAGTTCGCTTTTATGTTTCGAGAGTGAGATATCTATTTGGGAGTTTGTATTTGGAAGTGCTTTGTTGTTTTTTTTTTTTTTGGTGTTGTGTCATGGGCAGTTTTAGTGCTCATTGTGGCCATTTTTTGTATACATTATATATGTAATTTTATTTTTGTATATATATATATATATATACACTAAGTAATGGAGTTTTGCCTGCATTTTCATCAAAAAGAGAGAGAGAGAGAGAGAGAGAGAGAGAGAGAGAGAGAGAGAGAGAGAGAGAGAGAGACCAGAAAGGCAAAGGGAGGGAGATATATGAGAGTTGGGTGGAGTTTGTACTAACTTGAGGAGAGAGCAAATGAAAGTGTGTGGAGATGAGAGAGTAAAAATCGTAAAAGAGAAAGTGATAAGAGTTGGAGACGATGTTGGTCGGTGGCGACAGTCGTCGACAGTGGCAGTTTTCGGCGACGGTGGCTATCGTCGGCGGTCAAGTGTGGTTGTGACAGTAGAGGTGGTGGAGGATGTAAATATTTCTATGTGTATTCACTATAACAATTTCGGTATTTAATAGAGGTTTTTAAACCCCTATTAAAGGGGGTGTTATTAAATAACACCTAATTGATAGGAGTTTTAAAAAACCTCTATGTAATACATGTATTAAAAATTAAAACATAACACATTTTCACACGATATTTAATAACACTCTATTTAATAGGGGTTTTAAAACCTCTATTAAAGGCCAAAAATGTTCTAGTGATTGATATTAGAAGTAAGGGTAATTAAGTCTTTTATTAAGGTATGTATCTAAAATTACTAGTAAAGACTTTTTTGAGTCGGGAAATTTACATCTAAACCGTAATTAAGACTCATTAACCTTGTAATCAAGTCTTATCACAGGTTTATGAAACTCGGGATTTCATACAAAATGAATGAGAAGGGGTACTTAGGCATCAAGTTGGAATCAAAGTTTTCGAGGATTATCGATCGAGAATCTGATACTCCACAGGCGCACCTAACAACTTTCCTAAGTTTTAATTTGTTCTTGCCTGTATATATATGCTTTACAAATTACAATTCTCTCAGGCGGGTCTGTCCTACATGTTGGTAATGAGAAGGTTGGTATTGGACTAAAGAGACGTTATCATGGTAGTTGTCACGAGGCCAATTAAAGAGGGGTTTTTCACTAGGAAATTTTTCTCACTCAATCGAACCCGTGGTGCCTAAGGGCCACCTTAGTTCAGCACAGCAAGCAAATGGCAACAAGGAAATGTTTTTACTAGCTCTCAATTAGGAATACAACTGTGGTACTCTATGCTTCCCCGAGCTTAAAGCCCTCGGGTTTATAGACCAGCCAACAGGTAGTTACATAACCAACTAGGACACATGTCATGTGTACATCAATCCATAGACCAAGTAAAACACCACTTCCTCTGTGGTCAAGGCAATTACCCAACTGCCTTGCTCCTACGCTGCCACATCGTTCCATAACCGCCACCATTACAGAGTCAATTGCAACATGCTCCTGATATCCGGGACTCCCTTGGACATGCCTTGATCATGGCCTCTGCCCATGACCAAGGTAGTTACTCAACTGCTTGGAACCGCCTTGACTTGGTCCTTCCACGCCTCAAGGGACGTGGCCCATGTTTCTCTACGGGACAGGGGCTGCTTGGTGGTGCCTGGCCGTGCCCAGGCACCTCGGGTGTTAGCCGGGGATCGGTAGAGTCCCACCGGCTCGGGGTGGCCGACGCCATGATCCGTCCATGGGTCGTGCCTTGGCATTGCGCCCAAGGCATGCTCGAGGGTCCTTGCTACTTCGCCCATGCCACCCCAGGGAGAGAGCACACCTCTCCATATAGTAGATGTTAAGTCGTTTCCTCAGCTCCAATAGGAAACATCCCAATATGAGACCAAGCGTACTTTGACTGGGACAACGCCCAAGTCAAGATTTGTCAACCCTTGCCCAGGCCAAGGCGCGACCTTGCTCGTGCCAAAGAATCCGCTAAGTCTTGCCCGTGCTCGCGCCAAGGCACCGTGCCGATGCGTGCTCGTCCATGCGCGCACTCGTTCATTCGCGCATGTCCATGCTCGCTCGTCCATGCGCGCGCTTGTCCATGTGCGCGTTCATCCATGCGCGCGCATCCACACACTAAGGCGCTACGCGCGTGCTTTGTGCCAAGGCTCGTGCCCAAGCGCAACCCCTTTTATGCCTGTGCACTATTTTGCATGTTTATCCGCGACCGAACCTTATGGAACCAGCCGAGCCCTCTTAAACTCGGTCATTGGCTAAGTTTCTTGTTGCCTAGCCCAGCCTACTCGGGTCACGCTATTGGGGGGCCGACAAACATCCCCCGCCGAAACGTTCGATGCCCTCATCGAACTGCTCGGTTGCTGCCGCTTTTGGTAGTCTGCTATCTCCTTCTCAAACTGCCATAGAGTAGTATGTCGCTCCCAAGTAGGTTCTTCAACCTCAACCCACTTGATCAAGTAAAAAGTTCGCCTGTTTTCTTGCTTTAGCCATGCGTCTCGTGGCTTAGGATCTGCTCAATCTCTCCAGCAAACTCCTTTCGTACCAAAGGTGGAGCTCGCCTCGCTGTGCTCCTCTCTGGATCTACCTAATCAGAGTGGAAAGGTTTAAGATAGCTGACATGGAATGTAGGGTGCATCTTTAACCTCTCTGGTAGCTTTAGGCGATAAGCTACCCTTCCCACTCGCTTGACCACCTCGAATTGTCCTTCATATCGTTGTATCAGGCCCTTGTGCGTCTCTTTCTTGTTGAACTTCTTCAATATCGGAGGAGTGAGCTTCAACAAGACCAGGTCCCCTTCCTGGAACTCCAAGGGTCTCCTGTGATGGTCAGCATACTTTTTTATCCTTCGGACAACTTTGGTCAAACTATCTTGAGCTGCCTCCCTCAGCTCCTGCTTGCTCCTCACAAAGCGGTAAGCCGTTGGGCTTGACCCCATCGACTTTGACTTGGCTACCTCATATGGAGTAACCGGTTGTTGTCCTGTCACCATCTCGAACAGACTCAGTTCCGTAGCTGAGCTTTTGTGAAGGTTGTAGCAAAATTGGGCTGTGTCAACTAGATCCACCCAGTTGGACTGACTTGCATTCATGTAGTGTCTGAGGTAGTCCTCCAGCAAAGCATTGATTCTCTCCGTCTGCCCATCCATTTGGGGATGGTTTATTCTGGAAAACTTCAACTCCGAACCCAATAAATTGAACAGGGCCACCTAAAACCTTCCAGTGAACCGAGCGTCTCGATCACTAATGATATCCTCAGATATCCCCCAATATTTCTCCACATGTTTCAGAAACAACTCCGCAGTTAGATCGGCATCACAATTCTTCGGAGCAGCTATGAATGTAGCATACTTCGAGAATCTATCCACCACCACCAGCCCTTTCGTCATTCCATGCACCTTAGGAAGATAAGCGATGAAATCCATAGAAATGCTTTGGAATGGTCTGTCTGGTACGGGTAGAGGCTCCAGCAACCCTGGTGTCTTCCTTCTCTCTGTCTTGTCTTGTTGGCACACAAGACAAGTTCTCACGTTCTGATCAATGTCCTCCTCCATTTTAGGCCAGAAGAACGACTGTGATAGAAGGGCATAGGTGTGCTCCATGCCCGGATGCCCAGCCCACCGAGCATCATGTGTCTCCTTCAAAAGTTGTCGCCTCAGTCCGCCAGTACTAGGGACATATGGACGTCCCCCTTTAGCATAAAGGACCCCATCTTCACACCAAAACCTCCGAGTGACCCCCTCAGCCACTAGCTTTAGCATTTTCGAACAAACAAGGTCTTTGCTCGTCTCCTCCTTGATGCGAGGCAGGAACTCACTTTCCAGCCTCACTGCTTCTGCCACCATCTCAACCACCACCTTGCGACTGAGTGCATCTGGAACTGAGTTGAGTCTCTCGGACTTATGTTCAAATTGAACATCAAACTTCGCCAAGAAGTCTAGCCACCTCGCTTGCTTCTGATTGAGCTTTTTCTGACTCATGAAGTAGGTGATCGCCGCATTATCCGTCCGTACAACAAAACTGGTTCCCAGCAAATAATGCCTCAAAAGATGGAGGGCATGGATCACAGCCAGCATTTCCTTCTCACGAGCTGGGTACCTCTGCTCTGTTTCCTTCAATTTTTTTGTTTTCGAAGGCAATGAGGTGTCCCTCCTGGACAAGTACCGCCCCCAATGCCCTATCTGAGGCGTCTGTATGTACCTCGAATGGTAAGTCGAAATTCGGTAGTCCCAGCACTGGTTCAGAGGTAATGACCTGCCTCAGCTCCGCCATAGCTTGGTTGCATCGAGCCGTCCATGCCCAAGTTCGATCTTCCTTTAATAGATCTGTCAGTGGTGCCACTCTCCGTGAGTAGCCCTCCGCGAACCGCCGATAGTAATTTGCCAAACCCAGGAATGATCGCAACTCCGGGACCTTCGTGGGGTTTGGCCATTCCATGATAGCCCGCACATTCTCTGGATCCATCCGTAGTTTGCCCTGGCCTACAACATGACCAAGGAAAGAGATTGTTTACGCAACAAACTCACATTTCTCCCTCTTCACATACAAATGGTTAGCCCTCAAGGTAGTCAGAACCCTTCGTAAGTGATCCACATGATCATGGAGGTTCTGACTATAAATTACAATGTCGTCAAGGTAAACAACAACAAATCGATCGATGAACTCCCTTAGTACATCATTCATTAAGTTACAGAATGTAGCAGGAGCATTTGTCAAGCCAAATGGCATGACTAAGTATTCAAATGAACCGTACTTAGTCACCATGGCTGTTTTTGGAACATCACCGGCAGCAATTCGAACCTGATAGTACCCCGACCTCAAGTCCAACTTTGTAAAGTAGGCCGCACTGGATAGCCGATCGAACAAGTCCGCCACTAGCGGAATTGGATACTTGTTCTTCACCGTCAGCTTGTTCAGCGCCCTATAGTCCACGCACATTCGAAGAGAACCATCGTGCTTCCGATGGAACAGGACTGGTGCTCCATAGGGTGCCTTAGATGGCTGAATAAATTCAGCATCCAATAATTCCTGCAACTACTTTCTTAGCTCCTCCAACTCCTTTGGAGCCATTCTGTAGGGGGCCTGTGCTGGGGTTTTGAGCTGGGGATCAGCTCAATCTCATGGTCAATTACCCTTTTGTGGTGGTAATTGATTTGGCAACTCTGCTGGCATCACATCACTGAAGTCCTCCAGTACTTCAGCGCATTAGGGACTCTTGTCGTCGTTCTTGCCTTAATCTCCACCAAGGCCGCTAAGAATGTTGGTTCCCCCTTCCTCAGTCCATCTTTCACCTGAATGGCTGAAAGATGTGATAGTTTTTTACTCTCCTTTTCCTGCAATGGTGTTAGCCGCAGGAACAGAGCATGATGGGATTTGTTCATCAGCAACAATCCCCTTAAGAACGACATCAGTGCACTGATCCATGAGCCTCACATTCGCCTCGGGCAACTACAAGATCTTTTTGTCGGCTCGTGTCAATGTTGGAACCCTCATCGTGCAATTATAAATCTTTTGCACGATTTCCAACAATCTTACCCTTTCCCTTCACATCTACCTTCTCTTTCTCTTTCCCTTTCCGATAAGATTCAGTCGGGGGTCTCCGGTCGCCTCGCCCACGGTTACCCCTCGACACCTCAACACAACCTCCTCCCTAGTCACCGTGGTTTTCAAACGAGCCATACCTGATAAGACTACAACATGTAAGTGCCTGAAGCGGAAACATAAGTACAATTCAAAAAATAAGAACAAAATTTTCCATTTTTATAGTCTCGGTCAAGCAGGTTTGAGAAAACGATTAGAATATCGGTGACGCATGACCGAGAGAACATCATAAGTCTCGGTAATGGACAACCGAGAAAACTACTACATTCTCAGTTGTACACCACCGACATGACATCAACTATACATTTCGAGTTATTCTCGTGATGTGGTGACCGAGAGCAATCACAGCGTTACGCTACCTAAAACAATAACACAATTAGAATTTTGGTGATGTGTGACCGAGATAACATAATTAGTCTCGGCCATTCTTTGCCGAAATTGTATAAACTATTATGGTCGGTCCGGCCGAAAACCACGAGTTCCCAAACACTTCCCCTATGTTTTGGCCATGCTTGGCCGAGACTGTACAAATTATTTCTGGCCTGTGTGGCCGAGAACCACGAGTTTGCAATCAATGAACGAACCATTGAATACACCGCTACACAAACATAACAAATACTCTACCAAATGCAACTTAATTAGACTATCAACGTACCTTCAATCGATCGATTTCACGACTTGAGTGCGAGAACGAAAACCTAAACCCAAGCCCTAATGTGGAGACGAAATCCAACAAATCGGTGAGCCTCCAAACTCGAACGACACAACAACAACCACCTACGACAGAGGAGAGAGACGAAGAGGAACGAAGACAAATCCGGGGTTCGTAGGTTGCTTGTAATGGATCGAGCAAAAATAGAGGGTTCAAGAGCACAGTGGTGGGGTGCCTCTATTTTGAATGAGGGGTATTTTGAGAATTTCGAGCCTCAAATTTTGGGTGCCCTTGGTAAATTATTTTGTGCCCTCAACAAGAGGGTGCCTGCATGAATTCGTGGAGTGCCCATAGCAGCCTTTTTTTTAATTGTCTTTATTTTCTTTTAATCTTTATTCTCATTCATTTCATTACCTTTGTTTTCCTTTGTTGTTTTGAACCTCTTGATTAGGGTTTGAACCTTATTATTGGTGCTTTCGTTATGATCTATATCCCTGTCATGGACTATCTTGCTCAATGATTTACTCACCCTTCAACTTGTCATCCCCGCCTTCAATGTTTTCTTTTCCTTCATATGAACAATTGCCTCGACAAACATGGTTTCTTCAACATGGAGCCTTTTATGAGACACCCACCCCACCAACTCTGCCTCCATTCCCACCCTCACATGAACCTTCATAACAACCCACAACTTATTTTCCTCTGCAACAATGGTTTCCCACCATTCACCCCTATTACATCAACCCCGTCTACACCGACCCACCCTATACAAATCCGTATCAAATCAGCCGAATGCCACCCATCAAATGCAAATTTTCCGACACCTTACAAACTCAAGAAATCACATACGCCACCTCTCCCAGGCCCTTCAAATTAAAGCGCATCTGGACCGCCATCGACATAGCACCCAACGCCGCAGCTCAATTTTCTTCTTCAACATTACAACCTTCGTCGATGACGCGGAGAGACAGATTCAGACGCGAATTCAGGAGCAACTTCGGCGGCAGAGGAAACCGTAGAGTCGTAGACACACATCTGAAAACCCTCATCGACCAAGGCACCCTTCTTGGCGTTGCTGGTGCTCCAGGATCATGAAACCCTCTTCGAAAAAGCGCATCGCATCCGAAAACCCATTATTGAGTTCCCATCTCTCGAATCTGAAACTATATTTCACACTGGAGTAAGGTCAACTCAAAATGTGATTGGGGATTGTGTTAAAAAGTTTTCAAAGGTGGAGAAACTGAAGGCCCCCAATTTCCAGCAGCTTTTCATACCATTTCCTCCTCCAATGCTCCATGTTTTCAATGCCATGGATCCACCAAATTTGTCGATAGCCGTGATTCGTTGCTCCGACATGCTTCGAGACCTTTGGATTGATGGTGTTGCTCGGTCCCCTTGGCCACCCCCGCCATTTTCTCTCTCAACGCTCTTCCTCTTTAATTGGGTTATCCATCGATCCCTTTCACTGAGGACAAAATAATAGAGGCTAAGAAAGTGGGAAAAGTGCTTGTCAAATGTTGTTTTGATACAAATAGGTTATTGTGGTACTCTAGTGATGGATGCGTCTAAGATAGTGAAATAGAGCCTCAATGCTCTGTTTTTAATCAAATGTTGAAGTCGACATTAGTGGCGCAAGTTACATCTATAGCTGAGCATGTCAATAAGAAATCAGATTTTTGGTCCTTACTATACATGAAGAATGGTGAATTGGTGAGCCGCTCTATCGAGCTTATGGTTGATTGCTCATTGTGTGGGCGCATGAAAGATTGGTTTCAAGTTAGGGTCGTTCTAACTTATTTGAAGCAAATTATGATGGACTTCTTCAAGTTTTGTTCTCCGACTACGACTCTCTTTACCCACCATAATTGGTCTTTTACATTTGTTGATCGTTGTTGGAAAGTTAATTGGGTTATAAATGGTTCTATTAGTATTGTTGAACAACTATTTGCTCAAATGCTTACGGGACATGCTTGCTTTTGGTGTACCTTGCTTAAAGGGCGTTTAGCATCAAAAGATCTAGCTACTCCATCAATCATGAATCCTATCACTTTATATAGTTGGATTGGGCTTTATTTGCTATTCCATAGGAATTTTCATGAAGAGTGGTTTTTCTGCCCAGCAACGACTGCTTGGCATGTGCAACAATGTGATACTATTTTTTGTTGTTTTGATTGGGAGATACAACAACAACAACAACATAGCCTCAGTCCAAAATTAACTGGGGTCGGCGACATGGATCAAACTTTTCTATTGTGTTTGATTAAGTGTAATTGATGGTGAGCTTTGATTGGGAGATGTTTGACAAAATTCTTGAAAGAGTCTTAGTAATTTGGAACATTGAGAATTTCATATATGAATTTGGTGCCACTATTTTTTGTTGTTTTGAAATGTTTCAAACTACTTTGGTTGAGAAGAGCCTAGTTTCTCATCTTTAATAGGGTGGTTAGTCGGCACGCACAATAAGTGGTTCTTGCCTACTTCGATTCAACCATTTGTGATGATGAATGTCCTATGTGTGGTGTCATGGACTGTTACCCATTATATCTTCTTGCTTATTGTTCAAGAGGATAGTCTACAATGCATGTTCCAAAAATTGATAGCAAGTGTGTGTCCCTGGATCCTTGCATTGTTTGCACGCAGTGCTCAAACACATACTACAAATGAAATACTTGTTGTGGTATATGAACTAGATGATGTTGCCCTATGAAGTGCCAACTTACCTCAATTGTGTCTTCATACAGCTCTTGAATTGTTCCACGTGGTATACATGGTTGCTTCAGAGTCGCTTGAAATTGATATAGTTGGCGATCATTCTTTTCACAATGCTAGTGCTAGATATATGGAGACATGGAGAGGTCAATGATTGCTATGACCAACAAGGTAATTGAAAGCATAATGCAAGCTGCACATCCTCTTAGCCATACGGTTCTACTTTATATGATATGGTTGAAGTTGAGGAACACTACAGTCATCATTGTTGCGCAAAACATATTGCCTTTGTGAAAAGAGTTTATGGCCTTCAATCATCCTTCTCTTGGAAAATCTTGCCTTTCGATAGGAAACATGGCCTCAAAGAAGTTACTTCTTGGTTACGGGATTGTTCTATGTTCTCGTAATCCATTACATCATGCACCAGATCCATCCTTCAACAATCATCACTCAAAGTGCTTCGTTGTATGCGATTTATGGGTTTTGGAAAGTGGTCAACATTAGAATCTATTGCACATTGGAGCCGGATTTTGAATTCCAACCACCTTGAGGACAAGGTGAATTTCGAAGGGGTCGGTAATGATACGATCTCGAGGCTTCACGACTCCATGGACTTAGCGATAACGGCCCAAATCAAATCCACTTATCTTACTACTTTTATGTTTTGTTACTTATATTGTTATCCGGCCCAAATGTTTTAGGTTTTCCTAGCTACCATATATATGTTGTTGTATTCTCCACTTAAGAGTTAAGAAAGAAAGAAATCAAACAACTTTTATTTTATCTCTCTCTTCTTCCTTTGATGTTTTTATTTCCTTTTTTAATTGTCTTTGTTTCTTTTAATCTTTATTCTCGTTCATTTCCTTTCCTTTGTTGTTTTCAACCTCTTGATTAGGGTTTGACCCGTGTCATCCACCTTCTACGCTGCCCATTACATGCTTTTCATCAGTTTTCACACTAATGGAACCACATGAGGATTGGAACTACAGAATAAATATATATGAAGAAAATACTATTGAATATATACCACCTTAAACGTACGTACACACCCCAAAACAAATGGCCTGTTGCACACTACGCGATGTATGGCGCGCACCTCTCGGTGAATCCATCAGTTCCTTATGGTGTCTTGTGCGTTTGGAGCGTCAATGTAGCATTTCTCAAAAAGTAAATACAAATAATTTTTATCCAAAATATTCAAGAAATAAAGTCTCATTTTTATAAATGTAATGGAGATTTTAGTGAGTTGATGTTTAGATGTCAAACAAATTAAGGCTGCTTTTTAGCCTTTAGAGACCTTGAAAGCTCCACTACACCTGCGTCGTATGACTGTCCCTTTCTCGTTGCTCATCATCCTCTTATTAGTTAAAATTTATAATCGACTAACTGACTAATACAATGTTAACTCCTATAAAAAAAAATTAATGCAATGTTGACATTAGAGAAAAATATAAACAAATATACAACTTACTGATTTGGTTGGCAATTTCCACTCACTTACTGATTTAGAGAAAAATATAAGCAAATGAATTAACTTAAAGATTCTCTTAAAGAAAATTATAGTCAATCGCAATTTTTTTGTTTTAGAATAGAAAAATGCTTTGATGTCTTAGCACAAACAAGCACTCATCCAGCTGCCCTTAATTCTTGGTACGCACGCATCCCAAGGTGTATCGAGAGGCAAACGACAAGCACATGTTCGAGCAGCTTGTCTGTGCTGCGAGCATATCCTAGCATTTCCCTTTAAAATATTCAACTTCTCCAAAAGTATAAAACGCACATCAACCAATTGGGTGCCAAATGGTTTGATATGAGATTTGAAAGTAAAAAATCATGAATTTAAACCTTGGTGGGAGCAAAAGTTTTCTTTCTTATCGAAAAATTAAAAAAAAAAAAGTATAGAAAGCCCAATCAACAAAAATCATCAAATTCCAAATCAATTAATTAGGGTGGACTACATAGATCATATAACTACTTTTCGAGAATTTAACAAACAAGGCCTTACATTAGAGTGCCACCAAATTAACATTTTATTGGTCATGTTACTTGACTAAAGGAGGATGAAAATGTGATTTTATTCCCAAGATAAAAAAGGGTAGGCCTTTTTTTTTCCCACTTTAAAAAGGCAAGACCGGGAAGAAGCTTCATCAGAGAGACCCGGCATACCCAGCTAGCTGATGCAAGTGATTCCAAGCTTGTGTCGCAAGGAAAACAGGTTGGTAGGGTAAGGTTTGGTCGACGGAAACACGTAATATGATAAAGAAGAGAGCGTAAAAGTTTAAGAAGATAAAAGTATTCATGTCTTCTCCCCATGTCGCATCCAATGCCAACTGCACCAAATAATCCGCAGCAATGTCATCAAGATCCATGTAGCTAGGGTGTAATTCTCCCAACTCGATTTGCTCTATTTACAAAAAGCCAACCCCTATTTAAGGGGAATTGAGTGACTTACAGCCACTCGGTCATTTGAAAGGAAATGGCATGCAACAATTGGAGATCTACACTTGGGTTCAAGCCGGCCAGTAGAGAACTTGGCACATTAAATAAGTCTACATCTACTGCAGAGGTTTGTCATACAGGTTACCAATCCATGGATCAAAATCTAAAGACCTGACTAGATAAATGGCCGAGCTTAAGAAACTGTTACATTGGTCAAGCATAGAACCAGCTCTTGAGGGGCTTGGACTTGGAGGGTCCAGACAAGAAGTCTTAAGTTTTGAAATGCCTAATTTCCCATGTAACTACAAGCTTCTATTATTGTGATTGATAACATCTGAAATATGCATATCAATATCCTACTCACCGTAACAATGGAACCAACATACAAAAAATAAAATGAACATCTTGGTAACAAATTCAAGTTAAGTATAAGAATAAATCAGACTGTCTTTGCCGTTGCCTTCTCATTTATTTTGGCATTGAGGCTGACTGCATATGCAAATCCAAAATCTCAGCTTCTTAGTTCATTTCACAAGTGCTAATGCCCTGCTGAAAATAATCTGTTGAAAAAAAAAAAATTTCAAAAGAAACATGAGGTACTTAGATGAGTTTTCATTGGAATATATAACCTGTTTGTTCATTTCTTCAAATAAATATACGCACGCGCACATCCCAATGAAAAGTCGGTATAAATAGTTCGCCCTCTTAAATCAGCCCAACCTGGAATTGACTGCAAAAATTTAATCCCAATAATTGACCCAATGAATTATAACTTAATAAGACCTTTGTTCCTTTAGAGGATATGAAGTTTCACAACACAAGCCAAAAAGGGAAAAAAGAGCTTGCAAAATTGCACCAGCTTGTAACAAAACTGCTGATGCCTATTTGGGCCTCACAAAATAAATATATAAATAAACCTGCTGACGAATAGAAGTGGTGTCTAGAGTGCAACTCAGTCCTGCTCTCACCGAGTCACCCTATTGTTTGAACTGGCCTGTGAGGCTTTGGCGCTGCAGAAAAAAAAAAAAAAAAAAAAGGGAGAGAAGCCTCAGTAGTGTGGAAACCTTGGCTAACCTAGCATTTGTAATAAACAAGATAATACTTAACAACACTTTCCATCGACAAATATACAGATTGCCAAAACTTGGTAAAATAAATTAATATGATATTGTATATTAGGAACAACCGCTAGCCCAAACACATTTCAAATACAAAAATAAGGAAATAAAAGAGAAAGGAAAAGTTTACGGTACTGCTATTATTGCAATGTTTCTTTTCTATTGATTCAATTTGTTGTTGTTGGTACTTAATTACATTTCATTTCCATCTCTAGTATACCATTCTTGCATTTTACAGTCTAAGCACTTGGTTTTAAAATCTTTGAAAATTCCCTTTCTATGCTTAAAGATCAACTTTTGGGTTTTTCTAGTAAGAAAACAAATTATTTAGTATTTCAAGTCATCAACTTTAGTTTAACTTTATTAAATGTTTCATACAAGTTCGAGTGTATTAACTAGTTTTAATAATTTAAGCAAGTAAAATGGGTCTAAATTTTCATTCTAGAGTTCATTAAAATAAAGCAATTGAGTAACAAACTGTCAATGTATAAATTTGCTACAAAAGTGTTGGAGTTTGCTGGAGATGCATCGGGATGTATGAGCGTGCCCTCCAATCAAATGATCTATCATTTACAAACAAGCATGTCGAAAATGGTGTATCAAAAGTATGGTAATCTTTTTCCTTCTCAAAGTAAATTAGATCTTTAATACATTTCAAGACTTGACTCCAGACTTCATTCGTAATATTAAAATAAATGCTAGTGTAATATTTTCATAACTATTGGCTTTAACAAGACCATTTTCCAAAAAAGGTATAAAAAGGCTCATGGAGAGCGGAAATTCAATCAAATGAGAACAAGAAAAATCGTATTCTAGTTTTATATGTAAAAGGGATGCAACAAAGATAAGATTGAAAGATTAAAGAAGATACTTTCCTCAGATATTTAGATTAAAGATTAGAAGCTAAAGGTACTTCGTTACCATGGAAACTGCAAGAAATAAACTTGGAATCTTGACATGTCAAAGTAGCGGTATTGAGGCTTTGTTAACTCAAAGAAAATATATACTGAATCTATAGAAACGGGAACAACGAGATGCAAACCAGTAGACACCCCAATAGATCCAAATGTCAAATTGGATATGCATTCCACTCATTCCCAAGTTGAGGAAAGAAAAGCCTAGTAAGAACACTCATCTACCTATCTCATACTGTTCTTAACATTACTTTTGTAGCGATACATGCATATTTTGGTCAAAGAAATCATGGAAATTACATCAAATCCTCAAGCATCTCAAAGGCGTCCCTGGAAGAGGACTGTCATTTAGAAAAACTAGAGAACAAAAAGCGGGAGTATTTACGGATCCAGAATAAGACGTGTAACCGATGTCAGATCTATATTTTGATATCATTCCCGTCAGGAGAAATTGAGTAACATAGAGGAAGAAACAAAAGGGAGAGCAAGGAGTAGCGCTGCAGCGCAGCACAACTTTGAACAATGTTTCATGGTACAGTGATAGTTGTCGACAAACATGTTTAAACAATTAAAAAAATATTAAGAGCTGTAAAAGATCTATAGTTATAATAGAGCTGCCATCAATATCTATAACTACTTTATTTGCCATGATATAACCTACCATGTTAATATAACTTAATATTGACAGATACTTCATTAAAATAAATGAAGGACCCACCTTTATGACTTATGGGTTGAAGTTGGAGCAAGATACAGATATTTTGACAAAAAAGGCCGGACAAAACTTTCAAAATAAAACACTAAGCGACAAGCAGGTAATGTAAAATCTGTAACCAACAGCATCCATATCCTTCTACGTGTGAACTTCTTTAGTTAGTCTGTTAGCTACAACTACCCCACAAGTCTATTTAAAAAGCAGAGAGCTGTTATCTATTTAGACTGTTATCCTTCCCAACATAGCACAAGATAAATGTTTATTCCTTTTATTAGTTTAGATGTTCGTAGCAAGAAAACAATTTCCCTTGAAGTTCTTGTGGTTTTCTATGAATGCCAAACAACGTTGAGTCATTAAAGCATTTATTCATGTGATAAGAGTTCGTACTTTCCGAATTGCTAGTGAAAATAGGCGTTTGTTGAGTTGAGGAGAAATGCTACACAATTTCTCAGTTCAATCAAACAGCATATACAATTTTTTTTTTCTAGTCCTACTTCATACACTTTTCCATCCATCATTCAAGTCATGAGGAATCTTTCATACTTAGATTGGTAAGGCAAGACAAGGGAAATAAGAAATTTTTACCAAAGTACAAGTGTTTTTACTTTAAAAGAGGGAAATGAGGAGAATTTTTTTTTTTTGTCAAACTAGGCAATAACGCCTACTCAAAACGCGCTATCACAAAGGGCCCCTTTTTTTGCTGACGTGGACACATGGATAGCGCCTTTTGAAAAGGCGCTATCCATGTGTCCTGGCCACGTGAGCACATGGACAGCGTACAGGGTGACGTCGAATTGGCCAGAATAATTAGCGCCTTTTGAGAAGGCGCTAATCGTTCTGGCCAATTCCACGTGGATCCACGCGGACTCCCCCAATTGGAGTACACAGATAGCGCCTTTTGAGAAGGCGCTATCTGTGTGATTTTCTGCGTCCCTGCCGCGCAAGGAAGAAGACAGCCCCGCCTACTTGTGTAGGGCTCACGGGTGTGTTGTAGGGGGGGTGTGGGTTGGGTATTTAAGGAGGGGTGGGGCAGAGGCCGGTTGCGGGAGAAGGTGTGGCTGGTGTTGGCGAGCGAGAGGAGGCGACGGTGAGGAATTTGGCCAGAGAGATCGACCAGCGGTGGAGAAGGAGGAGAGGGAGTTGACGGAGCGGCGGAGGTGCGGAGCAAGGAGCTGAGGCGGTGGCAGCTGAGGCAGCAGAGAGATCGACCAGCAGAGGCAGCTGAGGTGGTGTGCGCTGAGCTGAGGCAGGGGTGCGCTGATCGACCAGCCAGGTGCGTGAGTCTGCGGGCAGAGGAGCGCATGGAGCGTGGCCGCGGGGCACAAGGCGTCCCAACGGAGGAGAAAGAGGAGGAGGTTAGTTAAGTTTTGTTAAGTAGTTAGTTAATCGTTTTTTTTGTTGTTTGTTTAGTTAGTTAAGTTAGTTTAGTTTAGTTTAGTTAGTTTGATTAGTTTAGGTATTTAGGTTAGTTAGTTTAGTTTGGTTAGTTTATTTTAGTTAGTATGTTTAGTTTGCTAAGTCAATTAAGTTAGTTTATTTTTGGTCTTTAGGTTAGTTTACCTAAAGTAGTTTGTTTAGTTTATTGAGACGGTTAAGTTAGTTTAGTTTCGTTGAATAGTTTAGTTAATCGTTTTTAGGTAGTTTGTTTAGTTTAGTTTAGTTTTGTATAGGTTTTTAGGTTAGTTAAGGTTAGTTAGTTTAGTTTGGTTAGTTTAGTTTAGTTTAGTTAGTTTAGTTTAGTTTAGATAGGTTGTTTAGTTAATTTCGTTAGTTAGGTTATTAATGTTTGATTACTTTACTTTAGTTTTGTTGTTCGAAAAATCCGCAAGGAGGCATCACGTCACGTTGATCAATCGAGACATTGGTGAGTTCGAAGTGCGGACTGGGAGGCATGGAGATTGCATGCATAAAGGCAACAACAAACAAGTCGTTATCTTAAAGGACCGGGTGTGCAGTTGTAATAAATGGCAGTCGTTTGGTTTCCCTTGCTCACACGTGTTAGCAGCATGTGCGTTTATTCGGGTGAGCTACGCACGGTTCATCGAGCCATACTATAGGATAGATGTGTACGCACAATGCTACTCCTACAAGTTCAAGGCCATCCCAGATGAGAAGTATTGGCCGACTTTTGGGACGAATATCATACCCGACCCTAGGTGCAGACGTGGCCGAGGGAGACCTAAGGGATCGCGACGACATACCGAGATGGATCTGCCTAATGTCCAAAGGCATTTGCGATGTGGGATATGTCATCAAGAAGGGCATAGAAGAACAACATGTCCAAATAGAGACCGTGAACGAGTCCCAACTAGGAAGAACCGGTGTGGTCTTTGTCGTTCAGAGGGACATAACAAAAAAAAATTGTCCCACCAGACCTCAACCATCAAATGAAAACCTATAGTTATTTAATTGTATAATGTGTGAAGTTACTTAAGTTCGTACATATGTTGATTTTGAGCATGTACGCAATTGTTTTTGTGTGAATATTTATTCAATACGTATCGTTTGGTTTCGTACAACAGTCGTTCTGTTTTTCTAACATTCATTTGTAGTTGTGCAGCAATGGATCCGGGTCCTTCAGATCCATCACTATTGCAACTCCAATCTACACACAGATCATCGCGAACCTGGAGGGGCGAGTTAAACTGTTTTAATATGCCATATGTCAAATTTACATCAATAGAGTGTTAAACTCATACATTACGACCTTATCAATTGTAAGGTGTACGAAACAATGTGCGTACGTCGAAGACGTGGGGTCGTTGATCGAACGATGCAGTACCATTCTAGGATGATCTCATATCTTCGTTCCAGTGGGTTCTATGGGATTTCCCGGGTAGCATTTTTCAGCCTTGAATGGGCTTTGATTACTGCGTTCGTAGAGAGATGGCGGCCTGAGACGCATACATTTCACATGCATTGTGGGGAGTGCACAATTACACTCCAAGACGTGCAGGTACAGCTTGGATTACCTATCGAAGGTATGCCTGTGACGGGAACAACAGACGCAGACTATGCTGATGTCTGCGATAGGCTACTTGGACGAACTCCTGGTGGAGATGACGTCGTTGGGTGTAAACTTAAGGTCGATTGGCTTGAGCGTAACGTACCAGCAATAGATGATGATAGCGATGAGGAGTCCGTCCAACGGTACGTTCAATCGTACATACTACAACTTATCGGTGGTTGCCTTTTCGCCGATAAGTCCAATCGATTCGTACATTTGATGTTCCTACCATTGCTGGAGGATTTCCAAGTAGCTGGACAATATAGTTGGGGGAGTGCATGTCTGGCCTATTTCTACAGGGAGTTGTGTCGCGGATCTCGCGCCGGGGCACATTAGGTTACTTAAGGTTAGTTAGTTAAGGTTAGTTAGTTTAGTTAGGTTAGTTAAGGTTAGTTAGTTTACTTAGGTTAGTTAAGGTTGTTTAGTTCCATTTAGTTTGGTTAGGTTAGTTAAGGTTAGTTAGTTTAGTTAGGTTAGTTAATGTTAGTTAGTTTAGTTGGGTTAGTTGTTTTATTTTACAATTTAGCAGTAAAAATCTCGAAGTACTGCAACTACTTATGTGCAAGTTTCCTTTCCGTAGCTTGGAAGTGTCAACCTCATATTGTTGATATTTTTTGTCACTAATTTATGAGAACAAATTGCAAAAGTACTTTACCTTTTAGTTTAAACCCAACAAAATAAGTGTGGTTTTCTTTTTTTTTTCTTTTTCTCTAAAACTAGGCTATCTCGTCTTTCCAACAGGTGCTATTACTTGAGTATATTTTTTCCGTTGACGTGGACGCTATCCGTGAAACACAGTCCACATATGACGCGTGAACATGAGCCGCTCGAAAGTTGGTTTAACTTATTGGTTAATTTGCTATGAACACTTATGTAAAATCCAAATAATTCGAGTCATTGTGGGTACGTTCGTTTCTTTCTAACCCTGACGAGTTGACCTAGTGGTAAGGTGAAGGTAGGACTATGTGGGTTAGGTGCACGATCTAAAGTTCGATTCCCCACGGCTGCCAATTGTTGGGCCTAATGGTCTACTTCGGCAATCTCAGGGTAAATACAACTATTTAAATCTAGATACACAGGGTTAATCAAAAAAAAAAAAAAGTTGGTTTCTTTTTTATCCAAAATTAAACTCCTCCCATGCATATTCAAAATTGGTTGTCGTTGTCAAGATCGCTCAACTACGACGACGACGGCCACCGGCGAGGGACGGAGCGGCCGAGGACAACGCGGTCTAGTAGCTCGCGGTGACGGCCAGCGCAGCAAGCTGCAACGCGCCCAGGGAGGTCGCGGACCAGCGGCAGCGGCAGCGGCGGTGGCGGACAGATCGTCGAGTCCAGTTGGTGAGGTGGCGGTGACGTGGCGGCGCAATCGTATAGATAGCGCCTTTTCATAACGCCTTTTCAAAAGGCGTTATTGGGTGTGTGTGACGTGGCGGACCGATTGTATGGATAGCGCCTTTTCAAAAGGCGCTACCCATACAATTGCAACGCCACGTCAATGCCACCTCACCGCCACGTCACACACACACACCAAATGCAATGACGCCTTTTCAAAAGGCGTTATTGCCTATTTCTGTTATTTCAAACTACACCACCCTATTTTGTGAAATAAATTGTAAAGGTGCTCTACTTTTGGAAAAATCCCGAAAAATAATGCTTTATATGTGGAAATCCAAGTGACTACTTACGACAAGCAATTTACATTGGTTGATTTTTTTCACATCAATAGAAGAAAATCAATGACAGTGATCAGTCACGGCTACTAGCTCCACAAGAATTCTCTAGCCATATATTGTGGGCCCCTGCCCATTTACAACACACTGATCCATTGCTTGAGAAATTGATTCCAAGATCATGCAAGTGCTTTAAAACGATCTCTAGTGTTAGAGTAAACCATTAGGATATGAGAGTATGTGTATCTCGAGGTTCATCAGGGGTTTGGTTATGTTAGCGTGATATGTAAGTGTTCTCAATGTGGGTGTACTTGTACGGTTCAGATGTAATAAGATGGACGGTCTCAATGTAATGTAACATTCACATATAAATACATCATTTGTACCTACTGTAGCATTGACGATTCTGTTGAGTTACAGTGAGGTTTCTTGCTCACTAGGGTTTCTCAATGGAGTTCATCTCGAGCTCTAACATGGTATCAGAGCGTTGAAGGCAAACGCTAGAGAGAGAGGATTGAGATCCTGAGGGTTTGATCAACGAAGATCTTACACGATTTCGTTGAAGGGAGTGACGATCTTGCCGTCTCACAACGAAGATCACAAAAGTGTAGATCTACGGGTCTACATCGTCAATTGAGAAGAAAAGATCATAGATCTGGTGGTGAAAACTATAGATCCGTGGGTGTTCAGTCCATATCTGAGGGTTTACTGTCCAAATCTGAAGGTTTCCAATCTAGATCTGGAAATGGAGACTGTAGATCTTGAGTTTGTTGAAAGGTTTTGTTCCAAGAACACAGATCTACGTGAGGAAAATCAAGATCTGAGAGTCTGTTCAAGATTTTTGGGCAAATCAGAATCAGATCTGAGTAAATGGCGTTGGGAACAGGAACTCTTGAATACAAATCTTCATCATCATCATCAAATGCAAGTGGAAATTCAATTTCGAGTTCTGGTTCTCCGTTTACACCATTTGGGAATTCATTAAGTCAGTTTGTTACTGTTAAACTTGATGAATCCAATTTTCTTCTCTAGAAATCTATTGTTGTACCTGCAATTCAAGGTTTCAATTTAGATGGTTTCTTGTTTGGTACCTTGTCACCACCTACTACGATCTTGGAGGATGGGTCTCCTAATCCAAATTTCAAAGCATGGTTTAGTCGAGATAGATAGGATGGTTGACAAATGCTATGGTACCTGACACTGTTGTTCAAATAATTGGAAATACACCCAAGAAGACTGCACATGAACTATGGATAGCTATTGAGGCGTATTGTGGATCTAGTAACAGGATTCATGTTCAATCACTCAAGAAAGCTTTACATACAACACATAAAGGGAACATGAAGATGAGCGAGTATCTGGCTAAGATGAAAGGGATTTCTGATAATCTAGCAATTGCAGGGTCAATTGTAAGTATGGATGATTTAATCTCAAGTGTACTGATTGGGTTAGATCGTGATTACCTGCCTATTATAACCTTCTTACAAGGAAGGGCTGATCTCTAATGGCAAGAACTGCATTCATCACTATTAGGTTTTGAGACTCCTCTGGATCAATACAATGTGACTCAAGGTTTGAGTTCCATGGTGTTGCAAGAATCTCCATCTATTCATGCTGCAAAAGTGAAAGGGAGTTCTACTAAGTCCAACTTCTCTAGAAACAGTAATTCACCACAATACTGGAATAGCAATGGTAATGGTAATAAAGGAGGCAATGGAAATAGAGGCCGTGGAGGTGGTCGCTCTCGTGGTCAAGGAGATTTCCATTCATCAAGCAGTAACAGTAAACCTACCTGTCAGATTTGCGGTAAATTTGGTCACTCAGCGCCAGTTTGCTATTACAGAGCAGACATGAAGTATATGGGTTCTCTAAATGGGAATTCTCATCCACAAATGAGGCAAAACACTCTTATGTCTCCAAATCAATCCTCTTTCTTCACTGCTACTGAATCTGGGCATGATGGCTCCTGGTACATGGACAGTGGGGCTACATCACGTCACTGGCGATACTTCTCAAATGGTGAATAATTTGGCTTACTCAGGTACGCATTCTTTAATGGTTGGTAATGGTCAGATGTTGAAAATTGTTAGTATTGGGTCTGCTTGCATTCCATCCTAGCTTTAGATTGTCATTTCATAATACACTGTGTGCGCCTAACATCAAGAAAAACCTACAGAGTGTATCTCAGTTAACCAACGACAACAATGTGTTGATTGAGTTTCATTCGCATGTCTGTTTCGTGAAGGATATCCAAACCAATGAGATTCTTCTTCATGGAACTCTCCAAAATGATCTCTATCGCATATCTGGTCCTCCTGCACACCATTCTACGTCTCCTACTGCACTATTTGTTTCAAATAAAGGAGTGCCCACATTGTGGCACTCCAGACTGGGTCATCCTGCACACAAGACTCTTCAACAGGTTATGCGTAATAATATTCACATACCTTTCAGTTCAGTTACTGATATGTGTTTGCATGTCCATTGGGAAAGAGTCATGCATTACCATTTCATTCATCTTCTAAGAGGTTTGTACATGTCTTGGATCTCATTCACACTGATTTGTGGGGTCCATCACCTGTTACTTCTCCCAGTGGGTTTAACTACTACATTCATTTTCTCGATGATTGTACTAGATTCACATGGTTGTATCCCTTAAAGTTGAAGTCTGATGCATTGAATGCTTTCATACATTTTAAGTCTATGGTTGAAAATCAATTCAGTACTACTATTAAAAGAGTTCAGTTTGACTAGGGAGGAGAGTATAGATCATTCCAATCCATTCTTGATTCTTGTGGCATCATTTTTCAGCATCCATGTCCTCACACACGAGTAGAATGGTAGATCTAAACGCAAACACATACATATAATTGAAATGAGTCTCCCATTATTGGCCCATGGGAAATTACCTTTAAAGTATTGGTGGGATGCATGTGCTACTGCTGTGTTTATTATCAATCGTTTACCCACCAAGACTTTAAATGGGGTTTCTCCTTATGAAAAATTGTATCTTACTCCTCCAGATTACAGTATTCTCAGAGTATTTGGGTGTGGGTGTTTTCCATACCTGAGGCCTTATAATCATCACGAATACCAGTTCAGGTCAGAACAATGTGTTTTCTTGGGATACAGTAATCAGCACAAAGGTTTTAAGGGTCTGAATCCATCTGGTCGAATTTACATCACCAGAAATGTTATATTTCATGTGAATGAGTTTCCTTACAACTCATTGTTCTCTACTGGAAAAGCTACAACAATTAAGCCTCCTCCTGTATACACTAGTGGGTTTCCCTTACCTATTCCTGGTCATTATATGTCTCCCACCGAGTCTCCAGCTTCTAGGTCCACATCATCTGAGTCTCCTGCATCTGAGTCAGTTGCCACTTCACACCTAGTCTTCTCTGCACCTCTTTCTCATCCAGAACAATTGCCTGAGGATCCTGTTGTTAGTGGTCCCCAAAACACACACCCCATGATAACTAGAGCTAAAGATGGAATCAGTCTAAAGAAAGTGTTCTTATCTTCTACCACATCTAATGAGACTGATATTCATAATTCAGTGGCTACTGCTCTTCAACTTCCACATTGGAAGGCAGCCATGGATCAGGAATATCAGGCTCTTATGAGAACCGGAACTTGGTCTCTTGTACCTTCTTCCCCTAATCAAAATATAGTGGGTAACAAGTGGATATTTTCTATGAAAAGGAATTTTGATGGGTTTAGCAAGTACCCGGGATCAATTTTGATGAGACGTATAGTCCTATGGTCAAGGATTCTACCATTAGAGCCATTCTGTCCTTAGCAACACACTTTGGATGGTCTTTGAGACAAATTGACATCAATAATGCATTCTTAAATGGTCATCTAGTTGAGGAAGTATAAACCAATCAACCTGTGAGATTTGTAGATACTTCTCAACCTATTGTTGTGTGTAAATTATATAAAGCCTTGTATGGCCTACGTCAAGCCCCCCGAGCATGGTTTGACCAACTTAAATCCACACTTATGTCTTGGGGCTTCCACAATTCCAAAGTTGACAACTCTTCGTTCATTTTTCATCAAGAACAAATTGTGTTGTATGTGCTAGTGTATGCGGATGATATTATAATTGAAGGCTCCGACCCTACTACCATTCAATCCTTCATCAATAGGTAGAATGGTCAGTTTGCTTTAAAAGATATTGGAGAACTCAATTTATTTTTGGGTATGGAAGCACACAGGAATGCCAAAGGACTGTACTTAACCCAAACTGCCTAAATTTAGCAGCTTCTACGGAAAAGTGGTATGTCTAATGCTAAACCCATTGATGCCCCTTTTTCTGTTGGGAAACACTTGTATCAGGATGGCAGTGCTTCTTTTCATGATAGAACTCTTTATAGGAGTTTACTTGGAGGTCTCCGATATCTTGTTAATACTCGGCCTGACATTGCTTTCATCGTAAATAAACTTAGTCAGTTTCAACAGTCCCCTACTGTTATACACTGGCAAGCTCTCAAAAGAGTGTTACGAAATCTTAAAAGGACTGCAGAACTGGGTTTATGGTTCAAATTTGGGTCTTCCTTATTTGTTACTGGCTATTCTGATGCGGATTGGGCTACATCGGTGGATGATAGAAAATCTGTAGTTGGGTTTGCAGTATTTCGGGGCCCTAACTTAGTTGCTTGGCAATCAAATAAGCAACAAGTAGTAGCTCGCTCCAGTACGGAATCTGAATATCGGGCATTCGCCCATGTTGCTGCGGAAATAAGCTGGTTACACTCTCTCTTGTCTGAGTTGAAGGTGTCTCTTCCTGGTCCTCCTACAATGTGGTGTGACAACATGAGTGTTGCTGCTCTGGCCAAAAATCCAGTCTACCATTCCCGGACGAAGCACATAGAGTTGGACATCCATTATGTGAGAGATAAAGTCTTATCTGGTCTTCTTGAAGTTCATCACGTTCCTTCGGTTGATCAGGTTGTTGATGTTTTCACGAAAGCCTTTCCTGCTGCTCGGTTTTCTTACTTAAGGGACAAACTAAGTCTCATTTCTCTTCCTCTTAGTTTGAGGGGGGATGTTAGAGTAAACCATTAGGATATGAGAGTATGTGCATCTCGAGGTTCATCAGGGGTCTGGTTATGTTAGTGTGATATGTAAGTGTTCTCAATGTGGGTGTACTTGTACGGTTCGGATGTAACGAGATGGAGGGTCTCAATGTAATGTAACATTCACATATAAATATATCATTTGTACCTACTGTAGCATTGACGATTCTGCTGAGTTATAGTGAGGTTTCTTGCTCACTAGGGTTTCTCAATGGAGCTCATCTCGAGTTCTAACATCTAGTAATGTGTTTATAGAAAACCCGTCATTTTATATATAACAAAGCAACCAAAAACACAATATGAGGCTTAGAAACAAAAAAGAAATAACTGAAACACAAACAGTAGTCACGCATGGAATCATGCATCATTATTAGCATAATATAAACAGTAAAAAAAAAAAAATATATATATATATATATATTCACTCCATAAGATGATGATGATGATGATGATGATAATAATAATAATAATAATAATAATAATAATAATAATAATAATAATAATAATAATAATAATCGAAAATGATAAGTGAACATTGAAATCAACTTTAGACAAATCAGACGATTAATCACCCAACAAACGTGTAAAGAAAATGTAATAATTTGATTTAAACACGAGCATGAATATGGTTTCCAGCTCCTCATCATTAGAATGACACGAGAAAATGATCAGTAGACATTTCGAGACATTTTAAATATCCAACTTAGTATAGGTAACTGCCCCATGAACCAAGCTTCTGCCATGAATTTGACTTCATTAGTATATTGGACAGTTTCCAGCAACAATAAGGACGCAAAGAATAAAATAACGATACTTAGATAAAGAATTTGAACGTAAAATTATGATAGAAAAAATACCATTCGGATTCCCTTGCTCATAGAAACTCTGAAACAAGCAAATAGCTTCTGATGCCATAATACCTCCAGTACATTTAAAGCCTCTCCTTTGTGCACCACCATTGCTGTAATAAGGAAATAGAGTTTCAAGAGAAACATTCAAATGGCACTCATTATAATACTTTGCCACATTAACAACTCAATCAATTTAGTTTTTAAAGAAAGATGGCTACCAATTAGAATGACTTGATTTTAATAGGGAATACACCTTGTAGACAAAACAAGCAAAACCAGAAGCACAGGTTATAGTTAGTTCTTTAGTTGGGGAAACCAAATTAACGAGGCCCAATAAAAGAAAGATACACATTAATTAACCTAGCAAATTATAGCTTCTTTTTTTGAGAGAAAGTTATAACTTCTTTTTTTAAGATAACAAACATGCTTTTATGTAAAGAGATTTTACTTTTACAAAAGCTTACAAAGCAAGTAAAGGAGCAAAAATAGGGCATGCCAGGCCTAAAACAAAAACACTTCATAACTCAACAACCATTTATCTTACTATGGTACTTCTCCAATTCCTCCTCCACTCATCAAGAGAAACTCCAAAAGACTTTCCCTTGCCGTTATGCACAATGCACCACAATCCCAGCAAATTTCCAAATCTTATCGGCTGACTTATTCTATTCTCAAAAATATTCGGATCCTTTCCATCCAAATATGCCAAGATGATGCAAGTACTGCCATATTCCAATGCCACCTTTAAAAATCTACATGAGATTATTCATCTCCTATCCAACAAGGCTATCCAAGGAAATTCAACATGACAGGCGCTTCTTATTGCTTCTAAAAGCAAGATACATTAATTAATCAGGAAAAGTGACCTAAAATACGACACAACTACAAATGTTTTAGTCTGAAAGAGGTAATAATAGCAGCGTTAAGGATATGGTAGAAGAGAAAGTCAATGGCTAACTTAAAAATGAATCCATATTCAAAATTACAAGCTTCAATTTCAGTCAAACGTGTAAAAGCAATTTAACAATTTCATTTCCTTTTTACTAATGCAAGGACCCAAAACGGAAAATTAATGTGTCTAAGCATGAATCTAGTCATCCAAACTTCCTGCCATAAGTAGCTGAATCCAGAAAAGAAAATAGGAGCATTTTTCTTTTTCCATGAAATAAATCCTAGAAAAACCTATTTCCGATCCTTAAAGTTAATTGTGCCTATCATGCATAAAACAGTATGGTTCACTCAAGGGAAAAAAAAGCCAACAGAATAGGGGCTAATAATATCGCTTAATTTGGTGTCATCGCCATCAGTAACACTTGAAAAAAGGAGACTGGCTGGGCGTATAAACAACATTTTCTATATACAACAACAACAACAACAACAATATAGCCTCAGTCCCAAATTAATTGGGGTCGGCTACATGGATAAAACTTTTCCATTGTGCTCGATTAAGTGCAATTGATGGTCAGCTTTCCAAACCATTCAAATCCCTCCTAATTAATGCATCCCATGTTAACTTTGGTTTCGAATTTCTACAGTTTCTATTGAGTAAAGTTTAAACAACATTTTCTATAGGCTTAAAAATACCATTGCAAAATATAGATTCCTAATTGCTTTTTTTTCTTATCCCACTTCAAAGACTACCACTAACAATGAGACGAGATGGTTTACAGACTGCAATTAGAAAATCATATTTAAAAGCCAATGACGTAAAATTATTCGCTAATCTCCAAATCGAAATACTCAAAATGAGGAATGTGTGGTTTACTATTAAGCTACCACAGCACACAGGGGGAAAACAAGACAAAGGACGGAAAAATTAAAGAACAGAAAAAAAGGCAACACATTACATAATTTACATCTTTGATATAGAATGTAGTACCTAGGGAACTCCTCTGAACCAGCAGGATGTAATGACAACACTGATCCACAGCCTCCAAATTTTTCATTTGCACATCCAAAATATACAGATCTTATTCCTAAAACAAATAAATAAATAAAACGAGATTGATTAAGTAAGCATTATGTTAGTAAGAGAACAAGCATTCATGAACCAATGCAGCCAACTGAGCTCACCAAGAATCGATAAGGCTGCAGCACACATTATACACGGTTCACATGTGACATAAAGATCACATTGTGAAATATTCCTGGCAACTTCTGTCTCTGAAATTCCATTCTGTTGCCACTGTTCAAGCAAAAAATCAATGGCTTCCATCTCAGCATGTCTGGTTGCCTGCGATTGTAAAGTCAATGTAGCGAAGTTAAATAATAGCTCAAGAATAAGTTTACTTCCGAAAATGCAAGTAATAATTAGGGGCAAATACAATTTAAGATATATTTTCCTCCACTATATATCCATTAAATAATGTAAAATATTACACTAATTAACTGCTGCTACTTTAAAAATAGAAAAGTTTTTGGTCAAAAACATAGAAAGTTAACCATGCATTCAACAGTTCATCAAAAATGTTATGAGAATTGCACACCTAAAAAAAATGTGTGTAAAATATTACATTAATTAACTGCTTCTTCTTTTAAAATAGAAAAGTTAACCATGCATTCAACAGTTCATCAAAAATGTTATGAGAATTGCACAACAACAAAAATGTAATGAGAATTGATTAATAATTTTTTTCTTGAATTCCCAAGAAATTAGTGTGCAATCTTTTCTTGTAATTATGTCTGTTTGCTATTTCTTTGCATTTTTGTCTCAAAATTATAAAATATTTAAAAGTTGTCAACTATTTCATCCTTGTAAAGGTTTACAAGATAAACATAATTTTTAAAATTAATAATATAAATTACAATAGTAAATTACTTACTGACAGAAAAAGGAATCTGGATTTTCAATCTTAACTTCATTTCATTCAACCAAACAGTAGAATTTGAATTCCTTGCAAAGGAATTGAATTAAAAGCGATTCAAATTCACATACATTTATATTCCTAGGAATTGAATTCTCGTTCATTTAAACTTGTCAAGACCCCAATCAATGAGGAGTTAGGGGGAACACAACAACAATGGAAGTGTGAGATCAAGTTAGTTACAAAGGAAGTTGAGTGGCTAATTTTAAATTTGTAGTATAAATAGATGTTGCGAGGTAAAGAAAGCTATCTTGTTGTCTTTATTGTAATTAGGTGAACTCTTTGAGTTCTTGGAGAGTCCAGACTCTTGAATGTTGTGGGATTGCTTGTTATGTGATTCGATTCAGCAATAATCTTCTTCTTTACTTTCAATTCTCTTGTTTTTTTTTTCAATTGCACAACAACAAAAATGTTATGAGAATTGATTAATTTCATTTTTTTCTTGAATTCCCAAGAAATAAGTGTGCAATATTTTCTTGTAATTATGTATGTTCATTATTTCTTTGCATTTTTGTCTCAAAATTATAAAATATTTAAAAGTTGTCAACTATTTCATCTTCGTAAAGGTTTACAAGATAAACATAATTTTTAAAATTAATGATATAAATTACAATAGTAAATTAGTTACTGACAAAAAAAGGAATATGGATTTTCAATCTTAACTTCCCTTCATTCAACCAGGCAATAGATATGAATTCCTTGAAAAGGAATTGAATTAAAATCAATTCAAATTCACATATATTTAGGAATTGAATTCCCCTTCATTTAAACTTGTTAAGACCCCAATCAATGAGGAGTTAGGGGGACCAAAGCAACAATGGAAGATTGAGATCAAGTTAGTTACAAGGAAGTTGAGTGGGTAATTTTGAATGTGTAGTATAAATGGATGTTGAGAGGTAGAGAAAGGTATCTTGTTGTCTTGATTGTAATTAGGTGAACTCTTTGAGTTCTTGGAGAGTCCAAACTCTTAAATGTTGTGGGATTGCTTGTTATGTGGTTCAGTTCAGCAATAATCTTCTTCTTCTTTTTCAATTCTCTTGTTTTTTTATACTGCACAACAACAACAAAAATGTTATGAGAATTGATTAATTTCATTTTTTTCTTGAATTCCCAAGAAATTAATGTACAATCTTTTCTTGTAATTATGTATGTTTGCTATTTCTTTGCATTTTTGTCTTAAAATCATAAAATATTTAAAAGTCGTCAACTATTTCATCTTTGTAAAGGTTTACAAGATAAACATAATTTTTAAAATGAATAATATAAATTACGATACTAAATTACTTACTGACAAAAAAAGGAATATGGATTTTCAATCTTAACTTCCTTTCATTCAACCAAACAGTAGAATTTGAATTCTTTGCAAAGGAATTGAATTAAAATCAATTCAAATTCACATACACTTATATTCCTAGGAATTGAATTCCCCTTCATTTAAACTTTGTTAAGATCCCAATCAATGAGGAGTTAGGGGGGGACCACAACAATAATGGAAATGTGAGATCGAGTTAGTTACAAGGAAGTTGAGTGGGTAATTTTGTATTTGTAGTATAAATAGATGTTGTGACTTGTGAGGTAGAGAAAGGTATCTTGTTGTCTTGATTGTAATTAGGTGAACCCTTTGAGTTCTTGGAGAGTCCAAACTCTTGAATATTGTGGGATTGCATGTTCTGTGGTTCAGTTCAGCAATAATCTTCTTCTCTTTCGATTCTCTTGTTTTTGTTCAACAAAGGTTCAATGTTCTATCAAAATCCCAACCCCAAATTCCCATATACCAAACACCCCTAAGAATGTCAATGTCTGATTCACAACCATAGAAAAGAACACAATCGTAATGCGCAAATTGCGTTACATAGTCCATGGCTACCAAAGAATTAGGTAATGACGTCTCAACAGCTTTCATGCCATCGTTATACTTGTCAAAGGTGAATAAGTATCTTTCCAACCAGCTTAACAAATACTATAATGACAACATCAAGTAAAAAAGTACACAGTTCAAGAACAAACTATGCAGAAAACAACTAAACCAATAGAAGTTTCATTTAATGCAAATATTCGGACCCAACAGCAACTCGTTTCCCATGTTGAAAACAGTAAATAACTTACACTAAAACAAGAGGGATGGATGCAAGGAATCTATTAGTTGTTTGAATTAGTATGGAAGTCAATCAAAGAACAAAACAAAAGCTATATTGATGAAGCAAAATAACTTTATTTTCGACAAAATAAAACAAAAGATTCTTCTTTGAGAAAACAAATGCTACGTAAAAAAATGATTTTTTATTCAAGAAAACTAAGAAGTCGGAATCATACGTTTCGTGTCTCTGTAGTCCGATTTCTCCCCGAGGCAATGACCTTTTGATCTTTAACGATCACACAACTGAGCAATTGAAAGATTTCATTGTACAATTAGAAACAAGAAAAATATTTCCTGTATTTAACTTAAGAAATCATTAATAGAGGCAGTTTCACAATTTGATCTCAATTTCAAATTCTTCAAATATTTATAACATAATTGACAAAAGCAAAGTATATACTCCCTTTCACCATCATTCATTTAATTTCCAAAATATTTGATTTCAACTGCAAGTACGATTTCTTTATGAAGAAAATATATAGGCTTTGCATATATCACAAATAAGCAAATTTACTTAAATACTTTACATGTAAAACGGTGTCAGACTATCTACCACCTTGAAATACTTCCGGATTTTTCAAACGACGACGAACCTGAAGTCCTACAGATAATAAGCAAACAACAATTTCGTTTTTCCCAAACTAATAGGAAAGAGATAATCAACTACAGTACATTAAATAAGTCTCTAGCAAAAGAAGAATAACAGAACATTTTCATGTGATTAAAATTGCTTTCAGTAAGTATTTTGAGTTCTTGATCATTTCATAATTGAAATATTTACAGGATAAGAAGCCCGAAAAGTTTGAAGAGAAAAAAATGCCATTGGATAAGAAGACAATAAAAAGATGGACACTGAAAACATGAATTACAGGCAACTACATGGATCTTATGAGAGATGTAAAGGAAACAAAAAAATAAAAATAAAAATAAAAATAGACAAGAATCTTCAGGATGATATGTCGATTAATTTCCTTGTGCATAAAAACAATAGATTGACTGAATCAAAAGATGCTCCAAATATACTATAAATGGGTCATAGACCTCTTTCAAGCATTTTCAACAAATATATCACCAAGGATGGTGTTTTTCTTGGAAACAGTACACATACACATATACACAGGCAAGCAAAATATGTCCTTACCCAACAGGCACTTCAAGGTTGTGCAAAGCAAGTTTTGCCTGCAAAAAAAGGAGCAAGCATCAACAAGTGTCAGGAAACATAACGCTGCAAGAGTAAACATTATAGTTAAAAAACCTAGTAAGCACACATAAAGAAGTAGCTCATAGGAGTTTCTACATTATGTCATGTAAACTAGGTGGGTTCTAAGAACAATTTGCACTCAATGAACATAGCATGGTAAAAAAAAAAAAAAAAGGGGGCTGAATCAGCAATTATTCAATGATCCACATATTATAATCAGCAAATATGATTGACTTTAATTTAGTTACCAAAGCAGAGTTATTGCAAAGAATAAACAAACCTGTCAATTAGCGTACCCCCTTACTTTCACGAAAGAGCAAAACTTGGCAGAAATCGATTGGAAAACATATCAAGCAGCTAGAACTAACATGCCAATAGATATTAATTTATTAATTGACTACAAACATGAATTCACGACAAATTATAATTCTATCAAAGTAAAAAACGCAGTCCATTGTATATTCATTATTTGACAGGAAGCTAGAATACCACAATCAAGAATCAAGATGAAAAACAGTTCTCTCATTTGTCGTAACTCAGAAAGCTTATCAAAGTCAACAATTTTATTAGAAAATCATGTATCTAGTTAATCCCAACTAAGTTCATATGCCAGTTTCTCCAGCATATAAAAATTGATCCAAAAGACTCAGCAGGTAATAGATATCAAACCTCTCAAGAAAAACTTTGATAAACAAAGTAGTTCTTCAATAAAGGTTTACCATTCTTGTTCTACACAATCAAAGAGATAGTATGGTACCTGTTGCATTGCCTGCTCCATAAATGCAATAGTAGTTGGGGACTTGGCTTCCTTAATTGAGGCCATCTTCAAAGCCAGTAGGAAGATATCAATTATCCTAGTGATTGAATTATGATAATGCAAATCAAGGTTAAGAGTATATAATCGTGCTCTGTACAAAACATGCTGAATAAGGTATACAAACTTCTCTGGACCAAAAAAAAAGGTATAACAGCTTTCAACACAGTTAAATCTCTAATTGAGAAACTAAAAGTTTTGGCCTAGTCATTTAGAGAAGATAAGTGTTGCAGAACAGCAGTCCTTGACCTTGGAGAGGAACTGGAGTATATTTTAGTTCGTTGTTTCCACGATGTACGGAGTTTAAGGAATATGAGCAAAAAAGATAAATAAGGAGAGCAAGAATATCTTGGACTAACTATTACATCACTTAGTTTGAATAATGGGAATGTGATTATTCTAGAATAATTATTTGATTTGCTAAACTCTAATAAAATCACGTAGCAGAGACCAGTAACAAATTCATTCATCATTTGTTATTAAGACAAATGCAAAGAAAGGATTCTTGACATGACAAGGGAGAAATACAAGTGAAGCTCAAAAAGACAGCAGCAGTTGGAAGGAGAAGCAGTTCCCACCTAAAAGAGCCACTCCAAAAGCAAAGCTCCATAATAGGGAAGAGAGGTTCATGTGTAACGAATAAAGCAAAATAACAACACTACTCCAACTCTCCCTCTCCAAAGTGAACATTCAATTCCAATTCTCTCTAACTTTACTCCTACCATTCTCTCTTTAGTTATCACTCTCTAGTCTCTTACCCTAACTCCTCTTCCCTTCTCTAGCAATGGTTGTCGAGAATTGGAGAAGCCTCATTCTCTTCTCTTCGCATCTACAACAAGCAAGATTTCTATCTTTCTTGCCACATTGAGGTCATTCTCTATTCACTAGTTTCCAGACAACAAGAGAGTATTCTTCTTTTACCCTGTGAAATCAGGAAACCATACATTTCCACTGGCAGAAATAACATGATTCTTTCTCTTACAAGTTACAAGCATACAACCATACCCAAATACCTACATATACGAGTTGAGGCTGAGTCAGCGTACCGATCTTCCTCTCAAATTTTGAAGGATAAACTCCATTAACCCTAAACCCTAATTCCTAATTCCTACAAAAGTCGCATCATAATTTCCCCTTCAACATGGACATATCATATATATTCTCATCCCATAAGCACTTGAATGAACCTACTAGTGTCATCCACAAACCATCAAAGGATATACATATAGCCATCAACCAACCTAGAATATATTCATTTGCAAGGATCCAACTTTCAGCTTTTTGCCTGAGACTTCAATTACTTAAAATCCAAACTTAACTTGGACTAGTCTAATTTTGATGTAGGACTTTTTTGAAAAAAAAAAAAAAATTGAGATATCATAAGAAAATATAGTAGTTCAATTAAGGGTGATGAAGATCCAAGTTTTGTCAACGCATACTAAAGAGGCATATTAATTTACATTGACATTAAATGTATGAAAGTATATGGTGCATGGGTTAAGATAAGATATACAATTTATAAAATGATTGCAACACATGTTGTAAGAAGAAATTATCTTTGAACTTTTATTCTCAACATCTCATTAGATGTATATGAACTCATTGCAAAAAGTTTCGATTTTCCTCTAATAGTAGGTTTTTTATAGGTACAATAGTTCTGTACCTTTTGGATATTTTATCTCTTCTTTCACCTTTTCTTGTTAATATGCAATATTCATTTATCGCCCAACATTGTCTTATATATTTATTCTTTATGAACATTTCTAACAAAGACAATGGTTATGATCCCTAGTCCGAATCTCATAAGTCGACATTTGAAAAGTTTAAATAACCTTTTTTCACAAATTAACATAGAAATATTAAAATCTGCAAATTATACCGCGTGGTTACAAATGGGAAAAATCAAAGAACATTGGGAAAACCCAGAAAACTTCCACACCACGTTCATTTGTAATATAGTCAATGTGATTACACAAGCATAAAGAAACTTAATGAACTTTTTACACAACTAGCACACTCTATGTAACACCAAAAAATTACGATTCCAGCAAACATGAATAGAAATCACTTTAGTAGAATACATGATGAACACTAATCGACTACCCCTTTTCTTTTGCTAAAAGGGGCCCATAAGATAGTAGAAAGAGTCCGTTGATTAGCCTAATAAATAGCATTTACATAAATTATAAAGGACTAACTTTTGGGAGTGTCCCAAACTTTTAGCCTCACCGAATGTTCTCAAGAAAGAGAAGTTGACCATTAAACACATTAGTATGTGAAATAGTAACGACAAAGTGACTATAGTCTGGCATATATATATAAACTATAACCAAGCATGTACAATATACAAAATGCAATGCAACACTTAAATACATAGTGTAATGGAGATAAAAAGATATCAAGAGTAAACTCCTCTTATTGTATTTCATTTCGTGTATATATACTAGTTATGTAAACGTGTTTCACACGATAGAGCCCACTCGCTGCGCTTGCAGGCTTTAATTCAACTATTGTAATTTTATAACATATCAAAATGTGATTCTACAAATGCATAACTAAAATACCAATTACTCTACAAATCTGACAAAGACAACAACAATCAAGCAAGGCAAGAAAACACCACCTCACCAAAAACCAGAGAAGCAATGATAAGGCAAGCAAAAGCCATTGAGGAAGTCTACAAGATCAAAATCAGAAAGGAGTTGGTTGACAGAGGTATGAAATTGATTGTTGGAGTTGAGTAGGAGATGTGCCGAATGCAAAAGATAGTAGGAGAGAAAATTGAAATAACATAGTAGAGAAGCCAAGAAGATCGAAAGAGAAGCCAAGAAAAGAGTTATGATTAGTATTCGAGAGAGATCGATATATATATATATATATATATATATATATTTATAGAGAGAGAGAGAGAGAGAGATTGAAATCGACAAGTGAAGAAGGGGTTATAAGGTCATTTCAAGTCACGAAGGAAAAAAGTACTATTGGTGCTTTTACATAAACAAGTAAGATATGTCTAAGTAATATATCTAAGTAATATAATAAGCACTAATACCTCTTTATTCCTTCGTCACTTAAAATTTGAAAACTACCCTTAATATTTTCCATCCCAATTTTTTTTAGTCGAAAACTCAGAGGGGCCAATCTTGTGTCGATTTTGTTTTTTTATTTTCTTTCCTATTTTAACACTTTCAATCTTACATAGTTTATTTGTTCTATTTATTTGGATAACTACTCTTTTGGTGAATTTTGGATAACTACTTAAGTTAAACTAAAACACATCTTAATTATTTGTACATAATTGCATTTAATGTAGAATTCTAGAATTTAAATTTAATTTATTCATGCACACGTTTCATAGTTGTATGTAATTGCATTCAATATTTTATCAAAAGATAGGCACATATAATATTACAATCACTTCGTTTCTTTTTATATCTTTAATTTATTTTCTTTAAAAGACAATGAGGCTTGATATTACTTGTTGGAGTTGATAGCTATGCTAGGGAATTTTGTTTATTTTACGTTATGTTTGGAGCTATATACAACGATATTGCTTGATCCAACAAAACAAGAAAAGAGAAGAAGAATATGTCCACTTTTATATTTTTTATTTAATAATATTCTTTTTTCTTCATTTGCCTTTGATATTGTTTGTTTATACATATAGACTATACCTTTATTATTATACATGTAACCAATAACAAGTTTTTGTCTGTCTATACATCTATATTATACCCTTTTTTGCAAAGAATCTATATTATACCTTTATGTTATACATAACAGTACCAAGTTTTTGCTTCGATTTACTATATATCTATACTCAGGCCTCAAATGTTTTGTGCATTTATGAAATGAAACAAATCTATCAGAGGCTAATATCATACACATCACTACTAGCCTACTAGGCTACTAGCTCAATTTCTTTGAAACGTCCAAAGAGAATCGCTTTTTTTTTAAGCCAAGAGAATCACTTATTTGAAAAATGAACCATTTGACACATTTTTCCATCCCAAAAAATTGTACATCAATAAGTTATTGGCTTCCATTAAATTCCTTTCAAGCGAAACATTAAAATAATTTCACCTTAAGCATTCACCTCTTTACTTTTTTTAGGTCAGTTCAACCTCTCTACTTAAGTAAAAATAACAACAAAGACTCGATCTCACATTAGTTGGATCAGCTACACAGAATAAATACTTCTATTCAGCTCGATTGCATCTACTTGAGTACCTTAACAAAAAACAATTCCTTTTCTCTGCAAGATTTAGTGATCTAAATTCTTCTCGATCGATTGAACAATACTTAAACAATGAGGTCCTCATCCATGAGCTAAATTCTCAATCAACCAACACAATTTGAGATTCAATATTTTCACACAAGTATGCATTAAATCGTTCAGACACCAACAGAGTCACCTTTAATCCTAATATTTATTCCAAGACTTTAGTGCCTCTAAGAAACAATTTCAAAAGTTTAAAGACAAGACCGATCAAAATGATTCTTTTCACGTCATTAACACCAAACTAACCAAGTTGTAGATCAAATTCAACAAATCATAGTTGAAAACAACCCAAGGCCAACATTTCAAAATTCAGAATTCAATGTCATAAACTTGTTATTGTGTAACAACAACATAGCCTCAATACATGGATCAAACTCTTCCATTGCGCTCACTTTAGTGCAATGAATGGCGTGATTTCCAAAACTCTTAAGCGCAAATACTATCTAATTTCATTAAGTATTATATTGATTTTGTTTTAGCATATATTTTCAATTCAAAAATACTTCAACGCCAATTCCTGGCTTATGGATCACTTTACGCTTAGACACCCAATTGCACTTGGTTGGACACTTAGCTCATTCCCGAGATCCATAAATTGTCAGTATTTACTCCTAAAGGATGTCTTAAATGTGATCCAACATAGACGTGCGTAGCCACCCAAGTCAATTTCATGAAATCACTACATATGGTCGAACTACCTAACCTTATTCTATTAAGCCTTCGTAATCTTAATTTAGATCATTACTTCAATAACCAAAACCATGCCCTATGGCTAAAATGATAAAACCCTAATCCAATGTCAACTCACTTTGCACTCCAATTTCTCCAAAAATTATAAAAACATTAGCGAACTCGATAATATATATATATATATAAAGTAGGAAAGCGTACCTTGTAAATTTCAGTTGAAATCAATGAACAAATTCAAGCAAAAACTCAAACTAGTCAAAACTCCTCAATGCCCTACACAACCATTAAACCAGTCAAAAAAGTTAAAACTTATAGCATTGTGAACCCAAGGCATGAAATTGGATGGAATTGAGGTTTTGCACTAAGCAAGGATTTGGAGAAAGACCTACTGGGAGGTCACAATCCCCTGCTGCAACTACCCGAAACCAGTTGCAGGGCTGTTGTTGGCCGTCGTCATCAACCACCGGCAGACACAGAGTCAGCGTCCCCTTTTTAAGAGAGAGGGATTCGCCGCCGCGAGAGTGAGAGAAAAAAGAGAGCGCAACACTGCTGAGAGAGAGAGAGAGGAATTGTGCCGCTTAGACTCTAGAGCAGTTGACGGGTATAGGGCACGGGGTGCACAAATCGAGCGCAGTTCATTAAACGAGTTTGGACGCGAGCCCCAGTACACACCAGCCCACTCCCCCTTGAGGACTATTCGCCGTCCACCTTCTTTTTTTTTTTTTTTTTTTTTTTTTTTTTTTTTTTTTTTTTTTTTAACTTCAGCGAAGTCGAAACTCCCCGTGAAAGTACTGCCTTCACTGGCCGACCTACACATAAATTGCCATCGACACAAAAAAAAAAAAAAAAAAAAAAAAAAAAAAACACAACACTATACGAACCATTATTGAATTTTTACTTCTCCTTCCTCACTTTTTTCTTATTTTAGCCCACTTTTTTTCTCAAAATTCAAAAAAAAAAAGCTTGGCTCACCCCATTACTCTTACCCTTACCTCAACACGCATTAATCCTCTTCATTTCTCAGTTTTAGTCATTGTATAGCACTTGTACTAGGTCACTAAGTGTTGTACGAGTGTTTTTTCATTGAACAGAGTCAGATGTACTCGCGTCGTGTCATAGAAGTGAAGAAGTGTCGCCTGCATGGTTCGGACGCACAGGGCCGAGACCTTGAAAGCGGTATCAGCCGACTCCAACCGAGACCTCGGCCAACTTCAACCAAGATTTCAAAAAGAACTCGGTCTTAGTGGGCGACGGAAGGATCTAGCCAAGACCTCTTTAGAAGTGTCAGCCATTTGTATCCGACACTGTTGGGGCATGTGCCCTAGGTCAATCCATAAATGTCTTTATGAATACTTTTAGTTAATAAAATAGAGGATTTCATTTGTTGTTTATTATAATTAATTTGCATGTTTACATTATAATAAGATCCATGGGTATTTACAGAAATATCCTAAATGTCCCAAGTCGATCATTATACTGGGAACTATAATGAGTTAAGACTAGTGTGAGTCTTAATTGATGATCATATGATGATTATACGTATAGGGATACGAATCAAGATCACGAGTACTTGTTAGGAAACAAAGTACTGGACCGACCCGCTATGAGAACATCACATGGATTAAGTCATAGTTGTTTCTCATGATAGGTATATTTCTCAGTTCTCTGACTTGAGATTACCAGAGACTTCAACATTAAGAATACAGTGATTTGACACTATCAAACGTTGTCTTTAACCGGACGATTATAAAGGTTGTGATTGGTTACTGTGTGAGCAATGCGATGAAGTTGTGTAATCAAGATAGAATTTGTCCCTCTCATATAAAGAGAGATATCCAGTGGATCCCTCGATGTGTTAGACCTTTAAAAGGCCTAGTCTAAGTGAATTGATATTGATCAATGTCACTTGGATGTTTTCAGTCTACCTAGAGATTGAGACTAGTACGATTGAACATGTTGGACGACAATTTCATGCCTTACGTTTGATCAAAAAGGATATCGTGTGACAAAATGATGTTATATACACTATTGATTAGGTTGTATCGATTTGATATTCGTACAACTTGGGTAGTCATAATGTCTTGCTAGAGGCCGCTTATGACTTGTATACCAAAATGTGTTTTAGTACACTGCCAACGCTGTATGAGCCTATTGGGCCCACACTAAGAATGGTTTTGCGAGATTTTAAGATGGTTCAGATAAACGAATTGTATATGATAAGATTCATGACATAAACGTCCTTGTGGTGTATTACACTTATACTTCTTTAAGTAGGGGTATATGTGTAATTTACTTAACCGTCTATATACAAGGGTTGTATAAATAGACGCTTTAAGTTAGAATACACGTACAAAAAGATTAAAAGGCTAAAACTCTATTTTCGTTTAAGAAACGACTTAGGGTTTTTGGTATGCTCTGGATCATTTTGGAGAGAAACAAAAAGATTTGGTATTCTCTCGAAGCTAGCACTTCGAATCTCGGTCGCCGTTCTGGTGTAGACTACTGGTAGAGGGCGTTCGTCGTTGGCAGCGCCTTAGAGATCGATTAACCTTCAGAAAGGTACATTGCGACTGAGGTATGATTAAGTTTTCATGGTTTAAACGTTTTTAATGGAATTAGATTCGGATCCTGTCGGGGTTTTTGTCAAAATCGTTTTGTAATCTCCGCTGCGTATGAACCCCAAAACCCAACAGACACCTCTTCAGATTTGTTGGTCATTTATGTTTGACACCCGTGGGCAACAAGAACGAACAAAAAAATTTCAAAACTCTTAAAAAATACATGAAAATAACAAAAAATAGTAAGTTTTGCTTGAAATCACTTGATATTTTAGATTTCATCGAGACTTTGTACCAAAAATGTAAGATTCAAGCCCCAAATCGAAGCCTAAAACCTAAAAATAAAACCACAAGCAATATCGACTCAAAAAAAGAAATAAAATCTAATAAAACCTCAAAATTGACACTAAAAGACCTAAGGAATGCACCCAAGGCATTGAATCAATGTGGTTTTCTCAAATTTCGTCGCATTAAAGTTGGTGATGAGAATGTGATTCGAGAGAGGGGTGACTGGGGTATGGGTGTAATGACCCTCACCTTGCCTGGGGTAGGGTCGTCCGACCCAAACCGTTACCCAGGCTCAATACCCGAATCGGACCCGAGCAAACCGTTTGACGCGCCTAAAACAACTTGTGGAATATCAAACTAGTGCATATGGATAAATAATTGTGGATCTAAATAAAGGGAAATTCATATGACATACTATGAAGCTATAATTAAGTTTTTAAATCCTTAAAATAACTCAATACATTCAAATACTGCTAATTAGTTTAGACTAAAGGATAGTAAAGTACATTCTACCCAAAATACCTATTTAAACATAACTCGAGTTCAATAGTTTCAAAATCAAATAATTAGACAATAACATTACAAGGCTCACAATAAGAGAAAACTACAAACAATCGTCTTTCCTTTGTCTCGATCTAGCACCGAAGTGTATGGTCCTGAAATATAATTAGGTGAGCTAAAAGGGCAACGAAGCTTAGTAATGAGAAAAATCTTCTCAACCATCAAATATGCAATTAATTCTTAATAAGCATGCAAGGCTAGCATGAATTGAAATAGAATAAAGAAGTATTTAAAACAAGACATCTCATAGGTTTATAAAGCATTCATAAATCACGTCAACAAGATTGATAAAAGCATATTCAAGTCAAAATTCATCATCATGCATAGGGTTTACAAAAGAGATATACCATAAAATAGTAATAATATGAAGTCGTGGTCTCATTCAATGCACACTAGTTATTGACAAGAATCTGATGACTGATTCCTCTACTTTCGAGGTGATTGCAACCACTGGACAACACATAGGTCTTTATGTGCATTCTTGTTAGTCTCATCAAACCAATAGAAGGTTTGTCCAAAGCCATCACCGATATGTGCACCAAAATCACTTGAGGTTTCCATGAGAATTTAGCCACCGCTCATGTTTATCGACCGACCACAATGATTTTTATAAGAAAGTAATCCTAGCTTCTTACTCTGGAGAGGGTAATCCCGACTTCTTACCCTAAGAGAGGAAAATCCCATTTTTTTTACCCATGAGAGGGTAATTCAAAATCCTTACCTAGGAGTAGGTAATCCAAAGTTTGGTGCAACAAACGTACATCATATAGATAAGTAGAATCAAGTCAATAACACGATGCAACCCATTTTCCAAGTCTTTAATTAAAAATGTATGTCCTAACATAACTAATGTCAAGCCATATTTAATAATTGGGCAAGCTCCCCATTTACCTCGACTCGTCGCGAGTCTTACTTTCGATCATCGCGCTCTCAAGGTCTTATGCGAACTACTTTGCGAATCTAAACAATGCAAGACACATTCACATCATCGACAAGTCATATATTAATTTTAATTTATTTTTAAATTTATTTCAGGGTTCACTAGTGTGGCTCCAGCGAGGCCTTTGTTGCTCGGCGAGAGACGCAGTAGTGCACCCCGTTTGAAGGCAAGGATTTGTTTGTATTTTATTTTAATATATATTACTCTTATTTATAATATATATTGTTATTTTACTTTATTTTATTTTATTTTTATCAGGGGCTTAGTTAGCCATTATTTTTGGGTCAAGGGCCAACTCAGCCCCTAATTTGGGGCCAAGTACAAATAGGCCCCTGCCATTATCCATGGCTTAGACTGCCCAAGGGCCTCGCCCTAGGATGTCCTGATGTTAAGGAGGAGCACCTGCTCACCTCGAGTCTGTACCTGAGGGCACCCAAGCGTTCGCCTAATCCTAGGGTACCCTGCCAAGGTTGACTAAGAAGCGCTGATGCGCCGCCCACCAGCTCTTCTAGCAGGGGGTTGCTTAGGAGATGGTGGCCAAGGAGCTACCCCCTCCCTTGAAGCTTTTAAGGCTTCCTAGTGGAGGCCCTTCCAGCAGCGGCGTTCCGCCCTCGCCGTCGATGTCGTGACGACGCCTCTATTGTGCATGCCGGGAATATAATAGCTCACTTGTAGTAATAATGCAATCAACTTACATTGATCACGAATATCGTCAATAGGGAAAGGTTTTTGCACTAGTTGTTAATTTCCTATTGAACTTTGAACTATTGCTAAAGAATTCATTTTTTAATTAGTTTTATACTAAACTAGTCTAACAAATCAAATTAAAATTTACTTGAACTCTTATATTAATGATACATTAGTTCATAACTTCACCAAGGTAATTTGATAATATGCTTTGTATTTATGTGTACATCTCAATATGTTGTGTTCAATACTTAATTAAAATAAATGGATTTCCTTCAAATCCACTTCAACCCACTATCGCGATGGAAAAGATTCTAAGGTGCAAACTAGAACTTCCACTACAAAAAAAAAGCAAATCAGAAACGGAATTTTCCGTTTCTGATTTGCTAAAATTCCGTTTCTGATTGGATTCAGAACGAACAGAAAGATTTAATGCGTTCCGTCTCTGAAAACGTCGTCGCTGATTGGATCAGAAACGGAAAATGAATTCCGTTTCTGATTTAGAGACGGATCAGAAACGGAATTTATTTCGTCTCTAATTCCGTTTCTGATTAGAGACGGAATAAATTCCGTTTCCGATTATTTCCGTCTCGATCCGTTGCTAATCGAGACGGATCGAGACTCTAATTTAATCCGTTTCTGATTTATGTATCTTACAAAAACGAAAATTAGAGACGGAAATAGCAACGGAATCCAAAGATTCTGTTGCTATTTCCGTCTCTAATTTTCATTTTTGTTTAGTTTTTAAAGTCTTACATATATAGGTCTCAATCCAAGCGCATTTAACCTGCCAATATATAATAAATTGACATTCATACATCGACAATATATATCAACAAATATTCAATTGAGAGAACAAAAATGTAAAAATCAAAAATTGAAAAAGATATATATCAAAAAAAAATTGTATAGTATTACAAATGCTCCAAATTTCTAAGTATTCACAAAACCACCAATCCTATTGTTCAACAACCACAAAAAAAAAAAACTTACAATCCTATAAATATGCACAAAAAGAATTATCAATCGAAAAGTCTTGAGATGTTCTTCAACACCACCTCGCACTTGTGACCAAGGGACATTTGAAACAACTTAATAATTGAATAGTTGAACTTAAATTTTTCAGGGACATAAGCATCATAGGAGATAGAGCTAAGGTAGAAGAGCAATGACTCACATCGAACTTATAGTGACGATCCCTGCACTCGACCATCAAAGTCTACAAACAAGCAAAAAGATTAACATTAATTCATTTGAGATTTAAGAATCCACAAACGATGATAAACACTTGCATATCTTGATTTAAGTAAATTAAATTCTTACCAATCCAAGTAGGAGGAAGATAGCAATGTTTGTCATTTTCACTTTTATCTTCATTTTCTAAAAACATATAAGAAAACAAAAATATGCTACCTCATAGATAGACCAAAAAACTCATAAGACTATTTTCAATCAATCCACTTTCACAAGCTACAAAATTTATCATAAGCTCACTCATCTCATTTCAAACCGAGCTTTTTTAACTTTCAAGAACCAAACAATAAACCTGTTTAATCCATTTCATAAAGATCGATTTACATTGGCTTTCAGCCTATTGCAACCCACCCCTTATTTTTCAAGCGTGACGGTGACTCCTTTACCTTTATCTAGAGTACACAATATTCTACATAGGTTGAGTTTGACAATATCAACTTGATGAGGAACTAGGATACCTTTTAAGTTGTGAAGTATGAACTTAATGAGTATCAAACTATTGATCACACCAAAAAAAATGATATGGACTTGTTATTGCCTAAATTTAAAGAAGACATATCCTTATTCAAACAACAATGCAAATTATAGATCATATTCAAGTAAAATTTATGCATTAAACCACTTAATCGAATATTTCAATCAAAAAATGAATGAACCAAAACCAATTTTAAATATGTTTTTCATGGATTCTTAAAGTAGTATTTACTGAATTTATTTAGACTAACTTAAATCATTTAAGGACTCAAACCTCATTCCTAGTTATCTGACTTAAGTCATTCCTGACTTTTAAACCATTCTTTCAAATCAAAATCGACGATTCGAGTAAAACAAGTATGCGGTGAAGCAAAACAAGAAAAATCTCATAAACTTAGTTATCCAATATAAATTGAATGCGATCGACTAATCACAACTAAAAAGATTCAAATCAACTCATTAGAGTCAAGTTCGACTTAAAATTCTCAAATCATAGCATTTAGTCGAAAATCCATGATTTAATCGAAGTCTTTTTTTCAATGGATAAAACAAAGTCTCTTCCGCATCTCAACTTAGCTTCAAGTCTCACCCAAAATGATGATTACTAACTACATTCAATAAAGTTGGATTGAACATATTTCAAGACTTGGGAAAAAAATGAATGAGCTCTCCTTGAAGCGTTTTAAAAGGATTTTACCCAAATCAATGCAAATTAGCTACAATCCTTTCGAGACATGAAAAATCATACTAATGATTGCTCGATTAAATCATATCATAGAAACAAAGCTCGATAAAGAATCCATGAGCCTTTAGAATCATGCTTTTCCATGCACTTCGTTAAAAGAACAAGTTAAGGTCTCTTTTGACAATTTCATCAAACAAAAGAGCACATTATCCACCAATACCTTTTACAAGGCATGATCACTTTTGAATACTAGCCCAAATCATCAATATCATATAAATTTTTTTTCATGGAATGCAACTAACCATAACAACTTAATCAACTTGTCCATAAAACTCATTATATTTGAATCGACCAATAAAAATCCGTTTTTAAAGTTAAACTAAGGATCATTAAAAAAACTTGATGAGCCAATCGGCCCTTATCGACAAGTCCATGTTTTAATAAACTAATTGAGGGAGTTAGATTCTCACCATGCCTTCAATAGAGGGCTTCAACTCCAATTTTTCTTTGAAATAACATGTCTAGCAAAGGATCTCTCTCTTTAGTTGTTATTTTGGGAAGAACAAACTTACCTCGACTTTTAGCATTTCCTTCTCAATCACTTGTCTAAGCCTATCAGTTTCCTACAAAGTTCCAAAAAGAATACATTGTAAGCAAGTAGCAAATTTCTAATAAAATTCTAATAAATTGTTTGGCACATTGAGCTGAAACTATAAAAGATAAAATCCGAATAAATAGTTTCTAATTACTACTCATTAGCTAATTATGTCATAAATCCATTATGCATCAAACAACTAAAGAGAACCATTTTCAAGTCCCTAAAAGGAAAAAGAATGATTCAAATTCACATCAATAGTTAGTCTAAAAAACAACTAAAGAGAAACATCTAACATACCATTGCCACTGAATTCTCTAATATGCTTATTTTTATAGGCTTGAAGGTTAACATAGAAAACTTTACCTTTTTCTCACTACAAAGTTGCTTGTATGGGAGAAGCATTTTACTAGCTAAAATAACTAAGGTATCAAATTATTTTCTCACTTTTTTTTTTGACAAAAAGAATAAAAAAACGAATCAACATATAAAATGAAGTTGGTTTACTAGTAAATGGCAACATATAATAAGAGAAGAAATAAAACAGAAAATTATATGATTCAGGTACTTCAAATTAGAAGTAACTTAACCTCTAGCACCCTAAAACTCTAAAACATTAGTAAGAGACATGATTTCATTTTCGAAGCAATAGTAATCAAGTTAATAATACATGAATTAAAACAATTAAACGAGAGTCTAAGAATCAACAAAAACGGATGTACAAGGAAATAATATATAAAAGACTTTCCTTTCAACCTTCCAAGAATCAAAGCTAAATGTAGAACCAGATCTATGAACAACAAAAAAACACTAAGCGAGATCCAGATCTACACAAAACAATAATCGATCAACACAACATGATAATCACCGACTTTGAAGCCACAAACGATTCAAATCTAAAATCCAGAACAAGATCAACCACGATGCTCAACATCGGAAAGCAAAGAACATCATTACAAACGAATTGAATCCAAGCTCGAAAGGAGAAGAGAAGGTAGAATCTCACCTCTACGTCACAGAGAAGGAGATTCCTCTCGCAAATCGCCGCAACAAAACCCTAGCGAAGCGAGAGAAGAGAAGAAGACTTGTGGCACTAGGGTTTGCTAGTTAGCACCACATTTTATAGCAACAAACCCTAGCAGAGAGCGGTGAGAGAGAGGGTGAGAGAATGAGAGCAGAGAAGCTGCGAGAGAGAAAGAGAGAAGAGCGACGCGTGAGAGAGAGAGAGAGCGGTGACGGTGAAAGAGAGAGAGAGAGCTATGACGGTGAGAGAGAGAGAGGAGAAGGCGGTGACGGTGAGAGAGAGCGGGCGGTGACGGTGAGAGAGAGCGGCGGTGACGGTGAGAGAGAGCGGTGAGAGAGAGAGGTTTCGTTGAGAGAGAGAGAGAGAGAGAGCGGTGGGGGAGAGATTTTAGGGAGAGATAGAGTTTTGGTCCCCATTTTTGAATTATCGAGATCGAGACACGCACGAATCTCGAGACGTAACGGACGGTTGTAATAAATGAAAATTTTGGCGGGAATGTTGGCGCCATTTTTTAGAGACGGAATTAATTCCGTCTCTAATTCCGTCTCTAATTCCGTCTCTGATCCGTCTCAATTCCGTCTCTGAACGTTTCCGTCTCAATTCCGTCGCTAACTTTTAAATTTAGAAACGGAACTTATTCCGTTTCTAATTCCGTTTCTGATTTAGAAACGGAAATAAGATCCGTTTCTAATTCCGTTTCTGATTTGCTTTTTTTTGTAGTGTTCATCTATCGGTGCGAATAACGTAAGCTCCACATTGTTTTAAGTCTCTAATCATTGGAGTCATAACCAATTAAGTTTACTATATGTGTCTCCCTAATCAACAACTAACCCTCGATGTTGTGTATTTTATGGTTGTACCGTTCATATCCAGATTAAAAGCTTCAATGGCCATGATAACTTCTAAAGCCTAAGTCCATTAAACATGTGATCAAGATGTCTAAAGCATTACGCTCATATTCAATACATATTCTAACCATTACACTTTTTATTATTACTTTTTATTCATATTCAAAGCATAATATTCATACCATAGCATCCATCGATCCATAAGATAAATAGACTACTGACACTTTATTAAAACACACATATCACGATTCATAATGAACATAATTGCAAATCAAAGATGAATATAAATATTACCTTGAATTTGATTAATGAAACCAAACTTGAATTGCAAACGTGAAGTCTTAAATGTTTTCTTCACATAAACTCCTTAATACTCAAACTCAATGTAAACCCTATGCTAAACTACTTTAATGATGGCAAATAATTGGTATGTGGTGAGTTTACCACGTCCTAATAGCTATTTATACTTCCTAATAACAATTATAAACTCTACTTTACAATTTAACTCAAATTAAGACTTTACTTTCTATTTCCTACGTGTCGGGCGCGGTCACTTACTGCCCCAACATTGTGCCTTAGAGCCCACTACGCCACCACTACGTCGCCACTGTATGTGTATTTCCTTGCTCCCTGGTGTCTCCGCACTCCTGGCACCATCCCCTATGCTCCACAGCGCCGCCATTGTGTCAAACCTCCTGAATTGGTTTTCTTCACTTTTTCATCTCTACCACATCGTGTATTTCCTTCCCACGTTGTGCCTTGTATCCTTATAGTGTCAACACATGTGGTGATGCCAAATGTACTTTTGTAGGTTTTTACTTCGTTTTTTCTTATTTTTTCTATTTTTTCTAAATTCCTTCCTTTACACCTTAATTTCTTAAAAAACAATAATACCATGATTTAGAACTCATTTTGGGATATTTATACTAAATATGTTAGGGCATGTGCCCTAGGTCAATCTATAAATATTGTTTATCTTATAATTTTAGTTAATAAAATAGATGTTTTATTTGCTGTTTTATTATAAGTGATTGCATGTTTATCTTATAGTAAGATCCATGGGTATTTGTTGAAATATCCTAAATGTCTTTAGTCGGTCATTATACCGGGAACTATAATGAATTAAAACTAGTGTGAATCTTACTTAATGGTCATGTAATGATCATACGTACAAGGATACGAATCAAGATAATGAGTACTTATTATGTAATAAGACACTGAACCGACCCGCTATGAGAACACCACATGGATTAATTCATAGATGTTACTCATGATAGGTTATCATTTAGTCTTTCGACTTGAGATTACCATAGACTTCAATATTAGAAGCATGATAATTTGACACAATCAAATGTTGTCTTTAACTGAACAATTATAAAGATTATGATTGGTTACCGTGTGAATAATATGTGAAAGTGTACAATCAAGATAGAATTTGTCACTGTCGTCTAAATAGATATATCAATGGATCCCTCGATAAGATTGACTGATAATGGCCAAGTCTATGTGAATTGATATGATCAATGTCACTTGGATGTTTTTCAGTTTACCTAAAGATCGAGACTAGTACGATTGAACATTAAGGGTGACGTTCTGTGACGACCCCTCTTCTAATCTTGGGCGCCGCCCGACCTAACCTCGTAATTAAGCCCTAATCATATCCACGCAGGACTTAACTACGTATTAGTCAGCCTTTTCTAATTAAACCTTTTATTAAATGAATTTATTAGCGGAAGTCTTATTGATTATGCGGAAGCCATTTATAATATCCTAAGTGTGGAAAACCAGGAAATGCCATCGCATAAATATATAGTCTTCAAAGTTCATTGAAACGATAAAATGGTCTAAGTCAAGTCGGGGAACTAACGCTCAACCCAATATACAACCCCAAAAAGTATCTGAAAGACATATATAAACTATACAATCAAAATATCAAAAGAAGACCTACAATCGATATAGTGACGGGCCGCGGGCTCAGGGATAATCGCCGATCTTCTCTTTGCCTGGCCTGCTAGTAGACGGCTCTGCACCCACCGTCATAAAAAGGACGGTGAGTACAAAAATAAAACGGTAATCCCCGATGACAAGTTTAATTTGCATTTCCAAATATTCAAATGGTATTTAAAAGCATATAAATTGGAAAACTGAAAAATAAACCATACGCGAGTAAATACCAGAGTTAAACAAGTGATACCGACACTAGGCTAAGTAGTAGTGATTTAGGTCCGGTCGGCAGTGAAACGTGTCACCCCGACCCAATAATCATATAGCACAAGGGACTCTAACCCAAGTGTTACCAGAGACTCTAACCCCGGTGTGTAGACCACCTCAGGGACTCTAACCCCGAGTGTCATACAATGTCAGGTAACGTGTGCCGACATCCCCAGGGACTCTAACCCCGTGATTCGCGCACACCTCGATCAAGTACGGGACCTAAATGCAACAACTACTTTTTAAATTTTCAAGAAATACCAAGTATGGATTGTCAAGGCATAGGCACATCTACACACCTAAACAAATAACGAATACAAGTCATCTTAAACATTTATAAGATATTACTAGCCTAATAGCATGCTATTTATCATTCAATTCACATTTAAAACAACAAGAATAGACATAGCATGGAATGGAATCAATGAATTAAATCAATGAATGGATATCATGCAAACTAGACTCATCAAGTGAACATAGAAACAAGGAACACATGATATAAGAATACAAAGGCAAAATAGTCAAAAGGACTATGCAAGAACAACAATTAATAGGAATGAAATGCCAAGTAAAATTTTCATTGGGTATACTCACCACAACAAAGTAAAGTCCTAGCTTTACTGGCCTCCCGATACACCAAGTCTTGTATTCGCTCTTTCGTACCCTTTTTCCTAGGTTCCTGAGTTTGGTGTCTCATTAGTTCAAATAGTGAATTTAACTCAATTTAGTGTGTTTATTGTGTATTCAAACTGGTTAAATAGACTTTAAATCAATCATCCTAAATCAGCCCCTAAAGACTAAATTAAGTTTCAATTTCAGTCCTACATCTTAATGCACTTTTAGGCATGAAATGGTTCAAATATCGAATTCCTCCATCACTACCATTATTGTTTATCTCTCTCTTAGCTTTCTAGAAAGGTTTAGTTTTCAGAATTATGATTTAAACTGAAATAGATATCATGCTTTTACTAAACATAGGTCCGATTGAAATTTAATCCGACCAGCGGATTTCGAAAATCTATTTCTCCCAATATATAGTTCTTAAAAATGTGAGTTTTGGTCACAAGGCAGAAAATATATCCAATTACAACATACTCAAATATTAGCTCTTTTGGATAAGTAGTTAGGGAGTTATACCCTTAACAAATTTTGTTTCAAAACTGTCCTTTATAATTCCAGCACCTATTTGTAGAGCATGTTTGGAAATGAAAACATTCAAATCAGAATACCTTCATTTAAGAAAAGTTGTTCCTTTCTATATGAACTTTCAAATGCCACTGGTGTGGTTGAATTTGGATCTAACATGTTCAGATTATGACTAAATTACCCAGGTTGATTCTTAATACAACATGCAGAATTCCAGTTTTGATGTTGCAACTTCAAAAATTCATATCTTTATGATTTCAACACCAAATTAAGATCTTCAATATAGCTGAATTATCAGCTTGAAATGAGGAATCTAAATATATAAATCAACTGCATATATTCAATGATCTACTATCTGAAATTTTCCTAAAACCAGAACTTGTTCAAGTTTCAACTCAATATGTGTACCTAGTAGATGTAGCTTGAGGATTTCTCACAAACTCCCATGGATTCCTTCAAAACCTTGATGATTCATTACCCTCCAGCAATCTCTTCTTCTTCTCCAGCAAGAATGAATGAGTGGTTTAGTTTGCATGTTGTTGGGGGGGGGGGAAGGGGGTTGGCGTAGGTTGGAGTGTTTGGTGGGTTTTTGTGTGCATGTAAGTGTGATTGACACATGGCCTGAATTTTTTGCCAAGTGTTGCTTGAGTTGGGACAAATGTGACTTGAGTTGGGACAAGTGTGACACCTGTTCGTGACACCGCTAGGACACTCGCACGTGTTTTCGGGCGTTTCGACGCTCGGTTTCGTGTCCGAACCGTGATATTCGCGTACCATCGAGTCGTTAGTCACCAATATCTATTCCATATGAGTTACTGGACAACTTTTTTATTTAATTTGTGTATTTTCATTTTCCCCAACCTAATATTCGATCTCGTCAACTATCCGGTACCCGTGTCGACACGCATATCGAGGCGTGTCCCCACTCTCGTCTCGACGCCTACAACTGTACAAATCGACTTAGTAAGTCTACACAATACATAGCACTAGGCATACATAAATACAAAAATATCATATACCTCGGCCACGTGCCTCAGTCGGTGTATGTATCACAGTGTAGGTCCCACGTCAAGGGTCGGTGATCCTGATTTAGAAATTTAAACCAGGGTTAGAGATTTGGTGAGGAAGAAGAAGAATAACAAGTGAGGTAACTTCTCCACACTATAAACATGTGATTTCATAAAAATTCATGTTGTTGTCGATGTTGTGTGTTGGGATGGGCGTTAGGTTCCTCATGTATCGTGTATGAGGGTCCCTAAGGCAATAACATAGCATATGTGTGGAAAAACCTAGAATTCGAAGTGCAAAATTCTGGGTTCTGCTGCACATTGCGCGCTAGGTATAACATCTAGCGCACATGTGAATTATCACATTAACACTGAGTAGAGCGCAAGACAATTGAGGTAGTGCGCTAATGTGGCAATTAAGGCGCTAATTTGTCTCTGTTATTTCAAAATTAGCAAAGTCCAAACATGGTTTAAACACTATAAATAGGTCTAAAATCACTTGAAAACCTATCAAATAACTCCAGGGAACCAAGATGAGATCTCAGGAGTTTGGGAACGCATTTTAGAGTGACAGGAGGTCGGATAGTCTAGGACAAGCATTGTGAATTGTAAGTAAAGTTGTGAGAATTCTATATTTCATTTCATTTCCTATTATCAATTTATGGTCTATTGGTAAACATTGCTACTTGAAATCTCACATCATGTTGTTCTTGTATCTATTCATGAGTGAATATTGTGACATGATGCCTTGTGAAAGTTTTCATTGACTTTGATTCTTACTCTTGATGTCATTTTTGATAAATAATTGATGAAAAACATGCTATTGGGGTACTTTGGATTTCAAGTAGACTTGTATTATATTCTTTTGGGCTTTGTAGTCTAATTGTTTTGGAATCATAGAGAATTGGAACTATCTATTTTTGAAAACTGAAGCAAAGATTATCTAGTGTCCATTGCATGAGAGATGCGCGATTCACGAGGACATGGGTCTATTGGGGTTTTGGCACTCACCACCACACTTGCGCGGCACACGAGTTATGGGACTCGGGGTGATCGGCAAAATGAGATATATGATGTATATGCGTAGAGTGCAGCTCCGCTTTTAGGTATAAGATTTGTTGCACACAGCTCCATATAGTAGCGGGAAAAGTTAGGTGATAGTTCTTACCGTCGACCGGACGTAGATCATCTCGACTTAGCCTGTGTCAGTCTATACATCTTTCACTGTGGTATTTACTTACATTACTTATTTCAACAATTTACTTCACTACTTTATGCTTTTAAATACCTTTCGTTTATTTTGGAAATACGGCATAGAATTTTCAGGTTATTACTTAAATATCACTATACTCACCGTCTAGTTTGTCATAGTGGGTGTAGGTCTGTTGAGCAGCAGCAGACCAGGGAAGGAGAAAATCGACAACTTCCTCTGAGCAGTTTGACGATTCTCTATCTCATCATGTATGAATCAATTTTTGTTGTATTATTGTTGTATATTTTAGGTTGTACGTTGGGTTGAGTGTACCAGTTCCCCATTTTTTAGACTCGTATATATGCGTGTGTTGCTTTATATTCCTGGTTTCCCATACAGGAATTTTGAATAATAAAAGCTTCTGCATAATCTTTAAATTACAAGATAATAGGAAAATGATAATGACACTCTGAAATCTAATAATATCTGAACATTTATGAAAATAGGGATGAAAAGTTGACTAATACGTAATTAAGTCTTACGTGATTGGGATTAAGGCTTGATTACGGGATTAGGCCGAGCGATGCCCTGTTTCGTAGAAAGGATCGTCACAGTTGGTATCAGATCCATATGTTTATAGACCTATTTAGATAAAACACAAACCTTAGCTATGTAAACCAGATGACCTTTGCCTAGAAACCATTAGTTGGGAAGTGAGTGCAAGTGAGATGGGGATGTCTTATATGTATTTGCTACTTTCTGTATGTATATATATTTATGCGCTGTGTCACGTAAAAACTGATCCACATTCGCTATCCATTGCAGACCTCGATGGCTGATACGCAAGGGGGAGGAGATGCAGAGCCTAGTGGAAGTCGGCCTCCTACCATCGCTGAGGATTTACAGCGACTGTCTGACCGAGTGACAGCTCAGGGTTAGCAGTTGACTGATTTCATCGCCTTAATGACCTCCCGTTTTACTCCACTGGCATCGACATTGATTCTTACGACTGATACATCGACTGTCCAAGCGCCAACACTTCTTACTACAGCTTTAGAAACTCCGATAGCCATGACTGCACTCTTGGTGGAGATAGCTGAGGCAGTATCGTCTCCCACGTCTGCATCTTCTAGCATATCAGTAAAAGTTTAGCTGGCGAAAGATTTCACCAGACTCAAGCCAGTTTATTTTGATGGCGTACGAGATTTCCAAAAGATTAAGAAATGGATTCTGTCTCAAGAGAAGTTCCGTAGGATACTAAAGATCGAGGATAGACTTCGGGCTGAGATCTTATCTTACACTCTCGAGAGAGACATCGATGGTGGTGGCGAATGACAGTGGCCACGCACGGAGAGTTTGATATAAAGGATGCGTTTAAGCAGAAGTTATATCATCAGTATTTTTCGCCTTTAGTAATGAAGAGATTGATAATAGAGTTTATGGATTTGAGATAAGGACCATAGGAGCCTGTAATGCAGTACATGGACATATATGATTATCTGCGATAGTTTGCTGGGGACTTGGTGAGAGACGAGTTTGAGGATGTGTACCATTTCGGTGATAGACTCATACCAGATATTGGTTATTATGTCATCAGTTCAGGCGCGAGGACACTCACCGAGATCTACCAGCGAGCCCTAGCACATGATACATTATCTGGGCAGAGTTGCTGATGGCAGAGCACCGAGTCGAGTGTTATCTGCAGAGCAGGCCATGGAGTTTGAGAAACGGAGACAGAGGGATAAGGGAGCAAATGGATGGAACATAGGTGCTCAGGGTTCAGGGACAGCCACTCACCCACTGCATGTACCTCCTGTACATCCATTGCTCCAACACAGAACATTGTGGGCAGACCTCCCTTGCGACCAGCCTTACCAACTCTCATTGTTCTTGTACTTCCTGCCCCACAGGCTTCATGGCAGCAACCACAGGGTGGCATAGGCCGAGGCAGAGGGCAAGGCAGACAGGGTCATTATCGGGCACATGGCCAGTCTCAGACTCAGGGTAAGTGTAGATAATTGACATGCTATAGATGTGGACAGGTCAGACGCATAATGATAGAGTGCCCGCATCCTGCATTAGTGTACGCGCTGAAGGCTCGAGAGGTGGTTCGCGTAGTAGGCTAGCTAGACGCTAATGCTAAGCGAGGTCTCATCGAGGTATGATTTCTATTTGCGATAGATATTTATATACATTATTTGATTCTAGCTCTACCGTATCTTTTATTGTCGGTCGCATGGTAGACATCCTAAAGTTGAAACCTGTTAGGCTTAGCATACATTTAATTTCGAGTACTGCAGTCGGGGATAAGGTTTACCCTAATTATGTTATTGAGGGATGTTTGGTCGAGATAGATGGGGTAGAACTCCCTGCTGATTTTAAGATCCTCGAATTTTTAGAGTTCGTCGCGGTCTTAGGGATGGACCGGTTAGCAACATACCTTGCTCATATCGATTTTCTCAGGATGACAGTGATATTTGAGATATCAGGGCATCCAACATTCACATATAGAGGTAGTTCAACGAGGACAACAGGCACGAGAGGTCGACTAGCGACTAGTGAGGAGATGGAGGCGTTAATCTCGCTATGCACTGTGCTAAAGAGTCAGGGACCTAAACTGGAGGACATACCGATTGTTCGAGAGTTTCCTAATGTCTTTCTAGAGGAATTAACTGGTTTACCGCCACTATGGGAGATTGAATTCATTATTGAGTTGATACCACGTACGAAATTGATTTCCATAACCCCATACAAGATGGCACCATGAGAGCTAGAAGAGTTGAAGACTCAGCTTCAGGATTTGGGATAGAAGGGATTCATCACACCTTCTATGTTGCCATGGGGAGCACCTATCCTTTTTATGAAGAAAAAGATGGTATTTTGAGACTTTGTATCGACTACCGACAGTTGAACAAAGTCACAATTAGGAACAAATATCCACTCTCGAGGATTAAAGATTTACTTGATCGACTGAGAGGAGCACAAATTTTTCTCCAAGATAGACCTGCGATCAGGGTATCATCAACTCAGGATCAGGGACGAGGATAGGTCCATTACAGCTTTCAGCACGAGATATGGACATTTACAGTTCATGGTCTTGCTATTTAGGCTGACTAATGCTTCAGCAGTGTTTATGGATCTGATGCATCGGGTTTTAAGACTGTTTCTTGACCGGTTCGTGATAGTCTTCATCGATGATATATTGATATACTCGAAGACGAGGGAGGATCACGAATAACACCTCAGAAAGACGTTGCAGACTTTAAGGGAGCATAGACTGTACGTCAAATTCAGTAAATGTGAATTTTAGTTGTCTAAGGTCGAGTTTCTAGGGCACGTTGTCGGAGCAGCAGGGATATCAGTGGATCATGCCAATATTCAGATGATTATGCCAGCACCGACTTCAGTGACTGAAATCAGGAGTTTTCTGGGTTTGGTGGGTATTATCGCCGTTTTGTGAAGGATTTCTTGAAAAATGCTTCACTACTTATGAGGTTGACCCAAAAAGATGTTAGATTTGAGTAGACAGAGGAATTTGAGGAGGTATTTACTCGGTTGAAGAGATTGTTGACTACTGCGCCAGTATTGGTGTTACCAGAGGTTAGATAGGGATTCTCAGTATATACTGATGCTTCTCATAGTGTTTTAGGATGCATGTCGATGCAGGGTACTAGTACAGTAGCATATGCATCTACACAGTTGAAAGTACATGAGAAGAACTATCTGACACACGATTTAGAGCTGACTGCAGTAGTGTTTGCACTGAAGATATGGAGACATTACCTGTATGGAGAGAAATTTACACTTTTTGTTAATCATAAGAGTTTGAAGTATCTCTTCACATATAAGGATCTGAATATGAAACAACACAGATGGTTAAATTTTTTGGAAGATTACGACTTTTCATTGGAATACCATTTGGGAAAAGCTAACGTAGTTACTGATGGCTGAGTAGGATACCTATTGAAGATACGGAGGTTTCTACCGAACCTCATGTTGAGATTTGCGCTTAGATGAGAGTAAAGATCGTGTCTACATAGAGAGTGTCAAAGGGTCAGAGGACTGACAGGTTGTACTCCAGGTTTAGTGAGTTAGTGCAGAATGCAAATTGTGGTGATTGGACAGAGACATTAGACAAGTGTTTGCGATTCAGGGGCAGACACTGGATACCATTATCACCATAGCTGAGAGAAAATATTCTTCAGGATTTACACCATTCCCGATTCACCATTCATTCGGGCAGAACCAAAATGTACCACGACATGAAGAGACATTTTTGGTGGCCTTGGATGAAGGTGGATGTGTTGAAGTTTATCTGGAACTGTGAGATTTATCAGCAAGTGAAGCCTAAACATCGCAGACCTAGAGGATTGCTACAGCCTCTTCCCATTCAACGATGGAAGCGGGAGGACATTGTGATGGATTGTGTGAGAGGATTGTCGAGAACCGTCTGGAGACATGATTCCATCTGGGTTATTGTTGACAAACTTATGAAGTCTGCTCATTTTCTACCAGTGGCCGCACATTACACGTTTGATCAGTTTAGTATCCTATTCGACGGAGAGATTATCAGACTGCATGGGGTACCAGTCACTATTACATTAAATCGAGATGTTATATATACGTCCAGGATGTGGCAGAGTATGGAGAAGCAGTATGGTATGCGCTTACAGTGTAGTGTGGCTTTTCATCATCAGACTGACGGGCAGACTAAGAGGTTGATTCAAGTTCTTAAGGATATGTTGAGGGCTTGTGTTTTGGAGTTTAGCAGATCATGGGAGTACCTACCGTTATGTAAGTTTACTTATAACAACAATTATTAGGCCAGTAATGAGATGGCGCATTTTGAGGCTTTATGTGGTAGACCGTGTCACTCACCATCGTGTTGGGCTGAGCCAGAGGATCGGGAAACTGCGGGGCTTGAAATTGTTGTTGATTACACGGAGAAAGTAAGTTTGATTCAGCAGAAACTCAAGGGAGCCCAGGACAGACAGCGGAAGTATGCGGACAGATATCACGGTGATCTCACACACACCGAGGGAGCCTTTGTATATTTAAAGGTTTCTCATCGGAAGGGTCTACAAAGGTTTGGAGTGAAAGGTAAACTTGCATCGAGATTTATCAAACCTTTTAGGATTAAGAAATGGGTTGAAAAGGTTGCGTATGAACTAGAGCTACCTCTACAAATGTCAGAAGTTCATCCAGTCTTTCATAAATCCATGCTTTGATAAGCTGAGTTGAGAGCGGGTAATCGTCTGATTGTCCATTTGAGTCTGATATATTTGAGCGAGGATATTTCATATGAGGAGCAGCTTGTGCAGATTTTGGATCGATTAGTACAGAACTTGAAAGGTATGTCTACCCCAAAAGTACTTGTCAAATGGCAGTTTCACAATGATACAGAGCTCACTTGGGAGCGGGAGGACAATATGTGAGATAGGTTTCCTTACCTATTCGAGTCAGGTATGATTCCTAGTTCGAATTATAAATTTCAAGGATGAAATTTTCAGTAGTTGGGAAGAATTGTAACGGCCTAAAATCTCTAACCGTGTTTACTTTCTTAAACATGATCAACGACCCATACTATGGGACCCATACCGTGATATGTCCATTGACCGAGGCAAAGGCCGATGCATATTTTATATTTGTTGTGATGTATGTCTGGTGTATTGTATATTTGTAGACTATTAAGTCAATTTATACATTTGTCTAGGTATCGAGACGAGCGGGGACGTACCTCGAGTCGCTGGACGACGTGGGACCAAGGTAGCGACATATGGGGTAAGTTTAATTAATTTGAGTTAAATGTGAATTTATGTTGGTTTATAAGTGGCTAATGCAGTCACACTTGAATATAAACATTAAGATGCCTATAGTTAGTGCAATTAAATAATGCTCACTAGATATGCATCGAGACACGCATTGACTCATCAAAAGCCAATGTGTCAACATGTTCGGTCACTCAATGGTGACTTGAGGGACAAGTAGGACAAGGTGGTCCATGAAATGAGCCTCGAGACACGTGTGCACGCCAAGATCAAGGGCCTAAGTTTAAACATATCACTATATGGTCAAATAACCATTTAAGTCTACAAATCTCATCTTCTTATCTCATAAAAATCGATAGGAGAGGAAGGAAGAAAAAAAAAAAGAGAATTTGGTGGTGTGATTAGGTGGAGGAGAAGTGTAAATCATTGCATGTTTCGGTGAGGAAGAAGAAGAACAACAAGTGACGTAACTTCTCCACACTATAAACTTGTGATTTCATAAAAATTCATGTTGTTGTCGCTATGTGTGTTGAGATAGGTGTTAGGGACCTCATGTAATGTATATGAGGGTCCCTAAGGCAATAACATAGCCTATGTGTGGAACAAACCCAAAACTCAAAGTGCAGAATTCTAGGTTCTCCTGCACATAACGCGTTAGGTATAATATCCAACGCGCTAATATTTCTTAGGTGCGCTAGATATGTGAATTAGCACGTTAATGTCAAAAATTAGCGTGCTAACACTGAGTAGAGTGCTAGACAGTCGAGGTAGCACGCTAATGTGGCAATTAAAGCACTACTGTTCACAATTAGCGTGCTAATTCGTCTATGTTAGTACAAAATTAGCAAAGTTCAAACATGGTTTAAACACTATAAATAGGTCTAAACTCACTCGAAAACCTATCAAACAACTCCAGAGAACTAAGATGAGATCTCAGGAGTTTGGGAACTCATTTTAGAGTGACAAGAGGTCGGATAGGCTAGGACGAACATTATGAATTGTAAGTAAAACTGTGAGAATTCTATATTTCATTTCATTTCCTATTATCAATTTATGGTCTATTGGTAGACATTGCTACTTGAAATCTTACATCATGTTGTTCTTATATCTATTCATGAGCGAATATTGTGACATGATGCCTTATGAAATGTTTCATTGACTCTAATTCATACTTTTGATGTCATTTTTGATAAAGAATTGATGAAAAGTATGCTATTGGGGTACTTTGGATTTAAGTAGACTTGTATTCTATTCCTTCGAGCATTATAGTCTAATTGTTTTGGAATCATAGAGAATTGGAATTATCTATTTTTGAAAACTAAAGTAGAGATTATCTAGTGTCCATTGCACGAGAAATACGCGGTTCACGAGGACATGGGTCTACTAGGGTTCCGACACTCACCACTACACATGCATGGCATACGAGTTATGGGACTCGGTGTGATCAACAAGAATGAGATAGATGATGTATATGCAAAGAGCGCAGCTCCGTTTTAAGTATGAGATTTGTTGCGCACAGGTCCATGTAGTAGTGGGAAAGGTTAGGTGATAGTTCTCACCGCTGACTGGATGTAGATCATCTCAACTTAGCCTGTGTCAGTCTATACATCTTTAACTGTGGTATTTACTTGAATTACTTGTTTCAGCAATTTATTTCGCTACTTTATGGTTTTAAATACCTTTCATTTATTTTGGAAATGTGGCATAAAATTTTCCAGTTATTACTTAAATATCACTATACTCACCGTCTAGTTTGTGATGGTGGGTGTAGGTCCGTCGAGCAGTAGTAGACCAGGGAAGGAGAAGATCGATGACTTCCTCTGAGCATTTTGACGACTCTCCTATCTCGTCATGTATGACTCAATTTTTGTTGTCTTATTAATGTATATTTTGGGTTATACATTGGGTTGAGTGTAATGGTTTCACATTTTTGAGACTCATATATATACGCATGTGATGCTTTATATTCCTGATTTCCCACACTTAGGAATTTTTAATAATAAAAGCTTCCGCATAATCTTTAAATTACAAGATAATAGAAAAATGATAATGACACTCTGAAATCTAATAATATCTGAACATTTGTGAAAATAGAGACGAAAGGCTGACTAATATGTAATTAAGTCTTACGTGGTTGGGATTAAGGCTTGATTACGGGATTAGGTCGGGTGATGCCCTATTTCGTAGAAGGGGCCATCAAGCTCACTTAGAGGATTTAGTCTCGTTTAGGAGCCAAGAGCGTAACCTAGATGCTTAACTCACGAGTAAACAGCGACTCAATTCGACCACTTAAACCCTAGGTTACTCGGTAAGGAAGTAGAGTCCAACAATAGGTATCATTTTCATCAAAATATGCAAGGAAATGAAAAACATTAATATTGAATTTCTTACTGGTTTACTTACCTTCAATCACGTCAATTCCTTGCCCGAATGTCGAATCCTTACTACCGTTCCAAGTCTGGTGCGTCTAAACTCCCTAAATCATTCAATTGTCTTTGATTATTATCATTTATAAGATTCATTCACATTTTATTTCAGTCATACACGCATTACGAGGTTGATCTCAGTATGTGTTAGTGCTTGCACGCTTATCAAGATAATTCTCATTTTCAATAATTACTTATTTAGTTCTATTTTCTTTCTATTTGCGTCAATTTCCAAAAATAGAGAGTTTTCTCGAGTTGTGAGCACATTGATCGCGTTTTAGGTCAGACCACATTAGTTAAGTTTCAACTCGACCAATTTTCTCGTTTTTGATATTTATTCTTCTCGACCAATTGGTTGTATAATTTTTATTTATTATTTCTTTTCAAAGATCAGATTGTATATATATAAAATATGTATCATATACCTATGTGTGTATATATCGTATATATTATATAAATAGATACACACAATTATATATTATTTTTACTTGAAATCTGATTTTTTTAATTTTAAAAAAATTAGCAAGCATTTCGAGGCAATCTCGAGATGCATGCGATCTAAAGCGTGCATCTTGAAAATCTATCTACGCCTAACACCTTAACACGCATATCAAAGCGGCTCAAAATTGTCACTTACCCTACTCGGATCTTGAGACAATTCTATAAGTCCACAAATCATGGCACGACACACATCCCGAAGCGCACACAATACATTAAACTCACCCCATATTATACTAATCCCACTACACCATATTCATCAAAAGCTCTAACAACACCTTTACCTAAGTGATGGGTGGGTCGTCGCGAGGAAGCCGTGAAGGGAGGCCGAATGTGGGAGAGAGAGGGAGGCCACGGGATAGACACCGAAAAGTGACGCTGGAAGGCTAGAAGGTCGCCGTGGGTAAGGGACGCCGAGGGAGGCCGTGAGCTCCAAAAGTATGGGATGAATCGACTTTAATGGAGATGGATGAATGAGGAAGAAGACCAAAGTGAGAGGGAGTGAAGAGTTAGAGATTTCATTTTTTTTCTTTTTGGTTTGGAGAGAGAGAGAGAGAGAGAGAGAGAGAGAGATAAAGGTTTAATGAGAAGAGAAAAAATAGAGTGAAAACGTGAGATAATGAGAGAAAGAGAGAGAAGAAGTTTTTGTTTCAATTATGAGAAAGAAAAGTATGAGAGAGAGTGATTTGACTTGTGGTGAGGTGTCAAGCATGGAGAGGTTAATGTAATTGTAGTGTTGACTTTTCTTTTCTTGGATTTTAATGTGATGTTTCTCACATACTCTTTGTTCACACTAACTTTTAAACCACACCCAATAATGCGATATTACTCACTCTTTTTACTTCACTTAACCATAAAACTTTAAACCTCAACTTATTAATTAATCACTTATTTCTAACTCTCTTTATTTCTCACCCATCTCGACACGTTTTTCGAAAAATATTACGTATCGCAAAATCTCAACTACTTCTTCACTATATTCAACTCAAACTCGATAATTGGTATAAGTTTCTTTCTTATTGGTCTAGTCGTTTTCGTTGCGTAGACTCGCTCCTTAAGTGTGACTAGAGACACACTTCACGCATACTGATACGAAATTTCATTTACAAACTCCATAATATAAAATAATTTAATTGTACGCTCTACACATAAATTTATGATATATACAACATCACAAAATATAAAATATTTTACCTGTGAGTCGACGTCCAAGTCTGACCGAGAATGCCACATCGAATTAATCTCCACGTTACTGATCCGTAAACGGGTGTGACTAAGATCTTGAGATTTTAGGCCTTTACACCTTTCTAACACTCCCCTTCTTAATGTGATTCGACACATTCTCAGCTCCCATCGCCCATCCTTGTTGTCTTGGGACAACCAATGCATTTTTAATGGCTCTAAAAGGGTATAGGTTATAGGGACTCCCATATAATCTGGTCAGGAAAGTTGGTTTATATTCATACAAGATAAATTCCTCCAATCCATAGAAAGTATTATTCTTACATCTATTGAAGAGAACATCCTCTCACCTTCACTGGCTCATCTTTAGCTGTGAACTTTACATTAGCATAAAACTCAAAAATAATCTCACAAACACCTTTAAATTTATTCTCCCTATAATCTTGAGTGAGTTACTCCAAATTTTGTTTCCTAATGAGATTGTTCACTATTTTATCACATTTGGCTGACATATTAATTCCCGTTTCACATATTAATCTCAACTACAAATGAAAAATTTAGATTTAAAAGGTCTAGGCTCTTTATCATTAGGATTTCTACAGGTAGATGCCTCAAAATCATTTGCTATAGTTTGGTTAACTTAATTCCTCGTTCTTGCGATTTCTTCCAATTTCAAGCAACTAACAATGCAATGCAACTTGGTTTTCAAATTCTTTAAAAATTAAAATTCATATAACATGGATCACGCATATGCCAAATAATACAAATACATAAACTAGGTCTTCATGGGTAGTATTAATGCTCACATTCACACAATCTTGCAAAATTTATCCTGCAACCTTTGTTCCATAATTTCATACAATATTATCAAAATTCTCAAAATTCAAACCATAACTAGATGAAATTATAAATGTTCCTCAATGCCGAATTAATTTTCAGTGTAGATCACTCCTGCAAGTCTTTTTCAATCCAAGCCCTCTAATCGTTTTCACCAACTAGAGCTCTAGCTTCCATTGGAATCAAAATCTAAAACTACAAGCCCTAGCTTTCCAAATTATACAAATCCGTAATGTACTTGTTTCTTCACTCTAAATCATTAGGAACTTATTAATCTCACTTAAAATGATTAAACTTTGACTTTAGAGGGTCGTATGCTTGGGGGTTTTGGTAGGGTTTAGTGCAGGTGTGTAGAATGGTGTACAAATGGGGTTAAAAACTCTTAAATTCAACCTTGGCATCGTGCCTATAAGGCACAACACCATGATAGTGCCGCCACTGCATCAACGATGGATTGGGGGCTTTTATGCATTTTCATGGTTGCTGCCTCCTTGGCACTATGGCTTACACTCATGGCACCGTGGTAATACCCACGTCATCGACTTTACAGCCCACGACCTCGCGTATTTGTCTTCGCTAATTCTCCTCCGACGCTCTTCTTACTTTGAGTACAACTCGCACAAGATGAGAATATAAAAACTAATAAATTTTACCTTTTAATTCGCCCATGCACCTTACCTTCACCGCATTGAACTCATTTGCTCCTTTTCGTTTTTTTACGAGTTAGGGAGACATTTCTATTTCGATGAATCATCACCCAATAATTGGTCTTTCCCGCACATTTGACATAAGTTTCCAAAAGTTAGAACTAAAACTTGTTAATTGTGATTATTAAAATAAATAACTAACTACTAATCGAAATTCGAAAACTTGAAATTTAAAACCCTGGGCTGCCTCCCAGTAGCGCTTAATTTATGTTTATTAGCCAAACGCCTTTTCACTAGTTTAGTTCGAGTCTAAATCGAGAAGCTCCATGTGCAAATCGGAGATTATGATGTCATTCCCATTCTGATGTACTTCATCACCATTAATAAAGATAACCTTTTCAGTTTTATCGCCCTATTCGATACTCATCATGATCATCCTCTCTTTTGTATACAAATTTGCTTTAGCTGTGATCTAGATACATCATCGTCCATATTGTCTTTCATGACCTCGAAATATGCAATGAATGTGAATCTACATTCTTTCACATGAACATTCAAAACTCTTCATTTTCTTATTATTATTATTATTATTATTATTATTATTATTATTATTATTTTTCTTTTTTTTTATTCTTCAAGGCATTGATTATTTGCTTCTTGAAACCATCAAGCTCATATTGCCTTACCTCTGTTCCGTACTCATGCATCTCTTCATGCTTGTACAGATCTTGGCTTACTTCCATTCCGTACTCTTGCATCTCTTCATGCTTGTACAATACTAGTCTTGTCTTGGCTCGTTTGTTGCCATAGTGCTTATTATGTGAATGGCACTCACGCTGTCCTTGGGATTGGTGATGGTGTTGCTAGGAAACTTCATTTTTTCCTCGAGTTCAAGGCTATAAAAAGTTGAACAATTTGCCTATCTAGGTTCTTGATGGATTGTGATTGCTTATTATCTATCCTTTTCATGGCTTACTTTACTCATTCCAACTATTTCTCCTACTTCTTATGGCACTATATATTGCTCATGTCTATGGATTTTAAATACTTCTCAATTAACTTTAATGAAGCCAACTCTTTACTCTGCCCCAACTTCCCTTGTTGGACTTGTTGCTCGAAGCCTTGAGGTAACTTTAGTGCATTATTAGCATTTTAAAAGAAAAGTTTAGGTTGTTATTATTGTATCTTTGATAAAACCGTTGAGGGGACATTTTTCTCGACCTGAAGTTGTTCCCGTATCCTTGGTTGTTCATGAAGTCGATGTCTTCATACTCCATTCCCTGCTGTATGTTCGTTTGGTTAACCACCATGCCTTGGTGATTCTTGGGTTGTTGTGCTACTAGTGGACCTTGGTGTCCCATCTGAAGTTTCGTCATCTGAATGCTCAAATTTGATAGCTATGCCATAATTGGAGCCTGCGATTCAATCTCATAGATGCATGTTGGTTTCCTTATTGTGAAATGAATACCAACGGTAGAGTTTTGAGACATAAGACAAAGGAGATCGAATGCTCCATCCTCATCCTTGGTAAGTAGAGAGCCACCTGATACAACATCTACTAGCGTTATCGTGCTGTGGTACATCCCATAGTAGAAAATCTAGAGTTGTTCCTATTTCACATATCAGTATCCCGGACATCTCCTCAGCATCTCTTTAAATCTTTCCCAAGCCTCGCCAAAAGACTTGGTGTCTTTTTGTTGAACTGATCAATCTCAAGTTTCGTTTTGCTATCCTACACTAAGGGAAATAACTTATCAAGAAATCTTTCATTGATTTCCATCCATGAAGTCATACTCCTTGTATTCAACCATTGGAATTAGGATTTGGCTTTTCCACCGATAAAAATGGGAAAAATCACATCCTGATCACCTCTTTTGTAACTTCGGTGATGTAATAGGTGTCGCACTTCTCCAAAAAACTCTTGACATGTGCAATTGGATCTTCATTGGATAGCCTATTGAATAGGCTATTTTGCACCATGTTTATTAGAGATGGTCTCAGTTTGAACTCGGTGGCATTACCTAGAAGCCTCATCACTCCGTTATAAGTCTCCTGAACTTCTGGCTTGAAGTAGTCATGAAGGCATCTCTATCCTCGCACTATCTCCTGCACTACCACATCACTTGCGGGTTGGTTATTCCTGCAACCCTATTGTTGGTTTCTAGCTTGCTTCTTAGCTATCTCAACTCATATCTTTTTATTTCCTTTATTGGTTCTATCAATCTCTGAGTCGTAAGGCACTAGGTCATTCTCTCCTTTGCTATGCATTTGCTAATTATTCATGAAAAGAACACAAAAAGATCAATTACAGAAAGTCAAACTGAAACTTAAGCTGATTTTTTTTTTATTTTTATGAACTTAAAAGTAAAGTACTTAAAATAAAATATAGCAACTAGTCAAACTAACTAAGTGATATTAATATCTACTTATCCCCGACAATGGCTCAAAAAACTTGTTGAGTGTGCCGCAAGTATAACAGCTCACTTGTAGTAATAATGCAATCAACTTACGTTGATCACAATATATCATCCTCAGATAAAGGTTTTTGCACTAGTTGTTAATTACCTATTTAACTTTGAACTGTTACTAAGGAATTCATTTTTTTCATTGGTTTTATACTAAACTAAACTACTATAACAAATCAAATTAAACTTTACTTGAACTCTTATATTAAGTATATCTTAATTTATAACTTCACCGAGGAAATTTAATACTACGCTTTGTATTCATTTGTACATCTCAATATGTTGTTTGCAATGCTTAATTAAAATAGGCATATTTCATTCAAATCTACTTCAACCCACCGAAGTGACGGAAAAGATTCTAATATGCAAATTAGAACTCCATCTATCGATGTGAATAGTGTAAGCTCCACATTGCTTTAAGTCTCAAATCATTAGCTTCAAAACCAACTACGTTTACCATCAGCGCCTTCCTAATCAACAACTATCGCTCGATGTTGTGTATTTTATAGTTGTACATTTCACGTTCAGATTAAAAGCTTCAACAGCTGTTATTAAGTCATTAATTATGTTTTATTATATCTGTTATATATATATATATATTTTATGTTTGAGTCTCCAAAATATTAGCATAATTGTACTTATTTATTATTTTCAAGGTTTTTAGGGTGCGCGATTGAATCTTGGGAGAAAAACTACTTAAGATAGAGCATATGTATGCGGTGTGGACAGTTGATATTGGATTTGCCTCGAGACACGCAATACAAACTTGATTTAGTAATGAGGGGCAACTAAGTGACGCAATATAGTGACACATTTGTGACACCACGCAACTAGAACCACTAGACATGCCTCGAGATATGTACATGTGATGTGTCCCAAATTGACTCACAACGCGTTCATTTCCTCACCTCACCTGTGAGTCTGCCACATGGCGTCAAGCCATTCATTCAACTTGTTTCCAGTGTTTTTTCTTCTCTCAAGCTGTCATGGACTCTCCTCGGGATGCATGTGGTTACATCTCCTACTAGTTTAAGGACTATTCATGCGATTCTCTTCCTTGAGCAACTAGCTACGTGGCGGTCTTCCATTGGTCCAGCCTGTCACCTGTAACCTTTTCTTCCAATACGGTTACGCCACGTCAGCTGGTCCAACGAGCTCCTCTAATCACAACACGACCCATGGCATCACACTGTAGAAAACTTCCAACAACCACCAGATCTACCTTGGCGCACGTGTCATAAACAAAAACCCCAAAATCGATTTCTCTCTCTTTCTAAAAGCAAATTAGAAGGTGTTTTTTACATTAGGACTTAGGAATTCGTTAGAGAACTCACTTTTTTCGACGGCTACACATTGCTATTTTCTCTCTTCTTCTCTAAACACCATTGTTTTCTTATTTTCTCTTTAGGTTTTAATGGAGTTTTCAAGCAATATGTTTGGCTAACCTCATCGATCTAAACCGAAGGTAGAGCAAACTACTTTTTTGCATGCATAAACATATGTAAGATCTACTTTAATTTATTTAAATTGCTTTTCATTGGTATTTATTCCCTTTGTTATTGATTGAATAATTAGGATCAAATTTATATTTAAATCCTGATTCTTTTGCCAGTGAGTTGTAAGCAATTGTTCTTATGCAATAAGACCACACCAGTGGCAATCGACCCTACTAATTAATTAACTCATTTTGAGACCGATTGAATACCTTAGAGATCTAGGCTAAATTGGACATACTAGTGATCCAATTATCTGGGTTTAGTGCCTTCACAAAGCCTATTGCAGTCAACGCATTAAATCCAATTCGCTTGAGTCCAGAGTTGTGTGTTTGATTAGAGAAGTGGTCATTATCGTACCTTGACCACCGAGATAAGGAAGTATGAGGACCCGCGTATGTTACCGGGTCTATAGGTACTCTAGCTTACCTTTGATTTACATGTTTTATCTAGATTGATGACCGTATGTTTAATTATGCCAAAATGTGGAAATTTGTGATAGCGATGGTTTAAGTTGTTTTTCCTGATTGATTTTTCAAATAATATCTTTATTCCTTATTTTTAGTTAGTTCTTGAGAATAACTTTGAGAATCCCCCCGATTTACTTTTTAGTTCATTAGCATAAGTTGGAAACTTGGTCTTCGTGGACCGACACTATGCTTGCCACTACTGCCGTTCTTGTGGTCATTGGTAATCTCTACTAGATTATATATTTCGATGCATTCGACATACGTCAAATTTTAGCACCGTTACCGGGGACTAAGTCTTATTTGACTTAGTTTTTTCTTTTTTTAGTGTACCCACTTTTATGTCCCATAGTCTTCGTCGATCGCGGTCCACCGGATCCTTACTCCCTTTTGATTTGGAGATCGAAAAGACTTGCCATCAGAACTCGAAAAAAATAAAGCATAGGAACCAATCCTTAAAAGTTCAACTGAGCGATGAGCGAAACCCTTTCATGGCTGACCAATATGGAAACCCACTACTTGTTGGGTGAGAAGAACACCTAGTTGTTCCTCCCCAACAGTTTGCGGCACCCATCGTGCCACACACACCAGTGAGGTAGCAGAGGCCTGTAGTACCTCAGTATTAATCGCACGATCAAAGAGTGGTTGATCCCGCTCCACAAAGGCACAAGCTAATCCTTAGGCACAACCTCAAGCCAAACATCGCAGTACCATTGGGATGGCGAATGATGAGATATAAGATTTCCTAACTTATCAACCACACTACATTGCATTCCCAACTCATAAGGGCAGTTTTGAGCTTAGATCTGGTTTCATAAATCTTCTCCCTGTCTTCTATGGACTGGATCGTGAGGATCCAGTGACCTTCATCAAGGACTTCCATTTTAAATGTAGGACCATGATTCCCCATAGAGTCGATGAAGATGAAGTCAAAATCTCTGCTTTTCCTTTTTGCGTTAAAGATAAAGCCCAAGACTGGCTCTTTTATCTCCCCCTGGTTCCATCACAAGTTGGAACAACATGATTTTTGCATTCCTCAAAGAGTTTTTTCCAGAATCTAGATCTTCCCAACTTACTAGAGAGATATGCAGTATCAAGATGAAACGGGGCGAGTCCTTTGGTGACTAATGGGGTCGTTGTAAGTGCTTGCTTGCGAAATGCCCCCAACATGGACAAAGTAACCTCTCTATTATTCGTTTCTTTTATATAAGACTTACGCCCTTGAGAAACGCATGATTGACAATGCTTGTGGAGGTAAGTATAGATGCAAGGCAACTCAAAAGATGTTTGATTTGTATGACTCTATAGTAAGTCAATTGCGTCATTACATTGATGACGAGGAATAAGGACCCTCATGAAATCTTTATGATGGAGTAGGGTCAAGTTCTACAAATAGTAAGCTTGATAAACTCACTGATCTCATGGAGCAATTCCTTACCCTAGGAAAAGCTCAAGTTACAGCTTGCGGTTTTTGCTCAGCCACAAACCATCCCACTAATTCTTGTCCCACCTTGTTCGAGAGCGAACAAGCAAATGCTATAGGTGGCAGATTCCAAGGACCACCGAAGAATCAATACGACAACAATTTCAATGAAACTTATAATCATGCCGTCAAAAGCCCCTATCATAGATATGGACCTCGGAAGCAGAACTACCTCCAATATGTTCCAAAGGGACAACCTCTTCTTCAACAGTCCCAACCCGCTCAAACTTTGGGCTCTTTAGTGTTAGGGCATGTGCCCTGGGTCAATCTATAAACATTGTTTATCTTATAATTTTAGTTAATAAAATATAGGGTTTTATTTGCTATTTTATTATAAGTGATTGCATGTTTACCTTATAGTAAGATCCATGGGTATTTGTTGAAATATCTTAAATGTCCATAGTTGGTCATTATACTAGGAACTATAATGAATTAAGACTACTGTGAATCTTGATTGATGGTCATGTGATGATCATGCGTATAGAGATACGAATTAAGATCATGAGTACTTGTCAGGGAATAAGGTACTGGTTCGACCTGCTATGAGAACACCACATGGATTAAGTCATAGGTGTTACTCATGATAGGTATATCATTTAGTCATTCGACTTGAGATTACCATAGACTTCAATATTATGAGCATGATAATTTGGCACAATCGAATGTTGTCTTTAACTGGATAATTATAAAGATTGTGATTGGTTACCGTGTGAATAATAAGTGAAGATGTGTAATCAAGATAGAATTTGTCACTCTCGTATAGAAAGAGATATCAGTGGGTCCCTCTTCAAGATAGAAAGATAGTGGCCAAGTCCATGTGAATTGATATGATCAATATCACTTGAATATTTTTTAGTTTACCTAAAGATCGAGACTAGTACGATTGAACACTAAGGGTGACTTTCCATGGCTTAAGTTTAATCAAAGGATATCGTACAACGAAAGGATATGATATACATTATTAATTAGGTTGTATCGATGTTGATATTCATGCTACTTGGGTAGTCATAATGCCTTGCTAGAGACCGCTTATGACTTGTGTACCAAAATGGTTTTTGGTTCACTGCCAACGTCGCATGAACCTATTGGGTCTCACATAAAGAATTTCTTTGCATAATTTCAATTGGTCTAGAGTAATGAATTTTATATAATAAAAATCATGATATAAAAGCCCTTAGGATTTATTATATGATAACTAATTAATAGGGGCATATGTGTAATTTGCTTAAACTGCCTAAACACAATAGTTGTATTACAAATAACATTTTAAGTGAGGGCTTATCTACACATATAAATAAAGGGTGAAACCCTAAAAATGATATAAGATTCTCATTTTACAATTTTTGAGTTCTCTGGATTTAAGGAGAGAAAGAAAAATCATTTTCAATCTCTCTTGGGGCTAGCACTCTTAATTGTGGTCATCGTTCGTGTGTGGATTTCTGATAGAGGACACGCACTTGAACATCTTAAAATCGAACAATCGAAAAGCAAATCACGGAATAAGGTATGATTTACTTTCGTAGATTTAGTTTAATGGAACTTATTTTTGCTCCTGTTGGGGTTTTTCAAAATTGTTTTGAGTTTTCTGCTGCGTATGAACCTAAAAACTCAAACATTCAGAAGAAATGATGAGGACACTCAATTCTAGTCAAGACAGATTCTCTAAAGACAACCCAACTTAAGAATTAAACAATCGTGACTCATGCTGCTAGCATTAAAAATCTTGAGGTTCAACTAGGGCAACTAGGCCTACTTGTAACAACCCATTTTCCAAATGGACCACCACGGGAGCCGATGCGGGCCCACGATCTGGCTTACCAGCGCCAGCTATGTCCTACATGCCATCTCATCCACCATTTAGTAGTTATTATCCGCAATAAACAACAAATGTTACTATTATATCATCATTTACTAAGCAATTAAGTCATGCATTTAACATTGATACCTAGTGTGGAAAAACCCATATATCATCATCGGTCAAGTATGTACCTCAGTGTATCAAAACATCACCAGTACAGAGTCCTAGTGTCTCACACAATCCCAAATCCCAAAATAAAACAAAATATGTATATACAAACGTACAAGCTTGGCTATACATCTCTGTATTCCAGTAGCTTGTCCTTGCCCTAGCTCGTACTAGGATCTGCACTCAAGCCATCATATAAAGATAGATAACGAGTCCAGAGTGAGTATTCCCAAGGAGATTAAATGAGCAATACAGAAAGTAAATACTGGGATTTTAAAAAATACTATTAATTAAACATGCGAAAGTAAAATACATGCAACTGTGCTTATCGCATGCATATGTAATAGAGGAAGCTCAAAGTGTGTGTTCCTAGCCCCTAAGGTCAGACTAGCACCATATTTCGGACTCCCAACAGACTACTACCGGCAAGTAGGAATCAAGCAAGGCCAATATCTGGATCAGCTAGGTAGTCAGCGTGGAACCTACGATGCACCTACATGGGCCCATCACTATCTCGGGTAGCCCTATTCACCGAGATGGCACATGTGCAATGGCCAAGTGGACGTACACAAAGAAATGGCAGAGAGGGAGAGCCCCAACGTCCGTCCATTATAACATACCAGGAATAGAGTAATGAAAGACAGAAAATGAATTCAAAAGCAAAAGTAAATACTGCTCATACCTCACAGCGGACACCGCACACCTACATACCTCGTACCGCATTTTGCACTCGTCACACCTACACACCTCAGACCACACTCTGTGTACAGTCACTAACCCCCGATCTGACTCTACATAGTCTCGAATATTCCAAATTACAACCCGTACTGACCTATTGCCATATATAAGTGTTATTACGTCATTTGTATGTGTTTTAAGTCATTTCACACAAATTATGTCAAAACAGGGGTAAAATAGCGCGCTAGGTCTGGGCCTTAGCGTGCATTAGCACGCTAGATGCCCAGACAATTATACGTTCTTAGCCCTGATGAACCTTAGCGCCAAATTTTGTAGCCTAGCATGCTAATTTTCATTAATGCGTTAGATTCTGCAATTAGCGCACTAATCGCGCTCTGGACAACAAAACTACTAAAAGTCTTTGGGTTTTCCCTACACCCAACAACCCAAAAACAACCACAACACCAGTAAAAACACTTCAAAACATTAGAAACTCATCATAACAACAACTCAACAATCACCAAAGCCATCACTAATACCTCTAATATTATGATTAAAAGGTAGAGAAAATGAAGATAGGTGTGATTTTCACCTTAGACTTGATGTTTCACTCCTCCAAACTCCTTGATTCACCACTTTTAAGCCTCCAAAACCCTGGTTTCCTCCTCTCAATTTCGGATAAGAAGTTGAAGAGAGATAGAAAATGTGGTGGTTTGAAGTTAAAAACTTGACTTATATAGTTGCTTTGTCATCTCCACTTACTTGTACATCTTTAGGCCATTAAATGGTCTTTATTTGCTCATATTCTCACCCCTCATGACTCCAATTGTGACTCCGTTAACTCACTTGCTCTTGCTTTTTGCACAAAAAATCCATTTTCAGACAGTCCAACACTCGGTTTCTCGTCCCGAACTGTGATCCACACTTACTACCATGTCCCTAACAACCAATTAGACATTCCATATTAATTATTTAACCAATTTTATTCATTACGTGTATTATTTCCCGGGCCTAGTGTTAAGTCGGTTAAACTACTCGATACCCGCGTCGATACGCATATCGAGGTGACTACTTAACACACAGTCTCACACGTCAAATGTACTATACTAACACACATTGTGATGTCATGTACACTATTGCAATATAAACATCACAATTTACAAAATTTGGCACACAAAAATAACCATTTACCTAACTCCAGGCGCACGCAAGCCTAACTGCGGGTCCTACGAGGGTCTGAGTTGTCAGACACGTCTACGAACACGTCATTATTAATGGTGAATTAAATTCAGGTCGTTACACTACGGGTAGGGCATACGAATGAGAAAGGCAAGCTGCTTTCTCAACCATATCTAAATCCAAATGCAAATGTCAATGCTGTCACACTTCGTAGCGGTAGAGAGTTAGAGGAGACTCTCAAAGAACACAAGCCTAAAAAAGACATGCTAAGATCCAAGGAAGTTGAGTAAGAGCTCGAAGTTCAACCGTCTCCCACTGAGACGGTAATCTTAGATAAAGAAGCATAACATTCTCTCAAAATCCTACCCCGTTCCCTCAACACTTCATTAAGAATAAAAATGCAAGAAAAGAGAAGGAAATTTTAGAAATCCTAAGGAAAGTGGCAATAAACATCTCACTCCTTGATGCCTTAGCATATATGCCCTGCTATGCTAAGTTGCTCAAAGACCTATATACCAATAAAGGTTGACTCAAAGGTAATGAGAAAATCACTATAAGTGAAAATGTTTTAGCTATCATATGTAAGAAGTTGCCCACCAAGTGTGAGGACCCAAGCATGTTCACTATCCCTTGCACAATTGGTGGTGTTGAGATCTAGAAAGCTAATTTCATGCCATTATCCATGTATGAGACATTGAAGGCTGGCCCTCTGAAGGATATCAGAGTTGTCATACATTTGGCAGATCGATCCATCCTCTGTCCCGTGGGTGTCTTGGAAGACATTCTAGTAAAGCTTAGTGAGCTCGTATTTCCTACCGACTTCTATATTATTGATATGAAGAATCAGCTATGCCTCCATTTCTCCTCAGTTTTGCTTGGTAGGCATTTCCTTAAGACTGCCAAAACTAGGATTGATGTTCACTGTAGTTCTCTCGCCATGAAGTTTGATAGTGAACTTATTAAGTTTAACATCCATGATGCAATACGTCATCCTTGCAATTCCTCTTTAGTGGTGCTTGCTTTGGACAGTGTGGATTTACTTGTCCAATATGCCTTCCTTGTAACAGGTAATGATATGAAAGTAATGTTAGAGAATCATCTTGATACTGATTTTTTGCAAAAGCAACCCTTTATCTTCGATACTAGGATCGAGGTGCTGATCTTTGAGTTGGACTCCGCTCTACTCTATTTTCCCACCCTAACATATCTTGAATTACCTGCTTCGAACTCTACGCTTCTCCTCTTTATAGAGTGATCCCCCACACTAGAGCTCAAACCACTGCTTGGTCATCTGAAATATGTATTTTTAGGTGAGAATGAGACTTTACCTTTGATCCTCTCAGCTGAACTCATGTTACCAGAGGAAGAGAAGCTCATAAATGTGCTTCGAGAGTTCAAAGAAGCTTTAGGGTGGACGATTGTTGACATCGAATGTATTAGCCCTTCCATATTCATGCATAAGATACATATGGAAAAGGGTCCGAACCTTCACAAGAAGCACAATGTTGACTGAACCCATCGATGATGGAAGTGGTTAAAAAGGAGATTCTGAAACTCCTTTATGCTTGGATGACCTACCCGATTTTCAACAGTAAGTAGGTCAGTCCCATTTTGGTGGTTCCCAAGAAAATGGGGATCATAGTGGTCACGAACTCACGGGTGAGTTAGTCCCAACTCGCATCCAAAATGGATGACAGGTTTGCATCAATTACATGAAGCTTAATGCTTATACTCAGAAAGATCATTTCCCATTGCCTTTCATCGATAATATTTTAGAGCGTTTAATAGGCAGGTCGCATTACTGCTATTTAAACGAATACTTTGGTTTTCACCAGATTCCTGTAGCACTTGAGGATCAGGAGAAGACCACCTTCACTTATCCTTTTGGCACCTTTGCTTACCGGTGCACGCCCTTTAGGCTGTGCAATGCACTTTCTACCTTTAATAGGTGCATAATGAGCATCTTCTCTGACTTCATTGAGCACTTCATTGAATTATTCATGGATGATTTCACCGTTTATGATGATTCATTTGATCTTTGCCTTAGTCATCTGACTAAGGTTCTTTCTAGATGTATTGAGAAGAACTTGATCCTTAATTTTAAGAAATGCCATTTCATGGTGGATCAAGTTCATATATAGGGTCACATTGTGTCTGCTAGGGGTGTGGAGGTAGACCTGACAAAATTGAAGTAATTCAAAAATTTCCTTACCCCACGACTATGTGAGAAATTTGATCATTCCTTGGCCATGTTGGTTTTTATCAGCGATTCATTAAAAATTTCTCCGAAATTTAACAACCCCTATATCGCCTTCTTCAGAAAGACATGCCTTTCAATCTCGACAAGGCATGTAAGAGTGCATTTGATGCACTCAAAGACTCTCTCATCTCTACTCCTGTGATTTAAGCTCCTAACCAGGAGCTACCTTTTGAGATCATGTGGGATGCTAGTAACCATGCTGTGGGTATTGTGCTAGGGCAACGAGTCAGACGTGCTTTACATGTCATATACTACACGTCTTGAACTCTTGATCCTACCCAACTGAATTACACCACTACCGAGAAGGAGCTTCTAGCTGTCGTATTCACTTTGGAGAAATTTTAGCCATATCTCGTAGATACTAAGGTGGTTGTCTACTTTGACCATGCATCCTTAAAGTACCTAATGGCAAAAAAGGAAGCTAAACCTCGTCTCATTCGATAGATACTATTGTTACAAGAGTTTGAAATTGAAATCAAAGATAATAGTGGTGCTGAGAATCTTGTTGCAGACCATCTCAGCCGCATTGAAAATGGTGAAACACCTGTACCGCTTCGAGATGATTTCCTTGATGAACATCTCTTAGTCGTCTCTAACGAACTCCCTTAGTTTGCAAATTTAGTTTATTACCTCGTTACACGAGAGTACTCACCTCACCTTATGCGAGCCCAAAAGGATAAAATCTGGAGCGACTTTAAACACTATGTTTGGTATGACCTATACATGTGGAAGTTTGATTTAGACTAGGTAATCCGTCGATGTGTCTCCCAGACTGAGACATAATCTATCTTAGCATTCAATCATTCATACACCTGCGGTGGCCATTTCAGTCTATATAGGACTGCTATAAAGGTATTGGAGAGTGGGTTCTATTGACCCATCATTTTTTATGACTCCTATCTATATACCAAGACCTGTGCCTGATGTTAATCGACCGAAAGCTTGGGTCATCGGGTTCAAATGCCACTGACCTTTATCTAATTGTACAGAATTTTTGATGTTTGAGGGATCGATTTCATGGGGCCATTTGGACCATCACATGGTTTTATCTATATCTTATTGGCTGTGGATTATGTGTTCAAATAGGTGGAAATTAAAGCCACTCGCAACAATGATTCATCAGTGGTATGCAATTTCTTGAAATTACAAATTTTTTCTACTTTTGGAGCTCCACGTGCTTTGATTAGCGACTGAGGCACCCATTTCTGCAAGCGTATGGTTGAAGATCTCTTACGCAAGTATGATTTTACACACCATATGTCTACGGCCTACCATCCTCAAACGAATGGCCAAATAGATGTGTCAAATAAAGAGATTAAATCCATTTTAGAGAAGCTCGTAAATCCGTCATGAAAGGCTTGGAACATGCGCCTTGATGACGCAATATGAGCTTATCGAACAACGTATAAAATGCTAATCGGGATGTCACCGTATCGCTTAATCTTCAGCAAATCTTGCCATTTACCGATCAAGTTGGAGCATAAATATATGGGCTGTCAAACAACTTAACATGGAACTCGACGCAGCTGGTATAAAGAAAAAGTTGGAACTCCAAGTATTGGAAGATATTCAGAATGATGCCTACGAGTACACTCGAATATATAAAGATAAAACCAAGGGGTTCCACGATCGCAACTTATCTCATAAAACTTTCGTAGTCAGTCAAAAGTTCTTCCTTTATAATTCCATATTAACTCTCGATCTAGGGAAGTTTAGGTCATGATGGCTCGAACCTGTTATTGTTACCGACGTTTTTGGATATGGTGCAATTGAGATCAGGAGCATGGATATAAGGAAAGTTTTCAAAGTGAATGGGCACCGACTAAAACCGCTCTACAAGAACTTCCCACAACACGAGATTGAGAGTAAGACTCAAGGATTTATAGAGTACACTAATTGAGAGAGAGAGTCAGATTGAGTCGAGCCAACAACATTAAAAAAAGGCGCTTTTGGGAGGCACCCTAAGCTTCTATCCCTTTTCTTTTAGATTTTTTTAATTTTTCTTTTAGTATTTTTATGGTATTCTTATCATTATCTATTTGGTAAATATTTATAGGTGTTGCGACCTCTGCATGGCGCATTGGATTTTGAGAGCCCGATATCGCTCTTGCGGCTCACCTTTTTCTGTACCCACGGTTAGTCATATTGAGATTTGGTAAGGTACCCTTCTTTATTTTGTTTACTTTTTATTTGTAGATCTAAGGATTAGTGTCAGTCTTATGCATGATTTTATATCATTTTTTTTTACTTTTAAAATATCATGTTCTTTCAGCATCTGTACTTTTTAACTTATTCTGAACCTTGGGGACAAGGTTCGGAATAAGTTTGTGGGTACTTTAGATATATGGATTGAGTTGGATGGATTTATGTGTGAAAGACCATAGGTGAGATCATTTAATTTTTTTTTAATTATAAGCGGTTATATCCTGTTATCGGATGGTAATGGTGGTGTTTAGTGTCTTTTATTCTTTTATTTCTTTCAATTTTCCCCTCCATACTTATCTTTCTCAGTTCATTAGGAGTTGATACACTTTCATGCATGTATTTAGTATAGTTTTCATTTTTATATTGTTTAGGTCACTCGAGGTTTTGTGTCATGCCTTTGGTTGTGGATGAGTACGCTATGCTTGCCTTTTTTACTAAACTTAAGAGAAATTAGGTGAAACATTCACTCAAGCCCGTAGCCTAACATTTTTATGATTTCATGATTAGAGACTTAGTATATTAGTTAAGCCTTGTGCTAGATACCGAAGGGGTAGACGACCAGAATCGTGGAAGTTAGATTTCTAGGGTGCTATAACGAGGATGTAACTCACTCATGGCTGAATTCTTATGACTGAAATACTTTTGGGAAAATGATTTAGGCCATTTTTGGATTTAAACCCTTAGCCTTAATCCTGTCCATCATTTTACCACTAGTTAGCCCATTTGAGCCAAATAAAACTTGATTTTTTTGATTACCTATCAATAAACCCCTAGCCATTAGCCTTACATCCTTTTACCTAGTTGGAGACTAGTATTAGACTTGGAATCTTTAAAAAGGGATATGAGGAGAAAAGATCAGAGGAAAAAATTTGTTTATATGCCCAAAATAAGGGGAAAGTCATGATTAGAGAGTCCCACTTAAAACAACATTCACAGGAAATGAAGTAGGAAGCCGGGTGGTTGGAAAAAAGTAAGGACTGCACATATTAAATGAAAAATGAATTCAAGTGCAATGTAAGTCACATTCATGTTCTCAAGTAGCCATTTGATAGTCTAAGTTTTGCTTTTCCAATGTTTTGCATATCTTTTATATCACTTCCTTGGTACCCTATCATAGCCATGTTATAGCCTATTAAAGTCCTATTGATTCCCATTGGTGCTAAGTGTATAATAGTGGAGAGTGTGGCTGCATTTCCTGTGTATGGTACCTTTTGAGCATTGATGCGCTATTTTTACGGAGATTGTAAACTTGTGTGCTTGAATATATAGACCAAGAAAAATCATAAGCAGTTGATGACCTTTGTCTTGACCGAGTTTATGTCTTTAAAGTTTGATCTTAATTGTGTTTGGGTTGCGGTTATTGACATATCATAACTTCAAAATTTCTTGAGTGGCTTGTTAACTTTGCGACTATGTAAACCAAAGAAACTCCATGAATTTTGAATCAGATATAGATTAGTTGAGTTAGTGCATGATTATATTAAGAGTCTAGTTTATTTGTATTTTTTAATTCATACATTTGTTCGAGACGTGCGAAGTCCTAAGTTTGGGGGTATTTGTTAAGTCATTAATTATGTTTTATTATATATGTTATTTATATATTTTTTATTTTTGAGTCTCCTAGATATTTGCATAATTGTCTTTATTTGTTATTTTCAGGGTTTTTAAGGTGCGCAGTTGAATCTGGAGTGAAAAACTACTCAAGATAGAGCATATGTATGCGGTGTGAATAGTTGTTGGATTAGACTCGAGACACACATTACACACTTGATTTGGTTATGAGGAGCAACTGAGTGATGCAATACAGTTGCACATTTGTGATACTGCGCTACTAAAACCACTGGACATGCCTCGAGATATGTACTTATGCGGTCTCCCAAATTGACGCACAACTTTGTTTGTCTCCTCACCTACCTGCACGTCTGCCACGTGGCATCCAGCCATTCTTCCAGCACGTTTCCAATGTATGCTCTTCTTTCTAGCTGCCGTGGACTCTCCTCAGATTGCGGGTGGTTATGTCTCCCACTAATTCGGTCGACTATTCGTGCGATTCTCTCCCTTGAGCAGCTGGCCACGTGGCGGTCGTCCATTGGTCCAGCCCGTCACTTGTAGCTTTCTCTTCCAATACGGTCACGCCACGTAAGCTGGTCCAGTAGACTCCTCCAATCACAGCACGATGCATGGCAGCAAGCTGTAGAAAACTCCCAACATCCTCTAGATTTGCCTCGGTGCACGTGTCATGAACCCAAACCCCAAAATCGATTTCTCTCTTCCAGAGAGCAAATTAGAAGGTGTTTTTTATATTAGGACTTGAGTATTCTTTGGAGAACTCACTTTTTTGGATGGCAACACATTGCTATTTTCTTTCTTCTTCTCCAAACACCATTGTTTTCTTATTTCAATATGTCCGGCTAACCTCGTTGATCTAAATCGGAGGTGGAGTAAACTACTTTTTTTGGCATGCATAAACATATATGAGATCTACCTTGATTTATTTAAATAGTTTTTCATTGGTATTTATTCCTTTTGTTATTAATTGAATAATTAGGATTAAATTCATATTAAATCATAATTCTTTTGCCAGTGAGTTGTAAGCACCCGCCTTTATGCAATAAAACCACACCAGTGGCATTGACCCTACCAATTGATTAGCTCCTTTTGAGACCGTTTGAATACCTTAGAGATCTAGGCTAAATTAGACACACTAGTGATCCAATTATTTGCGTGTGGTGCCTTCACAAAGCCCATTGCGGTCAATGTATTAAACCCAATTCACTTGAGTCCAGGGTTGTGTGTTTGACTACATAAGTGGTCATTATCGTACCTTAACCACCGAAATAGGGAAGTGTGAGGACCCGCGTACGTTACCAAGTTTATAGCTACTTTGACTTACCTTTGATTTACATGCTTTATCTAGATTGATGACCGTATGTTTAATTATACCAAAATGTGAAAGTTTGTGATACCGATGGTTTAGGTTGTTTTTCTTGATTGATTTATTCGAGTAGTATTTTTATTCCTTGTTTTTAGTTAATTCTTGAGAACAATTTTGAAAATCCTCCGATTTACTTTTTAGTTCATTAGCATAGGTTGGAAACTTGGTCTTCGTGGATCGACCCCGTGCTTACCATTAATGCAATTTTTGTGGCCATTGGTAATCTCTATGGGATTATAAATTTTGACGCATTCGACACACGTCAGCGATGATAACTTTCAAAGCCTAAGTTCATTAAACACATGATCAAGATGTCTAAAGCATTACGCTCAGAATCAATATAAATTCTAATCATTGCACTTTATTATCACTGTTTATTCATATTCAAAGCATAGCATTCATACCATAGGAGCTATTGATCCCTAAAAGAAATAGACTATTCACACTTCATTTAAACACACATATCACAATTCATAATGAACATTATTACAAATCATAGATGAATATAAATATTACCTTGAATTTAATCAGTGAAACCAAACTTGAATTGCAAACGTGAAGTCTTCAATATTTTCTTCACATAAACTCCTTAACTTAAACTCAATGTAAACCTTATGCTAAATTACTCTAATGGTGGCTAATAGTTGGTATGTGGTGAGTTTACTACGTCCTATTACCTATTTATACTTTCTAATAACAATTAGAAACCCTAGTTTACAATTTAACTCGAATTAAAACTCTACTTTCTATTTCCTTCGTGTCTGGCACTGTCACTTACTGCTTCGACGCCGTGCCTTATAGCCGTTGTGCCACCATTGCACCACTACTGCATGTGTATTTCCTTGCTCCTTGGTGTCTCGGTGCTGTCACCTGCTTACCCGGCGCCATCCCCTATGCTCCACAACACTGCCACTGCGCCAGACCTCGAGAGTTGTTTTTTTTTCACTTTTTCATCTCTTCTACGTCCTGCCATTCCTTCCTACGTTGTACTTTGTATCCCCATGGTGTCAACACATGTAGTCATAGTGCCAAATGTATTTTTGTGGGTTTTTACTCTGTTTCTTCTCGTTTCTCCTTAATTCATTCTTTTACACCTTAATTCCTAAAAAATGTAATAATACCATTATTTAAAACTCATTTGGGGATATTTATACTAAATATATCACTAAACTATATATACGTATAAATAATCACTTATCAGTCGCCCCCTCCGCGAGGTTCTCTAATACCAAAATTTGGCATAAACTCTAAAATATCTCCAAAAACTCACCATATTTGTTTAAATCCTTTCAAAAGGGGTCCAATCATGATTTTCTATTCTTTTCTAAACCTTGACCACCATTAGAGCTCCCCTTTCTTCCCATATCTCTATCCCTTTTCTTTGTGTGTGTTGAGCAAAAAGGGCTTAAGATTTATAATAAGATTCATATAATTTGGTTGAGTTAGTGTAGGGTTTGCATAATTACCAAACTGCCCATGGGGCAGGTGTTTTAAGTTTTGGGTCATAACAACATCCCTAATTTTATGAACTTTTGTCATTGAAAGTAAAAGTAAGGTACACTCATAGGTCGACGTGTCTATTCTTAACGATTTCTTTTATAACCCATTTGTTTATTGATGCAAATCTATACATGAGAAATCTACCCATACCCTCCGTGAAATAAAATCTTACTTTCGACTCTAACTTCTCGATAGCGTCATTTTCGTTCCGCAGGCTGAAACTCACAATACATGTCTTGTATGAGTCCCAATAGAGTCATTATAACTTAGCTACAAGCCAACTCCTTGTATCCTCACGCGTTTCTAGGTATTTCTTTGTAATATCCACCGAAGTTGTAATGTGCACCTAAGTCATCCAACTAGTGAGTAAAGATAATCATATTGAGATGTGATCTGGTGCTTATCCGTGTCGAGAAATATCTATGCCTATCTGGCAACAAATCCATACCGCGAAATGGTAGTAGGAATAAGGATAATATTTCCTATAGTATGAATACTAACTAACACATCATCTCTGTTACCACCTCGGTTACACATATCAGTGAATGACTCATCATGTCATTGTGACTTATTTGTGGAGGCTACAAATGAGCAGACACAATATTCCTTTTAGAAGTATACCTTAACATCATTGTTATTACACGTTTATCAATGTAATTTTTGTAGGTCCATAATTCAAGTCAACTTTTGACCAACGGTCCACCTCGTAACTCCTTTGTCACTTGTAATTTGGTGAAATATCTTTTATCATTGCCATTCCTAAGCAATTTTCAACATTCATCTGAATGCACTTCATTGCATTGTCATTTTCATTTCATACCAAGGTTTTCTATGACTATCATTAGGTTAGGATTTCCACTTTTGAACTTGTATTAAGCTCATAGGCTATCCATTGCTAGCAATATTTTTTGTTTAGCAATTCTTGACGGTGTTAAGTTTGGATGACTTTATTGTTGAGGCATGTGCCATATGTCAATCTCATAAACATGTAATGCCTCAAATCTCGATTAGGATAAGTATCAAGGCTAATTTGGTAGATATTCATGGTATGTGTGAAATGGAGTGAATAATGTATGTACGACATACTATTTAGTTGATTTAGGTGGGAATATAATCATAAGTAAATGGAAATAAGCCTAATAGACTTGTAAAATGAATATAACAAAGAAAAAAGGCAAATTGATAATCAAATACACATAAGGTATTTATGTAAAATACAAGGATTGATTGAAGGTGGACTCTTGGATCATCCTAATACTTAAATCAATTAAGATGCGATGTAGGGTTGTTGTAACATCTCTCGATTTCTAACACGACTTATGCGACACGTGTCAGGATCGTGACCCGGCCACGCGATACTGGACGGTATTTCGAACCTTGGGAGTCGACACCGAGGTAATTTTACGATTTTTGATATGTGTAATAGCATTATGGATTAAATGCGTGTCACGAGCCACTCGAGCGATTTCCTTTTTGTTTATGCGTGAGTTCTCGCCTAGGTAACCGGGGGAGGAAATACAGTAAAAGTGTGCACGTGACGGAGAAAAATACGGGTCGATGAGGTAAGGTGAGTCCGGGAACCCAGGGGTTAAGGTTGGGGACTTGTGGGTGGGTAAGGCACACCTAGGACACACCTCACCATATTGGTTTGAATTTCAAACAAAAAACCAACCACCCCACCCACTCCCATCACTCACACCTCACACTCCCACTCATTCACGTCACACTCTCATCACTCCCTCTCTCTCTTCTCCCGATCTTTCTTATCACTCACTCACGGTTTCAATCACTCTCACACATCCCTCTCGGTCAACTCTCTCCCACTCATCTCGGTCTTCAAACCACACTCCCACCTCCTCTCGGCTTCAAACCTCTCTCACTCACGGCCTCTCTCTCCGGCTCACCGCCGCCTCGCTCTCGCCGGTGACCGGACCAGGGACGCCGGAGGAGGCCGCCAACCGGAGGAACACTCTCACCTCGGTTTTTCTCTCTCTCTCTCGCGTTTCACTTCTCTCACGGGCTCTCTCTCTCTAGGTTCGCTCACCATTCGGTTGGCCGAGACCAAGCCGTCGTCGGAGGTCCCGTGGTGGCGAGGAAGGTCGCCGGAGGTCTCACACTCTCTCTCTCTCCCGTGAGCACTCGACCACTCTCCCTCTCCTCACGGTTTGCTCTCCCTCTCGGCTCACGTTTCTCTTCATTTCTCTTTGTTTTTGTTGTTGTTCGTCACACTTGTTACGTGTGCATGTGGTTGCCGTGACGAGGACCGGCCGTGGGCGACCTCCGGAGACCCACCGGAGTCCAAGACGTCCCGGAACCACCCCCGCATGGCCCATGCAAAGTACTTGTTGTATACATACAACAAACTCGGTTTTTGCTAGGTGTTGACCCTCTCGCCGGAAAAGGCCCTCACTGGCGGCGCCACCGCCGGACCACGGGGACCGGAACGTGTCGGGGACCCCACCAAAACTCGTATGTGGGTCCCACAACCCTAAAAGTGGCCAAAAACAGTTTTATAGGTGCAAAGGAATCGATATTTCATGTGATGTGTACGTTGGAGGCTCGCCGGAAACCACCATCGCCGGCGGTCCTACCGGTCGAACCACGATCATTAAAGGTTGTCGAGGTCTCACTTAATATTAGTTGACGTCTAGCAATCCTCGGCTAAGTCCGAAACAAACGTACGTAAGGCTTTTGGAATTAGTTCGTGTGATGCCATCGTCGAGTCGAAAAAATATATAGTTGCTATTCAAACGTCGCGTGGCGATGAATGGCTATGACATCGTGATCATGTTGCCGGTCCGCGAGACCATGACGTGACCCGCATACGACTGAGCCGAGCCTATGACTCGCGATGAAGCGAATACGTAGTTTGTCTTCAAAACCCGAGAGAGAGTGTCTTCTTTTATTTATTAAAATGTATGACCGTCCGAGCCATTCAAAACATTGGAAATAATGATAAGTTTAAACCTAAGTGTTAGTGAAGGACTCGACCTAATAACACGAGTTTCCGACCTTGTCAGGTAACGGGAAACTTGAGGATACGCGTTAGGAGTCGCGGGAGTTTTACGTGGATTACGATAATCTCAGGTAAGTACACTTGCCTTAAAAAGCATTTGTACGTTAGTAAGCCAGCAAAGAAGATATCATGTGATTCATTTTCACTTTTCTTGTGTTCGTTATTATCCCATCATTGGCATTCCATTCTATGTTCTTGTATGTGTGTTCTTGGCATAAGTACGTCTCGAAGGTACATGCGGCCTGCACTAGAAGGGATAAAACGCGGGCACTCGAGCGCACGAGTGTTTGACCACCCCTAGTGATTGTGTGATACCATGTACTGGATTGTTGTGGATGGTTGTGGATTGTTGTGGTATTGTTGTGGAATATGGACTACTTATTGCCTCTCTTGACTCGTAGAACACGCATGTTTCGATTGCTATCATTTCCAGTCTGTCTATCATGCATTCTTGCTTATTTATATTCCTGCATTTCAGTACCCGCATGATATTTAGACTGTCTTGTTTGTCGTTTCATGAATTACTGTTATATTCTTCTGGCTTTACTTTCAATTTCTCTCAGTTGCTCACCGTCTAGTTTGTGACGGTGGGTGCAGATAAGACGGAGAGCAGTAGGGGCAAGGGACCGTGTCTAGGAGATTTTTTGTGAGCAGCTGGACGTGAGGTACCGAGATGTAGGCTCGTACCTATCCTTTTTGTATGACGTTTACGTATATACACATATGGTTGTTTTGGAACCGGGAACTAGGTTCGAGGTGATTTCCATAATTTCATTTTGTTGACTTGGATATGACTGTCTTGGGGGTTTCACATTTATATAGATTCCTAATTTCCCTTGATTGAGTTATTTCCCATTATTTGATTAGAATATGATTTTTGCTTCCGCTGTATTATAACTGCAATAACTCTTTCATAAACCTTAAAAACCTTAAAATTTTGATAAGTTGAGGCTGACTAGGCTCGTCCAGTTCGCTGAGAAACTGACTCGGGACCTGCACGGGTCTAGGCCGGGCGTACCCAAATGCATTGGGAATTTGGGGCCGTCACAGTTGGTATCAGAGACTACAGGTTTGGTTATATAGACCTGACTCATGTTGTAAATTCATAAAACACAAGCCATTGAAACCAGCGGAAGTTAGGAACGGTCAAACCGAAAAGTGGAAACCCTAGGATTCCGTAGAAACTTAGTCGGGGAAGTAATTGGGCGAGTCAAATTATTTTAATACATATTATGATTGCTATGTATATTATTGTAGTATACGGTAGCTATAGACTGATTCGAGAAGTTCGTTTTCTTGATTCAGACGACGATGACGGATCGAGACCGGTCGGGCGACGATAGCACCACATCGGCACACGATATGCCAGTGCGGACGATGTGCATGCCTTGACTCAAGAGAGTTGCGACGAGGATTCGCAGCTACAGGAAATGTTACGATTGTTGAGGACACTCGTACCGCCTACCGCTACACCATCGACTCCGACTACACCATTGCCACATACTACTACTCGAGAGGCGAGACCCCGATTGCTTTGCGGCATCCACGGCTCCGACTCCGTTAGAGCGTGCACTGAGGGAGCGTTGTTGCGCCGACACGCAGAACGAGGCGAGAGGCACATCCTTTAGTGACAAAGTGATAGCTCGAGCGACAGAGGCACCGTGCGCGCCAAGAACTAATGCGAGGTCACTCCGATTACGACTCCATCGAAGAGTCCGGAGCCATCGCCGAGCGAAGCGATGGAGGGAATTTAAGAGACATGATCCCATGAAGTTTTATGGCGGCACGAGAGGTTAAGGCAAACAGAGTTGTTTCGAAGAATCATGAGAAGATTCACTCGACCATCGCCACGGAGGACCACATGCGAGCGACTATCTCTTCGTCGATGTTACATGGAGAGCGAGATGATTAGTGGACGATGATCATTACTACCGGGGGTGTTCCGAGAGACCGGATCGACTTCAAGACCCGGTTTAATCGAAATACTTTCCACCGATCGTACTTCGAGCAAAGAGGAATGAGTTCATGGCGTTGAGGAGGGGCGCTAATGAGTCGGTTATGGAGTATATGGGTAGATTCTCATCATTGTTGCCTTATCTTTGGAGGATCGGCGACACCGAGACCGACCGAGTGTATTATTTCACCGAGGGTCTATTACTTACGATCGGTGGTTACGTAGTCACTACACAAATGGGAGACTTTACAGATTGCATACGAGCGGAGTTTAGCTCGAGAGAGTTACCTACTTACTCATCCTAAGGAGACTAGATCGGCGGACCGAGTCCCGATTGGAGGAGCATCATCGAGACAAGAAGAGGAAGAAGAATAGGTGGAATTTCCGTGATCGCAGGACTCGAGAGCGTAGGTCCGTTGCACGATCGACTATTCGTCCGACCCATACTAATCCGCCGAGTACCTAGCTTTGCCGATCATCCACCACAACCCTAGTCGATCGGGACAAGCGATCACGAGAGACAGGACTGCGAGAGTAGGGGTACCGATCAAGGAGACAAGCGAGAGGAGGACACGGGGGCCGGTCGGACTCGGACACAAAGTTCCGCACAAGGACGAGGCCGAGCGGACTCAAGGATCGCGGGATACCCGTGCACATTACAGGTGCGGAAAGGTCGATCACATACGAGAGGGAGTGCCCTCAACCACCAAAAATACCGCCACGGCATTATCAGCCTCAGAAAGAACGCGTTCAGGCAGCTGTTGAGCCTGACCAGGGGGCATCCCGAAACCTCGTCGAGGGTATGATTTCTATTTGTGGTACTTTCATGCACACCATGTTCGATTCAGTTCCACTGTCTCATTTATTCTTTGGTCGAATGGTAGATAAGCTAGGTTTGAAACCTGTTAGGCTTAGTAAACCCTCATCCTCAAGCCGCATTCGCTGGAGATAAGATTTACCCGAATTTGTTGTGCCTCGATATTTCGGTAGAGATAGGGGGTTATGAGTTACCAGTGGATATGAGAGTGCTCGAGTTTTTGGAGTTTGATGCTTTGTTGGGCATGGATTGGTCGGGATCGTTTCATGCTCACATTAGTTGTTATGAGAAGAGAATCACGATTCCGTTAGAAGGTGGTTCGGAGCTCAAGATTCGGGGCACGGCATCGCTACTACCTATCACCAGAGGCGGGAAGCCACGAGTGACGAGATTGAGATTGTTGCGAGCGTCATGAGCACTTTGGAGCGAAGCGGGAGATTTGCTTTTCGAAGTACCGGTTGTGTGTAACTTCCCGAGATGTGTTTCGGAGGATTTGCCGGGATTACCACCACCGAGGGAGATTGATTTTATTATTGACCTTGTTCGGGGACTAAGCCGATCTCGATACCACCCTACCGTATGGCACCCCGAGAGCTTGAAGAGTTGAGGAGTCACTAGATGACTTGTTAGAGTTGGGCTTCATCGATCCGAGTATGTCGCCTTGGGAGCACCGGTTCTATTTGTGAAGAAGAAGGATGGAAGTTTGAGGCTATGCATAGATTATCGTCATTTGAACCGAATTACGAGTGAAGAACAAATATCCGTTGCCGCGCATTGATGATTTGTTTGATCGGTTGATTGAGCGCTTGATGGTTCTCGAAAATAGATCTGCGATCAGGCTATCACCGGCTCGGGATTAGGGATGAAGATCGAGAAAAACGGCGTTCAAAGACACGAGATACGGTCATTTTCGTTCTGATCATGCCGTTCGGTTTGACTAATGCACCGGCAATGTTCATGGATCTCATGCATCGTGTGATGAGGGAATACCTTGATCGGTTCGTGATTGTGTTCATAGACGACATCCTCATCTATTCCAGGACTCGTGAGGAGCACGAGGGGCATCTACGAACAGTGTTGCAAACTTTGAGAGATCATCGATCGTTTGCCAAGTTCAAAGAAGTGCGAGTTTTGGTTGTCGGAAGTCCGATTTCTTGGGCATGTTGTTGGAGCTACCGGTGTTGCTGTTGACCCAGAGAAGGTTAGAGCAGTGATTGAGTGGCCTACGCCGACTACCGTTACGCAAATTCGCAGTTTTTCGGGATTGGCGGGATACTATCGCCGATTTGTGCAAGACTTCTCCAAGATTCTTCGCTCGATGACAAAATTGACTAAGAAGAATGCAAAGTTTGATTGGGATGAGGAGTGTGAACATGCATTCAACACTTTGAAGCGAGAAATTGACTACGCGCGCTTGTGTTAGCGTTGCCGAGACCGGGAAAGACTTAGTGGTGTACACCGACGCGTCGAAGGTTGGCTTGGGTTGTGTATTGATGCAAGAGGGCAAAGTTATCGCCTATGCATCTCGACAGCTGAAAGTACACGAGAGGAACTACCCGACACACGACTTAGAGTTGGCTGCAATAGTGTTCGCATTAAAAATATGGAGGCACCACTTGTATGGCGCACGTTTCGAGTTATTCACAGACCACAAGAGCTTGAAGTACTTATTCACTCAGAGAGAACTGAACCTGAGACAGAGACGTTGGCTAGAGTTCTTGAAGGACTATGATTTCTCGTTAGAGTATCATCCGGGGAAAACTAACGTGGTTGCCGATGCTTTGAGCCGTAGGGGATCGATCTTGAGGTGGTCGTATGTCGATGACTCACGAGTATGGTCTTCTTGAGGCGTACCGAGTTGAGGAGTTCGGCGGACGTGCGGGGACTACCGGGATACGATTTGTGGTCGATGAGGTTGCGGACCGTTTCACTATCGATCGTTCTCGAGGGACAAAGAAGGCGATGAGTCGTACCAACAATTCAAGAAGATGGTCGACGATTCGAACATCCAGATTGGAGTCGGTCGACGACTCTTGTTTGAGGTATCGTGGGCGATGTGGATTCCATTGGCGGCGACTTACGCACCGAGATACTCCGGGAGGCTCACCGTTCTCGATTTTTACGTGCATCCGGTCGAACCAAGATGTATGCGACATGCGACGTCTCTTTTGGTGGCCGGGGATGAAATCGATGTGTCGAATTCATTAGAGCGTGCGAGATATGCCGGCGTGTGAAAGCGAGCATCGACGGCTGGAGGATTGCTTTGCGGCCCCTACCTATTCCTCAATGGAAGTGGGAGCACATTGCTATGGATTTTGTCGGTGGCTTGCCCCGATCTCCTCGTGGCCATGATAGCATCATCGGGTAATTGTGGATCGATTGACGAAATCGCTCATTTCATACCCGTATCCACTACACACCGAGTTGACGACCGAGCATTCTTTACGAGCGTGAGATTGTCGACTACACGGAGTTCCGTTGTCGATCGTGTCGATCGAGGAGCGCATTTACTTCGTTATTGTGGCGAGCATGCAGGCTCGGTTCGGCACTGACTAGAGTTGAGTACGGCGTTCCATCCACGAGACGAGACGGACGGTCCGAGAGGTTGATACGGGTGTTGGAAGACATGCTCGGGATGTGTGTTTTGGAATACGGCGGGTCGTGGGAAGAGTATCTTCATTTGTGCGAGTTTGCTTACAACAACGAGTTATCGGCAAGTATCGGTATGGCACCGTTTGAGGCGCTCTATGGCGAGCCTTGTAGATCACCTTCTTCTTCGGGTGAGCCGAGAGGATGTTGTGACCGTTGGTCCTGAGACCGTTGTTGATCACACCGAGAAAGTACGGCAGATCCGTCAGAGGCTTAAGAGTGCTCAAGAGCGGCAAAAGAAATACTATGATCAGTATCACGATGAGCTTCAATACGACGTGGGGGACTATGTATACGAAAGTCTCGCCTCTGAAGGGTCACAAACGATTCGGAATCAAAGGGAAGCTTGCTCCTAGATTTATCGGTCCCTTCAAAGTTGTGAAGAGGGTCGGTAAGGTTGCTTACCGGTTAGAGTTACCGCCAGCGCTCGTCGGTGTTCACCCAGTATTTCACATTTCAATGCTTCGACTAGATAAGTCAGGCGGAGGGCGACGACCTACCGTGGACCTGAGTCAGATCGAATTGCAAGACGATGCCACGTACGAGGAATAGCCAATTCAAATTGTCGACCGTAAAGTCAAGGTATTGAGGAACAAGGAAATCCCTTCCGTTCTCGTGAAATGGCAATTCCACGGGGACGAGGAGTTAACTTGGGAACTAGAGTCATACATGCGAGAGCACTTCCCCTATCTATTTGATTCCGGTGAGTCGAAGTTTAGTTTACTTATTAGTAAATTTCGGGGTCGAAATTCTAATAAGTGGGGGAGACTGTAACATCTCTCGATTTCTAACACGACTTATGCGACACGTGTCAGGATCGTGACCCGGCCACGCGATACTGGACGGTATTTCGAACCTTGGGAGTCGACACCGAGGTAATTTTACGATTTTTGATATGTGTAATAGCATTATGGATTAAATGCGTGTCACGAGCCACTCGAGCGATTTCCTTTTTGTTTATGCGTGAGTTCTCGCCTAGGTAACCGGGGGAGGAAATACAGTAAAAGCGTGCACGTGACGGAGAAAAATATGGGTCGATGAGGTAAGGTGAGTCCGGGAACCCAGGGGTTAAGGTTGGGGACTTGTGGGTGGGTAAGGCACACCTAGGACACACCTCACCATATTGGTTTGAATTTCAAACAAAAAACCAACCACCCCACCCACTCCCATCACTCACACCTCACACTCCCACTCATTCACGTCACACTCTCATCACTCCCTCTCTCTCTTCTCCCGATCTTTCTTATCACTCACTCACGGTTTCAATCACTCTCACACATCCCTCTCGGTCAACTCTCTCCCACTCATCTCGGTCTTCAAACCACACTCCCACCTCCTCTCGGCTTCAAACCTCTCTCACTCACGGCCTCTCTCTCCTCGGCTCACCGCCGCCTCGCTCTCGCCGGTGACCGGACCAGGACGCCGGAGGAGGCCGCCAACCGAGGTAACACTCTCACCTCGGTTTTCTCTCTCTCTCTCGCGTTTCACTTCTCTCACGGGCTCTCTCTCTCTAGGTTCGCTCACCATTCGGTTGGCCGAGACCAAGCCGTCGTCGGAGGTCCCGTGGTGGCGAGGAAGGTCGCCGGAGGTCTCACACTCTCTCTCTCTCCCGTGAGCACTCGACCACTCTCCCTCTCCTCACGGTTTGCTCTCCCTCTCGGCTCACGTTTCTCTTCATTTCTCTTTGTTTTTGTTGTTGTTCGTCACACTTGTTACGTGTGCATGTGGTTGCCGTGACGAGGACCGGCCGTGGGCGACCTCCGGAGACCCACCGAGTCCAAGACGTCCGGAACCACCCCCGCATGGCCCATGCAAAGTACTTGTTGTATACATACAACAAACTCGGTTTTTGCTAGGTGTTGACCCTCTCGCCGGAAAAGGCCCTCACTGGCGGCGCCACCGCCGGACCACCAGGACCGGAACGTGTCGGGGACCCCACCAAAACTCGTATGTGGGTCCCACAACCCTAAAAGTGGCCAAAAACAGTTTTATAGGTGCAAAGGAATCGATATTTCATGTGATGTGTACGTTGAGGCTCGCCGGAAACCACCATCGCCGGCGGTCCTACCGGTCGAACCACGATCATTAAAGGTTGTCGAGGTCTCACTTAATATTAGTTGACGTCTAGCAATCCTCGGCTAAGTCCGAAACAAACGTACGTAAGGCTTTTGGAATTAGTTCGTGTGATGCCATCGTCGAGTCGAAAAAATATATAGTTGCTATTCAAACGTCGCGTGGCGATGAATGGCTATGACATCGTGATCATGTTGCCGGTCCGCGAGACCATGACGTGACCCGCATACGACTGAGCCGAGCCTATGACTCGCGATGAAGCGAATACGTAGTTTGTCTTCAAAACCCGAGAGAGAGTGTCTTCTTTTATTTATTAAAATGTATGACCGTCCGAGCCATTCAAAACATTGGAAATAATGATAAGTTTAAACCTAAGTGTTAGTGAAGGACTCGACCTAATAACACGAGTTTCCGACCTTGTCAGGTAACGGGAAACTTGAGGATACGCGTTAGGAGTCGCGGGAGTTTTACGTGGATTACGATAATCTCAGGTAAGTACACTTGCCTTAAAAAGCATTTGTACGTTAGTAAGCCAGCAAAGAAGATATCATATGATTCATTTTCACTTTTCTTGTGTTCGTTATTATCCCATCATTGGCATTCCATTCTATGTTCTTGTATGTGTGTTCTTGGCATAAGTACGTCTCGAAGGTACATGCGGCCTGCACTAGAAGGGATAAAACGCGGGCACTCGAGCGCACGAGTATTTGACCACCCCTAGTGATTGTGTGATACCATGTACTGGATTGTTGTGGATGGTTGTGGATTGTTGTGGTATTGTTGTGGAATATGGACTACTTATTGCCTCTCTTGACTCGTAGAACACGCATGTTTCGATTGCTATCATTTCCAAATCTGTCTATCATGCATTCTTGCTTATTTATATTCCCTGCATTTCAAGCACCGCATGATATTTAGACTGTCTTGTTTGTCGTTTCATGAATTCTTGTTATATTCTTGCTTTACTTTCAATTTCTCTCGGTTGCTCACCGTCTAGTTTGTGACGGTGGGTGCAGATAAGACGGAGAGCAGTAGGGGCAAGGGACCGTGTCTAGGAGATTTTTTGTGAGCAGCTGGACGTGAGGTACCAAGATGTAGGCTCGTACCTATCCTTTTTGTATGACGTTTACGTATATACACATATGGTTGTTTTGGAACCGGGAACTAGGTTCGAGGTGATTTCCATAATTTCATTTTGTTGACTTGGATATGACTGTCTTGGGGGTTTCCACATTTATATAGATTCCTAATTTCCCTTGATTGAGTTATTTCCCATTATTTGATTAGAATATGATTTTTGCTTCCGCTGTATTATAACTGCAATAACTCTTTCATAAACCTTAAAAACCTTAAAATTTTGATAAGTTGAGGCTGACTAGGCTCGTCCAGTTCGCTGAGAAACTGACTCGGGACCTGCACGGGTCTAGGCCGGGCGTACCCAAATGCATTGGGAATTTGGGGCCGTCACAGTTGTAATTTGGTCAACCAAAACCTAATCTCATTAATTAGGTATTTAAGTCCTAATCAGGGCTTGAAGCAACTCCTGGTTTGAATTCACTACGTAGAGAAATTGAGGAGGAACCTTAGAACATTTGCTTGGTAGATTTGGTGGAGAAGAGGGGACTTTCATCAAGATCTCATAAAACAAGATAAATAACTAATATCATCTTCTACAATTTTCTCTATTTGGTTCACATGTTCAATTTTGATAGAAATCATGGTTTCTCCTGGAGTTTCAAGATGGAAGATGAACCACTATGTCTTGATTCATGATTTGGGTAATGTTAATCTCATCTTCTTTGGTTGATTAAAAAGGAATTGCAAAATCTATGTTTTAATGGTGATCGGAGTTTTAAATATGTTCTTTGATTGAATGGGAATGATCTTGTGGTTTCAAACGATGAGGTTATGACTATTTTGATTGGCTTTTGACCCTTAGGGTCAGTTTGCGTTGTTGGAGAATTTAGAACTTGGATTCAGATATGAAATTTTGAATTCGTGCCCAGCGCCACACCAGCGCCTCGCGTACAGGCACTAGGGCGCTAGCCACCACGCTGCCAGGGCATTTGAGGAAGTCGATCCAGCGATTCCCCAGCACCGTGGAGTGTGACATGTAGAGCAAGCATATCGCTGGGATGAAGTTTGTGTTTTCTTCGAAGCTTGCAATTTATCCCATATCCTTGTAAGTCAACCAAGGTTACTGAGACGACCGCTAGAAACTTTTCGAGAATTAAATTGATTTCGATGTCTTCTTAATTAACTAAGTTTGATTGAGATATAATGTCGGGACAAGAATTTGGATAGTGGTAACTAACCGATAATACCTTTGTCGCCGTGACATTGATTCGCAAATGGTTTTATACCACTTTCAAGATATTAATACGAGTTGAGTAAACTTACCTTAAATAAAATATGTTTATGACACATACATGAACTTATACCAATGTAGACATGAGGAGAACCGTATAGGAACTTCCATGTTAGGATTGGATAGGATAGCAGTGCTTCGAGGTAAGTGGGACAATAATTTTTGCTTTTTTATTATAATTTAATCATTTTGTAGTAGTGATAAGTGAGAATCTTCTCCATACAGATTTATCAAGCATTTCTAGGAAAAATGACTTTTAATGGTTTTTATTATTTTCATTTATTAAAAATAGTAATTAAACTAACTAATAATTAAATATCTATATAATAAGACTTAACTAACTATATTATCTTAATTAAATAACACAATCTAAATTCACGATCAATCAAATAGATTAAGTTCAATTATAAATAAATATCTAAACAAACATCCAAAGCAATGAAACACTAACCCGTTTTGATTCCAAACATGTAAATCCAATCCATATAGTCATGAACATACTTTATAAAGTAAGACAAATCATTAAACTCTAATCATACATAAGCAAACAACCCTTAGCCAGTCATTTATTCTCCTTATACCGGTGGAAAAGCCACATTTTAATTTTACTGAGCTAACCCATTTATTTACACAAATATATTAACTTCACGCAATATAACCACATTAAACTTTATGAGAATCTCGAACTACAAAATCTAACATCTTCAAAAAGCCACTTTAATATCAAATTTATATCTTAAATTCACCTAGGATATTTAAATAGTGTTTACGTTTCAAATAATCCTATCTACTACTTCAAATAGATAATGCGACTATATATCGTAATGCACATTCTAGACTATACATCCAATACAAAGATCATGATCAAAATCAATGGATAATAACCTATTAAATCAGTAAATCAAAGAATACAATTAATTCTAAAGCATTAAGCATATATTCGTCTCATCATAACTACATTGCAAAACGAATCCAGTTCACATTCAGACTTTGTTTAGATCAAATAAACTACTCACTCATAATCATAAATAACATTGCAATAATATAAATAAAAGACATAATTGAAAATACATCTGAATTAAAATATTTGAATCTTCAAATCTTTTCCAAAAGCAATAAGATATGAAAACAATAGACAATGCATGTAAACTATGGCTCTAAGAACAACTAAGGCTTTTTAGGGCTTCAAAGTACAATCAAAAGCAATTAATTTCATAACCATATGTTAGTATTTATAGTATTCTAAGTAGTAAACATTTCAAAACAACTCAAACAACTTGTAGTTATCTAACATTATCGAAATCTTACCCGACGATTAAAATTGATTTGGATGTGATAAGAATCGCTAGGAAAATCGAGAACATTAAGCTTACTGGTCTTTTTTTGTGTCCACCAATTTGGCTCGTGACTCAGTGTCTTCAAGGAGTTGATGAGAATCGCTAGTTCATAATTCCAGTTCTTCTTTGCTTCCTTAGTGATAATTCTTTGTATACTTCTTCCACTTGATAAATTCCTTCATAATCTTCCCTTTTTCGTTTATTTCTTCATATTTTCCATTTATTACTTGAAATATAAAAAACAAGAGAAAACCATGTGTAATAGTCTTTTACATTTAAAGTGATCCTAAAATGAACTATAAAACATGTCTAATTATTGACTTACCTGGGTTCGCTTTGTCTTCAATCATGTAATGCTATTAGTTACTCAAGGATTCACGGCAGTGAATGGTTTATCTCTTACTTGGAATCAAATTTAATATATCTTATTGATTTTGCATTATCTTGTCCTTTTAAGCTCCTTATTTATGAATGCATATGGAACTGATATGTTTGAAATGAATAATTGTAATGGTACTTCAGACTATAGAGCAGAAGAACATCGGTTATCTCCCTCCGCTATCATATGTACCTATGAGGGCCAATCATGGCATGTAGGATAATAATAATGGTTATACACTCATCTACTGAGGCATGATAATATCTTGATACCGTTGAAGTTAGTTGGTTGTCACATCACACATTTTATATCAGATTTCCACTTTGTTGACTCTATGGCATTCATATTATCATTGTTATCTTGTCGACTATCTTATTTGGGCTTTATTTTGTTGTATCTTACATTATATAGCATACTTGTTACATTATCCATTCATGCCCGGAATGATAGTTGGATTGGTCAATAACCTTGTTCATGCTAGTTATTACGCATTATGTATTACTTGGATGATTGAGGGTAAAATAAACTTCTGCTTTACTAAGCTCATTGAAACATTTCTTACCCCATTGCTTTTCCACCTCCAGGTACCTCAGCTACTACTCAGGATAGAGGAAAGAGCAAAGTCATAGCATATAAGCTCTTTTCTCATTTGTAAGGTTGTTTATTTATATTTATTTGGTTTTTGGAACTTTTATGTATTAAATAGGGGATTTTATCATGGGTAGACTTTGCAAAACCCATAGACTAGTTGTTTAACTTTGTAGGAATTTCTAGTTTAATTCTGCACATATTAGACTCATAAGAATTTTATTCCACATTTATTATATGCCTTAGTAGGCTATCTGTAGATTGTCTTGTAATATTTTTGCAGGTTAAGGCTTACTAGATCATTGCCTGACTTACTGGGTCATCTCAAGTGGTTTGATAATGGCTTAAGTTGGGTAGCCCTGGTTGTAGGAATTTAGGTCGTCACATTATTTTTATTACTATTTTGGTTAATATAATAGAGGATTTCATTTTCGTTCATTATTATAATTAGTTTATTGTTTACATTATATGAAGATCCATGAATATTTACTAAAACATCCTAAATGTCCATAGTAAGTCATTATATTAGGAACTATAATGAATTAAGGCTAGTATGAGTTTTGATTTATGTTCACGTGATGATCATGCATATTAGGATACGAATTTAGATCATGAGTACCTGTTAGGGAACAAGGAACTAGACTGACCCGATATGAGAACACCACTCAGATTAGGTCACATGCGTTACTCATGATATGCATATCATTTAGTCATTTAATTTGAGATTATTAGATACTTCATCATTATGATCATAGTGATTTGACACAATCAATCATTGTCTTTAACCGATCGATTATAAAGGTTATGATTAGTTATTATGTGAATAATGTATGAATGTATGTAATCAAGATAGAATTCATCCCTCTCATTTAGAGAAAGATATAAGTGGATCCATCGACATGTTAGATTAAAAATGGCCAAGTCCAAGTGAATTAATATGATCAATGTCACTTTGATATTTTCAATCTACCTAAAGATCGAGACTAATACGATTAAATAGTAAGGGTGACTTTTTCATGCCTTATGTTTAATTAAAGGATATCGTATGACGAAAGGATATGATATACACTATTGATTAGGTTGTATCGATCTTGATCTTCATTCAACTTGGGTAGTCATAATGCTTTGTTAAAGACTGCTCATGACTCGTGTACCAAAATGGTTTTGTTTCTTTGTCAACGTTGCATAAACCTAGTGAGTCACATACAAAGAATGATTTTTAGGAGATCTTAAATGAATTGGAATAATGGATTTTATATGATAAAACTTGTAATATATAAAACTCCTTATGATGTGTCATAGTAATACCACTTTAAGTAGGGGTATAATGGTAATTCACTTACCCGGGTTATACAAGGATTATATAAATAGGTGTGTTAACTGAATTCACATTACATGAGAAATTAGGGTTCACATTTAATGTTTTTATTTATTTATAGAAAATGAGTTATTTTTTTAGTCGTTCTAGAGTTTTTGGGGAGAACAAAAAATTGTTTTTGTGTTCTCTTTTGGGCTAGCACTCAAATTCTCGGCTGTCGTTCGTGTGTAGTTTATGATAGAGGACGTTTGGCTCTGGCAGTATCTTAAACATCAATTAACATAGAGAAGCAGACTAGCATTTGAGGTATGATTTACTTTTGTTAATCTCTTTAATGGAACTCGGATTTGATCTTGTTGAGGTTTTGAAATACAAATTTTAAATTTTTGCAGCATTTGAAACCCCAAAAATCTAACATTTATCTTCACTCAGAGATTCGTGTTTCGTAACTAGCTTAAAGTACTTCCTCATCCTTCCTATTTATTGTATTGTTCACGTTACACGGTATAATCTTTATTGGTAGTTGATAAGTACTTAATTAGACTTATATATAAGGTTAGTTTAGTTACATAATAGGTCTAAATATCTCAGAATGAGTTCTAATTGATGATATTTATGTGTTTTCATGTCCACAAGGTATAAAAGAGACAAATGAATGAATTCATGAAGAAAAGAGTAGAAAAAACATAAAAATGGAGTTGATGCTGTGAGAAGACCAAGTGACGTCGTGGAGAATGAATAGAAGGCATGGATACAACACAGAGATCAAAGGAAGAGATGCAGTAGCAATGACGCTGTGCATGTAAAGTTGGCATTATGACATTAACATAGGTGGCGCTGAGCAGCTGTACAGGCAACGTCAAGACCAAGGAAAGGAGAAATATACATGAAAAGTTGGCACTCTTTGATGTGCTTACTCCAAGTATAACAACTCACTTGTAGTAATAGTGTAACCAACTTATATTGACTATGAATATCGTCCTCAAAGAAAGGTGTGTGCACTTACTATATACTTAACTACAATTACTATATTGCTAAAGAAATCATTTTAATTGGTTTTATAACTAAACTAAATTAATTTATAATAATGAATCAATGCAACTTACTTAAACTCTTACATTAAGACTATCTTAATTCACAACTTCACCTAGATAATGAAATACTATGCTTTTCAACCCACTTTATCATCTTCATTATGTACGAGCAATGCCTAAATAGAATAGATAAATTCCCTTCAAATCCACTTTAACCCACTGTCATGATAGAAAAGATTTTGATGTGCAAACTAGAACTCCACCTATCGGCGTGAATAACGTAAGCTCCACATTGTAATGACACGTTACTTTAAGCTAGTGATTAGTGTTAACCTGAATCCTAATTAAGCCAAGTTAGGCTTGTGGTTCAGTCTGATGTATCTCAATTAACATGTGTGTGGGTTTGTGTGATAAGTTTTGTTGATTCAAAATGTTTGTTGAATTTATAGGTTGTAGTATAAAAAGAGAAATTATATACAAGCCTATAATAAGAAGATAAATAAATAAACGATAAATCTTCGATACACCAACAGGGTTGTGAAATGAACGAGCATACCCTAGAACATTCGTAGGCATGTCTGGTGCATTTATTGGTGAGAAAATACACAAAGTATGTATATATTTATATATAATTGATATATAAACATATATAAACTATATGTTTGGATTCAATTATATGGATCATTGGATAGCCTCGAGATGAGCATAAGTGTTAATGGTGTTAAAATATGTGTCACTTTAGGAGGTGTCATTTTAATACATCAATCATTTGATGAACCTTGAGATAGCACGATGTGTATCTTAAGGAAAGTCCATATATATATATGAATCTTAAAGCTTCAAACTTATCCTCAACTCATTCGATTAATTGATAGAAAGATTAAGAAGCAGAGGGTTTAATCTTGTAAGGATTGATCTGGAGGGGATCATTAACTGATTAAGAGATATCAAATCACTGACATCAGAGATCATCATCTTGGTAAGTGAAGTTTTGAGTTTCAAGTTAAATTCAATAGTTAGTGATGAGTTCTCTGCTTTTGCCGTTGTTAGCCATTAGAAATGGATTGATACCTCACTCAAGGTCCTGCTTAATGTTTTGGGAGAGTGTTGGTAGTTGTTTGGATGATTAGGTAATGGAACAGTGGTTTCTATTCTATTTAGTATTTACTGACGAGACAATGCAGAGTGGAGTGTGCTCCATCGAATGGAGAAGCACACTCTCTTCATCAATTAGGACAATCCAGTTGGTGGAGCGTGCCCCACTAAGTGAGGGAGCGCGTTCCCACTCCAAAAAACAACATCAAATATGTTATAATTTAGCTATAATTTCCTGAGGTCTTGGGGACCGACTTATAGGTTTTAGACATAGGGTGTTAGACATGTATTAATCACAAATGATATGTGATAGGTGTTGGAACCTAGGGAAAGTATGAGTGACCTAGAAACTTAAGAAGTTTGGAAACGAAAACCTGAACCGAGGTAAGTATGAATTCACTTATTTATCAATAGTGCTTGAATATGTTAGTATATATAGTTCATATAGTTGAAGGACCGAATGAGGGACTATATACATAATGATGTTTTTACTAAATGAAAAATAATGTATAATATGATTTACGAGAGTAATGCTTGGAACTGAAACCAAGTTATATAGGATGCAGGGTTGACTTCTCGGCCAATATGTAACTCATACTCAGTTAGATAGGATGCATGGGTTACATATTCACTAAAGGGTTTGGGGTATAACCATTAGACATTAATGGATTGGCTAGACAGCACATCAGCCAATGTGTTGGTCTAGCAATCGCATTAATGGTGTCAGTGGGTAATCAACCTTATTGTTACAAATAAAAGAAATGGGAATCACAATGTAATAGTCATTGACGGTTTGACTTGCATCCATTATTTATCGAATTATTGTTGTTCATAATTCCGTTAGCTATCTATGGTGCATATTGTTATTGTATATCATTCTTGATTATCATATGGAATGTTGATGGCTTTATGAATCCCTACTTAATGAGTTAGTTGGAGCGCTCACCCTAATTAATATTTCAGGAATAGCGACGAGCGCTACGACTACGGGATAGAGAAGGTTTAGGAGACTTGATCTTCTATTCAATGTATTGAATCTTCCTTTGTCTTATATATTTGTATTGAATTATATTTTTGTAATATCACAAGGAATGTGAGGTTTTTTACAACTGAGATTTATTTTGATTGGATTTAGTTTTGTATATCATCTTTAATATCGAGAAATTTTTTTATTTTCTATGCATTTAATATTTGTTTTATATCTATATTCGATATACATGTGTTTATCAGGATATGGGAGAGGCTGCTAGCTCTAGTTAATTCTAGTGGGATTATCGAGGTTTAATTAGGGTTTCAGGCTGAGTATTGCCCTAATTAGGTTAGGGGATGCTACATCTTAGAATCTGACTCTAGGTTTAAGGGCTTTTTTTTTACATTTGGTAACTCTGATATAGTTTGGTATCAGAGACTGGTTAGAGCATACTCCATAGCTTAAGTTGATTAACTCCGATATAATTTGGTATTAGAGATTATTTCAGAGGATAACTTTAGTACTTGGAAACAAGTGATAACACATATACAGTTTGGTATCAAAGTTTAAGGTTATTAACTTTGATGTACCTTGGTATCATACCCTAAATTTATTAACTCTTAAAGTTATCTTGAGTTACAAAGAATCTTATAACATGATAAATACTTTTATCGTAATTTTGGGGCGTAACCAAAAGACCAAAGACTGAGATATATTATTTTTTGTGCTTTACTATATCTACATGATAAATATAAGAGTTACGCCTTTCCCGAATGACGATAAAATAGTTGAAGTCCATCAACTGAGAAAACATTAAAGGTTAGAGTTTAATAGAATCTTAATCTCGAAGAGAATGAAAAGGAAAAACATAAGGAAATCTTATAAAGATGTAATTAAACTCTTCTCCTATTAACTATTGTTAATGGTATTTGTTCTCGCTGATATTATTGACAAATAATAGTCAATGAAGAAGTATATATTGGCTTTAGACCTTGAAATGTGTATTAGGAAAATGAAATTGATGAAGTAATAGAATATTGAATGACTTTGGGTGGAACTCAAAGATTATATACTACTTTTAGATATGATTTAATACTAGTATTTAGACTTGTTGAGAAGTAATGAAAGTTATTCAATAAATAAATTAGTGGTTAATGATAAACGCCTATTTGAGGTTAGGAAACCATTAATGTATTTGTACTTCATAAGTTGTTATGAAGTAAAAGTTTCAGATATGGTGTGAATCCATATTGGAATGACAAGCAAATTGTCGAGTAATGAAAGGTAAAGTTAAGGATTTAAACTGGTGAAACTGGAAGACAGTTTAATCCATAACATAGTAGTGAGTTGGGAGGATATCATAATATGATGTTTTAGACTGGTATAGTTTAAATTAGGGACAATGAATTATCAATAAATATGAGAAATCAAAGGAATAATTGTGATAGTGGGAATGAATATTCATTGCACAGAATTGATAACTTATTCTGATAATAAGGTGAAATCAGTTGTTCTTAAGAGTTAGTTGAGATCTGGTTCTCACAATGGTATGATTAGAATTTAGGATATATATATAAAAATGATCTCAAGTAGTTGCTAGATCACTTTAAGTGGATGGTAGGAACTATGAGAACTTACTGGCGCTCATGCTATGTTCATGAATGAAGGGTGTTGAGTTTTGAAACCTTTTTTAATCAAATTGTTATTGTGTTATCATTAACAAGATATAATCTTTAAAGACTTAGAAGATGCACAAGCATTACCATAACGAGTTACAAATTATGCCGGTAAACTGGTTCATGCCATATTTTGCAAGTGCGAGTACTAAGTTTCAAAGGTAAATTACTTGTATGAGTGTTGAATATTAACACCAAATCAAGGGATTTGACTGTGATTGAGAAAATATGAGTTTGTCTTATATTCAACACAAAGGTAAAAGAGAAAAGTAATCTTAAAATAAATGAATATTACAAATGATTGATCTAGGGACCTCTTGTATCATTGTGTAATTTATTCATCTAACTTAAGCATGAGAATTGTTGTAAATCAAGAATAGATACAAGGATGCCTTAGAGAAAAGTTGAAGTATAATTTGAGTATAACGTTTGCTTGATGATACCTAAATTATGGAAAAGTTAGAGGTTTATCCTAAAACTTCTTATTTAGGTAAAACTATGTGTTAATGCAATAAAATAAAATTGTAGCTTATACTTATATCTATATATGTAGTTCAAGACATTTGAGAAGAAGTGTTTGGGGATTGATGATCTCGAGATAGTTATTTTGGTAGTCGTACCAAATATGTAAGACCATCAATCGTAAAACATGAGTATTTTAGAGTATTTCAAACGATGGCAGTCTAAAATACAAATGTAAATAAGAGGAAAGGTTTGTTGAGTGTTTTTTACTCATTCTTAGAGATTATTGAGAATTTTAGAAAAATCATTAAAAGACAACCTAGAAGTATAAAACTAGTGGATTGTTGTAAGGTTAAAATGGTGAGTTCCAAATTATGGAAATTTGAAAAATGTAGTTCACAAAGTGATAGAAATGAAAGGTGAGATTGATACCTCGAATTTCTCAAAAGTTAGAAACTCACTCTTAAACATCACTTATTAAATGTGATTGTGTTGACAATGCCTTGAATAAGAAAGGGACAGTGGTTGTAGTTATAATAAAAACGGCTTAGTAATGTCTCTTGAGTGAGATGTATAATGGTGATCCATTGAAATCCTGCGCAGACACATCGTCATTTGAGTTGCTATGGTTGGTAACTACAAGCCTGATCTTTGGAGCTCTGACTGGTGTGAGCTAATGATGATTGAATGAGTGATGAATGACTAGAGAAATTGATTGAGATTATCTAGTAGATTAAGGGTTGACTACTAGTTATTAGTATTTTGTATGGATAATCTCAAAGCACGATATTGAGCATTTAAAGGAAGTTCTTGGAACTTGAATTAAAAAGTAAGGCAATGATGTTATGAGAATCTCAAGGATTTCTTTAAATTATTCATTTAGGTGAAATCCAAAATCATTATGATAAGGATGAGTTGTTGGTGACCTGGAACGAAAACTGATGGTGTCAATTTTATAAAAAAATATGAGATATATCAGCAAAAGGAAGTTAAGTGTTATTAACCTAGAGGGTTATATTATACTTGCCATATTTGAACGAAATTTCATGCTTTGAAATTTATGACGGATTAACCTATGTTGTAATGATAAGTGAAGGTTGTTGTTGTTGTAATTGTAGGACATGTACAGTTTATAAATTTCATGCCAGTAGCGTGGTTTAATTCTTATGGAAGAGTAAACAAGATATATATGTGTGTGGAAAGAGTTGAGAGTTTATAAAAAACTAAGATTATTTCGATGGGAAATCAGAAGTTTGCTTCCGTGTAGAGAAGAAATGTATACTAGCTGGGAGGGGCCTTCTTAATCTTAACACAATATATTTGCAGCTAATCTTAGTTCAAAAGAATGTAATTTACAAGCTTGTGACTTGGAAGGTGATTGTTACTAAAAGAAATAGTTTGCTGTGTGAGTTTTCTTGAATTGATATTATCAGGCTATGGATTTTAAGGTGTTTTCCATAAAAATTTGCATGTTTTACTTTGTCATCAGTTGTTGTGGGACGAGAAGTAATGATACAAATTAATTTTAGCCTGAGTAATTTAGAAATACATAGAAAGGTGTTAACAGACTATCAGTATGCAATACAACTGAAATAAATGAAAAAACATATGAGGAAGTGTAGATGACTTGAGATTTTTGAGAACTACAACTTTACTCAGGAGTATCACCCAAATGAGACAAATGAGGTTATGGATGCATTGAGTAGGCTAAGAACATGCATACAAAATGTAGCTACTGCCAGAGCTTCTCTGTTTAAACTACTAAAAGGAAGCATCTATGATGATGATTGGTGAAAGTTCATCTAACATATCATCAACTGAGAGAGCTAGTTCCATAACTACTAATCAGTTCTTCTGAGCTCAGACTCGGAATGAACCGAAGATGATTTAGTAGGTTATTAGTTGTCAGAAAGCTAACTAGGATCATATAGCACGTTAGAGGTTAGCGACTAATGTGGATCATCTTGATTGGTTAGTTTTCAGGTGATGATGCATTATGGTTCGGGGATCAGTTATGAATTCTAACTCAGGATCAGTCAAGGCATGAGTTACTGCAGGAATCTTATAGATCTTTATACTTTATTCATCTAGGTAACACTATGATGTGTCGCGATATGAGGCGTATTTATTGGTGGCTTGGGATGAACAAATATTACTGAGTTTGTAATGAGAAGTGAGATATGTCATCAAGTTAAGGCTGATCATATTAAACTTGGAGGGTTATTTCATTCTCTTCCTATTCTTAAGTGGAAATTGGAATATATATATATGGATTTTGTTTCTCGTCTACCTTTGAGTCAGCGTAAGCATAATGTGGTATGGGTTGTAGTTGACGAAGCCTGCACATTTCTTACAAGTTTCCATGTGAGATCAACTTGATCAATTATGTGAGGTGTACATACGTGAGGTATTGATATTTTATGGAGTTCCAGTGTTGATTATTTTAGTTAAAGATTCGAGATTCACATATAGACGGTGGAGTGAATGTAGAAATTGTTATGAACCGTTCTTAACCTCAGTAGGACATACCATTCACAAACTGATAGATAGATTGAATGGTTGATATTGGTGCTATGGGATATGCTTTTAGCTTGTGTCTTGGAGTTTAGTGGTAACTGGGAGAAATAAATTCCTCTATGTAAGTTCTTTTATAATAATAACTATTAGGCTAGCATAGGAATGACTCCTTTTGAAGCTGTATATGGTCGACCTTGTTGTTCACCTACGTGTAGGGTAGAGGTTGGATATACAGTCTTGTTGGGGCTAGAGTTTATTCAAGACCACACACAGAGAATTCAGCACATTCACCAGCGTCTTACTACAACACAGCTAAGATAAAAGAGATACGCTGATAAACATCATAGGTTTTGGAGTTTTCAAAGGACAATTTCGTTATGTTGAAAGTCTTACTTATGAAAGGATTGTACATGTTTGGATTGCGAGTTAAGCTAGCTCATAGGTACATTAGGTCGTTCAGAGTGCAGGAAAGGATTCTTCCTGTTGCTTATATGTTAGAGTTGCCTCTTTAGCTAGCTAGAGTTCACAATGTCTTCCACATGTCTATGATTCACAAAAATGAGATTTACTTCACTCTGAGGATTGATTGGAATGAATTTGATCTTTGGGAAGAAGTATCTTATGATAAGCAATCGATTAAGATTAAGAATCTGAGAACCAAAGAGATTAATTTGGTTAAATTGAAATGACAATTTCACAAAGATAAGGAACTAACCTGGGAGTGGGTATCTTATTTGAAGGAGCAATTTCCATTTCTTTTCGAAACTACAATCAATTTTATATTTACTTTAATTTTGAGGAAGAGATTGCTTTAAATTGGGGAGACTATAATGACTCCTTACCTTAAGCTTATGATTAGTGTTAACCCAAATCCTAATTAACCTGAGTTAGGCTCGTGGTTAAGTCTGACGTACCTCAAATAGTGTGTGCATAGGTTTATGTAATCAATTTTTTTTGAAATGTTTGTTGAATTTATAGAACTCCGCCTGCGTTGTACACTATGTGTGCTACATAGCCGGTCTCAAGTCCGGATAAAGGAGGAGGACTCTGACGCCCATTTTTTCATGCCGAAAAATGGGTTAGGGAGGTCCTAAACTCACTTTTCATACAAAAAAAGTGGGGGATGGAGGCCCCAAGATCATTTTCCATTATTCAAAAATGGAGGAGGGTTGCGAGAGGTTGAAAGCCAGCGTAAAACTTTTGTCACTTTTCATGAAATGGATCAAACATATATAAACGTTAGAGCGTTCCCACCTAGCGACGCGTTGCATTGGCGCCCGGGTGTAGTGAGAAATGAGCAAGGGTGTGTTTCACATCGACGCTTGGGTGTGAAGAAAAATGAGCAATGGTTCCCACACATAGGACGGGTGTGGGTAAAGAAGCTAGTCCCTTCACATCGTCGCCCGGATGTGAAGAAAAATAAGCAAGGGTTCCCACACAAAGGACAAGTGTGGGTCAAGAAGCTAGTTCAAAACAAAAACAAACACAAAAACAAAAGCAAAATCATAGATACAGATACTAGGTCTTTTAGACAAAATAGAAATAGAAAAGGAAAACAAATACGAAAGGGAGAAAAAACTCGTCTAGGAACATGGAACATATGAGCACTTACAGGGAAGTCAATAGAACTAGTAGATACCATGATTAGAAAGAGAGTCAATATTGCTTGCCTCCAAGAGACAAAATGGGTAGGAGAAAAGAGTAGAGAAATAGGAAGTACAGGGTTTAAATTGTGGTACACTGGTATAGATAGAAAATGCAATAGAGTAAGAATTGTGATGGATAATGATTATAAGGATAAGGTCGTATAGGTTAAAAAAATAGGGGATAGATTGATTCCAGTTAAATTAATTATTGGAAATGAAAAAATTAACATACTTAGCGCCTATGGACCACAAGTAGGATTATGCAAGAGCATCAAACATAAGTTTTGGGACGATATGGATGAATTTATGCAAACTATACTATTAAATGAAAAAGTTTTTATTGGAAGAGATTTAAATGGGCATGTCGGGGCAAGTAACAAAGGGTTTGAGAGAGTTTATAGAGGTTTTGGTTACGGTAATAGAAATGAAGAAGGAGAATCAATCTTAGAATTTACTTCAGCATACGATCTTGTCTTAGTAAATACTAGTTTTAGGAAGAGGGAGTCGCATATATTTACTTTTAGTAGTCCTCATAACAAGAGTCAAATAGATTTTCTTTTAACAAGAAAAATAGATAGAAAAATATGTAAAGACTTCAAAGTAATACCTGGTGAAGCACTTACTACCCAACATAAGTTAGTAGTATTTGATATTAAGCTAACATGATGACATAATATGAATAGAAAAGTTAGCGACCCTAGAATAAAGTGGTGGAACCTAAAACATACTAAACAAGAAGAGTTTAGAGAAAAACTTCAAAAGGAAAATGTTTGGAATCTTGACTTAGATGCTAATATAATGTGGCTAGAAATGAGTAGTTACATAAGGAGATTGGGATCAAACGTATTAGGTATATCTAAAGACTTGGGACCACCAAAGAAAGAAACATGGTGGTGAAACGAGGATGTCCAATGAGCAATTCATACTAAAAGAGAGATATATAGGAAAATATCTAAGTTTCAAAATGATGTGTACAATCAATATAGAGAAGCTAGAAAACAAGCTAAAAAAATAGTTAGTCAAGCTAAAACAAATTTCATGGACGATCTATATACAAGGTTAAGTAATAGAGATGGCGAAATATATATATATGCTAGCCAAATTAATAGATAAAAAAAACATGACTTAATTCATGTAAGATGTATTAAGGACGAAAATCAAAATGTCTTAACGCGCGAGGAAGATATTAAGAAGAGATGGAGAAGTCACTTCTATAGTTTATTTAATGATGGCCAAGTTGATACTATAATAGATGAAAACCCACACCAAGAACGAAATGTAAACTATACACTCAATATTAGAATCGTAGAAGTTAAAGAGGCATTGAAAAGAATGAAAATAGAGAAAACATGTGGCCCAGATGAAGTGCTCATTGAGGTTTGGAAATGCTTAGGAGAAATTGGATTGACTTGGTTAACAAAACTTTTCAATAAAATTTTAAAACCAAAACGGATGCCAATGAATTAGAGAAGAAGCACACTTATGCCAATCTTAAAAAACAAAGGATACATTCAAAGTTGTTCAAACTACCAGGGAATTAAACTTTGAGTCACACTATGAAACTTTGAGACAGGATAATTGACAATAGGCTAAGGAGAGAAACAACGATATAAGAGAACCAATTTGGTTTCATGCCTGGGAGGTCAACTATGGAGGAGATTTTCCTTGTAAGACGATTATTAGAAAAATATAGAGAAAATGAAAAAGATCTTCATATGGTATTTGTAGATTTAGAAAAATCATGTGATAGGGTCCCTAGAGATGTTCTTTAGTGGGTTCTAAAAAGAAAAAGAGTGCATGCTAGATACATAGACATTATTAATGATATGTATGATGGAGTAGTAACGAGTATAAAGACATTTGGAGGAGCTACAAAAGAATCTCCCATAATAATAGGATTACATCAAGGATCGACTTTAAGCTCATATCTATTTACTTTAGTTATGGATAAACTAACTAGATATATTCAAGAGGATATACCATGGTGTATGCTATTTGCATATGATATTGTCTTAATGGATGAAATAAAAGATGGAGTAAATAGGAAATTAGAACTCTGAAAGAATACATTAGAATCTAAAGACTTTAAGTTGAGTAGGATGAAAACCGAATACATGCACTGTGAGTTTAGAAATACTAGACATTGAGATGACGGAGTGGTAAAATTAGGGGAAATAGAAGTTCCTAAGGTAAATCACTTTAGATACCTAGGATCAATCATACAAAATGATGGTAATATTGAGAATGATGTCACACATAGAATTCAAGCTGGATGGAAGAAATGGCAGAGTGCAACATGGGGGATTTGTGATCAAAATGTTCCTACTAAGTTAAAAGGAATATTTTATACAACCGCAATTAGGCCAGCTACTTTATAGAAGTGAATGTTAGGCGGTAAAAACAACAACAATTACATAAAATGAATGTAGCAGAAATGAGGATGCTCAGGTGGATGTGTGGTAAAACTCATAAAGATAGAATAAGAAATATATAAATTCAAAGACAGGTAGGAATATCACCAATTTATACAAAGATTATGGAAGAGCGGTTGCAGTGGTTTGGTCACCTGCAAAGACAGCTTACAAATGCCACAACTAGAAAATTGACTCAATAGAAACTATAAAAATTCGATGAGGTAGAGGCAGACCAAAGTTAACATGGGATGCATTAATTAGGAGGGATTTGAATGGTTTGAAAAGCGCACCATTAATTACACTTAATTAAGCACAATGGAAAAAATTGATCCATGTAGCCGACCCCAATTAATTTGGGACTAAAGGCTATGTTGTTGTTGTTGTTGTTGTTGTTGTTGTTGTTGTTGTTGTTGTTGTTGTTGTTTTTTGTTGAATTTATAGGTTGTAGTATAATAAAAGAATATATATACAAGCCTACAATTGGAAAATAAATAAATAATACATTATTGGTACACCAAGTGTGACTAGGGGGTCGTGAAATGAATGTGCACACCCAAGAACACTTGTAGGCATGTCTGGTGAATTTATTGGCAAAAAAATACACAAAGTATATATATATATCTATATATATATAAACGTAAAACTATAAGTTTGGTTTAAATCATATGGATCGTTGGATCACCTCAAGATGAGCGTAAATGTTGATGGTGTTAAAATGTATGTCACTTTAGGTGGTGTCATTTTAACACATCGATCACTTGATCAGCCTTGAGATAACCCGATGCATATCTCGATTAAAATCCATATAAAAAGATCCAAAAGCTTCAAACTTATCCTCAGTTCATTTGATCAATTAATAGAGAGAAATTAAGCAGCTGAGGGTTTGATCTTTTGAGGGTTGATTTGGAAAGGATCATCAACTGATTAAAAGAGATCAAATCATTAAGATCAGTGATCATCATCTTGGTAAGTGAAGTTTTACATTTCAAGTTGAATTCAATAGTTGGTGATGAATTCTCTGTTTTTGTTGTTTTTAATCACAAAAGGTCATCCTCAATGTTTAAGGAGAGTGCTGGAGGTTGTTTAAATGATTGAGTAATGAAACAATGGCTTCTGGCCTATTTGCTATCGAGACAGTGCATGGTGGAGCGCACTCCCTTCATCAGTCAGGACAAACCAAGTTGGTGGAGTGCACCCTACCAAGTGAGGGAGCAAGCTCCCACCCCAGAAAATAGCTATTATGCTGTGATTTAGCTAGAATTTCCCAAGGTCTTGGGGACTGAGTTAAGGGTTCTAAACATAGAGTGTTAAACCTATACTAATCATAAATGGTTTGTGATAGGTGTTGGAACACATGAAAAGTGAGAGTGACCTGAAATCTTAGGAAGTTTGGAAACAAAAACTTGAATCGAGGTAAGTATAGATTCAATTATTTATCAATATTGCCTGGATATGTCAGTATATGTAGTTCTTATAGTTTATGGACTAAATAAGGGACTATGTACAATTTGATGTTTTTACTAAATGAAAAATGGTGTATAATGTGATTTACGATAGTAACTCCTGGAATTGAGACCAGGTTATATAGGATGTGAGGTTGATCTCCCGGCTTATATCTAACTCCTACTCAGTTTGATAGGTTGTATATGTTACATATTCACTAGAGGGTTTGGGATAGAACCATTGGACATTAATGGATTGGCTAGACAACACATTGGACAATGTGTTGGTCTAGCAATCACATTAATGGTGTCAGTGGGTAATCGACCATAATTTTACAAATAAAAATGGGAATCATAATGAAATAGTTTTTGACGGTTTGACCAGTATTCGTTATTTATTGGATTATATGTTGTTAATAATCCCGTTAGCTATCTATGATACATATTGTTATTGCATATCATTCTTCATTATTATATAAAATGTTCATGGTTTTGTGAATCCCTACTTATTGAGTAATTTGGAGTGCTCACCCCAATTAAATCTATAAAAACAATACCCGAATCACCACACATAAGTCTTTAACGTCTTCTCTTCATAAGTTTTCTTAATACTCAATAATCAAGTAAAAATTTGCTAACTATTGCAAATGGTGGCTAATATCTTGTATGTTATATGTTTACCACGCTTTCTTATCTATTTATACTCCTTAATCACATTTCCAAACAATTAGAAACCTCTCTTTACAATTTAACACGAAATAGAACTCTACTTTCTATTTTTTTCTTTTCTTGGTGTTGTCACTTAAATTCAAGTGTTGTATGTTCATTCCCACGGCGCCGCCACTGTGTCGGACAATCTGTGTGCATTCTCTCTCTTTAGTGGCCTCGATGCTGTCCCTTTGGCTCCCCAGCGACGTCCCTAGACCTCCACGAAGCCACCACTGCGCCGAGCTTCCTGATCACTTTTATCCATTTCCTTGCTCTTCCATGTCATGCATTGATGTCCTACGTTGTGCCTTGATGTCTTACAACGCCAACCTATGTAGCTACGATGCCAACCTCCTTAGGTGTGTTTTTGCTCAATTTCTTCTCAAATTTTCTCGTTTCATTCCTTTATGCTTTGTTTACCCGAAAATGTATAAACACTATCAATTTGAGCTCATTTATGGATATTTATACTAAATATCCTACTAAACTAACCCTATATATAAGTTTAAATAGTCACTTATTAAATATCCCCAAACTAAGGATTTTGCATGTCCTGAGCAAATGTGTATTTTACTAAGTCTCCTAATTACTCATGTTGCCTAGTTCTCATTCATTTTACATTATTCATTGAGTATCCTTTAGTTCACTAAGTTTGAAGTTAATAACTCACTCAAGAGTTTTTCTTTGCAAAAACTTGTATTTTAAAGATATGTAGCTTTATAAACACACACAACTCACTTTCGAAATACCAAAGTAGATCACAACCAAAACCTTCACTATTCACAAATTTGTTTCACCTCAACACTTAAGTAGCAAGTATACAATCTCATGATTTCTCATTAAGCTCAGGAATTCTTAAATAAGCATAGATTAAACTAATTTTAGTAGACTTTAGCATTTCAAGAGTTTGTAGGACTTAACATAGTTGGAAAGAAAACATAATTCAATAAAGTTACTAGCACTCAAGTTAAATTTTTTATTTGAAGAATTTTATTTTAAATTTTGTCTTCTTTTCTTTATTTTTATCTCTCTTTTCTTCTTCTCCTTTTTATTTTTTTATATTTCTCACGGTCCCTACTCCTTTTCCTATAGACTCCGTTTTTCCTCATTTTTTTCAACCATCAAGTTCTTTACTCCATTTCTTGTAGAACTTGTTGGGCACTCTATTTTTTCAAATTCTAAAACTTTTGTTAGCACTTCTTACTTTTACTTTATCAAGCCAGTTAACTCCAACTTTTTATTTAACATACCTATTTCTTCTCCTATTTACATTGAGTCTTTATTTGCTTTTTATTTTTAAGTAAAATTTACACTTATTATAGAATTCCTTAGAGATCTAACTTTTTTCACAAGAAGTGTTCTAGTATTCTCCTTGCTTTTGTTTCCTATTCATGGTCTTCCCTAACTCTAGGCTTCTAATCATTAAATCATACCATTGTTTGCTACATTTCATATATTCAAAAATATAAAAACACTCTCTTAAGTTTCATATCAACAAGACACTTATATTTTACTCATCTTCAATTAAAGGCATGAAAATGCAAATGAACTACTTAGTCATTACATATTAATATATATATATATATATATATATATATATAACGTAATCTATATTACTAAACATGTTCAAATAGTAAGTAAATGAAATAGAATTAGACTACCATGCTTTCCTCTTTAACTGGTTAGAATAACATTTAAACGATCGTACTTGAAGTGTTTGTCCGTCCTTATTCTTCATCCTTTACTACCACTTCCCATAGTGTAGTGTAGTGTTGTGTCCCCAAACTTAAAGCAAACCTTGCCCTCAAGGTTTATAAATAACTATGAAATCATGAAAACATTAAAAGACCCAAACATATAATAACACAAGATATAATATCATAAACTAAACATCAAATTTAAATAACTAAATACAGAATAAAATATCCCAAATTTAAAGTGAAATGGTATCGATGTATATCTTAACTCCCTAGGTCTAGAGAAATCTTAAGAAACTAATTTCAAGACTGTGCATCATCATTGTCATCAGCTCCAGCATAGGATGACATCAAAGGATGTTTCACCCTTTTGCTCTACACCACATCTGGATCAAACACGTAGTTCGGTGTTGCTGGAAAGCCAAAAGACCTATCAGTAGGTCCCATCTGTTCGCTCCTATCATAACTAGCAAGATCCCTCTGATGATTAGCAAATAATGTGAAGTTTCGCTATCCGTCCAGTTGGTCTTATATTTTCCTCTAACTTGCCCATATCTCAACATGGCTTCCTGATACCGATCCATATCCTCTTTGTGCTGTCTCCTTATCTCAGCAATCCACAATCTCTACTTTCATAGAATCCAGTCCTTTGGTGGTAGTACTGGTTGTTGTAGTGGAGGCGGTGATGGAAAGATTTCAGGACCATCCAAGTCCTTCTCTCATTTAAGTGGGTCTACGAACTTGTAGCCCTCAGCAAATCCTTGCTGGTGATTCTCCACCTCTCCATATCCTTTATCTTGTAGTTCTTGAGTAAACTCTGCTACTGCTGTTGTTGTTGTTGTTGCTACATGATCTTCATGCTACTTAGCCAACAACACGACCTTAAGTCTATCTCCCTCAGCTCTTTCCCTTTCATCCTTGGAGTCTTGATAACCAGGTGGTGATTTCGATGTGAGCATAAATGCCTCCTTCATGGTTGCTTAGGCCTTAGTATCAAATTCTTCATCTCTAATCAATCTCACTTCGGCCTTTAAGCATAACTGAGTGACCAATAGTATAAAAATAATTTGTTGTCTCTTTCTCTGACATAATGGACTCCCTCATATTGTTGTAGATGATCTCGCCAACATTGATCTCCCCATTTTGCAAAATCTCACAAATAAGCCACTTTGGCTCATTGATCTCTCCTTACCGAGTAATGGGGTATAAAGAAGCAACAAGGAAATGTTGCCACATTCGGTAGACTTTCCTAAGACCCCTTTCTTAATGTGCTTCGACATATTCTTGTTAGGTTTTTGGGGTTTATACGCTACGAAGCATTCAAAACAAATTTTGAAAAACCCCAACAAGATCGAAAATAAGTTCCATTAAACTAAATCTATGAAAATAAATCATACCTTATTCCATGATTTCCTTATTAATTTCTCGATTTTCAAGATGTCCAAGTGTGCGCCCTCTATCAGAAATCCATACACGAACGTTGACTACAATTTGGAGTGCTAGCCCCAAGAGAGATTGAAAAAAGATTTTTTTTCTCTTCCTAAATCCAGAGAACTCAAAATTGTAAAATGAAAATCTTATGTCGTTTTTAGGATTTCATCCTCTATTTATGTGTAGATAAGCTCTCACTTAAAATCATATTCGTAATACAACTATTATATTTAGGCGGTTTAAGCAAATTATACATACTCCCGTATTAATAAGTTATCATATAACAAATCGTAAGGGCTTTTATGTCATGAGTTTTATCATATAAAATTTATTACTCTGGACCAATTGAAATTGCGCAAAGCCATTCTTTATGTGCGACCCAATAGGTTCATGCAACGTTAGCAGTGAACCAAAAACCATTTCGGTACACAAGTCATAAGCGGCCTCTAGCAAGACATTATGACTACCCAAGTAGCATGAATATTAACATCGATACAACCTAATTAATAACATATATCATATCCTTTTATCGTGCGATATCCTTTGATTAAACATAAGACATGGGAAGTCACCCTTAATATTCAATAGTACTAGTTTCGATCTATAGGTAAACTGAAAAACATCCAAGTGACATTGATTATATCAATTCGCATGGACTTGACCATTATCAATCTATCTTATCGAGGGATCCACTGATATCTTTCTCTATAGAAGAGTGACAAATTATATCTTGATTACACAACTTCACATATTATTCACACGATAACCAATCACAATCTTTATAATTGTCCAGTTAAAGACAACAATTGATTGTGTCAAATCATCATGCTCATAATGTTGAAGTCTATGGTAATCTCAAGTCGAAGGTCTAAATGATATATCTATCATGAGTAACACCTATGAGTTAATCCATGTGGTGTTCTCGTAGAGGGTCGGTCCAGTACCTTATTCCCTAACAATTACTCATGATCTTGATTTGTATCCATATACGCATGATCATCACATGACCATCAATCAAGAATCACACTAGTCTTAATTCATTATAGTTCTTAGTATAATGACCGACTAGGGACATTTAAGATATTTCAGCAATACCCATGGATCTTACTATAAGGTAAACATGCAATCACTTATAATAAAACAATAAATAAAACCTCTATTTTATTAACTAAAATTATAAGATAAAACAATGTTTGTAGATTGACCTAGGGCATATTCCCTGACATCTCTCACTTGTACTAGGGCCAATCATTCATGTATCTAATACCTAATGACCTAACATGACCATCATGTTTCGCTTGTGGAAGAACCTTCGTCAAAGGATTAGTAACATTGTCTTCTGTAGGAACTTTGCAAATCTTAACGTCTCCCCTCTCAATGATTTCTCGAATGAGATGAAAACATCTAAGTATGTGTTTGGATTGATGTGTGATCTTGGTTCCTTGGCCTGTGCTATCACCCCGTTATTGTCACAATACAAGCAAATATGGTTAGCTATACTTGGAACCAAACCAAGTTCTGAGATGAAATTTATGATCCAAACTGCCTCCTTAACTGCATCGGACACTGCAATATATTTAGCTTATGTTGTAGAATCTGCAACAGTTTCTTGCTTCGAACTTTTTCAGCTCACTGCGCCTCCATTCAAAGTAAACACATATCCAAACTGCAATCTAAAGTCATCTATATCAGTTTGAAAACTTGCATCTGTGTAACCACTTACAACAAGCTCATCTTCCAAACTTCCATAGACCAAAAACACTTCTTTAGTCCTTTTTAAGTACTTAAGAATGGTCTTTACTGCTATTTAGTGACTCTCACCGGGATCAGACTGATATCTACTTGTTGCGCTCAAAGCATATGATAAATTATGTCAAGTGCATAACATGGCATATAGGATAGATCCAATAGCTGATGCATATGGAATCTTATTGATGCGCTCTCACTCATTATTAGTCTTCGGACATTGAAACTTGCTGAGATTTATACTATGAGACATTGACAATAACGTTCTTTTAGAGTCTTGCATATTGAACCTATTCAGTATCTTATCAATATAAGCACTCTGACTTAGATCGATCAACCATTTAGATCTATCCCTATAAATTTTGATCCTAAGGATGTAGGATGCATCTCCTAAGTTATTCATTGAGAAGCACTTCCATAACCAAGACTTGACACTATGCATGGTTTAGATGTCATTTCCAATGAGTAATATATCATCAACATACAGCACCAGGAAAACAACCACGCTCCTACTGACCTTCTTTTATACACAAGGCTCGTCTTCTTTTTTAAGAAACCAAGTTCCTTAATTGCTTCATCAAAATGAAGATTCCAACTCCGAGAAGCTTGCTTTAATCCATAAATAGATCTATGAAGCTTGCACACTTTCCTAGAAGTCTCAAAATGAACAAACCTTTTAGGTAGTATCATATACATGTCTTAAAGTAACTTTCCATTTAGAAAAGCTGTTTTGACATCCATTTTCCATATCTCATAGTCATAATATGCGGTTATGGCAATTAGAATTCTAATGGATTTAAGCATGGCTACAGGAGAAAAAATTTCATCATAATCAATAATTTGAGTATGTCTGAAACCTTTTGCCACTAGTCGTGCTTTATAAGTATACACATTGCCATCCATGTAAGTTTTCTTCTTGAAAACTCATTTACATCGAACGGTCTTACCACCTTTAGGTAAATCGACCAGGTTCCAAACTCGATTATCATACATGGATTGTATCTCAGAATTCATGGCACTTAGCCATTTATCTCGCTCAAGGCTAGAAACAGCCTCCTGATAAGTAGTAGGTTAATTTTGATCCATAAGAAACACCTCATTACTATCAATAATAAGAAGTCCAAATCTCTCAGGCTGATGTCTTACCCTATCAAACTTATGAGGGGCTTATGATACCTGCGGAGGATCAATTCGTTCAAGACTTAGTCAATCTCCCACTGGCGATTGAGTGTTTATTTATGCTTCTTGAATTTCTTCAAGACTTACTTTATTCCCAATGTTGTCTTTTGAAATAAAATCTTTTTCCATAAAGACACCATTCCGAGCAACAAACACTTTATTTTTATCGAGATTATAAAAGTAGTATCCTTTAGTTTCTTTAGGATAACAAACGAATACACACTTGGTAGATTTCACTGATAATTTTTTTTTAGATTTATCATCATACGAAAACCTCACAATCCCAAATATTAAGGAAAGACAAAATTGGTCTTTTCCTAAACTACATCTCATGTGGTGTTTTATCAACCGCTTTAGAAGGAACACGATTTAGTGTAAATGCAGCAGTTTCTAAGGCATAACCCCAAAAGGAAATAGGAAGATCTACATGACTCATAATAGATTGAACCATATCCAATAAAGTCTGATTTCTCTTATCAGAAACACCATTCCATTGTGGAGTTGCTGGGGGAGTTAAATGGTCATCAAACTTTTGGCTCAAATATTCACCACCTCGATCTAATCGAAGTGCTTTAATAGTTTTATCAATTGATTTTGCATTTCATTCTAAAATGTTTAAAATATCTGAAAAGATACACCTTTATTTTTCATGAGATACACGTAACCATATCTACCGAAATCATGAGTGAATGTAATGAAGTACTGATAACCACCTCTAGCCATTATGTTTATAGGACCGCATACATCAATATTTATTAAACCCAATAAATCACTTGCCCTTTCACAGTGTCCAGTAAAGTAACTCTCTGTCATCTTGCCTAGTAAACAAAATACACATGTTTCATATGATTCAAAATCAAATGAATTTAAAAGTCCATCTTTATGGAGTTTAGAAATGAGTTTCTCATTAATGTGACTAAGGCGACAATGTCAAAGGTAGGTTTGATTCAAATTATTTGACTTGAATCTCTTTGTATTTACGTTAAGAACGGGAGTATCTGTAGACCTTTTCATGTTTAGCATATAACGACCATCACACAAATCAACATTTGCAAAGAAAATGTTTTTATGAGAAATGGAGCATTTATTATTTGCAATAATGAAATTAAAACCATCCAAATCCAAACATCAAACTGAAATGATGTTTCTGCTCAAGGTAGGGACATATAACAATTATTTAAAACTAAAACAAGTCCACTAGGTAAAATTAACGCATAGCATCCAATAACCACCGCAACAACCTTTGTTCCATTTCCAATTCATAGGATGACTTTTCTTTTCTTTAGCTTTCTACTTTTGGTTAGACCATGCACATTGATACAAATGTGAAATCCATATTCAATATCCGATACCCAAGAATCACTAGTAGACAAGTTGACTTTAATAACGTAAACACCTAAAGAAGTAGTTGCACTACTCTTCTTTTTCTTTAAATCTTTAAGATAGAGCTTGCAATTTCTGAACCAATGTTCAGGAGCATAGCAGAAAAGACAATTTCCTTCTTTTTCCTTTTCTTTCTGGGTCTGAGAAATAGAAGCAGCACGGGGCTTGACATGTTCCACAGGCTTTGTGACAGTCACAACAACGTTGGTAACTTTAGCCTTGCCTTTGCTTTTTTTTTTTCTTCAAAGCCTTTCCTTTCTGAACCATCAACACACTAGCAATGGGTTTCTTCACATTATGCTCAGTACTTTTAAACATCAAATGCTGCTCTAAGATAGACTTCTCCACGTTATTCATGTTATAGCTCATCACAAATTGTGAATAACTATCAAGCAATGAATTCAAGACCAAATCTGTAGCCAACTATTGGATTATAGGAAATCCAAGTATGTCAAGATGGTCAATATAGCCCTTCGTTTTTAGAACATGAGAACTAACTAACACACCCTCAACCATTTTGCAAGAATGAAGGTTTTTTACTGTCTCAAACCTTTCTTGCCTAACCTGCCGTTGGGACATTTCCTTCAGCATTATAGCCATGTAGTAAGCTTCCATGTGTACCATGTCCTTCTGAAGTTCAGGAACCATGGTTGTCAACATAATGCATGCAATATCAGTTGAGTCATTGACATGCTTAGTATGTGCATCCTTTAGAGCTCTTAAACCATTGGCTGGAGGTTCCTCAGGAATAGGATTATCTATGACATACAACTTGTGTTCATGCTTAAAAATAATTCTTAAGTTTCTAAACCAGTCAAGAAAGTTTGTCCCAGACAACTTATCTTTCTCAAGGATGGATCGTAGTGACAAGGGATTAGTGTGATTTAAAGAGGCCATAGATCTACAACAAAGATTACGCAAAAGCTCATTTTAGTATAGAGGAATAAACTCCCCTAAATTAACAACCCTCCTTAAAAATGCTATGTTAATTTAAAGGACTAAAATCCATGTTTCACCTAATTCCGAGACAACTAAGGCGTGACACTTTGAATTAGGTTATTTAGGTAGGTACCAATTACCAATTACATCATATGTAACTTTTAGTTGTTTTATGAGATTGTGACATCTTATGTCTTAGCATGTTTTATCTCGTCTAATGCTTAAAGCCCGAAACCGTTTTGATAGCTTTATCAATTCTAACCATTTCAAACAATAGAGTAACTGTTACTCAACTTGCCTCACCAAGATAACACGATATACTCTGTGAAGACAGGCCCCACACTGATGTGATCGAAGCCTAGATAAGTGTTTGAGAATGGATGAGACTTGACTTAAAATTTGAAAGAGGGATTTTTGTTTGTTTTAGTGATCATAATTAAATAAGATAAATATCATATGTTAAAACTCATGAATAATCACTAAAACGTTAGGAAATCATTCAAATATTGACTATTGTACGAGTTTTGGACGCTACAAACAGTTAACGGCAGTCTCGCTTTGTCTTTATTTGAAGAATTATAAAGATTGTGATTGGTTATCGTGTCAATAACATGTGAAGGTGTGTAATCAAGATAGAATTTGTCACTCTCGTATAGAGAGATATCAGTGGATCCCTCAATAAGACAGACTAATAATGACCAAGTCCATGTGAATTGATATGATCAATGTCACTTGGATGTTTTTCAATTTACCTAAAGATTGAGACTAGTACGATTGAATATTAAGGGTGACTTTCCTTGCCTTATGTTTAATCAAAGAATATCCCACGATAAAAGGATATGATATATGTTATTAATTAGGTTGTATCGATGTTGATATTCATGCTACTTGGGTAATCATAATACCTTGCAACTGACTGCTTATGACTTGTGTACCAAAATGGTTCTTGGTTCACTACCAACGTTGCATGAACCTATTAGGTTGCTCATAAAGAACGGCTTTGCACAATTTCAATTGGTTCAGAGTAATGAATTTTATATGATAAAATTGATGACATAAAAGCCCTTACGATTTGTAATATGATAACTTATTAATAGGGGCGTATGTGTAATTTGCTTAAACTGCCTAAATATAATAGTTGTATTACAAATAGGATTTTAAGTAAAGGTTTATCTACATATATAAATAAAGGGTGAAACCCTAAAAATGACATAATTTTTTTAAAAAAAAGATTTTGAGCTCTCTAGATTTAGGGAGAGATAGAAAAATTATTTTTCAGTATCTCTTGGGGCTAGCACTCCAAATTGTGGTCACCGTTCGTGTGTGGATTTCTGATAGAGAATGTGCACTTGAACATATTAAAAATCGAACAATCAAAAAGGAAATCATGGAATAAGGTATGATTTATTTTCATAGATTTAGTTTAATGGAACTTTTTTCGATCCAATTGGGGTTTTCCAAATTTTATTTTGAATTTTTCACTATGTATGAAACCTAAAAATCCAACAATTCTCAACTCCCATTACCCAGCTTTGTTGTCCTTAGATAACCAATGCTCTCTATATGGCTCTAAAATGGTATAAGTTATAGGGTTTCTCATATTAGTTATCCGACAAACTTAGTTTGGCTCTAGCTCCACAAGTGCTCCAACCCATATATACTATTAATTTCACGCTCATTAAACTAGCTTATTCTTCTTAGTGAACTACACATTCACATAAAACTCCTATACAATCTCGCTCACCCCTCAAACATCATTCTTTCAATAATCTTAAGTGAAATTATGATGGCCCATCACGTAAACTAGGGTCAGATCGCTTGATCTAAACCATTGCCAAAGCCAGATACTTGAACCAGGCCCAAATAATGGTTTGGCATGCCTATTTTAACCTGCAGAATAACATACTAACCATATAGAATAATAATTACGGAAGTGAAATCAAAACTAGAATTTCATAAACCATAAAATAAAAGTAATAAATGTTTAAAAGTCTAAGTAGGTTTAATCATTTTAAAAAGCTTCCAACACTACCATAAAACTTTCAAATAGTCCAAAATAGATAAGGAGGATTCCAAACTACCCAAATGGCCTAATTTAAGTTACAACCTAAATTTATTTTTCTCAAAATTAAATAATTAAATGATAAGATCATGCAAATCAAGGAAAGACTTCAAGTGGGTGTATTTCCCTTGTCACGAGCTAATACGGATGTGGATGTACTTGGGGAGTAAGTCAGATGAGCTAAAATGGACAACGGAGCTCAATAACAGGAAAATCTCGCTCAAACATCAAATACACAAGTACTACCTACTAGTTATGCAAGATCTATCATGAAGTTGAAAATAAATCTTAAGAATTAAGTAGAAATCATGTGAGCATTATTCAAGTTCAAACATAAGTATGTAGATAAAATCTAAAACATGTAGAAACATGGAAGTATGACTCATATTCATAAATAAGAGAAAATTCAACCATGCATAAAATCTAAAGCAAGTTCCAAGATTCATTTAAAACATAATTGAATTCAAATAATTCATGCTAGAGGTCCACATGAGCTATACCATAAAAGATAATAATAATTATAAGTCATTGGTTCATTCAACGCATACTAGGTATTAGTAAGAATCCGATGAATGAATCCCTCACTTTTGATTCAATGCAAACCATTAGTGGATGCAATGATCATTGCCTCCTCCAACTAGTAGCATCACAACAAAAGTGAGTTCATCTAAAGTCGCCACTGATACGTGTCCCACAATCACCAAGTTACACAAGGAGGAACTCCAACTCATATACTCAAGTGACACATTTATGCATTCAATTAAACAAGTAAAGCCCTCAGTAGTGAACTTCACAAAACATCCTGGGGAAATAACTAGTAAGGCCCTAGGTGGCACCACAAACATCCTGGGGCATTTATATATGATAACTTACAAATTAAACCCTCGGTGGGGACTCTACAAACATGTTGGGGCAATGAATAACATAAATAGGGAAACAAATGCATTCACAGTCCATAGATACGGAGATTCAAACCAATATCCTGATGCAACCCTTAACCTAAGTCTTTCATTCAAAACATGATGCTTAATTATTTAATATCAATTCATACTTAATGCATAAGCGAAGCTCCCCACTTACCTTAACTCATTGCGATATCGACTCCCGATCTTCGTGCATACGAGGTTCTATGTAAACCGTTTCGCGAATCTAGAAAATTTAAGACATGTCACATCACTTTTTTAAATTCCAATTAAACATTAAATTTAATTTAAGATCCCACTGTGTGGGCCCAGTAGGTCCCTCCTCGCCCAATGCGATGGTCGAAGGGTGAAACTCAATCGGTCTCCCTTAAGGACGCGGTTAGTGCCCTCTGTTTAAAGATAAATATTTATTTTCGATTTTTATATATACATATGTTATTTGTATTTATATTAATTTATTTTATTTTCTTATTTTAGTTTTTATTTTTTCAATTAATTTTAAGGTCTAGGGGCCAAAATGGCCCCTCTTGACTAGTCTAGGGACAAGTTCAGCCCCTGTAGACCAGGCCAGGGGCCTGTTTTGTTCCTGGCGGCCCCAGGCATGATTTTTCGCCAAGTGAAGGGGTTGCACAGTTCTGATCGACACTGGGCACCTTCCCCGGCAAGCATTGATGCTGCCTTGGGGTTGGGGGTGGTCACAATACCATTCCCACCTCTTCTCTTTTATCGAGATGGTGGGGGTAGCCTAGTGGTGTGCCCACTTTATCGGCGACAATGAAAATGAAGTTGCCGGTGGGGGAGAATGTGTGTACCTTCAATTTGGGGTTTTTATTGAGTTAGGTCTCCAACATAATTCAATCTCATTTTCTCTCCAAGTGGTTTAACTTTCAAATAAAAAGGGGCTAGGTTTTATAATTTGATTTATATAGTGGAACTAATTAGTGTAGAGTTTGTGAAATTACCTAATTTCCCATAAGGTAGGTATTTTAGGTTTTAAGTTGTCACAAAAATGCTCCCAATTTTGTTGCTTAATAAAATTGTTCACTCATTTGTCGTACTTGGCCGACAAATTTATACATATCACAAATGAACTCCCTTTGCTCAATAGCCTCATATCTTTCCTTGGCCTCTCTACTAATGAAGTATTTTGACTTAAATGGCCAAGACTCCTCCTCATTGGGATCTAGTGAGGTTGATTCCTCAAAATCATTTGTGCTCATTTGACTAACTTACCTCATTGTTATCGACATTTTCTTAAATTCAAATAACTACACAACAATGCTACTAGCAATTACCTTGAAATTACCTAAAAATCAAAATTTATATCACATGGATCATTCAAATTCCAAATAATGCAAAAAGTATAGACTAGGTCTCCATGAGTCTCATTGATGCTCAATATTCACTCAACTTGAAAATCCTATCCAACAATCTCATATCTACTATTCATGCAATTTCATCAACATTTCTCAAACTTTCGAAGCGTAACTAATGAAATTGTAAATTTATCTCAATGTCAGACTACTTTTCAGCGTAGAACACTCCTCCAAGTCTTCATAAATCAAATTCCTAAATTCTACCCCTAGCTTTCCACCTTGTGCAAGTCCATAATGCACTTTCTTCTTTCACTCTCAATCACTAGGAACTATATTTCCTCTCTTATAAATAACCAATCTTTGTCTCTAAAGGGATGTATGCTTGGTTGGTTGTAGTGGGGTTTGGATGCAAGTGTGAAGTAATTTGTGAAGTGGGGTTTTAATCCTCTCCACGACACTAGTGCTAATAGGCATGACATCGTGACAATGCCACGATGATGTCAACATCCCTGCAAGGTGTTTTGTGTGTATTGGTGGTGCCCTCCATGAGCCGTGCTCACTGCCCACGGCACCGTGTGTAATACCTCTTCATTCCCTTTTTTGTGCGTTAATTCTTCATTTATTCCTATTTGGCACTTCCCCACCTTTGTGTATTACAACACAAGATGTCGTGATTACATGAAATCCATGTAAATATAAAAATTCCATAAAACCTTACCCGTGTATTGCCCATGTACCTCACCTTTGTCGTTTGAGCTTCTTTGCTTTTTATGCTCTTCAATGAGTTTGGCGAGACATTTATATTTCAATGAATCATCATCTGGCAAATGTCCTTACCTGCACATTTAGCAAAATTTTTCGAAAGTTATAAAACTATTACGTTTGAATTGTATTACTAAACTAAATGACTAACAAACTGAAATTTAAAAACTTGAAAGTTAAAAACCCATGGGTTGCTTTCTAGTAGCACTTAGTTTAATGTCATTAGCTTGATACCAAGAATGGCCTCCTAAGTGTCATAGAAATATCATCATCCATGTTATGATCCATAACCTCAAAATCCATGATGAATGTGAATCTACCCACTTTCATACGCACATTCAAGACTCTTCCTATTGTTGGTATCAACTTGCCATCAACTACTTGCAAATTTGTTATATCGAGATAATTGATCTTCAAATCGGCATGCAACTTGTCCATTATTGGCATGACATTGACTAAAGCTCTCGTATCATATAAGACATTTCTAAATCGACACCCATCAATGCTTATTGGTATACATATTTCTCCCTGATCTCTCTTCTTGATTGGTTGAAGTCTCAGTATGAACTTGAACTTCGGTTCCGGCTTCCTTGGAACATCCTTGATGCTATTGCCTTTCGGTGTTTCTTCTGAAGGTTTTTTATTTTTTTGCTTGGCTTTCCATTGTTTCTTCACTTTCTTATTATTTTTCAAGGCATTTTTTCTTTGTTGCCCGAATCCTTCGAGTTCATTACTTCCATTATGTTCTCATGCATGTCTTCATGATTTCTTATAGCCAAGTTGTTGACTTTTTCTGGCTTGCACATCACTTGCTCATGTCTTGGCTCACTCATTGCCATAATGCTCATCCTGTGAATAGCAGTAACGTTCTCTTTAGGATTTGTGCTCGTGTTGCTCAGATACTGTCATTCCTTCCTTGAATTGAAGGCAATGGCTAACTGACCAATCTGTCTGTCTAAGTTCTTGATGGATTTTGATATCTTATCATCCATTCTCTTCATGGCTTGCTTCACTCCTTCCATCTCTTTTTCTTGCTTCTCATGCGTTCTCTATTACTCATGTCCATGGCGTGCAAGAATTTCTCAATTAACTTCAATAAAGTCATTTTTGGCTTAGCCCTAGCTTTCCATGTTGGACTTACTGATCGATGTTTGTAGGTAACTTTAGTGTGTTATCAAGATTTCTATACGAGAAGTTAGGGTTTTTTAATCTTTGATAAAAACCTTTGAGGAGCCATTCCTCTCAATCTGAAGTTGTTTCCATAGGCTTGGTTGTTCATGAAGTTTATGTCTTCATATTTCATTCTTTGTTGCATGTCCATTTGGTTAAACATGAGAGCTTGGTGATTAATGAGTTGATGTATCGCCTACACTTGTGGACCTTGTTGTCCCATTAGAAGTTTCACCATTTAATTGCTTATGTTGGATAGTTATGTCATAATCACAACTTGCAAATCAACCTATATATGATCATTGGTTTACTCACTATGGAACGAGTATCGGCCATAGAGTTTTGAGACATAAAATTAAGGAAATCCAATGCTCCATCCTCATCCTTGTTTAGTAGAGAACCACCCACTAGGGCATCTACTGGTTTTCTCATCTTGTAGTTCATCGCATATTAGAAATCTTTGAGTTGTGCCCATTTCATGTATCCATGCCCTAGACATCTCCTCAGCATTACCTTGAATCTTTCCTAAGCCTCTTCAAGAGACTTGGAATCTTCTTGTTTGAATTGATTGATTCCTAGCTTTCTTTCACTGCCCTTCAGTAGGGGAAATAACTTTTCTAGAATTTTTTTACTAATTTTTGCCCATGAGGTCATACTCCCACCATTTAGTCGTTGTAACCATGATTTGGCTTTTCCACTAATGAGAATAGGAAAAGTCTCACCTTGATCACCTCCTTTGTAACTATGGTAATATGCACGCTATCACATTTCTCCAAGAAATTCTTTACATATGGAACTGGATCATCATTGACTAGCCCATTAAACAAGCTATTTTGCACCATGATGATTAGAGATGGTCCCAATTAAAATTTGGTAGTATTGGCTGGAAGCCTCATCATTCCCTTATAATCTCTTGAACTTCTAGTTTGAAGTAATCATAAAGACATTTGTGTCCCCACACTCTATCTTGCACTACCAGATCACCTTCAGGTTGGTTATTCTCTCGACCATGTTGTTGGTTTCTTGGTTGATCCTCATCCATCTTGATTCCTTTCTTTTTCTTTCCTTTATTGGTTCTGTCAATCTCAGGGTCATAAGGCACTAAGTCATTCTCTCATTTGCTACGCACGCACTAGTTCTCCCTTAAAAGAAAACACAAAAAATCAAGAGCACAAAGTCAAACTTGAAACTTAATCCTTTTATTTTTTTTCTTTTTGTTTTTATGAACTTGAAAGTAAATTGCTTAAAATAAAACTTCGCAACTTTTCAAACAAACTAAGTCTCAAGTGGCTACCAATCCCCGATAACGGTGCCAAAAACTTAATGTGCGTGTCGCAAGTATAACATCTTGCTTATAGTAAATATATTACCAACTTGTGTTGACTACGGATCTCGTCCTCAAGGAAATGTGTATGCACTCACTACGTACTTAGCTACAATTACTCTATTGCCAAGGAAATCCTTTTAATTGTTTTGATAACTAAACGTAACTAATCTATACTAACAAATCAATGTAAATTACTTAAACTCTTATATTAAGACTATCTTAGTTCACAACTTCACCTACTTAATAAAATACTATGCTTTTCATCTCACTTTATCATCTTCATTATATGTGTGCAATGCCTAATATATATATATATATATATATATATATATTTCCTTCAAACCCACTTTAACCCATCGTGACTAAAAAAATCTTAATGTGCAAAGTAGAACTCCACCTATCATTGTGAATAACTCCATATTGCTTTATTTTTCCAAATCTCTAGATTCACAACCAATTAAGCTTACTATTTGTGCCTACCTAATCAACAACTATTGCCCGATGTCGTATATTTTACAGTTATACCATCCATATCCAACTTAAAAGCTTTAATGTTCAAGATAACTTCTAAAACCTAATACCTGCAAACACGTGATCAAGATGTTCGTAGCATTACGCTCAGAATCAATACAAATTCTAATCATCACACTTTTATATTTCTATTCTATTCATGTTTATAGCATAACATTCACACCATAAGATCCATTGAAACTTAAGATTAATAGACTACTCACACTTTATTGAAAAAAACATGCACATAATGGTATTCATTGCAATCAGAGATATAATAAAATAGTTTCAATTAAATTTACAAAAACAATACCCGAATCACCACACATAAGCCTTTAATGTCTTCTCTCCACAAATTGTCTTAATACTTAAGAATAAAGTAAACCTATGCTAACTATTGCTAATGGTGGTTAATATCTTGTATGCCATATGTTTACCATGCTTTCTTATCTATTTATACTCCCTAATCACGTTTCAAAATAATTAGAAACCCTACTTTACAATTTAACATGAAATAAAACTCTACTTTCTATTTTTTCTCTTCTTGGTGCTGTCACTTAAGCTCCAGTGGTGTGTGTTCATTCCCATGGTGCCGCCACTGTGCCAGTCAATCTGTATGCATTTTCTATCTTCAATGGCCTTGGTGCTATCCGTTTGGCTCCCCGATGACATCCCTAGACCTTCACGATGTCGCCACTCCGTTGAGCTTCCTAATCAATTTTCTCCACTTCCTTGCACTCCCACGTCATTCATTGATGTCCCACATTGTGTCTTGATGTCCCATAGTGCTAACCTCTGTAGCCACGACGCCAAACCTCCTTAGGGGTGTTTTTGTTTTGTTTCTTCTCGAATTTGCTCATTTACTTCCTTTTTTATACATAATGTGTACATGTAAATGCATAAACACCATCAATTTGAGCTCATTTAGGGATATTTATATCAAATATACAACTTAACTAACCCTACATATAAGTCTAATTAATCATTTATCACTGTGGTAGTGCAGTCACTTAATACAAACGACGTGGATCACTTATAGACAACGTCAAGACATAAAAAAAGAAAGTTTTGGATTTCCCCTTCATTTGGAATTGTTATTTAGAGTCTTTAATTATACTTTTAGGAGTCTTAAGAGTATAAATAGGTATTAGAACATGGTGGGATCACCAACAACAATAACATACGAGAGAATTAGAAGAAATATCCATAGTTTAGATTAGTTTTGAGTATTAAGAAGGTTTTTTAACAGAGATACATTAAAGAATCCAATTGTGGTGGTTTGGTATTGTTCTCTAATTTAATTAAGTTTTATTTGATTTAATCTTCGATTGCAATGAATACTATGATTTATGTGTTTTTTATTATGATAAATGAGTACTCTATTTATCTTAGGAGTTGATAGATCCTATAGTATGAATACTATGTAAGGTTATGAATTGATTATAATGTTTTAAATGTGTAATGATCAGAATTTGTGTTTAATTCTATGCTTAATGCTATAAACATCTTGATCACATATTTATTGATTAGGGTTTAGAAGGTGCCATGGCCTTGGCGCTTTTAAGCCGAATATGAACAATACAACCATAAAACATAAAACATCGATAGATAGTTGTTGATTAGGGAGACATGGTGTCACGACCCAATATTCTAATCCTAGTTTATTCCTTAATCAGGATCATCAACCCATGACGTGGGACCCGAATCAAGATATGTGCACTGACCGAGGTATTTGGCTGAGATATATTTTAGTTTTGTTTTGGTGTATTCCTAGTGTATTTTATATGTGTAAACTACTAAGTCATCTTTACTTGTCAGTTATAGATGTTGAGACGTGAGCATGGATACACCTCAAGATGCATACTAGTAGGGGACTGGGGTAAAGAGTGATGTGATATGTCGTGATTTAAGTTAATGCAATTTAAAATAGCAAATTTAATGTGTCTATATTTGGATTTATATTAATGCGGCCTATGCTAAGAAAATTAAAACAACAAGCATTTATCTGCTTCATGGCGCCTGTTGTCAACATCTATATCTAACTTGGAGAAAATAAAGTATATTAGCAATGATAGTTTAGTGCATTGTAGGACCAAGATATAAGCCATTAGATGCCCTTAGAGATGAGTGTTTCTCATAAGATCAATGGCTACAAGTGAAGCACATCACCAAATAAATTGAATTGGTAGGTTTTTCTTGCAAATCATCTCAATTACTTACACGTAAAGGAAGTAAGAGAACGAGAAGAAGAGAATATGAGCTAAACTCGTTGGTTTTCTGGGAATTTAAGGAAATTAGAGGTTCAAAGCATCAGTTTCATGGAGTATCAAAAGCTAGGGATCATACTAAAAATCTAGGTATACATCCCTCTCTTTCTAGTTTAAAATTAGTTTTGGTTTTTGGTCATTTTCAAAAGGTAGATGTTTGAGTCTTTGAAATTGTTTTATATATTTGGATTCCTCATATCGAGCTAATAATTCAGCTATTAAGAAGTTCTTAATTTGTTTTTGAAATAAAAAAAAGTTACGAATTTTTGAGGGTGTAAAATAAAATTGGAAATTCTGCATGTAGTTGTTATGAACCAGTCTTTGTATTTTGGTAATAACTTCCTCATTTTGAATAGAAATTGACTCATTCTAGTGTCATTTTAACTAAAAGGAGAACAACTTTTGCCACTGAGACATTTTGAAACTCGAATGTTTTCATGTCTAAGAACCTTCTGCAACTTTGGTTATGAATTTGTAGTTTTTTGGTTCATAGTTTTGTTAATGTCATGTTGTTTTAACCATGACTCCCTCATTTCTTATTGGATTGAGCTCATCTATTAGTATAATATTCTAAAAATGTTTGTAGGCTTCAGTAAAAAAAAATCGTGAGTCTTGAAGCTATGGTTTATGAGAAATGAATTTTTCAAAGTTGTTAGCCAAAATCTAAAACTATTTTGAACAATTGTGGTAAGATTTTCATATTTCATTTGATTCTTATCGAAATTATGCAAGTCTTATAGTTATGGAAAGCTAAGACAAAGCTCCAAAAACTTCTATTTGGGCTATAATACAGAATTTTAACGTTTTGATAATTGAAATCGACTCACAAGCTGTTACACCAAAAACTATCTCTATTTTAATAAAGTAGATTTAGACATAAACAAATTATTAATGGGGTTGATTTTAAAAAATTAGAATTTGCAACCACTTAAACCAACTTTAATAGATTTTACAAGTCCTAAAACACCCTAATTAACCTTAGAAGCTTATATGAGAGTTTTGGGAATTCGGGTACTCATTATGGGGGTGTCGAGAGGCCAGATTAGCATAGGAACATTGCATTCCATGTAAGTAAATCTATGGTGGTTATTTTCTACATTTCATTTCCATTTGTCTACTGTTGTATAGTCTATTGGACTTGATATGCCTTTGAAATCTGATATCATGACTTGTGATTCAATTGAACTTACTAGGTGAGCTACGTTGTCATGATATTATTCGTTGAATTGATTCGCCAATTCCATTCTTGTCCATTCTATTTATTGTCCATTTTTTGTTTGGGTTATGAGTTAACTATCACGCTATTAGGAAAGAAGTGTTATTGAATTGGTTATGGATATGTGATTCGACTTGTGTTATTCCAAGCAAGTGTCAAACATTGTAATCTATGTCGTATCTTCTTTGGAAATGTAAATTAGTCCTAGTATCTTGGTTCCATTGCACTATATTTAGATGAGCGACACATGAGGTTAGAGTCCTTGAGGATGTTGTCACTCGCCACTATTATGGTGTGACACACAGTGTAAGATTCCCTAGAGTTTTCGACAAAAGAATACTAGAGAGATGTTATAATACGCACGTCTTTTAAAGTGGCATTAAAGGCCGATAAGACGTAGCTTACGATCGACTGGATCTAGATCATCACTACTTAGTCTTGTGTCAGTTTTATTTGCTTAACTATGATATTTCCTAGCATATTTCAATTTCAACAATTTTTCACTATCTTTATGCTTTCAAATGTCCTTTTTATATTTGAAAATGTGGATAAGAATCTCCAGATGTTACTTTATATTTTACTATACCCACCATCCTTTTTATGATGATGGGTGCAGATCCATCGACTACCTTTGAGGCTGTGTTGTATTTCCATAATTAACTTTATAGGTTTTTGATGTTTTGTTATATTACATACTTTATGTCATTCAAACACTTTTAGTTTGTGCATATATATATATATGGGCCAAGCGTTAGTTCCCTGACCTAACACATGTTTATTACATTGATTGCCATTTTGATATGTACATACATGTAATCGTGTCTTCTAGGTTTTCCATACTTAAGATTTGTGATGATTGTTTCTGCTAAACTAGTAAGATTTATGTTATTTTAATAACTATTGTAAGATTTTAATTAACTCATAAATTCGCTAATAATGAAAGTTTTGTAATGTTTATCTTGTATTTGATAATCGAGGATAATAGGACAAAATGCTGACTAATATTTTGTTAAGTCCTACGTGGCTGAAATTAAGGCTTAATGAGTCTGAAGATTTTATACTTATTGCTTTTTGAGACTTACGTTATCCACACCGATAGGTGGAGTTCTAGTTTACATATTAAGATATTTTTCACCAAGACAGTAGGTTGAAATAAAAATTAAAGAAATATGTCTATTCTAATTATGTATTGCACACACATAAGAAAGATGAAGGAATTTGGATACGGGAAACATAGTAATTCATTTCCCAGATTAAGTTATGAACTAAACATTTTCTCAATATAAGAATATAAATTAATTTACATTATTTTTATAGAATAGATTAGTTTTAGTATAAATCAAACAAAAGAGACCTTAATAATATGGTGAACTTGACTAAGTAATTGTGGTCATATACACATTTCCTAGAGGAACGATATCCTTAATCAACCTTTGTAGGTCACATTATTACTACAATTGTACCCTTATAATTATGGTCACGATCAAAAGTCGATCTTATCTTACGATCAAAAGTCGATCTTATCTTGGGATCCCTAAATTTTAATCATTAACATATCGTTTGTTATCTTTCCTTAAATAGTCTAGTTTGGTAGTCCAAGTTCTTACAACAACGTTTACTTATACCGAGAAATTCCCAATTACTTTCCACAAGCAATTTTCATGATTTCTCGTAACTTCACAACTTCGATTATAAATTTTAAGTTCCTGAATAGAGTATCCCCATTGTGAATCGTACGGATATGAAAAGCTATCGTAGTAAGTGTTTTCTCTTTTGAGTTTATAATCTTTTATACCACCTATTTACTTATTCATTTTCCCAGAGGTTGATCCTATCTTAGGATCCACAATTTTAAATATTCAATCATTATTGACTTAGTTTAGGTGGCATTAGTTACATTATTTATTTCTCGACATTATTTTTATTTAACTATCTAATCACGTGTCGTGCATATCGAATGTAACCTATAAAAGGCTACCAATCCTACTAGAATGTAGTAAAGGCAAACACGTGGTCGAATACACGGGATTCATTTAAACTGAGCTCAACAAAAAGAAATATAAATCTAGGGGTTTTTAAAAGATTTTTATACCAAAATTCTACTAAACAAGAAAGTAAATAAATGAAACTCAAAAATAGTAAAGCATACATAAGTCTAGGAATCCATAATCTAGCCCTATGCCGCTTCCATGTCTTGCATCGTCAGTTTTGAAAGAAGGAATTCATAATCTAGCCATATGTCGCTTCCATGTCTTGCATCGTCAGTTTTGAAAGATGGGTTTAAAATAGTTTCCCTAGATAGGCTATGGTTTTTGGGGTCACCGATACACTAGTCCCCTATTTTCGATAGATAGGGCAACCGCTCTCTAAATACTTCTCTTACTCCATCGTACAACTTTGGGCAACCACTCTCAAGATTTAGCATGTGAGCAACATTAAAAGCTCTGTGAAAACACCTACCCCTAGATAACCTTAGGCGATTGCTATCAAGATTTAGCCTAGTTCTCAATGCTATTGATGTACAATAACAAGTGTGCCTCATTTCTTATTCTAGGTGATTGTCACTTCTCAACTCGATTGGTATCACAGACTCAACCTGATTGTAGTAAGTCAATGAATTTAAGCCTAGAGATTTGCAATGAAATTATAAACCGTGAACTACCACTGAGACATCCTTAAAAACCATAACATAAAGATAAAGAACTAAAACAAAACATTATTATTAAAGAAAACCTTAACAAGACATGAAAATGAACCTACTATTGGCTAAATAGCTTCATCCCTGACCTAGGTATTAAAGAACCTAACTGGACATGGCTACTCTACCTTGCTTTACTCCTAAATCACTTTGAATTACAATGTGTTTTTGTCCATAGCGGTCCCTCCTTAATATAAATGAGCGTGGGTGCAAGAATATAACCTTCTAAAAATTGGATAACTTCTATTCTGCGAATATGGAGTCGTCGGTCACGAGTGATTACTAAGTGACAAAGCCTGATGGCGCCGTGTCACATTATAGAAGTCTTGGACAACAAGTTACTCTAGAATTTCTAATATTGGTCCTTGCGCCATGAGTGGCCTCATTTGTTGTAAATCTAATGTTATTTGTTCATTTTTGATGTCATTCCTTGTTCTGCCTTGACTCCCTGCTTGGCGATGTGGCTTTCCGTCAGTTCATCTGGGGCGTGAAGCCTGCCGATTTTTATCAAGCCTTGACTTCTTTCTCAGATTTGTCTAATTCAGACACAAACACTCAAATACCTTTTAAGTCTCCAAAGTAAATAGAGCCATAAAACACAACTTTAGACTTGATTTACAAAGCAAAACACCTATGAAAGAGTGCATAAATAATGACTCATCACTATCCCCTAACAATCAAGTTAGATTCCACTTTGACTCTTTAGTCATGAATACACCCTTTAAACTATACAAATTTAGACTCATATAAAGCTTTTAGTTTGGATGCATTCATTAATTTCTCAACTATGATATTTCCATTGCATACCTCACATTCATTTCAAAAATGATTTATCAAATTTTGGTATTCCCAAATCTTATGAGTTAACTCACTTATAGTTAAGTTAGAACAATTTATCTTTATCTCAATTGATTTTAATTTGTATTATTTTAACCTCATGTCCTGGGTCCTTTGAACATTTACACATTTTTACCTAGCAACGCGATCATTTCACGTGACAACCTCTCAATAAATAGTCCTGCACTTGGAGTCCCCTAGTTTTTATAACTCGACTATCTTCAAATGTACTGCACGACAATTACTAAATTGTGCACCATTAAGTTGTAATCGCTAGTTTTGCTAATTGAGATATTATGATGTATTCTTTAACTTCTCATTCGCTATCCCGTATGCCATGTACTTACCTTTCTAGTTAACCCTCAATTTGTGATCCTCAATTTCTATTCTCATCCCATCGATAACGGATTTAAACTTAACTTTAATTTGTACAGGATCGATCAAGACTCGAGAAACATGATTCAGTCCCCGAGAAGTCAATTCTAAATTGATTTTTTTAGGAAAATGGATTGCACGTATGTTTCCTATTTTGAGTCAAGTTTTCAAGTTTAGCTTCCTAGCCACCTTACTTGATTTTATTTTTTAAAACCAAGGTTCAGTGGCAACCTTTCTAGAATCAATAAATTATTTTTAAACAAGGTATCATGAGATTTAGCTGTTTATTTGAATTTCAAGAGTTTGAGTTACTTCTCAAAGTGCGACCACGTCTCTACTTTCATTTACGTACATAGCATGGCAACTCACAACCCTTACAGGTTTCATTATTCTTATTTAAACCTTTTATTTGCTACACTACCATTAAGTATAGAAGTATCACACCACATTGTTGGGGCATGTGCCCTAGGTCAATCCATTAATTGTCTTTATGAATACTTTTAGTTAATAAAATAAAGGATTTCATTTGATGTTTATTATAATTAATTTGCATGTTTACATTATAATTAGATCCATGGGTATTTACAGAAATATCCTAAATGTCAATAGTCGATCATTATACTGGGAACTATAATGAATTAAGACTAGTTTGAGTCTTGATTGATGATCATACGATGATTATACGTATAGGGATACGAATCAAGATCACGAGTACTTGTTAGGGAATAAAGTATTGTACCGACCCGCTATGAGAACATCACATGGATTAAGTCATAGTTGTTTCTCATGATAAGTATATTTTTTCAGTCCTCTGCCTTGAGATTACGAGAGACTTCAACATTAGGAACACAGTGATTTGACACAATAAAACGTTGTTTTTAACCGGACGATTATAAAGGTCGTGATTGGTTATTGTGTGAGCAATGTGATGAAGTTGTGTAATCGAGATAGAATTTGTCCCTCTCATATAAAGAGAGATATCCAGTGGATCCCTCGATGTGTTAGACTGTTAAAAGGCCTAGTCTAAGTGAATTGATATTAATCAATGTCACTTGGATGTTTTCAGTCTACCTAGAGATCGAGACTAGTACAATTGAACATGTTAGATGACAAATCCATGCCTTATGTTTGATCAAAAGGATATCGTGAGACAAAAGGATGTTATATACACTATTGATTAGGTTGTATTGATTTGATATTTGTACAACTTGGATAGTCATAATGTCTTGCTAGAGGCCGCTTATGACTTGTATACACTGCCAACGTTGTATAAGCCTATTGGGTCGCACACTAAGAATGGTTTTGCGAGATTTTAAGATGGTTCAGAAAAATGAATTTTATATGATAAAATTCATGACAGAAACGTCCTAGTGGTGAATTACACTTATACTTCTTTAAGTAGGGGTATATGTGTAATTTACTTAACCGTCTATATACAAGGGTTGTATAAATAGACGCTGTAAGTTAGAATACATGTATGAAAGATTAAGGGCCGAAACTTTATTTTCATTTCAGAAATGAATTAGGGTTTTCTGGTACGCTCTCGATCGTTTTGGAGATAAACAAAAAGGTTTGGTAGTCTCTCGAAGCTAGCACTTTGAATCTCGGCCACAGTTCGTGTATGGACTACTGGTAGAGGGCGTTCGTCGTTGGCAGTTCCTTAGAGATCGATCAACCTTCAGAAAGGTTTATTGCGACTGAGGTATGATTAAGTTTTCATGGTTTGAAACATTTTTAATGGAATTAGATTCGGATCCTATTGGGGTTTTTGTCAAAATTGTTTTGTAATTTTCGCTGAGTATGAACCCCAAAAATCCAACAGTGGTATCAGAGCCATCGAGTTCAGTTCCATTAAATTCATTGCATGTTTTCTTCTGATATATACAAGATATATGATTGAAAGCATGTTAATAGTTGATGTATATGTGATATACATAAGTTTTCTGTGAGATTTATTATCACGTTTTGTGTTTATGATACATATATTCGTGATTTAATTGAAATCAATTTCGTACATGCTAGTAACCATATTTAGGTTACATTATTTTAAGTTTCTTAAATTGTATAAGTCTTAATATTAATTCGAAACTAATATGATTAGGTTCGATTGGGATAGTAGTTCATGATTCAATTACATGTTTGTTATTATTTGGATGAGGACCGAAATTGCAAATAATTATTTTTCAAAATTATTTATTTATCTCGTTATATCTATTATGTTATGAAATTTCTATTTGATAAGAGATAGATAACAAATTAGATTATGAGATATTAGCAAAATCGGTTTCGTTATCCCTATTGGATAGGAGATAAATATCGAGAATTTTGTTATTGGTGATATGCTAGGATTCAAATATCTTAAGTCCTAAGTGGATTAGGATAAGATGATTAGTTAGATGTGGGCCCGGGTTAATTAAAATATTTTAATTGACTTAATTTTAGATAAATTAAGGGGTTAATTTGGGATAATAAAATCAGCATAAAAATATGATTTTTTATAACGAATTTTAATTTTCAGAATTTTAATTTTCGTTGCCCCCAGTTCCCCTGTCCGCTGACCGGTCAACGGAACCACCACCTGCTGTCTAACTAAACCTAGTGCACGAAAAATCTTTCATTACTGAACACTATAAAAATTTCCAAATTTTTTAGTGATTGAACAAATCAATAAAATATATGATATTTCATTGTTTATATGAAATCACTAAAACTGAATAAAATCTCTCTATTAAATTTTAAGTCTTGTGCCATCCATTTTAAACACTTGGCAAAGCCTCGATCACACTAATATAGTTTCAGCCATAGCTGGGTGTATTTTGTTATCTTGGTGAGACAAGTTGGGTAAGAGTTACCTAAATGTTTACAATGGTTTGACTTAATAAAGCTATCAAAATAGTTTTGAGCTTTAGCCACATGATGAGATAAAAAACATGCTAAGACATAAGATGTCCCGTATCTCATAAAAGTATCTAAAATTACATAAGATGTAATTGGTAACTGTTACCTACCTAAATAATCTAGTAATGTGCATCATGCCATAGCTGTCATAGATCTAGGTGAAATATGGATTTTAGTCCCCTAAATAAACAATATATTTTAGGAGGGTTGCTAATTTAGTGGGAGTCTATTCCTCTATACTAAAATAAACTTTTCATAATCTTTATTGTAGATCAATGGCCTCTTCAAGTAACAATAATCCCCTGTCACTGCGATCCATCCTTGAAAAGGATAAGCTATTTGGGACTAACTTTCTTGACTGGTTCAGAAACTTAAGAATCGTTCTCAAACATGAACGCAAGTTGTTTGTCCTGGATGTTCCAATCCATGAGGAACCACCAGCCAATGCTACAAAAGCTGTGAAGGATGCGCATAATAAGCATGTCAAAGTTTCTACTGATGTTGCATGTATTATTCTGGCAACTATGGTTCCTAAACTTTAGAAGGACATGGAGCTAATGGAAGCCTACGACATGGTTGTAACGCTGAAGGAAATGTCCCAACAATAAGCTAGGTAAGAAAGGCTCGAGACAGTCAAGAACCTACATTCTTGCAAGATGATTGAGGGTGCGTCAGTTAGCCTCATGTCTTGAAGATGAAGGGCTATGTTGACCAGCTTGATAGACTTAGATTTCCTATAAGCTAAGAGTTGGCTACGAATTTGATCCTGAATTCATTACTAGAGAGTTACTCACAATTTGTGATGAACTACAATATGAATAATATGGAGAAATCAATTTTAGAGTTCCATTTGATGCTACAAACTACTGAACAAAATATCAAGAAACCCTCTAGTAATGTGTTGATGGTCCAAAAGGGAAAGGGAATGAAGAAGAAAGGCAAAGGCAAGGCTAAAGTTGCCAAGGCTGCTGCTGCACCTTTCGCAAAGCCTGTGGAACAAGTCACGCCCCAACCTGTTCCTGCTTCAAAAAACCTAAAAGAAAAGGAAGGAAATTGTCATTTCTACCATGCACCTGGACATTGGTTCAGAAATTGCAAACTCTATCTGGAAGACCTAAAAAAGAAAAAGGGTAGTGCGACTACCACTACAGGTATTTATGTTATTGAAATTAATTTATCTACTAGTGATTCCTGGGTATTAGATACCGGATGTGGATCTCATATTTTTATAAATGTGCAGGGACTCACTAGAAGTAGAAAGTTGAAGAAAAAAGAAGTCATCCTCCACGTAGGGAATGAAGCAAGAGCTGCTGCCCTGGTTGTTAGATCATATGACTTAGTCTTACCTAGTGGACTTATTTTAATTTTAAATAATTGTTATTTTGTGTCTGCCTTAAGCAGAAACATCATTTTTGTTTCACGTTTGGATATGGACGGTTTTGATTTTATTATTGCAAATAATAGATGTTCCATTTCTCGTAAAGGCATATTTTATGCGAATGCTGATTTATGTGATGGTCTTTATATTCTAAGCATGAAAAGTTCCACAGATACTCCAATTTTTAACATAAATACAAAAAGACTCAATTCAAATGATTTGAATCAAACATATCTTTGACATTGTCGTCTCGGCCACACATAAATGAGAAACGCATATCGAAGCTCCATAAAGTTGGACTTCTAGATTCATTTGATTTAGAAACATATGAAATGTGCGTATCTTGTTTACTAGGCAAGATGACTAAAAGTCCTTTTACTAGACACAGTGAAAGGGCAAGTGATTTATTGGGTCTAATACATACTGATGTATGCGGTCCTATAAACACAATGACTAGAGGAGGTTATCAGTACTTCATTACATTTACTGATGATTTCATTAGATATGGTTATGTATATCTTATGAAACATAAAACTAAATCATTTGAGATGTTTTGAACGTTTCAAATTGAAGTGCAGAATCAACTTAGTAAAACTATCACAACACTTCGATCAGATTGAGGTAGTGAATATTTGAGCCAAGAATTTGATGATCATCTTAGAAATTGTGGGATTATCTGCCAATTGACTCCACCAACAACTCCACAATGGAATGGAGTTTCTAAAAGAAGAAATTGAACCTTATTAGATATGGTTCGATCTATGATGAGTCATGCAGATATTCCATTATCTTTTTGGGGTTGTGCATTACAAACTGCATCTTTCACTCTAAATCGAGTTTTTGTTAGTCGTGATGTGTTACTTATGGATCAAAATGAGCCGACCACTTATCAAGAGGCTATGTTTGGACCAGACTCAGATAAATGGCTAAGTGCCATGAACTTTGAGATGCAATCCATGTATGATAACCAAGTTTGGAACTTGGTTGACTTACCTGAAAGTGGTAAGACCATTGGATGTAAATGGGGTTTCAAGAAGAAAATTGACATGGATGGCAAAGTGCATACTTTTAAAGCAAGACTTGTAGCAAAAGGTTTCAGGCAGACTCAAGGTGTTGATTACGATGAAACTTTTTCGCTAGTAGCCATGCTTAAATCCATAAGAATTTTAATTCCCATTGTTGCATATTATGACTATGAGATATGGCAAATGGATGTAAGAAAACATTTCTTAATGGAAAGCTGCTCGAGGATGTGTATATGACACAACCTGAAGGTTTTGTACATCCTAAGAATTCTAGGAAGGTATGCAAGCTTCAAAGGTCCATTTATGGATTAAAGCAAACTTCTCAAAGTTGGAATCTTCGTTTTGATGAAGCAATCAAGGATTTTGGTTTTATTTAGAACAAAGATGAGCCTTATGTATACAAGAAGGTCAGTGGGAGTGTAGTTGTTTTTCTGGTACTGTATGTTGATGATATATTACTCATTGGAAATGCCAACCCAACATTGCAGAATGTCGAGTCTTGTTAGGGAAGTGTTTCTCAATGAAAGACTTAGGAGATGTAGCCTATATCCTAGGGATAAGGATCTATAGGGATAGATCAAGAGGCTAATCGGTCTAAGTCAGAGTACTTACATAGACAAGGTGTTGAATAGGTTCAGTTTGCAAGACTCTAAAAAGAGATTGTTGCTAATGCCTCATGGCATAAGTCTTAGCAAGATTCAATGTCCTAAGCCAAATGATGAGCGAGACCATATGTATAAGATTCCATTTGCATATGCTATTGGATATATCATGTATGCCACGTTGTGCACTCGACCTGATGTATCATAGTCTTTGAGCACTATTAGCATATATCAGTCAAATCCTGGTGAGAGTCACTGGATAGCAGTAAAGAACATCCTTAAGTATTTAAGAAGGACTAAGGAAATGTTCTTGGTCTATTGAGGTTTTGAAAATGATTTCGTTGTAAATGGTTACACAGATGCAAGTTTTCAAACTAATATAGATGATTTTATATCGCAGTCTGGATATGTGTTTACTTTGAATGGGGGTGCAGTAAGCTGGAAAAGTTCAAAGCAAGAGATCGTGTGGTAGATTCTACAAATGTAGTTTGAGTATATTGCAGCGTCCGATGTAGCAAAGGAGGCAGTTTGAATCAAAAAGTTCATTTCTGAACTAGGTGTGGTTCCAAGTATTGCTAACCCTGTTTGTTTGTATTATGACAATAACAGGGCAATAGCACAGGCCAAGGAACCTATATCACACCACAGATCCAAACATATACTCAGGCGTTTTCATCTCATCATAGAAATTATTGAAAGGGGAGCGTGAATATTTGCAGAGTACCTACTGAAGACAACATTGCGGATCCATTGACAAAAACTCTTCCACAAGAAAAACATGATGGTCATGTTAGATCATTAGGCATTAGATGCATGTATGATTGGCCCTAGTACAAGTGGGAGATGTTGGGGCATGTGCCCTAGGTCAATCCATTAACTGTCTTTATGAATACTTGTAGTTAATAAAATAGGGGATTTCATTTGTTGTTTATTATAATTAATTTGCATGTTTAGATTATGATAAGATCCATGGGTATTTACGGAAATATCCTAAATGTCCATAGTCGATCATTATAATGGGAACTATAGTGAATTAAGACTAGTGTGAGTCTTGATTGATGATCATATGATGATTATATTATAGGGATATGAATCAAGATCACGAGTACTTGTTAGGGAACAAGGTACTGGACCGACCCGCTATAAGAACATCACATGGATTACGTCATAGTTTTTTCTCATGATAGGTATATTTTTTAGTCCTCTGACTTTAGATTACTAAAGACTTCAACATTAGGAACATAGTGATTTGACACAATCAAATGTTGTCTTTAACCGGACGATTATAAAAGTTGTGATTGGTTACTGTGTGAGCAATGTGATGAAGTTGTGTAATCGAGATATAATTCTTCCCTCTCATATAAAGAGAGATATCCAGTGGACTCCTCGATGTGTTAGACTATTAAAAGGCCTAGTCTAAGTGAATTGATATTGATCATTGTCACTTGGATGTTTTCAATCTATCTAGAGATCGAGACTAGTACAATTGAATATGTCGGATGACAATTCCATGCCTTATGTTTGATCAAAATGATATCGCGTGACAAAAGGATGTTATATACACTATTCATTAGGTTGTATCGATTTGATATTCGTACAACTTGGGTAGTCATAATGTCTTGCTAGAGGCCGCTTATGACTTGTATACCAAAATGTGTTTTGGTACATGCCAACGTTGTATAAGCCTATTGGGTCGCACACTAAGAATGGTTTTGCGAGATTTTAAGATGGTTCAGAAAAATGAGTTTTATATGATAAAATTCATGAAAGAAACGTCCCTATGGTGTATTACACTTATACTTCTTTAAGTATGAGTATATGTGTAATTTACTTAACCGTCTATATACAAGGGTTGTATAAATAGACGTTTTAAGTTAGAACATACGTATGAAAGATTAAGGGCCGAAACTTTTTTTTCATTTCAGAAATGGATTATGGTTTTCTGGTACACTCTCGATCGTTTTGGAGATAAACAAAAAGGTTTGGTATTCTCTCGAAGCTAGCACTTTGAATCTCGGTCGTCGTTCGTGTGTGGACTGCTGGTAGAGGGCGTTCATCGTTGGCAACGCCTTAGAGATCGATCAACCTTCAGAAAGTTATATTCCGACCGAGGTATGATTAAGTTTTAATGGTTTAAACATTTTTAATGTGATTGAATTCAGATTCTGTTGGGGTTTTAGTCAATTTTTTTTTGTAATTTTCGCTACGTATGAACCCCAAAAACCCGACACACATAGTTTCCAATCGAAGCTTATTCATTATTGCAGGAGCCATTGCACACATCCTTGATGCGCATGTGGAATCTCCCAATGAGTTCCCCTCAATTTCCTTGTGTTGTTCATTGTCATCTCTCCTACCATCTCGTGGAACTAAAGTTACTCATCCACTCATGAAAATCGTTGAAGACAATTAAACTAAAGAGGGAAACAATTCACCAAATATATAAGGATATATTATATATACAAGGTAGCAAATAATCATTATATATGTGGGAGACGGTGGCCAATTTACCCATAACTGCAACGGTTGATATCTATTTGACTTTTGAGTCAATCGACTCAGTTCAAAATCGTACGATTCATTCGCAAGTTCTTGATGAACGTGACGGCACGCCAGACGCATCCTTAATGATGGAAAGCCTGCATATGCAATCCCCACAGGGTGACGTCGTGGAAGGGGGTTCGTTACTCAATTACATGAAGATATTAATGCCTATAATGACGATGAAGATAACGACGACGCCAATAATGAAACTGATGAGGACATACGTCCCAACGAAGAAGCGCCAGCAGCTGTCGTTTGGGATGACGTTAATGTTTGCACGGATGATCCAAGATATGAACCTCTGGGTGCGGAGAATGTCGAAGATGATGAGTAATTTGCTATCGATGAAGAGATTTTGTTAGAGGAAGCTAGTGATGATGAAGTTCGCCAACCAATACCGGGATATAACGAAATCGATTTGGAGGTGGCTAATTCAACTGTGACCAAACATTCCCATAAGCAAACTCGGGGGGACATGTCTAACTTCGATTTAGAGATAGGGATGTACGTTGACAATAAAAAAGACTTACAACATGCCGTTAAAGTGTGGCATGTTAATAGACATTGTCAATTCCATGTGATGGAATCGACTAAAACTACGTGGGCGATTAAGTGCAGAAGTGCACAACACGGGTGTATGTGGCTTATTCGTGCTTGTTTGCGAAAGAAAACACTATTATGGGAGATAACACAGTTAGACGTACCGCACACGTGTATTAATCCCGCGTAGAATGCGGTCATGCCCAACTTGACACTAACATGAATGCGCGAGAGATCAAAAGCGTCGTCAAGAGCGATCAAGGTATCACGATCAAAGCATTAGTAGAAATAATTAAGGGAAAATACGGACACGAAGTCAGCTACAAGCGAATATGGGATGCCAAAAGGAAAGCGATTGCATGGGCTTTTGGAGATTGGGATGAATCGTATGCTCAATTACCAAGATGGTTGGCAGCTGTGAGGAGTAAGAGTACGGGGACAAGAATCGAGTAGTCACATAGACAATGGCATGCTGATGAAATAAGAACTGCGTCTCCTTAATTTCGTCGTGTGTTTTTTGCATTTGAAGCTTCAATACATGTTTTCAAGTTTTGCACGCCTCTGCTTCAGATTGACGCGACATTCCTATATGGCAAATACAGTGGGAAGCTAATGATTGCGATCTCTGTTGATGAAAATGGACACATATTACCAGTTGCATTTGCCGTTGCAGAAATCGAATCAACTTATTCGTGGGGGTGGTTTTTGCGGATGTTGCGCAAACACGTGACAGATAGAGAAGGCATTTACGTTATTTCTGATCGTCACCCTGGCATTTTGGAGGCAGTCAACACCTCAAGCAATGGCTTTTGTCCCCCTAAAGGGTACCACCGTTATTGCTTGCGACACTTGCTTAGTAATTTCGGCACCCGGTTCAAAAATGACCCCTTGAAAGTACTCATTGGTCGAGCAGATGTTCAACATCAAGAACGGAAATTTAATGCATGCATGGAGCGTTTTACATACTTATCATCACAAACGCCTCAATGTCTGCAATATGTCAATGCCATCCCCAAAGAACTTTGGACTCAATCGCACGACAGACGCATGCGGTACAGATGGATGAATTCAAATGGTGTTGGTATGTACGAAATACAATTTATGTTTTGCACTCGAATACATAAAGTTATCGTCGAAATCAATATTACTTACTCAAATCTCATCGTCAATTGCAGAGTGTTTTAACGGTGTGTTGAAGGGGGCTCGATTCTTGCCAATAACAGCATTGGCTCATATGATATACTACAGATTGGTGACATACCACGATCAACGCAACCAGGAAATCAATGAAGCAATCTCAAACAGACAATCGTACATGAAATATGTCATGGACAAAGTAACGGAAAATGAAAAACCCGCAAGGAGGCATCACGTCATGTTGATCGATCGAGACATTGGTGAGTTCGAAGTGCAGACTAGAAGACATGGAGATCGCATGCATAAAGGCAACAACACCCAAGTCGTGATCTTAAATGACCAGGTGTGCAGTTGTAATAAATGACAGTCGTTTGGTTTCCCTTGCTCACACGTGTTAGCTGCATGTGCGTTTATTCGAGTGAGCTACGCGCAGTTCATTGAGCCATACTATAGGATAGATATGTACGCACAATGCTACTCCTACAATTTCAAGGCCATCCCAGATGAGAAGTATTGGCCGACTTTTGGGACGAAGATCATACCTGACCTAAAGTGTAGACGTGGCCGAGGGAGACCTAAGGGATCGCGAAGACATAACGAGATGGATATTCCTAATGTACGAAGGCCTTTGCGATGTGGGATATGTCATCAAGAAAGACATAGAAGAACAACGTGTCCAAATAAAGACCGTGAACGAGTCCCAACTAGGAAGAATCGGTGTGGTATTTGTCGTTCAGAGGGACATAACAAAAAAATTGTCCAATCAGACCTCAACCATCCAATGAAAACTTATAGTCAATTTTGTATAATGTGTGAAATAACTTAAGTTCGTACCTATGTTGCTTTTGAGCATTTACGCATTTGTTTTGGTGTGAACATTTATTAATTACTTATCGTTTAGTTTCGTACAACACTCTAATTCTTTTTATAACATTCATTTGTAGTTGTACAACAATGGATCCAGGTCCTTCAGATCCATCACTTTTGCAACTCCAATCTACACACAGATCATCGCGAACCTGGAGGGGCGAGGTAAATTATTTTACATTAATACATCAAATTTACAGTAATAATGTATCAAATAAAATACATTAATACATTATTAATTATAAGGTGTACGAAACAATGCGCGTACGTCGAAGACTTGGGGTCGTTAATCGAACGGTGCAGTATCATTCGAGGATGATCCCATATCTTCGTTCCAGTGGGTTCTATGGGATTTCTCGGGTAGCATTTTTCAGCCTTGATCGGGCTTTGATAAATGCATTCGTAGAGAGATGGCGCCCTGAGACGCATATATTTCACATGCATTGTGGGAAGTGCAAAATTACACTTCAGGACGTGCATGTACAACTTGGATTACCTATCGAAGGTATGTCTGTGACGGGAACGACAGATACAGATTATGTTGATGTCTGCGAGAGGCTACTTGGTCGAACTCCTGTTGGAGATGACGTTGTTGGGTGTAAACTTAAAGTCGATTGGCTTGAGCGTAATGTACCAGCTATAAATGATGATAGCGATGAGGAGTCGGTGCAACGTTATATTCGATCGTACATCCTACAACTTATCGGTGGTTGTCTTTTTGCCGACAAGTCCAATCGATTCGTACATTTGATGTTCCTACCATTGCTGGAGGATTTCCACGTAGCAGGACAATATAGTTGGGGGAGTGCATGTTTGGCTTATTTGTACAGGTAGTTATGTCGCAAATCTAGCGCAGGGGCACATGAGGTTGCAAGCGCGTCAATTCTTGTACAACTGTGGGCATGAGATAGATTTCCATTCATAGCACCGCGGCGCCTGTGTGTTTCTAGAGTTCAGCCGCGAACGGTGGATGGAGAACATATGCTTATGGATGTTCCACTAGGACACAGGTAATACAAATATTTTCATTAATTTGCTAAAAAATCTTGTCCAACGTCATTTATCTTCGCTTATTGTTTTCTACACAGATGGCTCGATGCATTTTCGGTTACACAAAGTGCGACGCACGTCGTATCGGCTTACCGTGATGCACTCGACTCGCAAAGGCATGAGGCCGATGTGGTATGGCAACCATATACTGAAGTGATGGGGTCTCTTCCTGATCACTGCACCAACGGTCACGGTAGTTGGCTTTCGACGTGTCCCCTTATTTGTTTCCACATAGTCGAGTGACATCGACCAGAAAGCGTTATGAGACAATTCATGGTACAAGTGGTGCCACCAAATTGTTCTTATGATGCCCAACTGCACCGCCTCGAATTGCGTGGACATCATCAAGAAAATTAGGTGACTTTTCACTCAAGTTATGTACACATGTGGGAAAATCGCGGGGACACCATTGCCACAGCGGCACATAATGAAGGGCACGATCATCAAGACTACATGATGTGGTATCGTTCGGTCACTAGGAGATTCATTGGACACGATGGGGCTTTACGTGACTACTTGGTAATCTTCTTACTCTTACTTTTCCTCGAACAACTAATATCTTATATTGCGTGTTTTGAGCTCATGTTTTTATATCAGTGTAACTTGCTGCATCGACTGGGGCGAGTGTTTATTGACAATGGGTACGAGCAAGGTCTTGCTGCGCTTGATGAGGGGATCAAAATTTTAGACGAAGATGAAAGGCAAAGGTCAACTCTTTCGCATGACGGAATTGACGTCGAACAAGACAAAAATGAGGATAATGAACAAGAAAATGAAGAAGAAGATCAGGGTGAAGCAAACAGAAAGGTGAGAAGAAGACGAACACGATCAGAGACTGTGCGGGAACGCACCAGACATCCTCGTCCACCACGTCTACCTACTCATACTGACATTGCTGCAGAGAGTAGCAGACGTTCTCCTCCAGCACGTTCATCTCGTCCGAGAGCGCGTAGAACAAAGATCGTTGGCGAGAGTAGCCAACAATCATCCCCACCAACTCATTCTTCTCATGGGTACATTCATGCATCGTCCACAATGCAACCAGAACCTTAAATGTTTGTACCCAGGCCGCCGAGCGTGAATCTTCCTCCTTACCGTATTGATCCTTACGCACCCTGGCCGTCGTCTTCATATGTGGACCATGGGATGCCTACACATCAAATGTATCCGTCACTGCCTCAATACATGCCGAGTATGCCGGAGTCCATATACTCCACCATGTTACAATTACAATATGTCATATAGTGGAGATGGCTCATTCATGAACTTGTTGACCATGCCGCAGCCTCATGTTCCATTCCCCCAACCGCATACAGGAAGCCAGTATTTTGGGATGGTTCCACCTCCTATTTTTGGGAGCATCAGTAGCATAGGTGAGTCGAGTGAAGCACCAGAGGAAGAGCATCAATCTACTCGACGTCATTCAATGCAAGACCAGAAACCTCAACAACCTCAATCGGATGTACAAACACATCGTCCAACTAGACATAGAGTACGTCTGGTTTGCAACACCGAGCAACAACGTCAACGTAACCGTCGTAATAGACCTGCATGATGAGTTTTCTTGATGTCATGGTGATTTGTTTCATCTTTTATTTTGGGTGAACGAAGTTGATGTATACAACCTTCTCATGGAATTAACTTATTTCTCATGTTTTCCATATTATTATAATATCGTATCTGTGATTATTCTCCAATATTCCATAACTGAAACTCATCACTGTGAAAGATATATATATCTCGAAACATTAGAAGATTCGAACTTATGACCTTAAAGAACTTCAATTAATTAAACAACTAGTAGCTAGCTAGGTCGTAACCAATGCATGAGACACAGAGTTGGTTCATTGACCTCCAAGTTGGTTGGTGTTTTACATATTTATTTTTGGTGAGTTTTAAGTACTACTTTTAAGAGTCTAGGGTACGATATTCATGTTCTTGAAGTGATTGACTTCAAGTTCAGTGCTTAATCAATAAATTTAATCAATCTTATTGATATTATAATCATTTAATTGAAGAAAAATCTCAAGCCGAATCATATGAAATAATATAAAGAGATGGACTTCAATGTGAGAATGGCTAGGGCAGAGCTTTACCAAGTTAGGTGTTTTTGTAATTTGTTTGTACACCTTAATTTACTGCGGCTTTTGAGGTTAAAAGTAATTTCTTTTGTACAGGATCCTATGGAGTCTTGGCCTTTGCAATCTATAAATTTGAATTGATTGCCCCAATGCCTTTATAGAACTATAATATATGGTTAGTTGTTTTATTTTACATTTTAGCAGTAACTATTCGTAAGTACTGCAACTACTTGTGTGCAAATTTACTTTCCGTAGCTTGGAAGTGTCAACTTTAAATTTTTGATATTTTGTCACTAATTTATGAGAAAAATTTACGAAATTACTTCAAACATAGCCAATAATGTCCCCTATGCCTCGCCACCTCACATACTTCAAAAGCAATAACGCCTTTTCAAAAGACGTTATTGGCTATTTTGATTAATTCAAAGTACAACACCTATTTTGTGAAATAAATTATAAACGTGTCTTATTTTTAAAAAAACACCTTTTTATTTACTCCCGATGTACTTTATTTTTTTTTTACTTCAACAGTTATATCTTCTCTTTGTCAAAATGATGTCTCATCTATGACATCAATAATGATATGACAATTCCCAAGTCCTTCCCGAGCCTAAAACACATGGGAAGGGGAGTTTATTGGTTACCTCGAAGACCCGTGCCTCTATAACGACCCACCAACCAACCAACAATGTCCCTCCGGAAGCCGCCGCCGCCTCGCCTGGTCCTGGACAACGTCTCCTGCATCAGGAACTCCCAAAAGGTCCTGTCCAACATCAACGCCACCATCCACGACGGCGCCGCCCTGGTCCTTACCGGCCCCAACGGCTCCGGCAAGTCCACCTTCCTCCGCATGCTCGCCGGCTTCTCCCGCCCCTCCGCTGGCCGCATCCTCTGGAACGGCCACGACACCGCCATCTCCGGCGTCTACCACCAATACCGCCTCCACCTCAACTGGCTCACCCTCAAGGACGCCATCTACGACGGCTTCACCGTCCTCGAAAACATCCAGTGGTTCGAAGTTCTGGAAGGCAAGGTCGGCAAGGCCGAGAAGGCCCTGGAGTTCATGGGGCTGGCCCGACTCGCCAACGAGAAGCCGCGGCGCCTCTCGATGGGGCAGCGGAAGCGGCTTCAGCTCGCGCGGCTGATCGCAATCGATCGGCCTATTTGGCTTCTGGACGAGCCGTCCGTGGCCTTGGATTATGAGGGAGTGAAACTGCTTGAGCAGATTATTAAGGAGAATCGGCGGAATGGCGGCGTTGTGATTGTGGCCACGCACTTGCCGATTGAGATGGAGGACGCATTGCATTTGCGGCTGCCGGAGAGGTTTCCAAGGAGGCTGAATTCGGTTGATTTGTTGGGGCGGCGGGAGTAGGTGTTTGATGAAATGTCAAAGGGAAGCTTGGATGGCGTCCGCGCGGGAGTGTATAAATATGTGATTTGATTTTGCAATGCTATTTAATTCAATGCGAATGTGGTGTTCCTTGTTTAACATTGGCCATCGCGATTTAGTTGCAGTTGCACGACATTTTTTTTTAAGCAATGTAGCATACTCATGGTTTGGAAAGCTCACCATCAATTGCACTTAATCGAACGTAATGGAAAAGTTCGATCTATGTAGCCGGCCTCAATTAATTTGGGACTGAGGCTATGTTGTTGTTGTTGTTGTAGCATATTCATGATTGGAATCAACCAATGTAGGGTAATGAAGAGGAAGAATAAGAAGAGTTTTGTTGGTGTCGATATGTATGTGGTAGGGTACATTTGAGTTAAAGAAAGAGTCTTTTGGTGCTTATCACAACTTCATTTTTGAAATATTTCCATTTGTGCTTCTTCGAAACCTATTAAGTTTACAAGCTTGAACGAAGTTATTCTTCCGTAGAAAGAATATTGCAATTTGTTTCGTCCGTTGGGAAGTCAATTAAAAATCTCTATAATCAAATTTCTTTCCCTTGAGTGGTGCATGATGCTTGAGACTCTACTTTCGTTTCTTGTGTTTGGAAGGTTTCTTTACTATTGGGAATCAACTAAGCCATCAAGAGCCTTTGCTCTCTCTGCTTCTGTTTTTTTTTAATAGTTGGTGTCACATTACATCATTCCTCTTGCTTGTCTTGGTGCATTTCAGGAGCTCTAATCTTGATTCCAATGAAGCTTGGGATAAACATTGGTTGTAATGGCAGCACGCATTGAAATAGTCACCAGCCTTGTTAACATTTTTATTGAAAGGTGTACGGCGCTATTATCAGGTAATCCTCTTACCAAGCTTGGAATACATCCAATTGTAGCAAATGGTCATACAGATTTCATATATTGTCAGTGTGGTTATGGTTTGTTTTGTTTTTTAACGGTCTACAATTAGGTTTTTGTTAATACTTCGTGAATGTATCAATTCTATCGAATAAATGGCAGTGGTCAACTTTCCTGGTTAGAAAAATGATGATTTGATATATGGCGCAGAAGTTTGTTTATATTCTTGGCGGAATGTTTTCTCAAGTGTTTCTCGGGTAGTAAAAATTTTCTATGACTGCATCATCAAGAATAAGGAAAGAAAAAACCCACATTATCATTTTACTGTCGGAACAAAAATTTGCAGACATTGTACTCACAACAACAACATAGCCTCAGTCCCAAATTAACTGGGGATTGCAGACATTGTACTCGCTGGAGTTATATTGACGAAGTTGTTTGTCTTGGAAATTTTTTGAAAAAAGGGTATGCAAGAAGGGAGTAAAGGGAAAGTAAATACAGATGCTAAAATACAAGGTATGGCAGTCAACAAAATCTGTGAGACAACTGCTTCCATAGAACCTCTTACAGTGTTTGATATAGGGTATCTGGGAAAAACCATTATTGCACTGAATAATCAATTTCTAAGTTACCTTAACTCTAAACTATATTACCCTTCTTCTCGAGCATTGATGCGTGTTTGACACTTGAAAATGCATACAATATTTGATAGGTAGGTTCTTTGTGGGCATAAACTCCTGTCAAATATTTTTCCTTAAAGGCTCCATTTAGCTAGGAAAAACCAATATAGTAGTAAATAATCAATTTTTAAGTTAACTGTAAGTCTGTAACCCTAATTACTCTTCCCGAGCTTGTACATTTTCCCTCAAAAAAAAGATATGTACAGACAGTTGAAAATACATACAGTATCGATATGCAGGTATTATATGGCCATAAACACCAATCAAATATTTTGTGTAGGCAAGACTCAATTTTACTCTTCAATGTCTTCTCCCAACTGCATGGGAATGGTCAGATGGACCTTCTTTCTCCAATCTCCCTAGCTAGGCCAGTCTCACTAATTATGCAAGTATTTATGTGTTTTCCCCCATCTATATAATTCTGGCCATACTAATCTACTATATATATACTTGCTGTTACCTATCAAAACTTCACAGTTAGAACTTGATGCATCCAATGCTAGTTATTGCATGTCCAAGCTATCTTTCTCAGCTTTCTTTTGTTTGATCTCTAATTTGGTTTACTCCTCCATTTCCTCTATATGTCATTTTGAATTTTATGTCTTCTAAAAAACATTCACATTCTTTGCTATGATTAATGTATTAAGTGCCATTTCTTTTTGTTCCATAAAGCATTGGTCCTCTGGTGGCATCTTAGAAAATTGCTCTTTCAACTTTTCTAGGATCTATGATTTCTTATTATCTGAAGGCATTCAACGTTCAATTTTGTTTTGGGGAAATCATTGCTAGCACGGGCAACAGTAGTGCAATTGATTGGTGGGCTTAGGCTAAGCATATCTTTGATTTTCGGTAAGAAGTTTATGTTCTGCAACATTAGTTCCATATTTCTCAGAGAAGAAATTCAGCATAGATAGCTTACAAATCTAATTTTGGTTTTGTTTTTATTGGAAATTATCATCAAATAAATGGGTGTCAGAAAGCTCATGCTTACTGCATAGCTCTATGCATGGGTGTGTAGGGGTGGCAAAAATTCGGGTATGGACAAGTTCGGGTCTGGACAATCCTTACTGTAAAGAAGTATATTCGTTGTTCGGACCCTACCCGATTTTAAATTCAGACAAGACTCACTTGTCTAGACCCGTTTTGCTTAAAATTCAGGTGGTTCGATTGTTCGGATTTATCGCATTCTTGAAATTAACTTCTTATAATAAAAGCTTTTTCAAATATTAAAATATGCATATATTATAATTCTATGTTGTGTAATTTGCAAAAGCAATGCCAAATTCATGCTATTAAACATTTAATGTCAGAAAATAATTATTCAAGTATAAAATAAAATAAAATTTTATTCATTCTACAATCAAAGATATCTTTAATACATTAAATTTTATATGCATTAGAGTAAATTAATATTTGTTAAATTTATAAAATAAGTAGTAAGTGTTTAATATCCTCTTTTATCAAAGAAATTTTTAAATCTATTTAAAACTCAAACCGGGTCCAGACTGGGTCTAAGTTTAAAAGGATATGTTCAGACCCAACCCATTTTTAAATTTGGACAAGAGGTCTTTGTCCAGACCTGACTCATATTTGTTAAAACATTGTCTGAACCCTTTTTATTTCGAGTAGGACAAAATCGGGCCGATGGGTCAGGACACTAAATTGCCATCCCTAGGTGTATGATTCTTTAGGTAACAATGGTGAATAAGATGGAAAAGGAATAAGATTAATGGCATGTGAAGTTAACATATTAAGACATTCGTCAATTGGAAGGAATTGGGAGTTTTCGGCTATCAGATGACTTGAAGAACCCTAAAAACATATCCGGCTAACATTTGTGAGTGAGCTTTGTGACATATTGTTATGATCTGCCAGCCCCTATCTTGCCCCTTTCAAGGCATTTATTTTAGTGTAATGGTCGAGAATTAAATGGATGTCAATGGATTTGAGAAGAAGCACGGTTATACCAATCTTCAAAAATAAATGAGACATTCAAAGTTGTTCAAACTATCGGTAAATTATGGCCTTGTTTGGTATGAGGTGGAGATAACTCACAGGGAGTTGAGAACTAATTTTGTTTGGTTGCCCAACTTGCCTGCAAGTTATCTCCTAACTTGCACTCTAAGGTGTGAGGTATCTCCCCACCACTCCTTAGGGAGTTATCTCCCAGGAGTTGTGGACGAAATTATCCCCTCATTAATGACCTTTTTACCCATTTCTCTTTTGTTTGAAGGATATTTTTGTCAATTCAAATTTTTTATTGTTTAAAAACTTGAAACTTCCCTGCAAGTTTAAAGTTGAATTAAACATGAAAATATTAACTTCAAAGAGCTAACTCCAATGAGATAACTCCCAACTAACACGGTAAGTTATCAAAAATAAACCAAACGAGACCTAAACTTATGAGTCATACTATTGGTTTTGAAGACCAATAAAAGATAGGAAGAACAATTGAAAAATTATGCAACGAGAGAAATTAACTATGGAGACCAAAAATTTTTGTTTTGGTTCACCTAAAAAACCAGCCCACAAAATAGTAGACAATAAAAAACTTAACTTGATTCTCTTAATTTCATAAAAATAGTGGTACATCATATATAATTAAAAGCAAAAGTGAATTATAGAAAGTCTTAAATAATTATACTTCTAATTCTAATCTACACACCAAAAAATTAGCAACTTCCTATATAATAAGACAGCCAAAAAAACTTTTGCGCACATAAATAGAAATTCCTAAAATCTAGGACTAGAAATAGGAATGTGCACTTAATAAAACTAAATAACATAAATAAAAACTATTAGGTATACGAAAGCACTAATTTTAACACTCCTCCTTGCTTTGGGATCAATAAACTTCACTGTCATTGAGGAGTTCGAACTTGTTGACTTGAATTATGTCAGAAGGATGACGCAACCAATCTGAATATAACATCGAACTTTCCACATTGATTTGTGGAGAATGTACCAATGAATCTTGAACTTTAGCATAATTACCAATTCTTATATCTCATCTAATTAAACCACCAATCTTTCTTTTAGAAGAAACATTCAATGTATTAATTTTTTTCAACTCCATTAATACATATTGTAAGAACACCAGGTACAAAAGAACTGGTAACATCACGAACTTGAGAATTTCCTTGGTTGAAATTAAGCTAGTGGAGTATCAACAAAGTACCTCACATTCTAAAACATCTTCGGTTGGAGCTTACATGATAAAGACTTTCTTTCATGCAATGATAACCTTCTTTGAGGTCTTGCAACATCTTTCTTCTTCGTATTCAAAAATTTTGGGAGGTGACAAACATCAAGTTTTTTGTGCCCGAATTCTTCGGTATTGACTTCATTATTGCCGATCTTCCGCTCCACTTCCTTTGGATCGAATGAAAAGCTTTTACAGGTCATTTTAACTCTCAAAATCTTATGACCAATAGCATCAAATGCAAAATTTCAAATGATACTTTATATTCTTTTTCAACCAATTGACTGACACTAAGTAAATTCTGATCAATATCGGGTATGTAAAGAACATCCGAAATTAATTTTGTACCCAAACTTATTGTGATTGAAATGGTGTCTTTTCCTTTTGTTAGGATGTAACCACCGTTTCCAATTCTGACTTTCTTGATTTCAACTTACCATATCTCTGAATAAGGTTTTGTCATGGCATATGTGGTTTGTGCAATCACTATCAATCAACCAACTTTTGTTGGAATCTTCAATTAAATCATAACTTGCAACAAAAATTCGATCTTCATCATATAGATCAACAACTTTGATCTCAACTTCATTATTTTGAGACTCACTTTTGCAAATCACAGCTTCATGTCCAAGCTTATCGCACTTGGTGCACTTTGCATCCAATTTTTGCCGACACTTGTATGGTGGACGACATTTTTTTCCCATGGTGATGACATAGTGGATAGTTTCTCCTATAGTTTCTACCAATGTTTTCTCCACTTGTTGTTGGATTTTTTTTATAAGGTTTCTTGTCATCTTGATGCATGGCTTGTAGAACATCTTCAACAACACGATCTTCCCTCATAAACCTTCGTTAGTCTTGTGCTTGCATGCCATTCAACAACTTCGCCAACGTGATCTTGGAAAGTTTTTTTCGTGTTCTCCAAAGTAGTGATAGCTTCATATCTTTCTGGTATTGTGACGAGAATCTTTTCTACAATTCTTGAATCGGAAAAATTCATGCCTAGTAGCCGCACCTTGTTGATAACAACTATTAATTTATGTGAGTACTCTTTGACAGTCTCAAATTCTTTCATCTTTTCCAATTGGAATTCTCCAATAAGATTGAGAACTTGCATGCCTCGAATCTTTTCGTCTCCTTCATACTTTTTCTTCAAGTAATCTCAAATCTCTATCGTGGATTTGAGAGACAATTCTTGTGAATAGGGTCATTGAGACGGCAGCAAACAAGTAAGCTTTTGCCTTAGACTTCTTGGTTTTTCTTTCTTTGTGACTTTTGATTAGAGTCATTGTAGGATTTTGCGACAACGAAGGGATTTTATAGTATTCTTTTACCGCTTCCCATAAATCTAAAGCATCCAAGTAAGTCTCCTTCTTCACCGTCCAAAGTTGGTAGTTTTCTCCATTAAAAATGGGAGGAGCAATCTTGTCGAAACTCTTTTCCGAATCCATTCCACATATCACTTAAGAAGATAGCTCTGATACCAATTGTTGGTTTTGAAGACCAATAAAAAATAGGAAGAACAATTGAAAATTTATGCAATAAGAGAAATCAACCATGGAAACTGAAAATCTTTATTTTGGTTCACCTAAAAAATCAGCCCACAAAACAGTAGACAATAAAAAACTGAATTTGATTCTCTTAATTTCACAAAAATAGTGGTACATCATAAATAATTAAAAGCGAAAGTGAATTATAGAAAGTCTTAGATAACTCTATTTCTAATTTTAATTTGCACACCAAATAATTAGCAACTTCCTATAGAATGGGACAACTAAAAAAACTCTTGCACACATAAATAGAAACTCCTAAAATCTAGGACAAGAAAAAGGAACGTGCAGTTAATAAAACTAAATAACAAAAATAGAAACTATTAGGTATACTCAAGCACTAATTTTGACACATACTATGAAACTTGGGAGATGATAATTGACAATATGCTAAGAAGAGAAACAACAATATCAAAGAATAAATCTGGCTTCATGCCTGGGAGGTCAATTATGGAGATGATTTTTCTTGTAAGAAGATTAATGGGAAAATATAGAAAAAAAAATCTTCATATTGTTGTAAATTGGATGACCCTTTAACCAAGCTTATGAATGATCACATTGTCAAGCATGACTCTCACATTGAATTGTAACATCAAGCATGACTTCTACATTGAATGTAACTTGTACACTCTACATAACTTGTATTCAACTCCAATGTATAATCACTTATCCATGTATTGTCATGTAACTTGTAATCCTCTCTAATGTAAACCAACTATTCCATGTATTGTCTATGTTGCTTGTGATGTGTTCTATGACTTGTGGTGTATGTATAACTTGTATACATTGTATAAGTACAATTATCATCATCACCAAATGACCTATATAAAGGGTGTTAATCCTATTGTAATTCACACACCAAGTTTAATGAAAACTTCTCATTCCAACTATCACATTTCTTATCTTCTCCTTTGTAGTAGTAGAAGTTCTTAGTCTTCTATTTTCCTTCTCTAGTTCTTAGCAAGTTCTAATTCAATTTACAACACATATGACATTTGTAGATTTATAAAAAAAAAACATATGATAGTGTTCCTAAATATGTTATTTGGTGGGTTTTAGAAATAAAATGAGTGCATGCTAGATACATATTAAGGATTTGTATGAGGGAGTAGTAACGAGTATAAAGATATTTTGAGGAACTACAAAAGAACTTCTCATTATGATAGGACTACATCAATGATCGCCTTTAAATACATATCTCTTTACTCTAGTTATGGATGAACTAGTTAGGCGTATTCAAGAGGATATGTCATGGTGTATGTTATTTGCAGATGACATTGTCTTAGTGGACGAAACAATACATAGAGTGAATAAAAAATTAGAACTTTGAAGAAACACATTAGAATCTAAAGGCTTTAAGTTAAGTTTGACGAAACTGAATACATGCACTATAAGTTTAGAAATAGTAGGCATCGAGATGATGGAGTGGTAATGTGACGACCCCTTCTTAAATTAGGGCACTGCCTTGCCTAATCTCGTTATTAAGCCCTAATCTCACCATATATGACCTAACAAGGGACTAGTCAGCCTATCCAAAACCATTTACCTACTTATATTATTATTATTATTATTATTATTATTATTATTATTATTATTATTATTATTATAAATAAATATAAAAATATACTTATCTTATGTCAATTCATAAATAAAAGTTAATTAAAATTTTGTTTACTTAAAAGTTTATTCAATGGAAGTTCTGACAATCTAGCAGAAGCTTATATCTCGAGTCCTAACAATAGTGAAAAAAAACCAGGGAATAAAGATCACATTCATATATTTGATGAAATGACGATATATAATATCATGTCTGGTCAAGGTACTACTCACTCAACCCATAATATACAACCCCAAAAGTATATCATATACATATAAAAGTAATGCATCAAAAACCAAACCTACAAAATCGGGTGTACCAGTGCTCCACTGGCTCAGAGGTAATCGTCGATCTTCTCTTTGCCTGGTCTGCTACTCGATGGATCTGCACCCACCGTCACAAACTAGGCAATGAGTACAAGAAAGTAGAAAGTAGTACTGAGAGGCATTTGTTCATATTCCCAATTATGCAACCAGTATCTAAAAGCAAGATAATAACAACTATGTTGTAAAAGGGAACATGCAAATAAATACTTCATCTAAACAACATGAAACTGGCAGATTACTAAGTAGTAATGATCTAGGGCCGGTCGGCCGTGATCTTCATCACATCAGCCTTTCTACTATATGAGGATGGAGCCGAGCTCTACATCAATGTGAAGGTCTAAGCGGTGCTCTTGCCTTTATAACCTTTCGTTGGTATCAGTCACCTACGATATATACTCGCTAACAACCCCAGGTCCCATACCCCATATGTTGCGCAAGTTATGCTTACCAACAACCCCGAGACTCATTTCTCGCGTGCTGCGCAAGATAGTGGAGAAATCCCGATCACCCTGAAAAGTCTAGTGACCCTGTATGTCCATCGGATTTCTATTGTAAAGTGGTCTTAGATGTAAGAACTACTTTTATATTCAAAGAACAACACGGTATTGGAATCCAACAAAAGAGTTGCATACTAATGCACAAAGGATATAGATTCACAAACACTACGTAATACCTAGCTAATAGCATGCTATTTCACTGACCACCTGTATTAACAATCAATAATGACATAGCACGGGAATTGGATTCAACGAAATCATTTTATCAACAAACTATACCATGAAAGTAACCTCATGTAATCAGAAAGAACAAGTCATGGCATATGGAGTACAAAAGCAATTTAGTCCAAATGACTGGAAATGAACATATGAATAGAAATGAAATGTAAAGAAATATCGCAATCAGTTTACTTACAATCCATACAATTTCTTATGTTACTCCGGCCTCCCAACACCTCGAAACTCATACTTGAATCCTCGGAATACTTCCCTAGGTTCTTGATATTATATTATAGGTTTTTGAGTGTGTTTGGACCTTTACTCAGGGTATTAGACTCTTTTATAGTGTTTAAGAAATTTTTGAAAATTGCAATTTTTTGATGTCATAGATCTAGCGCGCTAATGACTGGGGTTGGCGCGTTAATGACACATTAGTGCGCTACCAATCCTTGTCTAGCTAACTGATCTACCTAGCGCGCTATGTGTAGTAAACTCGAAATTCTACAATCAAAATTCTAAGTCTTCTCTACGCATAGGCTATGTTAATGCCTAAGGAACCTCCATACACACTACTAGAGTTCCACGACATCAACCACAATGTAAAACAACAAACCACAACCTCAAATTCATGAATTCAATGAATTAAGCTAACTCTATGGCGTAAAGAAGTTACACAACTTGATGAACACTAGCTATACTTGATCTCTCCTTTAATAAATCACCAGATTTTTGTTGTTCTTCTTCTTCTCCAGCAATTCCTTTTTCTCCAGCAAGTTTCCTTCTCTCTTAAGCAATTGAAATGAAAGAGTTGAGTTGTTTGAGTTGATCAAAAGCTTTATATTCATGAATTGGATATGGTTAATTGATAGCCGTTGATCTTAATTTGCACACGTAGCTCAACACCTATCTAATGGTACACTTATTAACATATGTCCTACTAACTCATGCCAAATGACACCAATAAGTGACTCAATTGTCTATCTTTTGGTCCTTGAACTTTGAGTCTTTTATGCTTTTGGTCCCTCAACTTTCAAAAGTGCACATTTGATCCTTGAACTTTGGCAAGAGTGCACATTTAGTCATTTCACCATTAAAATTGTTTATGTGGCAAACTAACGTGCCACACGGCTGATTTATTTGCCACATAATCGGTTTTTTTGTGTGAACCAGTGCTTCAAAAGTGACTTGGACGTACAAAATCCAAATTTATCCCTAAATTAAAATCGTTTCATCTTTTCCAACACTCTCGTCTAACCCTCTCTCGTTTCTGCGCTCTCTATTTCTTTCTTGCTCACAAACATCTCTCTCAATAGATAATTCACTCTCGCGAGCGTCAGCGTTAATTGGTTCACTCCCACCACCGAATCTGTGATAAAAGAACTACACCAATCGTTAAAAAAAAGATAGCAGCTCCATTAATGGAGGCAATGTTGTATGTGATAAGATCATAATAAAGCCTACCAATTCTTGCTCATTTGCCCATTAAAGATATGACTGAATAAACATAACAAAATTTATCCTTTGATTTCTTTAATTTTTATTCTTAAAAGTCTTCGAATTCCTTAATTTCATTAAAAGTTTAATGATCAACTCAACTGAATTATTGAGTATTTGCTTTAAATTACAATGCCCAGTTTGTAATTTTTTTTTTCTTCAACATATAATGCATACCTAAATTGTGAGAGATGGGAGGAGCAAGAGTGTTTATGTGATCAAAAGTGAGAGAGGACGAAATATGGGTCAGGTGCGTGATTCCAGCGGCAAGGAGAGACGAAATCGGCGAGAGAGAGATGGGAGATGAACTTGAGAAGAGATAATTAATCGGTGAAGAGGGATGAGTATCTTGCGAGCTGTGAGCGAGGGGTTACGGACGGGTTGATTTTGTGGGGATAAATTTAGATTTGGTCCAGTTCATTTTTGAACTATTGGTTTACACAAAAAAACCAATTATGTGGCAAATGAACCAGCCATGTGGCACTTTTGCTTGCCACATCAATGACATTTTACTTTCATAACCTTGGAAGGACCATATGTGCACTCTTGGTAAAGTTCAAGGACCAAAAGCATAAAACACTCAAAGTTCAAGGACCAAAAGATAAGTTTTGCCTTATTTTAACTTACTAACGTAAGTGTATTTGATACTTAATCAATCATAGCCCCACTTATATCACTTATAAAAGCAATATAAAGCTTATACCAACTCATCATATTCTTCTCTACTTTAGTCCCACGTCGGCACGCAACTCGAAGCGCGTTCCCACACATGTCTCGACACCTATTCACAAGTAGGAATGACTTAGTAGTCTACACATATATAATACACTAGGCATACATCATTGCAAATATCATATTTACCTCGGCCATCTCGCCTCGGTCGCTATACGTATGTCGAAGCGGGTCTCACATCACGGGTCATTTGATCCTAATTAAAAGATTAAAGTCAAATTAGAGATTTTGGCCGTGACAATTCTTCCCAACTAATGGAAATTTCGTCGTCGAAATTAAACTTAACCAAAATTTATACCTAACTCGAAGAGGTATAGAAACTTATCACGCATATAGTCTTCCCGTTTTCAAGTGAGTTACGAGTCTTCATGGAACTGCCACTTGACCAACACTTCGGGATAGACTTGTCTTTCAACTGTTGTACCCTATGATCTAGAATCTGTACTGGTTGCTCCTCATATGATACGTCATCATTCAAGTCAATCCGACTCAAGTCCACTATCGATCTCTTGCCTGCCTTCGACTTGGCTAGTCGAAGCATAGAAATATGAAACACTAGATAAATCCTCAACTTCTGTGGAGGTAAATTCAACTCATAAGCAACCTTTCCAATCAGTTTCTTAATCTTGAAAGGTCCAATGAATCTCGGTGTTAACTTGCCTTTCAAACCAAATATGCGAAGACCCTTCCGAGAAGAAACCTTTTGATACAATAAGGCTCCCCCGTCATACATGAGATCGCTGTGATATGTGATTACATATTTCTTTTGCCTCACCCTTGCTCCTTTAAGCCTCTTGCGAATCTGTCGTACTTTCTCTTTGTGATCAACAACAATTTCAGGCCTTATAATGTCCTAATCCTCTAGCTCAGCCCAACAAGATGGTGAGCGACACGGTCTGCCATATAAAGCCTCAAATGGCGCCATTTAAACACTAGCCTGATAACTGTTGTATGCAAACTCACATAACGGTAGGTATTTTTCCTATGATCCGCCAAACTCAAGTACACAAACAATAAGCATATCCTCGAGAGTCTGAATTGACCCCTCAATCTGTCTATCAGTCTGAGGGTGAATGGCTATGCTAAACTGTAGGCGCGCACCATACTACTCCTGCATACTCTGCCACATCCTAGACATACACATAGCATTTCTTCTGACGTAATAGTCAATGGTACCACATGCAGCCTAATAATCTCCCTCTCGGATAATACATTCAGCTGGTCAAATATGTAATGAGCTATAACTAGTACGAGATTGTCAGATTTTGTCAGTCTGTCCACAATCACCCAGATAGGATCGTGTCGATAGGCAGTTCTCGATAGTCCTCTAACAAAATTCATGGTTATGTCTTCCTACTTCCATCGTGGAATGGGAAGTGGCTGTAATAATCCTCCAGGTCTACAATGCTCTGGCTTCACCTACTGGCAGATCTTATAGTTCCTAATAAACACCGATACATCCGCTTTCATCCCAGACCACTAAAAATGTCTCTTCATGTCATAGTACATTGTGGTCCTACCTGGATGAATAGTGAATCGGGAACGGTGTGAATTCTGAATAATCTCATCTCTCAGCTCTGCCATTGCTGGTATCCACAATCTGCCTCTAACTGATCCGCCGTCTCAGTCCAGTCGGTACAATCAGTACTCTGGGCTATTTCACTAAACCTCTAACTGACCCTCTAAAACTCTATGTGTAGATATTGTCTGAAGCCTGATCCGTGCACAAATTATCACCGAATGTCGGTAGGAATATCTGACTGAGTCATCATCGCCACTACCTCGAGTAATCCATACTCATGCATCATATGGCATCTAACCACCTCTGCATCACCAAACGGTATCCTACTCAGCGCATCGGCAACTACATTAGCTTTTCCTGGGTGATACTCTAAAGAAAATTCGTAGTTCTTTAGAGATTCCAACCATCGGCGTTGTCTCATGTTAAGCTCTTTCTGTATGAATAGGTATTTCAGACTTTTGTGGTTAGCATAGAGTGTGAACCTCTCTCCATACACATGATGTCTCCAAATCTTCAGAGCAAATACTACCGCTGCCAACTCCAAATCATGAGTGAGATAATTCTTCTCATGTAACTTCAGTTGTCTAGATGCATAAGTCACCGTGCCTTTATCCTGCATTAACACACAACCTAGACCTGCATGAGAAGCATCTGTATATATCAGGAATCCCTGTCCAGCCTCTGGCAATATCAACACTGTTGTGGTAGTCAACGATCTCTTTAGCTGAACAAATGTCTCATCGCATTCCACAAACCAATCAAACTTGACATCTTTATTAGTCAATCTAGTCATCGGTGAAGCGATCTTCGAGAAATCCTTCACAAACTTGCAGTAATATCCTGTTAACCCTAGGAAACTCATGATCTTCGTAACTGACGTCGGCGCTGACTAATTCGTAATTGCCTGAATCTTGACTAAATCTACAACAATACTTGCCGCTCCAACAACATGTCTCAAAATGTTGACCTCTGACAACCAAAATCCACAATTACTGAACTTGGCGTATAGTATGTGTTTCCTTAAGTTCTGCAACGTCTCTCTAAGGTGTTGCTTATAATCTTCTTGAGTCCTCGAATATATCAATATATTATCAATGAAAACTATCATGAAATGATTAAGAAATGGCATCATCACTTGATACATCAAATCTATAAACATGGCAAAAGCATTAGTCAAACCAAACGACATGACTGTAAATCGATAGTGTCCATATCTCATGTTGAATGTCGTATTGGACCTATCCTCATCCCTGATCCTAAGCTGACGATACCCTGATCGCAGGTCTATCTTGGAGAAATATTGTGTTCCTCTCAGCTTATCAAATAAGTCATCAATCTTTGGTAAAGGATACTTGTTTTTGACTGTGACCCTGTCCTATTGTCTATAATCGATGCACAATTTCAAAGTACCATCCTTTTTCTTCACAAATAGGATCAGTGCTCCCCATGGTGACATAAAATGTGTGATGAGTCCGTTTTGTCCCAAATCCTGCAACTAACTCCTCCAACTCTCTCGAAGCCATACGGTATGGTGGCATAGATATAGGTCTAGCGCCTAATACTAACTCAATGATAAAATCTCTCTCTCGGTGGTGGTAAACCAGGTAAGTCTTCCAAAAACACGTTCAGAAACTTGCACACAACCGGAATCTCCTCAAGTCTGGGTCTCTAACTCTTTACTATGGTGTATAATGACACTGAGTCTACATCTCTCCATTAGTCGCAAGTCGACCTCTAATGCCCTTGGCTCTCGATGTACTATTACTATACGTGAACATCGAACGCCTTAGGGTCTCAAATACTACTGTATTACGGAAACAATCGATGTGAACGTGATACGTTGCTAGCCAATTCATCCCTAACAACACGTCGAAATCGAAGAACTTGAAAACCCTGAAGTTTGCAGCCCACCAATCTCTACTAGACATCCCTCAACAAGACAATTAGGGTAAACTCTATCCCCGAATGCAGTACTCAAAATCAAATGTACACTAACTTTAACCGGTATCATGCAACCATAAATGAAAGATACTGCAGAACCTGAATCAAATAAAAGATATAATTGCCTACCGCAAATGGAAACCATAACCTCAGTGAGTCTATGTGTGGCATTTGCATCGGGCTGTGCTACCATATGTACACCCTCTCGACTCTATGGTAGAAACACGGCTGTTGCCTGTGGACAATCTCCAATTTTGTGCCCAACCTGACCACACCTATAACATGTGATAGGTCTACGCTGACATTGAACCTGATCCTGGGCATGTGCATGTCTCTACCCCCTGTCGAGGACTATCTCGAACTTTACCTCTACCTCAGCCTCTACCACCCTTCTGTTGCTGACGTGTTGGTTGTGCTGGTAGAGCTGGCAAAGTAGTAGTAGTTGGTACTGCAGGTCTAAATGGTTGTGGCAAGGGAGGTCTACCAATAGTAGTCTGCGATGGGGTAGGGGATGGTACAATGGGTACAACTGTTGTAGATGTCCCTGATCCCTAGGTACCTCTATCCCATTTCCTCGGTACCTTGCCTCTGTGTCTCTCCTTCTCAAACTCCGCAACTTAGTCAGGTGTCAACGCTGGTACTAACGATGTCCCATCGGCAACTCTGCCCAAATACCGTCTCGTGAGAGAGTGCATGCTCGTAAATCTCACCCAAGGTCCTGACACCTAAATTGACCACATAATATTCGATATCTGGTCTCAGTCCATCCCCAAAATGGTACACATCATTCGAATCCTCTCTCACTAAATCCCCAACGAACTACCTCAGATAGCCTTATCTGTCTCTATAGCTCACCACTGACTCATCAGCTCCTCGTCTCAGGTTCATGAATTCCTTCCTCAATCTTTTCATCACTACAGTTGAAAAATATTGCTGGTAAAACTTCATCTTGAAGGAATCCCATGACTCAAACTCTCCCTCAGAAGCTATCGTCGCACACCATCATACATCGACATCTCTTTGTAGAGTGTACGACGAAATCTCAGCTCGGAGTCTATCCTTAATCCTCAAGACTCAATGCAACTTCTCCTGAGACAGTACCCACTTCTCAATCTTCTTGAAGTCTCTCTGACCATGAAAGTAGACTGGCTTCAGTCTGATGAAATCCTTCACCAGCTGAACCTCTGTTGTCAAGCTAGAAGATGGAGGTGTGAAATATGGTTTAAAAATTTCTCTACGACTGGAGGTGTCATTATCGGTATAGTTTGTACTAACGACACTACTGTCGGTAATATGGAAGTAGTCGTAGTAGTAGGGGCTGGTGCCTCTACTGGTGGAGCGAAACATGAAGTCATCATGATAATGAACTCCACCAACTGCTGTCCCTGAACAGCTACTCAATCGGATAGCCTTTGTAAAACATATTCTGATGATAGAATAGGAGGCTGGCTGCCACTCGCACCTGCATCCCCACTATCGCATGAATCAGCCATCAATATCTGCAGGTTGATAGTGAACGCGAATCAGCTACTACGTAGATAACGCATATATACATATAGAAAGCTAAAATGTATAAATATAAGACATCCCCATCTCACTTTCACTCACTTCCTAACATAATTTCTAGGTAAAGATCGTCGACTTTTCCACGACTAAGATTTATTTTTTTATTTGTTACTGATTAGAAAAGTTAGGCATTTTGCTACACAATGTAGTTTTGGTATCACCTTGTGAAATAATTATTTTCCACCATCCTAAGCTCTATAAACTTAGGCTATCCTATGCTTTATAAACATAGAATATGATACCACATGTGACTATGATGATATCCCAACTTTGGACAATTCCATAAGTTGTTCATAATATTCTAGAACTTAGGCTCTGATACCAACTGTGACAACCTCTTCTCAAATGAGGGCACCGGTCGGCTTAATCCAGTTATTAAGCCTTAATTTCACCATATAGGACCTAACAATGGACTAGTCAGCCTATCCAAAACCATTTACCTACTTATTATTATTTAAAAAAAATGAATATAAACCTATATTTATCCTATGTCAATTCATAAATCAAAGTTAATTAAAATTTTGTTTAATCAAAAGTTTATTCAATGGAAATCTTAACAATCTAGATGAAGCTTATAGCACGAGTCCTAACAATTGTGGAAAAAAATACAGGGAATAAAGATCACATGCATATATATGATGAAACGGCGATATATAATATCATGTGTCTGGTCAAGGTAATACACTCTCAACCAATAATATACTACCCTAAAAGTATATCATATACATATAAAAGTAATACATCAAAATTCAAACATACATAATCAGGTGTAGCAGTGCTCCACTGGCTCAGAGGTAATCGTCGATCTTCTCTTTGTCTGGTCTGCTACTCGATGGATCTGCACCTACCGTCACAAACTAGAAGGTGAGTACAAGAAAGTAGAAAGTAATATTGAGAGACATTTGTTCGCATTCCCAATTATGCAACCAGTATCTAAAAGCATGATAATAACAACTATGATGTAAAGAGAACATGCAAAGAGATACTTCAGCTAAACAACATGAAACTAACACATGGCTAAGTAGTAATGATCTAGGGTCGGTCGGCCGTGATCTTCGTCATATCAGCCTTTCCACTATAGGAGGATGGAGCTGAGCTCTACATCAATGTGAAGGCCTGAGCAGTGCTTTTGCCTTTATAACCTTCCGCTGGTGTCAGTCACCTACGATATATACTTGCCAATAACCTCGGGTCTCATACCTCATGTGATGTGCAACTTATGCTTGGCAACAACCACGGGACTCATTTCCCTCGTGCTGCATAAGATAGTGGAGAGATTCCAATCACCCTGGAAAGTCCAGTGACCCCGTATGTCCACCGGATTTCTATTGTAAAGTGGTCCTAGATATAAGAACTATTTTCATATTCAAAGAACAACACAGTATTGGAATCCAACAAAAGAGTTGCATATTAATGCACAAAGGATATAGATTCACAACACTACGTAATACCTAGCTAATAGCATGCTATTTCACTTACCACCTGTATTAACAATCAATAATGACATAACACATGAATTGGAGTCAATGAAATCATTTTTATCAATAAACTATACCATGAAAGCAACCTCATGTAATGAGAAAGAACAACAAGTCATGGCATATGGAGTACAAAAGCAATTTAGTCCAAATGACTAGTAATGAATATATGAATAGGAATGAAATGTAATGAAATATCTCAATCAGTTTACTTACAATCGACGCAATTTCCTATGCTACTCCGGCCTCCCAGCACCTCGAAACTCGTACTTGAATCCTCGGAATACTTCCCTAGGTTCTTGATATCATATTATAGGTTTTTGAGTGTGTTTGGACATTTATTTAGGGTATTAAACTCTTTTATAGTGTTTAAGAAATTTTTGAAAATTACAGTTTTTGTGTTGTCATAGACCTAGCACATAATGATTGGGGTTAGCGCGTTAATGACATGTTAGCGTGCTACCAATCCTTATCTAGCGCGTTAATCCAAGTTAGAGCACTAGTTGATCCACCTAGCGCGCTACGTGCAGTAAAACCCAGAATTCTATAATTTGAATTATGAGTTTTCTCTACACATAAGCTATGTTAATGCCTAAGGAACTTCCATACACACTACTAGAGTTCGATAGCATCAACCATAACATAAAACAACAACCCACAACCTCAAATTCATGAATTCATTGAATTAAGCTAACTCTATGGTGTAGAAAATTTACTCAACTTGATGAACACTAGCTATATTTGATCTCTCCTTCACTAAAGCACTAAGTTTTTGTTGATCTTCTTCGTCTCCAGCAGCTTCTCCTTCTCCAGTAACTTTCTTTCTCTCTTAAGCAATTAAAATGAAAGAGTTGAGTTGTTTGAGTTGACCAAAAGCTTTATATTCATGAATCAAATATGGTTGATTCATAGCCATTGATCCTAATGTGCACACGTATCTTGAGACTTATCTAATGGTACACCTATTAACACATGTCCCACTAACTCATGTCAAATGACACTAATAAGTGACTCAATTAGTATTGAGATGGGTCATTACGTGTCTCGAGAAATATCAAGTGGCTATTGTTTTAACTTACTAACTTAAGTGTATTTGATCTTAATCAACCATAGCCCCACTTATATCATTTATAAAAGCAATACAAAGCTTATACCAACTCACTATGTTGTTCTCTACTTCGATCTCAAGCCGGCACGCAACTCAAGGCACGTTCCCACACACGTCTTGACACCTATTCACAAGTAGGAATGAGTTAATAGTCTACACATATACAATACACTAGGTAAACATCATTACAAATATAACATTTACCTCGGCCATCTTCCCTCGGTCACTACACGTATATCGAAGCAGGTCCCACCTGATTAAAAGATTAAAGTCAAATTAGATATTTAGGTCGTGACAGGTAAAATTAAGGGAAGTAGAAGTTCCTAAGGTGAATCCTTTTAGATATCTAGGATCAATCATACAAAATGGTGGCAGTATTGAGAATGATGTCACACATAGAATTCAAGTTGGATAAAAGAAATGGTGGAGTGCAACATGTGTGATCTGTGATACAAATATTCTTACCAAGTTAAAATGAGAATTTTATAGGACCGCGATAAGGCCAAGTATGCTCTATGGAAGTGAATGTTAGGCGGTAAAGCAACAACAATTACATAAAATGAATATAACAGAAATAAAGATGCTTAGGTAGATGTGTGGTAAAACTCGTAAAGATAGAATGAGAAAAACAAAAATTCAACAAATTAGAGTAGCACCAATTGACACAAAAATTAGGAAATGGCGATTATGGTGGTTTGCTCACCTACAAAGACAACCTACAAATGCACCCGCTCAATAGAAATTAAAGAAATTCTTCGGGTGACCAGAGTTAACTTGTGACACATTAACTAGGAGAAACTAAAATGATTTAGAAAACTCACCATCAATTACAATAAATCGAGCACAATTGAAGAGTTTGATCCATGTAGTCGACCCCAATTAATTTGGGATTGAGGCTATATTATTGTTGTTGTTGTTGTTGTGGTCGAGAAGATCTAAACATACTTTACTCTCGAATGATTACGGTTTTTCTAAAAAAAAAAAAGTGGGAGATTTTTATGGCTTTGAAAGTTAAAGGTGTGAGAATGAATCACTAATGAGGTGTATTATACTTATGTTGATGTGTAATGTATGGGTCATATGTACGTCACGTAAGGGTTGATATGTAATTGTATTGTGATGATGTGGCAATTTGTATGTTCTCAATCCAACGGTTGTGTAGTGTTGGATTGGAGGGCTGAAATTGTTTGTAACATTTACATATATATTGACGATACACAGATAAATGAGATAAGAGATTTCTCTGTTATGTTCTTACTTTCGCAACTCTTCTCGCATGTTAGGGTTAGGGTTTCTTGAGTGAGATTTGCAGAGTTAACAAGGTATTAGAGCGTTTTGGTTAACGTCGTTGAAGTTCTTGGTTTGTGTTCGATGGTTGCGGCTTTACCTTCATCAATGGAAGAAACGGTAAGTTTTGATGCAAGAAATGCCCGATCTACACCTCCGGTAGCTGGATCTAAACACCAGAACGTCAGATCTGTGAAAGAAACAACTAGATATACATCGTTAGTCATCATATCTGAATCTCTAAGTGGTGGATCTAGCTCTATACATAGTGGATCTGGATTACGAAGTCAGTTGATTGCTCCGTTTGGGAACTCGCTGAATCAACTGGTAACTATGAAGCTTGATCGCGCTAATTTCATGATGTGGAAATCTATGACTTTACCATTTTTTCGTGGATGCAAGCTCGATGGCTACTGTCACAGGGCCAAATGAAGAGGGGTTTTTCACTAGGAAATTGTTCTCTCGCTCAATCGAACCTGTGGTGCCGAAGGGCCACCTTAGTTCAGCACACCAATACTCAAATTAAAGGGACAGCAAGGAATAGGCAACAAGGAAACGTTTTACTAGCTCACAAATTGGGAATACAACTGTGGAACTCTGTGCTTCCCCAAGCTCAGAGCCCTTGGCTTTATAGACCAACCATTAGGTAGTTACACAACCAACTAGGACACATGTCCAGCATACATCAATCCATAGACCTGGTAAAACGCCACTCCCTTGGAGGTTGAGGCAGTTACCCAACTGCCTTGCTCCCTTGTTGCCACAACGTTCCATAACCGCCTCCATCACTGGGTCAACACAACATGCTCCTGGTAATCAGCCTTCTTTGGACGTGCCTTGGTCATGGCTCCAGCCCATGACCAAGGTAGTTACAAACTGCTTGGAAAACGTCTTAACTTGGTCTAGCCACGCCACAAGGGGCGTGGCCCATGTTCTCTACGGGACAGGGGCTTGTATGGACGTGCCTGTTCGTGCCCAGGCACGTCGCGTGCTAGCCGGGGCTCCGTTGAGTCCTACCGGCTCGAAGGGTGGCCTACGCCATGGTCCGTCCATGGGTCGTGCCTTGGCATTGCGCCTAAGGCATGCTCGAGTGTCCCTGCTAGTCCGCCCATGCCACCCCAAGGAGAGAGCACACCTCTCCTTATAGTAGATGTTAAGTCGTTTCCTCAGCTCCAATAGAAAACATCCCAAAATGAGACCAAGCGTACTTTGACTTGGGTCGACGCCCAAGTCAAGATTTGTCAACCTTTGCCTCGTGCCAAGCTCGTGCCAAAGAATTCACTTAAGTCTGGCTCGTGCCCGCGCTCGTGCCAAGACGTGCCAAGATGTTCCAAGGTTTGCCAAGGTTTGCCGCGCTCGTGCCAAGGCGTGCCAAGGCGAAGTGCCAAGGCGTGCCAAGGCGTTGTGCCAAGGAAAATACCCGCGCTCGTCCCGAGCGCTTGTCCGCGCGCGCTCGCCCATGCGACGCGCCCATACACGCTCAACCACGTGCGCGCCTGTCCGCATGCGTCCATGCGCGTGCTCGCCCAGGGTCCTTGCCTCGCGCCAAGGCGCATACCCAATCATGCCACGGTGTGCCAAGGCGCTGTGCCAAGGCGTGCCAAGGCGCTGTGCCAAGGCGTAACCCCTTTTCACCCGTGCACCATTTTACATGTTCACCCATGACCGAACCTGATGGAACTAGCCGAGCCCTCCTGAACTCGGTCCTTGCTAGGTTTCCCGCTGCCTAGCTCAGCCTACTCGGGTCTCGCTTTTAGGGGGCTGACAAACATCCCCCCGCCAAGATGTTCGATGCCCTCATCGAACTGCTCGGTTGCTGCCGCATCTGGTAGTCTGATATCTCCTTCTCAAACTGCTATAGAGTAGTGTCACGCTCCTACGTAGGTTATTCAACATCAACCCACTCGATCAAGTAAAAAGTTCACCTGTTCTTTTTACTCTGGCCACGCGTCTCGTGGCTTAGAATCTGCTCGATCTCCCCAGCAAACTCCTTTCGCACCAAGGGTGGAGCTCACCTCGCTGTGCTCCTCCCTGGATCAGCCTCATCCGAATGGAAAGGCTTGAGATAACTGACATGGAACGTGGGGTGTATTTTCAGCCTCTCGGGTAGACTTAGACGGTAAGCCACCCTCCCCACTCGCTTGACCACCTCAAATGGTCCCTCATATCGTTGTACCAGCCCCTTGTGTGTCTCCTTCTTGTTGAACTTCTTCAGGATCTGAGGGGTAAGTTTCAACAAGACCATGTCTCCTTCCTGGAACTCCAAGGGCCTCCTATGCTGGTCCGCGTACTTCTTCATCCTCCTGACAGCCTTGGCTAAGCTGTCTTGAGCAGCCTCCCTCAGCTCTTGTTTGCTCGTCGCAGAACGGTAAGGCGCTGGGCTCGACCCCATCGACTTAGACTTGGCTACTTCATGTGGAGTAACCGGTTGCTGCCCCATCACCACCTCGAACGGACTCAGCTCTGTCGCTGAGCTCTTATGAAGGTTGTAACAAAACTGGGCAGTGTCTAGTAGATCCGCCCAATTTGTCTCGCTCGCATTCATGTAATGCCTAAGGTAGTCCTCCAGCAAGGCATTAACTCTCTTCGTCTGTCCATCCGTTTGAGGATGGTTTGCTGTAGAAAACTTCAGCTCCGAACCTAACAAATTGACAAAGCAACCCAAAACCTACCAGTGAACCGAGCTTCGCGGTCACTGATGATATCCTCCGGTATCCCCCAATATTTCGCCACATGCTTAAGAAATAACTCCGCAGTTAGATCAGCATCACAATTCTTCGGAGCAGCTACGAATGTAACATACTTCGAGAATCTGTCCACCACTACCAGCACGTTCGTCATTCCCTGCACCTTAGGCAAACCAGTTATAAAATCCATGGATATACTGAACGGGCAGTCATCAAGCACGGGTAAAGGCTCCAGCAACCCTGGCGCCTTCCTTCTCTCCGTTTTGTCTTGTTGGCACACAAGACATGTTCGCACGTATTGATCCACGTCCTCCTCCATCTTTGGCCAGAAGAACGATCTTGATAAGAGGGCATAGGTTCGCTCCATGCCCGGATGTCCGGCTTATCGAGCATCATGTGTTTCTTTCAACAACTGCCGCCTTAATCCACCAGAATTAGGGACATAGGGGCGTCCTCCTTTAGCATAGAGGACCCCATCTTCACACCAGAATCTCCGCGTGACTCCCTCAGCCACTAGCTTCAGCAACTTCGAGCAAACAGGGTCTTTGCTCGTCTCCTCCTTAATGCGAGGCAAGAATTCACCTTCTAGCCTCACTGCCCCTGCCACCATCTCAGCCACCACCTTGCGGCTGAGTGCATCCGGGACTGAATTAAGCCTATCAGGCTTATGCTCGATTTGGACGTCAAATTCCGCTAAGAAGTCCAACCACCTCGCTTGCTTCTGGTTGAGCTTCTTCTGGTTCATGAAATAAGTGATCGCTGCATTATCTGTCCGCACCACGAAACTGGTCCCCAGCAAGTAGTGTCTCCACAGTTGGAGAGCATGGATCACTGCTAGCATCTCCTTTTCATGAGCCGGATATCTCTGCTCCGCATCCTTTAGCTTTCGGCTCTCAAAGGCAATAGGGTGTCCCTCCTGGACAAGCACCGCCCCTAATGCCCTATCTGATGCATCCGTATGCACCTCGAATGGCAACTCAAAATTCGGTAGTCCCAACACTGGTTCAGAGGCAATGACCTGCCTCAATTCCGCCATAGCTTGGTCGCATTGGTCCGTCCATGCCCAAGCTCGATCCTTCTTCAACAGATCTGTTAGTGGTGCCACCCTCCGTGAGTAGCCCTCCACGAACCGCCTGTAATAGTTTGCCAAGCCCAAAAACGACCGCAACTCCTGCACCTTTGTAGGATTCGGCCACTCCAAGATCGCCCGCACCTTCTCCGGATCCATCTGGAGCTTGCTTTGGCCTACAACATGACCAAGGAAAGAAATGGTTTGCGCAGCAAACTCGCATTTCTCCCTCTTAACATACAAATGATTAGCCCGTAACGTAGTCAGAACCTTCCGCAAATGATCCACATGATCTTGGAGGTTCTGACTATAAATTACAATGTCATCCAAGTAAACAACAACGAACCTATCAATGAACTCTTTCAAGACATCATTCATTAGATTACAAAATGTGGCAGGGGCATTTGTCAAGCCAAATGGCATGACTAAGTACTCAAAGGAACCATACCTAGTCACCATGGCTGTTTTTGGAACATCACCAGTTGCAATTCGGACTTGATAATATCCTGACCTCAAGTCCAGCTTTGTGAAGTAGGCCGCACCAGATAACTGATCAAACAAGTCTGCCACCAGTGGAATGGGGTACTTGTTCTTCACTGTAAGCTTGTTCAGCGCTCTGTAATCCACGCACATCCGAAGCGATCCGTCATATTTGCGCTGGAACAAGACTGGTGCGCCGTACGGGGCCTTGGATGGCTGAATGAATCCAGCATCCAACAGCTCTTGCAACTGTTTCCTTAGCTCCTCCAACTCCTTCGGAGCCATTCTGTAAGGGGCTTGTGCTGGGGGTCTTGAGCCTGGGACTAGCTCAATCACATGATCAATTACCCTTTTTGGTGGTAACTCCTTTGGTAACTCAGCCGGCATCACATCGTTAAAGTCCTCCAGCACTTCAACAACCATATCAGGGACGTTCACTGCCTTGCACGCCTTTGTCTCCACCAAAGTCACCAAGAACGTTCACCTTTCTGAAGTCCATCCTTCTCCTGAATGGCCGAAAGGTGGGATAACTTTGCGCTCTCCTTCCCTGAAAATGTGTTAGCCGCAGGAACAAAACAAGGGTGGGACTTGTTCATCACGAACAGTCCCCTCAAGAACGGCATCAGCGCGATACTCCCCATGTGCAAGAAGTCATTCCCTAGGATGACATCGAAATCATCCAAGGGAATAGCCATTAGGTTGATCTTTCCCTCCCAAGATCCAACCTTTAAATCAACATCAGTGGCCATACCTTGAATTCGTTTCGCCTCTGAATTCACTGCCTTCATTCGACTGGAATTCTCCACGAGATCCAGTCCCAACTTTCCCACCATGTGATCCGCCACAAATGAGTGAGTAGCCCCTGAATCCACCATCGCCAAGACTCGCTTCTTGTTCACCTCAGCGTCCACGTACATTAGCCCCTCCGAAGGGCTTGTCTTGGCCTGCTGAATGGCATTCAACAACTGCAATAAGTTCATTCGGGGCTGGCCTTCATCCTCCGCGATCAAGGCCGAGAGTTTCTCCTTCTTCGGGCAATCCCGTGCCCTGTGAGGGCCATTACAAATAAAACAGACCTTACCTGAGGAACTTGATGAGGGTCTTGGGTCTGATTTAGGGGCTGGTTTTGAACTCGCTGCTGGCTTAGGAGAGAAAGGCTTCTTCTCACCTTTCTTCTGGTGGGTCTTGTATGGCTTCTTTTCCTTGCCCTTCCCTTCGCTCGGGGACGAGCTAGTCTTGAAATCCACAAGACTATCAGCAGCCGCAATCGCCCCAGGCAATTCCTTCACTCCTTGCCTCCTCAACTCAGTTTGAGCCCATGTCTGCAATCCCGTCGTGAAGTTGAACAACTTGTCCTCCTCGGACATGTTTTTGATGTCCAGCAGTAGGGACGAGAACTCCTTCACGTAATCTCGCACCGACCCAGTTTGTTTGAGCTTGCGCAAGGCCTCCCGCGCTTGCCAAGCTGCATTAGTTGGAAGGAAATGATCCTTTAGTTCCATTTTGAGCACCTCCCAATCAACGATTTTGGGCCTTCCCGCAGCCGCATCATCGTCCACTCTGGTCCTCCACCAGAGCTTTGCATCACCCTCAAGGTACATGGAGGTCAAGATGACCTTGTGGCTCTCTTCTGTGCCAACAGTAGCAAAGTACTGCTCCATGTCCCAAATGAGATTCTCGAGTTCCTTCGCGCTCCGTTTGCCCGAGAATTTCTTTGGTTCTGGCACCTTAGTTCGGGACCTCACAGCAGCGACACCCTCCGAGGATGATCTGCCCACAGCTCGCTTGAGCAGGTTCACCTCAACAACCATTGACGAGGCTGTTTCGGTGGTAAGTTCGCCCACCGACCATACATCGGCTTCAAGCTCCGCAAATCTCTCTTCCCACATAGCAATCATGGCTTCTTGTGACTCTCCCCTAGTCACCAGTGAAGCCACCAACATTTCCAAAGCTTCAATACGTTGGGACGTAGTTGAAGACTCTGCTGATTCCACCGGGGTGGACATCATTGCCATCATCTGCTCTAGGTGAGACACCCTCTCACTCAGATCGCTTGCTGCTCGGGTCGCCATCGTCTCCAAACGTAGCTCTGATACCAATTGTCACAGGGCCAAATGAAGAGGGGTTTTTCACTAGGAAATTTTTCTCTCGCTCAATCGAACCTGTGGTGCCTAAGGGCCACCTTAGTTCAGCACACCAATACTCGAATTAAAGGGACAGCAAGGAATAGGCAACAAGGAAACATTTTACTAGCTCACAAATTGGGAATACAACTGTGGAACTCTGTGCTTCCCCAAGCTCAGAGCCCTTGGCTTTATAGACCAGCCATTAGGTAGTTCCACAACCAACTAGGACACATGTCCAGCATACATCAATCCATAAACCTGGTAAAACGCCACTCCCTTGGTGGTTGAGGCAGTTACCCAACTGCCTTGCTCCCTTGTTGCCACAACTTTCCATAACCGCCTCCATCACTGGGTCAACACAACATGCTCCTGGTAATCAGCCTTCTTTGGACGTGCCTTGGTCATGGCTCCAGCCTACGACCAAGGTAGTTACAAACTGCTTGGAAACCGTCTTGACTTGGTCTAGCCACGCCACAAGGGGCGTGGCCCATGTTCTCTACGGGACAGAGGCTTGTCTGGACGTGCCTGTTCGTGCCCAAGCGCGTCGCGTGCTAGCCGGGGCTCCGTTGAGTCCCACCGGCTCGAAGGGTGGCCGACGCCATGGTCCGTCCATGGGTCGTGCCTTGGCATTGCGCCCAAGGCATGCTCGAGGGTCCCTGCTAGTCCGCCCATGCCACCCCAAGGAGAGAGCACACCTCTCCTTATAGTAGATGTTAAGCCGTTTCCTCGGCTCCAATAGAAAACATCCCAAAATGAGACCAAGCGTACTTTGACTTGGGTCAACGCCCAAGTCAAGATTTGTCAACCTTTGCCTCGTTCCAAGCAAGTGCCAAGCTCGTGTCAAAGAATTCACTTAAGTCTCGCTCGTGCCCGCGCTCGTGCCAAGACGTGCCAAGATGTGCCAAGGTTTGCCAAGGTTTGCCGCGCTCGTGCCAAGGCGTGCCAAGGCGCAGTGCCAAGGTGTCGTGCCAAGGAAAATACCGCGCTCGCCCATGCGACGCGCCCATACGTGCTCGACCATGCGCGCGCCTGTCCGCATGCGTCCATGCTCGCGCTCGCCCAGGTTCCTTGCCTCGCGCCAAGGTGCATACCCAATCGTGCCACGGCGTGCCAAGGCGTTGTGCCAAGGCGTGCCAAGGCGCTGTGCCAAGGCATGCCAAGGCGTTGTGCCAAGGCGTAACCCCTTTTCACCCGTGCACCATTTTACATGTTCACCCATGACCGAACCTGATGGAACTAGCCGAGCCCTCCTGAACTCGGTCCTTGCTAGGTTTCCCGCTGCCTAGCTCAGCCTACTCGGGTCTCGCTTTTGGGGGGCCGACAGCTACATTCTTGGTACGTTACCGCATCCAGCAACGGTTCTTAAAAAATCTGGTCTTTCTAATCCGGTCTACGTGACGTGGTATGAGAAAAATCAGGTTTGCTTAGGCTAGTTGATGAGTTCTTCGAACAAGAGTGTTCTGTCGGCCAAGATGGGTGCGTCTTCAGCATTTGATGCATGGAAGAGAATTGAGGAACATTGTGGTTCTCATTGCTGTGCTCAGGCATATGTATATAAGAGACAGATTCAATCATGTCGTAAGGGATTTTTGTCAATATTTGAATACTTAACAAAGATTAAGGATCTGATAACTTGGTTGCGACTAGAGCTCCGATGGCGACTTAGGAGTTGATATCTATCGCCTTGTTAGGGCTTGATTTGGAGTATTTACCAATAGTTACATTGTTATAAGATAAAGATGGTCTACGTTGGTTTGCACTCTAGGCAGCACTGCTCAATTTTAAGATGACGTTGAGCCAAATGAAAAGTGTTATGGGTATTAACTCTTTGAGTCTTCAGGAAGGGAGCCCATCAGCACACTCGGCTGAGGTGAAACCTGATCAGGGACATCCATCACATGGAAGATTAGGTGGTTCGAATCAGAATGGTAATCGCGGTTCTGCTAATAAAGGTTGGGGTGGTCGATTCAAGGGCCGTGGTGGATTTAAGTATCAGAATTCCAACAAGCCTACATGCCAAATATATGGTAATATAGGTCATTCCGCAACGTTTTTCTTTTACAGGAATGACTATCGTTACATGGGGCCTCAATCTGGTGGACAACAGTCTCCTCAACAAACACCATTTTCCTCATTTTTAGCAGACACAATTTGCTCCTCCTACTCAATTTCCTCAACAGCACTAACAGTCATTTCACATAGCGTATGAATCAGGATTTGATGGTTCATGGTATGCCGACAATGGGGCAACCTCTCATGTGACATCGGATTAGTCTGGGCTAAATCAATATATGCCTTACTCACGTAATCAGTCACTGGTGGTCGGTAGTTGCCAATCTTATATATCTCTGGTGTGGGTACTACTGCTTTACCATCTATTAGCTCTAGTTTATCTTTTAAGAATATGTTGTCTGTCCCACAGATTTGGAAGAACTTTCTTAGTGTGTCTCAAGTAAGTAGTGAAAGTGATGTTCTAATTGAGTTTCATGCTGACAAATGTTTTGTGAGGGATTCCAGAACTAAAGTTGTCCTTCTTCATGGCACAGTTCGAAATGGTTTGTATCAATTTTTGGATCTGGGTCGTCACTTCCTTCTCCTAAAGCATTCATCGTCTCCAATAAAGGTTTGCCTGAATTGTAGCACTCCAGGTTGGGTCATCCTACACATAAGTCATTACAGAGATTCTTATGTTCGTTACGTATTCCTGATTCTAATATGTCATTTTGTTCTAGTTTTCCAATGGGCAAGAGTCATGCATTACCATTTCCTAAGTCATTGAATCAATCCTCATCTATTTGGATCTTATTCATACTGATATTTGGGGTCCTGCACCTGGAACATCCACAAATGGTTATAATTACTATGTCCATTTTCTTGATGATTGTATAAGATTTACATGGATTTATCTTTTAAAGTTGAAATTGGATGCATTACAGGTATTTATTCATTTTAAATTGTTAGTTGAAAATTAGTTTTCAACAAAAGTCAAATGAGTACAATCAGATTGGGGGGAGGGGTTAGTATCGATCCTTCAAACCTTTTTTGGATTCTTGCGGAATTGGTTTTCAACATTTTTGTACCTATGTACATGAGTAAAATGGTCGTGCAGAACATAAATATCAACACATAATGGAGATGAGTTTTACGTTACTAGCATATTGTAATCTTCCCCTGAAGTTCCAGTGGGATGCTTGTGAAACCTCAATGTTTTTCATTAATAGACTACCTACATCTTACAGGTTTTCTCTCATTGTGAGAAATTGTTTCATAAACCCCCTGATTACTTCTTATTAAAAGTGTTTGGTTGTGCTTGTTTTCCATACTTGCGTGATTACAATTCAAATAAGTATCAGTTCCGATTTGATAAATGTCTTTTCTGGGTTATACTTCTCACAAGGGCTATAAATGTTTGCATAGGTTTGGTAGGTTGTACATCACTCGTCATGTTTTGTTTCATGAATCAAAATTTCCTTTTCTTGAATTGTTTCCTATGTCTCATTCACCTAAATCCTCTTTTGATTCACGTGTTGTTTTGTCTATTCTTTTTTCTGAGTCTGTTCCTTCATCTTCTGTGGTTGTTTCTCCTCTTTCATAGTCTGTTATATCTCACGTAGTGTTTGCTAGTCCTTGTTCTAGTCTGTTTGTATCTATGTTTGTTCCTACTGATGTCTCTCCTTGTGTTCTTGCTAGTCCATCTCTCTCTTCTCCTTCTGAAATACCCTCTCATGTGTTTGTTACACCTAAAGATGTTGTTCCTATATTTGTGGGTCCTCATAATATTCATCCTATGGTAACTAGGACTAAAGACGGTATTGTTCAGAAGAAAGTATTCATGGCTACTACTTCAGTCTCTATTAAGGATGTTCCCACCTCTGCTAAAGTAGCCCTCAAGGACTATACCTGGCGAGAAGCGATGGAAGAAGAATATGAGGCATTAATCAGAACTGGCATTTGGTCTTTAGTTCTTGCCTATGCAAACCAAAATGTTGTGAGTAATAAGCGGGTTTTCTCTGTTAAGAAAAACTCTGATGGCTCCATTAATCAATACAAAGCTAGATTAGAGACTAAAGGCTTTAAACAATTGTTAGGTATCGATTTTGATAAAACGAACAATCCAATGGTTAAAGCTTCTACAATTCGTGTTATTATCTCCTTGGCTGTCTAATTTGGTTGGTTTATACGTCAACTTGATATTAATAATGCTTTCTTAAATGGCACTTTAGTGGAAGAGGTTTATACAAACCAGCCTTGTGGGTTTGTGGACAACAGTAAACCTTCATATGTTTGCCAACTTCATAAAGCTCTTTATGGCCTTACACAACTCCACAAGCTTGGTTTGATAAACTTTGCTACACCTTGGTTTCTTAGGGTTCTTAGAATTCTAAAGCCGATAATTCTCCTTTGTTTTCAAACAAGAGTCTGTTGTACTGTATGTTTTGGTTTATGTTAACGATATTATTGTGATTGGGTCAAACACCGAGTCGATTAAGCTTTCATTACTAGTCTGAATGATTGTTTTGCACTCAAAGACATTGGGGAATTGAATCTATTTTTGGGTATGGAAGCTAGGAGTGATAACACTGGACCGTTCCTCACTCAAACAGCCTATATTAATCAACTTCTTCAAAAGGGTGGCATGCTTCAGGCTAAACCAATTGATACGTTTGCGTCAGTTGGCAAGTCTATGTGTTTTGATACATCTCCTCCATTTACTGATCCTACCCTATATCGTAGCTTGTTAGATGGTCTTCAGTATTTGGTAAACACCAGGCCAAATATTGCCTTTATTGTGAACATGTTAAGTCAATTTCAGCGCTGTCCTTTGACGACTCATTGGCAAGCTCTCAAGAGAGTCTTGCGTTACTTAAAGATATTGTGGACTGGGTATTTGGTTTAGACTGAGCTCCAAATTGTTTATTACGGGGTTTCGGATGCTGATTGGGCGACTTCTCCTGATTATCGTCGATCACTTTCTGGTGTGGCAATCTTCTTGGGGACGAACCTGATTACCTAGCAATCGAAGAAGCAGCATGTCATGGCTCGTTCGAGTATTGAGGCTAAGTACAGTGCCTTAGCGCAGGCTGCTGCTGCTGAGATTGCGTGGCTCCAATCTCTTCTATCTGAATTGCTATTTTCTATCCTTGATATTCATGTCATTTGGTGTGATAATGTTAGTGCACAGGCTCTTGCTCGTAACCCAGTGTATCATGCAAGAACTAAGCGCATCGAGTTGGATATTCACTATGTCAGGGATAAGGTTCTTGCTGGTTCCTTATCTGTTCTTCATGTCCCGAGTAAGGATCAGGTGGGAGATTGTTTCACGAAGCCATTTGCATTCTCTCGGTTCAATTACTTGAGGAGCAAACTCAGACTCACTTCTCTTCCCTTTCAGACTCACTTCTCTTCCCTTTCGTTTTTTTTGGGTGGGGGGGGGATGTGAGAATGAACCACATATGAGGTGTATTGTACTTTTGTTGATGTGTAATGGATGGGTCATGTGTACGTCATGTAAGGGTTGATATGTAGTTATATTGTGATGATATGGCAATCTGTATGTTCTCAATCCAACGGTTGTGTAGTGTTGGATTGGAGGGCTGAGATTGTTTGTAACATTTACATATATATAATCACAATACACAGAAGAGAGAGATAAGAAATCTCTCCGTCTGTTCTTGCTTTCCCAACTCTTCTCGCATGTTAGGGTTAGGGTTTCTTGAGTGAGATTTGCAGAGTTAACAAAAGGTTTCTATGATTAAAAAAAAAAAATCTGCAGATTTGTATCTTATTTGGATAGGATGAAGGATGCCTCCCTGCTTTAACATGAAATATGTAGGAGAAAACTGGACCTTTGACCTTAATGTAAACACCTCAATTTCCCTAAAAAAAATTATTCATCATTTTGAAATCATTTCTTAGTACCTCCATCATTTCATACAATTTAATAGCTGCATGAGTGCATGGCGGATCAAATTTTCAAGAACCCGCCTCAGATATTTTGCCACTGTCTTGCCTCAGTTCTAATTTTCGTGGATACCAATGGCATCTTATTGTATGTGTTATCTGTGACCTTGGCGACCATGCTTCTTGTTTCATTTTTTTTTTTTTCTCGGTTTTCACAAGGACGTGAATGGTCCAAATCGATTAAAGCTCAGTCCATAAATCTTGTTCTGGCTGCATCGAAATGCCATGCGGTGGAGAATGTAGAGCCTTAAACTCATCAGCAAAGTTCAGAGCCTGCTTGGCGTGGTGATCAGCACATGCATTATTCTCTCTAAGGGTGTGGTGAATGGAGAGGGATAGAAGGTGTTTGTTATCTAGAATCAGCAGGTCAATTCGTGCTGCTGCTGTACTCGGTGAAGTAGATGGATTGCTTCAAGAGAGTCTGTTTCCACAACCAGACACCTGAAGCCTCTCTGACCATTTTCACACCAAGGTTGATCCCTCATAGCTCTGCCGATAGAGGGTGACAACTGCTCATTTTACCCACATATCCCCTGAGAAAAAAACTCCTTCGATCATCTCTAGGAACACCCACAACAGCGGCTTTCAGCATCAATGGTTGGACAACCTTGTCACAGTTGAGCTTGATCCGTCCCTGGTCCAGCGCCTGCCAGCATCCTCAATCCTCCCTTCACTAGATAATTTGGACTTTTCCATCAACCCAACTTTTCGAATAGCCTTGTCCCCCCGTAAACTCTTTCATTCCTCCAGAACCACAAGCATCAACTTGCCTCATCATAAAGCAGTCTCTTGGGGAGATCTTTAAGGCTTACTCCCTTTACGATCCACTCATCTAGCTGCATATTGAACAAGCTGCATGATTTGCTGAGTTGTGGAAGGGATTCCCGGATTCTAGTTACCATTGCACAGTCCCTCGGAGCATGCAAAACTGTCTCAGGTTCACTTCTGCAAAGTGGGCGCATAACTTCCTCCTGATTTTTCTTTTCAAGCACGGGGAGTACAGAGTAGGGAATCTGCTATGCGTAACTACTCAAAATGAAGTCTTGATTCTTTGGGGAACTCTCCTCTTAATTCGTGTTTTATATGCAGGTAATTTGCTGTATGAGATGCTCTATGGTTGGGACGCCTTTCCAAGTAGCATCCTGGTAAGACTATCTGTTGTACATCTTAATAGTCTAAGATTAAGTCCAATCTGTATTGGCTGTTGGAAGTTCCGAAAAGCTAATTTCATACCATTGCATTCTATGATTATGTCAAGACTCATGGTATATCTCCTGATTAATTTTATTCAGAAAAGTTGTGGAAACATTGTACACTACACTTCACCAGAACATGTTCTTCATGTTTTGAATCTAATATGAGACTGCTTTGTCTCAACTTCCGCAGTAAAAATATGCAAATTTCAGAAATCTTGTTAGTCAGAGTATTGCTAGTAATATCTGATGCAGTTTGGTCTTTTCAGGTTATGGTAGTTGATTCATACATTGGTGCAGAGAGTCAGAGATGCCCTGCGAACCGTTTGGGATTTGTTGGCGGCGTCAATGTTATCAAACGACATCCCTTCTTCAGTGGAATAAATTGTTCCCTTATTCCTTGCATGGTAATATCCTGAATTCAAATGCCCAAGCCTAACCAAGTAACTCATCAATTCAAATTTTCATTTGATCATCATCTGTTGCTCATAACTATCAAAGTATATATTGTTCTATTAACTGTGATTTCATTGGAAATACATTAGGTTTAGAGGCACAAATGTGTCACACTAAAACATTGTGAACAAGTAAAATTGAGACAAAAGAAGTCACAATTTAGTTAATCTTGAGTAATGAATGAATGACTATTTATCATACACTAACTAATTCTTCACTTTTCTATTTTTTTTTTTAATCAACACTTGACTGTCAATTAGCCTATAAAATTGGAGATAAATTAACCCTCGTGAACAATGCTGAAAATTGTCTACAAAATTAGCGATAAACGACTTTCAGAGCCGACTCCGATATGGATTGAGGTGAAAACTATAATGATCAGTTGTTGGGTTGGTGAGTGGAGTCATAATGGCCTGAATAGGCTGAGCTAACCAGAGTTGATGAATGGATCATCAATCTGTGACTCCCAAATTGAATTGATGAAGAAGTCAGAATTGTTGGTGATTTTGGTGTTGTATTCAAGTGTGTACATTGGTGCTTCCTCTAACATCTCTGCACCACCCACGTGACTAGTGTTCTTCTGATTCTGCATACTCTCAATCTTTTATCTCACGTTCTTCAATTTGTTCTCAAAGGAATTCATCGAGTCCTTTAAACCATCCTCCCCAAATTTCCTAGAATTCACTCCTACCACTCTTTTCTCCCTTTCACTCCTCTCAATCTCAATATCGCAATAGACAACGCGTCGAAGCTCTCGATGGTCTTCCAGCCACGTATCAAGGAGCCCTCCATTGGGACTAAAACAGATCATGAAAGCCTCCACGTTACAGTGGGTGGTAAGTGTCACGGGGCTATTAAGTGAGAGGTTTACCTAAAGGAAATTTTTATCGCTTAACCCAACCCGTGGTGCTGAGGGCCGCCTTAGTTCAGCACTATCAATACTCAAAGTAAATGAACAACAAATAATGGCACCAAGGAAACGTTTTACTAAACTCTCAATAGGAATACAACACTTGTACTCTATGCTTCCCCAAGCTTAGAGCCCATATCTTTATAGATCAGCCAACAAGTAGTTACATAACCGTCAAGGACACATGTCCTGATTACATTGATTCATAGACTAAGTAAAACCTCACTCCTCGTGGTCAAGGCAGTTACCAACTGCCTTGTTCCCTTGTTGCCACCTGGTTCCACAACCGCCATAACTGTTTGGTCAATTACCACATGCACCGTGTGTTCGGGACATTCTCGGACGTGTGCCTTGGTCATCCTAGGGGCCATGACCAAGGTAGTTACCCAACCGTCTGGAACCACTTTAACTTGGTCCTTCCGTGCCTCAAGGTGACTTGGTCCATGTTTCGTTTAGGAACAGGGACTGCTCGGTAGTGCTTAGCTGAGCCTAGGGACCTTGAGTGCTAGCCGAGGCTCGGTTGAGTCCCACCGGCTCGGGGTGGCTCGGAACATGGGTCCGTGGGTCTTGCCTTGGCATGGTTGCCCAAAGCATGCTCGAGGGTCTTCCTTGCTTTTATGCCCATGCCACCCCTAGGAGAAGACACACCCCTCTTTATAGTAGATGTTAAGCCATTCCCCGAACTCCAGTAGGGAACATCAAGAAATGAGACCAATCGTACTTTGACTTGGTCAACACCCAAGTCAAGCTTTGTCAACCCTTACTAAGGTATGTCTTGCTCGTGCCAAGGCGCGACCTTGCTCATACCAAGGCGCGACCTTGCTCTTGTCAAGGCGCGGCCTTGCTCGTGTCAAGGCGCGGCCTTGCTCGTGCCAAAGGAATCTGCCAAGGTGTTGCCTTGCTCGTGCCTAAGGAACCTGCCAAGGCGCGACCTTGCTCGTGCTAAAGAAATCTGTCAAAGTGCGGTCTTGCTTGTGCCAAAGCGCAACCTCGTCTGCGCCCAAGCGCAGTGACTAGGCGCGCGCCAAGGCGCGACCTCGTCCACGCCTGTGCGTCGCCTCATCCGTCCCACATGCTATCCCGCAACCAAGCTTCATGAAACCATCCGAGTCCTCTGGAACTCGGCTATTTGCTAGGTTTCTTGCTGCACAATCCATCCTACTCGGGTCATGCTATTGAGGGGCTAACACTCATATAACTTCTTCTTCTAGCTCTTCCTTTTCAACAATACAACAAAACCACTTCTTCCGCTTTTTCCACACATCGTCGCCATTGTTGATTATTGTCGATATTTGATTGATTGATTGATTGGTGTTAATTTGTTTCCTTTTTTCAAAGTTAGATTATCTTTCTGTTGTTTCTATTTGGAGAGAAGTCTGTTTTTATAAGACATAGTCACATACGAGAGATGCAAAAATAATTATAAGTACGAGATCTTGTTTGGATAGAGGCGGGGTTAACTATCGAGAGATAACTTAGAGGGGAGTTGAAACTAATATTTAGTTGTCCAACTTCCCTTCAAGTTATCTCTTAACTCACACCCAATTGTGAGAAATATCTCCCCCACCTCCCTTTAGACTCGTTATCTCCCAGGAGTTTGTAGACACAATTACTCCTCATTAATTACCTTTTACTCGATGTGACTTTGTGCGTGACTTTTATGTTGTCATTCTAGTTCTTTTTTTTATGAAATATTTATGCACTCATCGTCAAATACATCACATGCTTTTAAATAATGCATTGGTAACCCACTTTGACTTAGGCACGTAATGGGCTCAAGCGAGTGTCCCTCTATGGGATACGCCTTAAGGTGTGTTAGTGCATATCTCAAGGTGTTACACACACCCTTCGAGGTATATCGCATGACTGGACACCCACTTGGGCCCATTGAGTGCCCAAAATGACTTTTATCCAAAGTGGTTACTCTAGTACCTCCCTTTAAATATGTGTGTAGCTTATCGTGTAACTTTAAGTGTGTCCAAATATCATTTTTCTTCTACCAAAAGTAATATCATTTTAGTTTAATATAAATACACTATTTTAAAACAAATGCACCTTAAGTCTTTCTAGTACCCCATCGAGGCTTCAAGAAATAAACTACAAACCACATGCATCCTCATTGAAACTATAATATAGCTCATTCTTACAGTTATTTTATTTCAAAACTATTCGTGGGAATAATTAAGCTATACTGATCATTTTTCTTTGAATATTGCATAAGAAATAAATTTAGAACGGAAAAAAAATATCTTAAAAGACCTTGAGAATTGCGTGAAAGCTCATTATCTAGTTTGGAGAGCCATAGTTTAAAAAAGCCATAATCAGAAGCTAGCCTAAAAGGATTATCATCTTCTACACTGGGAATCAGCTGATACCATTGTGTGAGAATCATAAATGCATACATTACTAAGAGTGAAAAACAATGAATTTTTTTATCAAAAAAAAATAAAAATAAATTTTGGTTCAAAATAACCACCAAAGAGTTTCCTGTGTATCTTTCAAAAGTAAAAGAAAAGCAAGGCATTTCGGAATTGCTACCCTCAAAAACATCTAAAACATAAGAATCTCAGGAAGCAACTTGGAATTGTTTTACATCACAAATCATGATTCATAGATCCTTTCAGTAAATTAATCCTTGCAGGTGAATTGATTAGTAGCAACCATCACAATAAATGGATACAAAATTTCAAAATCAAACGGAACAACAGGTCAGGGAAAACATGCAGGATGCTCATCTCCCTTGCTCCTACAGCCAGGGCTAATTACATAAGCACAAGCTCTCTCTCGCAACAAACAGATGAAGAATAGAATACTTGTCGGATGGAAAGGAATGTCCACCCAGCTACACGATATCATAAATAATGGAGATACCATCAGCATACGGGGCTACCCCCAACCATCCGCAACCAAAAAGAAAAAAGCACTGTGAAGTTTCTATTTAGTGGCATGTGCTATGATATTGCTAATTGAACTGGCCTCCTCTTTGGCAGTTTCCACCAATGAATCCTGCAGAATGCATATAAATAAGTAAAATCCAGACGGAGTAGAAGCAAGAAAGAAAAAAAGAAAAAAAAAAGTCTATGAAAAAGAAGAAAACGACACGAAACATCAAAATATTCCCACCTGTGCAGCTATAAGCCGTGCCACTGTTTTCTTGCTCGACTCTTGGAGTTCACCAGCGATTAGCAGTTCATCCAAAATATAGTACGCCTGCCAAAATAAAATTACAGCGCATAAGGCAGGGACATCTGGCCTCGTTATCAGGAGGATTTGAAACCCAACAATAACAAAGCTTCTCAAACTAGTTGAATATTGAAAACAAGGTGAGCATGATGACTAGAAGTCGTGAAATTCAGAAGAAGACCAAGAGAGCAAGAAAAGAGTAATTAAGTCTGTATGATGGGGAAATACAGAGAAAAATTCATTACTACAGAGGGAAAGCAGCTTCAATAGAAACTAACATTATCTAGCACACTCCTATTCACCATACTTTCAAGTTGCTGGAACCATGGACTATCAATGATAAATTGGTGGAAAAAACAAAACCACAAGTCATCAATGAATGTCACTTGTCGGAACTTCAATTTTTTAATTCTATTTTTTTATGTAGGATCACAAATAAGATCGTGCAAATGCAAATTCTAAAGAGCACCCATTAGCATTAGCCCACGGCTACTTCTTTCCTACCAACCTCCTTCAACAAACCAACCTATAAAATATTCTACCGATATCAGGGAAACTGACGATAAAATAAATATAATAATGTCAAGGTCAGGCTATCTACTTTAACAAGTTCAGGTCACATAATTCATATCATAATAGTTGAAACTTAAACCATAAGGTGGTCAATAAATCTTAACCAATGGAGAGTTCGTCTTACATGTAAATTCGAATATAATAAGAATTCTAAAGAATATACCTTGTGAAAGTTGAAAATCAAGTCCAACTCACAGACCTAAAGAAAAAAAAAAAAAAAAAAAAAAAAAAAAAAAGCACATCCACAATTATAATTCATTCAAGCAACTGAGCAACACTTACAAAACAAAAGACAGAATAATGTAAAAGTGCTTGACTTACACTGCCAAAGTAACGGTCCAGTATCTCAACAAAGTGATGAATTATTTCAAGAACTTCTAGTTCATTGTCTTCCTGGTCAATGCACATGCAGAAATAAAGACTTGCATACCTGCATATCATATTTATAATTAAGTTTTCTCCTAGATGAAAGTGAACCTTCCGATATTGCAGAACCCAATATTTTATAACAGGAAGACTTGCATACCTGCATATCATATTTATAATTAAGTTTTCTCCTAAATGAAAGTGAACCTTCCGATATTGCAGAACCCAATATTTTATAACAGGAAAGCCATAAGACCACATGAACCAGTAACATAGGGCCACATCACCTTTTATAAACCACCTTTTGTCCTCTCCATTCAACAAAATTGCACAACTTTGGGCCACGATTCAGTATCACTCCACTTAGTTCTCGTATTACCTGCAAAATTTTGCAGGTCCTAAAAACTTGATGAAATGTAAAACAAAGTTACTAGTCAAACTCATTCTCTTCCTGTTTCAGGATTCTAATATTTCCATTAGAAAATGGCTCTTCTTCAGTATAGCATAGATACGACCGAAGATGTCCTACTTTGTCCATTTGTTGGGTTTGTGGTGCAATGAGGAAGTGCATACCATTCAAATAATTAAATCAATGATTCAAATAAAAAACTTTCAGATTTTATGGAAACTACTTATGAGATTACGTTTCAACTAGAAGCACTACTACATAAATAATTGGTTAGTTGTTATCAAGGTTTAACTCCACCTATGTTGTACACTATATACGCTACATAGCCGATCCCAAGTCCGGATAAAGGAGGACTCTGACGCCCATTTTTTCATACCGAAAAATGGGTAAGGGAAGTCCCAAACTCACTTTTAATACCCGAAAAGTAATGGAGGGAGGCCCCAAGCTTATTTTCCATTATTGAAAAATGGAGGAGGGTTGCGATAGGTTGACAGTCAGCGTAAAACTTTTGTCACTTTTCATAAAATGGATCAAACATATATAAACCTTGGGGCGTTCCCACCTAGCGACGCGCTGCATCGGAGCCCTGGTGTAGTGAGAAATGAGCAAGGGTGTGTTTCACATAGCCGCCTGGGTGTGAAAAAAAATAAGCAAGGGTTCCCACACATAGGGCGTGTGTGGGTAAAGAAGCTAGTCCCTTCACATCGTCGCCCGGATGTGAAGAAAAATGAGCAAGGGTTCCCACACAAAGGACGGGTGTGGGTAAAGAAACTAGTTCAAAACAAACACGAAAACAAAAACAAAATCATAGATACGGACACTAGATCTTTTAGACAAAATAGAAATAGAAAAGAAAAACAAATACAAAGGGGAGAAAAAATTTGTTTAGGAATATGGAACATAGGAACCCTTACGGGGAAGTCAATAGAACTAGTAGATATCATGATTAGAAGGAGAGTCAATATTGTTTGCCTCCAAGAGACAAAATGGGTAGGAGAAAAGAGTAGAGAAATAGGAAGTACAGGGTTTAAATTGTGGTACGTTGGTATAGATAGAAAATGCAATGGAGTAGGAATTGTGGTGGATAATGATTATAAGGATAAAGTCGTAGAGGTTAAAAGATGGGGGATAGATTGATTCTAGTTAAATTAATTATTGAAGATGAAAAAATTAACATACTTAAGCGCCTATGCACCACAAGTAGGATTAAGCGAGAGCAGCAAACGCAAGTTTTGGGACGATATGGATGGATTTATGCAAAGTATACCATTAGATGAAAAGGTTTTTATTGGAGGAGATTTAAATGGGCACGTCGGGGCAAGTACCGATGGGTTTGAGAGAGTTCATGGAGGTTTTGGTTACGGTAATAGAAATGAAGAAGGAGAATCAATCTTAGAATTTGCTTCAGCATACGATCTTGTCTTAGCAAATACTAGTTTTAGGAAGAGGGAGTCGCATACAATTACTTTTAGTAATGGTCATAACAAGAGTCAAATAGATTTTCTTTTAACAAGAAAAATAGATAGAAAAATATGTAGAGACTGCAAAGTAATACCTGGTGAAGCACTCACTACCCAACATAAGTTAGTAGTACTTGATATTAAGCTAACACGACGACATGATATGAATAAAAGAATTATCGACCCTAGAATAAAGTGGTGGAACCTAAAACATAGTAAACAAGTAGAGTTTAGAGAAAAACTACTAAAGGAAAATATTTGGAATCTTGACTTAGATGCTAATACAATGTGGCTAGAAATGAGTAGTTGCATAAGGAGAGTGGAATCAAACGTATTAGGTATATCTAAGGGCTTGGGACCTCCAAAGAAGGAAACATGGTAGTGGAACGAGGATGTCCAACGAGCAATTAAGACTAAAAGAGAGATGTATAGGAAAATACCTAAGTGTCAAGATGAAGATGTGTACAATCAATATAGAGAAGCTAGAAAACAAGCTAAAAAAATAGTTAGTCAAACTAAAACAAATTTCATGGAAGATCTATACACAATGTTAGGTAATAGAGATGGCGAAAAATATATATATAGGCTAGCCAAATTAAGAGATAAAAAGCAACAAGACCTAAGTCATGTAAGATGTATTAAGGACGAAAATCAAAATGTTTTAACGCGCGAAGAGGATATTAAGGAGAGATGGAGAAGTTACTTTTATAGTTTATTTAATGATGGCCAAGTTGATACTATAATAGATGAAAACCCACATCAAGAAAGAAATGTAAACTATACACGCAATATTAGAATTGTAGAAGTTAAAGAGGCATTGAAAATAATGAAAATAGGGAAAGCATGTGGCCCAGATGAAATACCCATAGAGGTTTGGAAATGTTTAGGAGAAATTGGATTGACTTGGTTAACAAAACTTTTCAATAAAATTTTAAAATCAAAACGGATGTCAATGGATTGGAGAAGAAGCACGCTTGTGCCAATATTCAAAAACAAAGGAGACATTCAAAGTTGTTCAAACTACCAGGGAATTAAACTTATGAGTCACACTATGAAACTTTGGGAGAGGATAATTGACAATAGGCTAAGGAGATTGATAAGTCGGTATTTATAGGTATTTATTAGTCTATTTTAATATGTTTATTTATTAAAAGTATTTAAAATATATATTTAATTATATTTTTTGGTCATTTTTAGGTGAAACGGACTGCGCGGTTGAATTCGTGGCGGAAAAATACTCAAAATGGAGTATTTATTTGTAGAAATCGAATGTCGGATGTGTCGAATAGCCAACGAAACGTTCGGCCAATCGGACGACGCCACGTCGTCGGCGGCACGATGCGGGACCAATCGGGAGATGCCACGCGTACACGCAAGCCAATCATCACGCTTCGATGGCCGTCGATCGCCTCGAGATACGAGACCGCACAAACTCCCAGTAATTCGCCTACTCTTGCGCGATTTCTTCCGTGCCTCGTCATGCCACTTGGCGACCCATTCGTCCATAAGAGTCATCAACAACTGTTCAGCTAATCACGCAGCGCCACGTGGAGCCTCGTCAGCAAACACAAAATAGAAAGACCGAATGGTGCGGCGACAACACGGAGGCGGTGCGGTGGCGGTCCAATCCGGTGCGGACACGTGGCGGCGATTATGCAATTCTGACTAATCGCGTGCAGACACATGGCAGAGTCCGAATTTTGATCTAAAAACACCCGTACGATGCTCCTCGACGCACGAGTCACGTACTTAACCCCTAAAATTAGTATCCTAGACCAATATGGAGTATTTCTATATATTAGAAACCTTGGTATTATTAATAGGGATGGATTAGCAATTCTGAAGAGAGTTCAATTAGTTTTTAGTAGTAGTTTTTGGAGACGATGCCCGGCTAATCAATTTCTTGCCTAAGTCGAAGGGGAAGCAAGTCGGGATCATGGATTCAAAGTATATTATGTGAGATCTTTTATTTTATTATTCAAATTAATTTAATTTCTCCTATTTCATTGTTGTTGGTTTACGGTCATTGAATGTACAACAATTGGATCTAGGTTAAATCGGTAGCGGACGCGTCCGGTTATCTAGGATTAGTGATCCCATAGATCTATATTAATGCGGTTAGTGTATTAAACCTTATTGGCGGATGTCTAGGGTTATACATTAATTAGGGAAATTAGTGGCGGATGTCCTGATTATCAAAATTAGGGGAATTAGGAATTTCTGGCGGATGTCGATTTTCCATCACTAATCTAGGAGAATTAAATTAATAATTTTTTGAGAAAGATTGAAGACCATGATTGTCATTGAATCTTGATTCTGATTTGTGGAACTGGAGATTAGGTATTATTTAGGCATTATTTAGGAATTAATTAATTATTCTTTAATTGGTTTAAAAGTAGTTAGTTATTTTATTTAATTAGTTTAGTTAGATTAATTAGTTTAATTAATATTTATTTGAAAACCCCCATATTTAGTTAACTTAGAGTAAACTAAGTCCTGCGGATTCGACCCCGTATTTACCACTACTACACCCTTGCGGTTGGTAACTCTTTTACGGGTTATATTTGGCACGCACGACACGCGTCAAATTTTGGCGCCGTTGCCGGGGACTTGATCTTTACTTTGAGTTTAGGTGTTAGTTAGTTTAATTAATCTATTTATTTTGTCAATTGGTTTAGGTAGGCTAAGGAGATAAACAACAATATCAGAGAACCAATTTGATTTCATGCCTGGGATGTCAACTATGAAGGCGATTTTCCTTGTAAGACGATGGTTAGAAAAATATAGAAAAAAGAAAAAAGATCTTCATATGTATTCGTAGATTTAGAAAAAACATATGATAGGGTCCCTAGAGAAGTTCTTTGGTGGGTTCTGGAAAGAAAAAGAGTGCATGCTAGATACATAGACGCTATTAAGGATATGTATGATGGAGTAGTAACGAGTATAAAGACATTTGGAGGAGCTACAAAAAAATTTTCAATTACGATAGGACTACATCAAGGATCGACTTTAAGCCCATATCTATTTACTTTAGTTATGGATGAACTAACTAAACATATCCAAGAGGATATACCATGGTGTATGCTATTTGCAGATGATATTGTCTTAGTGGATGAAACTAAAATGGAGTGAATAGGAAATTAGAACTCTGGAGGAATACATTAGAATCTAAAGGCTTTAAGTTGAGTAGGACGAAAATCGAATACATGCACCGTGAGTTTAGAAACACTAGACATCGAGATGACGGAGTGATAAAATTAGGGGAAATAGAAGTTCCTAAGGTAAACCGCTTTAGATACCTAGGATCGATCACACAAAATGATGGTAACATTGAGAATGATGTCACACATAGAATTCAAGCTGGATGAAAGAAATGGCGGAGTGCAACAGGGATGATTTGTGATCGAAATGTTCCTACTAAGTTAAAAAGAAAATTTTATAGGACCGCAATTAGATTAGCTATGCTCTATGGAATTGAATGTTGGGCGGTAAAGCAATAACAATTACATAAAATGAACATAGCAGAAATGAGGATGCTTAGGTGGATGTGTGGTAAAACTCGTAAAGATAAAATAAGAAATATAGAAATTTAAAGACAAGTAGGACTAGCACCAATTGATACAAAGATTAGGGAAGGGCGGTTGTGATGGTTTGGTCACCTACAAAGACGGCCTACAAATGCTCCAACTAGAAAACTTGACTCAATAGAAACTGTAGAAATTCGACGAGGTAGGGCAGACCAAAGTTAACATGAGATGCATTAATTAGGCGGGATTTGAATGGTTTGCGAAGCTCACCATCAATTGCACTTAATCGAGCACAATGGAAAAGTTTGATCCATGTAGCCGACCTCAGTTAATTTGAAACTGAGGCTATGTTGTTGTGGTTGTTGTTGTTATCAAGGTTTAAAAAATCGACAAACTTCGGCAAACTTCGATAGAAGTTTGTCGATAATGAAAATGGGGAAGCGACACTATGTGGAATTTGTAAAACTTGCAAACTTTCATCTAAAACTTCGACATGTTTCGCCAAACTTCAATCGACTTTGATGTTTTCGTCGAAACCATTAAAAAAGAAACAAAAAAAAAATGCAAGAATTCAAATAAATCAACAAAGTCTTTGTGGGAAGTTATCAAAGTTACCCTTAAATAAAATAAAATTTGAAAATTAACTTGTTTTCACATCAAGTACCAACTAAGGTCAAAATTTATCATATAAAGCAATATAAAAACAAATATCAATGCCACGTGTGTTGCGAATTTGGTGATTATTGCCAATAAATATTTTAAACAATTGTATTGTGATTATTCTGCATTATTGTTGTATGATTAAGTATATTTCTAACATATTTAAGGAGAAATTTGAGTTTTCTAGCATTTAAAGTGAGATTTCATAAACTTCCATACACCGGTGAATTTTTGTAAAACTTCCATCGTCGAAGTTAACTTCGTCGAATTACTTCCGGATTTTAAGTGAGCGAAGCTTAAGACGAAGTTGAAGTTTCGAACCTTGGATGTTACACTTAAAAGGAATTAAAGAGTAGCAAATACCGTTTCCATCATCATAAATACATACCACCACATAAGTATTTAGGCAATGACAGAAGTTCCTATCAAGCAGTTCTATAGTTAAGGAATATGTTTTCGGGATTTCCTAAGAGAAGAACCAAAATAGTTTACCTTAGTTCTTTCCTTCTGGGAGTATGGGGAATACCATTTTGTCAACCTCACTTTCCCTTGTCGACTAATCAGAAGCACAAAGTGAATCTGCAAAAGGCATATGAATGTGTATAAGATTGCAATAAAATACAGGAATGCCTCCTAAGAACAGAATGTATAAAGAGATGTATGAAGCAAAAAAGTAATTATTCACACGCAAACATTCATGTTCCGTGTGGGAATGTATTTCAAACATCAAATAGGGTAGGTGCCAAAATATCCTTTCAAGTACGCAGATATAATAATTCAAGGGATAAAGGTTTAAAATGCCTTTCATATCAACGAGTGCTAACTCATGAAACCTCAGTGATATTTGTCTACTGCATATGCTGCAGCAGTTCAAAGAGAAGAGATGTGGCATGGAAGGATATGAATTACGCTGGTTTGTATTGGGAAAATGACCAACACATGGATGTGGTAAAACAACATTTTATATGCCGTATACCATATAAAGTAATTCTGCTCAGGGAGGCAATTGTATGACCAGAAAAGCTGCACCTGATGCAGAAATGCACAATTAGTCGTTGATTTGTTCCTCAAGAAAAAAAAAAACCATTAACATTCTAGTTGTTTTATGTCCAGGAAACATCGCTCCCTCCCTTTCCCTATTATAAGTTGATATTTTAGTTGTGAGTTGCCATCTCATCGTATTTCATAAATCTACTTCAACATTTGCAAATACAATAGGATGAACAGGCCGTACAAGAGAGCCTACAGTGAAATCCCTATACTTATTCACAATTTCTCTCAATCATGTTAGATGGCCAAAAAATATTAAAAGGAGACTGATCGCAGAACAAGGAGGCACCCTAACAGGCAAATTATGAATAAGCTCATCCAAAACTACACGTCACTAGGTCCTACGAGGTTAAGATTTGGGCTTAATGGCGGATTTACGCCGGGCAGTGGGTCAGGGGCTGTTACAAGGAGGCACCCTGACAGGCAAATTATGAATAAGTTAATCCAGAACTGCAGTGCATAGAACTTAAACTAGGGCACACATTCACTTCATTAGACTTGTCACGAGGCGAAATGAATGGCGGAAAAACATATAGCATAACGAACAAACATACCATTGAAATGAGTAGGGGATAAATGCTTCCAATCTCGTAACACCATTGAACCCTAGCTACTCAGCCGAATGGTATCATTAATCTCAACGTGATATGTTGAATGTTATCATTAATCAGAGACATAACGAAGAGGATAAACACAAAAACACGAAACTCGGTCAGATCCAAAGAATTCAAGCTGAAGTAAACCAGATTCAATCGAAATCTAATGAAATCAAGATGGAAAACACCAGATCGAGAAACAGCCAATTGAAATTTAGAGGGGAATGAATTAAAATCGATGCGTTTAAAGAGATTAGGTTTCGGAGAGACGATTACTCAAATTGAGCACGGGAAAAATTCAAGCAGTCAAGATTGGGTTACCATGACTTGTGATGAAAGTCGCAGCTGCAACGAACAACAAAAAGTTGAATCCACTTCGCTCAATTTCTTCCCCTTCTTTCCTCTCTAAACGAAGTACACGCAGACGTCTTTGGTGGTCATTTTGTTTTTGTTTTTTTATTTCTGTAGGGCCGGCTAATCGCACACAACTTTTCAATCTTACACCTCACAAAGCCCAACCAAGCAACCGTGCCGTTAGGGGGTGCACCGATTGGATCCAATCGAATTATGGTCCATCTTCAATCCAATTCAATTTTTATAAATTTTAAAATGCAAAACATATATTTTGGTCTCTAAACTTTGAGTCTTTTATGCTTTTAGTCCCTCAACTTTCAAAAGTGCACATTTGGTTCTTAAACTTTGGCAAAAAAAAAACATATTTGATCCTTCCATCGTTAGGACCGTTAAATGTTGAAGAAAAACAATTTGGCTATGCATTCAATGTCGAAGAAAAATAAATTTACAAACTAGGCATTGAAATTTGAAGCAAATACTCAATAATTCAGTTGAATTAATCCTTAAACTTTCAATGAAATTAATGAAATCAAAGAATTTTAAGAATGAAATTAAAGAAATCAAGGCATATATTCTATTATTTTATTCGGTTCCACCATTAATGGTAAGTGAAAGATGTTGCTTATATATCATGATACAAGCATGAATTGGTAAGCCAACAACAAATCTAAATCGAGCTACCTTCTATATCTATAACGGCCCCAACCTTACAAATTGGGCACCGTCTGGCACTAAGCCTTAATTAACCCCTAGTAAATCAGTGGGGAGTTAATAAAGGTCTAGTCAGCCTCACATACCGGTCTTCAGTACCTACTAGTCAACACAACATAGTATATATATATATATATATATATATATATATATATATATATATATATATATATATATATATATATATATAAAATCATATGCAGCGAAATTTAAATGCGTCGAAAACACAATGACGAATAAATTAAACACACAACGAATTCTAAGTGTGGAAGCTAGAATGCGGAAACCTTGTACAACGGATACAATGTACAAATTATAGTGATGATGAGAAATACATGTATATCTCAACCCATGCACCCATTTATAAAACTATAATAAATGTTATATTGATACATCAAATGACCTACGTATGTTGCACATCAATGGTCATGAGCTTGGAGATTATGCCTACAATTATCACCAAAATCGGAGACAATTCTAATAAGTAAATCTAGAAAAAGTCCACTAGTAATTCAGATTAAACAATAAAAAAGTTTATAAATCATGTTGTAAAGTAATGAAGCTGAAAAGAACAATAAAACGCATGATAAACAAACTACAATGGTTAACGATAGAGACAAAGTGACACGAAAGCAAAGGATAGGTGTCTAAGTGGTCTTGACACTCTACAATTAGGCTCAAAGCCACTTGGCTACGAGTAAATGTCAAATATTGGTACGGCGGGACAAATTCTGCTTCAACCACATCTAGTTCGTTTGGCACTATTGGTTCAATTGAGCTGCAACCCAAGAAAATTCTGAAATGAGCCACAGTCGCATCTGAATGCTCAGCCACAATGGGATCTTTGAAGTCTTGTGAGGAGCCACTACACATGGTGGATGCTCGCTCAGATGATTCAGTCTCGTCTAGGAGCCACGAACGCGACTCGGATGCTCAACTCACGAGTAAACAACGACTCAATTTGACCACTTTAGACCTTAAGTCACTTGGTAGGGAAGTAGAGTGTAACGGCCCGAAAATTCGACTTGTGCCACGTGTCATGTTAGGGTCGTATGTGGGACCCACTAACCGAAATACGTATGTCCAAATCTTGGGTGGAGACTCCGAGGAAATGTGTAATATCTAATTTGAGATTATAATACAAAATGTTGAGCTGTTTTACGAGTTGGTATACGAGAGAAATTTGGTGAGCCGAAACACGAACGGAGACGCGTCTCGAGTCACGTGCCAACGTGAGACCGAGATAGTCGCTTTATGTGGTTTTAATGTGTACATTGGAAACGCCTCGTGATGCGTGTATCGCGAGTATCAAAATTTTGGAAATGAGGCGGGGTTGGTGCCTCGAGATGCGCGTTGCTCGGACAAATTTTGGTCAAGCATAGAGGCGATGGACAAAGAGGTCAAATTATTGAGTTTGCCTCAAGATTCGTGTTGCGCGAATCTCGATGACACTTTGATTTTGAAAAAAAAAATGTATAAATATATATGTATGTATATATATACTAGTAAGTAAGCACGTGCTTCGCACGTGAACCAATTATTTTTTTTTTATTGTGACTCATTATACAAAATCTTCTACCTTTGATTCGTATTTGCAAAAATAATTAATCGTTTACCATCGATAGTAACTGAGTAGGTAGCAATAAAGCATAAAAATCATTTTCAAAGTGAAGATCTTAACAAATTGATAATAAGTTATAATAAGCATGGTCTAAGTTCCACTTTCATAAATTAAAACAATTAGTTTTTTTTTGATAAATGGTATGTCGAGGTTATTGATTTACTTGGATTAAACACTTAAGAAAAGTATTTCCTAACCTTTCCGTAATTTTTACTTATTTTATTTTATTTTTCTTGTGTTTAAATTGTTTATTTTATTTACTTGGGTGGGAGTCGAACTCACGACCTCTTGAAATTTTTAACATAACTTCTACTGCGTTTTTTTAAAAGAGGTAAATTTTTGGGTTGAGAAGTTAGTAGTTATTGTAATATGTAATTATCAAATGAGTGCAAACCAGTTTGTAGTTATCTCGATCGAAAAAATACTAAAACACATGAACACTGAATTGACAAAAAGAGATCATTTTTCAATTCCACCCCTCTAATTAAGTTGCGTTGTACACATCCAAATGCTATACATCAATGCCAAAAAATGGTATATATTACATCATATATAGATTGACATTAGAAAATTCTTTTCTAGGCATTTTATAGTCTCAAATGGATGATAGTGATGCTTCTGATTAAAAAAAAAAAGCAACGAACCTTCACAGCCGCACAACCCCCAGCCACTGACGGTAGGTCCCAAATAGCCATTGCGACCACTAACAAAAAAATGGGACATTGATAACATTCGAGGCTATTTCTTGCATGAAAATTGTTGATTTTTTCTTGGCGAATTTCTACCTCCAAGGGACATGACATTGATACCATTCGAGACTATTTATTCCATGAAAATTGTTGATATTTTCTTAGTGAATTTCTACCTCCAACAGACGTTCAAGTGACGTATTTTCTCGTCTAAACAATTGCAATGGGGCGTTTGATGAGGATCAACACAGTTGGGACTCTTTTTGAGCATTTTATCATTAAAGTCAACAAATTTACAATGATGGGAACACACGGTTATACAAATTGCAATATTTTAGCATTCGCTGATCAATTCATTCAAATGTCGTCTTTTCCTTGTCGTGTCAGCGAAATCACACAAATGCTATGATAAAAAGAACTTGACTTAAAACATTTAGCGATTTTAAAAATTCATAGAATGAAGAAAATACTTTAGTGTCATATATGAGCGTCCTCGACCTCTCATTCCTCAACTCTTTGATGACAGAAAATAATAGCAAGAAGTAGTGAAAGAGAGGAAATCAAGTTAAAGGTAATGTAAAAAAAAATCAAGAAGATATAGGTAAAACCGTTCAAATGCAATCAATTAATTAAAAACCAAAGAAGACAAAGGACCAAAACCCATTGGAAAAATAAATAAACAACAAAGGGTAAAAGAAATTGAAAATTACATCACTCGGAGAAGAGAGAGTTAATTTGTACCACCATTCTATAATGCAGGAAGGCTGAAGAATTGTGTCCTGGATCTTCAAGAACTGTCTAATCTTGTCGTAGATCAACCCACTAAATCACTTGACATAGATCAAGAAAAAATAAAATGAGAATTAAAACACATACTATTACCATAAAAATTATGAAAAATTAGGGCTGGCAAAAATACGGGAACGGACGAAAACGGGACTGGACACCCATTTCGAAAATGTTTAAATTTGGTGTCCGGTCCCGGTCCCGTTTTTAAAACGGGCCCTGTTTTTTTGTCCAGTCCCGTATGTTTGTAAATCATACGGGACCGGTTTTGCCCGTTTTTTTTTTAAATATGATTAAATATTTTATTTATCAATTATCTAAAAAATAACCCCTCAACTACAACTACAAGTCTACAACTACAAGTCACCAATTACCAAAAAATAAATACATAATATCACATTTTTTTAATTTCTAATATAAACATCACAAAAGTTTTAAAAAAAAAAGATACCACATCAAATTCTCAATAGTCCAATAAATCCCAATTTAGGGCAACACAAACATACAAACCACCAAATCAACTAAAATCATCAACAACAACAACAACAACAACAACAAAGCAACCCCCTTTTAAGATAACTACCCGAATTGAAACTACCGCGAAGATCAACCAAAAAACAAACACTCACCTTTGAGAGGAAGAACAGGGAGCGTAAATGAGAGGGACCAAGAACTTCAAAGGTGCTCCTTTGTTGTGTCTCCTCAAAGCACTGACTTCACTTCAATCAACAGATAGAGACAAGTAAAAACAAAATTCGAATAGTGGCGAGATCCGAGAAGAAAGCGAGAAGCATGAGCGGAAGCAGGGCGAGAGCCGAGAGAGGCGAGAGCAGCTGTGAAGCGAAAGGCGGAGCAGCTGTGCGAGATCCGAGAGAGGCGAAAGCGAAGCGCGAAGCCGGGCCGTGACCCGTGAGCGAAGAGAGAGGGGAGGTAGAGAGCGCGAGGCGCAAGAGGGGGAAGCGAGAGGCGCGAGAGGGGGAGAGAGAGAGCGAGAGCGCGAGAGGTGGGAGGCGAGAGGCGCGAGGCGTGAGAGGGAGAAGCGAGAGAGGGGGAGCGAGAGAGAGAGTGTGAGGCGCGAGAGGGGAGGCAAAGAGTGAGACGCGAGAGAGGCAAAAAAACCTAAAATACATTGTGAAATTATCTATATGCCCTTCAAATTAATCAAAAAAAAAATTGCCGTTTTTTAAGAATTTTTGTCAAGTCCCGGTCCCGTATGTTTAAACGGACAAAAACATTGTCCAGTCCCGTATGTTTTTCACAAAAATACTTCCCGGTCTCGTTTTAAACGGGACCAGACAAAGTGGGCAAAACGGGACTGGGCAAAATTTGCCAGCCCTATGAAAAATACAACGGCATCGCATGACATCACTTTGCATCAATAAGATTCAATATTACCATCAAACTTATGAAATCACATGGCATCACTTTGCATCAATAAGATTGAACTTACATATCGTCCTAGTTTTCAAAGCAAATTAAAATATAATACTTCACAAAGATCCTCAAGAGCAACATGGCGAAAGTGGGTGCGCGCTCTCCAGTCAAAAAGTCTGTATCTCTGCCATTATTTCCATAGAGGTCTTCACGGAGGCATGAAGAATAATATGAAGTTAAAATCATTAAAACGACATCTCAATGGTTAAAATCATGAATTTTTTTAAGGTAAACCGTATGTAAATAAATTTTTGAAAGATTGAAAGAAATATATGAAGTTAATTATATGCAACAGAGAAAAAAGGTGAATGGAGAGAGAGAGAGAGAACCGTGGAAGAGAGAGAGAGACGTGGATAGAGAGAACCGTGGAAGAGAGAGAGACGTGGATAGAGAGATAGGAGAAAAACTTGGAGAAGAGAGAGATGAAAATCTCCAAATCCCACTTTTTTAGGAAACCGCTTATTAATTGGGGTACTTTTAGAAAGTAATTCAATTTTGATCCGCACATTTAAATTCAAAATCACCTATTAATTTGGTGTTATCAATTAAATTACCAATTTATCCCGATTTTTAAATATTTGTATCAAAGCACTTAGGGCATTATTGGGACTTTCAGCCAAAAAGGCTTCACGGTTAACCGCTTTGGGTTTGCTATAATAATAGTATAGATAAAAGATCAAGAGAGAGAAAAAGATCAGAAGAGAGAGAAATGGAAAAAATGAGAGAGAGAGAGAAGAACCAGAGAGAGAGGAAGGATGACAGAGGAAGAAGGAAGAGATCGGAGGAGATACGGCAATGGCGGTGGTGACAGACGGCGCGCGCGAAACGAGGCATGGCGACACCGCCACCAAGCACCGGGCTGACAAGAGCAGCGGGCAGCCAGCAGGAGGTCGCGACACGGCTGCCTGCGAGCCGAGGACAGTGTGGCCGGCGGGGAGCGAGGTCGACGTAGCATAAGACGAAACAGCAGTAGCCGGCCAGCAAGCGCGACGATCCGATCCGCGACAACGACGGCCAGCGGTGGCCGTCAGCAGCGGAGAAGAGGTGGTCTTCGCTGCAGCGAAAGGCTGTGGCGCGCGAGAGGAGGCTTGAGGCGGCGGCTTGAGAGAGGAGCAATAGCCGAAGCGGGGAGCAAGCGGTGGCGGCGAACAAGAGAGGCACCGGCGAGCGTCCGGCGATGGCGCGATGGTGACGACGGCGGCGTCGGCGCGGCATTGACGACGGCAATGTGGGCGCGGCAGCGACGTTGGCTCGGCAGCGGCAACGGCGCGGTGAACGATGCAATGGCGTTGTCGGACCGATCGGAGGCGTGAATCGACGAATGTCGACGACGTGATTGAGGTGAAATGTATTTCACCTAATTTTAAATTGTGATTTGCATGATTTAGTAGCTAAATGTACGAATGGACACCAGGGACTTAGGATGCTATAGTCAGGTGTCGGGTGCGCATATCGAGATGTGTGCGAGTGCGTTTTTGAGGTACGTAAGATTCCATCTGAAAGTCACTGAGGGTTTACTTTTCTATCATTGATTTCATGTTCGTGATTATTGAATGTTATTCCCCCTATTCCTTGTTATTGATTTCCGTTACGCATTTGGGTTGGGGGTTGAGACTTTTGATATTCGTGTTGTACTTATGGCACATTAGACTGTACGCGGGTTATCAGGTGAAAGGAAGTGGGGGCTTCCACTGAAAGGATCCTGGGGGTATGGAAACCAGGTGAAAGGAAGTGGGGCACCCACCGAAAGGATCCTGGGGGTTCGACGTACAGTTTAGTGTGACCGGGAGGAGTACACGGTTTGTTTCTCTCGTGTTATTTATTCATGTGATGATCTTAGTACAGTTGCATGTTTAGTTTCCCCATGAGTACTTGACATGGTTATTGATATTTTTTATTTCTCTTATAAATGCTCGGTGTACTTTGTTGGAATCTTACTAACTGTAATCCCCATCTTCCTTTTTGTGATGGTCGAGTGCAGACTCTACTAGTAGGGGCAAGGAGATTTTGGACGACTTTATCTGACTGCCTGCGGTCGAGGACTTACTAGTATGTGCGATTTTGATATTTTGCTTACTTTTGGGAAATGGGAGACTGAATAGATACTGTACTTGTATATATTACTGTTTAATATTGTCGCATATGTACAGAGTACTTTCCCCAGGTTTTCCACGATAGGTGTTGCTCTTAAAATGGTGTTTTATACGATAATAAATTTAATTGTTTTACTTGTTTTAAATTTAAGACTTCCATTGTTGTTTTAATGATTAAACTGTCGAACTAAATTGCTTAGCGAAGAGAGTTAACACACATATCAAGAAGTCGTGATGTAGCAAAGGGCGTCAGTGGCACGTGGGACCCAGTGGGTCAAGGATCAAACGGGACCGCTTGGGCAGCGCCTCCCCACGTGGCGACCTCGGGATTTGGGGCCGCCACAAGAGTCTAAAAATAGGTATCATTTCTATCAAAATAAGCAAGAAAAGAAAAGAACTAATATTGAATTTCTTACTGCTTTACTTACTGGAATTGTCTCCACTTTTAGTGACTTTACAGTCATAATCTCCAAGCTCGTGAACATTAATGTGTGACATATGTAGGTTATTTGATGCATCTATTTTACATTTTTATATTTTTATAAATGGATATTTGGGTTGAGAGATAAATGTATTTCCCCTCGTCACTATAATTTGTACATTGTATCCATTATACGGAGTTTCCACATTCTAGCTTCCACACCTATAACTCGTTGTGTGTTTAATTTATTCGTCATCGGGTTTTTCAACGCATTTAGATTATGTTGCATATGATTACATATTATATATATATACTATGTTGTGTGGATTATCAGGTACTGAAGACCGGTTTATGAGGCTGACTAAGCCTTTATTGACTATGTAGTGGTTTACCGGGGGTTAATAGAGGTCTGGTACCGGGCGGTGCCCAATTTGTAAGGTTGGGGCCGTCACAATATCCTTCAAATCGGGACACCAAAACTGTTAGAGCAAAAGCATAAACTGGGAGATTGTAAGTATTGTCACATAAAACACCGACTCCATTAATGGAGATGTTTTTTTTTAAATGACTGGAGTAGTTGTTTAATCATTGATTCAGTGTTGAGAGACAACCAACGCAGAGAGAACCAATGTGTGTTAGAGTGATTAAGAGAGACGTTCGTGAGAGGGAAAGGAACAGAGAGCAAGAAACGGGGGAGGGAGAGATGAGAGTGTTTGGCAAAGGGAATGGTTTTAATTTGGGGATAAATTTGGGTTTGGTCCAATTAACTTTTGAACCAGTGGTTCATGCAAAAAACGATTATGTGGCAAATAAACTAGCCACGTGGCACTTTCATTTGCCACATCAGTTGTATTTACCGATTCTAAGGGTGGAATGACCAAATCTGTACTCTTTCCAAGGTTTAAGGACCGAATGTGCACTTTTAAAAGTTGAGGGACTAAAAGCATAAATGACTCAAAGTTCACGGACCAAAAGATAAGTTTTGTCATTTAAAAAATCGCAATCGTCTAGTCTATTTGTTTTACCAATCCAAATATATATATTTACTAAATGTATAGATTGGATAAATTTAATTATGTGAATTAGCAACTCAAAATCAATAGTTAAAAAGCAGTTAAAATAATACGTTAAAATTAAAATTTAGAAAAATCCCGATAAGTAATATTTATTTGACTTTTTTATCTTAAAATGTGTACCCAAATATTAAATGGATTAGTTTAAATTTCAAAAAATTAGATTTTCAAGTGTAGGGAGATGAATAGCAAATGAGTTATATACAAAAGAGTATATGAATTAACTGCATAAAAATGCTAAGATCATTCAAATATAGTTCAGGATTTTAAGATTATATGTATGTAAAAGATAATTGAACCAGATTCCGAATTGAATCCGCATATTAAGGTATGTAATTTGCAATTCAATATCCAATCCACATGGATTACAATTTTTACAATTCAATCCCATTTGATAATCTCGAATTACGAACCATTTAGTCCTCACTGGACTAGATTAAATTGGATTCGCGAATTCATGGATTTGATGTACTCCCCTACGTGCACCCCTACACCTTCTCCCATATACATGACCCTCAAAAGTCTTGATTGTCGCCAGATTTTCAACAAGCTTGTTAAAGAGCACGTTAGGTCATCTACAATGGTTGCACATGAAGAGTGTAGTTAGAATGTCGCATCACTAATTCCCTGAACTCTCCTCTACAACAACAATGATTAAACACTCCATCACACTTATTTAAGGGGCTCACAATAGTAAAAAAAACAAAAACAAAAACAAAAACAAAAACAAAAATAAAAAAGTAAAAAAATATAACAAATTTACAAGAGCGCGCTACAAAAAAAAATCAAATTTCCTGCGTGCAGAAAAATTGTGCGTGGAGCCCATTCACTCCACATTAATATGGAGGGACACCTTGTGGAAACCTATATAGATCCATATAGGTGAATAATATATAAGAGTAGTGCTATTTGGACTCGTGAGTCCGGACTCAAAACTTTGTTTTAATTTCAAATACATCATCGAGCAATTAATGAAGCAATCATGATCACTTGTAAAATTCCTTTAATACTCCTTACATATTTACAAAAAATTTAAAAACCTCCCTATGAGTCCGGACTCATGAGTCCAAGTAGATTTATTGAATATATAATCATGGCCTAAAAAAAAAAGAAGTTTCTAAAAAACAAAAACAATGGCAAAAGAATCATTATTGAGATGGATGAGGTGTCACTTCCCAAAATGCATGATTTGGAGAAGTTGTGGTTCAACTCCAATGCATTGAAGTCAAAAAAAAAAAAAATAAAAAAACTATACTTTACCAAAAAAACAAAAAACAAAAAACAAAAAGTTGTATATATGGCTATGTAATTGATATAAATAAACGTAATAAATAATATCCAATAAATATTCTAATTTGGTGTAAGAGTTATCCAAAAAAGGAAAAAATGGTGCGACATTTTTTGTATATATATGGGCTCACAATGAGAATACTGAATTGTTGAGGCACTTGATTCATTATTTTCTTGATTTGGAGAAGTCATGTAACCAGACTTACCATGAAACCTATTTGGTGGCACTGCTTCTACAACTCTTAGTAATTTTTAAAGATAAAAAAATTTCAAAACTTTGGTAGTTGTATCAATTATAATTTTGTTGATTTTTATCGATTATAATATATATCACAATCTATTTGATTTAGCTTCAATTTTATCCTCCATATATATATATATATATATATATAGTTTGAACTAGTTTGAAGGTGTGCTACGCACGATTCCCCGCTCGCTCCGCTCGCGGGAATTAATTTCTAATAATTTATTAACAAAATTTAAAATTGTAATTAAAATTTGAAAATTATAAATACAAGTACCTTTTTTAGCTTATCAATATTCTCTAATGTGATTGAGAAGAGATGTGAATGAAAAAATAAGCTAATCATGCTAGTACATTACTTCCTCAAAAAAAGTGTATTGAATTGAGGAGAATGAGTTCATGATTGATTTGGAGATAAAGAAAAAAAAACGTGTAGTGGATTGATAAGGAGTTAGAGTTTGATTTGGATACAAAAGAAAATGTTGATTTGGAGATAAAAAAAAGTATGGGCAAATAGGTAAATTTCATTACCACTCAAAAATATGTGATTCGTGCTTATATATATATATATATATATATATATATAATATATAGATATATATATTAAAAGTGTGAATGTAGACAGTGAGGAAGTACTGTTTATTCCCTTGCCCTAGCTGCATTAATCTCTATCGAACTTCAACTTCAATTCAACCCTAGCTATGTTAATCTCTCCATCTATGTATCGGACTCCAATTCCAATCCGTTTGTACCCTTCGTCTCGATCGAAAAAACTCTATAATCCCTCAAATTTTTCATATTCGACTCGAGAACAACTCCAACAACAACCCTCTATTTCATCTGAGTTTGCAACAACTCTTCTTCCTCTTTCGTACAAATAGCAATCGCAACAAAATCTTTAATGTTTCCAACTCTTCTCGATTTCGTCTTCTCTTGTATGGATCTCTATATTTTGTTAATATCTTCTTCTCCTTCTCAAATGCCATAAGATCTTCAACAGGTTCAAATCTACTCAATAGGTTCTGGTCTTCCACAATAAAGTGAGCAATTAATTCTCCGCGCTACATCTCTTCTTCGGGTTCTCATTCGTTCGTTCTTTTTCTACGGTTTGAATGTATCGAAGATCCATGACCCAATTCTCCCATGTTTTGTAGAAATTTATTAAAACATCATAATTACAATCCAGTAATTAAATTTCATAGGGTGCCCGTATTTAAGTTTCTTTAATTTTATTTTAAGATATTCCTAAAAAAAGACAGCCTTGATTGTTATGCCCACTTTAATGACTATATTAGTACTATTAATGCCATAACACGCATGCTATCATTTTGGCCAAAATGACAGGAAAGTGATCAGGCTTAGTTACCTAAGATGTAGAGGGTGTAAAAAAGAAGTGTGCATTGAATTTGTTTGAAGAAAGTCCTCAAAAGGGATTCTAATGAAGTTTGTACATGTTTTGTTTGGTGGGTTTTACTGAACCTTTAGATCTAGCATTTTTTATGTCATGGTGTTTCTCTTATTTCGTGTTTTTGTTTCCGATAATTTAAGAACGCCAATGTTATTGTTTGTTTCTTGTATGATGTTTACTATGAGGGTTGAAAGCATGGGTTGGTGTTCTTAAGGAGATTAGGTGATTCGTTTCATAGTAGAAAAGTCGAGGACGCTGTGTAAAAGATGAGGATTGTACTGATAGAAAGAAGAACAAAAATGATGATTAGTTTTGTATTGATTTCGATGTAATCTATTGCTTGAGATGAGCAATAAAGAACTTCTTCTTTAATTTCTTAACTATGTGAGGATGACTAATAGAGGGGAAGCTATACGTTCAACTAAAAAAAACATTTTTAAGCTGGACAAAGAAGAAAGTTGAGTTTTGTAAGAGAATAACAAAGGAAAGTTGAGGAGCTATTGAAGCGCGCATTCGTTGAGTTCTAGTAAAGGTTATATTGAAATAAAAATAAATTAATGGGACATTCATGAGAGATGCGCCTAACTCAGTTACAACTTTGTCACGGCTCAAATCTCTAACCTCCGTTTTAATTCCTTAATCAGGATCACCGACCCTTGACGTAGGACCTACACAGTGATATGTGCACCGACCGAGACACGTGGCCGAGGTATATTGTATTTTTGTATTGATGTGTGTCTAGTGTTATGTATTGTGTAGACTTACTAAGTCGGTTTGTATAGTTATAGGCATCGAGACGAGAGCGGGGACGTGCCTCGAGTAGCGTGCGAGCCGGGGAATCGGGTAGTTAGCATTTTGGTAAGTCTTATTTAATACTAATATGAAATAAGGAATTACTTGTAAGCCTATGGTTGTGTTGGTTAATGTAAATAAAAGTAAAGGCCTATATTTGAGCAAATTAAATGGAAAACATAAGATTGGTCTAGAGATACACATTGGCACATCTAGGAACTAGGTGAGTAATGAAATGGTGTCACTTGAGGTTGAGTTAGTGGGAGTTAGTGGGATATATGACAAAGGTGGACCATTAGATATTCCTAGGGATACATAAATCAATGACGATTAAGGGCTAGTAAGGAACATCGCCTTAATATATAATATTAGTGATCAAACAACATGCAAACCAAATCACTCATTCGTTTTTGCTGGAGAAGAAGAAGGAATTGCTGGAGAGGAGTGAATCATCAAGGTGTTGAAGGAATCCATGAGAGTTGGTGAGAAATTCTAAAGCTATGGTGCTACATCAACTAGGTACACATTTTTTTAGTTGAAATTAGAACAAGTTCTGGTTTTAGGCTAATTTCAGATAGTAGATTATTAAGTATTTACAATTAATTTATATATTTGGATTCCTCATCTCAAGCTGATAATCCAGCTATATTGAAGTTCTTAATTTGGTTTTGAAATCATAAAGATATGAATTTTTGAAGTTGCAACACCAAAACTAGAATTCTGCATGTTGTATTAGGAATCAACCTGGGTAATTTGGTCATAATCTACCCATTTTAAATCCAAATTGATCCAAACCAGCGACATTTGAAAGCTTATTTAAAGTCCTTAAATGAAGGTATTTTGATTCAAATGCTTTTATGTCTAAACAGGCTCTACAAGTAGGTGCTGGAATTAAAAAGGAAAGTTTTGAAACTAAACTTATTAAGGGCATAACTCCCTAACTCATATTCAAATGAGCTGATCTTTTAGTATGTTGTATTTGGATGCATTTTCTGCCTTGTGACCAAAAATCACATTTTTAGGAACTATATATTGGGAGAAAAATATTTTCTAAATCCGCCGGTCGGATTAAATTCCAATTAGACTTATGCTTAGTAAAATCATGATATCTCTTTCATTTTAAATCATAATTTTGCAAACTAAACCTTTTGGAAAGCTAAGAGAGAGAGACCAACAATAATTGTACTAATGAATAATTTCGATATTTTGACCATTTCATGCCTAAAACTGCGTTAAAATGTAGGACTGAAATTGAAACTTAATTTAGTCTTTAGGGGCTGATTTAGGAAGATTGATTTAAAGTCTATTGAACCAATTTGAATACACAATAAACACAACTAAATTGAGCTTAAAGCCACTATATTTGAACTAATGAGATACCAAACTCAGGAACTTAGGAAAAGGGTACGGGAGAGTGAATACAAGATTTGGAGTATCGAGAGGCCAGTAAAGCTACGACTTTACTTTGTTGTTGTGAGTATACCCAATGAAAACTTTACTTGACATTTCATTTCTATTAATTGTTGTCCTTGCATAATCCTTTTGACTATTTTTCCTCTGTATTCTTATATCATGTGCTCTTTGTGTCTATGCTCACTTGATGAATCTAATTTGCATGATATCCATTTATTTGTTTTGATTCATTGATTCTATCCCATGCTATGTCTATTCTTGTTGTTTTAAATGTGAATTGAATGATAATAAGCATGCTATTAGGCTAGTGAATATCTTATAAATGTTTAAGGAGACTTGTATTCCTTATTTGTTTAGGTGTGTAGATGTGTCTATGCCTTGACAATCCATACTTGGCATTTCTTGAAATTTTAAAAGTAGTTTTCGCATTTAGGTCCCGTACTCGATCGAGGTGTGCGCGACTCACGGGGTTAGAGTCCCTGGGGATGTCGGCACGTGTTACCTGACATTGTATGATACTCAGGGTTAGAGTCCCTGAGGTGGTCTACACACTGGGGTTAGCTTCCCTGGTAAGACTTGGGTTAGAGTCCCTTGTGCTATATGATTATTGAGTCGGAGTGACACGTTTCACTGCTGACCGGATCTAAATCGCCACTTCTTAGCCTAGTGTCAGTATCACTTGTTTAAATATGGTATTTACTCGCATATGGTTTATTTTCCAATTTTCCCATCTATATGCTTTTAAATACCATTTGAATATTTGAAAATGCAAATTAAATTTGTCATAAGGGATTACTGTTTTATTCTTGTACTCACCGTCCTTTTCATGACGGTGGGTGCAGAGCCGTCTACCAGCAGGCCGGGCAACGAGAAGATCAGTGATTATCCTTGAGCCCGCGGTGCGTCACTGCATCGATTGTAGGTCTTCTTTTTGTATTTTGATTGTTTATATTATGTGTGTCTTTCAGATACTATTTGGGGTTGTATATTGGGTTGAACGTTAGTTTCCCTGACTTGACTTAGACTATTTTACAGTTTCACTGCATTTTGAGGACTTTATACATGTAATGTCATTTCTTTGTTTTCCACACTTATGATTTTATAAATGGCTTTCGCTTAAGTTACTAATTGCTTATGCAAAATCAATAAGACTTCCGCTAATTAATTAATTTAATAAAAAGTCTTATTTAACTCTAAATTTTATAAATTGGTAGGACTAGTGTATTACTTATCTTGAACACGAGAAAAGATGCGTCTAGGTTGTAAAGGCTGACTAATACGTAGTTAAGTCCTGCGTGGATATGATTAGGGCTTAATTACGGGATTAGGTCGGGCGGTGCCCTAGATTAAGAAATGTGTCGTCACAAACTTTCTAAAGTTATACTAAAATTTATATTTAGAAATTTTGTGATTTTTATATTTCTACAATTTATATTTTAAATTTTAAATTTAAGTTGTGTGTACATCGATTTTTTCACATTATATATTCTGAAACATTTACAAAATATACATGATAGTATTTCAGTTGTAAGGATATATTTCTATTTTTTCACATTTGACATTTGATACCTCGATTATCATATCTCAAATTTATTTATTATTATATTTTTTACATTTATGGAGTATTTATACTAAATTTTATATTAATATTTTTGGTTCAATCTTATAATTATTTTTTTATTTTAGTATGAGTTTAATTACATGACAGGCTAAGCACGTGCACTGCACGTGCAAAGCACGTATTGATAACTAGTGTGTGTATATATATATATATTATACATGGGTTCTTTTTTCTTTTGAATCAACTAATAGTCTTCTTTGTTTTTTTCGTCATGATCATCTCCATCAATTAATTTAGGCAGCGGCTAATTTTTACTAAATAGACCCCAATTTTTTTAAAAAATTAATACATGTGTGAAATGACCCAACTGACCCTTTATATAAATGAGTTTTTGCTTACCCAACCCCGCTCACACCCACTCACCCATACTCCAGTAACCTCTCTCTCGAATCGCGCTATCACTTCTGGCCCAAATTCGACGAAATCTGATCGAAACCACATCAATTTGACGCCGTGAGTGTATTCTCCACCTATTTTCATGTCGAATTCTTGATTTTCTAGGGTTTTTTCTTTTGTTTTATGAGTAGGTAATGATATTTGTGGTTTTATTGTTAAGTTTAAGGCTTTTGATTTTGAGCTTGAATTTCGCATTTTTGGCACAAAATATCGATGGAATTCAGAATATCTAGTAATTTCTAGCAAAACCCACTAGTTTTTTTGTCAGTTTCATATATTGTTTTGGAGTTTTAAGATTTTTTGTTCGTTCTTGTCGCCCGTAGGTTTCAGACACACAAGGCCAAGACCGTTTTGGAAGTCTCGGTCGCGCAAGTCCAAAACCGCTTCGGAAGTCTCGATCACTCAAGTTCGAGACCTCTTTAGAGGTTTCAGTCGGCTCCCACTTAGACCAACACAAGACCAAGACTTCTTCAAAGGTCTCGATGGGAGTCGGCCGAGACCTCTAAAGATGATTAGGTGTAAGACAACCGAGCTCGGCCACGTGTGACCGAAACCCGTTGGCGATACTTCTTCACTTTTAGGGCCTGGGTAAGTAAGGGTATTTTTGTAATTAATGAAAATAAAAGTAAGGTACGTTTAGCAAAATCACGGTATTCTTAAGTAATGGGGTCCGTTTGGCAAAAATTGGGGTTCTTTTAGCCGCTGCCTTAATTTATATTGAAATCTGTAAGCCGCGTCATTCTCAATTTAAGTTTATGAGGATTCAAATTTATAAAAAGACTAGTTTTGTGAACGTGTTATGCACTTGGGAGCCCGCTTCGCTCGCAGTAAGACTTACATTAACATTTATTTATAAATAACTTAAAAACCACATACTCACATACTTATTTCATTTTTTTTTGTTAAAGTAAAATCTGATTTACCAATTATCCAAAAATAAATAAAAGAAACCTATAAAAAAACAAAACAAAACAAAACAAAAGAAAGACATGACAAAATATGATTTATACATATAGTCTACATTCTCCAAACTTTTGGTCATCACGGTCATTATTCCCGTGTAAATTAAAATGCAAAATTATAGAAATCTAGAAATCATCTCTTATTTAAGCATATAAAATCATTTGTTATGTTATGCATTTCAAAAAATAAAATAAAAACAATATGCTATGTATGTTATTGCTTTAACAATTTGTTGGATGATCTTATCACAAAATGTCATAATCATGGCAAGGTCTATATCAATTTGTTTCTCCTCATTGATTGAAGTATAAGATTCTTGGTGCTCATAAAAATGGATTGAAGAAGCCATTTTTCATTCATTTATTTAGAATGCAAGCTCCTCAAATTTGCATTGAAGAAGACATTTTGCAATGAGCTGCAATAATAAATATTAATTTAGATTGCTATCTCATGGTGGATGAATTCAACAAAGTGGGAGAAACTATTTCTGACTTGGACCGAATCTTTGTTAATATGAAGTCTTCGTTTCCTAAAAATAATATATTATATCTATCTTATGTTAAGCCTAAAGGATAATGAATCTAGTAGTTATACGACAAATTGAGAATTGACTAATAAAATGTACCAAAAGTATTATTTATAAATAAATTATACATTATTAAAAGCCTTGGTTTATATAGTTTTAGAAAATAAGCGCTAGCAGAACCAACTAGAAAGGGGATATATTTAGTAAATAATAATACATTAAATTTAAATTATGTATCAGTTTCCTATCAAAGTAAGTTTTTTCATCTACGTAAGGTTCATCATCTTCATCCACATTAGGTTCTTCTCCATCCTTATCAAATTCATCTTTTGCACGAGTGTACTTGGGCTTTTTGTTTGAATTTTTAGGGGACATTTCCATCTCTTCACTTGTTTTACTCTTCGAAGTCTCTCTCTCATCTCTAGATTGGATGATTGAGGCTTGTTTTATGCACTATGTCTACATTTTCAGCCTTCAAGTAGATATGAAATGTCCTTCCATTGTTGAGGACGTTTAATCTCTTAATGGATTAAACTCTCCCTGTGAAATAACGATTTGCATACAAACACATGTAAATGTTGATTCCAATAAAAAAGTTTTAATATTAACAAAGGTATCAAATGTGTAGGTCAAATAAATTGAATAGATAAATTAAGTAACGTGCAGTAGGTACTCAATTTACTTTTAGGCTTTTTCCATTACATATTTTGTATTATGCTGAAAGATTGATTCAGTTGTTTCTCTAAAAACAACTGTCGCAATTGAGGTCCAGTCATCTTTAACTTTTAGGTGTGCACAACATCTATTAATCAATGAATAAAGTAATTTATCATAGATAAAATGCAAAATGTTCCGTGCCACTCATTAGCATACCATACATATATTCATACCTTGATGTTCCAACAACATTTTATCCACAATAACAATTGAAGTCTTCTTTGTATTTAACATCAGTGTACTTGTAACAAACTGGGCAACTCATATACCAAAGTGTTTGATTGAAATTAATAGATAGTATTGCCTTGACCCAAAATGAAGTTTGTTGACAAATACGTAATTGATTTTGGTTAATGGTTTGTGCTTATCATTTGGAATTAAAAATAACTTAACATTTAACCTTGTTAAAGCAAAGAAGGAATGTCACTCAAAGGGACAATTTTATCAGAGTAAATTGTGATTAGTTATTGGGTAGTGAAGGTGCATTCCTCAATTTGATAAAATAATTCAATTGTTCTTTGTATGAGACATGGAAAGGCAAGAAGACTCTGGATCTTTCTCTGTAATAGTAAGAACGAGGTTTTTGTTCCAATCCAAAGAGAATAGCAAGGACTTGCTATCAGGCCGATCTCTGTGTAACTCTCTTCCAAATCTCGTGATTGTTTTTTGTTTTTATTCCATCACCTTTTTTTTCCATAAACAAAATCCAAAAAGAGATGGGTTATTTTCTTGTTGATTTGTTTATTCTTTTTGTTTAAAGGTTTTGATGATATAGTTATTCACTTATAGCAACATTAATAAGAGTCATCTTACAATGTACCATACCTTGTGTGTCATTGCCATTCTTGTTGAGTTACAAGCATTGGTCTGTAAAGTAAATATACTCTTCTTATACGTAATGAATTACGTTTTTCAATTCTTTTATTTCAATGAGTTCCTCTAAGATGTCTCATTTGTTTATATTTATGGGTACATGATCCAGAAGATGATAAGAAAATACAGTTGCAGATCTCTCTATCAAGTGCTTTCATGAAAATGTTTATCTTGTGATTTGTGAATACAAATGCAAATGACAATAAACATGGCTTCGTAGATAGGCGCGCCACTAGGCATCATAGTAGTTGGTAAAGCATAAGATATGTCACAAGTAAATTATATATAATACAATAAATGGAGTACGACCTCCTTACATCAAAAAAGGCCAAAAGAATTTGTTGTAAAGACAAATCAAACAACCATGAAAGCAAAATTGACCACTTTCTACAAAAAAAAGAAGCAAACTTGACCACTTAAAATATTCATCTACAAAGAACGATATACAATTACATATCATAAAGAAGGGTAATTAAAAGATGTAGAAGGAAAATTAACCTTTATTGAATAAAAATGAGCATAAATCTCTTTGGTTCTACATCTTAAAATCGCCAGCTATTTACACAAATCATTCATTCGACATCCATTAAATTCGAAGATACAAATTTCTACATCTTCGAGAGACATTTCCATCCTCCCTACTTAACCCTTCAGTTTGATGATTTCAGCTAGTGAGAGGAAAGGAAGCAAAAGAATTGCATTTTTGAAAGTTTTCGCTCATTTCTTTTGTTTTTCCTTTCTTTCTTAATTTTCTCCTTTAAGTCGATCAACAAAGTTTTCAAGGGTCGCATCCGCGTGGGCTCGACTGCGATGTTTACCCTTCAAACTACAAGGAAAAGGACTGGATTTTTATCACTAAATTGCTTGCAGTTTCCTTCATAAGTAATCATCCAAATGAAACTATCAAATTTCCATTGTAGCAGGTTTTGTAACATAATGTTTAGACTCTTACATACCTTAGTATCACGTCAAGCAATGTAAATTTATAGACAAGAAAGAAGAAGCCTGTGGAATTGTTCGACTCTTCGAGCATAACCATTTTGGGATTTTGCTTGGTCGAGGCACACAATCCGTTTATTGGGCAAACATCCCCTTCTTCTTCTAGAGTGGACCGACAAATCTTCTATGTTTAAGACATACAATACTTGTCGCATGCTTGTTTATAAGTAACTTGCATGCTAGAAATAGCTTTAAATATCTTTTCCTTAATTTACTTTACAACTCTTCAATGCAAAGCTAGACATCTAAAATAACACAACACATCTAGGAAGAATTGCACTCTATCTTGCATTCCAAACCACTGAGAACTTGAAATCCTTCAAAAGCCTTGCGTGTGGTTGAATATTCATCGTTGCATGGATAATTGCGTGTTTCTGCTAAAAACTTTAGGGTGAGACATGAAAATGACCAAAGAACAACTCAATTTTACAACTGAAGCGGTACCTCTTTAAAAAACATTGCCATCTCCTTATCATGAGCTTCTGATAGTACATCATTGCGCAGGTAAGATGTGACGACCCCAAATTTCGAGGCAAACTGGGCACCGCCACGTAGCTGGACATGTCACTAAGCCTTGCCACGTCACCTACACACTTGTCTGTGACGGCTCGCGAACTTACCATCTTATACTCCAGCTTAGTAAATTTTGGTGATTAAATGATTATTTTAGCAAAATATACTAAGTTATAAAGTTTTATAACTTAATTCATTTGTTTTGATTTATTTAAGTTATTTTAGTAGCGAAAGTCTTAATAACATATATATAATTAATGTAAACAAGTTATGCAATATTTAACAACCTATGGGGTGGAAACCCAGCAAAAGGATACCATGCATATCAGTTAAGGCGACAAAAATGTATAATAGGCGTCAATATACATGTATCAGGTGAAACGTCTTTCAAAATGATCCAAAAAAAACATGTATACGTAAATACAATCACCTACGAGTAAGCTAGTGGAGGCGCTCCAAATAAGAGATAGTCGCCAATCACCGCCTTCCCCCGACTCGTCGTAGGATCTGCAACTTGCCACCAAAAATAATAACAACTTCCAGGTGAGTAAATCCCAGAGAAATTCAGTTAGTATTCACTAGAAATCCAATGAAACGGCTACAATTCATGCATATAAAGTAAATGAACAGGAATGTAAAGCATGAATATAAGTCGTGAGATAATCAAGAATATGGAAAGCGAGTGTGGTGTATAGCTGTCGAGCCCTGGGACTAAATACTAAACCGAGAAGGCCCTGGAGGTGAGGAAATCCACACTCCCTCTTCACGGTCGAAATGAGGAACTCTATTGGTCGGAATGTAGACTTCCGCCCAACGCCTCAAAGGAGAGGAAATATGTGACAAAGGTGGGCCTCACGTCAACTCGTTCTTGAGATCTTCGACTTGCTGAGAGAAATCTCACTCGTAGCCTAGGGTATGACCAACACCGTAGCAACAATCGGATCGTCATCAAAGAGAGAGCCGGAAAGGGGTCACACCGTCCCTTCGACCATACATAGACACACGCGGGAATAATAAAAACATAAAAATTGAATTGGCGAAAAGTAATGTGAAATAAATAATTTACAAGGAAAATAAGTAAATTCTAAACTAACTTTCTCGTGGGTTTACTTACCTCAAACGCCTTCGAAACGTCTCGCACTCACCTCGAGATACGTATTCGACACCCGACTATGGTATCCTAAGTCCCTGATGTCATATTATATAGTTTTTATTATTTTAGAGTCACATTAAGTAAATTTATAATGTGAGACCAAAAATTTGAGATTTTGTTTTCAAAAAGTTAAATTTCGGCACACTTCTCGAGTTATGTCGGGGGTGCCGATGCCCCAAAAATCATCAAAAACTATTTTTCTATATTTTCCCACTTTATTATATTTTTCTTAATTTTTTGGATTTTTTCATAATTTTCTAGCTAATTTTCCTATTTTTCTGATATTTATTAGATTTAAAAATGTATTTTATTTAATTTTTTTAAAATTTTAATTAATTAAAATTAATTTAGGGTGGGTTGGGCTCGAACCGGGCCCGGTTCGGTTGGGCCCGGTTCGGCCCAACCAGAACCACTCGGGGCGGGCCGGCTCGACCCGACTCGAGTTTGGGCTGCCCAGCCCGCATGTGCCCTGGGCAGCCCAGCCCGCCTGGGCCCTGGGTAGCCCGACCGACATGGGCCCTGGCTCGTCTCCTCCACATCGTCTCTACACACAACAAAGACGATGTTCCTTTTTTTTTCTCTTCTTCTTCTTCATTCACAACAACAACACCATCAACAACTTAACAACAATAACAATTTCGCTTACCTTGATCAATGGAGGTCTTCGTGAGCGTCGCCGCCACTGACGCCGCTGCTGGAGCTGCTGTTGGAGTCCACCGGCGCCGTTGGTGAGTCCGCCGCGAGCTGTCCCCGACCTCCCGTGCCACTTTCTCTCTCTCTCTCTCTATCTTTTTTTCTTCCTTCCCTCTTCCTTCTCTCAACGTTCCTCTCCCTCTCCCTCCTTCTCTTTCTCTCTCTTCCCGGTTATAAAGAAAGAAGTTTTTTAATCATTAGAAGAGGAAAGGGGGTAATGATGAGGGATGAGTTCGATGTGATGTGATGTGTGATATGACAACTAAATCCCATACTACCCCGTACACCCGCGTTACGCGCACATCACGACGTCGCACACCCTCGTAACTACACGCGCATAACATGAACAAGCGCAATTCTCAATTAGCACAGCGCGAATTATTAAATAATCATAAAATAATAAATACTTGCCACACAAAAATAACAAATTCACCTCGTTAGGCGTGCCCTAAAATTTTCCGCGATGTCCACGTGGGTCTGAGCTTAGGATCTTAATCTAAAATTTGTCCGTTAATCGGGATTAATTAGAGCGGGCCGTTACAATCTTCCCAACTAAAAGGAATTTCGTCCCGAAATTCGAATTTAATTAAATCTTTACCTTGGAACAAATGGGGGTATCGCTTTCGAACGATAGACTATCTTTCCCAAGTGAGGCCCTCGTTCTTATGATACCGCCATCGAACGTGCACAAGTGGTATTTCTTTCCTTTTGAGAGCTGTACCTTGCGATCCACTATCTCAATAGGGTGCTCCTCATATGTCACATCCGGTCTGACCTCGATCCTTGTCATATCAACCATCGGTCTCGGTCCTGATCTGGCTAGTCTCTACATAGAAATGTGAAAAACATCATGCACCCCTGCCAACTGGCTCGACAATTTCAACTGATAAGCAACCTCCCCAACTCGTCGGACTATCTGAAAAAACCCAATGAATCTTGGTGCAAGCTTTCCCTTGATCCCAAATCTCTGGTGACCCTTCAAGAGAGAAACCTTCAAGTAGACCCAATCACCAACTTCATAACTCAGCCCAGCGCGGTACTTGTTCGCGTACTTCTTTTGTCTATCCTGAGCAGCCTTTAACCTTTGACGAATCAGCCTAATTTTCTCTGTGTGATCTACAACAATCTCAGGTCCAACGTCAGCTACGTCCTCGGGCTCTGCCCAGTAAGCTGGTGATCTGCATGGTCTCCCGTATAGCACCTCAAATGGTGGCATCCCAATACTAGCCTGATAGCTATTGTTGTAGGCAAATTCACAAAGTGGCAAAAACTCCTCCCATGACCCTCTAAATTGTAGCACACAGACTCTGAGCATGTCTTCAAGAATTTGAATAAGTCTCTCAGACTGCCCGTCAGTCTGTCGATGAAAAGTCGTGTTGCACTGCAATCTGGTACCATATTGCTCCTGCATGGCCTGCCAAAGCTGCGAAGTAAGTTGACTGTTTCTGTCTGACACTATAGATACTAGCACTCCGTGCAGTCTGATAATTTCTCGTTCGAAAAGCGTGCTCAGTTGTAGGAAGCTATATTTCGTGGAAATTGGGATAAAATGCATTGATTTTGTTAGTCGATCCACGACTACCCAGATGTCATCGTGTTTGCGCAAAGTTGCGGCAACCCACCGACGAAGTCCACAGTGATGTGTTCTTATTTCCATTGTGGGATAGGTAGTGGCTGCAATAGTCCTCCAGGCTTCCTGTGCTTAGCCTTAACCTGCTGACATACCTTACGACTCCTCACATAATGGTTGACATCTGCCTTCATCCCTGGCCACCAAAATAACCGCCGCATATCATGGTATATTTTGGTCCTGCCGGGATGCACTGTGTACCTGGATCTGTGAGCCTCCTGAAGAATACCATCGCGTAAGTTTGCCACTGCCGGAATCCACAATCTACATTAGTGTCTCAAACACTCATCAACGGACTCGGGCAATCTGGGTAATCTGGATTTTGTGCTATGTCCCCGAACCTCTGATACATCATATCAGCTCTTTGACACTCCAAGATGCGTGGAATAGATATTGTTGGTACTATAATCTGTCCGCAAAAATGTGCTTCTGCAATATTTGGAACCTCAGACAAACTCATAGCTGCTGCCGCCTCGAGTAAACCAAACTCATGAGTTATCTTGCAAACTACTGTCTCACTGTCTGATCCTCTCCTACTAAGGGCATCTGCTACGACATTTGTCTTCCCAGGTTGATACTCGATGGTGAAGTTGTAGTCTTTCACCAATTCCAACCATCATCATTGTCTCATATTCAGGTCCCTTTTGGTGAAAAGATACTTCAAACTCTTATGATCTGTATACAATGTGAACTTCTCACCATAAAGGTAGTGTCTCCACACCTTTAGTGCAAATACAACCGCTACAAGCTCCAGGTCGTGCACTGGATAGTTCCTCTCATGGGTCCTCAACTGACGCAATAAATAAGCTATCACTCTGTCTCCCTACATCAGTACGCAACCCAATCCGGTTCCACAATCATCCGTATGAATAGTTAATTCTTTGCCCAGCTTGGGCAATACATAAACGGTGCGGAAGTCAACTTCTTCTTCAACTCTGTGAAGGCCGCCTCGCATTCAATAGACTAATGAAAGGTCACATCCTTCTTGGTCAATCTAGTCATTAGCGCTGCAATTTTGGAAAAGTCCTGTACAAAGCGTCGATAATATCCTGCCAATCCTAAAAAGCTCCTAATGTCTGTTACGCACTCTGGTGTAGGCCGGTCGATGATGGCGTAAATCTTACTCGGGTCCATTGAAATACCTCTATTGCTGATCACGTGTCCCAAGAGTTTCACCTCAGAAAGCCAAAACTCGCACTTACTGAACTTGGCGTACAATCTGTGCTCCCTCAAAGTCTTCAATGTCTCTCTAAGATGTCTCTCGTGGTCCTCATGGGTCCTGGAGTAAATCAAGATGTCATCGATGAAGATTATCACAAATTGATTTAAAAACGGCCTTAAGACTCGATGCATTAAATCCATAAACACAGCTGGCATATTTGACAACTCAAACGACATGTCAGTGAACTCGAATAACCCGTAACGTGTGCTCGACGCCGTCTTAGGGACATCCTCCTCTCTGATCTGCAGCTGATGATATCCAGATTTCATATCAATCTTAGAGAAGAACTGTGCTCCGACCAACTGGTCGAATAGGTCATCGATCCTGGGCAAGGGATACCTATTCCTGACTGTCACCTGATTTAACTTTCGGTAGTCTATATACATCCTCATACTACCATTTATTTTCTCAAAAATAAGATCGGTGCTCCCCAGGGTGACATACTCGGGTGTATGAAACCCTTCTTCGATAGATCCTCTCGATAGATCCTCGTGCTTTGGCCATGACTCTCAATTCCTCGTGCTTTGGCACTATCTCAATCATAAATGACATACGGTAAGGTAGATCCTCGGGAAAAACATATGGGAACTGTTATGGGCTTTATGTGGTGAAGGGCAAGAGGGGGTGAATTATCTCAATCATAAACCCTTTTAAAAACTTTATGCGCAATTTACAACTATGATGTATATATATAAGCTATGCAAGTAAATGAAATGGAGGAAATATAAAATCCGATTTATAGTGGTTCGATCCAAGATACCTAACCTCCCTCGTTAGGATTTCAAAACATATACCAATAAGGAACTCAAGCTAGAATGCCTAATTACAATTAGGACTTTGGGACATCTAGGATTTTTAAGCCTCAACTAGGATTTTTCCCACCTAGCCTCAACTAGGATTTTTCCCACCTAGCCTCTCTTAGGGTTTGATAAAATATATTTCAAGTACAAAAACCCAAAGAAGATGTTCAAACACACACCAAAATGATTTTCAAATCAAACACACAAAAATATGTAGATTGAGCACAAGTAAGATTGTAGATCTAGAAATTTCTTACAACCAAAAGAATGACAAAAGAGATCAGCTCTGGAGTGATTCTTGAACTCCTTTGAAAGCCTCAAATGTCTTTGGATTTGTGAGCTAAAGAACAGCCTCAAAGATCTCCCTTTTTCTTCTACACAAAAATCAGATTTCTTCTTTGTAGATTTTTGGTTTTTGAGTGTGTATCTTCTTCTTTTTGTTAACACCATGTTCTTGGTGGTTTTATAGTGCTAGGTATTCCATATGACCGTTTTGTGACCGTTCTAGGGATCCAAGGGTCCAAAATGGATCAAAAATTCAAATTAAAGTTGGTCAGAAAAAGCTGGCAGACTGCACTTAGCGCGCTAATACTGTGCGTTAGCGCGCTAACACTGTCTTAGCGCGCTAATGACATTATTAGCGCGCTAACCTCAGGGACTTCAGAATAATTATTCTGTCCCTTTGTGTTAGCGACCCTTAAACTCGTCCGGGACCTAACCAACCCTTATATAACATGTCATACATGTTTATTATGATTCATTAAGCTTACTTGGGTGGTCCGGATAATTTTACAAAAACGCGAAAACGGAAATTCATGATTTTATAATGTATTAGGGACTTCACTGCAAATTTCCAGTTTTCTTTTTGAAGACCTTTCAAAAGCGAGTTTTTCTTTTTCAAAAACATTTATAATGATCTTCTAATATGTAAATGATCATTCACACATGGTTTCACATTGTTTAACCTCATTTACATAGTTAAGTGTTTAAAAACCATTTTAAAACTTTGAAATCAACTTATGACTTTGAAAAATGATTTCGAAAACATGATGTATGCATGAACTAGTGCATTTGGCTTGCGTGAATGAATTTGTATACCTTACATTGAAATTACAAATTGCGGCTTGAACTTTCTTCTTCATTTCTTCATTTATGCCGAGTCTTGAACTTGTATTTCTTGAGTACCCTTGATATGTTGTTTTGCATCCTTTAACACAAACTGAAATACACTAGATGTTTATTAGTACATTTTCACCTTGTTTGTTTCCATCAAAATCTCATTCGGAATGTGAGTGACTAACCACTTAGTCCAACAATCTCCCCCTTTTGATGATAACAAACAATGTGAACTTTAAAGGTGTAAAAACACAATCTAAATGTATATCACATTCAACACATCAATCTTTTCAAGTTTAACCACATTTAGCTTCAAATATGCAAGTTCAAAACCAACAACCGTTTCAAGTATACCAAGATAAAAACCTTTCAAGTTCAACACCACCTTTCAAGTTCAACATCACATTTTTCTCCCCCTTTTGATATTATCAAAAAGCGGGGTCAAGCACCCACAAAGATAAACACAATTTAAACAGTATACCAATAAGAACCAACAACTTTTTCAAGTATACCAATATATGCAGGTTAAAATTGTCAACTTGATATCAGTTACAAAAATCAATAATATTAACGTATCAACCTGATACCAGTAAAAATGAGAATTATTAACCCGATACCAATATATACCAATGAAAATATCACCCTTTCATATCATCCTTTCAAAAATATCACAATATCAAAGATATCACAATATTATTCTTTCAAAAAATATCACAATATCAAAGATATCACAATATCACCCTTTCAAGTTCAACCTTTTCTCCCCGTTTGATATTATTAAGAAAATGGGGTCAAGTATCTCAGCAAAGATAGACATGATTTAAACAATATACCAAGATAAAAGCATTCTTCCCCTCATTTTAGGCATAAGAATAAAATTCTCCCCTTACTTTATGCATATCAATAAAATTCTCCCCTTACTTTATGTATATCAATAAGTAACACAAGATACCATGATAAAAATATTCTCCCCCTCACTTTATGCATATCAATAATATACGGAAGCGATACACATGCATAGACTAGAAAACATAGTGAAGCACAAAATAGCCATAAAGAAAACTCAGAGATACGCAAAAAATCGTGATATAAATAGCAAAAAGTAATGAGATAGCATAAGTGTTGCATAACATAAGTTAAAAAATCGAAACACCTAAGACTAACATGTGGGAGCCTAGTGCGTGGGCATCGCGCGTGGGAATTGCACACGGAGAGTGGATTTGGAAGAGGAGAAGAGAAACTTGTGTGTGTGAGGTAAGTTTTTGAACAAAAGTTAGGTTATAAAACCCTGGCCGATCGACATTAGCGCGCTAATAATGGTTGTTAGCGCGCTAATTCCTCTCTCGGAATTTTTCGGTCACGGGGATGTTAGCGCGCTAATTCTAAATATTAGCGCGCTAATTCCTCTCTGGAATTTTTGACACAAAATCTTGAACTTTTGCAATTTAGCTCCGATTCTTCTCAAACTTCATGGACACTTCACTAACACCATATAAAAAGGTTTGGAATAACTAGAACATATATAGAAGGTCCAATTTTCGAGACATGCCTAACTCACGCCGAATTTTAAAAACTTGTTTTCTAGGCAAAGGCTTAGTGAGTATATCGGCTAGTTGATCCTATATGGGCACATGGATGAGTTTTAACATTGCCCTTTTTGGATGTGATCACACAGAGAATGGTGTCTAATCTATGGTGCCACAATCATGCATCACATTCACTTTGTGCATTCAAACATGAAACATTTTGCGTATTCATCTCATCAAAGTTAATGGCATAAATATTTTTATCTCTATATGCAATAAATAAAGTTTCATGCTTCTCATTCCTAACAATGCATTTTGATGATTCAAATATAACATGAAATCCTTTGTCACACAATTGACTAGTTACTAAGCAAATTATGTTTCAAACCATCAACAAGATAAACGTTAGAAATAGAAAGTAAATTGTTACCAACAGCTTTGAGACCGATAACTCTTCCTTTGTTGTTGTCTCTAACTCGTAACTTTTTCATCATCATGCCGCTTTAGTTCAATAACTTGATGTGCATCTTCGGTCATGTGTCTTGAGCACCCACTATCCAAGTACCATGGGGTGCTTTTCCTTGCATCCTACACTATGGGAAACACACTAGATTTTGGTACCCAAACACCTTTGGGTCCGAGAGTGTTAGTGTCGTAAACATTTTTAACTACCCATGCTAGTCTACCTACTTTGGCCTTTTGTAATGAACATTTCCCTACCATGTGAGTCTTGTTGCATTTAGAGCATCTACGATCATCATTTAGCAATTTCTTGTAGCTTAACAAGTTTGCTCCGTAACCTATGCCTCTTTTGTTGAGTGCACGTCGTTGTGCTCCCAACATCATGTCAAACATTTCTTTACCATTTGTAAATTTATGCACCGTGCTAGTCAAGTCCTCTACTTCCTTGACTAAAGCATCTCTCTCCTCTATGACTTCATTTAAGTCATTTTGGAGATCATCAATGGTCTCATTTTGTGACTCTATTTCACTAATTGCAATGGTCAAGCTCTTTTTGAGTTGTTTGGTCTTTTTGACCTCCTTTTCCAACTCTTTCCTAAGCTCATCAAGATTTGGAACATTATCCAAATCATCAACATTATCAAAATTGAACAAGTTAGAGTTTACCTCGCCTTGTGCCATGAGACAAAGTATTGCCTTCTCACTTTCTCGATTCGGATTCGAACTTGATGATGATGAGTCATCCCAAGTTGCTTTGAAACTCTTCTTTCCTTTGTCAAACACCTTCTTGGTTTTGCAATCCATCTTGACGTGACCCGGTTTGCGCAACCGAAGCATATTATTTCATTTGATTTTCCTTCCTTGCTTCCACTTGAAGCTTCTTCTTGTACTTGTCTCGTTTGTACATGGCCCTATTGAGCTTTCTTGAGAGCATAGCTACTTCCTCCTCAAGATCATTGTCATAACATGATTTTTCACTTTCAATGATCTCTACCGATGCACTAGGGGAGCTATTTGCCTTCAATGCGATTTCATTTCTTGAGCTTTTAGTCCCTCCACTTGATGCTTCCAATCTTGCTCGGTCTTTGAGCTCAAATTCGTGGATCGTTAACTCTCCACACAATGCATCAAATGTGTAGTCTCCAAGATTTTGTGCTTGATTGGATAGCATATTTCTTGGCATCCCATTCCTTAGGCAAGCCTCTAAGGAATTTGTACACCGAGGTTTCTTGATCATAATTCTTTCCTAGATTCTTGATCTCATTTAATAGCTTTGTGAATCTAGTAATGGCGGTGGCTATGTCTTCATCAGTCCCAACTCGGAAAGTTTCATAATGCTCCTCAAGAATTCTCACTTGGTCTTCTTTACTTGCATGGTACCTTCATAGTGTACCCCAAGCTTCTCCCATACTTCCTTTGCCGTTTGACAAGCGCTTACTCGTTAAATTCATTTTCACTTAGTGCACAAAATAAGTGATTTACGGCTTGATCATTTGAAAGCTCAAGCTTTATCTCCTCTGTGGTGTACTCTTTCAATGGCTTATCCGGTGGAGTGTAACCATTTTCAATTGCGTCCCATAAAAATCTATTTTGTGCTCTAATATAAAATTTCATTCTTACTTTCCAATGAGCATAATTGGTTCCATCGAAATACGGAGGCCTACTCGAAGTGGTGCCTTCCCGAAGGCGAGCCGGATCTAAAGTTTGCATCCTTGCACAAAAACACTCAAAGATACGTTAGTAATACTTTGAGAAATAACCCGCTCTGATACCAATTGAAGGTTACCCAAGAGGGGGGGTGAATTGGGTTACCGAGTAGTTATTGCCCTTTTAAAAACTTTATGCGCAATTTACAACTATGATGTATATATATAAGCTATGCAAGTAAATGAAATGGAGGAAATATAAAATGACACACGATTTATAGTGGTTCGATCCAACGATCTACATCCACTACCTAACCTCCCCGGTTAGGATTTCAAACCCCACTTATATTACCAATAAGTGTTACAACCTAAGCCTACAAGCCTAGAATGCCTAATTACAATTAGGACTTCCCACCTAGCCTCAACTAGGATTTTCCCACCTAGCCGCAACTAGGATTTTTCCCACCTAGCCTCAACTAGGATTTTTCCCACCTAGCCTCAACTAGGATTTTTCCCACCTAGCCTCAACTAGGATTTTCCCTTTTCGACTTAGATTCCACTAAGTCTTACAATCATTCAAATACAATAAATTTGTTGGAAAACAGAGATACACTTTACAATACAAAGTGGTATCAAATTCAAACACTAGCAAGCCACCTAGAGCCTAACAACTCTTATGCATGCAAGTGTGAGTATAAATGGAATATGCAAATATGTCATGATGTTGTTGCAAATTCCAAATCTGAAATCGTTTCAAAAACTTAATATATTTGTGTGAAACCGATTTCGAGTCTAAGAACAAAAGTTTAGCAAGAATCAAGTTTAAGTGCAACACTTTTGTTCAAATCAATCTTAGGGTTTGATAAAATATATTTCAGTACAAAAACCCAAAGAAGATGTTCAAACACACACCAAAATGATTTTCAAATCAAACACACAAAAATATGTAGATTGAGCACAAGTAAGATTGTAGATCTAGAAATTTCTTACAACCAAAAGAATGACAAAAGAGATCAGCTCTGGAGTGATTCTTGAACTCCTTTGAAAGCCTCAAATGTGCTGGATTTGTGAGCTAAAGAACAGCCTCAAAGATCTCCCTTTTTCTTCTACACAAAAATCAGATTTCTTCTTTGTAGATTTTTGGTTTTTGAGTGTGTATCTTCTTCTTTTTGTTAACACCATGTTCTTGGTGGTTTTATAGTGCTAGGTATTCCATATGACCGTTTTGTGACCGTTCTAGGGATCCAAGGGTCCAAAATGGATCAAAAATTCAAATTAAAGTTGGTCGAGAAAAAGTTTGGCAGATCGCACTTAGCGCTAATATCGTGCGTTAGCGCGCTAACATCTGTCTTAGCGCCTTAGTCCAACGTCACTAGCCCCTCATCGGACTCAACTATTCTTGCGAGGATCTCCATTTCCTGAGTGGTAGCTAACCTACCTCTCGTGATCGGAAGTGATGTCGCGACTCTGGAAAAAGTGAAATCAGGAATCCTTGGTATTTGGAAAATGACGATTTTCCTAAAATAGTCCAAATGCGTGTGGTATGCCGCCAACCAATCCACGCCTAAGAGTATATCGAACTCTAGGTACTCTAATACTCGGAGATCTACGGGTAATTGATGACCACCAACCTCGACTGGACAATCGCTACAAATTCGATTAGGATATATCTTATCCCCAGCGGTCGTGCTGAGGATAAGGTGAGTGCTAACGCTCTCAGGTGTCAAACCTAACTCTCATACCATTCGTCCTGAAATAAATAATAACGTACTACCAGAATCTGTCAAAGTATGTATAGGGCGACCAAAAATAATCAACGTACCCTCGACGAGCTGACGAGACGCGTCACGATCTGGAGCGACAACTGCGTTCACCTGCTCCCTCGCCTGCACTAGTTGAGCTGTTAGTGGTGGTGCTGGTTCCCTGGTACATTCACTCTTGTAGTGCCCCTTCTGCCTACATCTGAAACACGTGACATTCTGCCTACGTCCGAAGCCTTGACCTTACCGCCCGCTAGCCCTATGGCCCTGTCCCTGCCACTATTGACTCCCGTCTCTGCCTCTCTGGACCTAACCTTGAGTCAGTCTCTGCGACTGCTGGACTACCATAACCTGCTGTGGCTATGCTGGTACAACTGCATGTGCACTAATCGTCTGACAGTCATCATATCTGCGCTTCTGTCCCTTCTGATCTCTCTAATCGCGATTCCTCTTGCCTTTCCTGTCTGACCTCCCCTGGCCTCTATGGCTATCTCGATGCACTGGAGCGGGGGCGTCGTCGTTCCACATTAAAAATGTCTCATGGGCCAACGCTCTCTCGTAAACTTCCCGTATAGTCCTGGCTCCTGTCGACACAATCGCACCCCCAATCTCTGGTCGGAGTCCTAGAATAAAGTAGTGGACCTGAAGTCTCTCAGTCCCAGCTACGTCCATCGCAAAAGTAAGCAGGTATGTGAATCTCTTCATGTATTGCGACACTGTTCGGTTACCCTGCCTCAGTGTCAAGAACTCCTCCCTTAGTCTAAGTTGAATCTCGATCGGGATATACCGATCATAGAAGAATTTCTTGAACTCGGCCCAAGTACTCAGCTCTTCGTGGGCGGCTGTGTGGGCGGTCCACCATACTGCAGCATCTCCCTTGAGCGTAAATCCGAAAATCCTAGCCCGTATGCTGTTGTGAATCCTCAAAAGTCCGTGAAGTTTCTCGTGTGAAAGGATCCACTTCCCAGCTACCTCTGGGTCTCCGCCTCCATGATAGTAGCCTGGCTGAAAACGAACGAATTCCTTAATCAACTTCGCCTCAGCTGATAAGAAGGTCTTGAATATGATCTCCTGGTGTGGGATCAGTGTAGGTGCCACGTCCGGTGTAGTCGATGGTATAGTGATTGCTGGCAGTATCTCGGTGGTAGTGGTCGTGAGCAAGGTCGCCGGAATAGTCGGGGCGACAACTGTCTGCTCTACAGTAGTGGCGGCGGCGAGTGCGACAGGAGCCGGTGTGACCGGTGCCTGCGCTCGAAGCAATCGAAGAATCTCCTCGAACGACCAACTATGAAGTGCGACCGTGTCCCGCAAGGTCCTTATCCGAGTCAGCAGGTGTCGAGCCGCTCGTCTGGCTCCCATCATCCGTGTGAAGAACTGGGCGTCCATCCATGTCGGATCTGCAAATCACGAACGTGCCACAAATCAGCGTCGTAATACGTGTACATAAGTATTACAATCAATATATACATATAAGTCCTGGTACTAGCCACTCACTTTGCTTCCCTGCTAAAGTTCTAAGTTAGGACCTTTGGGTTTCCACTTCTAATGTTTGTTGTTAAGTTTTATTCGGTTGTATTAAACTTTCTCCTAGGTTCGCCTGAACCTAAGCTTTGATACCAACTGTGACGTTGGTATTACAATATCTTAAGCCATGAAATTTCCAAACTTTCCCCTAGGTTCGCCTGAACTTAAGCTCTGATACCAACTGTAACGTTCCCAAATTCGAGGCAAACCGAGCACCGCCACGTCGCCGGACACGTCACTAAGCCATGCCACGTCACCTGCACACCTGTCTGTGACGACCCACGAACTTACCATCCAATACTCCAACTTAGTAAATTTTGGTGTTTAAATGATTATTTTCGCAAAATATACTAAGTTATAAAGTTTTATAACTTAATTCATTTGTTTTGATTTATTTAAGTTCTTTTAGTAGCGGAAGTCTTAATAACATACATATAATTAATGTAAACAAGTTATGCAATATTTAACAACCTATGGGGTGGAAACCCAGCAAATGGATACCATGTATATCAGTTAAGGCGACAAAAAGGTATAACAGGCGCCAATATACATGTATCAGGTGAAAAGTCTCTCAAAATGATCCCAAAAAAATATGTATACGTAAATACAATCACCTACGAGTAAGCTAGTGGAGGCGTTCCAAATCAAAGGTAGTCACCAATCACCGCCTTCCCCCGACTCGTCGTAGGATCTGTAACTTGCCACCAACGATAATGACAAGTTCCAGGTGAGTAAATCCCAGAGAAATTCAGTTAGTATTCACTAGAAATTCAATGAAACGGCTACAATTCATGCATATAAAGTAAATGAACAGGAATGTAAGGCATGAATATAAGTCGTGAGATAATCAAGAATATGGAGCGCGAGTGTGGTGTATAGCTGTCGAGCCCTGGGACTAAATACTAAACCGAGAAGGCCCTGGAGGTGAGGAAATCCACACCCCCTCTTCACGGTCGAAATGAGGAACTCTGTTGGTCGGAAGGTAGACTTCCGCCCAACGCCTCAAAGGAGAGGAAATCTCTGACGGAGGTGGGCCTCACGTCAACTCGCTCTCGAGATCATCGACTCGCTGAGAGAAATCTCACGCGTAGTCCAGGGTATGACCAACACCGTAGCAATAATCAGATCGTCATCAACGAGAGAGCTGGAAAGAGGTCACACCGTCCTTTCGACCATACACACAGACACACGCGGAAATATAATAAACATGAAAATTGAAATGGTGAAAAGTAAAGTGAAATAAATAAATACAAGGAAAATAAGTAAATTCTAAACTAACTTTCTCGTGGGTTTACTTACCTCAAACGCCTTCAAAACGTCCCGCACTCGCCTCGAGATACGTACACGACTATGGTAGCCTAAGTCACTGGTGTCAAATTATATAGTTTTTATTATTTTAGAGTCACATTAACTAAATTTATAATGTGAGACCAAAAATTTGAGATTTTGTTTTCTAAAAGTTAAGTTTTAGAACACTTCTCGAGTTATGCCGGGGTGCCGATGCCCCAAAAATCATCAAAAACTATTTTTCTATTTTTTCCACTTTATTATATTTTTCTTAATTTTTTGGATTTTTTCAAAATTTTCTAACTATTTTTCCTATTTTTCTGATATTTATTTGATTTAAAAATGTATTTTATTTAATTTTTTTTAAAAAAAATTTAATTAATTAAAATTAATTTAGGGTGGGTTGGGCTCGAACTGGGCCCGGTTCGGCCCATCTAGGGCCACATGGGCCTTGGGCAGCCAAGCCCGCAGTGGCCTGGCCAGCCCGGCCCACGGGGATAGGCCGGGAGGCCTAGCCTGCTGGCTCGTCTCCTCCGCATCGTCTCTGCACACAGCAGAGACGATGTTCCTTTTTTTTTTCTTCTTCTTCTTCATTCACAACAACAACAATTTCAACAACAACAACACCATCAACAACTTAACAACAAAAACAATTTCGCTCACCTTGATCAATGGAGGTCTTCGCGAGCGTCGCCGCGCTGACGCCGTTGCTGGAGCCGCTGCCAGAGTCCGCCGGCGCCGTTGGTGAGCTCCGCCGCGAGCCGTCCTTGACCTCCCATCGCCACTCTCTCTCTCTCTCTCTCTCTCTCTTTCTCTCTCTTTTTTTCTTCCTTCCCTCTTCCTTCTCTCAACGTTCCTCTCCCTCTGTCTCCTTCTCTTTTTCTCACTTCCCGGTTATAAAGAAATAATTTTTTTTAATCATTTGAAGAGGAGAGGGGGTAATGATGAGGGACGGGTTTGATGTGATGTGTGATGTGACAGCTAAATCCCATACTACCCTGTATTCCCGCGTTACACGCGCACAACATGAACAAGCACAATTCTCAATTAGCGAGGCGCAAATTATTAAAAAATATAAAATAATTAACCCTCGCCACACAAAAATAACAAATTTCACCTTGTTAGGCATGCTTGAGACTTTTCCGCGACATCCACGTGGGTCTGAGCTTAGGATCTTAATTTGAAATTTGTCCGTTAATCGGGATTAATTAGAGCGGGCCGTTACATAAGACGCAAAAGATGGGTCAATCGAAGCAACAGTAACTTTGAGCTTTTCATGCCCATAGTCTATCAGTTGGATAGTCAAGCAAGTAGAGGAAACTAACTGTAAAGAAAATCACTTAATGATAGTGATGTGGATCTCGGCCTCAACTACAATATAGAACAAACATCAAACTACTAATGAATGGTTACACATTAAAAACGATAAGTGTTCTCGTCATACAAAAGAACATGAGCATTTTCAAAATAAACTAAATCAATAAACCTCCTCAGCCTCCTTGATTTCTCGTAATCATGAAGTTGAAGTAGTTTATTGACCATCTCATCATTTGCAACTGTTTGAAGCTATAAGAATTATCAAAGAAAAAGCATAAATAGACTGCAATAAAACATGAACAATCAGAAATATCGTAAACAAACTACAATTCTAATGAAAAAAGTGAGAGAAAAAATAATAATGAAGCATTCTTTCAAGAAACCAAACGATGGTGCATGTGTTACGTGTTTGACAAGTTTTAATATCAATTTGTGCAATATGAATAACTCGTATTACTTAGTTCTAATAATAGCTCTACAGCCATCCTCAAATTTTGCATTGTCATGAGTACCATCAAGTAAATTATAAAGGGCGCTCATAAACCTGTGTGGCAGAACATTCAAATGTTATTATGGAGATTCAACATTAGAATAGTCTAGACAGTTAGGAAGATCTGGCATAGTTGTCAAAATGATTGGCATCATCGGATGCAGTCCATCTGCGCTTCGAAGGTGAGGAATTCATTTTTGCTGAGTTTAACCTCTCATAAAGTGTTTGGAAAAGAAGAACAACATGATAAAAAGGGAAACTGTTTATAAGTGATTAAAGGCATCACAATCTGTTTCATAGAGTAAAACTTACTTGATGAATCCTAAATAGCACATAATGAACCATTTCCATAAAAGATCCTAGATTCTTTTTTTTTGTTATCGCGCAATGTTAGTGGTAGATACTTAACAAGAGGTTTCACTCTAGTAAGAAACCTTTCGAAAAATGGCAATACCATTATGTCTCTATCAATATCATGTGCATAAGCCATTTGATCAATTACACCATACAAAATTGATGACAACTCCACCATTACAACTAGTATAATATGTTGAATGATCAATATAGAATGAGAATCCATTTAGTTTTTTTTAAATTGACATGTAATGCACCCCTTCCCATCTAGCAACTAAGGCACCAAAAGAATGAAACTTAGAATTTACAACACCTCCAACCATTGTGTCGATCATGTAAGGAAAAATCTCCAAATTTTTCATATGGACTATAATTTCAGGAAAAAAATATTAGATGGTGTATAATCAAATGAAAAATTTATCTTATTCATTGGATTATGTATTTTATTCACAATAAGCAATAACTCAAATTAGCTCGATTCTTCAACCAATTTGAGAAAGTCTTTGTAAACAATTTTTTTTTTTTGAGATCTTCCAAGTGATGTTGGTTTCATAAGAGTTTTTAATTATATAAACAACAGCTCTACTATGCGACAACGCCATATACAATTGGCCATGTGAGAACACAGGGTTAAGTAAATATACGCCAACTGATTGAAGTGTTTGTCCATGAGCTTTATTTATTGTCACAACAAAATATAATCGAATCGGAAATTGCGTTATCTTGAAATGATAAGGACAATTATGCTCGTCATTGGTAATAAATATGTTTCTTGGCAAGAAAGCTCTTTTCCCTTCATAATCATCGTTAATAATTTCGGCATCGATAACATTTCTTCCAAATTATCGACATATTAACCTCATTCCATTACATAATCCTTTAGAAGGATTAATATTCGTAACAACATGATATGACAATTTTCTTTTAAGATCAACTCATGTGGTGGAATCTCATTCACTATTAATGAGTTCAAAAACTCATCAGGAACAACACGGTCGTTATTGTTTAATAACTGATCATAACCATAGTATTTGACAACATCACCTGGAAATTGATATATTACTAAAGCATTTATCTGATAGACATAATCATTTCTTGTCATTAATATTGCACGATTCGCCACTTTTTTATAATCAAAATTAAACAACTGTAGATCAGGGAATATGTGAAACAAAAATCTTTCCATTGATAAATATATATCGTCATATTGGGCGGCCATCTCTTTTGGTACCCAAACAAGATGTTTTTTGCATTCTTTCTGCACACCATTCCCTATGCTTAATCAATAATCAGAAAATGTTTTGTCAAGCTTCGCATGCATGTCATCGATCAGCTTTAATTTTACAAACAAAGACCACAAATATAATTTAGGTAATGTTGCATTAACAACTTCTTGACGCGTGCATTTTCTTACTACACGTAGAACTTGTTGAAAGTCCCCACCAAAGAATACCGCCTTACCACCAAAAGGCGACTCACTTTCATATGTCTTTCTTCATTGAATCTAATGTCTATATTGTTTGTTTGTTACGCATTGCAGTTTCATCCCATATAATAAGCTTTGTCGACCTTAACAATCTTGCTAAACCTGATTGCTTCCTCACATTACGCGTGCTATTACTCTTGATATTGTGTCATGACCCAAATTTCTAATCTCATTTATTATCAGTAACCAGGATTATCGACCTGTGATGTGGGACCCGCACCGTGATACGTGCACTAACTAAGGCGAGATGGCTAAGGTATATGTTAGATTCTTTGTGGTGTATGCCTATTGTATTGTATATATGTAGACTACTAAGTCACTCCTATTTAGGTATAGGTGTTGAAACGTGATTGGGAACACGCCTCAAGATGCGTGCTAATGTGGGATCGAGGTAAAAAGCGATGTGGTAAGTTGCTTTAAGCTTAGTGTAGCTTAAATAGTAGAATTAATTTGGCTATAATTGATTTTATATGAAATGTAACCTAAGTTAGCAAGTTAAAGTAATAACCATTTGATGATTCTTGAGATACGTAAGGACACATGAAGAGGCCATTAGAGTATGGATTTGTATTAGTTAGGTAGAGTTAGGGGAGAGTTATTGGAATTGTGTCAAGAAGTAGGCCATTAGATTAGTTTCGAGATACGTGTGTACATAAAGATCAATGGTTATTAATCAACCTTATCTTTATATATAAGATTGGATAGATCAACCCATTTAATTCATTTTATTTCCATAATTTAGAAGTTAAAGAAGTCGGAGAAGAAGAAATCATAGGAATCGAAGAGGTTTTTTTATGAAAAATCCATGGAGATCAAGGAGAGTTGGAGCTCAAATCAAAATGTCATTAACCCTAGGTACACATCTCTCTAATTCAAGTTGAAACCAGTTCTAGTTTTTGGCCATTTTCAAAGAGTAGATGGTTAAGTTTTTGCAATTGGTTTATATATTTAGATTCCTTATTTCAAGCTGATAATCCAGCTATTAAGAAGTTCTTAATTTGGTATTGAAATAAAAAATATCAATTTTTGAAGTGATAAGACTAAAATTGAGATTTTGCATGTTGTATTATGAACCGACCCATATAATTTGGTCATAATTTGCTCATTTTAAATCGAAATTAACTTGATCTGGGGCATTTGAAAGCTAACTTAAAGGGGAACAATTTCGCGCTATTGGAAATTTTGTAATTCGAATGTTTTCATGTCTAAAAGTGCCATGCAAATAGGTGATTGAATGCATTATGAAATTTTTGAAACTAAATTTTAAAAGGTATAACTCCCTAATTACTTATGCGAATGAGCTAATATTTTAGTATGTTCTTATTTGGTATGTTAATTCCCTTGTGACAAAAATACACGAATTTGATATTATAGATTAGGAGAAATGAACTTTCTAAGTTTGCTAGCCTGGTCAGATTAGGTTCCAATTTAAGCTATTGTTTGGTAGAATTGCGATATCTCTTTCGATTTAAATCGAAATCTCGCAAACCAAACCTTTTTCGAAAAGCTTAGATAAAGACCGAAAACTTTATACTAGGGAAGATTTTGAGATTTGGACAATTTCATGCCTAAATTTGCACTGCAATACATAACTAAAATTTAATGTTGTTTAGTCTTAAGGAGTTGTTTTGGGTTAAGGTTTCTAAACCCATTTAACCTGACCTAAACCCAATTTATTTGGATTAATTTGATATCATGAGTCTAGGGAAGAGTCTTAAGGGCTCAAATACGAGATTTAAGTTATTGGGAAGTTGATAAAGCTATGACTTTACATTGCTTGATGTGAGTATACTCGTTGATTGTTTTATTTGCATTTCATATCCGCTTTATGCTTATTTGTTGTAGTCTATATTGACTATATCCAGCGTTGCACTCTCATATCATGAACTTATTTGACATTTATCATTTATTGAGCTTGACTTTCATGATATTATGATGAATTGAATTCTTTTGAATCCATCCATGCGCATTATGTCATTTCTTGCTGTGTCACAGTGAATATAATGTAAATAGCATGCTATTAGGAATTATGAGTATGTTAATGACTTTATGGACTCGTACTCTTTGAAAATTGTGCTTTGTAGCATAGCTAAGCCTTGAAATCCTTAATGAGTCAATTTCTTGGAATTATAAAGTAGTTATAGAATCTAATGTCCATTGCACTATGTTAAAGTTGATCAGCACACGGGGTTAAAATCTTTGGAGATGTTTGCACTCGTCACTATGACACGGCACACGGGGTTAGAGTCCCTAAGGTTGTCGATTCACCAAGGTTAGAGTCCTTGGTGACACTGGGTTAGAGTCCCTAATGATATTAGACTGTACGATGTCACGAATGTCTTTAGTGGTTTTAAAGGCTTCACCGCGTATGTCACGGCCGACCGGATCTAAATCATAATTATTTAGCCTTGTGTCAGTTTCACTTGCCTAGCAGTGGTATTTCTTAGCATATTTCTGGTATTAGTCTTTTTATTGAACTTATGCTTTTAAATACCATTTAGTCTTTTGGAAATGTGAAAGAATATGTCAATGAGGATTATTATTACTTTTTGTACTCACCGTCCTTTTATGACGATGGGTGCAAAGCCATCAATTAGCAGGCCTGGCAAAGAGAAGATCGGCGACTACCTCTGAGCCAATGACATACTTCTAGATCGACATTTCATAGGTTTCGATCTTTTGTATATTTACAGTTATGTCGTTTGATATATTTCAGAGTTGTATATTGGGTCGACCATTTAGCTTCCCGACTTATGATGACCATCATACTATTTATATTCCCCACTCTATTATATATATGCATGTGATTGTTGTTTCCTGATTTCTACACTTAGGATTTTTGATAATTGCTTCCGCATATCTATTAAGTATTCCACTATAACTTTTAAATTTAAAAGTTTTAATTAACTATGAAATTCAACTGCAATGTGACATGTGTATTACTTATCCTGAACACGTTTAGTGAGGAGAATGTGACAAAGGCTAACTAATACGTAGTTAAGTCATACGCGGCTGATTTAAGGCTTAATTATGGGATTAGGCCGATAAGAGCACTAGATTTCGATAAGTACACGACCAAACTTGAATAAAACACAAATCTTGGATGTAGAAACCAGACGATCCTTCCCTAAAAACTATTAGTTGGGAAGTGAGGTAAAGTGAGATGGGTATTTCTTATATGTACATGTTAGTTTCCATATGCATATATGCATTATCTACGTAGCTGTTGGTGTCGCGAACGTCGTCAACTTGTAGAGTACGATGACAGATTGACACAAGATCGGAGATTGTAGTAGCTCCAGTGATACAGACTTTACCAGTAGTGATAGTGCATGTAGAGACAACTGAGACAACACCGTCCCCCACACCCACATCATCCAGTACATTAGTGGGGGTTCAACTGGGGAAGCACTTCATTAGGCCGAAGCCAACATACGTTAATGGGATGAGAGATTTATCGAAGATTGAGAAGTGGGTGTTATCCCAAAAAGATTCTAAAGATTAAGGATAAACTTTGGGCCAAGCTATCATGTAACACACTAGAGACAGACGCTAACATTTGGTGGCGTGTTACGATAGCTACTCACAGAGATTTTAAGACTTGGGAGGCCTTCAAGAAAAAGTTCTATCAGCAGTACTTCCTGCCTACAGTTATGAAGAGAGTTAGAGAAGTTGAAGACTCAACTTCAGGACTTGGGACATAAGGGATTCATTACACCCTCTATGTCACCATGGGGAGCACCCATCCTTTTTGTGAAGAAGAAAGATGATACTTTGAGATTATGTATCGACTATAGACAAATGAACAATGTCATAGTTAGGAAAAAATACCTACTACCGAGGATCGACGATTTATTTGATCAACTAAGAGGAGCACGGTATTTCTTCAAGATAAACCTGAGATCAAGGTATCATCAGCTAAGGATCAGGGATGAGGATAGGTCCAAGACAGCTTTCAGCATGAGATGTGGACAATATCAGTTCACGGTCATGCCATTTAGGTTGACCAATGCCCCTCGCAGTGTTTATGGATTTGATGCATTAAGTTACTAGACCATTTCCAGATCGCTTTGTGATATTCATCCTCGATGATATTTTGATATATTCAAGGATATGAGAGGATCACGGTCAGCACCTCAGAGAGACATTGCAAACTTTGAGGAAGCACCGACTGTATGCCAAATTTAGTAAGTGTGAATTTTGGTTTTCAGAGGTTCAGTTTTTGGGGCACGTAATAGAGCAGCAGGGATAGCAGATGATCTGACCAAGATTCGGACAAAGATTATAAGCTTTCTGGGTTTGGCAGGGTACTACCACCGATTTGTGAAGGATTTCTCAAAAATCGCTTCATGGATTACCAGATTGACACGGAAGGATGTCACTTTTAAGTGGACAAAGGCCTATAAGCAGGCATTTGACGATTTGAAGAGATTGTTGACTACTGAGCTAGCATTGGTATTGTTAGAAGTTGGACATAGATTTTTAGTATATACAGATGCTTCTCATATGGGACTGGGTTGCATGTTGATGCAAGGCAATGTTACAGTAGCTTACACCTCAAGAGAGTTAAAGTTCATGAGAAGAATTACCTCACACATTATTTGGAGTTGGCAGCAGTAGTGTTTGCACTGAAGATTTGGAGACATCACTTATATGGAGAGAGATTCACACTCTTCACTGATCACAAGAGTTTGAAGTATCTCTTCACATAGAAGGAGTTGAATATGAGACATCGCAGATTATTAGAGATCTTAAAGGACTATGATTTTTCTCTGGAGTACCATTTAGGAAAAACTATAGTAGTCGCTGATGCGCTGAGTAGAAGATCAACTAGTGATGCCGAGATTGTCAGATGTCATATGACGCATGAGTATGGGTTACTCGAGGCAACAACGATAGCATGTCAGTCAGAGGTTTCTATAGATACTTGGGTTGAGATTTGCGAATAGATGAGAGTGTAGACCGTCTCTACACATAGAGTGTCAGAGGATCGATAAGTTGTACCCAAGGTTTAATAAGTTGGCGTAGAGTACAGATTTTGTTGACTGGACGAAGACGTTTGATCGGTGTTTGAGATACAGAGACAGATTGCAGATACCATCAATGCTAGTTAAGAGATGAGATTCTTCAAGAGTCACACTGTTCCAGATTCACTGTTTATTTGGGCTGAACCAAAATGAATCATGACATAAAGAGACATTTTTGGTGGCTTGGGATGAAAGCGGATGCGTTTGAGTTCATCAGGAACTGTGGGATCTATCAACAAGTGAAAGTTGAGCATCACAGACCTGGAGGGTTGCTACAGCCTCTTCCCATTCCACGATGGAAATGGGATTTCATAAGGGGATTATCAAGGACCGCCAGGGGACATGATTCTATCTAGGTTATCATTGTCAGACTACCAAAGTCAGCTCATTTCCTACTAGTAAATGCACATTATACGTTTGATTAACTGAGTATACTGCTCGAGAGAGAGATTATTAAGCTGCATGGAGTACCATTGACTATCACATTTGATAGAGATGCTATGTATACGTCTGGGATGTGGTGGAGTATGTAGGAGCAGTTTGGTACACGCCTATAGTTCAATACGTCTTTTCATTCTCAGACTGACGGACATACTAAAAGATTGATTCAGGTCCTCAAGTATATGTTACGGGCTTGTGTGTTAAAGTTTGGCGAATCTTGGGAAGAGTACCTATCATAGTGCGAGTTTTCTTACAATAAATATTATTAGGTCGGTACTGAGATGACGACTTTTGAGGCTTTATATGGCAGATCATGTCGCTTGCCATCGTGTTGGGTTGAGCAAGAGGACTAAGAGATTGTGGGGCCTAGGATTATTGTTGACCAAACGGAGAAGGTCTAAGCGATCCGTCAGAGACTCAAGGGTGCATAAGAGAGGCAAAAGAAGTATGTAGACAAGTATTACAGTGATCTCATGTACACCATGGGAGTCTATGTTTATTTAAAGGTTTTCTCTCGGAAGGGTCTTCAGAGATTTGAGGTGAAAAGCAAGCTTGCACTGAGATTTATCACGCCTTTCATGATTAAGAGATAGGTCAGGAAAGTCGTTTATGAGCTTGAGCTGCCTCCACAAACGTAAGGGATTCATTCAATACTTCATATTTCTATGCTTTGATTAGCAAAGCCGAGAGCGGGTGTTCGATTGACTATGGATTTGAGTTAGATAGACCTGAACAATGATATTGCTTATGAGGAGTAGCCTATTCAGATCCTAGATTTGAGGGTCATTAATTGAGGAGCAAGTCTATCCCGAATGTTCTCGTCAAGTGGCAGTTCCATGATAATACAAAACTCATTTGGGAGCGGGAAGACTATATGATGGATATGTTTTCATACCTTTTCGAGTCAGGTATTAATCCTAACCTACATTTTAATTTCAAGGACTGAATTTCCATTAGTTGAGAAGATTTGTCACGGCCCGAATTTCTAATCTCATTTATTATTTGTAATCAGGATTTGACGTGGGACTCACATCGTCACACATGCACTGACCGAAGCGAGATGACTGAGGTATGTATTAGATTTGTTATGGAATATGCCTAGTGTATTGTATATATATATATATAAAACACTAAGTCACTCCTACTTGTGTATAAGTATCGATACGTGAGTGTGGACGTGCCTCGAGATGCATGCCAACATGAGACTGGGATAGAGAGTGACGTGGTCAGTTGATTTATGCTTAGAGTATTTTAAATAGTAGAATTAATGTGGCTATAGTTGATTTTATATTAAATGTAACCCAAGTAAGCAAGTTAAAACAATAGTCATTTGATGATTTTGAGATACGTAAGAACACATCAAGATACCAATAGAGTATTGATTGGTGTTAGTTAAGTAGAGTTACTGGAGAGTTAAGGGAATTGTGTCAAGATGTAGGCCATTAGATTAGTCTAGAGATACATGTGTACATAAGAATCAATAGTTATTAATCAACCTTATCTTTATATATAAGATTGGATAGATCAACCCATGCAATTCATTTTATTTCCATAACTTACAAGCTAAGAAAGTTGGTGAAGAAATTAGAGGAATTAAGGAGGCTTTTAGCTGAAAAATCAAGGGAGGCCAATGAGAGTTGGAGCTCAAATCAAAGTGTTATCAACCCTAGGTACGAATCTCTATTTCAAATTGAAACCAGTTATGGTTTTAGTCATTTTCAGAGGGTAGATGGTTAAGTCTTTGCAATTGGTATATATATTTGGATTCCTCATTTCAAGCTGATAATCCAAGCTATTAAGAAGTTTTTAATTTGGTTTTGAAATAAAAGTGATATGAATTTTTGAAAATGCAAGACCAAAATTAAAATTATGCATGTTGTATTATGATCTAGCCTATGTAATTTGGTTATAACTTGCTCATTTTAAATTGAAATGAGCCAAATTGAGGGCTTTCAAAGTGTTATGGAAGGAGGGGTCGCCTCGTTGTAGTTTATTGATATACCAAAGAGAAGGGATACAACTCACAGAGAAGGACTCCCTAAACCTAGAGAATGAGAGACTATCTCCTCTCACACCTATCTCTAATTACAACTTCAAAAGATGCACAAGAAGATGAGCCGACTCATCTATATACCCCCCACTTAAGCTTTCTCATGTGTGCCACACGTCACTAACGCATGCCCTCTCCGACCAACTGCTCATATGCTTGTTGCTTGCTGTCCACACCATTCTCTCCTGACTCCCCATCCAGCTGTCCGGGCCCACTCACCCCCAACTCAACAGTCCCTAAAGAGGGAATTGACTCAGTGTTCCTAATGAGCTTCCTTTGATATACCTTTCTAATTAGGGGTCGTCCTTTTATGCCATCAATACTCCCTCCCTGAACAATCACCTTGTCATCAAGGTGGAAAGATGGAAAGGATTTACGGATATGATATATCAGTTCCCAAGTGGCGTTCGAGAGGGGATGAGTAGTCCATTTGATGAGAACTCCTGGTCCAGCAATGAGGTGACAGTACGCCACGACTGATTCAGGCTCATAATCCACGACTACAGTTGCAGGAAGAAAACGTGGAAGAGATGGAGAAGTAGGAGCATAGCCCACAGCTGCCTTTAGCTGAGAGACGTGAAAGACTGGATGGATGGAGGATGAAGCTGGTAGTTCCAACTTGTAAGCTACCTCGCCAATGCGAGCTAAAATCTTGAAAGGGCCTTAATATTTCGGACTGAGCTTCATGTTGGTGCGGCGTGACCGAAACTTATCGATAAGAGTGAAGCTTGAGATAGACCAGTGCGCCCACATTGAACACCACTTCCAGCCGTTCTCTATCGGCCTATTGCTTTATACTATTCTGAGCCGAAAGGAGTTGAAGACGGAGCTCCCGTAGGGCGTGATCCCGTGCTAATAACATGGTATCAAGGTCGGAAGGAGCCCTGGCCGATGGGATGCCAAATTGAACCAAGGGTGGGGGGTCTCGCCCATAGACCACCTTAAAGGGAGTGCATTTCATGGGGAGGAGTGGAAGGAGGTATTGTACCAATATTCAACCCAAGAAAACCAATCATACCACAATTTGGGGCGTTGGCTGATGAAGCAGCGTAAATATGTTTCGAGGCATCTATTGACCACTTCAGTTTGGCCATCACTTTGAGGGTGATAGGTAGAGCTTCGATTGAGTTGGGTGTGGTGTAGGCGAAAGAGCTCGCCCCAGAACTGAGTGAGAAAAATCTTGTCACGATCTGAAACCATAAAACGGGGAAACCCATGGAGACGTACCATACCTTGCAAGAAGAGATCATCCAATGTTTTAGTTGTATAAGGATGTTTCAGGGGAAAAAATGGTCGTATTTGCTTAGTCTGTCAACGACCACTAAAATGGAGTTGAACCGATGGGAGCAAGGAAGTCCTTTAATGAAGTCGAGGGATATGTCTTCCCATATAGCCGTGGGAATGGGGAAAGGTTGGAGGAGTCCCCCAGGGGCCAAGGTTTCGTACTTGCTTCTCTGGCACATATCACAAGCTTGGAAAAAATCTTTGACATCTTTGTGCATCCCTGTCTAGTAAAATTCTGCTGCCAAGCGGTTATAAGTCTTTAACACGCCACCATGCCCCCCCAGCGGGCTAGAATGAAATTCAGTCAACAATTTGTGCTTGAACCGAAAGGAAGCCGAGATAGCCAGATGATTGTGGAATAGAAGATGATCATGGGAGATGGTCCAACCCGATTTTGATAAGGGATCTGACATTAGAGCAGTTCAGGTAGAGGACAAGAAAGAGTTGCCCAACACCTCCTCGAGTACTAAGGGCACCTCTGCGACTGATAACATAGACAGTCTTTGGAGTTCAACAGTAATGGGGTATCGAGAGAGAGCATCAACCACGATGTTAGAGGAACCGGGTTTATACTGGATATCGAAGTGAAAACCCATCAACTTCATCAACCAACATTGGTACTCCGGGGCGACCATATGTTGTTCCAATAAGAACTTCAAGCTGTGCTGATTTGTGCAGACAAGAAAACATCGACCAAGAAAATAGTGGCGCCATTTTTGGACAGCTAGGACTATGGCCATTAGCTCACGCTCATAAGCAGAATTGGCCCTTGCTTTAGGGGAGAAGGCTTAGCTAAAAAAATGATCGGTCGATCATGCTGAGTAAGGACGGCTCCAACCCCTAACCCCGAAGCGTCTGTGTCTATCACAAAGAGAGTCGAGAAATCTAGCAGAGCTAGTACAGGTACCCCTTTCATTACCTGCTTCAGTTGATTGAAGGAGAATGTTGCTTCCTCCGTCCATTCGAAAGAGTCTTTTCGAATGAGATGTGTAAGAGGTGCTGCTATCTTGCCGTAGTTTCTCACAAACCGCTTATAGTACCCAGTAAGTCCTAGAAATCCTCGAAGATCTTTAGGAGAGGATGGGAGCGGCCATAAGTCCATTGCCTTCACCTTCTCCGGGTCAGCTAAAACACCCTATAGAGAAATTATGTGACCCAAATAGTCCAAGCTTGACCTGGCAAAGCAACACTTTCAAAAATTAACGAACAGTGAGTTGGACTGGAGAACTGAGAGAACATGTGAAAGGTGTTCATAATGATCATGCATCGATTTACTGTAGACCAATATATCGTCAAAAAATACTAACACAAAATGACGAATACTTCCCTTGAAGATGGAATTCATTAGAGATTGGAAGGTTGCTGGTGCGTTGGACAATCCAAAATGCATCACCAAAAATTTGAAATGCCCGTCATGGGTGCGAAAAGTCATTTTCAGAACATCAGTAGGCTTCACCCGAATTTGGTGGTAACCGGATCGTAGGTCGAGCTTCGAAAATACACAAGCCCCGTGGAGATCGTCTAGTAGCTCATCAATATTTGGAATGGGAAAATGGTCAGGAACAGTGGCCTTGTTTAATGCTCGATAGTCCACCCAAAATCTCCAACTACCATATTTCTTCTTTACCAATAGTATTGGACTTGAAAAAGGAGAGTTGCTAGGTTGTATAATCCTCGCCGAGAGCATCTCCTTAACCATTTTCTCAATCTCTGATTTCTGTATTTGAGGGTAGTGATATGGTCGAACTTGAATCGGATCAGTGCCCTCTTTGAGGAGTATGGCGTGATCACAGTCACGAGTTGGTGGAAAGGACATAGGGACTTCAAACAGAGCATAAAAGGGTTTGAGCAAATCATGAATGTAGGGTACCTCAATTGAATCCCATGAGATGTTTGGTGATGGCTCGCCACTGAGGCATTCAATCAAGAAACTTCCCAAGACCGAGTCTAGGGAACGTTTGATTGACTTGCAATACACCAATGCACGGTGCATGGTGGGATCGCCCTTAATAACTACCCATCTCCCTTCGTGATGAAAATACATAGTTAAGTTTGGCAATCCTCGGCGGTGAACCTCAGAGACATGAACCACTGCATTCGTAGAATCAAATCTGAACTCAGCATCGAGATTGGATGGAAGTATGCTGTCACAGTCAAACCTTGAAACTGCAGTAGGATGTTCTTACACACATCCAAGCCTAAAACCTTCGACCCACCCCCACTAGTACACTGTAGTCAGCAGTTGAGGACACTGGCAGATGGAGGGTACGAACCAACTCTGGTGAGATGAAGTTGTAGGATGCTCCACTGTCAATGAGGATCACCACGTCTACGCCATGAACCTGACCCTTAACCTTTAATGTCCGCGGTGCGGGGGGTCCCTTGATAGTATGAGCAGTCAGCTCCACCATCGTCATTTCCGTCTGTTCCCCCACCACGTCCGAGGGAGAGACCGAGGAGTCATCATCATCATCATCATCAACTAACATCACATGTAACTCTTTCTGTTAGCAATGATGGCTGATGAACCACCTAGCATCGCATCTGTAATAGAGCCCTTGCTTTCGGCTAGCTTCGGTCTTAGCCTCCGTCAGACGCTTGAACTTTGGGAGATAAACTTGCGGCGTTGCTTGCTTAGATGACAAAGGGCTCGAAGAAGAAGATCAGGTAGGGCTGGGCTTGGACGTGAGTCCCCCTTTACTTGGGCTTCTTGGCAGGCCCGGTCCAGCCTCTCGGGTTGGGCTTATGATAGTATGTGTGACTCGCCCTGACCCCTTGGACTCAGATTTGGCTGTTGGGCCTTGTAATGAGTGGGCTTTTGGGCCTCCCCCTGAACTCAGCCCCATAGCGTCCCCTTGGCGGTGTTTGCGCTTCACCTGCGTGGCTCGTTCGACAACCGCCGAGAGAGTGTGCGGTGGTTCCACCATAACTTCCAAGCAGATGCGGTCGGACAACTTGTTGATGAAGACGATAATAGTATGAGTTTCTGATAGATCTTCCAACTATAAATACAACAACTCAAACCTCTGTCTATACTCAGCCACGGACGATTCTTGCTTGATGGAAAAGAATTGCTGGCTCAGACTCAGAGGTTCCGCATCCATGAAACGCCGCACGAGTTGCCCATTCAACTCAATCCAAGATATGAATGGCTTTGTCTTCTCCTCCATTTGCAACTACATCTGAGTCGGACTGACTAACCAAATACGTGCCGCACTGAGTTTTGACTCCTCCGTCATTTCATGCAAGGTAAAATAGTGTTCGACTTGGTTGAACCAGACGAGGAGTTCCTCTCCGTTGCAGGTAGGTATCTTGATCTTCCTTACATCGGGACCAGATCTGTACGGTGGAATGACCAGATCTGCTTGACCACCCGCTTGTGCCTGCCCTCGGGGACCCGAATCTGGTGGATCTACTTAAGATTGGGTACTACCTTCACCGATCTGGTTGATCCGCAACTGCGGTGGCCGATCCTAGTGGTGCAGTTCCCAGATCTGGTCCATCAACTCCTTGATCTCCGATCTCAACTCTCCCACGGTTGATTCTAGTGTTGGAATCCTCAACAACTTTGCTGGGATTTGCTTCAGCTGCTCCTCCAGTGACTCAACACGGGCTTCCATTCTTAAAGGCATGGACAGATGATATAATACCACTGTTATGGAAGAAGGGGGTCGCCTCGTTTTAGTTTATTGATATACTAAAGAGAAGGGATACAACTCACAGAGAATGACTCCCTAAACCCAGAGAAGGATAGACTCTCTCCTCTCACACCTATCTCTAATTACAACTTCAAAAGATGCACAAGAAGATGAGCTGACTCATCTACATACCCCCCACTTAAGCCTTCTCATGTGTGCCACACGTCACTTACGCACGCCCTCTCTGACCAACTGCTCATATCCTTGTTGCTTGCTGTCCACACCATTCTCTCTTGACTCCCCATCTAGCGTCCGGGCCCACTCGCCCCCAACTCAGCAGTCCCTGAAGAGGGAATTGATTCAGTGTTCCTAATGAGCTTCCTTTGATATACCTTTCTAATTGGAGGTCGTCCTTTTATGCTATCAAAAAGCTAACTCAAAGGGGAACAACTTTGTCCTACTGAAAATTTTGTAATTCGAATGTTTTCATATCCAAAAGTGCTCTACAAATAGGTGATTGAATGCATTATGAGATTTTTGTAACTAAATTTTTAAAAGGCATCTCTCCTTAATTACTTATCCAAATGAGCTGATCCTTTAGTATGTTGTTATTTGATATGTTAACTGCCTTGTAAAAAAACCAAGAATTTTGAAACTATAGATTGGGAGAAATAAATGGTCTAAATCTGCTAGTCATATTAGGTTCCAATTTGAGTTATTTTTTTATATAATTGCAATATCTCTTTCGTTTTAAATCGAAATCCCGCAAACCAAACATTTTCGAAAAGCTAAGATAGAGACCAAAAACTTTGAAGAAGATTTTGTGATTTTGACAATTTTATACCTAAAATTGAGCTGCAAGACTAAAATTTCAATGTTATTTAGTCCTAAAGGGTTGTTTCGAGTTAAAGTTCTTAAACCTATTTGACATGACCTAAACCCAATTTATTTGGATTAATTTTATATTAGGAACTTACGAAAGAGTCTCAAAGGTTCAGATACGAGATTTAGGGTATTGGGAGGCTGGTAAAACTAGGACTTTATATTGCTTGATGTGAGTATACTCATTGATTGTTTTATTTGCATTTCATGTAGACTTTATGCTTGTTTGTTGTAGTCTATATTGACTATATCAAGCTTTGTACTCTCATATCATGAACTTATTTGACACTCCTCATTTGCCGAGCTTGGCTCTCATGATATTATGATGAATTGAATTCCTTTGAATCCATCCATGCGCATTATGTAATTTCTTGCTATTTCACAATGGATATAGTGTAAATAGCATGCTATTAGGAATTGTAAGTTTATGACTTTATGGACTCGTACTCTTTGAGAATCTTGTTTTGTAGCATAACTAAGCCTTGGAATCCTTAATGAGTCAATTTCTTGGAATTATAAAGTAGTTATATAATCTAGATTCCATTGCACTATGTTACAGTTGATCGACACAAAAAGTTCCTGGGGATATCGGCACTCGCCACTATTACGCGGCACACGGAGTTAGAATGGGTTGTCGATTTACCAAGGTTAGAGTCTCTAGTGACACTGGGGTTATAATACCTAGTGATATTAGACTGTGCGATGTCACGCACGTCTTTTGGTGGTTTTAAAGGCTTCACTGACGGTGAATGAATATGTCAACGGGGTTATAGTCCCTAGTTATGGATTATAACTATTTAACCTTGTGTTAGTTTCACTTGCTTAGCTGTGGTATTTCTTAGCACATTTTTGGTACTAGTCTTTCTTTATTGAACTTATGCTTTTAAATACCATTTAGTCTTTTGGAAATGTGAATGAATATGTCAACGGAGACTACTATTACTTTTTGTACTCACTGTCCTTTTTATGACAGTGGGTGCAGAGCCATCAATTAGCAACATGGCAAAGAGAAGATCAATTACTACCTTTGAGCCAACAACGTACTTCTAGATCGGCATTTTGTAGTTGTTGATATTTTATTTATTTATAGTTATGTCGTTTGATATATTTTTGGGTTGTATATTGGGTCGAGTGTTTAGTTCCTCAACTTATGATGACCATCACACTATTTATATTCACCACTTTATTATATATATGCATGTGATTGTTGTTTCCTGATTTCCACACTTATGATTTTTAATAATTGCTTCCTCATATATATCTGTTAATTCTTCCGCTATAACTTTTTGATTATAAAATTTCTAATTAACTCTGAAATTCAATTGCAGTGTGACACTTGTATTACTTATCCTGAACGTGTTTAATAAGGAGAATATGACAAAAACGCTAACTAATACATAGTTAAGTCCTACGTGTTTGAATTAAAGTTTAATTACATGACTAGGCCGAGCGGTGCCCTAGATTAGGGAAGGGGCCGTCACATATTGATTGGGGTTTTGAACCTCAAATGTGTCATGTGACCACCGGGCAATATAGAGGCCGCTACACCTAAAGATGCAGTTGCTAAAATGATCAAATTTTTGCTTCTAATTGTCGCTAGATTGCTCTATACAAAAAAGTCTTCCCGGTGACTCCAGGTCCATATATGAAAATCATTCCGAGTTCATCTTTCACAACTTTTCCATCAAGTCTTTCAGAGAAACTTACACATCTAGTTCCTCGACAATTTCTTGCACAACAGTTACATCTTGACTTTCTTCCATTAAAAGCCAATTCAAAGTATAAGTCCATATATCTTTACTCAATGACTCCAAAATAGAATGAATATGTTGCATAACTGTCCTCTCGACCATCGATCTTTTATGCGACTCTCAATAAAAATCATCCCGCATTTTTTCTTTGAATTCTTCCCACAACTCATTTGGATTCCTTAAATTATAGTAAACTAAGATTGTTACAAAAAAGACTTCACAAATTATGTGACATTTGATATGTCGATGCTTTTTCTAAACGCAATTGTAAACTATTATCATATTCTAAAAATCTATGTAATATAGCAGATTCTTGAAAAGAAGCCACTGATACTCCGATAACAATTTTTAACTTATCGAACGATTTACAACCTCTGATATGGTTTAGTAACAGACGCAAATAGTATCTTTCACCTTCAATCGGATTTACCATCACGATTCGTCCAATGACAACATAACACTTTCTTTTGCTCTATGCTTTACTTTTGCAATTCCATACGTAATGCTTAGTGAATTCTCTATACAATAAAGTTTGAGCAAACTCATCAACTTTATTTCGCTCAAAGTATTCAGTTAACATAGATGATGTTGTTGACTCATCTTGAATGATATATTGCATATTATCATTCTTTTTTAAAGTCACCAATTGTTTGTCTTTAAGATGCAACTATACTAAAATCACTAGAGTATGTATCTCGTTCAGTGTGAAGCCATATATACGTCACATTGCTTCCGGAGGAGGCATCCACCGTGCTGATTGGAAGTTACTAATCTCATCGATATCATTACTATCATTAGAATCTCAAACACAAAGCGCAATGCGATCATACCCTTTATGAATATACTGTTAATCCATTCAATCTAAATAAGCAAAAATCTGAACATGGCACTGTTAACACAAACAACTCATCATGCTAATTTCAACAACTAATAAGATTAATAAACAAAAGTGTACCAGAGGCTTGCAGAGAGCAATGTCCTAAGACTGAAAAATTTCCTCCAACTCGGTGCTGAATTCAACTAGGAGTTATGTCCCCAGGATACAACTGGCCTATTCTTTGATTAAAGCACCAATCAAAGAACCTTCAAAACTGCAAATTCAAATCTCTCTCAAAACGCAAATCCCTTAAAAACTTGATTTCGAAAAACTGTGTTTACTGCCTATAGATCTTCTCTCTTATAGAGAATTGTATAACTGTTAGATCATGGACAGTTTTACATTAACTGTCTAATTAGTGGTTTTAATTAGTGCTCTACTAAGTAGACAGTTAATTAACTCCTAATTCGAATAATTAACTTCTTATTCGAAATTAGCAACTGTTGGTGCTTTAATTTGTTCAAAATACGAAAACAAAATAAAAATAAAAAATCATGTTTAGGAATGGCTAAGCCTTGAACCAACCAAAGCCCCAAAGGCCCCAAGGCCCAAGGCCCTCGTCAAAGATTTTTTAAATAGGGTAATTATCTATTGAAACCCCATGGGCCACTCACTCAATCCCACTTCTCACTTAAACAATAGTGAAGTATGTGGGATCATATTTTAAGTGTCAAACCAAACCTTTCTCTCCTATGTGGGACTAAAGGTTTGCAATACAAACTTTGAACTCCAAAGTTCAACATATACTTGTACAAGTATTTTACAACCTTTATAGTTGAACGAATTTTGACATTTATGTAACAATAATACTTTGAAAGTAAGTAAGGGTTTTATGGAATAACCTAATGGTTATCGAGATACAAACCACTAATTTTAACGACATTCTCAACATTTCGCCCCTATAAATTGGATATAAGTCTTTTCAGTTACGCGTAAACTGAGCAAATGATTTTGGAAAAGTATTCCTACATTTGTTCATGGGCGTCATATAGACGTTTTTAGGATTTAACTCGCCACATGGCCCATGCATTATGTGCTTTACAAAGAGCTTGAACAACGAAGAATGTTTCTATTTGTCAAGAAGTTCAGCGCAAACAATTCTATCGAATTGCACCAGATCAATAATTTTTGAGTTTGATTTTAGAATAATTAAGAAATATGCATGCGGAAGAGCTCTTTTTTGGAACTCTACAACATAAAATATGCTGCAACAGGTCCAAAAATATGTTTCTTTACTAAATTTCTTTCTTCAATTTCTCCAATTTTGCCCTAAACACATGCACCACAATATCTGACCTGTTTTGGACCTCATCATTGAATTTCAAATCATTCTTTATCTCAACCCAATAAGGATTGGTAGTTATGGTCAAGAAAATATCCAATTTCCCAAATCAATGCACTAATGTCATTGAATCTATATACCTTTTACACATATCCCTAGAGCCGCCGATAAAACAAGTGGTTGAACAACTATACGACCAACTCTAGATGCTTCTCTCTCCCCAACTTCATAACAATCGATTATACCTTGATACAATTCGACACAAATCTCTCTTTGGTTGCTACGAATAAAATCTAGTCTCAATGTTTTTTCCTTAATGTACATATCAACAACATACTGTTGAAATAGACACCCATTATGTAACAAAACTGATTTATTATATGACCAAATTTATAGCTTGTAACAGTAATACTCTCTACAAGATACGACACCTCTCCTATGATTCATATTCACACCTACGAACAAGAACACAAGAGAAAAAAATTTCTAAATTTAGTAATAAAAGTAACATGACTCAACTAGAATTAAAACATGCGTTAAAGAATTAAACCTCAAGAAATAAATTATCATGTATACTACCTTCTTCCTCATGAACGACCTGATTCACACTCTCTAAAATAGATGAGTTTGATAGATCTTCTCCAACAAAACCTTCATTTATCTAATTTCTTATTTTCTTATGAATTCTTATATGTTTACCACTTTCTCCATACAAAAAAATTAAGGGTATTTTAGAGGATTGTAGCAACTATAATAATATTGAACTCGATGCGATTGTCCACTATGACCGAAACAATATCATGTTTAATCGACTTGCGATCACTATTGCCTTCTACCCAAACAGCAGCAACTTCAGACACCTTAGGTAGATTGGAAACCTTTTTATCAATAGTGACATCATCTTTTATATAGATCAAACATCTATCTAAATCATTGACATATTGCAAGCTCCTAAGAAATAGAAAATATAGTTTTGTTTCCATAATATCAATAACATTCTACAATACATTTTTATGAATATTATCAAAAACATATTCTCGATTTATAATATCGTGTTTTGTATCGTAGAAATATAATTACAAATGAGAAGGTGATTCGTTATTGGGAAGCAATCGATTAAGATATTGATACACCTGACCTTGAACTCGAAAAGTATAAATGCCTTTATCCTTATTACATATGCTCTTATCATTATTCACACATATTGATGTAAAAGCAAAATAATTGGATTATGCACGAATATACTTCGAGAAGTGTTTTGATTCTTCTAAATTTGAAGTAGACAATTGAAATAAACAATCAAGGACTTCATTGCTAATAAGTACAATTGCACCCTTTTGAACAACAAATCCCCTAGACTTAAAGGCAATTTTTCTAGCATGACAATATTTACGAATTGTTGATTTTGGTAATACATATGGACTTTCACATATGTTACTAAACAATTCATCATCGATACTAACCATTGTGTTTATTTCAATCATGCTTTTATTTTGACCAATAAAATTATTTATTGAATCTCTATCTGCAAAATAAAACAATAATCACGCAAATGATCCTAAGAACATAAAAAGTGATAAACCAATAACTAACATTTGACTAATTAATGAAAAGAGATAATAATTTCTCCAATGTTGCTTAATTTATTTTTCATAAAAAACTCCAATATTGTTTAATTTAAATAGTGCTTGATTTGGTATATTAAAATATTTAATGTGTAAGAAATAAATGAAGATAAGATTGTGAAGCGTAAAATAACATGAATCAATAGCCATTGTCAAATAAAAAATAGTTTAATTGTGCATGAGGAAAATAAAAATATATATATATTGCTTTGGACAAAAGAACTCCAACGTCTATAAATTCATCTATACGTTAAAAAATAGTTTAACCGTACATCTTTCAATGCTTTCCCTTAACATTTCAATTGATGTTAATCTTTTTTCAATACAATCAATAGCCATTTATGTGGATCCTACAAAATGAAGCACACGATCATCAAAATCACTTTATCATTATTAAAAAAACTTATATCTCTAATCAAGGGGAATGCTAATGCTATTTAAATAAATTACCACTTTCATATTCCATATTTTCTCCTTCAAGTATCTTCTTACTTCCTTCTTTTGATAATTTTCGTCGCTTATAAGCCTCTTTACTTAGTTGTCTTCTTCTTTCTTTTTCTTTTCCAGGTAGTTATGCATAAAATGTCCTACGTTGTCGGTTGATGCTTTCTTTTTTTATTCTCTTATATCTTTCCCACATTTTCTATCTTGTAACTGCATGTCGTTATCCTCAATACATACGAAGACCTCTAATTCATTAGCAACTCTAGCAAATTCACAAAGAGAATAAATTAATAATCAGAAACGGAATGAAAAGAGAGAGAACACATTAATCAATCATAGTCGAATTTCTCTAAATTTAACTCAATTCTTGTCTAAAGGCTGCCAAAATCAAGGTAAAATATTGAAAATATCTACGAATTAGATCGAATGGTAGGTTGTGATAGCCCTTTCCCTAATCTAAGGCACCGCCCGGCCTAATCTCGTAATTAAGCCCAAATCCTAACCGCATAGGACTTAACTACATATTAGTTATTAGTCACTCTTTCTATCCAAATCTCTTCAACTACTTATGTTTAGGATAAATAAAACACATGTCACTTTACAATTGAATTTCATAGTTAATTAAAACTTTTTAAGAGATAAAATTTAGCATAAATCTTAACAAATTGTGCGGAAGCAATTATTCAAAATCCTAAGTGTGTAGAATCCAAGAAAATAAGGATCACATGCATATATAATAAAATGGCGAATATAAACAATATGATGTCATCATAAGTCAGGGAACTAAACATTCAACCCAATATACAACCCCAAAGTGTATCAATAATACAACTGAATAATACACAAAATACAAAACCTACAAAATGTTGATGCAGATGTACGCCACTGGCTCAAAGGTAGTCATCAAACTTTTCCTTGCCCGACTTGCTCGTCGATGACTTTGCACCCACTGTCATAAAAAGGACGGTGAGTACAAAAGTAATAGTAATTCTTGTGACAAATTCATTCACATTTCCAAGAAAAACTAAATGGTATTTAAAAACATAAGTTTAATAAAGAAATACTAGTTATGCTAGAAAATACCACAGTTAAACAAGTGAAACAGACACGAGGCTAAATAGTTATGATCTAGATCTGATCGGCTATAACCCACATCAGTGAAGCCTTAACCACTAAAAGACCTGCGTGGTGTCGCACAACCTAATATCTCCAGGGACTCTAACCCTATACCTTGGCAACCCCCAGGGACTTTAACCCCGTGTGCCATATCAAGGTGGTGAGTGTCAACATCCTCAGGGACTCTAACCACGTGTGTCGATCGACTCATATTGCAATAGACTCTAGATTCTATAACTAATTTATAATTTCAAGAAACTGACTCATTAAGGATTTCAAGAATTGGCTATATTACAAAGCACAAATTCTCAAAAGAATACAAGTCCATAAAACCATTCATAGCTCCATAATTCCTAATAACATGCTATTTATGCTACATTTACTGTAAAACATCAAGAAATGACATATAAGCACATGGATGGATTCAAAAGAATTTAATTTATCAAAACATCATGGAAACTGAAAGAGCTTAATCAACTGTAAATAAAACAAACACAGCAGCAACGTAAAATAAATGAACATACAAAATTGTTATCGCAGTTCGGACCTCCCGTCTTACATCTACAGGGCCACGCCCAAGTGTAGAATCCACTAAGAGAAAATGATGTATATATTTATGCAAAGCTCCTTACTAGTGACCCCTCATCTAGCTAGTGACTCCCTCACCAAATCTTGCTACACTACCCACTCTCTTTACATCCGATCCTATATAATAGTCCCAAATTCTCCTTGAACAATCAACCGATATCCCCGAGGTTATATGTGTGCACAAACAAAAAGAGCTATATCTCAGAAACTATATCGCACAGTAATTTCAAAAATGCAGCACTAAACTAATGCATTGCTACTGCGATTACATGAATATATAAGAAGATCATGCAATGACTTTCTTGTAAAAGTTTCCTTGTATATCTTCAATGAATTGAGGTGGGAAATATTTAGTTTTCTTCTTTCTTTATTGTTGAAAGGAAACACGTCTTGATTATCTTGTGAGTCGTCAAACAAATATAATCTCTTTGCTAGACATACATATGTGGGTTGTCAGAGATATCTTGTCCAGCTGTAAGTGAATCTACCGAGAATATTTGTTAAGATTTCGGAACGAGTTTTATACCTATAGATAAATCTGTAAGTACAAACCAAGTCTTCCTGCATACAACTCACAAGGTTTAAATCATATCTTAAGTATCGGTTGAACAAATAATGACAATAAATATTTTACATTATCAATCTCACTTTTTGTCATTTATTTGTCACAACCCAATACAAAAGGATTATGATAGATTTAAACAAATAAAACATGTATTTATAAAGCGAATAAGATCAATATAAATAAGTTAAGGAATGTGTTAGCAATAGAGCAAAGTCCTACTAGGAAAAAGTTAAGAGCTGAACTCAAATTACAACAAAACCAAATATTCAGACTTAAAAAACTAAAACAGATTGTAGAAGCAAAGAAATTGAACTGAAATAGTATAAGTCATAATAAGCTCCCCTTATATTGAAGCTATTCTCCCATTTTGTGACAAAATAAATGACATGGGTAAGAAAAAGTAACTCAGGAGATATAAAATATATTAACTAAATGAACTCCCCCTTCGTCCTTATATTGTTTCCCTATTCGTGACATAAATTATCAAAACTCAAAACGAGCAAAATAATTAACTACCATATCAGTAGTAAGCACAGCGGAAATATAGATAATATAAAAGAATTGTAGAATGAGACAATATCAAAGCAATATGAAATGACGCATAGAAACTCTTACACTTACACTTACTCCCTATGAATTCATCATTTACCTCCAACATAAGCTTCTGTAGGTATAGAGTGGTATGTGAGTACAGAGTCATTTGTAGGTACAGAAGCAATAGCATTTTGAGAAGTTCGATATCTCCACTTGTCGTTAATCTATCCAACTTGTTCCCTATCGTAAAACAAAACAAAACAAATTGCAAAAAAAGGAAATAACTATGATTTAGCATTATATCTGACCATGGTTCATATGGTGTTGTCTTAATGTATGGACGAAGATAAGCACAAACTCAATGAAACATTTGTGCCATTGCATTGAAAATGAGGCAGACCACGCACATCACTCATGTGATCTACATTGCATTGCAAGCTCCTTTTAGGTACCTATTTTTGCTTCTCTTTTGGAATATGTCTAGCTGCATTGCGGGACCTATAATGCTGCTGGTGATGACTCTTTGTCGCCTAGCTAGATCTCGATACATTTTGTAGCATCGAGGTCGAATATGACTTTTGATTGCGCAATAAAAACTCATCGGCTTGAAACGTGGTTGAGGAACTTCATTGTCGACAGTAGTGACGACTTCATTTCCATTAACAAATGGAATTGATTTATATTTCTTTGAAGTTGACCTTTTACTTGTATAGTCAAAACCTTTGTGGTTACAAGAGTTTTTCCCCATTTTCAAGGTGTCATCAAGCTTCACGTTTCCCTTATTCAACTATTTAAGAGTTGATTCAAAAAGTTCAATGGCCTTTTTGACTTCTAACAACTCCTTCTCTTTGGCATTAAGCTAGTGTTGCAAGGCTGTGATTTATCTTAACATTATGATGTTTTTGTCAATTGCCTCCGACCATTTCATATAGATTTTCGCATACGCGTTTTTCAAATTTGCAGTATCAACAGAATTAGTAGAATCTGAAAATGAATCATACATTGAAGAACTTACTTGATCTGCTATATTGGAGTCTGTGGGTACAACAAGTGTTGTAGGTACAGAAGACGTTGTGGCTACAACAACAGTTGTAAGTACAAAAGACGTTTTAGTTACAGTGGAGGAATCATTGGATTCTTTGGATATTGCACAAGCAAAAGCAACATAATTGCTGTGATGTCCACTTTTACTTTCGACATCCTCGTTACCTTCAAAAATATCTTGAAGGATCTTCCAAGCGGTTTTAGCTTCTTCGCATGAAGAAATTAGCATGATCATGATTTACCGCATTGAATATCGCATTCAACGCTTTTGCATTAGCAAGAAGTAATCTCTCTTCGACCTCTGTCCAAATATCGTTATTCCTTGGTGCACCATTAAGAAGAGGGATAAAATATCTATTTTCTATTGCTCTCCACACCTTCACATCAATTGATAAAATGAATGCTTTTATTCTTGATTTCCAGTACATATAATTTGTACTAGTGAGCAATGGTGGTCTTATTGTAGATGCTCCTTCCGGCTGATTGAATTGTAGTGATTGAGACATGTCCAGATCTCACCTTGTTGACACAATAAATAGCTTAAATGCCCGCTCTGATACCACTTGAAAGAGCTCAATCTACTGTAAATAAAATAAACACAACAACAACGTAAAATAAATGAACACACAAAATCGTTATCGCAGTTCGGACCTCTCGTCCTACTTATGCGGGGCCACGCCCAAGTGTAGAATCCACTAAGAGAAAGTGATGTACAAATTTATGAAAAGTCCCTAACTAGTGACCCTTCATCTAGCTAGTGACTCTCTCACCAAACTTTGTTGTACTACCCACTCCCCTTACACCCGATCCTACACAATAGTCTCAAGTTCCCCTTGGACAATCAACTGAGATCCCCTCGGCTATATGTGTGCAAAAACAAAAAGAGTTATCTCTCAAAAACTCTATCTTACAATAATTTCGAAAATGCAACACTGAACTTGTGATGACCCAAAAAAAAACTTAAAAGACCTACCCTCTGGGCAATTAAGAAATTTTATAACCCCACACAAAATAACCTGATTATAAAAATTAAAGTAGAAACCCTAACCTCCTTTTGTTTGAAATATTAACTACGGGAGGAAAAAGGGAGATCGAGGTCTAACCCCGAGAGAACATAAATCAAAGGTACATGCATCTCTCTCATCATTTTAATCACATTTTAAATTGAAATCAAACTTGAGATTTGACAAAGATGGTGGTTTGAAGCGTCAACGAGGCGACCGAATGGCCCTAGTGGCCGGCAGCGGCTTCGTCGTTGCCGCCATCCACCGCTGCCGAGACAACGGGGGCGCCACTAGGCTGCCCCCACTTTTGATGTGATAAAGAAAGGGAAAGGGTGTCGTGACCACCCTCACCCCTCCACGGGCGCAGGCCAGCCATGGTCGTGGAGGGTGCCCAATGCCGCATCGGTGGCCTGGGAGGGGGATCTTCCCCCTCCCTGGTGAGGAAGAAGACCAAGGACCAAACACCCATGGTTGACCGGTCAACTCTAAAAATAACGTAATAAAATAAATAAATGAATAAATAAAATAATATATATAACAAAATAAAAGCAAAGTAATCGCTTTCGAACAGGGCGCCAACACGTCCCCGAGGGAGATCGATTGGGTCCCGCCCCTCGTATCCGGAGATGGGGGACTCGCGGGACCCACACTAGTGGATCCCAAAGACCAATAAATTGTAGATTTAGTTAATTTAAATTGAAGCATGTATTGATAAGATGTACTATGGTTGTATAGCTTCGCATGAAGGTTTGCATCAGGCCTTGAGCGTATCAGGAGTTGTTACAGGAGTCATTGCGAGTCGAAGTAAGTGGGGAGCTTCGCTCACGCTTTAAGTATGACTTGCTATTAGATATTTAAGAATCATGCTTTGAATGAAAGACTTGGATTAAGGGTTACATTGAGGTATTAGTTTGAATCTTCAAATCTATGGAATGTGAATGCATTTAGTTCCCCATTTATGTCATTTATTGCCCCAGGATGTTTGTGGAGTTCCCACCGAGGGACCAATTAGCAAGTTATCATATTTAAATGCCCCAGGATGTTTGTGGTGCCACCGAGGGTTTACTAGTTAATGCCCAAGGATGTTTGTGGAATTCGCCATTGAGGGTTTTTACTTGCCTAATTGAATGCATAAATGTGTCACATAAGTGTAAGAGTTGGAGTTCCTACTCGTGTAACTTGGTGATAGACGGACATGTATCGGTGGCGGCTTTAGATGATGATGCTACTAGTTGGAGGACGTAACGGCCATTGCGTCCAATAATGGTTTGCATCAAACCAAACGTGAGAGATTCAGTCACCGGATCCCTACCAATACCTAGCATGTATTGAATGAACCAATGACTTATACTTATTGTTATCTCTTATGGTTTATCTCTTGTGGACCCCTTGCACGAATGATTTGAGTTCTATTATGTTTTAAATGATCCTTGAAACTCGTTTTAGAAGTTATGAATGCATGACTCTTTCCTTGTTGTGAAGATGAACAATGCTCTCATGTTTCTAAAGGTTTTTATATCTTATCTACATGCTTAAACTTGAATTTGATCAATACCTACGATATTTCTACTTAAATGTCTGAGATTTAGTTTTTCAACTTCATGTTAGATTTTGCATAATTAGTAGGTAGTACTTACGTATTTAATGTTTGAGAGAGTCTTCTCTCTTATTGAGCTCCATTGGTTCTTTAGCTCACCCCACTCATTCTTTAGGTGCGTCCACATCCACTTTAGCTCGTGACAAGGGAAAGGCACCCCCTTGAAGTCTTTCCTTACTTCGTGAGAAGTTGCACATTTCTATTATTTATTTATTTATTTATTTAATTTTGAGAACAATAAACTTAGGTTGTAACTCAAAGTAGATAATTTAGGTAGTTCGAAACCCTCCTTATTATTTTGCACTATTTAGAAGCTTATTGACAGTATTAGAAAGTGTTTAAGATGATTGAACCTACTTATATAGTTGAACTCTTATCATGTTAATCTTATGATAAAAGGAATTCTAGTTTTGATTTTACGTCCACATTTGTTATTTCATATGGTTAGTATGTTATTCCGTAGGTTGAATTAGGCATGTCAGACTGTTATTTGGGTCTAGTTCGGGTATCGAGCTTGAGTAATAGTTTGGGTCGGGCGACCCGACCCTAGTTCAAGTGAGAGTCTTCTTAGAACTAATGCATTACTACTGCGATTACATGAATATATAAGAAAATCATCTAAGGATTTTCTTATAGAAGTTTCCTTGTGTATCTTCAATCAAATGAGGTGGTGAATATTTAGTTTCCTTCTTTCTTTGTTGTTGAAAGGAAACATGCCTTGATTATCATGTGAGTTGTCAAATGAATATCCTCTTTGCTAGACATACATATGTGGATTATCAAAGATATCTTGTTCAGCTGTAAGTGAATCTGTCGAGAATATTTGCTAAGATTTTGGAACGAGTTCTGTACCTATAGATAAGTTTGTAGGTACAGACCAAGTCTTCCTACATACAACTCACAAGGTTTAAATCATATCTTAAATATTGGTTGAACAAATAATAACAATAAATATTTTACTTTATCAAAAACCAAGCTCAACAAGGGAGGAATAACAAATAAGTCCATGATATGAGACTAAAAAGCTAGATATAGTCAATATAGACTACAACAAACAAGTTAAAACTAGAAATGAAATGTAAATAAACAATTAATGGGTATACTCACATCAAGAATGTAAAGTCCTAGCTTTACCGGCTTTCCGAAACCTCAAATCTTATATCCGAACTCATGTAACCCTGTCCTAGGTTCTTGATATCACATAACATGTTTTGGGCGTGTTGAGACCCTTACTTAGAGTTTTAGGCTTAGTTATACTATTTTGGCAAACTTCAACAATTACAGATTTTTATGTTGTCAGGGCAATTAACGCGTTAGTGGCCTCATTAATGCATTAACCACTGTGTCTAGCGCGCTAATTGATTTACCTAGTGCGCTATGTACAGGAAAACCTAAAATTCTAAAATCAGAATTCCGAGTTGTCTCCACACATAGGCTACCAAAATGCCTTGGGAACCCTCATATACATCTCCAAAGCCCCAAAACATCAACAACAACATAAAATAGTCATACATAACATCAAATTCATGAATTCATCAAATTAAACGAATTCTTCTTCCTCAAACCTTTCCAGCAAGTTTCCTTCCCTCCTAAGTTTGTAAAATGAAAATACGTGGTTTACATGAATTGATCTCTAACTATATATATGAAATGGAAATTGTTGTTTGATAACCATCGATCTAATTACGCACATGTATCTCGAGACTTATCTAATAGTACACCTCTTAACACATGTCCCACTTAACTCCATTGACTTAATGGGTTTTCTAGATGTGCTAATATATGTCTTGATGCAAATCACATGACTATTTTTTAAAAATGCTAACTTAGGTTAAATTAATAAAAACTGTACCAAATAAAGTTCTTAGCAATCAACAAAAGATATCAGCCCATGGACATGAAAAGGTAATACATTAATGCGTTATAACAGTAAACCAGAGACTTCAAATATACGCCAACACTGCAATTTAAATAGATAGATATATCTATATTCTTGGTAGAATGAAGGACTTGCATTTCCAACCTTCAATTTTGACTAATGATAGTCTGATGTACAGTTTGAAGCATTACAAAAGGATCTGTGACATATATTAAAGAATAAAAGCTAGTGAAGTTCCTCTCAGTAAATACATTGATTCCATTTTTGAAGATAGTTTATGTAAACAACTTAGACTAAAGGAAGCCATAGAATTCTTTTGGTAAATCGAAGGAAGGAAGATAAGGCCTTCGCTTGTGTCATTTAATTCTTTGCTTTTGGGGTTTTGCTCATTTAGATTTGTGGATATTGATAAGTCATTCTTATGCATGATGCTCGAGTTTGGAGTAATTCTTGACGAGTAGAGCTATAACACTCTTATACATGGTTTATTGAAATTGGGTTCTGTTCAGAAAGCACTTAAGTTTTATTATAACATGCAGTGGCATGGAGTTGAGCCTGAAGTTGTAACATATAACATTATTGCTAATGGGTTTTAGTTACTTGGATTGGTTAATAAGGATTGCAAGATCATTCACATGATGTTGATGAAAGGCTTAGACCTAAATCAAGTTACATATATAATATTGATGAAAGGCAATGAGTTGCTTGATGAAATGAAAAGCTCTTGGGTTGGATCATGATCTCATTACATATTCTATCCTCAATATTTATGGGTTCCGCAAGTAAGGAGAATTAGAAAATGCAATTCAGTTATACAGGGAAATGCAGCTCAAGAGAATAAGTCCTAATTCCTTTGCACCCAATACAATTAAATCTGGTTTTTGTAGAAAAGTGTTGATGATTGAAGAAAAACCATGTTTTGAAACTTTGACAAAGAATGGTTTGGCAACGGACGTTATATCTTATAACATAATGATTGACGGGTTTGCAAAAGAAAAACAAAACATTCAATTAACAAAGATCATTTCAAGAACTATAATTTAAACTAATAGAGATAGAGAGAGCACTAGGGCTTATTTGGTAGGATAATAGATAGAGAGAGTCAGAGAGGGAGAGAGATATGAGAATAGAGTTTGTTAGGGCATACCAGCAGAAGACCTTGTGCGAGATGCTTTAGCCAGCGATTATGCGAGAGATCTTTGATTTCATCAGCGAGATAAGAAAACCAGAGATGAATGAGAAAAGATAAGAATGGGGTAACTTACAAGTTATGTTTGTAAAATATACCACATACATCATGTTTCTGATTATTTCTCTTAATGTAAATACTTGTCCAACTCCAAGAACAATGAACTGTTTCCCTACTTAAGATTTTTTTTTTTTTCAAATGTTTCCCTACTTAAGATGTGATCGTTAAAGAATTGAAGCTTTTTACATAAACTTGCATAAATGCATAAATAAAAAAACCAAATAGAGTTTTAAACTTTCATTCGAAAAGAGATTGACCTCATTCTACAATAAGTTTGAGGTCTATTTTATTAGCAGTAAAATTATTTCTTTTTTCTTATTAATTCAGCAGTAAAATTCTTAATTCTTAATTTCACATTAGAGATGAAATGTTATAATAAAGCTTTTCAGCCTATATCATTCATAAACTTGATCAAACTTCAAAGAGATCGAGGAAATATCATAGAACTAGTATATGAACGGCATATATATGTATTGGATTGAAAAGTTTAATTACTCGATGACTTTTTGTCCTTGCTCGATCGATTTGCCAATGTAAAGAAGACGTAATTATTATCATGACCTTAAATCTATAGCTTCAAGAGTAGTACTTGAGCCAAAATGTTGTAGGAGATTAGTGATTACCAAGAAGTTAATATCAACAGCTTATGCTATATTATGCACCAGTTTACCTAAAATTATAAGTAATTTTTGCAAATCTAACTAAAATTCATCACATCAACTCCTTAGCAATAAACTTGACCTCTGCAAATGAACATAATAGTGCCAAGATTGTAGGCATCATTCTTTTGAAAATTTAATATATTCTACTCTAAATACGATCTAAAAAAGTAAACCAAGTCAATGTTATAAGAGAACATATGGGTCAGATTAGAGAGTTGTACTGTTAAGGTTGAAATCTATAACATTATCCCATCTTCATACTCATCAAAACTGGATGATGAGCCCTTCTATTTCGTGGTAAATCTTTTGTTGTTTCAAAGTTTGTAATAATATATTTTGGTATAGATTCGAAGTGACCATCTCAATGGTAGCGCATGTCTTAACTAAAGAAAAGCTCCTAAATTCATTTAGTTAAAAAAATGCTTCAATTCTGGCACTTGTAGCTAAGAATTCCAACACCAGTGCCTAGGATTACAGTCTTTTGATTCCAAAATACATGCTATCATGTTTTAGTTATTAGAGTTTTCTCACAAGATACATCTAGATCTAACGCCAAACTACCATAATCGATCAACAACAACATCAAAGCCTCAAACTGCCATCCAATACTAATTATTATAAAAGAAAATTTTTGAAAAAACCAAATATCGTTGAAAAACATCAAGTTTTCATCCTAGATATTATGAACAAAAAATGGGACAATTGAAGAAAAACACTTCTAATTTCTAAAATACATAAGAATATAGAAAGGCCTAATACAATTTCCAATACTAACCAATGCAATTTTTGCGCTAATGCAAGGCGTTCTATTCAACATGACTTGTTTCTACTCATTATGCATGAAAAAATTATTTCATTTGCTAAATAATCGAAACTTTTTACATAAACCTGCATAAATGCATAAATAGAGAAAAAACATATAAAGTTTCAAACTTTCATTTGAAATGAGATCGACCTCATTCTACGATAAAGTTGAGGTCCATTTTATTAGCAATAAAAAAAGATTTTATTTTTAATTCAGCAGTGAAATTCTTAATTTCACATTAGAGACGAAATGTTATAATAAATCTTTTTAGCCTATGTCATTCATAAACTTAATCAAACTTTTTACATAAACCTGCATAAATGCATATGTATTAATTAGATCAAAATGTTTAATTTCTCGATGACTTTTTGTCCTTGCTCAATCGATTTTTTAATGTAAAAAAGGTATAACTATTATCATGACCTTAAATCTATAGCTTCAAGAGTAGTACTTGAGCCAAAATGTTGTTGGAGATTAGTGACTACTAAGAACTTAATGTCAACATCTTATGTTAGATTATGCATCATTTTACCTAAAAGTATTAGTAATTTTTTGCAAATCTAACTAAAATTCATCACATCAACTCTTTAACAATAAACTTGACCTTTGTAAATGAACACAACAGTGCCAAGATTGTAGGCATCATTCTTTTGAAAATTCAATTTAATCTACTATCAATACCAACCAAAAAAGTAAATCAAGTCAATGCTATAAGAGAACACATGGGTCAGATTAGAGAGTCATACTGTTAAGGTTGAGATCTACAACATTATCCCATCACTTCAGAATTATTCCATCTTTATACTCATCAAAATTGAATGATGAGTCCTTCTATTCCGTGGTAAATCTTTTGTTGTTTCAAAGTTTGTAACAATACATATTGGCATAATTTGTCTTTGAAAAAAAAATTATAATATTTAATTTTGGATGACAGTTTGAGTCTTTGATGTTGTTGTTAATCGGTGATGGTAGTTTGGTATTAGATCTAGATAGATCCTGTGAGAAAACCTCCTAAATTCATTTAGTTAAAAAAGGTACTTCAACTCTAGCACTTGTAGCTAAGAATTCCAACACCAGTGCCTAAAATTATAGTCCTTTGTGTCCAAGATACATGTTATCATGTTTTAGTTATTAAAGTCTTCTCACAAGATCTATCTAAATCTAATACCAAACTACCATCACCGATTAACAACAACATCAAAGACTCAAACTGCCATCCAAAATTAAATATTATAATTTTTTTTCAAAGACAAATTATTGTTGAAAAACATCAAATTTTCATCCTAGATATTATGAACAAAAAAATGGGACAATTGAAGAAAAACACTTCTAATTTCTAAAATACATAAGAATATAGAAAAGCATAATACGATTTCCAATACTAACCAATGCATTCGTTGCGCTAATGCAGAGCGTTCTATTCAACACGGCTCGTTTATACTTATTATGCATCAAAAGATTATGTGTTTGCATCTTGCTGGAAAGACTTTAATTTGTACGATACTTTGAACTGCTAAGATCTTGCATATTTATGTGTAGCCATCACGTATTAAGCATTTAATCTAAAGCGTGTAGCTTTCAAAAAAGAATTAGGAATTGGGACTCAAACTAAGATCTTGCATATTTATGCGTAACCATCACGTATTAAACATTTAATATGAAGCGTGTAGCTTCAGAAAAGAATTGGCATTTGGGACTCAAACTAACCAAAATGCACCGACATGCTTCGCTCTTTCTGAGTCTATAACTATGTTTTCTATCTGTATAATAATGCACTTTCCATATATGTCATAGTGCATATGATCAATCAATTGGTTACAATGATTAAAAAAATCATTGCATTATTCCCCAATCAACTATGTCAGCCTAATTTCTTCAGTATTGTCTTCACAAAGTTTCAGAGGCTACCGTCTTTTCAGAATTGCTTGTTGAATTGAGGTAGTCACGAAGAGTCTCCCACTTTGGGCAAGAAGGCCTCCCTTTCAAGAGAGCCTTGCACCATATCCTTCGATTGCAACAATTGCCTAACATCTTGAGGATAAAAAAAATCAATAAATATTGATAAGGCTACCTGTTGGGTTTTGGGGTTCATACGCAGCGAAGATTACAAAACTGTTTTGACAAAAACCCCAACAGGATCCGAATCGGATTCCATTAAAAATGCTTAAACCTTGAAAAACTTAATCATACATCAATCGCAATATAGCTTTTTGAAGGTTGATCGATCTCTAAGGCGCTGCCAACGACGAACGCCCTCTATCGGCAGTCCACACACGAACGGTGGCCGTGATTTGAATTGCTAGCTTCGAGAGAATACCAAACCTTTTTGTTTCTCTCCAAAACGATCCAGAGCATACCAAAAACCCTAAGTCGTTTCTAAAAAGAAAATAGAGTTTCGGCCTTTTTTTTCTTTCGTACCTGTGTTCTAACTTAAAGCGTCTATTTATACAACCCTTGTATATAGACGGTTAAGTAAATTACACATATGCCCCTACTTAAAGAAGTATAAGTGTAATACACTAAAAGGACGTTTTTGTCATGAATTTTATCATATAAAATTCATTTTTCTGAACCATCTTAAAATCTCGCAAAACCATTCTTAGTGTGCGACCCAATAGGTTCATACAACGTTGGTAGTGTACCAAAACACATTTTGGTATACAAGTCATAAGTGGCCTCTAGCAAGACATTATGACTACCCAAGTTGTACGAATATCAAATCGAAACAACCTAATCAATAGTGTATATAACATCCTTTTGTCACACGATATCCTTTCGATCAAACATAAGGCATGGAATTGTCATCCAACATGTTCAATCGTACTAGTCTCGATCTCTAGGTAGACCGAAAACATCCAAGTGACATTGATCAATATCAATTCACTTAGACTAGGCCTTTTAACGAGCCTAACACATCGAGGATCCACTAGATATCTCTCTTTATATGAGAGGGACAAATTCTATCTCGATTACACAACTTCATCACATTGCTCACTTTGGTAACCAATCACAACCTTTATAATCGTCCGGTTAAAGACAACGTTTAATAGTGTCAAATTACTGTGTTCCTAATGTTGAAGTCTCTGGCAATCTCAAGTCAGAGGACTGAAAAATATACCTATCATGAGAAACAACTATGACTTAATCCATGTGATGTTCTCATAGCGGGTCGGTCCAGTACTTTGTTCCCTAACAAGTACTCGTGATCTTGATTCGTATCCCTATACGTATAATCGTCATATGATCATCAATCAAGACTCACACTAGTCTTAACTCATTATAGTTCCCAGTATAATGATCGACTAGGGACATTTAGGATATTTCTATAAATATCCATGGATCTTATTATAATGTAAACATGCAAATTAATTATAATAAACAGCAAATGAAATCCTCTATTTTATTAACTAAAAGTATTCATAAAGACAATTATGGATTGACCTAGGGTACATGCCCCAACACTACCTAGGATTTTAAATAAGGGAAATGAGTGATTAGTTCTTTGACCTAGTTAGGCGAGGGTTAGAAACGCATAGATTGGAAGTGACCGTCTTGGCCAAAAAGGACCCACCAAAATCAACTACCACAAAACTATCAAGTAAAATTTCTCTAACTAAAAGCAAAACCCAACAAGATAAAAAAAAATAGAAACTAAAAGAAAGAGCACTTGAGAAACCAATATTAACTCAATTAACAAAGAAGATCAATTCAAGAACTACAATTTAAACAAATATAGATGGAGAGAGAGCGTTAGGGCATATTTGGTTAGGGTAATAGATAGAGAGTGAAAGAGGGAGAGTGAGAGAGAGATGAGAATAGAGTTTGTTAGGGCATACCGGTAAAAGACCTTGTGTGCGATGCTTCAACTAGGGATTCTGTGAGAGATCTTCGATTCCATCAGCTAGATAAGAAAACCAAAGATATTAAAAAGAGAAGAAGATACATTCAGATTCAGAGAGAATGAGAGATAGATTTAGGGAAGGTAAAGGAGATTGCGAGATTGAGAGAGAGAGTGAAGAGAGGAGATTGCACGGGTGAGAGTTTGGTTAGGGCAGTCGATATTCAATTTTTTTAGTGGTCGTCGATATTTAAAATCGGGATGAGGGTGAGCACGTAGAAAAGCAAAGGAGAATAGAAAAGGGTAAACAGTAAAATGTGGGGAGGCACGTGAGGAAACGTTGAAAGCAACTATATATAGTCTTTTTTTACTAGGGTAATAGAATAATTTCAAATTAGTTGGGTTCAACTACACTGCATATATGTACGAATAAATCCTTATGGGAGAATGATGTGGATGTACATTAATTGAGGAAAAGAGAGTTACGAGAATATATATAATTAATAAATTTTAAAGATTAGATATATTAATTTATACAATTACAAAAGTTCATGATAATTTTTTCCTTAGGCTTTTTTTTAACAAAAAAGTTGTTTGGATCCAAAAAGTCCAGACTCAAAGAAGTTTTTCATAATTTTTAGCATTCTTGAGGGCTTCAAAATAATTTAAAATGAAAAGTGGGTCACATTAAATAATGAAGGACAAAATGGTCATCTACCTACAAAATCTGCATGGACCCAGCATTAAATAGGATACGGTGACTTTCTTTCTCTGAAAATATTAAATGAACACACTCTCTCTCTCTCTACGTACTCTCTCTCTACGTACTCTTTTTAATTCTCTCTCTTTATTTCTTTCTTTCTCTTATTATTATCTCTTTCTCTTTCTTTAATTATCTCTCTTTACTTTAATTATTTCTCTCTCTATATTTGTTAATATCTATGCATAAAAGCTCTTTAAATTCTCGAGATTGATACTTACATGCTTTTTAATTCTCCAGATTCATTAATTCTCTAGATTCGTGTTTACGTGCTCTTTAATTTTCAAGACCCTTACATACGTAAAGATGCGATTAGATTTTTCTTGAGATCTGTGCATACATGGAAATGATATTGAATTGGGTAGTACTATTTGGACTTATGAACCTAGACTCAAAACGTTTTTTTATTTCAAATATATCCTCGAGTAATTAATGAAGCAACCGTAATCACTTGTAAAATTCCTTTAATACCTCTTAAATATTTACGAAAATTTTAAAAATCTCCTTATGATTCCAAGTAGATTTATTGGATTGAATTAAGGTGATCGAGGCATATATGGGGAGGGCCCAAGGCCTGGCTAGGCCTCTACATTGTTGTGTCGAAAGCTTTGTTAAAGTTTGCCTAAGGCGTGCCTATAGAGGACTCAAATGAGCGTAGATTTCACTTAGAGGCATGGTGGGTCATATAGAAGTACTCTCGCCTCTTGAGGGCACATCCTTGGCTTCTCCAAAACATTTCTTGATGTACGCGCTAAGTATGTGCGGACCCGAATTTGAAAAATATGCTATCAATAACACTAATGTCGATCTTTGAGGAACGAATATAAGACGAACATCATAATTGATTATTGTGCGAGCACGAAGATGACCAAGATGAGGTATTCGTCTACGCTACTAGTTTTTCCACCTTCATCCGGGTCCCATGATATAATAATAATATTATTATTATTATTAATGTTATTATTATTAGTAATATTATAATTATAATATTACTAATAGTAATAATATTATTATTATTATTATTATTAAAAATTAAAAATATTAATGGTTATAATAATAATAATAATAATAATACACTACAAAAAAATTTGAAAATACAGTACAAAAAACATTCAATATAGCAACAAAAGTTTAATTATTCCTTTTCATTGCATATTAAAGAACTTGGAGGTTTGGAAGTAGTATTGGACAAGACATTCTATATTTTTTTTTAAGTAAAAGAAGATATTCTTTGCCAATGATTAATCAACCATAAGAATCAAAAGGAAAAGATCAATTATACTTTTTATTGATTGAACCCCTTACAGGAGTAGCTTACAACAACAAACAACAACATAGCCTCAGTCCCTAATTAATAATAATAATAATAATAATAATAATAATAATAATAATAATAATAATAATAATAATAATAATAATAATAATAATAATAATAATAATAATAATAATAATAATAATAATAATAATAATAATAATAATAATAATGAATTTTCGAAACATTGTGATATGCATCATTCAATGTCAACAAATGTAAATATTTTTTATGGTGTAATTTATTTTTTAAAACACTAATCATTACTAGATTTATTTTTGAGAAAACACATTACATACATTTTAATTTGAGTTATCGTGGTTGCATACTTGGATAGACTTTTATGAGCTTTAATAGCATAGGTGAAATCTAAAGTATTTCATGGCTTCAACTTTACGTTAACTCACTTAAATCCTAACATCTGTTGTCCTCTCCCAAAGTCTCCCCTATCTAGTTCATGTCTCCATCTCATACACTCCCCCATCTCGCCATGACCTCCCCCATCTCATCCCCGACCACCCACGTCCTCCCTCATCTCGTCCCTGACCATCCACGACCTCCCTTATTTTGTTCGCGACCTCCCTTATCTCTCTCATTTTTGCCCCAACCTCCATCGCCTCCCACACTACTCAATTTCTCAAAACCATGGTCGTGATCTCTCTCTTCAAAGCTGCCATTGTTAACTGGAACACTTATGTTCATCGTTCTTCTGTCAAGGAAACCAGTATTAATGCAATAGTACATGATGCTTCCTTACTTAATGAGCATGTTTTAGTTTACATTACATATGTAGTATATGATGCATCAACACTTGCAATTCTGCTGTAATCTCTGCATTTTGAGTCTTGAAAACCAACATTAACAATTTTATTTTGATGCACGATTCAACTAAAACTAATTTGAGACTGAGCCTTTGCTGTTGTTGTTGTTATTGCACAATTTGACTAAAACTTCCTTTTGATTCAGATCTCAAACAAAGTACCAAATGTTGTTAACCAAGACTGATATGGTTTTCCCAATTGATGTGGCACGTCGTGCAATGGAAATCTAAGAGGTTCATTGATAGTCATTTTTTGATAGGTTGGATAGGGTTATTGGTGTCATTACATTGTTCTTGATTTTTCTTTTTCTTTGAACTAAGAATTAGTTAAACTTACAATTTGTTTGCAGAACTTGAAGGTAAACAAATCCGTACTGAGAATTGTTTTTTTTTTTATGATCATTTTTATATGTGGATAGTTTGTATTAGTTCTTATATTCTTTCAAATATATAATACAGGTTTCCAGTAAATAATAATGAGGCTCAACAAACAAGATGTGAAGGGCAAGATTCCTAGGCTATAGATGTGAAGGGACATTGGGCAACGAAAAGGTTTGAAACATTTATTAGGCAGCTGTGCGAAGATGAATTGTATTGTTTCCATTTTTTAGTCAAAGAGGGATGTGTGAAGATGAATGTGGATTAATCACATTGCATTTACTAGGCAAAGTGGGTTTTACCGTGCAAAGTAGGTTGTGTGAAGATGAAACGGGATGTGTGAAAATGAATGCTTTTCATTTATTAGGCAGAGTGGGCCCATTATGTGAGGATGAATAGAGACTCCCCTATATATAGGAAACCTAGGCAGTGAATTTTTTCAATAGCTAAGTAAGGCATAGCTAAGTAAGCTGAGACTCTTTCAATTAAGTAAGATGTTTGGAAGTACTCCCACTAAGTATGTCAAGGGTGGATGTTCGCGGTCCACTCCGTCTCCGAAATGCATGAAAACTATTTTCACCAAAATGGAAGACAAGTTTGACACCCTCCGTGTCGAGATGAAGGAGCTAATGAAATGAATTCTTTCATCGGTTGATGAATAAGCTCTTATGGCAGTTATCTTGGATGATGGACCACTCATGGCTTGTTATGATATTTTTCGCGATGCTGCAAACCTCCTTGCTAAAGAAATTATTGTCATTTCTGACAATACTATGTCAAGTGCAATTTAGTTCATGTTTTGTGATTTTCTTTTTAGTTTTCAAAGAGTTTTTGAGGCCTTATATAGCCTATTTTGTAGTTTGAATGAAAAAGCAAGTTTAATATATGGTTTATTAATGACGAAGTCTATTTGCTGCTGGAAGTGTATATACATGTTTTTTGTTGATATGTATTAGTTTTTAAAAGAAAATCATTGCCTCAAAATAGAGTTGTTAACTTGTTAGTTCATAGACTATCTAGTTGGGCAGGCATCCTTAGGGCATAATCTATTTGGTATTCTTTTTTTCACTTGTTGCGTCTTTGTTTAATCTTGCAGACGGTATAATTATGTAAACCAAAGGTCCTTATTTGAAAGTTTGGTCATCTCATAAAATCTTTTTCTGGGCTACCTTTCCTCGTTCAAAATCATTGGTAGAAATGTGTCATAACTCATAACTACTATCGACTGAGTGGTTTTTTTTGTTTTGCATCCACGTCTAATAGAAGCTAACTTCATCTTTTTACATTATGATGTTGTATCATACTGAAAAGCTTTTGTATATGTTGCTGAGTTAAGATTTAATTTAGTATACTTGCTGCATACGTGTTTGGAATGCTTTCAGGTCTTTTTATTTTTATTTTTTAAAATTCATCAATTTCTTTTCTGAGACGAGTTTCTTCTAAATTCTTAATCACACATCTGTGGAAGTTCACATTTTGTGACTATACGAGCTTGGACACATACATCACATATCATACAACTCTTCACAAATAACATTGACAATACATAAAATAGTAAGTACATTGAATATGAATATAAGTAAAAGCAATGCTTGATACTACAACTCAATGACAAAGTCATGCGTGACAATTTGATCATCCAAAATCTTGGTCAATTATTCATTCATATCATAACATGTTTCATTGTATTGATCCTTTTTTTCAGATATATTGAAATGAGCTATTGAATATTAAACAGGTAAATTCCAGGCAAGTCTCCGAGGATCCAAACTCGTTCGCATTCTAAATAAAAGAACTAAACAACTAGTAAACCTTGTGCCAAACAAATATGGAAAAGTTATATGTGAGAGAGTACTAATTCAAAGTTATAACCAAACCAAAAAGAAACAAAATCAGTTACATCATCTGATCTGCTCAAAACTCAGATCCAGAAAGATAAATTTAAAACAACTAAGACCCACATTAGGGGCTGTACGTTTCTGCTTTTGCAGCTTCAAGTATCAAGTTCGTCAGTGAAAGAGGGTACCAAAAAAAATGAGGCTTCTTAGCTGCTGCAATGAAGAAAAAACATAGATTAAGAACAAATCTTGTAGTATTGTGAAGTCCATTGTTCATCTTCTATATATAATAGGACAACTTGTATGCACATAAAATTCATCGTTCCACCGTTGTTTCCAACAGTATAATGAAACATTTGACAAAACAAATGGCATATACAACTTTCCATTTACATAGCAAAGGCGAGCTGATGTTTGCGGTCATGATATTTTATGCTCAGCACTGGCCATGTCAATGAGGCATAAGAAATAAACAACAAAAGTTTAACCAATGCTAATACTACTAATCATGAATCATAACAAACAAATGACCTTATCCTCCTATGATGAGCATACATAAACAAGGGATCTCAAATGAATCTAGAACATATTAAGTTCTTAATTTACAAATTTGTGAATTATATTTTACACAATTCATCATGCTCTAATCCAAAATATTACATTTAACACCTTAAAAGAAATAACCATTTGGCGATGAAGGTGAAAAAAGAGAATTTAGTGACCAAAAGGTTAACAAAACAGTTTTTGCAAGTGAGGATAAAGTGAAGTAACAAGGAAGGAAAACAACTACCAACAAGACTGTGACGGCCCCAATTTTCCACAAACTGGGCCCCGCCCGGCCTAACCCCACATGGACTCCCGAGCCAGTCTCGCAAGGACAACGCAGACCTAGTCAGTCTTCCAATCCATCATTATCGGTAAATTCAAAAGTTGTAAGTTGAGTTATTAGATTTAGCGGAAGCAATTACTACAACTAAATTCAAAAGTTGTAAGTTGAGTTATTCTTTTCTTAGCAACTTTAAACGCACTTATTTACTTGCACGAACATTCCTTTCAGTACGTTTACTAACGCATCTGAACGATTCGCGGACTCTACCTTAGCTCGTAACATTTAATTCATTTATAAGTCCCTAAAGGTGGTGGTTGACTTCACCAACCTTGAGACTATAAATACATAGTGTCACTAAAGTGGAGTTACTTGGGCTTCTGATCTAACAGTACTGCTCTAAAGCTTTCGTCAAAGTTAAAGGAGTCCGTACATGATGTAATCCATGCTCTCAAGTCATCTCAACACTCTGCTCCCTTAGAGTCTGCGTTAACCCACTTGTCTCACAAATCTTTTTTTTTTTAACTTTACTTTCCTATGTCATCCTATTCAGATTTTCTTATAGGGACGTATTCATAGGCAAAGTAATCAATTTCTCTGAATCCGATAAATTTATCGTCAAATTGTTTTTTCAATTTTACTCATCGTGTCTAACGTGATACACGAGTAAATACGGCTATAAAAGTAGTTATATCATATATCTATCGATAGTAGTATAATACAACACATCAAATATCCCATATAGTTCAAATTTTAATTTCCCCAACTCTCCTCGTTTCCCAACGAAGACTTAAGTAAGGATCATAGGGTTCCACTCTAAGTTCCAACCATTCCTAACTTCCGCTGGTTTGCATCCCCATGCCTTATGATTTAAATCAAGAGTCGAGTATTTAAAATTTCGGCTCTGATGCCAACTATGACGTTGGTATCACAATGTTTTAAGCCATGAGATTCCCAAAACCAAGCTCTAATGCCAACTATGCTGGTATCATATTGCCTTAAACCATCTAGGTCTATCAACTTACGCTCTGATACCAATTGTGACGGCCCCAGTTTTCCACAAACTGGGCCCCGCCAAGCCTAAGCCCACGTGGACCCCCAAGCTAGTCTCGCAAGGTCAACGCAGACCTAGTAAGCCTTCCAATCCATCATTATCAGTAAATTCAAAAGATGAAAGTTGAGTTATTTGATTTAACGGAAGCAATTACTACAATTAACTCAACAATAATGTTAAAAGGGTTGGACAACCTAAATGTGGACCCTGCATAATCGTTATCAGAGGAGAGTAAATAAAAGTTATACAAAAATTTCACCTAGCTATGGAGCCTTCCCCTTGCTAGACCGTAGATCTGCACTCAGTCAAACCCAAAAATGACGAGCAACGGTAAGTAATGCCAGTAGGACATATACAGCAATTCAAAATACAACTAGAACAGTCGAATTCATGCAATTAAAAAGAAATGAACAGGTAACGCATGAATATAAAAGACTGTAAACAAGTCAATCGATGAGTGAGGCCAAATAATGAGTCCCGACCAAAAGGTCATTGAGTCGCGGCAAAAACCCAGCAGACTCGGGTTTAGGACGAGACCCCAGCCTCCCAGCCCTAACCCTTGCGACTATGAGATATCCACAGACCCGGATAAGAGCCCCCAATGTACACTCAATTGGGAGATATCGACGGCGTCCAGATAAGAGCTCATATCGCAGATAAACAGTACCATGACTCACTTGCCAATGAACCACTCCACGCAATAGTACTTTCAAGGATAATATCCAAGCAATGAATAACAATATCAAAGCAATGAACTTATTGTACAGTTCCTCACTGGTTTACTTACATTTTCCACAAACATCAAGACGTCTCGCACACGCCTCGATATGCGCACCCGACACCCGACTCCTACATCCCTGATGTTCATTTATACTTTTTAGGCCTATTTTACGAAGTCAATCAAATCACAGCCAAATTATGTAACATACAACTCACCATGGCCTTCCAACCTCATTTGAATCCATCACGTCGTCGAACTTCGTCGAATCACATCCCTCGTCGAGGATCGATCAGTCCGACAACGCGCCATCGCGATTAGCTCGTCTTGGTTCAGCGCGCCGCCGCTGAATCGCGTCGCGGCGCCGCGCCATCGCCGGCTGTTGCGCAGAATCGATCCGTCGGCTGTCGCGCCGCAACGCGGCCGCGTCGTCATCGACTTTTCCACCATAACCACATCGTCGCCGCTGCCCTGCACGATCACCGTCGCTGCCTTGCGCGATGGTCGTCGCCGATTCTTTGAGACATCGTCGCCGCCGCGCCGATGATCTTTGCGCGTCGCCACGCCATTGGTCTTGCCATGCATGCGATCGTTCTGCCGCCGCCCTTCTTTTTGTTGCAACCAAGGCGCGGCTGCTGCTTCGTCGCTGCCCTGCCGATCGTTGCCGCTGCCGGCCAGCTCCGCCATCCGTGTTGCCGATCAGCCATCCACCTCGCTGGAGCTTCCCCCTCTCTCCGTCACCCCACCATCTTCTCTTCATCTTCTTCGCCATCTCTCTCTCTACCAGTTGCTCTCTCTCACCTTTTCTTTCTTTCTTTCTCTCTCTCTCTTCGTTTCATTTTTTTTCTTCTCACCCTTATCCGATCCCCTTTTTATTTTATTTCGTTTTATTCTTTTTTTAATGTAATGCGACCACATTAAAATCCCTTTAGCCATACGCTACCTCGGTCCCACCTTGACACCCGACTCGAGGCGCGTTTCCATTCATGTTTCGACTCACTGAATTCCCCGAGTATACCAACTCGTAAAACAACTCAACAATTAGCATTCAAATGTCAAATTGGATATTACACACATATCACATAAACATATCATACCTCAGAGTCTACACCAGAGATCCGGACATACGTATTTGGACGAGTGGATCCCACATACGACCCTGACCTGACACGTGGCACAAGTCAAATTTTATGGCGGTTAAAAAGACAATATATATCAATTTACCTCAATCAAGACTTAGCCTCTCCACGTTGTAGTTTGGACTTTCCACGACTGGCTCATTCAGATCAATGAAGTCCTAAACAAATGCGAAAAATGCATAAGGCCCACGAAACTACAAAAAAATGTAAGACATTCAACATGTTATAAAAATTTGTTGTAACGAACCTTTCCACGATTAGGATATGAGACAACATTTATTAGACTTCGCCCACCACGCCTTGCTTGTCCTCCACGCCCTAAGCCAGTTGATTGGCCTTCACCTTGGCCTTGACTTCCTTGGCCTCGACCTTGTCCTTGACTAGTATTTCTTCTAGTTCCTCCTCTTTTCTGGATTGATATGAAACGGTTCGACCTCGGCCTCCCTCGACAACGAACATAGTTAAGATCTCGAATAGAGACATGATTAGGATCTTGAATACAAGTATCATTACCCAAATGTTGTGCCTGGTCCACTTGTATAACGCCATTATAATTCTTTACCCTTTAAATTAGAGCTTCCATTTCTGTCTTAAGGAACCTCAATCGTGCAGGGTTGTTCGCGCACAAGTCTACTGCTTTATGAAGTGCACGCTCAATCTCTTTAAACTTCTTATAGTCATCTATCATTTGTTGATAACCTCCAGAATGTACGATACTCAAATGCATTCGCAACACATCCTTCCTCCATCTCCTCATGATATATCTATCGTGAACCCTTGCAATGCCTTTCATCTTCATCACTTCAAAAATGTGTCTACAAAGGAGCCACTGGATTCAGATTTTCTACAATAGTAATCAAAGTACTGCCCATTTGCTCTATACTCAACTGTGTACGAGAACTCCTTACAGTACCAATTCTTGATACTACATTCCTTGATTCCTTGATATTGAATTTCTCAACACCAGGAATAGATGAAGTGTCTTTCTCGTTACTTGGATCCAAATGACAGTACATCATTCCATTGATTTCTCCTTGGACTTTCTTGAAGATATTTCTAGTGTAGGCATTATAGAACTGACTTTCCCATTGGAATTGTATGTTTAATCGCACTACATCCTTTTTTGAGTCAAATTCAGCTTACAGCTCTTTTTAAGTTTTGTCTGTGATTGCCACCTCTTATTGCTCGACAAATTGCTTCAATGTACTGTTAGATGTGATGTAATTATCAAAAAAAGCATGCATCCCTTCACTTCTCTGAGTAGATACCATTCCAGCCCAAAAGTTATTGTTCAGGAAAATTGGAACCCAACTCTCTCTTTCATCGTACAAATCATTCAGCCACTCGTGATTTTCCAAGGAATTTCTTCTTATGAAATCATTCCAATTTCTTTCAAACATTTGGATGCTTAGGATATCATACACCACATCTTTGAACTCCTTTGTTGCTGCGTCATAATTTGGAACATTCTTGAACTTTGCAGGAACTTTGCACATGATATGCCACAAACAAAACCTGTGAATCGAGTCAGGTATAACTTCCCTCACAACTGCCTTAATGCTTTCATATTGGTTGGTTCAAATGCATCGAGGGTGAACATCTCCCATACCTCGTAACCAATTTCTAAACAACCACTTAAAAGATTTGGCGTCCTCATGAGAAACCAGAGCACAACCTAACAATATGGAATGCCCATAATGGTTTACTCCAACAATTGTAGCAAAAGGCATCCTATATCTATTCACAAGATATGTCGTATCAAAACTCATAACGTCGTGAAATTTTTTGAATGATGCTATGCTGCGTGAATGGATCCACAATATGTTCGCCAGCTTATTATTATTGTCGACGTGCAAGGTATGGAAAAAACCTCTGTCTCTCTTTTGCATTGTTAGAAAAAGCTTACGAATAGCTTCATCATCCCCTTCTTCCAATCCTAGTCTTCTGTTTGCATCAATGAAGTTGCGACAATCTTTAGAAGTACATCTTAAGTTCTTTGGCCCAGCATTCTGATGCTCTTATTGGGCCTGATGCCTGCTCTCTCATTCGTCTGCAATTGACGTTTCATGCGCGCATTCAATTCTTGATGACCCCTCATAAAAAATGATAAATCGGGTATAGGTTCATGGTTGTGTTCAACAACCATCTTTGAAACCAACTAGCGATTATCACCTCCTCTAATCGCATGAACCTTAGTGGGGCAATTAACCCTCTTAGAATGCTTCTTAAAGTATGTATTTCGTCCCCTATCACATGAAAGCCACACATACTTAAGTTGACCATCTTCATCTTTGGTACTAGATCGTATCACAACAGAAAAACCTTTTTCCTCAGCGTGGTCTTGATAAGTTTCTAGCAACTCGTCTATGCTTCCAAATGACATGCCTACTGTATGAATAGGATGAGAAACAATATTGAAATCTTGTTCGTGGATAACATTCGAGATTGATACTTCATCAACCAAAGGAACTGAGTTGTCTTCACGGCCAAGACTTTCATGGGATGACCCTTCAATATCATTCGAACAAAAGATGTTCCTAATAAAAGCTGCTCTTGCCATTTCTTAATCATCCATCTTAAATCACTAACCACGTGCTTAATCATTAAAAACATATGTTCAAGTAAGCTAATGACTCTCAATAATCGCATTTGAATACACCCAACTTTCTAAGTATAGATAAAGAAGTATAAATAAAAAGTATAAATAACAAAATGGTAGTGCAAGATGAAAATGAGTATTTAGACGAACTCATTAAATCATCCATCTTAAGTCACTAGCCGCGTGCCTAACCATCTTCATTTTGGTTCTATTTCTAAAATTTACATGTACCCTTCCACATTTAGACCTAACTATTATATGGGTGTTTGATTAATATAGGTGAAAATAGAAGGGTGATTTACAAATATACAAAAACTAAAAGTCTGAACTCAAAGACTCCACCTAACATTACCCTATAACAACCAATTGGTTGTTCGCCACCATGTTTTTGCTACACAACATTAATGCAACTCTAATTTAGTCAAAGCATTTACTTGAGGATTTTCATCCTTCTAGGCATCCCCATTGCCAAGAGTTTTAAAAGAAAACGAAAAAGAGTGAGCCTAATAGTTTAATGCCTTGCCGCAAGGTTAAACTCTCTAAAAGCACATGCCATCTTACGCAGACAATTAAGATTGAGCTGGAGTAAAATATAACATATCTACTACATTAAACAGGGCCACCAAGGCAAACATAGAAAACAACTTCATCAACAATTTTCAATAAGTTATAAATCAAGTTTGAGAATGCCAAAAAAACCCATTTTTTATTTGTTTTTTCAGTAACCGTTTCGAAAGCTAGAGCAACAAAATGCCAAAGACACTGTCTTTTTGCTCATCTATTCCAAATTTGTAAAATTGAGAATGAGATTTTATGTTTTTCAAAACAAAGATTACAACACTTTTTCGCTCATCTATTTAAAAACTTGTAAATTTGAGAATGAGATTTTCATTTTTTCAGAACAAATATTACAAGAGTCCAGGCAAGTAGTAATTAACGGAATTGTGCAGTGATAATCATATTCATCAGAAATGGGAATCACAACTAACTCATTTTGGTGTTGGTGAATGGAAGTAATATTCACATGTGAATTATAAAATGTACAATTGTCATATGAAACATATAAATGAACATCTAATCATACAGTTTCCATAATTAAAAAAACCAAACCGATTTCGAAAATTAGTCAGACCGATTTGATATAAATGCACTATTTTAGACCAATTCAATACTGGCCAAGATGCATCAAATTTTTATCCATGGTCCAACAATCGTGAGAATAAACAAGTGGATTCCCGATTCATTAGAAGTAATTCTAAAACAAAATGGATAGCGCCTAGCCAACGCTAGAGATTAATATAAACTTTTGTAGTTATTTATGCGCCATCAGTTTCCTGAGATCATGCTGTGGCAGTGATGAACTACCATGCTATGTCTACACTCTACATCTTTCTTTACATAACGCAAATAATCAGCAAAGACTAGCCAAATGGGTTGGCTGGAAATCGTAAAAAATCTATTGCTCCCTTTCTTAGGTTCAAATATTTTATATTATTTCTGTTTAAAAAAAGTCTGGAAAAATAAAAGCGGTAGAATTCTAGGTTCAAATGTTCAATTTGTCTTGGGAATCATTGAAACAAAGGAGGCTTACTTTCTCCAACTGTGAAACAAAAAGAATCGAACACTCCGACAACTTTCTGAACTTAAATATTAATTGTTGTAGAGTTTAGGTTTTACAGAGAATAGGCTCCTACTGCTAAGTTCTTCCTTTCATATTTGAAAATATAAAGAGATATGGCTACTTATTGTTTGATTGAAGAGAAGTCACTACTTCTTCAATAAATAAAAAACAAGTTACTATTGACTAACACAGAAACAATAAATCTACACTACCTAACCAGTCAAACTCTGTAGCTTGATTGCACATCCTTTATGCACAGAAAACAAAAATGACAAATTAAGTGAGAGATGTGGTTTTTCAAAACTGTTTTTAGTTTCAAACTTCCAAATTCAGATAGTTCTCCAAGTTCTCAAAATATCCAAAAAACATGGGAGCAGAAAGCTCAAGTTGTATGTTTGCATTATAGAAAACTCTTTCTTAAGTCAAATCATGTGTAGGAACTAGGTTTCATAAAATCCATAACAAACAAATAGAGCTTCATTCAAAAAAAAAACAAAAAATAGAGCTTCACCTAGTTTATTTTTATCGTTTATATCTTAAAAAATATATGAAAAGTTTAGAGCCATCCGATTTTACATTAACAGGACTTGATTATTCAACTCAGAACTCTAAAAAGTATATAGGATGCCAAGACCATTAACCTTTTTTAAAAGTTTAAGCATACCTTTTAGAAAAAGACAAACTCTCGATATTTATCTTTTTTTCGATAAAATTATTTCTTTCTTTTAAAAGTAAAATCTCCAAAAAATTCAATTTAATGCTACTGGGACAACGATATTTTCATTCTTTCTTTCAAAAGAGAGAGCAAAAATAGAGACAAATCAAACAAGTCGAACACACTTCTTTAGATGTTTTCATAATTTTCCTTTACGTAGTTATGTCGCACATACATACTAATACATGTCCCATTTGTGTTGGCTCTTAATTTATCACGTTTTACCAAGTTTATATTGGCACTGGTTTTCAGTAAGAGGAAACTATTGTCAAAGTGAACCTACTTTCCTTGATTCTCACAGGTGCCCCTTTTCTCCCATTCTCATGTCTTGATTAGGAAACAAATAAATTGTCGCATCCATTTTTGGTTTAGAGAATCACTCAGAATCACACCACGAACAATTATGGGTAGTTGTCTTTTCTTTTCTCTCAAAAAAGGCATTTAAAGATTCATAGAACTATATTCATGCACATTGACCTCAAAAATTGACAAAATGTTCCCTTAGTTTTCACCTTGTCTTCCTTTCTTGTTCTAGGACTCATTCCAGCAATTCTTGTCCCATAGATGAGCCTCGTAACGCCCGGTCCATCTATACCTAAATCAGAGCAACACCCACTAATCATGTAATGAGTTTCAAACAAAGTTCATAGATCCAATTAAGATAAATTGAAGTAGAACCAGACCTTGTTCAGTTAAAGTTGATCTTTCTATTGGCTTATAATTGCATCTAGCTTTCTATGTTGATTTACAATCTAATGCAGTATGACTGTTTGAGTTATTAAAAATGTATAAAACATCATTCAAAAGGTGATTAGTGTGTTGTTGTGTGTGTAGATGACGATGATAATAAAGAGGATTTAGTGACCAAAAGGTTGGTAGAACAACTTATGAAAGTGAGTATAAAGTGAATTAATAAGAAAGGAAAACAATTATTAGCAAGACAATATATATATATATATTTAAACCGAGAAAGTGTGAAAACCAATGAAATTTACCTCAATCGAGACTTAGCCTCTCTGTATTGTTGTTTTGACATCAAAGATACTAAGCTTTTGCTAAAAGTTTTTTTTAAGAAATTGGAGGCGATACTCATATATAGGCTAATGGGTGTGTTTCAAACAATGAAAATATATCCAAACACTTTTTGTTGAAAGAAAGAAAGGAGAGGAAGACCAAAATTTGCAGGAAACTCATGGATAGAGGGCCAAGTTGGAGGAATTGAGGGTTGGAATTTAAAGAAATCAAGCTAGGACAAGGATTGAACCCTAGATAAGCCTCTCAATCAACTCTTCTATGTCCAAATTATGGTTTTTGCTCAAAAACTTGGTCATTGGATTAATGCAATTGTAGTGAGAGTTGTAAACACCAAATTCAAGCTCCCTTACACGTGGATTTCACTAATTTGAAGGGTTTTATAAAAATCATAATTGCATTGATTTAGTTTTAATCACAAGTTCAATGTTTTCATACCCTCTTGAGTTCAAAACATGTGCATGAGATTTTTCTTACATTGAAGATCAATTCTAAAATTTTAGGGACTTAGTTCTTCATTTCAACTATGGATTTTTACAAACAAGATTCAACAACCTGGGTGCTTTTCAAGAGAACTCAACTGTTGTTGCTGAACATTAAGGATTGAGTCATTTGTGCTTAAAATTAAGGTTTTTGATGCAATGCAAACTTGAGGTTGATTTTCAGGACTAAAAGAGAAGCTCAACCTATAAATTTGCATTTGTGCATGTTTAATCTGATGTATTTGAAACAAAGACTCGGGATTTTAAAAGGGTTTCAGTAATCAAAAACTCTTTCCATTACAAAAAAATAGCAAATCAGAAACGGATTTTTTCGGCTCTGATTTGCATAAATTCCGTCTCTAATTGAAATCAGAAACCGAACAGAGACGGAATTTATTCCGTCTCTAAAATCGTCGTCGCTGATTCAATTTGAAAATTATAGATGGATTAGAGACGGAATAAATTTCGTTTTTGATTAGAGACGGATTTAGAGACGAAAATTAGAAACGGAACAGATACGGAACAGAAATGGATTTTTTTTCAAAATGATACATTTGTAATTGCATTCCGTCTCTGATTCCGTTTCTAATCAGAGACGGAAATAATAAATTCATGAATTCCGTCTCTGATTCCGTTGCTAATCAGAAACGGAATCAGAGACGGAATTTTTACATTCCGTTTCTGATCCGTCTCTGTTTAGCAACGGAATCATAGACGGAATTCATTATTCCGTCTCTGATTCCGTTTCTGATTAGCAACGAAATCAGAGACGGAAATAATGATTTCCGTCTCTGATTCCGTTGCTGATTCATGCATATATTCCTGGAAAATTAGAGACGGAATAGCAACGGAATGTATGAATTCCGTTGCTAATCCGTCTCTAATTTTCCTTTTTGTTTAATTTTCAAACATAAACATAATCCAATTGGTTCTCCAACCTATAACTTGAAATTACAACCATAGGACCTACTCCATCGCTTGCACCTCCTCCAACAACTCCTTGGGGGTGCTAACATCCCCCAAAAAAGCAAAATTTGACATTCATACATCGACAATATATATCAACAAATATTCAAATGAGAGAAAAAAACGTAAAATTCAAAATTTGAAAAAGATTTATATATCCACGAAAAATTGTCTAGTATAACAAATGCTCCAAATTTCTAAGTATTCACAAAAACCACCAATCCTATTGTTCAACAACCACAAAAAAAAGAAAAAAACTTACAATCCTCTAAATATGCACAAAAAGAATTATCAATCTAAAAGTCATGTAAACAACTATAAAAGTTACATGATATGCTTCACATTCCTCATCTCTCACTTGGAAACTAGATTATGGCAGGTATTATCACAGGGATATGGGCAAACAATGGCACTAACTCCCACTCGATCGAAGAACCAGTCACCTATTGATAGGGCCACGCTCTGCAAATATTGCAAAATAGATCAAACTCGTGATAAAAATACGAAGCACAATACAATGGACAATGTTACAATCAAAGAATACAGCAAATAAGAAGGTCAATCTAGGTGTGATATAAGCAGAAATGGATTGCCCATAAAATAGATGAAAATAAGTGTAATGGAAATTCATACCTTTAATTAAGAAATGTCCACAGGGATCTTTGAAGCTATTCAAAGAATTCAAAGAAGAGTTACAAGTACTGTAACAAAATTAAGTGAAAAAAGTTTAAATGGAATGAATAGTCATAGGTAGTGTTTAACACAACTATTTTGATCTTTCATTACAACAGAACTTGAAACATCACGCATTCAGCAAGCATGAACTGACCAACTGAAATAAATAAATAAATAAACAAACAAACAAACAAATAAATAAATAAATAAAAGTACTGATCACATTTTGCAATTCAAAATATTCACACAATATTTGAGCTCATTTCTACAATATCAGGTGTGGCTGCACTGGGCACTTGAATTACATAGGTCAGGACAACAATATCAGGTGTCTCTGAGTGGTTTTAAATTCTGTTTTAATTTACACGTCACATTCAATCTCGGTTATGGAAGAAGCTATGTCTCAGTTGAGTGGCATAATTCACAACATGAGTAGCAGTACTACTTCAACTGAAGTACCCTTAGAGCCCAAGCAGTATAGTATTATATATTAGTACTAGTACCAATACAATTACTACTCAGAAAAGATGCAATGCAATGCCAACACTGCCCCATCCCCTTGTTAAGGATTGGATGAACTAGTGCTCTTATTCTATTTCATTCTATTTAGAGCTTATAATCTATCTTCTTAAGGGCAGAATAAGTGGAGAGTACACATTAATTGAGATTGTGCAAATCATATTTAAAAGTAATTATTTTCAAAGCTCATCGTTGTTTTAATATATCAATTCAGAAGCAAGAACAAAGATGCCAAGTATATATATATATATATAGGTATCAAGGTACTTCAAAGAAGAATATCTGGCTGCACTTTAAAGATTACCTGTGAAAAGTCCATATATACGAGGATCAAAACCCAATTCATTGTAGTCCACATTCTCGAATTTCTCCATTGTCAATGAAAAGTACAAAAAGTTATGTGGAGCTCAGATTAGAGCACAAATTGAATTGTACAAAACAAGTCTAAGAACTGCTAGGAAAGCAAATATTATCTCATGAAAAGTAGAAATAGTCAGATTAATTCAGACTGCAGACAGTAATTTGTTGCTTTCACAAAAGTTAGATATACATGAAAACAATAGTTCCGTCGGACAGTAAGTCAGTTAAAATGGCAAAACATTAGTCATCAATACGTTTAAGTGACATGAGTTTAATGATGATGTGGTAAAGCTTCAAAAGGTTTGGGTATATACGATACTCATCTAATAGGATATGTTCATTGCGTAGCAGTCAGCTAAACTTACACAACATTCCGAAAAACTCAACACAAGATCTACCAAAGTCAAGATGTATCAAGCATCCATAAATTTATTCAATAACCTACTACTTTTCTTAAAACTAAAGTCTACATTTATCAGGTGAATAAAGTCCGCCACATGAGGAAAACAAAAGACTCAATGAACATTGAGGTAGAACCATAGAATATAAGCAAACTAAAATTGGATGTCTAAATGACCTCACAAGGCCTTTCGAAGGTAAATGAGGGACCTACTATGAAGCAAAGAAGGGTTTGAAAAAAAAAAAAAAAACCTCAAGTACATACGGTAACAAATTGAGAAATAATAGGACATATACCTAAAGACTGCAAGTTCAGCATATTCAATTAATATAACCTCACACGCATTTGTAGCAAGATCCATAAGAAATTTAGAACTGTGTGATTTTATTGAAATGATTTTATTGTACGTGAATCAAATCAAATCAAAATCATAGTAAGAGAAGGTGAACTTACGACATTTAATTGCGAGGGACATAACAATAAGGATCATAATGTGATTAGATCAATCCAACCTTAATTAAGCCTCTCAGAAAGGAAGAGTTAAGCAAAATCTAGATAAATACGAGATAGTTTTCTAGATGTTTTTTCATTCTCATGAAATAAGCAAAATCTTTACCTAAGATTATAGAATATAGTAAATCGACTATTTGTTCTTCGCTTTGCATGAGCTCGCCGCAAAGCAATAAGCCCAATGTGCATGCCGTCATTTGGACAAACCGATGAAGGCATCACATAGTTTGTGGGCGATTAGCTCGCCGAATTCCTGTAAGTAGTTGGTTCTTTTCATTCCTGATGCAAGAAAAATACAATAATTGAGAAAATTGTCTGGAAAAAAAGAAATATAAATGTAATCTTAGGTCATGTCTAAGATATCAAGTACATAAACCAAATAGTCTGCAAATAAAATAAAAGATGAGAGGATAAGTAGGCATGTCTGTCAATATTAAAATCAGATACATATATCTTAAACATGGATGATATGATTATCAAATTAAAATGCTAAGAATGAAATTAAATACGAATAGCATGTCATCAATCAAGACAAAAATATTTATATGTTCTTTAATTGACATGGTGAAACCTAATCACTTATCCAATCCCTCAAACACAACTCTTTCCTTGACTTTTCCGCTAACTACGTATTTGAATTACCATGCTTTGCTACATGCATCTTCAAATGTACCTTCCAACATGTAGTAATTACATAGCTCTCCTGATCACCTAAATCTTCATGAATAATGAACTAAAAAGGTTGCATTGTCTTTTCACTTCTAATTTCTATCCATCAATATTCATAAACATGCTGACTTGAATCCAAAATAATTTAATGCTGCTCACATCCATCCCATGATAGATAGAGCAAATACCAGGACACAAATTTGACTAAAAATAAAATTATATAATAGACAGAAATCATACCATGGCAAGAACTGTGTTTCCAAGGGAAGTTGCCAGTCCAAAGCATGAATCAAATGCATAATCCAGCCACGGAATGAATTATCATGTACCGTCAATGAAAGCACTGAGATCGAAACATATGTAGGTACAATCTGTTTCAAAATTCTAATCGATTATTGAACATTATCTCTTGTTGGAATTGACAATTGTTAAGAATTCGCCTACCTCGTTCAACAACAAAAACTGAGAATGATAAACTTCTGATGACCGGAGCAAGCCTTTTATCTCAGCCAGCCATATCCTTACACTGACAATAAATAAATGAAGGAGAGAAAGGGAGACGCAGTAAATATCAACTCGCATTGTATTTTTCAGGGCTATTTTGTGTAGCCAAAGGAGTGTGAACACCTTGTCCACAATAGCCTATCTTTTTGTAACTAAATTCCTATAAATATATATATATAGTCTCTTTCTCTAAAAAATATACTAGTCCAGTCAAGGGTCCCTATTAATATACATAGTGATGTGGACTTTTTCTTATTGAGAATAAGAATAAGACATCAAAACAATGCTAACAGATGCAAATTTCAAACACTTTCAAGGTACATGTGAAAAAGAAATAAAAGAGGAAAGGAAAAAAAATGTATTCTTGCCTGATTTGACACATATAACCCGATCCATGAGTTGCTTCAAGCTTATCAAGTGTGCCTCCGGGTCAAGAAGCCTCCAAACCCTGATAGTGATCAAAATGAGCTTGTGGAGCAATAGTCAAAAAGATCAGCAGTAAAATCAGCTAAAATGTAAAGTGCAACAGATGTCTGGCAACACACGATTCATGTCATTAACATCTTATCACAGTTTTTAAGATAAGAAAATTTTCTTCAAAAACCAAGATAAAGATATGACCAGGAGTACACACAGATGCAACAGATGAACTTGTAAAGTGCATTGGCTCTCAGGCCTCACATATGCATATATGTACAAGTATTCGTTAGGGGTTTTTCATGAGCTGAAAATCGAACTTTCGGCTACACCTTCACAAACATCTCCACGCCAAGCAAATGTAACATCTGCAGTAAGGTAAGAAAGAAGAAGTAAATGGAATTTTTAAAATTCTGAACAACTATCCAATGAAACTAAGAGCCTACTACTTGTTCACTCGTACCTCCTTAAGGTTATAGGTTTATTCAATTCTTTAGAAATTTTATGTGAAATAGCAACATTAACTAAAAGAGTAATCCTAGTGTTTTGAATCCTAACTAGTAGTAGAAATTATATAATTATAGGTACTATTCAATCGTAACCAACAACACCTAACTAATCAATCATCCCTAGCAAGTGCATGAATATGAAATTACTAACAACTATAACATCAAACGACCAAGTAATTACCCCAATACATGATTCTAATGTATAATAATGTTGATCATGACATGCTTTACCGATAAAATAAACATGAAATACCTACCAAATACAAAATCAATAGAAATCTTGAATTGCTCAATTAAAATGTTGAAATGATATATTAAATATTAATAAACCTAAAAATAGAACAAGCATAACCACAAAACACTAAGCATGCAAGAGAAGAGCAGAACAAAAACTTCTAAACCAAACAAAAAACACAACATTAACTTAATAGATCAAGAGAAGAACACCAACAAATGCACATGAAAACCAATCCGGAGGAAAATGTGACCAGATACAATTTCAAGAGAATTCGGGTGTTACAAATATTTTTTTTGATTGTTACCTTGACGAGCAGAGAGCGGAGCGTTAAGCACAGAGCGACCAGAGAGCAAAGAGCAATGAAAGAGACGGAGATTCAAGATCGAAATTCAAAAAGATTCAGAACGTTGTGCACTCATTCACTGCACAATCAACCACGTAACAAATCAAATCACTCAATAACAGTTAAAATAAAACCTGCAGAAGCAATCAACAATTAAAAGAACTGAACTCTTTAAATTTGTCACCTGATCAAGAGTTTGTTCCTTCACAAGTCATAGACAATAAGGTAGTTCTACCTTTCCAACATCTGGCATCATAACAACTACCTGCCAACTGCATCGACATAACAACAAAAATTTAAAATACCTCCAAGAATAAACAGAAAGCAAATCTTACATAGTGCACTATGAAAAAACATTATTAATTTATTACTACACATAAAATTACCAAACCATGGCACTAACATGTTTACATCTTTATTTAGTTACTCATTTATCATGAAAAAGGTCATACAAATCTCTATAGCTAATCATGCACAATTAGTTTATTCCTAAACTATATCATTTCCTTTGTGTAATCAAACAAGTTTTACTTTCAGCAACAATTGCTTCCTTGTTAGGATATAAGCACCAAAGCAATACAATCAACCAAATAAAAGAATTACTTCCAAGTCTGACAAACTAGAGAATATGTGCACTCTTAATATAGAATAAAAAGTTTTGTCTAAATTAGTTGCGAAGAAAAAATAAAACAATTAATAACTTGCAGAGCTGAAAAAAGGGTCATTATCAATTATGATATTATAATATCCACTTCGAGTTTGATAGCTTAGACACCCAAGAGAAGCCACCACTTTTGACTCAATTTGATCCCAAAATTGAACTCAAAGTTATTTGCTTCCACTTGAACTCAGTGACATTTCTGATTTTTCAAATTAAGATAGTAGTATAATGGAGTGATGTATTCAAACAAGAAAAGAAAGACAATGGGACTCTTAAGGAATCCCAAAAGGCCTTCCAATATAGCTTCCCACTCTGAGCATATTGACACACTGAAGTGAAGTTTCAGGTCGGCTAGATGAGTCGAAAACACTAAATCAAAATAGAGAATATGCAACTCAAATACAGTTCTAAATGTCAACTCATTGAGTTTTTTCTAGTAAGGGTCGGCCGAGGGAGTCAAAAGGGCAATGAGATTAGAAATAATACAAAGATCAAGTAGTTAAACAAGGAACAAATTCAAGAAAGCAGCCATCATATCACAGCCAACCAATGTGAATTAAGTATTCATGAATTCAGAATTCTATATATAATTGCAGGGAAGTAAAAAACTGCTGCAAGTGCAAGCTAGTGGAAGTTGACTTCTAATTAGGGGTATAATAAATTTCGTTCACGTTGAGACCCATACTAATTAGGACTGAAGCTTTGTCATTGCTCTTCATGTTGTTGTAGCCTACTTATGCTTAATAATTTATTTTCTAATACATAATGATTTTGTGTTTTTTTTTAATTGAAGTATATATAACTGACTAAAATATGGTTTTCTCTTTTGAAGAAAGTCCAAATTTCCATAAATCTCTTTGGGATATCCAAATCCATAACGTCTTCAAGTAATTCGCAGATTTTCTTTTTTAAGCCATAGAGCTTTGTGTAGCTAAAAAGATTTGAGACATACATATAAATGTGAAACAAATACTTAATACAGTCAAGGAACAAAGAATAACAAAGATCGCCCCGATTACAAAAATTACTTTACAATCATGGTAAGAAATTACTTTAGAATTCTTCGAACATCCCCAAATTAATTAGCTTTTATGCATTAAACAATAATTAGACATAACCACAACTTATATAAAAGCATTTTAAACAATGCAAGACTACGAATCTCACTGAATAATTTTTCTTCACCTTCAATTTAAAAAGTCTTTGTTGCCACATCAATGCACCCCACTTACAATACAAAATATCAATTACAAGAATAATCCCATCTCAAACACATAAAAATATACAAACAAACCAGAATTCAGCACCACCAAAAAAAAAAAAAAAAAGCACACCAAAACCCCAAATCCTTCTCGTCCAAAATCCCCTAAAAAACCCCTAAATATCACTAGCTTTGTCATCATATAAAGTTAGATTTCAAGAGCCGAGACGGTAAAACTAAAACGGTACAACAATTAGCCAGAGTAATTCATTTAAAACATATTACTCAGGACAAAAGTCATTGCTTCTTATTTTTTGAGAACTATACAATAAAGATCTCATTTAGACCTGCATGCCCATATTGTATCATTTTAATTCACACAATCACCAAAGTCATACAATACTCTGACCTATACCATGTATCAAAAGTTCAAACCGTTTTCAACTTTTCTCTTTGATTTAGTCACATTGGCCCCCAGTGGCCTGTACATTGCTTCACTAGTACATGAAAGTCACATATACTAATCACCAAAAAAGAAGTCAAATACATACACACATTCAAGTGATCAATCCCCACGAAATATTGTAAAATCCAAAACAGAGAAACAACATATGTTAATGGGCAGTGCTGATCTGAATACCAACTTGTGGAGGAAAACAAACTAATAAAGCAACAAAAATAACCAAAAGAATTCAAACAGGGGTGTGAGAAGCTCAAAAGGTCATACAAGATTCATGAGAGAGTAAGCATCGTTGCCAAAAGTCATGTAAAAACGAAGCAAACTCTTACCAATAAGAGAACGGAGAGTCGTGACCGAGCAAGAGACGGAGAGACCAGAGAGAGAGAGAGTTGAGAGCCGATGACGGAGACCAGCGCGACGAGACGGAGAGACCAGAGAGACGGCGAGACAAGAGAGACCAGAGAGACCAGCACGACGAGACGGAGAGACCAGAGTTGAGAGCAAAGAACGAGACCGATTTAGGGATTTTGGACGAGACGATCGAACGGGATTTGGGATTTTTTGGGAGGGGACGAGATGATCGAACGAGACGATCTGATTTAGGGGTTTTGTGGGGGATTTTGGACGAGAACGATTTGGGGTTTTTTCGTTTTGGTGGGGGGGAGGAAGAGAGGAGGGGGGCCTTGATCCAAGCATACACAAATCCCGAGGTTTGATGAACGGTCATAAGAAATGAAATTTTAGGTGGGAATGTTGGCGCCATTTTTTAGAGACGAAATTAAATTCCGTCTCTATTTCCGTCTATATTTCTGTCTCTGATCCGTCTCAATTCCGTCTCTAACTTATTTTTTTAGCAACGGAACTTAATTCCCTTTCTAATTCCGTTTCTAAATTTCATTTTCCTTGTAGTGTTCACAACAAATTTGGAATTTTGTTTGCTCAAAACATGAGCTTTGGTTATACTGTGAAATTTTCAAGTAATGAGACTGATTTTTGAAAACAAAAAAGCTTAGAAAACCTTCAATTTTTCTCTCTTAATGCATCTTCAAACTTCAAAGACTTTTAATGTAGACAAAACTACACATGAAAATTCTTCAAGCATTGTTCTAAGTTTTTATTCCTAAAATCCATGTTCTTCGTGTTCTTAAATGTTGTAACTAATTTGGAAATACAATTAGGTAGATTTCTAGGGTAAGGATGAACTTAGATCACTGAAATTTGAAGAGCAAACTTATCTCAACACGGTAGCAACAACCACAAATAATAATCACAACAAAACCAACGATCCAAACAACAAAAACCCTTGATTTTTAACAACTTACCTCAACACAGTAGCAACAACCAACTACAACAAATAGCAGCGGGCCACAACCAGCAGTCGACGAGTCGCCGTCAACAATGACGGTGATGAATATGGTGGTCGTCTATGGCGGGGGTGTGGTCCGGGAAATGTAACAGCCTGCCGATGAGGTGAAGTGATGAAGATTGACGATGTGAGGTGAGCTGAGGTGAGGGAAAGACAATCAACCATGTTCCAGCAAGTTGTCTCCATGGGAAATCGGTGAGATTTTCAACTGTGGAAGACGAAGAGTTTGATGCCAAGAAGAGATTTTCAACCTCCTTTAATGTGCAGTTGTTTCCAATGAGAGATTTACACCTACTCATCCACATTTGAACCTAACTATTTTTTGGGTGTTTGATTAATATAGGTAACAATAGAATGATGATTTACAAATATATAAAAATTAAAAGTCTAGACTTAAAGAGTCCACCTAAGCACTACCTTTTTTTTTAAATGGATTGAAAATCTTTAAGTCATTATCATGAATGAAACGTAATTAATCTTTTCCATCATCATGGAAAACGCGACCTCGTTACTCGATCAACTCATATCCAACGGTGCGAAACGCGACACCTACGTAGGCTACGTTCTAACATTAATCCATCCAAGCAGGGGCAGATCAGTCACTTTCAAAAAGCCCGCCCGTCCCTTGCACCCCCCTAAAACGGCCAGATTCGATTCCCCAACGAACTTATCTGTTATCTAAATCTCCAACCGTCGAGCAGACCATCGTAATCAGTGCACCCGTCCACGTGTCCGCACCTCATTGGCCCACTCCCCACGCAACGCGGTCTATATAAACGCACCAACAGACGCTTTTTGTTGCTTGAAATATCACAAACGAACGCACTGGCCTTGGAGATTCTGAGTTTGCGAGAGAGAGAGAGAAAGAGAATCGAAGAAGAAGAAGAGAGAATTGGTTATGTGATGAGTTTTGGAGAGACTGAATCGATGGAGGAAACGAAGGCGGTTTCTGTGGTTTCGAATGGAGTGGAGATCAGCAGCAATGGAGATCATCATCATCAACATCATCATCAGATCAACGGTGGTGGTTCTGCTGTGGTGGTGAAAGGATCGTCATCATCATCTTCAGTGAAAAAAAACAGGATTCAGGTCTCTAACACCAAGAAACCGCTCTACTTCTACGTCAATCTCGCCAAGGTATATACGTTGTTCTCAATCGCTCGATCTTTATAGTATACATATTTTGTGTTTTTGATGATGTTCTTTGAGTGACCGTGAAGAGATTTAAGTATAATATCATGAGTACTCATACTTGATTTAATACGTGTTCTTTTTCATGATGAACGTTCTTTATATGGTTGAGGATTCTTGAATTTGACTATGAAGTATTTATTATTGATGATGATATGATGACTACAAGATTTGGTTAGATCAATGAAATGTACAAGAAAGTAATGATTACAAGATCGATCTTCAATCTCTCTGCTTGCGTTCATGATTACAAGATTCTTGATTATGAGTTTTTGTTCATTAATTATTAATCGGACTTTATTAAGATTGCACGATTTTTGAATTTCTGTGTTCATGATTAAACATGATTCTTGAGTTTGTTAATTAACTGGTCTTTATGATTACAACATTCTTGAATCTCTGTTCGTGCATGATTACAAGTTTCTTGAATTCGTTAATTAATCGCTGTTTATGATTGTACTAAGCTAGATTAATCTTGGATCTCTGTGTTTCATGATTATACTAGATTCTTGAATTTGTTAATCAATATCGGTGTTTATATGCGATTACAAGATTCTTGAAACTATCTCTGTGTTCATGATCATTACCAGATTATTGAGTTTTTGTTAATTAATCAGTGTTTATGATTAAAAGATTCTTGAATTTATGATTAATCTTTGGTGTGCTTAATTATTACTGTGTGTTGTACAGAGATACATTCGGCAGCACGATGAGATCGAGCTTTCGGCTTTAGGCATGGGTGCGTATATATGTATAACCTTCTTCAACAGATTAATTTCCATTTTTGTTCATTCCTGATCGATATATACAATTGTCTCTGCCACCAACAAATTAGCTAGTTTGCTCTGAATCAATACACTTTGGTCTTTGTTTATTATCTCTCACAACGACAATATCGAGTTTCGTTTCATATAAATATGATTCAAATATTTCTTTGATTCTCGTTCTTCATATTGCACTGATTTGATTACACAGATTCTTGTTCCCCGATCTTTCTTTAATTAATTATGTTGTTTTGATTATAAATTCTATTTGTTTTCTTGATTGTTAATGGTGGGTTGGGAGTACAATATTAAGTACTAATAGACATTCTATATTATGTATCTTGACAATTGGTTGATGCTCAGCTCAATCTCAGAGTCACGAATTAATGCTTCTATGGTGTTTAAACGTTTTGCAGCAATCGCTACGGTTGTTACTGTTTCTGAGATCCTGAAGAGCACTGGACTGGTTACTGAGAAGAGTAAGAAAGCAACCTTATATTAATTGTTTCAATAATGCTAATTAATTATGCACCTTTAAATATACATGGTTTCTTATATGTGTGTGTGCGCGGGCGAGCGTGTCTGTTTTTGTGAATGGAGCAGAGATTATGACTTCAACTGTTGACATGAAAGATGAGGCCAAAGGCAAGACAGTTCAGAAAGCCAAAGTAATTATCAACATATATTACTTTGCTATTAATTAGAATAATTAATTTCAGCAGGTTCTTCTGTGCTAATCAATTTTTTTTCTGATGACTCGCAGATCGAGATATTTCTCAAGAAGATAGAGAACGCTGAGAGTCCTTCATCGACTGAGAGGTGGACTGTCACTGCCGCTGAGGCAACCGAAACCCCAGTGCAAGTGATGAGGGAAACTGAAAATAAGGCATAGCTAGCCTTCCACAAGGGGATTTCTGTTTTTTTGTGGCCAAAATGTTGTCATCATCATCCTTTACATTGCATGTGTTGTTGTGACATATATTGGACGTGTAGATACTACTTGATCTTGCAGTCAGAACAGCTGATACTATCATGAACATGAAGTAACGCAGTCAAGGAGAGAGAGAGAGAGAGAGAGAGAGAGAGAGCTTATAGACGGAAAGGGAAGATATATGCCATCATGGCAGTTGATATCACTTAGCTAGCTACCATATCTAGTATGTGCTATACTACTGATATTTCCGTCAACCATACCTTTTGTCTTTCCGTCTGTTGAGGTTTCTCTCCTGATGACTTGCTTTAATTGATGAACTTGTTATACTGGTATGTTGTTACTTCATGACAAATATACAAACATAGTTGTAGAACCGATTGCATATTTGGCAGTGGCTTTGAGGATTGAGATGAAGTATTGCTTATCTTGGCATATGCATATTTGCTTCCGATGATTTGGGTTTTCCATGTGCATATATGACTGAAAATTATGTACATGTTGCAGATTTATACAACTTAATTAAATATATTCTGATTGATCGATCGATCGGTCGATCTTTTTTATTTGGAGAATTGATCAATCGATTTGATGACCACATATGCCATTTCATGAGATGAATCAGTGACAATCGCACCAAGTAGCAGAATAATTAATATTTTTTATTGTTTTATATCTTAGTTCCTTTCCATTTTTAATTTACTGATTAAAAAAGGGTTATTGGATGATCTTACCTTGTAGTTTTCAATCAGTGCATTAGATTTATTCTGGGGCTTGCTAAACTGTAAAACACAAAATGGCCCTACACACCACTTAAAACACTTTTTTTTTTTTTTTTTTTTTTTTCACTTTTTGATCCGTTTTCCCTCACCACACACGCCACATATTCTCACCACCACCACCATCCTCCAATACCCTCACTGCCGCCACCACCACCACTGCCACCCTCACTGACAGCGATATGGGGGATAGCGGTGGCGTGGTGAAGGTGGCGGTGATGTTGGTGGTAGCGAGGGTGGAGGATGGTGGGTGGTGGTGGTGGGTGGTGGTGTTGTTGTTGTTGTGGGTGAGAATGTTGAGTGTGTGGTGAGGGCAAACGGATCAAAATTCTTCAAAACAAAAATTGTAGGTGTGTGTAAAGGCCATTAAATGAGTGTGTTTAACTATGTACACATTTTTAATCAACACCGCCACATTGTTTCTCTTATTCGGCAGCTATTGCAGCGAAGATGGTTCGTTCGTATCGTTCACATCCATCGTGAGGGGAACCGGGCCGCTGATTGGTTGGCGTCCTATGCAGCGCATCACGCGATGGGAAGTCACATCCTTGAACATTGCCCATCGACATTATCTAGGATATTGAGAGAGGATGTTATTGGGGTTTCATTCCCTAGATTTTGTCAATTGTAATCAGACATTATGTCTCCTTTTGATATAAAAAAAAGTCAAATAAATATAGAAAAATTTAAAATTAAATTATTTGAACTCAAAGTCTTATACATCATTTTCCACATCAATCGCAACTTTTTTTTACTCATTAGGAATTGCTTAAGTTTAATTTTTAAAATATTACTTTTATAGTTTTATAAGTAATTATTTTATAATTATCAATCTGTGTAACCTGATCTAGTCTGCTACGCATTTAGTAAATTGAATCAAGCTGAATTGTTGATAAAATATATGAGTTGGATTGGATTGCGATTTTTAAGCCATTATAATTGGACGATCCTGGATTGACCCTAATTGGACTAGTTCCATGTCCATGTACACCCTAAGTTTCTTGTGTGTTTAGCAAGCCCCATTCTAATAACCTAATCATTTTACAATCACAAATAATCTTTTTATTATTATTACTATAGTAGTTAGTAGTTACTTAACAAAAACGAAAAGGCAAATTAATAGTAGGTCCCTGAACTTTCACGTTTTTATTGATTTAGTCCTCAAACTTTCATCAGTTCACTTTTAGTCCCTGAACTTTCATTCCCCTCTACTTTTGGTCATTTTGTTAAGTTTGGAGAGTAACAGATACTCACAAAATGGTTCACAATCAGGTTTTTGGGTTGATGAACTATTTATGAAATGCTTTGTTGGTGGTTGTTGCTCTCTAAACTTTAATTACAAAAGTAGCAAAAGTAAAAGGAAATGAAAGTTCAAGGACCAAAAGTGAACTAATGAAAGTTTGAGGACTAAATCAACAGAAGCTTGAAAGTTCAAGAACGAAATGATACTTTATGCCAAACAAAAACTATAACTAATCGTTCATTGAGTTGATATAATATATAGAGAGTGAGGTTTTTTTGAGAGTGAGGTTTTTTTTTGGTATATATAATTATAGAGAGTTAGTATTTGGTAAAACATGTAACCTATTATCATATATCAGTAGTTAGAGATAAGTTTTGATAATGTAATAAGTTAATTATTGGATAAATTAATTTTCAACTAATTGAGATTGAATGAGTTTAAACTTACTGGTTGTCATCACTACCAAGCTATGCAAAAATTGCACCAAATTGTTGCATGGCACATCCTTCAACCCACAACAAATTAATAAATTTCAATGCATTTTTGCTACACCAAAACAGATGTTCCATTTGAACTGCTATGCATTATTTTCAGTTTCCTTCATCACTTCTAGTGAAGTCTTTGATCCTCAGTGGCGGTGGCTGTTTTGAACTCTCAGTTGATGGAAGACTCTCGGCGTTCTCTATTTAATTTCTCAAGAAATATACTGTTAAATATATTTTATATATTTTATCGTCTCGAAAGTATAAATGTAGATAGATTATTATATGTTAGATTTTGTGTATATATTGGGACCATTGATAATGAGAAAGGGAGGAAGACATTCTTTCAATTCTTTCATGGTATCAAAGCAATAGGGTTTCTTCCCCTCTCCGATCCGCCTCTTCCTGCTTCCTCGCGCTCGCCTCGCCGATCCACGTTTTCTTCCGCCTCTTCCTGCTTCCTCGCGCTCACCACCGACGCCGGCGCCTTGTTCTTCTTCGGCAGGGCCACTTGCTCTTCTTCTTCGGATCCGCTCGCCCAGATCCGCGCCACCTCGTCGTAGGCCATCGCGGCCTCCTCTGCCGCCGCGAACCGCCCCCACGACGCTTCCGGACGCCTCGGTAGATCCGCCACCAGCCGCCTCTAGCCTCTCTCCCGCTGCCTTTCGCCTCTGCTCTCTCGCCGCCTCTCTCTCGGCCCCGCGCGCGCGCGACCACCCGCGACACCATCCTCGGCCGCCAGCCTCCCCGCGGACTCGTACCGTCGGAGCCTTCTCCGCCACCGTCTTCTTCTCCTCGGTTGGTTTTCCCGCGCAGCCCGCGCCTCCCCGCGTCGTCTACCTCCGGCCGACCCTGCTCGCCGCCACCCGCGCCAGCAGCGCTCGCCGCCACCCGCGCCAGCAGCGCTCGCCGCCACCCGCGCCAGCAGCTCGCCCAGATCTGCCACGCTACAGATCCGAACTGCATCCCGAGCCCGCCGCCGACGCTCGCCAAGGTCCGCCGCCAGCCGCCTCTGGCCGTGCTTCTTCTCGGACAAGGATGTCTCCATCCAAACATTTTCACCCAGCTCTTGCTGTCTCTAACATTAGGAATCACATTCCTATTATTCTTGAGATGGAAAACGTACAATACTCAACTTGGGCGGAGTTGTTTAAGGTTCATGCACGTGCGAACAGGGTCTTACATCACATCATCCCCTCTTATCAAAGCAAGGAGACGGCTACTGAGGGAGATGACGATATGTGGTCTACCCTTGATGCCACGGTCTTATCATGGATCTATGCCACAATTTCTAACGACCTTTTGCACACCATTCTTGAACCAGATGCTACAGCAATGGAAGCTTGGAATCGTTTGCGGGACATATTCCAAGACAATAAACATTCCCGTGCAGTCTCTCTTGAACATGATTTCTCCACCACTAAGATGGAACACTTTCCCAATGTCTCGGCGTATTGTCAACGGCTTAAGTCCCTGGCCGATCAATTGAAGAATGTTGGGGCTCCGGTGTCCGACAATCGTCTTGTCCTCCAACTTGTCTCAGGTCTTACTGCTCCGTACCGTGGTGTGGGTACGATGATCCGACAAAGTAATCCCCTTCCTCCATTTTATCAAGCCCGTTCAATGCTGACTCTTGAAGAGTCCGGGTTAGCCAAGGAGGCAACTATGGCTTCTGACTCCGTCATGATAGCTGCGTCAAATGAGGACGATTCTTCCTTCGTTCAGTCTTATACGGGACAAGGGAAGGGGCAGCAACATTCTGGCCGAAAGCAGAACAATCCGGGTCGGAAACATTATGGTGGTCGCGGAAATGGTGGAGGCAAACACAACAAGGGTGGCTCTGGTGGTCGGTTCGGCAAGGGTGGCTCGCAACGCCATCAGCAGCAGGCTTCGAATTGGGGGTGGTCTCCATCTCCTCATTGGGGTTGGCCTCAACGGGGGGCTCCCCCTTGCCCCATGCCAACTCAAGGTTGGGCTCGCCCACCTACTCCAAATCGTAGGCCTGGGGTATTGGGCTCTCGCCCCCACCAGGAAGCCTACCAGGTTTCTATAGCTCCATCTTTCAATGGGCAGTCTAGCTCTTATGCTCCTACGGACATCGCATCCGCTATGCACACCATGTCTCTAAATCCACCCGATTCATCTTGGTATATGGACACCGGTGCGACATCACATATGACCTCCTCGAACGGTAATCTCTCGTCTTATTTTAATTTGAGCAATCATCATACTGGTATTATTGTCGGAAATGGTCATTCAATTCCTATTCGTGGTTATGGTCATACATGTTTGCCCAACCCTAATCCTCCTTTGTCCTTGAATAATGTCCTTCATGTTCCCAAAATAATCAAAAATCTTATTTCTGTTCGGAAATTCACTACTGATAATTTTGTATCTGTTGAATTTGATCCTTTTGGGTTTTCTGTGAAGGATTTTCAGACGGGGACGCCTATCCTGAGGTGTGATAGCCAGGGTGATCTTTATCCTCTCACCTCTATTTACAATCAAACTACTCCGTCCACCTTTGCAGCCATCTCTTCCTCGCTTTGGCATGATCGTTTGGGTCATCGGGTGCTTGATTTTCGATGCTCTTCGGGCCACGAAAAGCATTGATTGTGCTCGAAACTCTACTTCTACTATTTGTCGTTCTTGTGTGTTCGGAAAACATATTAAGTTGCCTTTTGTGTCGTCTCGTTCCAGTCCGTCTTTACCTTTTGATATAATTCATAGTGATCTTTGGACCTCTCCAATTCTGAGTTCTGCAGGGCATAAATATTACGTACTATTTCTGGATGATTTTTCGAATTATTTATGGACTTTTCCTTTGGGTCAAAAGTCGGAAGTTTATGACAAATTTATGATTTTTCGAGCTCATATTTTTACCCAATTTGAACGTAATATTAAAACTATGCAATGTGATAATGGGAGGGAATTTGATAATGGACCATTTTTGAATTTCTGTAAGACAAATGGAATGTCTTTTCGTCTATCTTGTCCTCACACCTCTTCTCAAAATGGGAAGGCCGAACGGAAAATTCGGTCTATCAATAATATCACTCGTACTCTACTTTCTCATGCATCACTTCCTCTTTCATTTTGGCATCATGCATTACAAATGGCAACATACCTCCTTAATATTCTTCCGAGCAAGCTTTTGGGTAATATATCTCCCCTTCAAATACTATATCAACGGGTTCCTACATATTCTCATCTTCGGGTCTTTGGGTGTCTCTGTTATCCTCTTATTCCTTCCACCAAAATCAATAAATTACAAACTCGGTCCACTCCTTGTGTTTTTTTGGGTTTTCCACCTAATCACCGTGGCTATAAATGTTATGATTTATCATCCCGACAAATCATCATTTGTCGTCATGTCCGTTTTGATGAGAATGTATTTCCCTTTGCGTCATTACATACCCCATCATCCCATACATATGATTATTTGGATAATGGTTTATCTCCTTATGTGCACAATCATCTTCAAGAGTCTACTACTCCTCTTTCCCATACGCCAGCCCAGGCCTACACACCTGCCCAACCGGATCCAGATCCAGTTTCACCTGGCCCAGCAGAGCCACCATTTCCAATTATTAACCAAGCCCACTCCCCACATGCCCAGTCCGTAGCTCCTACTACCAATATTCCTCTTCCTAAACCCACTATGGTCACTAGAAGCCAACATGGTATTGTTAAACCCAATCCAAAATACCAAGCTTTACATGCCACGGTTTCAAGGTCTCCTTTGCCTCGTAATCCGGTGGCAGCTCTTCGTGACCAGAATTGGAAAATGGCCATGGATGATGAATATAATGCTCTTATTACAAATAAGACGTGGGAATTGGTGCCCCGTCCACCTGATGTTAATGTTATTCGGTCTATGTGGATTTTTACTCATAAAGTTCATTCTAACGGTGATTTAGAGAGGCATAAAGCCCGTCTTGTATGTGATGGAAAAACTCAACAGGTTGGCATTGATTGTGGTGACACGTTTAGTCCGGTTGTGAAGCCGGCAACTATTCGTACCGTTCTTAGCATTTCTCTGTCTAAAGCATGGCCAATTCATCAGTTGGATGTCAAAAAATGCATTCCTTCATGGTACGCTTCAGGAGACAGTTTATATGCATCAACCATTGGGGTACGGGGATCATACCCGTCCAGCATTATGTGTGCCTATTGCGTAAGTCCTTGTATGGACTTAAGCAAGCTCCCAAGCTTGGTATAAGCGCTTTATTGATTTTGTTACATCTATTGGTTTCACCAATAGTAGATGTGACAACTCTTTGTTCATTTACGTTAGGATCGAGATATGGCTTACATTTTATTATATGTTGATGATATCGTTCTTCGCTTCTTCTCATGCTCTCTAGGTGCTCCATTATGGACCTTCTTAGTTCGAATTTGCTATGAAGGATCTTGGTCAATTGAATTATTTTTGGGTATTGCGGTGACTCGACATAAGGGTGGTATGTTTCTTTCACGGCGCAAATATGCCGAAGAAATAATTGAGCGTGCGAGAATGTCATCATGTAAACCGTCTCGCTACACCGGTTAACACTAAGCCTAAAGTTAGTGCTATTTAGTATCTTGTTTTTGATGATCCAACTCAGATCGGAGTCTTGCGGGGGCTCTACAATATCTCACTTTCACTGTGTCGGATATCTCTTATGCCGTCCAACAAGTTTGCCTCCATATGCATGATCCTAGGATTGATCATATGTCGGCTCTCAAACGGATTATTCGATATGTTCGTGGTACTTTGGATCATGGTCTTCATTTGTACCCATCTTCTTCTTCTACTCGGTATCTTACACCGATGCAGATTGGGGTGGGTGCCCTGATACGAGAAGATCTACATCCGGGTATTGTGTGTTTCTGGGAGACAATTTGGTCTCATGGTCTTCTAAACGTCAACCCACATTATCTCGTTCTAGTGCCGAGGCCGAATATCGTGGGGTGGCCAATGTGGTTTCCGAATCATGTTGGCTCTGGAATCTTCTCTTAGAGTTACATTGTCCAATTAAGAAGGCCACTTTAGTATACTGTGACAATGTAAGTACTATCTATTTGTCGGGTAATCCAGTTCAACATCAACGTACAAAGCATATCGAAATGGATATCCATTTTGTTCGAGAGAAGGTTGCACGCGGACAAGTCCGAGTTCTTCATGTGCCGTCCCGTTATCAAATTGCAGATATTTTTACCAAAGGTCTACCGCAAGTTTTGTTTGAAGATTTTCGTGACAGTCTCCACATTTGTAAACCTCCAGTTTCGACTTCGGGGGTGTGTTAAATATATTTTATATATTTTATCGTCTCGAAAGTATAAATGTAGATAGATTATTATATGTTAGATTTTGTGTATATATTGGGACCATTGATAATGAGAAAGGGAGGAAGACATTCTTTCAATTCTTTCATATACATCTGGATCTGCAAGTCATTTAAACACTTAGCAAGACAAGAACCTGGACCAATTCAGAGGCTTCCTGTCCACTGTGGTCTCCAATGCCGTTGCGTGGGTGGCCATTTTCGAGTTGCTCATCCATGACATATTATTAATAGAGTTTGCAAGATTTAAGGGAGTACTTTTCACTCTATAATACGATCGAGCAATCAATCGCCAAGGTGAGAAAACTAGTAGTTTCTCTTTAACTTTTTATAAAGCTTAATGTTCTTTAATGGGTTTTTAGTTCTTGCATGCGGTCTAATTGTTGGGTGAGTATCTCTTTTGTAATAAACCAATAGAAGAACAATAATTTCAAGACTAAGTATGCAATTAATAGACAGCATTAAATAAAGAAAACACCTTCGGATGAGAAGAAAAGCATTCAAAGACAAGAATATTTTGATTGGCACGTATCTGAGATGGAAAGCGGCTAGACAGATGTGGGGAGACGGCGGAATTAGTGGAGGGGAAGGAATAGAGATGGTGTGGGGAGGGGCAACGATCAAGGGAGTCTAGACGCGAGGTGCAACCGGTTGGAGGATGTTCGTGGCAACGGTTTTGGATTGAGAACAAACAGTTCTACACCTCCTTCCTGGCTAATGATGTTGTGTATATCCAAAAGAGCATCACAGGTGGAGAGTACGCGTTGAAGCTGGATGTAAGGGAGTTGGCATGGGTTCAAAGGGCGTTGGTGGAGGTTATTGGGAAGAAAAAATGGGTTCAGAGAAACTTTCAGGGGGATACAGGGATGTTTATTTTCCAAAGGCTTCAAAACCATCTTGGGAAGGTAATGAGATTATGGCGTGCGGGAAGGAATGGCTCGGACACCATTCCAGTCCCCGGTGGTGACGATAAAGGTTGGCGACTCTTCTTGAATGGCTTGATTCTCGAGGATGACACGGACGGCGAGATTCACCGACAAGCCTCAACCCATACTTCTAAACACATACGACCATCGAGGGTTCGTCCCCCTTCACCTCCAAAGCATAGGGGGGAGAAGGCGGACGAACCATGCGTTGATACCTTACCTAGGTCTTACATTACTGCTACGGTTGGTTCAAACATAGGAACGACCGTACATAAAGCAATAGTGCCCTACGGCAAACAATCTCTCACTGTACCGGGACCGTAGTGGGATCTCGTTGTAGTCATACTTTGGGCCTCATGGTTTTGTATAGGGGTGAGTAGCGGTTTTCGAAAAACCGCCCAAACCGTCCAAACCGACCAAACTGCACGGTTTTATTTGGTTTTTAAAACTCGCGGTTTGGTCGCGGTTTGGAAAATGTAAAAACCGCATAATCGCGGTTTGGTCGCAGTTTTCATTTTGAAAAAATCGCGGTTTAACCAAACCGATGGCATTTTGGTAAATATAAACAAAAAACCATAAAAAGCTACTTAATTCCTCGCCTCTCTCCTCTCTTCTCACTCCCGCTCTTCACTCCCTCACCTCTCTCCTCTCTTCTCACTCCCGCTCTTCACTCCCTCACCTCTCTCCTCCTCCCGTCACTCCTCCTCACTCCCGCTCCTCTCTCCTCTCCCCGTTGTCTCCTCTCTCCCCGCCGGCTCCTCTTTCCTCTCAGCCGCCGCCGCCGCCACCGGAGTCGCTGGTATTGTTTCCGCGCCGACCAGTCCACAACCGCACCACCCCACGCAGCCTCCGAGTTATAGGTCCGCCACTGCTTCAGCGTCGCCGGTCCGCCACGCAGCCTCCGCGTCGCCGGTCGCCATCGCTGGCGTGCGTCGGTCGCCCGCTTCTTCTGCGGCGCCGATCTTTGCCGAGACATCGCCACCGCTGATGTCGTGCGTCCGCGGCCTTCGATGGTGTCGCTCCTTTCGTCCGATGCTGCTGGAGCTCCGCCGCGAGCCCCCTTCGCGCTGCTGGCTCCTCCAGTCTCACTGCCGCCGCACCGCCTCGCACCAAAACCGCGAAACCAAACCGATCAAACCGCGCAAACCGCGGTTCGGTTTGGTTGCGGTTTTGGTGGCTCGCTGTTTGGTGGTGGTTTGAAAAATCACCAAACCGTAGACCCTCGGTTTGGTCGCGGTTTGGTGGTTTTCACCACCAAGCCGCGGTTTGCCCACCTCTAGTTTTGTATTAGGGAATTGTTGAAGAGAGGATGAGTGACGACCCATTCTCTAAATAAGGGCATCACTCGTCTAATTCCTAATTAAGCCCTAATCTCTCATATAGGACCTAATAAGGAACTAGTCAGCCTTATTTAAACACTTAAAAGCCTACTAATTATTCAATATTAAAAACACGATACCACCTACAGTCAACTAGATAGTTCAAATACATAATGAATCAGAGTGAATTTAAATTTTTCAAACTAACAAGTTATTCAGCGGAAGTCTTTTTAAGTTACTGGTGGAAATTATAACATAAGGCCTAACCTATTGTGGAAAGCCATGAAATAGAGATCACATGCATATATAAAACAAAAATGACGATATATATACAACATGTGTATGGTCAGGGTTTCTATTACTCAACCCAAAAGTAAAGTATCAAGTACATAGAAAATGTAATACAAAAGCATGCAAAACCTACAAAATATGTCGTAGCAATCCTCCACCGGCTCAGAGGTAGTCGTCAATCTTCTTCATGCTCGGTCCGCTACTCGACTGATCTGCACCCACTGTCACAAACTAGACGGTGAATACATGAAATTATTTAAGTAATACTAAGAGACATTTATCCACATTCCCAAACATGCAACAAGTATCAAGTGGCACAATCAATATAGCAACTATGCTGAAGAAAACATCATGCAAAGAGATACTTGAGTTAAACAAATGTGAAACTGACTCAAGGTTAAGTAGTAATGGTTTAAGGTCGGTCGGTCGTGATTTTCATCACATCAGCCTTTCCACTACAGATGGAGCTATTCTCTACATCATAATTTAAAAAGGTCATACTTACGATTACGCATTTTCTATTCCAAGTGAATTAGTCGTTTTCGGAATGTATGTCAGCACCCTCGAGTTTTAAAACTCGTTATGGTCACCCAAGTTATTCTTGCACCAACAAACCCCGAGGTCCGATTACCCTGTTCGAGACACGTTACCTCGTGTTTCATGCAAGGTAGTGGAGAAATCCCCTGACATCCCGAAAAGTCTAGTGACCACCGTATTGAAGCTGAATTTCTATTATAATCATTAAACGACCCTAAACACAAGAACCACTTTCATTTTCCAAAGATAACGCGGTATTGGAATCCAAACAATACGATTTCATACTAATGTACAAATAGCAAGATTTACAACAACAAACAAACTAACTTAATAGCATGATATGTCACAGACTACCAAACAACAACAATCAAAATGACAAAGGACATGATTTGGAGTCAATGATAGTATAATGATCAACAAAGTATGTCATGAGCAACCTCATAAACTGAGAAACAAGCCATAACATATAGATTTCAAATGCAATTTAGTCCAAATAACTGAGAACGGACAACTAAATGGAATGAAATGTAAAGCAATGTCTCACTCAGTTTACTTATAATTCACACGTTTGTCCTAGCCTAGTTGATCCTTCAACACTCTGAAACACGTGCCCAAATTCCTGCGTTCTCCTTTTGAGTTCCCTAACATTTGACAAGTTATCAATTTAAATTCAATATTAATTATTTAAAATTCATAAATTGGTCGAAATCGAATTCGAGATCGATTTGCCAATTTTGCGCTTTTCGAGGTAAAAACCCTGTAAAAGTACTCTCATACGAAATTTCAAATAGTTTATTTTTCATAGAAATATATCAATTTCTATTTATTTTTTCTAAACATAATTTTTCTGGATTTTTCCCACTTTTTCTGGACTTTTTTCCAATTTTTTCTCATTTTTTTTTCTTTTTTGGGCCTGAACAGAACCGAATCGGCCCGGTTCAGGAACATTGTCCCCAAACACACGAAACACAAAGCATCTGCTCTGTTTCAATTTTTTTTTTCTTTTTTTTTTCGACTTCACTGTTGGGTTTTGGGGTTCATACGCAGCGGAGATTACAAAACAATTTTGACAAAAACCCCAACAGGATCCGAATCTAATTCCATTAAAACGTTTAAACCAAGAAAACTTAATCATACCTCAGTCGCAAAAATACCTTTCTGAAGGTTGATCGATCTCTAAGGTGCTGCCAACGACGAACGCCCTCTACCAGCAGTCCACACACGAACGGCGGCCGAGATTCGAAGTGCTAGCTTCAAGAGAATATCAAACCTTTTTGTTTCTCTCCAAAACGATGCAGAGCGTACCAGAAAACCCTAATTCGTTTCTAAACGAAAATAGAGTTTCGGCCCTAAAATCTCATCCGTGTGTTCTAACTTAAAGCGTCTATTTATACAACCCTTGTATATAGACGGTTAAGTAAATTACACATATACCCCTACTTAAAGAAGTATAAGTGCAATACACGACAATGAAGTTTCTGTCATGAGTTTTATCATATAAAATTCATTTTTCTAAACCATCTTAAAATCTCGCAAAACCATTCTTAGTGTGCGACCCAATAGGCTCATACAACGTTGACATAGTACTAAAATACATTTTGGCATAAAAGTCATAAGCGGCCTCTAGCAAGACATTATGACTACCCAAGTTGTACGAATATCAAATCGATACAACCTAATCAATAGTGTATACAACATCATTTTGTCACACGATATCCTTTTGATTGAACACAAGGCATGGAATTGTCATCCAATATGTTCAATCGTACTAGTCTCGATCTCTAGGTAGACTGAAAACATCTAAGTGACATTGATCAATATCAATTCACTTAGACTAGGCCTTTTAACAGTCTAACACATCGAGGGATCCACTGGATATCTCTCTTTATATAAGAGGGAGAAATTCTATCTCGATTACACAACTACATCACATTGCTCACACAATAACCAATCACAACCGATATAATCGTCCGATTAAAGACAACGTTTGATTGTGTCAAATCACTGTGTTCCTAATGTTGAAGTCTTTGGTAATCTCAAGTCAGAGGACTGGAAAATATACCTATCATGAGAAACAACTACGACTTAATCCATGTGATGTTCCCACAGCGGGTCATTCCAGTATTTTGTTCCTTAACAAGTACTCGTGATCTTGATTCGTATCCATATACATATAATCATCATATGATCTTCAATCAAGACTCACACTAGTCTTAATTCATTATAGTTCCTAGTATAATGATCGACTAGGGACATTTATGATATTTCTGCAAATACTCATAGATCTTATTATAATGTAAACATGTAAATTAATTATAATAAACAGCAAATGAAATCCTCTATTTTATTAACTAAAAGTATTCATAAAGATAGTTAATGGATTGACCTAGGGCACATGCCCCAACATCTCCCACTTGCACTAGGGCCAATCATATATACATGCATCTAATGCCTAATGATCTAACATGACCATCATGTTTCGCTTGAGGAAGAGCTTTTGTTAATGGATCTGCAAAGTTGTCTTCAGTAGGTACTCTGTAAATCTTCACGTCTCCCCTCTCAATAACTTCTATGATGAGATGAAAACGCTTGCGTATATATTTGGATCTGTGGTGTGATATAGGTTCCTTGGCTTTAGCTATTGCCCCGTTATTGTCACGATACAAACAAACGGGGTTAGCGATACTTGGAACCACACCTAGTTCAGAAATGAACTTTTCGATCCAAACTGCCTTCTTTGCTACATCGGACGCTGCAATATACTCGAACTTACATTTGTAGAATCTGCCACGATCTCTTGCTTCAAACTTTTTCACTTCATCGCACCCCCATTCAAAGTAAACACATATCCAGACTGCGATCTAAAATCATCTATATCAGTTCGAAAACTTGCATCTGTGTAACCATTTACAACTAGATCATTCTCAAAACCTCCATAGACCAAGAACACTTCCTTAGTCCTTCTTAAGTATTTAAGAATGTTATTTACTGCTATCCAGTGACTCTTACCAGGATCTGACTGATATCTGCTTGTAGTGCTCAAAGCATATGATACATTAGGTTGGGTACATAGCATGGCATACATGATAGATCTAATAGCCGATGCATATGAAATCTTATTCATACGGTCTCGTTCATCATTTGTCTTAGGACATTGAATCTTGCTGAGACTTATGTCATGAGACATTGGCAACAATCCTAGTTTAGAGTCTTGCAAATTGAACCTATTCAGCACCTTGTCTATGTAAGCACTCTGACTTAGACCGATTAGCCTCTTAAATTTATCCATATAAATCCTTATCCCTAGGATATAGGTTGCATCTCCTAAGTCTTTCATTGAGAAACACTTCCCTAACCAAGACTTGACATTCCGCAATGTTGGGATGATATTTCCAATGAGTAATATATCATCAACATACAGTACCAGAAAAATAACTGCACTCCCACTGACCTTCTTGTATACATAAGGCTCATCTTCGTTCTTAATAAAATCAAAATCCTTGATTACTTCATCAAAACGAAGATTCCAACTCCGAGAAGCTTGCTTTAATCCATAAATGGATATTTGAAGCTTGCATACCTTCCTAGAATTCTCAGGATGTATAAAACCTTCAGGTTGTATCATATACACGTCCTCAAGCAGCTTTCCGTTCAGAAATGTTGTTTTTACATCCATTTGCCATATCTCATAGTTATAATATGCAGTAATGACAATTAAAATTCTTATGGATTAAAGCATGGCTACCGGCAAAAAAATTTCATCATAATCAACACCTTGAGTTTGCCTGAAACCTTTTGCCACAAGTCTTGCTTTAAAAGTATGCACTTTGCCATCCATGTCAGTTTTCTTCTTGAAAACTCATTTACATCAATGGTCTTACCACCTTAAGGTAAATCAACCAAGTTCCAAACTTGGTTATCATACATGGATTGCATCTCAGAGTTCATGGCACTTAGCCATTTATCTGAGTTTGGTCCAGATATTGCCTCCTGATAAGTGGTGGACTCATTTTGATCCATAAGCAACACATCACGACTATCAGTAATGAGAAGTCAAAATCTCTCTGGCTCATGTCTTACCCTACCAGATTTACGTGGGCCTTGTGTCACTTGTAGAGATTCAACTGGTTCAGAACGTTGATGAACTTCCAGTAGTGGTTCAGGGTTTATCTGTGATTCTTGAACTTCTTCAAGATTTATTTCTCTCCCACTAGTGTCTTTTGAAATAAACTATTTTTTCATAAAGGCACCATACCGAGCAACAAATACTTTATTCTCAGCGGGATTATAAAAGTAATATCCTTTTGTTTCCTTAGGATACCCCACAAATAAACACTTGTCAGATTTAGGTGCTAGTTTTTCTGAGACTTGTCATTTTATGTAAGCCTCACAACCCCAAATCTTAAGGAAAGACAAACTAGGTCTTTTCCCGTACCATATCTCATATGGTGTTTTATCAACCGCTTTAGAAAGAACTTGATTTAGAGTGAAAGCTGCAGTTTGTAATACATAACCCCAAAAGGATAATGGAAGATCTGCATGACTCATCATAGATCGAACCATATCTAATAAGGTTCGATTTCTCCTTTCAGAAACTCCATTGCACTGTGGAGTTGCTGGTGGAGTCAATTGAGAGACAATCCCATAATTTCTAAGATGATCATCAAATTCTTGGCTCAAATATTCACCATCTCGATCTGACCGAAGTGTTTTGATAGTTTTACCAAGTTGATTTTGCACTTCATTTTGAAACTTTCGAAACATCTCGAATGATTCAGCTTTATGTTTCATTAGATATACATAACCATATCTCTTTGAAATCATCGTAAATGTAATGAAATCGATAACCTCCTCTAGCTATTGTGTTTATAGGACCGTATACATCAGTATGTATTAGACCCAATAAACCACTTGCCTTTTCACTGTGTCCAGTAAAGGGACTTTTAGTTATCTTGCCTACTAAACAAGATACGTAATTTTCATATGTTTCTAAATCAAATGAATCTAGAAGTCCATCTTTATGGAGCTTCGTTATGCGCTTCTCGTTTATGTGCCCGAGACGACAATGCCAAATATAGGTTTGATTCAAATAATTCGACTTGAATCTTTTTGTATTTATGTTAAAACTTGGAGTATCAGTGGACCTCTTCATGCTTAGAATATAAAGACCATCACACAAATCAACGTTTGCATAAAATATTCCTTTACGATAAATGGAACATCTATTATTCGCAATAATAAAATCATAACCATCCATATCCAAGCATGAAACAGAAATGATGTTTCTACTCAAGGCAGGCACAAAATAACAATTATTTAAAGTTAAAATAAGTCCATTAGGTAAGACTAAGTCATATGATCCAACAGCCAGGGCAGCAACTCTTGCTATATTCCCTACGTGGAGGATGACTTCTCCTTTCTTCAATTTTCTACTTCTGGTCAGTCCATGCACATTTATACAAATGTGAGATCCACATCCGGTATCTAATACTCAGGAATCACTAGTAGATAAATTAATTTCAATAACATAAATACATGTAGTAATAATCGCACTACCCTTTTTTTTCTTTAGATCTTCCAGATAGAGTTTGCTCTTTCTGAACCAATGTTCAGGTGCATGACAGAAATGACAATTTCCTTCCTTTTCTTTTGGGTGTTTTGAAGCAGGAACAGGCTCGGGCTTGACTTGTTCCATAGGCTTTGCGACAGGTGCAGCAGCAGCCTTGACAACTTTAGCCTTGGCTTTGCCTTTCTTCTTCATCCCCTTTCCCTTTTGGACCATCGACACATTACTAGAGGGTTTCTTGATATTTTGTTCAGCAGTTTTGAGCATCAAATGCAACTCTGAAACTTATTTCTCCATATTATTCATATTGTAGTTCATCACAAATTGTGAGTAACTTTCTGGTAATGAATTTAAGATCAAATCTGTAGCCAACTCTTGGCTTATGGGAAATCCAAGTCTATCAAGCTGGTCAACATAGCCCTTCATCTTCAGAACATGAGGACTAACTAACGCACCCTTAGTCATCTTGCAAGAATTTAGGTTTTTGACTATCTCGAACATTTCTTGCCTACCTTGCTATTGGAACATTTCCTTCAGCGTTATAGCCATGTCGTACGCTTCCATTAGTTCCATGTCCTTCTGAAGTTCAAGAACCATAGTTGCCAGCATAATACATGCAACATCAGTAGAATCGTTGACATGCTTATTACGCGCATCATTCACAGCTTACGTAGCATTGGCTGGTGCGTCCTCAGGGATTGGAGCATCCAGAACATACAACTTGCGTTCATGCTTAAGAACAATTCTCAAGTTTCTGAACCACTCAAGAAAGTTAGTCTCATATAGCTTATCCTTCTCAAGGATGGTTCGCAGTGACATGGGATTATTGTTACTTGAAGAGGACATTGATCTACAATAAAGATTATGCAAAGTTTATTTTAATATAGAGGAATAGACTCCCACTAAATTAACAACCCTCCTAAAACACACTGTTTATTTAGGGGACTAAAATCCATATTTCACCTAATTCTATGGCAACTATGGCATGAAATACAAAACTATATTATTTAGGTAGGTAACTGTTATCAATTACATCTTATGTGATTTTAGATACTTTTATGAGATACGGGACATCTTATGTCTTGTCATGTTTTTATCTCATCATGTGTATAAAGCTCAAAACTATTTTAATAGCTTTATTAAGTCGGACCATTTTAAACATTTAGGTAACTCTTATCCAACTTGTCTCACCAAGATAACACAATACACACAGCTATGGCTGAAACTGTATTAGTGTGATCGAGGCATTGACAAGTGTTTAAAATGGATGACATGAGACTTAAAATTTAATAGAGGGATTTTATTCACTTTTAGTGATTTTATGTAAATAACGAAATATTATATATTTTATTGATTTGTTAAATCACTAAACAATATGGGGATTTTTATACTGTTCACTAATAAAAGAATTTCCGTGCGCTAGGATTAGTTAGACGGCGGTCCTGGTCCTGTTGGTGGCAATGGACAGTGGTACAGTGGCGCCACGCCTTTTTTAGAAGACGAATTTCAATTCCAAAAATTAAAATTCGCTATAGAAAATCATATTTTTCGCTGATTTTATTATCCTAAATTTACCCCTTAATTTATCCAAAATTAAGTCAATTAAAACATTTTTAATTAACCCGGACCTACATCTAACTAATCATCTTATCCTAATCCAATTAGGACTTAAGATATTTGAATCCTAGCATATTACCAATAACGAAATTCTCCATGTTTATCTCCTATCCAATAGGGATAACGAAACCGATTTTGCTAATATCTATTAATCTAATTTGTTATCTGTATCTTATCAAATAGAAATTTCATAACAAAATAGATATAAAAAGATAAATAAACAATTTTGAAGATTAATTAAGTATTTGCAATTTCGGTCCTCATCCAAATAATCACAAACATGTCATTGAATCATGAACTACTATCCCAATCGAACCTAATCATATTATTTTCGAATTAATAATCAGACTTATACAATTTACGAAACGTAAAAAAAATGTATGCAAACTGAATTACAAAGATTTCATCCATGCATCATTACACGAAAAATAAAGATTATACCTAATGGTGTCAACACGAAATTCAATTTATTGAAATTATACGAATTAACCTAACATGGTTACTAGGATGTACGAAACTGATTTCATTTAAATCACGAATATATGTATCACATACACAAAACATGATAATAAATCTCACAAAAAACTTATGTATATCACATATACATCAACTATTAAGATGCTTTCTATCATATATCATGTATATATCAGAAGAAAACAAGCAATGTTTTTAATGGAATCGAACTCGAAGGCTTTGATACCACTGTTGGGTTTTAGGGTTCATATGCAGTGGAGATTACAAAACAATTTTGATAAAAACCCCAACAGGATCTGAATCTAAGTCCATTAAAACGTTTAAACCAAGAAAACTTAATCATACCTCGGTCACAAAATACCTTTCTGAAGGTTGATCGATCTCCAAGGCGCTGCAAACGACGAACGCCCTCTACCGGCAGTCCACAAACGAACGGCGGTCGAGGTTCGAAGTGCTAGCTTCAAGAGAATATCAAACCTTTTTATTTCTCTCCAAAACGATCCAGAGCGTACCAGACCTAATTCATTTCTAAACGAAAATAGAGTTTCGTCCCTAAAATTTCATCCGTGTGTTCTAACTTAAAACGTCTATTTGTACAACCCTTGTATATAGACGGTTAAGTAAATTACACATATACCCCTACTTAAAGAAGTATAAGTGCAATACACGACAAGGATGTTTATGTCATGAATTTTATCATATAAAATTCATTTTTCTAAACCATCTTAAAATCCCGCAAAACCATTCTTAGTTTGCGACCAAATATGCTCATACAACGTTGGCAGTGTACCAAAACACGTTTTGGTATACAAGTCATAAGCGGCCTCCAACAAGACATTATGACTACCTAAGTTGTACGAATATCAAATCGATACAACCTAATCAATAGTGTATACAACATCCTTTTGTCACACGATATCCTTTTGATCAAACATAAGGCATGAAATTGTCATCCAACATGTTCAATCGTACTAGTCTCGATCTCTAGGTAGACTGAAAACATCCAAGTGACATTGATCAATATCAATTCACTTAGACTGGGCCTTTTAACAGTCTAACACATCGAGGGATCCACTGGATATATCTTTTTACATGAGAGGGACAAATTCTATCTCGATTACACAACTTCATCACATTGCTCACATAATAACCAATCACGACCTTTATAATCGTCCGGTTAAAGACAACGTTTTATTATGTCAAATCACTGTGTTCCTAATGCTGAAGTCTCTGGTAATCTGAAGTCAGAGGACTGGAAAATATACCTATAATGAGAAACAATTATGACTTAATCCATGTGATGTTCTCATAGCGGGTCATTCCAGTACTTTGTTCCCTAACAAGTACTCGTTATCTTGATTCGTATCCCTATACGTATAATCATCATATTATCATCAATCAAAACTCACACTAGTCTTAATTCATTATATTTCCCAGTATAATGATTGACTATGGATATTTAGGATATTTCTGCAAATACCCATGGATCTTATTATAATGTAAACATGTAAATTAATTATAATAAATAGCAAATGAAATCCTCTATTTTATTAACTAAAAGTATTCATAAAGACAGTTAATGGATTGACTTAGGGCACATGCCCCAACATTCACCGGGGTTGGGTTTCCATCCCCAAATCCAGGTTGGGTTTTATATGTAGAGGAGACTACTCCCCTGCCTTCTTTGATCTCGGACGAACTGTTATGGCATTTCCTTCGAGTTCCCCAACTCGAACCAACAACAATGATGACATAAACAACGATCACACAACAACGCCTCACCTTGCGTTCAACTTCTTCGAGCTCTCCCTCTCCTTTTAGGCTTCCCACTTATTTTTCTTCTATTCGGACTCTATTTTTTTATTTTTTCTCTCCAAACCGACTTTGAGAGATCAAATTGGATAAACTTTAGACTTTATGGTTCTTTGGCTAATAGATATGATTTAGGTTGGTTTAAATGTTAGCCACTCATCTTAAACCACACACGTATTTCGAGACACATCGTGTGGTCTTCCACACCACGCTTGTCCCTTGTGTCACATACAAGTGACTCCAAAATTGACACTCTTGTGTTGAGATGGTATGCATGCATAACTCCATGTTCATCTAGTGTTGCATATTTGATTTAACAAACATTTGACCCATGTAATGTATATGTATATGTGACCACATCAAAGCCACTAATATCTCATGTTTAGTGCACAATTTAAGTCAATTCATTAAACTTACCCCCACGAGCTGCTACCTCGGGCTCACGTCGACACGTGACTCAAGGTGCGTCCCTGCTCGTCTTAGTATCTGCGTACCCATAGAATTGACTTAGTAGTATACACATACAGTACACTAGGCATACAACACACGAATATAACATTTACCTCGGCCATCGTGCCTCGGTAGTGACACGTATCTCGTTGCGGATCCTACGTCACGGATCATTAGGTCATGATTAACGAATTAAACGTGTATTAATGATTTGGGCTGTGATAGGATGTCTCGTTATCCGCATCGAAAGGTGGTCCTGAAGCAGTTTAGGCCAGATAGGGCATTGTTCACCTGTAAGATGACATCTGAAAGAGATGGTCTGATCAACAATTGAGACATTAGGAGGGAATTCATAAATAATATCGCATAGTGGAGGTCGATAATGTACTGGAACGATAAGAAGTAGGGGTGTTAATGCATGGATTGCAATTCTGGGTCTTCCAATTAATTTGTGGCACATATAAACATTTCGTAAAATCATGACTCGTTTTAAGGGCCTGTTGGAGGTTCATCGTGATTCTCTATAGAAGGAAAATGTTGAGAGAACTCTTTTAAAAATGAAATGCAAATGGAAGGGGTTCTACTATTCAAAGTTTGAAAATCCCTGCGGAAGTAACCGTGCAAAATTGTGTGTTCATCGGCTTACCAGAGAAGACGCAAAGTTCAGCGAATTGCAATTGGGGATGGGGTTGATAGGTTATTGGGCTTAAAGCGGGTATCGCATGTAGATGAGGGGACGTCAACTATACGTCTGCCTACTCGCCAGGAGGAAGAGGCATGGATTGACAACACGTGGCACAATGTAAAAGAGATCAATGACTGTGCATAATGTGAAGCATGGAAAAGCTGTATGACAAGCGAGCAGAGAAATGATGGCATATCGCGCAGCACCCAAGGCAACAAAGGAGATCTCCAATGAGGCGGGGCGGTTAATGCTATCTGGGAAGGTAAGGCACATTCTTTGGGCGTTGAAGAAGATTACATGGAGTCCATAGGCAGCACTCGCCATGACTACGGGGGGATCACACACGCAGCACAGTTGCATATACGGGGACAAACTGCCCATTATGTACTCATAATGTGTGGGACAAAATAAGCTAACTTAGACCCATGATGGGGGCCCCTGACCCATCAAAGATGTCGAGTAATATAGATGGTGAGATAGGAAGTGGGGGCGTGCTCATTAGGCCTTGATACACTTGAAAATACAAATGAGGGACTAAGGGAAGGGGATGGGCAAGAAAAGAGTTTCCTAACTCATGTGAGACGAGAATAAGAAATGGTTTGGGACTGGAGACCAAACTAGAAGGGGTGAATAGACAGCAGATCGGGGACGAGTTGACTGAAGGGTCAAATAGGAATGAGGGATCTCTCCTCCCGAGCACTACCAATCGACTCGCAGTGGTGGACTTGGCGGTGGCCTGCACGATCGATAAGGAGTTTGAAGTTGTTATCCAAAGGGTATCCTGCGGGTATACCATAAGCTCCCACCTCAAGATCATGTATCTTAGGCCTGGTACCGTTCAGCCGACACCAATGACACAAAAATTCACTCCGACCAATCTCCCTACACAACGTGGAGAAGAATAATGCGATCAATATGTGCGATAATGATGAGTAGGATGAGAGGTCGGTGGAGGACTACCAAGATGGGATCATTGAATTAGATATTAGTAAGGACGATTCGGAAAATGACTAGGGGTAGGGGGATCGAAGAAATGGATGTAGAAGATTTTCTTGAAGAAAAAGCTTTGGAAACATAACTGGTAAACTTGTAGTCTTCTAAGGTGCCAACTTCGATAAAGCCTATGGAGGTAGAGATCGAGTCAATTGAGCCGATCCTGTAACCGTTCTCGAAAGGTGTGGAGTAGAAGACCCCGACGGCAAAGGCTGTGATGGACGCAGATATTAGCTCTCCTGCCCAGTTGCCTAAAGTTCGAGGCATGACAGATGAGCCCTTAAATTCGAAGAAGGGATATTACAACCTCAGCCATGAGATGACATTCAAAAAGTTTCTAGCCTAAAATGGCATTCAAATAAAGAAGGGGCTCAAGAAAGCTATACATAAGAATTTTGCTACTTCTAGCATTTCCTAGAACGGCTCAGCTCTAAGGTAAACTACGAAGGTAGTATGGATAAGAGGTTTTTTTACAAGTGCATAATGCGAATTCTCTCTTAGAATGTGCGAGGTTTAGGAGTGGTCAACAAGAGAATTGGATTCAATGAGGAAATTAGAGGCATAAACCCAGATGTTGTGGTCATCTAGGAAACCAAAAAAAGCGAGTTTTCTAAAGAAGTTGTGGCGGAAGTGTGAGGGGGCCGATTTAAAGAGTGGGCCACTCTAGATGCGAATGGGACACATAGAGGAATAGCAATTATTTGGGACTCTCGAAGGATCAAAGTCATGGAATGTGTGGTAGGTGCGTTCTCGAAATCTATATGAGTAGTAGGGGAATATGGGTCACAATGGTTGTTATCAGGGGTATACGGGCCTGTTACACCGAATGGGAGACAATATTTCTCGGAGGAGTTGGGGGCACTATACGGATTATGTAGGCCACGGTGGAACATTATGAGGGATTTCAACATGGCGAGGTTTGTATTGGAGCACAATACAACAGGGCCACAACGAGCATGAAGAGTTTGATCGATTAATATGGGATATGGAGCTCGTCGATCTGCCTTAACTGAATATTAAATTCACATGGTCCAACATCAGGGAAACCCCCATTTGTGCAAAATTGGATTGTTCTTTTATTCGAGAGAATGGGGTGAGACTTTCAAGAATGGGAGATAGAGAATCTCTAATAGGGTGATTTCGGATCACTTCCTTATTGTCTTAGAGACGAGGAATATCAAATGGGGCCCCTCACCATTTTGGTTTGAGAATGTTTGGTTGTCTAGCCCGTCTTTTAGAGGCAAATGCAAATGATGGTGGCAAAAGGCAGAAAATAGGGGAGCAAGGTATAGGATTATAGGGAAACTTGAGAGCATGTAGCCAAAAATCATGAATTGGGACAAGATTATATTCGGGGCTACAAAAACTAAGAAAGCAGAGAGTTAAAGGGGGACATTAGGAAAATTGATGAGAGAGAGGGTGAATCGAATTGGGATTTGAGTTTGGGAGAGCAGCGGAAGTCGGCCAAATGTGAATTGGACAAATTTCTACTCATTGAAAGTAGGACTGCTATTCAAAAATCTGGGTAAAATGGACTAAGGAAGGTAATTGCAATACTAAGTTCTTTCACCAATTGTTGGGGCCTCATAAAAACAAGAATGCGAGTGGGAGGCTACAAATGAGGAATGGGGATTTCATCGAAGACCAGGAACGCATCAAGGATAAAACAATGGACTTATATAAAACCTTATACACAAGCGAGATAGAAAATGCATTGGAGATTGAATAAATTAAGTGGGAAACAATCACAGAGGATATGGCTGCAAACCTCAAAAAGGTGTTTTCGGAAGATGAAATCTGGGCGGCGGTTTGTAATTGCGACAAAGATAAGGCCCTGGGGCCGGACGAATTTACTTTTGCATTCATCAAAAGCAATTGGGGGATTCTCAAACATGATATCTTGGTCTTTTTTCGCGGACTTTCATAGGAATGGGGACGTCAATGCTAAGATGAATGAGACACATATTTGCTTGATTCCTAAAGGAGCCATGACAGGAAGGACTAGTGACTTTGGACTGATCAGCCTAGTTACTTCGGTCTACAAGTTGTTGGCGAAAGTGCTCGCAGCCCGGTCAAAAGAAGTCTTGGTCAAGACCGTTTTGAAAGAACAGAATGCATTTGTTCCGAGAAGGCAAATGTTGGACTCAACACTGATAGCGAGTGAAGTTGTGGAGTATGCCACAAAAGTGGACTTGAAAGGTTTCGTGATGAAGTTAGACTTCGCCAAGGCTTATGACAGAGTTGAGTGGGACGTTTAGGATTATGTGATGAGAATGAAAGGCTTCGGGCACTGATTGAGGATGTGAATATGTGGATGCTTGAAATCAGTGAACTTCTCGATTCTCATCAACGGGTCACCAAGTGGGAGGTTCAAGGGATAAAGGGGGCTGCGGTAAGGGGATCCATTATTTCCATTCCTATTTATTTTAGTGGCAGACGTCATGGGGAGGATAATTGACAATGCAAAGGAAAGGGCCTCGATCAACGGTTCGAATATAGGTATGGAGAACGTAATGTCACTCACCTCCAATACGCGGATGATTCATTGTTATTTATGAACGAGGATGTCGTATCTGTGCAAAATATGATGAAAATAGTCTTGCAAGGGTGTATTCAATTGAGATTTTAATGAACTTTTGGTTACTTTTAATTACTAAAAAAGTTTAGGTGTATTCAATTAAAACTTTTAGAGAGTTTATGAAAGCAAGGTGTATTGAATGTGAACTTTTATAGAATTTTTAAAAGTCTATAAAAGTTTTTGGGGTATTCAATTTAAACTTTTAGAGAGTTTATAAAAGTAAGGTGTATTTAATTTTTTGGTGACTTTTGTGGTTTGGTTACAAATATAGACTTTTATAGACTTTTTGTGTAAAAATACACAAAGAAATCTTCAACTTTTCTCCACCTCAACCCAGAAACTTTTAAAGACTTCTAATTTTTGTTGGTTCATTGATTCAATTAAGACTTCATTGTTCATAAGGTATTTTCTTATCAATTATTTTTATCAACTTCTCCAACCACTCCACAACTCATGGATTTCATTACTCACTCATTATACTCTAATGTCTATGTTTATGAAAATGATGTTCTTATTAATATATAAGATGTCATTCTTGCATCATTGTACATTTTTATACGATTTTTTTACAAAGAAGTTTCGTTTATTAAGTGCAGAATTATAATCTCAAAAAGTGTAATATTATTATTTTTGAAAAAAATAATCATTTTTTTTCAAATGCAAGAAGTGCATTTTAAGAAATTTAAACAATCATTCTTAAGGAAAAAATATTAGTTTTTTTACTTAAGTCAAAAAAGTGCAAACTTTTTACACAATGATCTTACTTATTCTTTTTTGCCCGTAAAAGATGATTCATGTATCTATTTGTTTTGTTGATATTTATTTACTTATTTGTTATGTTACTATTTTGATAGAAACTCATTAATATGTATATATGATTTTTTTATTAAAATATAAAAATACTTTCAAGAAAATTAGTAATAGTTATTAAGAAAAGGCAATATAATTATGCCTTGACCGATCATCAAAATCATGTTTAAGAAGTTCACAGAATTAAGTCACTAAAAATCTTAAATGTTGATAAAAGTCATCAAAATGAAGTTCACCTAAAAGTTCATCAAAGTCTTTAAAAGTCTACGAAAACTTATAAACTTAAAAAAAATCATCCACTTATAAAAGTAACCAAAGAGTTTATTAAAATTTTAATTGAATACACCCCTGATGGCCTTTTGTAAAGTCTCCGGGCTCAAATTAAATTTGGATAAATGTAGCTTATTAGGCATTAATGCTCCAGAAGCAGAAGTCTCAGAGGTCGCAGCAAGATATCAGTGTCAAGTTGGGTCCTAGCCATTGACATACCTAGGAATGCCTCTTGGTGGGTCGTCGCTGCGTGTATCATTTGGGAGCTGATTTTAAAGAGGGTGGCAAAGCAGTGGGATGGATGGAAGCGCAGTTTTCTGTCAAAAGGGGGGAGAGTTACCATAATTAGCTCAGCCTTGGATGTTTTACCTACATGCTTTATGTCTCTTTACCGGATCCCAATGGCGGTCGCGAAGAAGATAGAAAGGTTAATGCGACTTTTCTTTTGGCCGCGAATGGGTTTAGACTCATCGTGGGCTTTGGTCTTTTGGACACAGGTGACATTACCGAAGATGTTGGGAAGACTCGAGATTGGGTATCTGATCAAGAGGAACAAAGCTCTAGCATGCAAATGATTATGGAGATTCCAAAATGAACTGGAGGCCAAGTGGGTAGAGATCATTAGTAGCATCTACGGATTCATTCATGATTGTCGAGGCGAGTTCAACAAAGGCACCAAATTCAAGGTGGGCAGAGATGAATAGATCAAATTTTGGAAGGATGCGTGGTATTGTGAGACGTGCTTTACCGATGAATTTAATGATCGCTTTACGTTGGTTCGAGACCGGAATAGCACGATTACAGAAGTAGCCATTCGAGGTGCGCAAATAGGAAAGGTACTTTTTGGATTTGAAATTTTCGGCAGAGGCTAGGAGATGGAGAAAGGGAGTCGTTCGCCGAGCTTCTTCATAAATTGGATGAGGTGGAGCTTTCGGATGAGGATGATGCACGCACTTGGAAATAGGATCACTCGGAAGCCTTTAGAGTTAGGTCTGCTTTCTTCCATTTGTGTATGGAGAATGCCACCCTTATAGGACATGCCTTTAAGGCCATTTGGTGTAGTCCCGCTTCAATGAAAGTAAAAGTATTCGGATGGCTTGCATGGAAGGGGAAGGTTGACACTGCCGATGTATTACAAAGGTGATACCCAATTATTTCTCTTCTCCTATCATGATGGGAGCTGTGCTGGAACGGTGATGAAACCATCAACTATCTTTCTTCAAATGCGAATTCTCGAATCAGAATCGAAGGAACATGGCACGTGAGCTAGGCATCACGGGACAGGTACCCCGAAGTTGAGCGGAGACGATGACTAGCATTAGAGGCCAGAGACGGGCTGTGTTGTGGCGTACAGGGACTATTTATCTTATGCGGGCAATGTGGACGGAGTAAGATAACAGGTTGTTCAAATGTAGAGATAATTCGCTAGAGGAAGTGTAGGATAATGCCAAGAGGGCAGTGGCGTCTGTCTTAGTGGGGCATAAGGACTTCAAAGGATATCAATGGAGCAAGTCACTGGTGGGTGGAGCTCGGTCTTACAGTCCTATCTAAGCGGTCAAGGTGATGGAAAAGTAATATGACGGGCCATAAGGCTACATGGTATGCGGGTACAGATGTGAGGTCTGTCTTCTTTATAGTTTCTTTGGTTTTTCCTACCTAACCTGTTTTATGGTTTGGATGCATGGACATTATCTTATATATTGCATTTTGAGCTCCTCCTTAAGGCATGGGTTTCAATGCATTTAGTGTGGTGGAAATGGTTTTTAAGGCATGAGTTTCTTTTTAGTGTTGAACTGATGCACTAACTTAGGTTGGGAGGTAGTGTCGTATCTTTCTTTTTATTGCCTTTGATGAGTTTGAGCATGTGGTGCTTGGTGCTTGCTGAGAGAAGGGGTTCAGGGGAGTCCTTGGAGTCTGACAGCAGTTAATATGGCTTGGTGCTTGCTATGGGTGCCTGCTGGTGTACTGCACTAACGTGCCTGCTAGTGTACTGGTTGCCTTACCTCTACCTTATGTTCCTTTGTGTTTGTTTGTTTGAATGGATATTAAACTAATGTGAGGTAAGAGCTACCTCAGTTGTATATTTTGTTCGAGTTGTAGGTGCTAGATGAGGTTGTGGGGATAGGCGAGGGATCATATGGCTAAAACTCGGATTACTCGTTGTCATGATAGTGGATAGATTTTGTGGGGAGGGTCGAGGATGACTGACCTCAATTCATGTGTTCTGATGTCGTGAAATCGAATGTTTTGATTACCTTTGGGTTTCCTTATAGTTTCCTAGTTTCTCCTAGCTGAGTTTTGACTCAAAGCCTCATCACACTTACGGGGAGAGTTAGTTGGTTGTGAGCTTTGGCTCTATGGTTCGGCTTTTGGCTGCATGTTTTTTTCATTTGTCTCGGTGGGATGAAGATATAATCGCATCATTTTTTATGTACATAGATTATTTGTTGATGACAAGGAGGGTACACAACCCCTCCGATGTACATATTTTTTGTAAGTTATATGAATATTTCTGGAGCTTGTCTCCAATTCCTCAAAAAAAGGAAAAAAACACCTTTGGACAATTGGACTTCTTTGAGGTCACAAGTTTGAGCACGGTGTATATATATATATCATGTAGGGTGAGGAGTGTCTTCCATGGAATACTCATAGTTAACAGCGCGGCTATGTGCGCCCCACAATTTACTAAAGGCAAATCACTAGATGAGGGCACCTAAAAAAATTATCAATTTCTAAAACGCTCTTTGTCCACCTCCAACTTGAAACTTCCAAAAACACAAAAAAACTTTAGTGAGAGGCAAATCTCCTCACTAAAAGTTTCTAGTGAGAGGCAAGTTCCCTCACTAAAAAGCTTTTAGTGAGAGGTCAATCCCCTCACTACTAACAACTCCATGCAATCATTAAAAGCCTTTTCATAGACCTTTTGATGCACTTTCGCAATGGACACTAAATAAAAATACAATGATGTTAAAAAGAACAATACAATAGGGTGCAAATCTTATCTTAAATCTTTCTAAACTTTCCAAGATACAAGTACTTAGTCTTAATGAAGTAACAATTTGTAGTACAAATTGTAAACACAGAAAGCCAACAGTTAGATCCAAGGAAAAGACTAAAGCTTATAAATCCAGCAACCAGACCTATAATGACCAAAGAAACTTTCTTTGCAGAACTAAAATCAGCAAAAAACCACCAATTCTCAGATATAAATCGTCTCCCCCACTATCAAGTTGTTGCTTTAACAAATTCCCAAACCATGTTAAACGTCCAGTACTATTTAATGCATAAGCATTGAATGACAGTTACTTAAGCAAGTGACTTCACATTTTTTCAGCACTCTTTACTCTTTAAAGCACATAACTCTTGCCAAAAGAAAAAATTGAAAAATGTCAATGGTTAATTGATATAAGTTGACATAAAAACTAGGTCAGATTATTTAAAGGTCATAATATAAGTGACGCGCACTGAATGCGTCAATAAAACATAATTCCTAAACCAACTATTTGTAGAATAGTAGTAAAGGATCGATCCCACAGAGATTGATAATCTTTCTAAAGTCAAAAACGACAAAAAGGAAAATCGGGGGTTTAAGAAAGTGATTTACTTTAGAAACAATTAATGGAAAACACCTAGGTCAAGACATACAAGTTCGCTTCGATAAAAGATAGGATTTGGTCTTCGATTTATGTAAAATATGCAAATCAAAAGTATCCTAGTATAGTTATAGACCCATTAACGTATGCGGCTCATCGCACTTCCTAATCTCGATAACCAAGGTACAACAATGACTATTTCTCTACCCAATCGTATAACCCTATACTTAAGCGTATTAGATTTAACACGATGACTTTAATGGATTTTGTGAATGCACTACACCTAGATAACCGGATCACTAGTGTTTTCAATTTAGCCTAGATTCATAAGGTACTTGACCGGTCCCAAAAGAGAAGAATCAATTGGTAGAGTCAATTGCCACTAGTGTGATCTTATTGCATAAGTACAGATGCTTCCGACTCACTGACAAAAGAATCAGAATTTAAATATGAATTTAACTCTAATTATTCAAACAATAACAAAGAAGAAATATCAATGAGAAGCAATGAAATTAAAATAAATAAATCTCACAAATCCATATATGAACAAAGTCGAATCATTTGCAGTACTGCTTAGGCCATGAGATTGGTCTCTCATGGAAGAACACAAAAACAAAAGAAAATAAGAATAGAAGTGGAAAGGGAGAGAGAGAAAATCGAAGAGTCGAATAAAGGAGAAAAATTAGAAGTCGACTGTGAGAAAGAGTCCTCCAATTCGATCCTCTCAAGTTATATATATATATTAGTTTGAAGACGTGCTACGCACGATTCCTTTAATTTCTAAGAATTTATTAACAAAATTTAAAGTTGCAATTAAAATTTAAAAATTAGAAATACAATTACCTTTTTTAGCTTATCAATATTCTCTACTGTGATTGAGATAAGATGTGAATGGAAAAACAAGCTAATCATGCTAGGACATTACTTCCTCAAAAAAAGTGTATTGGATTGATAAAAATGAGTTCATGATTGATTTGGAGATAAAGAAAAAAAAGTGTAGTGGATTGATGAGGAGTTAGAGTTTGATTTGGATACAAAAGAAAATGTTGATTTGGAGATAAAAAAAAGTATGTGCAAATAGGTAAATTTCATTACCACTCAAAAATTTGTGATTCGTGCTTTTATATATATAATAGATATGTGTGTTGCTTATATGTAATTGGGAGAACTCTAGATGAATACGTTGCATATATACCATTGGGAAAACTCCGAGTTTACAATTTGTGATATTTAGTTGCTTTTATATATATAGTTGTTTTTATATATATGATAGATATATATGGGCAAATATGTACATTTCATTACCACTAAAAAATTTATGATTTGTGCTTTTATATATATGATAGATATAAAATTCAAAATTCGAAATTGTAATTAAAATTTAAAAATTAGAAATATAAGTACATTTTTTAGTTTATCAATATTCTCTACTGTGATTGAGATAAGATGTGAATGGAAAAACAAGCTAATCATGTTAGGACATTACTTCCTAAAAAAAAAATGTATTGGATTGATGAGAATGAGTTCATGATTGATTTGAAGATAAAAAAAAAAAAAACGTGTAGTGGATTGATAAGGAGTTAGAGTTTGATTTGGATACAAAAGAAAATGTTGATTCGAAGATAAAAAAAAAGTATGGGCAAATAGGTAAATTTCATTACCACTCAAAAATTTGTGATTCGTGCTTTTATATATACTAGTTTCAGGACGTGCCACTCACGACGATGCTTTTATATATACTAGTTTCGGGGACGCTCGCGAGAATTAATTTCTAAAAATTTATTAATAAAATTTAAAATTGTAATATAGGTAGATGCTAGAGGTGAAGAACTGCAAGAGTTATAGAAGATGTTTTACAATATGAAGCATGTGCTGCTAAAATAACTAATGTAAGTCAATTCCATAAGATCAAACAAATGATCTGAATTAGAAAGAATTAGCATGTCATCTCTATTAATAGACCAAGAGAGATCTATACTTGACGATGAAGGAAGTACTTACAACAATGAGTTTTCCTTCATTTTTTGGCCTATTTGCGACTTTGATTGCAGCAGCAGCATCACCATAAGGTATTGCAACCTGTATAATCAAATGTTAAGCAATAGAACATTTTTTTAACTTACATGCGGATATAAGATAATTTTATCAGCTTGACAACTTACCAGCAAACCCTTTTTCAGGGCAATAAGCTTTGCGGTTTCAATTGCCTCATCACTTGATACCTAGGCAGGCAGTACATCAAAATTAAAGTTAATGCTTGGCCAAAACTCTAAAGTAAGAGCCAGTGCTTGGGTATAAGCCGATCAGTCAAATAATCATGAAAGAAGTATGAAGCCAGCTAAAGAAGCATTTTTCCACATATTTCCCAAACAAATTATCGCCTTTTTAGGGAAAGAAAAAAATTGATCAAGGTCATTGGAGCTTACTAACAAATTCATCAATAATATCCACTTCTAAAACCAAATAAAAATGGAACGGACAGACAAGGTTGAAAGCAACAAGCTTCTCCTTTTATGCAATGGTCCATCTCAATGCAACGTGGAGGATGTTCCAAGATGCTTATTCCAGCAAATACTTAACAATGGATCTCAAAAGTTTTCAGGTATTGTATCTGCATTAGATGCTAAACAGGAAGAGATTATTCTCTGATACGAATATATATTATTCTCGTGTAATCATGTAACAGCACATTACATTTGAGCTATGATAATCAAAAGAAACTTAGAGAAAATAAAAAATTCAAATTAAACAGATTTGATAGAGGTGAATGAATCCATAATCGTGTGAATTGTCAAGCAATACAAGGTTTGGTTCTTCTCTGGCTAGGTTGTATTCAGAATCTCTCAAGATGCTTGTTCCAGCAAATACTTAACAAGGGATCTCAAAAGTTTCCAAGTATTGTATCAGCATTAGATGCTAAACAGGAAGAGATTATTCTCTGATACGAATATATATTATTCTCATGTAATCATGTAACAGCACATCCGTACATTATAACGACGCAAGAACATTCTAAATGTATTTCCAATTGTCTAGCATTTGCATCTAACAGACATTACGAATTATGACCATCCAATGAATCAGGTTCCTAATAACATGCATTGTAGAGTTATTCGGTGCTCTGCTGACGGAAGATGTTATTCTAAACCAAAGAAGGAAATAAGCGTATGCGAACAATAAAAACGTCGACTACAATGATGTCACAAGCTATCATCTACTATGAAGTCACGACTTACACGTTACAGGGAGCATTTTGAACTTCCACAATCGATTCTCGCATGGCCCGTTTCAGTAGGGTCGCATCTCTCTTCGATCCTCCTTTGTATCCTGCAAGCCTTAACTTTTACTTTCTCTAGGAATTACATTTGGACGTCATAAGTTGGAGGCAATCCTCTTGACTCCCGCCATATACATAGTTCAACAACTTAAATTGAGAATGTGACTTTTAGTGATCAGGGCGGAACCAATAGGCTGATGAACTACAATAGTCTTAATAAATAAAATGAAAAAAACATAACCAAACAATATGTGAAGTAAAGATCAATTCACCAGGAGAATGCGACTCACTGAGCTATCTCTTTGATGTGTTGGAGAAAATTGGAGCCCAGTATATGACACCCTTCCTATGCAGCCATACTTTAGTAATCAAGGTGGAACCAATAGGCTGATGAACTACAATGATTTACCTGCAAGGGTACAAAAAACCTATCGGAGAATATCAGGTGGTAAATTAGAAGGAAAAACACAATGACAGGTATACATTTCAATCAATTAATAGTAAAATAAATGTTCAACAGCAAAACAGAACATAAAATCATATTTTATAAGATAAAGGATCTATAACAATCCTAACTCCAAAATGTAGTAAAATTCCCAACATGTAGAACCCAATAGAAGGTGTCAGCATCAAGAAGAGTGTCTATTCAATGAAACAGATACAAATCAATCTACCACAACCAAGTATTTGAGAAAACAAACATAATTTATAAGGTTTATGAAATTTCCAACATTCTTAGGAAACATTAAACTGTAAGTACATATTTTTGCTTACAAAATTATAGTTGCTTTCCTTCGAAACTAATCACATTCATTCATTCACATACATGGTTTCCAAATGTGAAAAAAAACACGAGCATCAACAAATAATCACAAAAAGGATAAAAATGAAATTAACATATGTAAGGCATGTGCATTCACTCAACAGTTTCTAAGAGAAGGAATTTGACAAACATAGGAGATTGATGTTCCTTGACATCTGTTATTTTCCTCAAGCCAGCAGTACTTCATACAGTAACATTACATGCACTTAGAAAAAAGAGAATGTAATGAGCTGCAGAAATGACAAACCAAAATTAAGCATTATCCAATTAATCATTATACAACTTTAACTATTGCAAATGCTCAAGTTATCCAAGGCCAATCCTATATGAAGCATTCTCGTTTTGGTTTAATCAATCAATGTTAAATTATGATCAAGAAAATTGAAATGAATTCGAGGATCCCAATAAGACACACCCTAAACAAAACCCTAAAATTTAAATGAAAAAAAAAACATAGAAAAGAAGGGGTCACCAGAACTGAATGAGAAACATCAACCATATTTAAACTTACAAAATCAGAAACCTTAAATGATTTTTATAAATTAAAGAACTAAAACTCATGAAGATACTTGTAATGGAGATCGACCAATTTGAATGAGATAGAACAGTAAGAAAAGTTGATTGTGATGGAGAATAGATAGAGCTTTGAGAGATACAGAGTAGGGAGAAACATCAAACATATTTATACACTTCAATGAGAGTCCAGCGAGTTGTTGACCAAGAATGAAATTAAATAACTCAGAGTTGAGGTTTGGAGTTCACCTTATTGTTTGCCCAATTTAAGATGTCAACATTTCTCATCTCCTTCCATTGGCCTTGAGAATGAAATGCAATTTACCAATAAAAACAAACACAACCAACATGAAATAATTCTCCAGGTTCTTTATCAGTTTGTCCATGTTATATTTAAAAGATTAATTTTTTTAAAGGAAATTATTAAAAGAATGAGAAAACTTATAAAACATATTAATTATAAAATGGTTGAAAACTTACATTTCAATTAAAGTGATTCTGCAAGAGAAGCATCCACGAGTGACAACAACTCTTTGTAAACAATGTTCTTTGTCGTGTTTGGTTGATTATTGTAATTAGAAGGTTTAATAAGAACTTTGATGCAAGTCGCAGTGGTAGCACGTGAAAGCGCAACATAAAGTTGACCGTGAGAAAAAACTGGTTCTCTCAAATAAACCCTAACGAAGTTTAATGTTTGCCCTTGAGCCTTATTAATAGTCATTGCAAAACACGATCGAATAGGGAATTGTCTCCTTTTGAATTTGAATGGCATTTTATCTTCTTCATTTGGAATGAAAGGTATTCTAGGCAGAAAAACTCTAACATAATGCTCATTATCTACAATTCATCTAAGGCCACCATTGGATCCAAAATAATAATCACACGGTTCATTTAATCCAATATTCAAACATTTATATATTTCTTATATAAAGGAAGAAGATGGAGATAATAATTGCAACAAAAAAATAAGAAATGTCCGCCAAACCAAACTAAAGAAAAAGACATTCATTTAGAAGCAAGTTAAACTTAAAGAGCCAAAACTCAAATTCACATACTCCATAGTTAAGGGCGGAAGCAAACTTTAAGGGCTAAGGGGCCAACCTTTATATATATTTTTAAAATTCAAAAGATATACTTATATATGAAATAATCAAAGAAAAATTTTATGTAATTAGCATATAATTATATGAGATATTTCGATGACGACCTTTATCTTAGCATATAATTATATGAGATTTTATGTGAATAAAGCAATAGAGTACTGAATAGAGCCTAATGAAAACACTTAAAGGCATAATAGTTAGTATTAAAATAAAATTAATGCATGTGTTTTTCTAAATTATCTCATATTTACAACATCATAGAAAGTATAGTTTGAAAGGAAAGTAGCTTTTAAATTAATAGAAAGAAGATGTACTTGAAATAGAGTGTCAGCCTTGCAGAAGTCATGGAAGAACACATTGAGTCATAGAAGTGTATATCATATTATGACAAAAAGGTAAGTGAAATGCCTACATTTAAATCAAGGAAGAAATCTTACATGAACATAGTTGAAATGGTCCCAGAGAGATTCTTTAGGTCTCCAATAACCCCTTCAATAAGGGAATAAAAAATATTATAAATTATTAAACCTGGTAAAAAGAAGATGGAGCAACCAATTATCATCGGGAGAGAGAAAGACTTGAGTGAGCAACCAACAACCGTAATAGGGATCAACAAGAGAAAAAGCTCGAGCTACGAATGTGGAAATTAAAAACAAAAAACCAAAAAATGGATCTTATGGGGCATTTCATCAAACAACTACAAAGCACTCTTAAACTATCAAATTATCAATACAAACTCATCTCAATGCAATCAAACTAATTATCCCATGGGTATCTCAAACCAATATTCTCGTAGGCACAAAAAATTTTCAATGCAACGCCATCTCAATAAATCAAACTAATCATCTAATTGGCATTTCATCAAATATTTAAATACTTATAATCCTTAAAATACTTAAATACTTAAAAATTAACCCTGAACAATATAGAATTGATGAAGACATACAAACTAAAATCATTATATATTGCCTACAAAACTACTTATAATCCTTAAAATTAAAATACAAAAGTAGGTATTTTGTCTACAATTAAACTGGGGACTGGATTCATCGAATGGTCGGGAATTGGCGGCAGGGGAGGGTTTGTAGTTGATGGGTGTCTGTAGTTAATGGGGGCGAACGAGTGGATGGGATCAATAAACGGCCGTGAGAGGCCATGATCTGGACATCGAATGGATTGTTATCGAGTACCCAATTTGGGTTTTCGGATTCACACGCATCAGAACATCAATTCGATGACAAAATCAGTAAAAAGCACACAAATTGGGAATAGAGAATATTCCTTCATTATTCATATAATTTTTAGATGTTATTTGGTCTAAAAGTGATTTCTTCAGATGCATTAATCAAGATATTAAATAAACTTTATTAGCCATTTGAAATATTTATTCCGCAAATGTCAACAGAGAACTAATTTTGAGAATTTATAAACTTGTAAACCAGATCCAACGAAGAACAAGACGACCAAATCCAAATCCTTTCCATAAAAATTTAAGAATGACTCACCTCAGTAAGTCCTCAAATCTAGAAAACCTCTCCAAAACAATGCGTCCCCAAATATGAATAACAGTAAGTCCTCAAATCTAGAATTTATAAATGCTCTCAGTAAGTCCTCAAATCAAGTTCACAGTTCAACATGTTGAAAGAGATGCATTAATCAAGATAAGAGTAAATTCTTCTGAAAAAGTTATTGAACACCCATAACAGTAAAATTAACCAAACCTGGTAAAATTGAGACCGTTCGAGAGAGGAAGAAATCGGTCGAAGCTTTGGTGTAGAGAGAGAGAGGGTTGTGGAAACGGATGAGAGGGCGAAGCGGAGGAGCGACGGCGGTGGTGAGGTTGGATTCGTGGAGTTGGCGGAGTTGAGATGAAGAGAACGCCAGAGAAGTAACAAATTGAACAGGGTTATAATGGTGAAGAAGAAGAGTTGTGAGATTGGGGAGACGTGAAGAAGAAAAGTTATAATGGTGAAGAAGAAGAGTTGTGAGATTTGGGAGACGAGGCAAAAAAGAGACAGGAGAAGATGAAAAATAGGAAGTGAGGGAGAGCCGTGAGAGAATAGGAGTGGAATAGAAATCACGGAAGGACACGAGACAAAAAAGTAAATTTGATTACCACTCAAAAATTTGTGATTCGCGCTTTTATATATATGATAGATATGTTGCTATTTCTATCTACCTATGTATATATAATATGGAAAATGCTATAAAGACACCCCACGTGACACTACTATGACATGACAGGCGGGTCCCATGTAAAAATGTGACATGACATGTTGGCCCACATTCATGATAGTCGTCATGCACGTTTCGAGATACACACCACACGTATTATGCACTAAAAATTATTTTGCGCACACTCATTTTCACGTGGGACTCGCTCACCACGCCATAGTAGTGTCACTTAAAGTGTCATTAGAGGTGTCATTCTAGCATTTTACATATAATATACCTTATGTTTATGTATTAAAATATTTCCTATCAAAATCAAAAATAGATTCTTTAACTCCTAACTTCACTCCTTAAATCATGCAAACAAACATGCAAACTAAGCAACATACACCATGTATGCTAGTTGTTGATCTTCATCATCTCACCACAACACGCGTGTCGAGGCCAATGGACATTTTCTACATTCATATCAACTTCCATACACCTTGCTACACTTGATCGCCGCTTTATTAATTGATCAACGCATCAATCACGCTACCCCATTCCATGTTCGCCACGTCATCACCCTTGTTCCTCGAATGTGGGCCCCACCAAATTCACCTTGGATGCACATTAGCATGATTTTCAATGTAAAACAAATTCAGGCATATGAATACTCGATTTCGCATAGTTTTTCGCCGCGGATTCAACTGCACACTCCAATAAACCTGAAAATAATAAATAAGGACAATTAAACTAATATTTTGGAGACTTAACAATAAATATATATAAATAACCTATATATAAGTACCTAATTAATGATTTACCGAATACCCACAATTCCTATAAACCCTGACCTGTTGCACAAAAGATTGTGAGTTAGAGAATTGATGTCCATTACGTTACATACCTACCTCATTTACACCATAATAGTATGAGTCTTCGAATTGACCATAGTTGTGGAAGTAAGAGGTCATTAAAGAATTACATGCGAAAGTGTTAAGGGCAAGAGACTAGATACAAGATAAAATAAAGTAAATAAAATAAAATAAAAATCAAAGAAAGAAAAACTAATACCCGGCAACGGCGCCAAAAATTAAAGCGCGCCTAATGCGTCAATAAAATATAATTCCAAAACCGACTATTTGCAGAATAGTGATAAATGATCGATCCCACGGAGATTGATAATTCTTTAAGGTCAAAAACAACAAAAAGAGAAATCGAGGGTTTAAGAAAGTGATTTATTTAACTAATCTAAATGCTAAGGAAAATAAATAAACAATGAAATAGCTTTGAAAACAATAATGTAAAACACTTAGGTCAAGACATATAAGTTCGCTTCGATAAAAAATTGGTTTTGGTCTTCCATTTATGTAAAATATGCAAATCAAAAGTATTATAGTGTAGCTATAGACCCGGTAACGTATGTGGCTTCTCGCTCTTTCTAATCTCGATAGTCAAAGTACGACAATAATTATTTCCTTAGCCAATCATATAATCCTATGCTTTAGCACATTAGATTTAATATGATGACCGCAATGAGTTTTGTGAAGGCACTACACCAAGACAACCAGATCATTAGTGTGTTCGATTTAACTTAAATTTTTAAGGTACTTGATTGGTCCCAAAAGAAGCGAATCAATTGGTAGAGACAATTGCTACTAGTGTGGTCTTATTGTTTAAGAACGAATGTTTATAACTTATCGGAAAAAAAACCAAAGTTTAAATATGAATTTAACTCTAATTATTCAAACAATACCAAAAAAAAAATATCAATAAGAAACAATAAAATTAAAATAAATAAATCTCACAAATCCATATATAAACACAATTGAACCTCCATCGCAGTCTTGCCTAAGCCATGAGATTAGTCTCATTAAAGAATACAAAAACAGAAGAAATGAAAAATAAAAGTGGATAAGAGAAATTAGAAGTCGACTGTGTGACAGAGTCCTCCAATTCGATCCTCTCGAGTCCTATATATATATATATATATTGTTGTAAACTTAGTTGTAAGCCAACTAGAACTTAAGTTGGATTTGCTAGAGACTTAAGCATAGAAGACATAAACTAAGAACTACTATAACAAGTATAGAAGATGAGACAAGAGATAAGAGAGCTAGAGATGAGAATGTAGAGATTTCATTCATACATTGGTACTGTGTGAATTACAATGGAGTTGACACCTTTTATATAGGTCATTTGGTGATGATGATAATTGTACTCATACAATGTGTACAAGTTATACATACACCACAAGTCATACAACACATCACAAGCAACATAGACAATACATGGAAGAGTTGGTGTACATTTGAGAGGATTACAAGTTATATAAAGTGTGAGAGTTATGCTTAATGTTACAATTCAATGTGAGAACCATGCTTCACAATATGATCACATACATGCACAAGTGTCCATTTATTTCATAACACTCCCCCCTGGATGACACTTGTTGAAAAAATGCTGCTCGTTAAACTTCTATTAGAAAAAAAAACCATGTGGAAAAAAATCTAGTACAGGAAAAATAGTATAATATTTGTAACGACCCGTAAAGTATATGTGCCATGAGTCATGTGGTTCACATGGGTTTAGGCCGAGCGGGGCCCAGTGTCGTGGGGAACTGGGGTCATCACAATATTGCTTTGTAGTATAATATTTGTTGATTGCCTCATTAAAAACCTTGCTAGAAAAACCCAGTATGGCAAAACCATAACTAAGGAAAAGAGTGCAACATATTGATACACTTAGAAATAATATAAATGTCTCATTGAAACCTCTACTAGAAAAACCCTGTGGGAAAAATCTAATATAGGAAAAGAGTACATTAATTGCTCTAATAATTTATTTATTTTTTTATTTGAAGTATAATAATGTTAGGATTGCTTCATTAAAAACCTTGCTAGGAAAACCCAGTGGGATAAAACCATAGTGAAAGGAAAAAAATGCAATATACTAATCAATCTAGATACAGAGTTTTAATATTGTTAGAATTGCCTCATTAAAAACCTTTGCAAAGAAAACCCAGCGGGATAAAACCATAGCAAAGGGAAAAAAAGCGCAATACATTAACCAATAACTCATTTTGATTCTCCCCTTCATGGGTGAAACATCTTGTGCATTTTGTTGCACATGGACATTGTTTTCTATATAAACCATTTAATATTAAAGCATATAATTGTCACTCTTTTGTATATAGTACTTGCATTAAGTAATTGATTCATAACTTGTTGCTACTGAATGATCTTTTGAACTTCGAGTTCACATTAATTTATACATGAATCATAATACAACAAATTTAATGCAATTTGATGTGTTTCAAGCAATTTCACGTTATTCCTTTTGAATTGGCTTATATCTCCCCCTATTAGTAGGAAAACTGCTTCATCAAAGTGACAATTAGCAAAACTTGCTATAAAGAAATTCCCTATTAGGGATCCAAGACATCTTATAATATGATTAATGGAAAGTTAAATCAACATAAGTCTCTTATTATTTTCCTTGATATAATCTCCAACTGATAAAAAATCTAGTTCGATAAAGGATGTCCGTGCGAATTTACAATATTTTCGCACTATTGATGATTATGGATAATCAAATAGTTCTTTTCCACATTATGAATGTCATTTAACGTATAACGACATTCGTTTTAATGTGCCTTATATATTCTAGAAGTTTAAGCCGAGAATATTATACTCGGATTAAATCATATTCAGATAGATAAATTTTATATTATTCTGAGTAGACTTCTTCTGAACAAGACATTAACAATAAAATTGTTGTACCAGATATTGTCTGAACATTAGCCTACGCTAAATTCGAATTCGATAAATATTCACTTGTATATTATAATGTACATGCATGTAGCACGATACAGAAGACATAAACTCATCGCCCATATTTAAGTCACGATTTAAACACATCTCGATGTGCATGTTTTATCAAGCCATCTTCAATGATAAAATTCATAATATTTTGCCTTTGATTTTGAAGGCATGATAAATATCTCAAGAATATTCAAGTATATAGGACAATATTTAGGCAAAATAGCCTTTCATATATGACAAAAAAATGTCACAATTATGAGCGCTCATTGTCAATAATTATTTGTCATTTGTAGTGGAGCATCACTTTTGTTCTAATTTTTGGTGAAATTGTCGATACGACCTTTACCTGTTATTTTCACATTTTTCACGTCCATAAATTTATTATTGCGATCATGATCATTATATGCAACATATGCTTCTTAATTTGAAACTGAACTAATTGGACGTAAGCGATATTATATTTATAATATCTCATTATTTTACTCAGCTACCATGAGACAAGAAATCAATCCTTAATATTTATTGGATAGATGTACGCACTCGATATTTGTTGCGGCAATATATCGAGGCGGGCCACGCGACGTTATTTTTATTGTCTAATCAGTCATATTTCCACATGGCCTCAACATAGAGGTAATTAAAATTGCTGAATTATAATTAATACTTGACTGATTAAATTTTGTAGCTTGAGACTCAACCGCTCATTTCGAGCTTTTGGAGCATTACCTTTTTTGGTATTTATATATTTATAACTCATAGGGTGAAAAGATATATAAAGTGAAATACTCACTTTTCAAATCTCTAAAGAGATATTGGCAAATGATTTAAATTTTGTATAACACAACATAGTCTAGCATAGATGTTTTATTCACAAAGTATAGTATCTAATTATCATGACAAGTAATTCTTGTCGCTAATATAATAAGGCAACAAGTTCAACTATGGTTGAATAATATTTTGAAAATAAATTTAATATAAAATAATTTTCCCATTTTTATGTAAAAACATAACATATGATTAAATATATGTTCACAACTTGATTCGTTAATAAACAAAATGTATTATTCATATGAGTTGGTGGGACAACCTCCATGTTGGGTGGCGAGACATAGTCTACTTAATACCATGCCTCCTCGAACGGGATAACCCGTCTCCTTTTCAATCTTTAGCTTTACCGGGGACAAGGCTTACACTACAAAAAAACAGCAAATCGAAACGGAATTTTCCGTCTCTGATTTGCAAAAATTCCGTCTCTAATTGCAATCAAAAACGGAACAGAGACGGAATCAATTCCGTCTCTGAAAACGTCGTCGCTGATTCGATCAGAAACGAAAAATTGATTCCGTTTCTGATTAGAGACGGAATAGAGACGGAAAAATTCCGTTTCTTATTAGAGACGGATTTAGAGACGGAAATTAGAAACGGAACAGAGACGGAACAGAAATGGAATTTTTTCGAAATGGTACATTTGTAATTGCATTCCGTCTCTGATTCCGTTGCTGATTAGCAACGGAATCAGAGACGGAATTAATAAATTTATGAATTTCGTCGCTAATCAGAAACGGAATCAGAGACGGATTTTTCCGTTTCTGATTCCGTCTCTGAATCCGTTTCTGATTAGCGACGGAATCAGAGACGGAATTCTTATTTCCGTCTCTGATCCGTTTGTGATTCATACATATATTTCTGAAAAATTAGAGACGGAATAGCAACGAAATGTTTGACTTCCGTTGCTAATCCGTCTCTAATTTTCTGTTTTGTTTAATTATGACACATAAACATAATCCAATTGGTTCTCCAACCTATAAATTCAAATTACAACCATACGACCTACTCCATCGCCTGCACCCCCTCCAACAACTCCTTGGGGGTGCTAACATCCCACAAAAAAGCCAAATTGCACATTCATACATCGACAATATATATCAACAAATATTCAAAAGAGAAATAAAAAATGTGAAACTCAAAATTTGCAAAAATATTTATATATCCACGGAAAATTGTCATGTATTACAAAAGCTCCAAATTTGGAAGTATACACAAAAATCACCAATCCTATTGTTCAACAACCAAAAAAAAAAGAATACTTACAATCCTATAAATATGCACATAAAGAATTAAGTTTAATAACCAAGAACAAAATCCATCTAATGTTCAACACATCCAATCACCAACATTCCAACATGACTGGTCAGAATAAGAATAGCAAAAAGGACTTCATATAATAACTATAACGCAGCTTTGAAGCATTTCCGATTCTCCATCCGAAGACAACAACCAGTGATTATGCACCTGAAAAAAGTAGGCAAAGGAGAGATTATTGAACTCGATAGTACATTGGAAGCGAATGAGAAAAATGGTGGATTTGAAGAAACATAGAAAGTAATAATAATCATACATAAAAAGTAGGCTTGGAACCTATTTTTTAATTTCTTTATGATTGAGTTTGCTTTGGTCTTTTGTCAATTCTATACATATGTAGGTAGAGAGTACTAGAGCTAATAAGGAACATGAAAGAAAATTAACTCATATTAAACATTAAATACAACACCATAGTCAATACATGAAGTTCCTTAGGTAGACCCAATTTTCATTCAATTCAAAAGAAGACAACAACGACAACAAGTCGTAATAAAACACTGAAACAAAGTAGAAACAACACACACATTGTTGACTTTGCTTTAGTTCTTTGAAAATTAAGATCAAAGCATTAACAACATTCTGGGGATTGTAATAGGTGCAATGAGAATAACATGGAGCTTTTAGCATTAAAACAAGAAGAATTGAACTCCTTCTCCTATGGTTAGATTATTTATCAAGCTTTGTAAGGCATGCATTTCAACATGTATATGATAATGGTGAAGTGCAAGAATGCTAAAAGGTAAAAACTGAAAGTTAAGCACAAACCTTTATCAAAGCAAGATTCACATCCATCAATCTTGAAAGAAAGTCATCATCTCATCCACCAACTACTGCTTTGTGCTCCATTAACCAGCTGAGTTCCTACTCAAAAAAAAAAAAAAAAAACCAGCTGAGGTCCTCTCCTGCACTCAAGAAAAAAAAAACTCATTTGAAGATAGTATACGTACATTGAAATGTGCACCTCTTCCTTGATCTCACTTTGCATTAAAAAAAAAACATAGCAGAACAGAGAGGATCAACAGCCCTCACAAAGCCCTCTATTTTCCCAGCCTCTCTGTCAGGGTTAAATGGGTCATTAAGTTGGTTGGATTATTTATCAAGCTTTGTAAGGCATGCATTTCAACATGTATATGATAATGGTGAAGTGCAAGAATGCTAAAAGGTAAAAACTGAAAGTTAAGCACAAACCTTTATCAAAGCAAGATTCACATCCATCAATCTTGAAAGAAAGTCATCATCTCATCCACCAACACTGGATGCAACAGCAAATGGGTGATAAAATCCATACAAATAGAATAAGAAAGCTTCAAAAAAAATTAGGAGCAGCAAGCACAACTGATTTAGGACTGAAGTTTTGTTGTTGTTGCGACTTTGGGGTGTCACTGTAGCTATTATTTCTCCAAGTTATATCCATAATCCTAGCTAAAATTATCAAAATTGAAGAGAGTTACTCATTGATTCCATTTGAAACAGAAGAGAGAGGATCAACTGCCCTTCATGCCGAATCCAAACAAACATTTCACCAAAGAACACCAAAAGCTCACCAGTTCACAACCATCACTTCGTTCACTAAGCTCTTGAAGGGTACATTATAAAGGTAAACATCAAGTGAAGAAAAAAATTTGATAATCGAGGGGCACTATGAGACTTTCAGAGTTGGCTCCGATGAAGACATAGCCACAACCATCACTTCGTTCACTAAGCTCTTGAATGAGATCAAGAATCATGCAAAGAACTATGATCAAAGTAATACCTAGTATATTCAGAATTAGATTTTCATATTTCATATCATTGCACCTATTATCATTTTTTTGGCATTTCAGAATAGCATAACCAAACATAATAAAATAGTAAGGAAAAAAAACAACAATGCCTAACATGATAAATTTGAACAAAAATACCGAACGAAAATTCTTGATTTCATTAGACTAAAAGGAAGTGGAAACTTGTTCTTTTTATAAATGTTAGTTGAACACCTACATAACACATCAAGAGAGACACCGAACATATAACAAAGACATCAAGATATCACTTATGATAGCAGAATAGTTATACACATCAAGATATCATACAATAGCAAGGGAGACATACTGGTAAAGTTACAACCAAATCAAATTTATTTAAATTATACATTTAAATAGGTAAACCAACATCAAGATATGATAAAATAGCAAGGAACACCTACATAACATGTCACTGCCAATTCACCAAAAACAATGGTTCGAGAGGAAAGAGGAGAACTCACCAATCAAGCACGACGAGGCGCGGAATGAATGAGAGCACAATACCACCGAACGAGAGATCGAAGAGGGGACTGAATGAGAGTACGAAGTGAGAGCCGAGAGGAGCAGAGGCGCGGACTGAAATGGTGCAAGACAACCGAACAGGACCAGAGCAGGGCAGCGCTACCAGGGAGCAATGTAGTGCGAGGACGACTTGTTGGGGGTTGGGGATTTGGGGGCGGTGACTGGAGAGAGACGGCGAGACCAGAGAGAGAGAGTTGAGAGCAACGGAACAGAGACACCAGATTTGTTGGGGGTTGGAGATTTGGGGGCCGGTGACCGGAGAGACGACGCGACCAGAGAGGAGAGACGAGAGTATAGAGGAGAGACGACGAAGACGATGAGATCGAATCGCGTGGTGGGTTCGCTTGGTTAGGGCTTTCAGTGGTTTTCGGTGGTGGGGAGGACGACGAGGGGGGGTTTTGGAGGGGGTAAAGAGAAATCTCGAGATTTGTCACAAATCTCGAGATTTGATGAACGGGTATAACAAAATAAAGTTTTGGTGGGAATGTTTGCGCCATTTTTTAGAGACGAAATTTAATTCCGTCTCTAATTCCGTCTCTAATTCCGTCTCTGATCCGTCTCAAATCCGTCTCTGAATGTTTCCGTCTCAATTCCGTCGCTAACTTTTTAATTTAGAAACAGAACTTATTTCCGTTTCTGATTTAGAAACGGAACTTATTTCCGTTTCTAATTCCTTTTCTGATTTGCTGTTTTTTTGTAGTGTAAATTACTCACTATCAACTCAAACATATAACATTAATTGTATTATAAAATTAAGAATAAAAAATAACTAATCGTTTGTAGTTTTAAGAGAAAAACTATATGTCACACATTGACTTTTGATTTCTGATGTAGAAGATCATACAAGACGCAACTACAGAGCATACTTTCGTAGTCGGTGATGTTACAATGCATAATGTATGAATAAAATACACTTACATAATTAAATATGCATGTAACAAAAAAGAAATTAATCATGACAACATGGAAATAAATTGAACTTATTTAAATTAATAAAAATTACACATTCTTAGCTTTAAATTTTTGAAAAACTTCTTGATCTTCAAGATCTCCTCTCGTAGAGCAACTTCGTGCCGATAACGTGTTGTAAACTTAGTTGTAAGCCAACTAGAACTTAAGTTGGATTTGCTAGAGACTTAAACATAGAAAACATAAACTAAGAACTTCTAGAACAAGTAAAGAAGAGAACTAGAGATGAAAATGTAGAGATTTCATTCATATATTGGTCGGTACCCTTTATATAAGTCATTTGGTGTGATGATAATTGTACTTATACAATGTGTACAAGTTATACACACACCACAAGTCATACAACACATCACAAACGACATAGACAATACATGGAAGAGTTGGTGTACATTGGAGAGGATTACAAGTTACATGAAGCGTGAGAGTCATGCTTAATGTTACAATTCAATGTGAAAACCATGTTTCACAATGTGGGTCACATATATGCACAATTGTCCATCCATTTCATAATATATATATCTCCCTCTCTGTTGCTATTTTTATCTACGTATTTATATATAATATATCTTAGGGTCGACAAAAACTAGCCCGACCCGAAACGAATTCGAGCAATATTTTTATAAAAAACATACGGGTCTTAACAATTTTTTGTGTCCGTTTAAAAATACGGGACCGATCCGTGCAACAATTTTTTTTAAAAAAGCAGATACCTGTTTAGCAATTAATTTGAACTATTGAGATGATCTCGCTTTTTTTGAGACTTTTGTGATGTGTACATTTAATTTTAAAACTTAGACAATAATGATGTAATATTTTGCCTTGCATTCTTTAAAATTTTTGTATCTATGATGTTTATATTGAAAATTAAAAAATTGTGATGTTACTTATTTATTTATTGGTAATTGAATGTTAGGTAACATGTAGTTGAATTTTTTTTAATAAAATAATTGATAAATAAAATATTTAATCATATTTAAAAATAAAAATCGAACAAAACAAAATCGATATGTTTTACAAAAATACTAATTCGAAAAAAAAAATGCCCGTTTTAAAAACGAGAACAAATCTGAAAAGGGGGAAGTCCACTTCTGCCTTGTCCCTGTTTTTTGCCAGCCCTCGTATATCTTACGTTTATATATTAAAATATTTCCTATCCGAATCAAAAACATAATCCTAACGCCCAACTTCTCTTCTCTCCTTAAATCATGCAAACAAAAGCAACGTTCACTATGTATGTCTAGCTGATGATCTTCATTATCTCACCATGACACGCATGTCGAGGCCGATGGACATTTTCTACATTCACATCAACCTCCATACACCATGCTCCACTTTATCGCCGCTTTATTAATTGATCCCCGCATCAATCACGCTAACCCCGTTCCATGTTTGCCACATCATCACCCTGGTTCCTTGCTCCCCCGCCAATTTCACCTCCAGATGCAACACGATTTTCGATCTAGAACGAATCTATACATATGTGTAACGGCCCGAAAATTTGACTTGTACCACGTGTCAAGTCAAGGTCGTATGTGGGACCCACTCGTCGAAATACGTATATTCAAATTAAATTTAAGATGATATGCTAAGTATGCGAGGAATTCGGTGAGCCGAAACACGAACAGGGACGCGCCTCGAGTCGCGTGCCGACGTGAGACCGAAATAATGGCTCTATATGGTTTAAAATGTGCATTGAATATGCCTCGTGTTGCGTGTAGCGCGGGTATTGAGATTTGAAAATGAGGCGGGTTGGTGCCTCGAGATGCGTGATGTTCGGTTGTTGAGTTTGCCTCGAGATGCGTGTTGCACGAATCTCGAGGACATTTTGATTTGAAATCAAAAATGGAAAATGTATATATATATATATATAATATATATTAAATATAGGGGTCCATTGGCAAGTGAGTCATGGTTACTGTATATTTGCGATATGAGAGGTTAGGACTGGAGGCAGGGGTCTCGTCCTAATTATGGTCGTCCGTTGATTTATCCGGGTCCATGTATGTTTCATAGTCATACGGGCTAGGGCTGGGAGGCAGGGGTCTCGTCCTAAAGCCGGGTCTATGGATGCCTCATAGGCGCAAGGGTTAGGGCTGGGAAGCTGGGGTCTCGTCCTAAACCCGAGTCTGCTGGGCTTTTGTTGCGACTTAACGACCTTTTGGTCGGGACTCCTTGTTATTTGGCATCACTCATCGATGGATTGGTTACAGTCTTTTATATTCATGCGTTCTTGATTCATTTCGTTCTATTTGCATGAATTTGACTGCTTTGGATATCGTGAACTGTTGTTTTGGATATTGTGAAATGTTGTGTATATGTCCTACTGGATTTACTTACCCGGGCTCGTCATTTTTATTTTGACTGAGTGCAGAGCTGCAGACAAGTAGCGGAGGAAATGCTTCATGGCTAGGTGAAAATTTTGTATAATTGTATTTACTCTTCTCTGATGATATTTACTGGGTTCCACAATTAGGTTGCCTAACTCCCTGATTTGTTTGTTGAGTTATTGAATATGTTAGTAGCTTCGGCTAAAATTGTAAATCTAAAAAAATATTAATAACTCAACTGTAAAATATTGAATTTGTGAAAAATGATGGATTGGAAGGCTGACTAAGCCTGCGGTGACCTTGCGAGATGGGCTCGGAGGTCCACGTAGGCTTAGGCCGGGCCGGGCCCAATTCGTGAAAAATTGGGGCCGTCACAATATGAATACTCAATTTTACGTAATTTTTCACACCGGATTCAACCGAACACTTCAATAAACCTGAAAATAATAAATGAGGACAATTGAACTAATATTTTGGAAATTTAACAATAAAAAATATATAAATAACCTATAAATAATTACCTAATTAACGACTTATTAACAAGACTGAAATTGAACTAATGAATATGTTATCTATTTGATAATGTCCTCTTTGTGCCCCTAATTTCCAGCAATTAATAAGGAACATTAATTATATGCCTTTAGTACCAAAAAAACCACTTTCATGCATACTATGTTTTCTAATATGGTTAAAATGTTCTTGCATTAATCACCATTAAGGTCTACCTCAACCAAATGAAAAATAATACTGTCCCCCTCTGCAGTACATCAGGCTTCATTAATAGAAATAATTGTGAAAGTCGTAGCAAGATAACATCATGCTTGGTAAACGGTGGCAAAGAAGAAAAAGAAAGTAAAAGCAACAACGGAATGGTTCTGCATAATTCAGGTAGTGTGCCCATCCCTAAATTAATGCCAACTTCATTATATTATGCACAGTAGAAGAAAAAAGAGCCCCTTTTGTCATAGCACGGATAAGAAAATTATATTATACTTTAGCCAATAAATCATGAATGAATGTATGTCAAGTGTATATCAAGCAATCGAGTCTCTATAGTGTAAATCATGAATAAATTATACTATACTTTAGCCGTTATGTGGGTAAAAATAGACCAATCCACTAAATTCACCATAACATCAACCCCTCATTCAACTAATTCAGTATTCAAACCCACTTTTAAAATTCTAATACAATTCTTGGAAGTATATACATTGTTAATTCTGATTTTGGCAGCAGAACATTTTAGTCATCAGATATGCTCCTTCATTGACATAGAACAGCTTATTTGTTCTAGTCCCAAGATTCCATCTTCTCTAGATGTATAAGGGATCAAACATCTAAAGCCATTTTCGGTTTGAAATGACAATACCAACATTAAAGAACAGCTCATTCTTCTTCATCTCAATCATTACAGATCTCTTGAATCTTTTTTCATCCCTGTTCTATTTATATTTATATTTGACTTGTTTATATGCAATAAAGCAGCAAACATGCTCCATACAAAAGAAGTGGCATTGTAATTGAAGCCAACTGGATATCGAAAACCATTCAACACTAATGGCAAAGCAATATAAGCATAAATGAAATAATAGAGAATACTCCTTCTCATGCTTCGAATGAAGTTGCTCCTTTTCAGTCTCCACCTGCAATTGGTGTTGCTTACCCTATTTATTCATCATCTCATAAAACTGATAAAGATGATACTGTTAGTATCAATGATTTTGCTGATTATCACATTAATGTTATTTCTCTCGAAGAAGAAGATGAAACACCTGAATTTATTATGGATTATGCTTTATTAAAGCAACAGTTTTCAATTCATCCATTTAAACCAACATTTTGCAAATTAATATCTTTTCAAAAACAAGCAATTTTTCGTGAAAAATATTTTGACTATGTCAAACAAAAACAACAAAATATTTCTTTCTTTGACTGGCTCTCTCAATGTTGTCCTCAACTCTCTATTCAAATTAATACAATTCGGGAAGGCTCCTCTGGTGAACGCTATACTCAAACTCATCCTCCTTTGGCTCCTCTTAATTAAAATAAAAGATAACATTAAAGCTTCTTCTTTTAAAACTTCTTTTGAAGATGATGGCTTTGCATCTAAAAAAGATATTTCTCATATTATTGAGCAAAATAACTATACTAATCTTTATCTATCTACCCTGGCAACTGTCTCCTCTAAAGTTACAAAACCTTTAGTCTCTTCGGCTGCTATGACAGCTCCAATTGCCCAAAAATCATTTTTTCCTTCCTCCTCTACTAATATACCTTTATCATCATTTGCTCACAAATCCTCAAAATATTCCGATGAATTTATGGATAAATTAACATCTCAATTAGCCCAGCTAACAGTCTCCAATAAAAATTTTGCCTCCACTTCTTCTCAACCAGCTACTCCTGGAAAAGATAAAGCTAAATTCCCTATTATAGGAAATGTTGATCAGTTATCTGAATCTGCTTCTTCTGAATCTACACAAAATGAGTCAATAGCCTCCTCCAGTTCTTTACCACATTCAGATTCTGAATCCTCTTCTGATCACCTCTCCATTCGTCGCGTTATGCATAAGAATTCATTTCAAAATCGTTATCCATTAAGGAAACAATTTTATTCTCGACCCTCTCCAGCTGATCTTATTCTTGAAGAAAAGACCAAGCGTCATAAAAAATATGATGGCAATGCCATCTATGATTCGAATATCGATGGCTTATCAGAATATCAAATTATGAAAATTATATTCCAAATGCAAATATATTCAAAGGCTTGCTATCATCATCATCATCCCGAAGATCAAATAGCATTAGCCATTGCTGCTGGTTTTACAGGCCAATTATATGGCTGGTGGCAGTATGTGTTTATTACAGAAACTCGCACTAACATTGTCTTTTCCTTCAAAAAGGATTATAATAACAATCCTATCCTTGATAATCAAGGGAAACCTCAGCCTAATGGTGTTGATACCTTATTGGCTAATATCATCTGGTATTTTGTTGGTCAACTTGCTTCTCTTAATGAAAAAATAAGTGATCAATTACAAAATTTACGATGTCGTACTTTGAATGATTATCGATGGTATAAAGATACATTTTTTACTAAACTTTATCAATTAACCGAACATGATACAAATTTTTGGAAAGAACGATTCATTGTTGGTCTACCTCCATTCTTTGTTGCTAAAGTAAAAGAATATAGCAAAGATCAAAATGATGGTTCTATGAATTGGGTTGCTTTGTCCTATGGAGATCTTCTCCAATCAGTTCAATCTTGTGGAATTTTCATATGTAATGATATGCGCATAAAGCGTCAATTACAAAAGGAAAAGAATACATTAAAACGTGATCTTGGTAACTTCTGTTATGATTTTGGTCATGATTTAGATATCACTCCTTTGGCTAAACGTCAGCGTTCAAAAGGGCATTCAAAATTTCCAAAAAATCAATATTATTCTAAATCGCGTTATTCTCGAAAATCTAAAATTTTTTCTAAAGTTTCTCCTAAAGCACATCCTCCAGCTGCCAATCGCAAGAAAAATGTATGTTATATATGCGGGAAGCCTGGACATTATGCTAATAAATGTCATTTAAAAACTATAAAAAGAAAGTTCACAATATTCATCAAAGTGACACTGATTCATCTTCAGATGTATGTCACTGCACTAATAATTTACTTAATACATCGTCTTCTGAGATAGAAATAAATGTTTTAATTGCTCATGAAGAACTTATTCTTTCTATTGGTGAACAAATTACTGATCCTTCATTGAAGTATAAATATTTCACTGAATTAGTTTCTCACATTCCTTCATTAGAGTCTCTTCCTGAAGAACCTGAACCATTTGCTAAAAAGCAAAATAAATTTAAACAACAAATAAGCATTGATCCTATGAAATATTCTTTTCATAGTCTTATGGAAGTTGCTGGAAAGAAACCTCATCAAACAACTATTCAATCACTTCAATCTGAAATTAATCAGTTAAAATCAAAAATCAAAACGCTAACAGATAGAGTGACTACCCTTGAAACTTTAAATATTGAATCAGTCTCTGACTTCGACCCTAATAATATTTTTATTGAAGCAATTACTCGCTATACTCATCAAAGATGGTTCACTCCTATTACCATAACTATCAAGGATTTTTCCTATAAATGCAATGCTTTAATTGATTCAGGTGCTGATCTTAATTGCATTCGTGAAGGGTTAATCTCTCTCCGTTACTGTGAACCAACTGACAATCACATTTCGACTGCCAATGGAAAACGTTCTACCATTAAATATAAAATTTCTCTTGCTCATATTTGTCATCAAGGGATTTGTATTCCTACCTCTTTTATTATTATTAAAGATCTCCAACATGACATCTTATTGGGTACACCATTTCTCCAACATATTCATCCATTTTCGGTTTCTTCAAAAGGTATTTCTACCACTCTTAATGATAAAGCAATTTTCTTTTCCTTTCTTCAACCTCCTAAAGAAAAATATTTAAATCAACCAATACATCAAATTGATTTTAAACAAAATCAGATCAATTTTTTAAGAACTGAAATTCATTTTCTCGAAACTGATCAATTTTTACAAACTTCCTCATTTCAAAATAAATTAAAAACTTTTCAATCTACTTTACATCAAAAATGTTGTTCTGAAGTTCCTTCTGCATTTTGGGATCGTAAACATCATATTGTTACGCTTCCTTATATCCCTGAATTTCATGAATCATAGATTCCTACTAAAGTAAATCCTTCTCAAATGAATTCTCGCTTACGAGAACTTTGTCAAAATGAAATCAAAGATTTATGTAAAAAAAAACTAATCACTCCTTCTCAATCCCCCTGGAGTTATATTGCCTTCTATGTTGAAAATGCTCCTGAACTTGAACGAGGTGCTCCTCGACTTGTTATCAATTATAAACCTCTAAATAAAGTTCTTAAAACCATTCGTTATCCTTTGCCAAATAAATATGATTTAATAAAGGCCACTACATCTTCCGTTGTTTTCTCTAAATTTGATTTAAAATCCAAATTTTGGCAAATTCAAGTTCATCCTGCTGATCGCTATAAAACTGCGTTTAACACTCCCTTTGGTCAATATCAATGGAATGTTATGCCTTTTGGCCTAAAAAATGCTCCCTCTGAATTTCGAAAAATCATGAATGATATATTCAATCCTTAACATGAATTTATTTTGGTTTACATTGATGATATTTTGGTGTTTTCTAAATCTATTGATCAACACTGGAAACATCTCTATACCTTTCAAGCACTCATCATGAAAAATGGCCTTGTGCTCTCTCAAAAGAAAATGCATTTATTTCAAACATCTATTACTTTCTTAGGTTTCAAAATTTCAAATCAAACGATTACTCCTGTTAATCGAGTCATCAACTTTGCTGATAAATTTTCAGATCAGTTAACTGACAAAAATCAATTGCAACGATTTCTTGGTTGCCTCAACTACCTCTCCGATTTTTATAACAATGTCGCCGCTGATCGAAAACCTTTACAAGAGTTACTCAAAAAAGATACCAAATTTAGTTGGACTCCTATTCATACTAAAGTTGTTTAGACCATTAAACAAAAGGTTAAAACTCTACTCTGCCTTCATTTGGCAAATTCAAGTTCTTTTAAAATCATTCAAACCGATGCATCCGATACTAGTTATGGAGGTATCCTCCTTCAAAAAACCCCTACGGGTCAAGAACAATTTGTTTGTTATACATCTAAACTTTGGAATCAAGCTCAACGCAATTATGCGACTGTTAAAAAGGAAGTTTTAGCAATTGTCCTTTGTGTTAAAAAATTTCAAGCTGATATATTAAATCAAAAGTTTTTAATTCGTGTTGATTGTAAATCTGCTAAAGAAATTCTTTTAAAGGATGTTAAGAATTTGGTTTCGAAACAGATTTTCGCTCGCTAGCAAGCAATATTAAGTATATTTGATTTTGATATTGATTATATCAAAGGCACTGATAATTCTCTCCCTGATTTTTTATCACGAGAATTACTCACTTCTTCTTCTTCCATAAATTGCCTACAGGTCATGAATAAAGACAAATCTCTTGCGAAGAATCGCTTTGCACCTTTAGCCACTCCAGAAACTCATTCCGTTTATAAATTTACAAATCGTTTTCTCCTCCTTCAACTTGATAGCCATTTGATTGATAAATCCTTGGATGCCCAAATCTATTTAGTCTTGCCTCCTGGTCTTCATTTTATTCCATCTCGACCTCATATAACCATCAAGTTCTATGAAAGTCTCCTCATTTCAACACAATCTGTTCATATTGAACATTTTACAAGACCGAATTCCGATGAAATTGCTTACTCAAAATTCAAAATTCAAAAGGTTTTATCAAGTGTTGAATGGTGCTCTCTGACATCGTCTATGACGCTTTGCCCTTTTGTTTATCAATCCATGACTATTACCAAAGACAAACCTGCTATTTTTGTAAATTATAAAGATTATATTGACGCCTGGCGTAATGTTATGTTTTATCAAGATCCAAAAACAAATCATTCATGGTATGTTACCTTTAAGAAATCAATGAAGTCTCCTTTGCCAACATGGTTTATGACCGACTGGTGAATAAATTTTGGTCCGAACCCTGATTTCCTAGCTCCTGAAGCTCTTAAGAAATATGAAATTGAAAAATTATCTCTTTTTCAATTTCTTCATAAACATTCAATTCCCTGGATCCTCAAATAGCAGTATGCCAACCATCAAATTATCAAGGACAATATGACCTATAATTATCTTTCTCAAGATATCTCTTGCAAATGGTGGGATAAATTTAATTGTTCCTTCATCAACAATTCCAAACCCTCGACACCCATCAAGCTATCTGAATTTCCTGCTCTCTCATCAAGTTATAAAGATGTTATCAACAAACCCAAACCTACTGAGGCCTCCTCATCACTCAATCCAGATATCGCTCAAGTCATTCTTGATCAACTAAAGCAAATGCAGGATACGCAGGATCTTATGCAAAATCGTCTTCAACAAGTTGAATCAAAGTGTTCATCATCTACAAGATCTTATTCTGACGATAATATCCAAAATCTTTCTGATACATAAGAATTATGACTAGTCGTCAAGAATTTACTCAAGCTCTCTCGAATCCAGCCATCCAGCATCCAGCTATTGACTATCTTTATCAAGAAATCTTTTCAAATGGAATTGAAATTTTATGGAATAATTCTATGAATTGCTACGAGCTCTACATTTTCACCGGACAAGTTAGTTTTGCTTGGACATCAGAAGATACTCATCTACTTCTGGCTTTATGGTGCCTATTGGGGTGTCCCATTGTTCGCATTGTTATCAATTATCCTAACATTTTGAGATATCCAGATTACGTGCATCTCCCATTATGGCAACTTCTTCGCACGGATCCAATATTTTACTATTGTCTTTTTTATCATCGTTTCTTCTGGCCCATGCCATAAGATTTTTCAAGCCCATGCTTCCTGGACTTGTCCAGCCTTCTAGCCCATGCCTTCTGTCTTTTCAAGCCCATGCTTCCAGGCAATTATTGTCTGCCTAATGCTATCTTATCTTCAAATATTGCGATCTTACTTTTACTTTACATAAAGCAATGCTTTTCCTTTTTCAGTATGCTTTTACTATTTGCTTTTGTAAGTGGGTAAACATCAGTATTTCCTTTTAGTCACTTCAGTCTGTATTTATTTGACTTTATGTCTGCTTTCTCCATCGGTAGTGCGTTGCTTTATCTAAAGCTGTTCCACTTGTTTTGCGTTGTTTTATCTAAAGCTGTACCACTTGTTTTGTCCTGTAGGACTACCCTTCCATCGATAGTGCGTCTATAAATAAGTACTTCGGTTTCATTGTAATTCATCGAGTTTTGAATTGAGTCTTAGCAAGTTCTAAGTAATTTGTTCTTGTTTAATGTTCTTATGTACTTGTGTTCTTCTCTTGAAATAGCAAACTGGATCGTCCAGCAGCCACGTTGCGCAGCTGATCGTCGTCGCTGCTCCTTGCGCATTGTTGCGCTATTCTTCTTTGCGTCGTCGCTCTCCGCACCGATCGTCGCCGCTACCGATCCGCGACCTCCCTGCGTGCGCCGCTGCTGCTGCATCTCCTCGTCGGTCCACCACGCAAGCGTCACCCACCACCGCGCAGTCGCGTCACTGTGCCGCCGTGAGCCGGAGCTCCGTCGCGCGTCGATCTGGCGTCACCGTCCTCTCTCCTCCGATCTCTTCCTCACCTCACGATCTATTTTTCTCTCTTTTTCACTCTCGGTTCTTCTCTTTCTTTCTCTCTCTCTCTTACTTTTCTTTTCTTTTCTCTCTTCTTATATATATTAATATATATATATATATATACATATATATATACATATATGTATATATATTTACACATTTCCTTTTTGATTTCAAAATCAAAGTGTCCTCGAGATTCGTGCAACACGAATCTCGAGGCAACTCAATAATTTCACCTCTTTGTCCACAGCCTCTATGCTTGACCAAAATTGTCTCGAGTCTCATAAATTTGTGTATTTCGAGACACATTTCCTTTAAAAAAATTCGAGCAGCGCGCATCTTGAGGCACCAACCCGCTTCATTTCCAAAATTTCGATACTCGCGCTACACACATCACGAGGCGTATCAAATGTACACATTAAAACTAAATAAAGTGATTATCTCGGTCTCACATTGGCACGCGACTCGAGACGCGTCCCCGTTCATGTTTCGGCTCACTGAATTCTCCGCGTATACGTTTCTCAACAATTAGCATCTCCACTCGAGATTTGGACATACGTATTCCTACAAGTGGGTCCCACATACGACTCTAAAATGACACGTGGCACGAGTCGAATTTTCGGGCCGTTACAGTCTTCCCAAATCCCATACCATAGAATAGCTGAGGGTAACTTGTCTTTATTGTCGACTCGAGCTCCCAAGTGAGTCCCTTCGTCCTATGATGCTGCCAACGAAACTAAGACCTTCGCGAGTTCCCTGTTCTGAAGAATCTGTACCCGAAGGTCGACAATCTCTATCGATCTCTCCTCATAGGTCACGTCAGACTGTATCTTCACCATTCCCAACTCAATCGTCGATCTCGGCCCTGACCTAGCGAGTCTCAACATTGAAATGTGAAATGTCGGATGAACCCCAGCAAACTTTTCTGGCAAGTCCAATTTGTAAACCACACTGCCAACTCGTGCTACGACTCTAAACGGTCTTATGTATCTCTGCACCAATTTGAAAAATCTAGACTGTGTGCCATGTCCTTGAACCTCTGATACATCACATCAACTCTTCGACACTCCAACACACGCGAAATGGATATTGTGGGTACTCTCATTTGTTTGTAAATATGTTTCTCTGCTGCATTTGGAACCTCTGAGAACTCATAGCTGTTGCCGCCTCGAGTAAACAAAACGTGTATGTCATCTGGCGAACTACTGTCTAACTGTCCGGTCCCTCTCATGAGTCGCGTGCCAACGCGAGACCGAGATAATCGTTTTATGTGGTTTTAATGTGTACATTTGATACGCCTCGTGATGCGTGTAGCGCGAGTATCGAAATTTTGGAAATGAGGCGGGTTAGTGCCTCGAGATGCGCGCTGCTCGAATATTTTTAAGGAAATGTGTCTCAAAATACGCAAATTTGTGAGACTCGAGACAATTTTGGTCAAGCATAGAGGCGGTGGACAAAGAGGTGAGATTATTGAGTTGCCTCGAGATTCGTGGTGCACGAATCTCGAGGACACTTTGATTTTGAAATAAAAAAGGAAATGTGTATATATATGTATATATATATATATATGTATATATTAATATATATATTTATATATATATAAGAAGAAAGAGAAAAGAAAAGTAAGAGATAGAGAGAGAAGAACCAGATAGTGAAAGAAGAGAGAAAAAAAGATTGTGAGGTGAGGAAGAGATCGGAGGAGAGAGGACGACGACGCCAGATCGGGGGAGATCGAGGGAGATCGACGCGCGACGGAGCTCCGGCTCATGGCGGCACGGACTGCCGCGACGGCCGCGCAGTGACGTGACTGTGCGGTGGTGGGTGACGCTCGCGTGGTGGACCGACGAGGAGGTGCAGCACCAGCGGCGCGCAGGGAGGTCGCGGATCGACAACGACGGCGATCTTCGCGAGAGCGGACGGCACAATGCCGGCATGGCGGCAGCGGCCGCACGCGCGAGCAACGACGACGATCGGCTGCATGGCGTGCTCGCTGGTGCTTGGGGAGATGACGGCGCGACTCAGCGATGCGGTGGCGGCGTGGCGAGGAGGCACGACCAGCAGCAGCAGGGGTGGCACTGCAATGCGCGATACAACGCAGCGATGAGCTCGGCGGCGGCGGCGGACACGCGATCAAGGCTGCGTGGTGGAGGGAGACGGCAGGCGGCATGGGCGATGGAGTCTGGCGCGCGCCGGAGAGTGGCAGCGGTGGCGCGACGGTGGTGCCGACAGCGGCGCAGTGACGACGCCGGCGTCGGCGCGACAGCGACGTCGGCTTGGTGAACAACGCGATGGCGTTGTCGGACTGATCGGAGGTGCGAATCGACATACGTTGACGACGCGATGGAGGTGAAGTGTATTTCACCTAATTTTAATTGTGATTTGCATGATTTAGTAACTAAAATGGTACAAATGGACACTAGGGACTTAGGATACTATAGTCAGGTGTCGGGTGCGCATATCGAGATGCGAACGAGTGCATTTTTGAGGTACGTAATATTCAATCTAAAAGTCACTGAGGGTTTACTTTTCTATCATTGATTTCCTATTCGTGGTTATTGGATGTTATTCCCCCTATTCCTTGTTATTGTATGTTTTTCCGTCACACTTTTAGGTTGGGGGTTGAGACACTTGATATTCATCGTGTAGTTATAGCACACTAGACTGCAGACAACTTTGGCCAAACTATCTTGAGCTGCCTCTCTCAGCTCCTGCTTGTTTCTTGCAAAGCGATAAGCCGCTGGGTTCGACCCCATCGACTTTGATTTGACTACCTCATGTGGAATAGCCGGTTGTTGTCCCGTCGCCACTTCAAATGGACTCAGCTCCGCAACTGAGCTTTAATGAAGATTGTAATAGAATTAAGCTGTATCAAGTAAATCCACCCAATTGGACTAACTTGCATTGACATATTGTCTGAGGTAGTCCTCTAGCAATGCATTGTTTCTCTCCGTCTCCCCATCCGTTTGAGGATGGTTTGCTATGAAAAACTTCAACTCCGAACCCAACAGATTGAATAGGGCAACCCAAAACCTTCTAGTGAACCGAACGTCTCGATCACTGATAATGTCCTTCGGTATCCCCCAATATTTCGTCACATGCTTCAGGAACAAATCCGCGGTCAAGTCAGCATCACAATTCTTTGGAGCAGCTATCAACGTAGCATACTTCGAGAATCGATCTACCACCACCAACATGCTGGTCATTCCTTGCACTTTAGGAAGACCAGTGATGAAATTCATAGATATACTCTAAAAGGGCCTATCTAGTGCAGGCAAAGGCTTCAGCAACCCTGGTGCCTTCTTTCTCTCTGTCTTGTCTTGTTGGCACACAAGACAAGTCCGCACATACTGATCCACGTCCTCCTCCATCTTAGGCCAGAAGAATGAACGTGATAAAAGGGCATAAGTGCGCTCCATGTCCGGATGCCCAACCCACCGAGCATCGTGTGTCTCTCTCAGAAGTTGTCGCCTTAGTCCACCAGTATTAAGAACATATGGACGTCCTCCTTTGGTATAGAGGACTCCATTTTCGCACCAAAACCTCCGAGTGACTCCCTCCGCTACTAGCTTCAACATCTTAGTACAAACAAGGTCTTTTCTTATCCCCTCCTTGATGCGAGGTAGGAACTCACTTTCCAACCTTACCACTACTGACATCATCTCAGCCACCACCTTGCGACTGAGAGCATTTGAGTCTGAGTTGAGCCTTTAAGGCTTGTGTTCGAACTGAACATCGAACTCTGCTAAGAAATCAAGCCACATAGCCTGCTTCTGATTGATATTCTTCTGACTCATGAAGTACGTGATAGCAACATTGTATGTCTGCACCACAAACCTCGTTCCCAACAGGTAATGCCTTCAAATATAGAGAGCATGAATCACAGCCAACATCTCTTTCTCCTGAGCCGGGTACCTCTGCTCCGCTTCTTTCAGCTTCTTACTTTTGAAAGCAATGGGATGTCCCTCCTGGATAAGTACCGCCCCCAATGCTCGATTTGATGCGTCCGTGTGCACTTCGAAAGGTAGGTCAAAATTGGGTAATCCTAATATTGGTTTAGAGGCAATGACTTGCCTCAGTTCTGCCATGGCTTGGTTGCATCGATCCGTCCATGCCCAAGCCCGATCCTTTTTCCGTAGATCTGTCAATGGTGCCACTCTCCTTGAGTAGCCTTCCACGAACCGCCGATAATAGTTTGCTAAACCTAGCAATGACCGCAACTCCTGGACTTTCGTGGGGTTTGGCCACTCCAGGATCGCCCGCACCTTCTACGGGTCCATCTGTAATTTACCCTGGCCTACAACATGACCAAGGAAAGTGATCGTTTGCGCAGCAAACTCACATTTTTCACTATTTACATATAAATAGTTAGCTCTCAATGTAGTCAAAACCATCCGTAAGTGATCCACATGATCTTGAAGGTTTTGACTGTAAATTACAATGTCATCAAGATAAACGACAACAAATCGATCGATGAACTCTCTTAGTACATCGTTCATCAAATGTAGTATGGGCATTTGTCAAGCCAAATGGTATGACTAAGTATTCAAATAATCCATACCTAGTCACCATGGTCGTCTTAGGGACATCTGCAGTTGCAATTCGAACTTGGTAGTATCCAACCTTATGTCTAACTTTGTGAAGTAAGCTGCACAGAAGAACCGATCAAACAAGTCTACCACCAACGGGATAGGGTACTTGTTCTTCATTGCAGCTTGTTCAGTGCCCTATAGTCCACGCACATTAGAAGAGATCCATCGTGCTTCCTCTGGAACAAGACTGGTGCTCCATAGGGTGCATTGGATGGTTGAATGAATCCAACATCTAATAACTCATGCAACTGTTTCCTCAGCTCCTCCAACTCATTTGGAGCCATTTTGTAAAGGGCTTGTGCTGGGGCTTTGAGCCAGAGATCAGCTCAATCTCGTGGTCAATTACCCTTTGTGGGGGTAATTGTTTCGGCAACTCCGCCAGCATTACATCATTGAAGTCCTCCAGTACCTCAGTAACTGCATCAGGGACTTTTGCTGTCTTGCATGCCTTAGTCTCCTCTAGGGCCGCTAGGTATGTTGGTTCACCCTTCTTGAGTCCATCTTTCATTTGAATGGTTGAAAGATGTGACAACTTTGCACTCTCTTTCCCTGAAATTATGTTAGCCGCAGGAACAAAGCAAGGATGTGACTTGTTCATCACAAACAATCCCCTCAAGAATGGCATCAAGGCAATACTCCCCAATAGTAGAAATTCATTCCCTAGGATGACATCAAAATCATCCAAGAGAACTGCCATGAGGTTGATCTTCCCCTCCCAAGACCCAACCTTAAGATTTACATTAGATGTCATACTTTGAATTCACTTTGCTTCGGAATTCACAGCTTTCATTCGACCGTAATTCTCAACAAGATCCAGTCCCAGCTTTTCCACCATGTGGTCTGCCACAAATGAATGTGTTGCTCCCGAATCCACCATTGCGAAGACTCGTTTCTGGTTCACCTCCACATCCACATACATCAGCCCCTCCGAAGGGCTTGTCTTGGCTTATTGAATGACATTCAACAACTGTAGTGGGTTCATCCGAGGCTGGCCATCATCTTCTGCGATCAAGGCTGAGATCTTCTATTTCTTTGGGCAGTCTCGTGCCCTGTGACGGCCATTGCAAATGAAACAACCCTTATGTGAGGAACTTGATGAGGGCTTTGCATCTACTTTCGGGACTGGCTTCGAGCTCGCTTGCTTAAGAGGGAGGGGATTCTTCTCGCCCTTCTTATAGTGATTCTTGAACGGTTTCTTCTCCTTGTTTTTCCATTCGCTCGTGGAAGAACTAGTCTTGAAGTCCACAAGACTATCAGCGGCAGCAATCTCCCCAGGCAAGTCCTTCACCCCTTGCCTCCTTAGCTCGGATCGAGCCTTTGATTGCAATCCAGTAGTAAAGTTAAATAGTTTGTCCTCCTCTGACATGTTTTTGATGTCCAGCAAGAGAGAGGAAAACTCCTTAACGTAATCTCGAACCGATCCCGTCTGTTTGAGCTTACGCAAGGCTTCCCGCACTTGCTAAGCAGCATTAGTAGGAAGGAATTGATCCTTCAACTCTTTCTTTAACACCTCCCAGTCCACGATCTTGGGTCTGCCCGCAGCCGCATTATTGTCTACTATGGTCCTCCACCATAGTTTAGTGCCACCTTCTAGGTACATGGAGGTCAAGATGACATTTTGGTTCTCCTCCGTCCGGACAATAGCAAAGTATTGCTTCATGTCCCAAAGAAAGTTCTCAACCTCCTTTGCGCTCTGCTTGCTCGAGAATTTCTTTGGTTCCGGCACCTTGGTTCTAGGCTTTACCGCACCTGCAACCTCCGAAGATCCACCCACGGCTCGCTTCAGTAAGCTCACCTCCATAGCCATCGTCGCAGCTGTTTCGTTGGTAAGTTATCCCACAGAACGTACATCCGCTACAAGCTCATCGAATTTGGATTCCCACGCAGCTATCATGGCCTCCCGTGACTTTCCTCTAGTCACCAGGGAAGCCACCAACATCTCCAATCCTTCAATGCGTTGGGCTGACATTGAAGATTCCGCTGACTGTGCCGGGATAGTCATTGTTCCCATAATTTGTTCCAAGTGAGCCACCCTCTCACTTAGATCACTTGCTGCTCTGGTCAACATCATCTCCGAAACGGGGCTCTGATACCAATTGTCACGGGGCCGTTAAGTGAGGGGTTTACCCTAAGAGAATTGTTCTTGCCTAACCCAACTCGTGGTGCCTAAGTGCCACCTTAGTTCAGCACTACCAATATTCAATTCGAATGAATAACAAGCAATGGCACCAAGGAAATGTTTTACTAAGCTCTCATTGGGTATACAACTCTGGTACTCTATGCTTCCCCAAGCCTAGAGCTCTTGGTTTTATAGATCAGCCAACAAGTAGTTACATAACCGTCTAGGACATCTGTCCTGATTACATTGATTCGTAGACTAAGACAGTTACCCAACTGCCTTGTTCCCTTGCTGCCACCTGGTTCCATAACCGCCTCAACTACTTGGTCAATTAGCACATGCTCCATGTATTCGGGACATTCTTGGATGTGCCTTAGTCATACCAGTGGCCATGACCAAGGTAGTTACCCAACCGCTTGTAACCACCTTGAGTTGGTCCATCCACGCCTCAAAGGACGTGGCCCATGTTTCTCTAAGGGACAGAGACTGCTCGGTGGTGCCTGGCTGCGCCCAGGCACTTCGGGTGCTAGCCGGGGCTCGTCAAGTCCCACCGACTCGGGGTGGCCGGACCATGGGTCCGAGGGTCTTGCCTTGGCATGGTGCCCGAGGCATGCTCGAGGTCTTCCTTGCTACTGTGCCCATGCCGCACCTAAGAGAGACCACCTCTCCTTATAGTAGATGTTAAGCCGTTTTTCCAAATCCAATAGGAAACATCAAGAAATGAGACCAAACGTACTTTTCCTTGGTCAACGCCCAAGTCAAGATTTGTCAACTTTTACCAAGGTATGCCTTGCCCGTGCCAAGGCGCGGCCTTGCTCGTGCCAAGGCATGACCTTGCTTGTGCTAAAAGAATCTGTCAAGGTATCGCCTTGCTCGTGCCAAGGAACTTGCCAAGGCGCGGCCTTGCTCGTGCCTAGGCGCGGCCTTGCTCGTGCCCAAGGAATCTGCCTTGCTCGTGCCCAAGGAACTTGCCAAGGCTTGCCCGTGCATGTGCCAAGGAACCTGCCAAGGTTTGCCCGTGCCTGCACTAAGAAACCTGCTAAGGTTTACCCATGACTGCGCCATGGCACGTGCCAAGGCGCAACCTCGTCTGCGCCCAGGCACCGCGCCTTAGGGTGCCCCATTGCGCGACCTCCTTCACGCATGTGCGTTGTTCCGCATGCTATCTCGCGACCAAACCTCATGGAACCATCCGAGCCCTCCGGAACTCAGTCAATTACTATGTTTCTTGCTGCCCAGCCCGCCCTACTCGGGTCACGCTATTGAGGGGCTGACAGTATCCTTAAGCATCTTCATCGTCACACTTGCGGTTAACATTTGCATACAGATTGGTACAGGAGTGATCTTCTCATTCATTGTTGAGCACATCATGATCTTATGTTTCATGTTCTTGTTGTTGGTTGTCTGTTGGTATAGTACTTTCGAATTTGACAATGAAAAGATCACTCTTATTCTAAATAATGTGGGTCACTTTCATCATACCATACGGCAAGGGGGTGAACCAAGTTTTATTTATTGAGTAAAGTGTTGGCACATATCTACTTGTATCGACAACCCTCAGTTAATAATTCTCAGGAGAAAAGCAACATTCGGTTTAGCCATTGGATCAATTTGCCTAATGTGTGCATTGGTTCTACTACAAGCTACCTACCGATCAATAGTCGTCCAAACTTCAGAGTTCTGCGAAGGGGTTTCAGATTATGGATGGTCGATGTGGGTGATAGTTATTATTCAAATCGTCAGTATTATAATTGGTGCTTTAATCATTGCCTTTCGGTGGCTCCCAATGGTCCAGCATATGGACATAGATTCTAGTGACTTGAAACATTTTATAGCAGGCGACCTACTCGAATGGATGATTTGGTTTTCACTCATGAAGAGGAGATCAATGAGGACGTCAATTATGGAATTGTCTAAGTTTACGATTAAGTTGGCGATGGTGGTGGTGTTCTTCATCTTCATTTTTGCCCCCATATATGTCATTTCCTTCATTGTGTCATTAAGAATAACTGATTTAGATTTTAGATGCTGTAATGACAGAGCTACAGAGCTTTTGATCTTGCCCTCCTTTCCATGGATAGCAAATGAATTTTGGGGTGCAACGACAAATAAATTGCATAAAAGGGAGATCATGCTTTGTGTGGACAACATGACTAAGTGGATGAATGTTAAAAGAGAGCTCCCTCCGCGTCATCATATGGTCGAAATGCTATCAAAAGTTCATGGCTCTATGGCGCCAGTACCGCCACTCTTGAACAGGTTTGTAAAGAGTGGTGAGAGGCTTGTTAATACATCAACTTACAAAGTGACGTGCCTCTCAATGGTTGTGCTTGCAAAAGTTGTAGCTCCTTTTTTTCTATCATCATCTGTTCTTGCCAAATCTATGACAGATGCTCTGCACGAAGCTTTCGAGGTTTTTTACTATGTTGACGAGAATGTGAATTCGCAAAGCATCGATATGAGAAAACGGATATTGGCGAAACTTCTTTTGGGAAGGTGGGGAGATTGATATGAGCAAGATGGTTTTGTCGAAAATGGTCAAGACGGCGATGATCATCCTGTGAAACGCGTGATCTCAAATGTCGATCATGCATGTCGAATACTTCCTGTTAAGCGTTAATCATACTATTGCTGATGAATTGAGAATATTAATGAACTTCATTAACGAACAAGAGTATGCAACCATCAGAGAGTTGTGTGACTCTGTTGAGCAACTATTTTCTGAAATGTTGCATCATTTCTTGTTCAACTGCCTATTTGTGTGTACAAAGAAGTTCATGATGGTTCAAACAATGATTACGAAGAACGTGCCAGACGCATCACAAAGCTTTTACGTGAATTGGATTCATCGCTAGAGGATAAAGTGCAGTGGAAATTTCATGACTATTGGGATTCCTCTTGCTCCCGCATAATCTTCGATCCCCCCAACCAAAGCCATGCTGCAGCACATTCTCAAAATGATATATGTATGCCATGGAATTAGTCCAATCTATAAACAAATTAGTATCTTATGGAGCTAGAACAAAGTACATGTGAAACTTGTATTGTATGTCTTAACTGTTGTTGTCGGTTTTTTATTTTTTATTTATTTATTTTTACTTGTGTGATTACCTTCTCTTCTTTCTTTCATTTTTTCCCCCTGGAGGGGATTATGCAAGACTTCATGTTCTGTTCCACTATATTTTTTTCAAGTAAATTAGAAATTCCATTTATCATTACCGGCTCGATACAAGATCAAACATGAAATCTATTACCCTAATAAAAGTAAATTAACTCGCTAATTCTATTTGTTCAAAAGAACTGTCATTTAATTGTAAAATTGAAACAATATGAAAATCATGAACTACTCTCTACAAACATCTAAAACACATGACAATACATGAATACCACTAGAACCACATAGTGAAAAACAAAACTTCTGACAAGGAAAAGAAACCCTAAACCCAAATAAAGGAAGACAATGCAACACTTTCAACAAAGGAAGACAAACTAACTATCAAATAGAAAAGCTAAAGAAAAAGACCAAACTAGCAAGCGTATAAATCCACAAACGATCACTGACAGAGACGTACCACACCAAGAATGTAACCAATCTTCTCATATCTAAACAAATATATGGTTGATTGAATGAATAGACTGGAAAAAAAGATATTCGTAACCACCGCCGATCTAAAGAGAAGATCGATGGTGGTTTAAGAGCAAGAATCACAAAAGAGAATTAAAGGAAAACAATCAAGGTTTAGTAGCGGCGGCTCTCCTCAATCTCTTTTCGCCTCCTCATTTCTATAGGTCCTTCGTATATTATAAATTAAGGAAAATAATAGGATTCACCCTTTTTGAGCACCTAAGATGGACATCCGATAATAATGTCCATCCATTCGTACATTGATGTACACATATCTAGATGCGCAAATAGATGAACACCATCAGCATCACTGGGTGTCCCAAAACAAGACACCATAAATTAAATGCACCTCGAATCAAATATTTTGTAACACATTTCGCGTTAAATGATAGGACTGATCCGTAAAAGTGATCCAACTTTCTGTCAATAGTCTTGTGGAATTCTAAACTGTATTGAAGTTTGTTTCTAAAATCCTATGGTTTGGTATGTGATTAGTGTAGTTTTTTGTTTGTTTATGTGTATTAATTGACAAGTGAAATGCGACTAAATTTGGTCCTACCACAAAATTTTGAGAAAACTCTGCAACTAAGGGAAACTAAAGAGAGGGCTTGAGCAGCCACAACAATATAAGCACATATTTTCCAGCTTCTTCACATCGCACTCATACGTGTAACTGCGAAGATGTAAAAAAAGAAGAATCGATAAATGGCAATTAGGCATTGACAACTTAAAAATGCCAAGGGTACCGCGGGCCACAGATTCAATAATACCGGGGCAAAAAGAATCATTTTCGACGACTCTGAATCTCTTTATCGAGAAGCTGAGACGCCAAGCTACGATGGTTAGTCGGTTTATTGTCACTCAGTATGCTGTACAGTGAGTGCAGTTCTTCTGGGCTTGCCTTCTTGAGCAAGCTCTTGAAGACTATTCCAATATTAAAGGCCTCCATGCCGGCGCTGGCAGTTTTTCTATTATCCAGATCCTTTATTTTGGCGATTGCATCGCTAGCTGAGGAATTGCTCGGTGCCCTCAAATTCCAGTACTCAATGCAGACTCTATTGTGGTCAAGAGCCTCAATAGCCTGATAGGAAAAAAAAAAAGAAAAAAAAAGACTTCAGTGATTCAATACTCACTGCTTTGACAAAAGACGGAATTCTTGTACTCATATTATGATCGTGAAGGCGGCATATGAATACTCAGTTTCATTCTTATGCTGTCTTTCGGAGACCAAGTCACAGTGATATAATTAAAATCAGATGGATTGGTTCAAGCATTGAATTTCAATTCAATGGCAAGTAGTTTAAAACTTTTTAAGAGATTTTTCATAGGGATTAGGAATGAGAATTGCAATTCCAATAACATATAACAATAACTACTACCATGAACAATTGAGTATTGCTAACTAAATAGTGTTTAACTGACATGAGCGTAATCTACTTAGTATGTAGTTTGAGAACCCAAAAAAAAAGCCTATCCGAATTTCTACAAGGAAAGAAGGTCCTAGGTTCATTCATAGGGAAGAACACAATGCATTCATCATGTAATATGCTATTGATGTTGCAAATTTTCAGGCAAGACTAAATAGAATTTCTTCAAAAATTTACCAGTACGATTTCTGGCGAAGTGAAACCAAACATTTCAAGCCCATCAACACTCCCAGGAGGTTGCAGAGGAAGCTTTGCTTGGCCCAATGAAAATTGTTTTCTTATTTCTTGATTGACTCTCTCTCGCACCAACTCCCAGCATTTCGAAGCTGACGTATGTATGAATACCTCATTTGGATGCTCTTCAACTGAAACCTGAAATAAAGCAAATAAAATTTAACAGAGGTGCCCTAAGGAATCTGTTTTTGGATTATTTCACTCAAAATCACACGAACAAAATGAGACAATCAATTTTTACTCCCATCTATGATGAAAAATAGAAAATTAGAGTGCGCATATGAAAATAAACATAAAGTCAAATTTAAAGTAATGAAATTGGTGCAATTGAGAAGTCCGATTCTATACAACTGAACCGATAACTTATGGGCTAAGATTTCTGGAAACTAACCCTGCTTCAATGAACACCAGCCCAATCAAGTCAAATTACAAGTTCAATAAATGAGCTAAATGATAGTAGAAAATCACAGGCATAATTAACTCTGAAATATGCAAATACAGTAAAAGAGAAGTTACAAAAATATGTAGGAAGATCAACACCTGATACATGTGCATCCGCGTAAAATATAGAGTCCTCATAAAATATATAGAGTTTCCCTTCGAATCCCCAAGAGTCCTCAAGTGACAAAAATATTACGAATCCACAAATTTGAACCACAGCATAGAATTAGCATGTTTAGAAAGAACAAGTTAAATTACCATAAATAGTGGCCCGAGTGATCCTGAATCTAGAATTTGTGACACGTACGAACACATCTTTGTTGGGTCAATTACACTTAAATATGCGACTCTGCTCCTAAATCCTGTAATGGAAGTGAAGAAAAATGAAATTAACAAAATAATACTGGGCAAACGCTGTGACTTGAATAAAATGTTCACAGAGACAAGTCATGAAAATAACCAAATAACTTACTGCAACATACCATGGGGGTAGATGGCCTGGCTGCTTGACCACAACTTTCCTGAACGAATAACCCCTAATTCCACAGGCTCAACGTGGCAATTTATCCTTCGCACAACCTTCGCAATTCGAGGACCCTTTTGATGACAATGCTTTTCTAAATTACTCAAGACACCTGATGTGCTTCCTATGCAACCTTTTGATGGCCTTCGCAAACCAGTTAAATTTAATTTGGAAGAAATGGCTACAATTTGATCTCTGCTCAACTTCTTTGGATCAAAGCTCCGAATCTGGGGAATACTCTCTACATTTGCATTATTAGAGACACCTGCCTCTCTCATTGCAAAATCTGTGGTAGTTTTGTCAAGGATACTAGTAGAACACCCTTCCATCTTAGAAATGTTCCTAGAGTCGGATGGTATTGTGACGGTATCAGTTGAAACCGTAAAGTTGCACTCCCTCAATTTGGTATCAATCACATGTTTTCCAACTTCCAAAATCTCTGAATTTGATAAATTATTTTCCAGCTCCATATTAGCAATCAAATCCACATCCCCTTCATTCATTACTGTTGCATTTGTATCCGGAGTATCCAGCATTTTATCCTTTTGTTGATTGCAGGGACTCACAGTCTTGTCACAATTTACTAGCCTGGCAAAAACTTCTGGACTTTGTGAAAATGAATCTTCAGTTGTTCTTATTGGAGACCATTCAAGTTGATCTTCGTTCTCTTCGTCATTAATAACCTTTATATTACCGTCCACTGATAATGAAGTCGTGGTATAAGTGGGAAAGCTATATGATGGATTGTCCATGTATACAGCAGTAGAGCAGTCAAGAGAGTTCACTTTGCAAGAAGCATCTTGTGATATCTTCAAACGCTGGGCATCCTCTTTGCAAGTCCTAGAAGATGTAGGACCCACTGATAGGGCACGCTCAGCTAGCATCCTTTCTACCCTCACCAAAGAGGAATGATTTAAATTTTCTTTTCTACAAGGAGATTTATTTCTCACATGCAAGTCATTCACTTTTTCAGGAGCCAAAAGAGTGTCAGGAGACTTCTGTTCTGAATGGGCCAGAGTCTTTATAGAGCAACGACTCAAAGTGACCACATTTCTGGTTGCGGATTCTTTTGCTACATGTTCACTTAGCTTGGCATTTGATGCTTCAATTTTCTGAGAAGATTTAGAAATGGGATCACCAGAATTGCAGGCTTGAGACAATGTGCCCAATATACCACGTTCAGTTTGCTTTGCTAGAATAGAATGTGGCGGTTTACTAATAAGATGATTGAATGAAGTCACACGAACAAGAGGTGTCTTGGGTTCTTTACATAGAGGAATGTCAGCAATGCTTGTAGAAGATCCTGCATCCAGTGAATCACATTCTCCTCTTTTTCCAGCTTCAGAAGAATGGGAATCATTTTTGTTGGGATATGGAATTTGTAAGCTGGCTACAGAGAGATACTTGCTTAGAGTTAATCCAAGATCTAGATTCACCCATCTGCATACTGCACTTAGTTTGCCCTCCAAAGCTTCGATGAATATATTCAATTCGTAGATCTCATAGCGAAAGAGGAATTTTTTGCCAGAACATGCACCTGAGCAAAGCTGTTCTCGGTGTAACAAGCAAGCAAATCTTTCAGGCGCACACTGACAGCTCACTGCAGAGAGGTGCAAATCATAAAGACATAAAAAACATTCCTTCTCGCTGGTTGCATCGAAACTGATGTCCATCTTAACTGAATTTGAGGAATCCACATGTTCTCTCCTACTGTGCTCCAGCTCAGCACGTGCCTGTTAAAAGGAGTGCTAGATAAGCAACTATAAAACAGAAAAAATAAAAAAATAAAAAATCCTTGCAAGCTTGAAAATACGATACTAAAAGTAAAATAAGTCTTTACTCACTTTAAGTGCCTTTGCTAATATTCCATCTTTTCCACAAAAGTCTTTCCATCTTAAATTATCAGAGTTGTTCTTTCTCAATAAGACAAGTTCCCAGTGTGCCTTCACTGCTTCTCTAGCAGCCCCCAGCAGCAGCTTATCATGTGAAATGGATGTCTTACGCCCCTGTTCGCAGTAAAGCTCTACCGCATTCTGCCCATGAGGCAACCAATCTACAGGAGCTACATTTACAGCCTCTGCACAATTGAAGCCACAGTTGAATCCAGAATGATAGGCCCGAGGGAAGGTAAGGACAAACTCCCTCGGATTCTGAACACAACGATAAACCGGTACGCCTTCAGATATTAATACGGAAGGTGAAAGCTGTGTTACCTGTAACAAAACTTGGTTATGATACTGCGAAAGTAATACAAAATATAATGTAACAAAGTGGCGGCAAAGCTCCCAGCCTGAGTTAACAAAGAATTCAACAGTTAACTATGACTATTCTGTCCATGTCAATCTCTCATCGACTCACCGAAGTTTAAATGTAATTATGAGCAACTGATCGGAACCAAATGATCACAATGTCACTTGCGCATGGGTTTGGTTTGGCATGGGAACAAGAACGCAGGCGTAATTCACATATAGCCCCAAAGCAAGGATAGCTTAAGATTACTCAAAACAACATGAAACTCAACCTAACAAAAGTTTTCTTTTCCCAATTACATGGGGTTTTTTTTATGGCAATTAAATGGGGTTGGCTAAATGAATTTGTTTTTCTTTTTTTGGTTCTACTCTATACTGCGTCATCATGTGCATTAGTGGCAATAAATGATTGACTGCATATAGATAGGTTAAAGTCACTGGAACCTTTTTTATCTATGAATATAATTTCTATTTTTTATGGAAAAAAAAGGAAGAAGCAGAATCACTCACAAGCTTATGAAGCAAATCAGGTTGTTCTTCAAACAAATCTGGCAAATGCTTCTTCATGGCTGCCTCCAACTTCACAGCATCTTTCCCTGGTACACCATACCACACTTTGGGAGCACCCCAATGCATGTAATTCAATGAGTACAAGTGATGATCCTCGACATGCTGTTTTTCAATATTGGAAAAATCGTTAAAACATAACAGAAAAATCAAATACACAAAAAGAGGCTCCAATGTGAAATATCAACGAAGTATTTATTGTCATAGAACAGCACCAAGAACAATGGTAGGATCTAATGGAAAGGAAAAGATGATTTTGAAGCTTACCCAACAAAATGAAGAGAAGCACATTCCTACATACAACCATGGGACCACAACACCAGAGATATCGCCGCTTTCAAAGGCAAGCACAGAGCCTGGGAGTCTGGGGAAATTATTTAAATTCCAACCTGATTTCAAATACTTATCATCATATTTAGAAGCTTCAGTTTGGAAGGAAACTTTTGGAAATCCACTGCCAAATTTTCCAGTTTCTATATCAGCTCCATAAAGCACCTACAAAAAATCAAGTGGCATGCATAAGCTAGAAAGAAACAAGACTGATAAATAAAAAAAAGAGATGTAAAGATTACTACTTCTGCCACCATACCTCAACCTCCTCAGTCGGCTTTTCAACCATCCGCCAGTATTCACCCTCCAAATTTTCAACTGATGGTTCCCACTGCTTTCGGCGGAACCCACGATCCCCTACTGTATCTGTGACATTGTCATCCCTCGAAAAGTACTGTCTCTTAAAATCATCAGCATACTTCTGAAAAGAATCCAAAGTGAACTCCATGCCTGGTTCAAAACCAAACCTCTCGTTTTCATTGGAGTTCTTAGCTCCATTTTGTTTCATGGAATTCCCATCAAGCCCACAATCAACCCCCATATCAAGGCATCTTCTCCTTTTCTTCCTCATCTTGCCATAATTCCTAGAATTTGTTCTCATTGAATCCCTATTTTGAAGCTTGTCTAGTTGTTGGATCCGAGTAGGAAATTTAGAATTTTCCCACACCTGTTTTTCTTTTAGAGGGCAAGGAGGATTCCAAGAAGAGGGAGGAACAATGCGACAAATTCCATATCTCTCAGCTATCGGACGTATGCTGGAAATATACTTTAATGTATCTTTGAACTCCTGTTAATTTATTAAACTTTAAGTATCATGAACTTATCTGATCTGAAATGCCTATATAGAAGCAGTTAAAGGAATAGCATAATAACAACCTCTTCGGTTGGGTAAAACACAGGAGCATCCCCAATAATGGGCCTGCATGCATCTTCTGGATGCCACCTTGCTTTGACCTGTTCATGCACCGTGTACACATGAATATATGAAATGGAAAGCTAGTTAACAGGATTGAAAATTTAAAACGCGTTCATCACAATTTTATATCTAAGAAAAATATCTAACCTTTTGACAAGTACTACAATCTAAACAACCTCGAATAACACCCTTTGGAAGTTTAGGCTTTGAAGATAAATCCTGTCAATGAATTATATATTAGATGAAAACCACAATACACAGTAACCCTCAAAGTCAAGATACAGCATATATCTAAAAAAGGGAATAACCATACGCAAAAAGAATAAAAAGGAAAGTGTCACAGTGAGGTGGCAACGGCAAAAGTATTTAACCTGATTGAGCTTTTCAAATTCAGATTCCTCCTCAGAACTATAATTAAATTGACTGTAGTTTATCCCTCGTCTGCGTCGAAGGGATCTCATATATTTTGCATGGTTAGTAAATTCACAATTAGTATCCATCTCAATGGGATGTGATTTGGGAACAGCAGCAGATGCCACACTAGATATCAATACGTCGCCAGCATCCATTTTTTTCAGAATAATTTACTTGATTAAGCCAGGTCAAACAGAGAATCTACACTTCCCTTCTTTTGCATGCGCTTCTAAGAATTTTGACCTCATCAACCCTGAAAAAGAATGGTTTGCTAAGCATCTTACGAACAAAAAATTTATAACTCTAAATAGAAGAAACATCCAATTTGTCACTGGAGAAGAATGAACCAATAAGAATACCCCAAACAACCCTAAGGATGTCACAACAAAAAAGAATTAATGTTCGTCTACAGTGTTTTACAGCAAGAATTCTGAGAATGGAAGAACTGTCCAAAAAATATGCTGTTGTAGAACCTTCAACTAGTTCAAGGTATCAACTTATGATAACCATTTCAATCATGCATTAATCAAAACGATCACAGAAAACATATTCGAATGAACTGTTTTGGAAGCGATGCTAGAAGAGAAACCCAAATCTTTGAATGAATTTATATTTCAACAGTTTCGGCATACAAGATCAGTCCATATTTTGAGGCTAATGCAACAAACAGAGTCAATGTCTTTTAAAGAGCAGTGATTCTTTCCATCCCTAGAAATTAAAATAAATGTTCTGTCTCATTAAGTCTAAAATTAATCGAAAACGACGAAACGCTTCCAACATATGAACCAATACATGTGATTCTAAAGTCAAAAGCACAAAAATCATGAAACTTGCATGAAGAATGGTCAAAACGCATGATCAGGGTCGGTGAAAATTAAAATTAAAGAGTTTACATGCAATGAACCGCAGTAATCAATATGAAAAGGTCAGATTACAACAGAAAAAACCGCGATTTTCATAAAAACCCAAATATCTCAAAAACCCTAATTTTTTAAAAAGCTCTTCTTTTTCAGTTACTGATTATCCATCAAAGTACAGCTACTACTAATTTCTAGATCTTCAATTCAAATATCTAAAAAACCCTAAACAATTTTGATCTTCATATCAAAATTTTCATCCCTAAAAACCCTAAAAAGTTATATTTGTCAATTAAGCAATTAAAAATCTGGGAAATCAATAAGGCAAAAAAAAGGACAAAAATTAAAATAAAATCACCTCAATCACAAACACCTCCAGAAGATCCAAAAACCTGACCCCAAATCACAATCAATCAGAACATTTTTTCACCAAAAAAAGTAAGATTTAAACGATCTGATGGAAAGGCACGAACGTCCGATTGAGGGACTTAGCAGATCTAGTCCTGAATCGGGTGTCAAACTACGGCACCCATCAAAACCGCTTTTTGCAGAAAAAGTGGTTTTATGGGTGCCCCTAAAACCAAGAGTCGGAAAACGAAACCACCTTGTGTAGACCCAAAACCACTTTTGATGTGTGTATTAAATTAATAAGAGAAATAAAAATATTTGTGTGATGAATGAAGACAAGAGAGGTTAAGATTGACAACAAGAATTTTGGAGAAAAAAAGGATTGATGATATTGAAGCAAATATAAGGGCAAGATTAGATTGAATTATTACCGTTTAAGGACTAGTCCATGGACATAAAGAAACAGCTGCAAATAAATCACATTGTATCTTAACTTCTTTAAGGGTAACACAGGTACCCTATTCCTTTTAAATTTTTTTTTTTTACTTACCCTATAATTTGGTATTTCCAACGTATTTATTTATTTTTATTTTAGGAAAATGTTAGTTGTTACAATGAGGTTCCAAAGTTGGATGATGAATTCGCTTGCGCGTCATGAAAATATGTGTGATTTTGGGGTGTACACACATAATTTTCAATCCATAACACGTTGGGATGTGTATCTCAAGGCATGCACAAACGACTCTCAAGAATGCAGGTCTGCAGGCCACATCAACGTGTATGACTTTGATGTGTTATTGGAGCATTTTTCTATATTTTATAAAATATTATTTTTTAAACCAAGATCCATAAACAACTCCGAGGACAATCTAACCCCAGATAACACAAATGTGATGCATCATGAGTAATAAAAAATCAAGTTTCGGGGGTCCTTGACAAATGACAATGTTATTTCACTGCATCTGTTGCATGTTTATCAAACACTACACATCGATCTAAATAGAATTAGTTTATGGGAATCCATGTGCAAGTAGGGCTGACAAAAAATGTCCAGACCTGTTTGTCCGATTTTGTCCATACTCGCTTTAAATAGGTTCATTATTTTTCTTAAAAAAATACATGATCAGACAAACTTTTATATCTGTTTTAAAAAAGGGGTTCGGGTATGAACAAGTTTTTTTAAAAAAATGAGTATCCGTTTGGCGATTAATTTTAAAGTTATATTTGTAGTTTTGGTTAAACTATAAAGCTAATTAACAAACCCTAAGTATATATAATTAAATAAGACTGTCTAATTAACAACCCTATCAACTATCGACAACAATATTTACAACCATCAGTACCATGATTTTCTAACTAATATGTGACTTAATTATATCAGTACCTTATGTAAATATTTACAACTATCTGCCCTACTAACTATTAGCTTAATTACTCTGTTTCGGCAATTTAGTTCTCTAATTAGTAAGTCTGTTCATAATTTGGATGTATAATGTATGGTTGTTAGTGGTGTTGTGAAGTTGTGAACAATTGTATAAAGAATTTGGTTTCATTATGTTTAAAATGGACAAAATGAGTTTCGTATGTTTTGAAAAAATACGGCTCGGCCAAAAAAAAAATTTGTTCGTTTTAAAAACGATTACGAGTCCGGACACTATTTTAAGTCATTATTAGAAAGGTGTGTCTGGACCCATACCCGTCTGTACTCGTTTTTTATGCCACCCCTATGTGCACATCCTCATACAGACTATTAATTGATTGCCTTCAAAGAGGAAATTAAATAAGATGCATTTTACAGCGTTCCAATTAAGAACCTTGTCAAAAGAGTGACACTGCCCCACGGGACCTTAATGTAAACTCTTTCGCACGACAACAAAGATCTCACTAGAGTTTATGAAACTAGCTGAAGTAATGAAAGGTTTGATTTTGTTGGAAGTCTTTGGTTTTTCTTCCTTTGTTGGAAGTTTTGTTTGTCATTTATGTGGTTTTAGTAGTGTTTGTGTATTGTTTTGTGTTCCAAATGTTTGTAGGGAGCAGTTCCTAATTATCACACTGTTTTATTGTTATAGTCACATTCGCAGCCAAATTCATGGTGGATATTTTTGAGCAATTAGGATTAGCGAATCGACGTACTTTTATTCAGAGACGAAGGCATGTTGCCTTTAAGAGTATTGTAGCATGTAGGTTTGAAAAATTGAACTTAATATCTAACTTGGCCCTTCTAAGTTCTCATTTTCTTTTTTTCTTTTTTCTTTTTAATAAATTGGTCTGTTCAGTTCATATGATAGGGTGGGATAAGTGGTGGTACTAAATAATATTGGTGTTCGGTTAGATTATTAAATTGTTCATAGGATTATTTTAACCTACAGGAGTGGGACAATTTATAACCATGAAATCGATGGTTTAATTTTATCCCAATGTTGGTGACTTCGAAATGACCAAAGTACCCTAACGAAAACAACCTAAAACACACATCAAATCCTCTCTTTTTTCGACCCTCGACTCACCGACCTCAAAAACCCTATAAAAAATCCTCTTCCTCCAGCCACACTTTCTCCTCGGTGCAATTTCACTTTCTCTAAGTAATCTCTCTCTTTCTCCCTCAAACTCAAGTTGGTTCAACTTGAGGTTGTCAATCGAATCAGTAAACCTGACATATCAACAACCACCGAAGACGACAAATCTAAGGTTTGTTGCGGAACAGATCAACGACCACCGAAGACGACAAATCTAAGGTTCGTTGCGGAACATATCAACAACCACCCAAGACGACAAATCTAATGATTCAGATGTGGCAGAGTCAAAACAACGAAACTATAGAACAGCGGATATCAGAGTCGACGGAGTCGACGACGAACAGATAGCGAAGGCGACGTAGTCGATGACAGACAAACAGAGGAGTCGACATAGTCGTCGGCAGACAGACAACGAAATCGATGTAGTGGACGGCAGACATACAACGAAATCGATGTAGTCGACGGCAGACAGATAACGGAATCGACGTAGTCGATAGCAGACAAACAGAGCAAGCAGAGCATAGGACATCACAAAGAAATCACAAAGTAGAAGAGATCAAGGACTAGAAAAAAAACTGAAACGAGCATCAATGGAAGCAACAACAAGTGAACATGAACGAAACCATGAAAGCGAACACCACGAACCGGTCGTCGACTCGAAGGTCGAGCGACCTAGTACTAGAAACCAAGCTCTGATACCATGATAGATTTAAAAGAAGAGTCTAAGAATTGTATTAATGTGGGCTTATTGAGTACAATATGGTGCTCTTATTTATAGAGTTGAACAAATGATAAAATAAGGAAATTTACCAAAACTGCATAGACATCAAAATATAGAAACTTTCTAAACACTTCAACTACGAAATATAGTAACTACTATAATTTCCTTAACAAGAATTAATGCTGCAACGAAATTATTACATATGCAAAGATAAAAAATGCCCAACAAAGACAAACAAGGGTGTATTCAATTGTGATTTTAATAGACTTTTGGTTACTTTTATTGACTAAAAAAGTTTATGGATATTCAATTAAAACTTTTAAAGAGTCTCTAAAAGTAAGGTGTATTCAATGTGAACTTTTATAGACTTTTAAAAAGTCTGTAAAAGTTTTGGGGTGTTCGATTTAAACTTTTAGAGAGTTCATAAAAGTAAAGTGTATTTGGTCTTTTTAGTGACTTTTGTAGATTGGTTACAAAGCTTGACTTTTGTAGACTTTTTGTATAAAAATACACATAAAGAAGTCTTCAACTTCTCACCACCTCAACCCAGAAACTTTAAGAGACTTTTAATTTTTGTTGGTTACATTTTTTGATAAAAACTTCATTGTTTACAAAAGGACTTTTTCTTATCAATGATTTTTATCAACTTCTCCAATCACTCCACAACTCTTGGATTTCATTGCTTACCCATTATACTATCATATCTATGTTGATGAAAATGGATTGATGTCATTATTAACAAAATCTCATTCTTGCATCACTATACATTTTTTATAGTTTTTTTTTTTTACAAAGAAGTTTCGTTTATTTAGCGTATTATTCTCAAAAAGTGTAGTATATATTATTATTTTTGAAGAAAATAATTGTATAATTTTTTTAAAATGCAAGAAGTGCATTTTTTTAGAATTTAAACTATATCAAGGAAAAATATACTTTTTTTCGCTTAAGTCAAACAAAAAAATAAAGTGCAAAATTTTTACACTAATATTTTCAATTATCTTTTCTCAAAAAAATATATTTCCAATGATCCTACCACTAAAGGATGATTTATTTACCAGTTTATTATGTTGATATTTATTTACTTATTTGTTATGCTACTACCTTGAGAATGATTCATTAATATGTCTATATATTTTTTTTACTAAAATACAACAATACTTTTTTAAATATTAGTAATAGTTATTAAGAAAAAAAATATAATTATTTATTTTTTTATAATAAAGTGCAAAATATTTGTTTCATTTTAAAAATTACAATAATCTATTAGTATCATCAAAATCATGTTTAAGAAGTTCACAAAAGTCACTAAAAATCTTAAATGTTGATAAAAGTCATCATAACGAAATCTACATAAAAGTTTATCAAAGTTTTTCAAAGTCCACCAAAATCTATAAAACTTCAAAAAAGTCATTCACTTATAAAAGTAACCAAAAGTCTATTAAAATATCAATTGAATACACCCCAGAAAGAGTTAGTGCTCTCTCACTCATGTTTTTTTTTTTTTTTTTGTCAAATAGCTTCATTAGCCGAATGCATTTAGAACAAGATTGCCAATGTCAAATGGCATACAATCAGTCCACAACTTTGATAGTTGGGAATTCTGGGCCTTCTTGGCCATTACATGAGCAACAAAATTAAAAGGACCGAAGTATGTGGTGAAAGTTTGGGTAGCCTAAGTCTTTTTCCCCCTTTTAACGAATTTCCTCTGCAAGGAGCTCATGGTCTGTGATTGGAGCCTTCATTAATTACAGAGATGGCATTCGTGGAGTCTGAGAACACGTTGAAATATCTCTCATCTGGCGGATGTTCTTCGATTGCTACCATGGAAAACTTGATTGCCAATAATTATGCCCAATCGACATCCATAGAGTAATGTTCAAACCTGCAGCCGACCATCTGAATTGCACCTTGATGATTGCGAATCATCCACCTAAGCCTCGTAGCACCTGATATAGGATCTCGCTTTGATTCACACAAAGTATAGACCCATTAAAGAATTGATGTACTAGGTTCAGGTTGATGTCCGGGGGGTGGGAACCAGTAAGGGACTCAGAACTATTCCACTCATTACAGCGTACATGCGTAAGTGTGTTGCTAACATGATATGTAGCGTCTTGGAACACTTTTTTGTTTCTTCTTTTCCACAATAGCCAAATACCCATGATCAACCATGTCCAGAAAAATTGTTCGACCTTTGCCCTTCGAAGATGTCCCCCAATTTCTTCCCAAGCTTCACATAAGTTCTCCATTGGCAAGTGGATTTAGTCCCAACGGGCATGATGATAGCGAAAGAAGAGATGGAAGAGGTCTTCGTCTCCTTCGTTGCACATTGGGCATGCTGAACTTGTGGCCAACTTCCTTCGGTGTCGAACTTCATTTGTCGGGAGTAGATTATGGAAACGCTTCCAAAGAAACTTCCCTGGTGACAATTTCCTAATGTATGTTGATTCCTAATATGTTGCTGCTATGATTCGTCAAATAGTTTTTTAGCCACTCATATATGCTTTTATTGCAGGCGACAACTGCAGCAAGTGTTTCTAGATCATGGAACCTTTGCCCGTTTGAAGAATTGGCTTGAACCCCTATCCAATGGGAGCTTACCAATTATTTGACTGCAAGTGTTTCTATATAACATTGATTCAATTGTTGACAAATTTGACTACTGCCTTAGTTCAGATGGGCTTCAATTTGCAACTGGATCTTATAGGTTTTCGGTTGGTGCTAGGGGCTTAAGTAGACTTGGGCTAGACTTAAATACTAATATGTATTTTTTTTGGAAAATATTTTTTTTAAAAAAAAAACACTTTTGTAACGTAGAAAAGTTGACACTTACTTAGTGACGTCTCTTGAGTTTCTTCGACATGTGTGCCTGCACGCATCTTGATGCCTATTAGAGAGACGCCAACAAATACGTGACTTTTATGAGTTACAGTATATAGTAGGGTCTTTTTTGTTTAAATAAAGAATTTCAAAAATATATCAGCAAATGTTAATTATATTTTTCTTTAAGAAGAAAGATGATGTAGCTACGAACTACATTATATTGTAAAGTTCATCTCGATTCCGATCATGACGATTGATGTGAAATTCAAATTCAATTACGTTGTTACACCAACTACTCCACCGCCAAAATTAGCTCTTTTATTTTTACTTCAATGGGAATCAAATCACCACCTCCTGAAACATTGCCTTTAGGCAAATGATGTCTCTGCCAAAACTAGCTCACTCTAATTTTATTTCGATAACACCAGTTCAATAGAATAAACATTTTTTATTGAATCAATGAAATAAACATTAAACTTTGCTAACCCTTTTTCTTGCTTTTCGTTCTCTTTTATTTATTTATTTTTTACTTAATAGGGAGTCGAACACACGATCTCCTTGCTTACTTTTTAGCAAACGATGTTTCACCTGAGATGCTTTTGACTCCTTATTTTTAATTGAATGTTGACAAATAAACTTTACTTAATTTATTTTCTTTTATTGATTTTTTATTTGGGTGTATTAGGCTTGAAAAATCTTAATAATGGGTGGGCTAAACTTTTTTTTTTAAAAAGTGGCATATGTATATATAGGGGGTTACATGTATCTTGCCCTAGGCTATGTAGATCCGCCCCTAGGTGCTAGTGTGGGACAAGAAGATGGTTCACACCCAGTTCAACTGGTGCTGGTACCATGTGTCAACTTTCATGCCTTACAAGGTTGAAGGAATGTTCTTCCCACTTGATAGAGATCAAAAACCATGAGTTGGTTAAGACCCGGAGAAGGCACTGTGATGGCCAAGACTGCCTCTACCTACCTCTCACGTCTGATGCACGCCAGAAGGTGCTCTAATAGATATAGCTTGGGAATCCTACCTATAATTAAGGGCATGTTCATTTGTTCGTTCAAGTTTTAGTTTGTATGGAGGAAAGGGGGGCATGTTTGTTAAAACTTGATTTTGAGAAGATTAATTTTATTTTTAATAATAACTTTTTATTTTCATTTTGTAAAAAAAGCTATATGTGCGTGTTACCAAAAAAAAAAACGTTCATTTTTTTAAAAAGAATTTTGAAAGCCTTTTGTGACAGTTAAAAATCGTTACAAAAACTCAAAAATTGATACAACATTTTAGATAAAATGACAGGTTTTGAACCGTCACAAAGGGCCTTGGGCTTTTATAACATCTTATGACGGACCTTGTAACGGTTTAAAACCATTACGAAAGCTTATAGCGTGAAGAGAAAGCAATAAGCTCTCATCATCAATCCTTTAAGGCAAGTAGTCTAGAACACTAGTAATCAGCAGCAAATGCCCATATTAAAAAGCCGGTAAAACATAAAACCAATCACCATCGTTGCAATTCCCACCACAAAATCAGAAAAAGGGTCCTCTTCCTAGCATTCGTCTTTTTTCATATCATTGGTAAAATATACACAAGACGTTTGCATAAACAATAACCTACTTTACAAGAATTAACAAATAAGTGCTTCCTCAAAAAAAAAAAAAACAAAAAAAACAAATAGGTGTTTGTGTCAGGAATTACAACCGTTAAATTCTGTCTGATGCATCAAAAATATAAACAAGGAATCAGGCAAGACAAACATAAAAATTCTTAAGAACAAACTCATTATATCAATCAGACAAGCTTCAACGAATAAGAAGGAATTTACAAGTGGTGACAAAAAGTAAAACAAAAGGTAGAAACATAAGTCCACAATTCACAACATTTGTGATCCTTTCAACTGATGATGGGACAATAACAAGAGTATAAGCAGAGCAATATCAGATAAAGCAATATTAACATAAACCAGTTTATATCCAATTGTCTTGTATTTCTTACCAGAAAAAAACTCAGCCTACTACTAATTGGTCCATATAGATTGCCAACACAAATTTTGTGACTATATGATAAAACGGTTACATTGAAACTATAGCTAAAAAAGCCGTTCACCTTGCTTGAAGAAACAAATGGATGAGTAACTGGTCAGTATCGATACTGACAAAAACAGAGATACCTAACCTATTCCCAGTTTTGAGAATATAATACAACTAATATATCAACAAAATAATCAAGAATTATTGAAAACAATTATTTTTTTTCACTTCCAAATCAGTACAATTGAAAGGTCCAATATGTTATTTAGAAAGCAGAGCATTCGAGCATTTGCATATCTGAGTCAATTTTGCAAATTGCCACTGTCTAGACAATCATCAAAGATGAAAATATCCAACAGCCCAACCACTACGACCATATGTGTTCCCACTTCCCAACTCATGACTGTAAAAGAAAGAAATAAAAGATTTGTTGCACCACGGCGGTATAAGACTACAAGGAAAGTATATATGGAAATTTGAACTCCTAAGAAGTGAGATGTCATCTAATCACACAAAAACTATGTATACTATTTAAGTAATGCTCGAGTACAACCCATACAATCTAACTGTTAGTTTTCAGGCAAGTATCATCGTTATAGAGCGCTTGAAGAAATATTTAGAATAATTAACAAGACAGTTTTTTTTAATTATAATCAATCATCCAATTTACTGCTCAAATACTCTCTAAATCGTTTCCTAAAGACATACTTAATCTCAAATTAAGTTTCACACATCCCTTATAGCTCTGGTTGTAACATTCTCATAGTATTGATAAAATGAGAAAAGAAAAGTAAGAGATGACTGTTGTCTTCTAGCTTTATAACAATTCACTGATTGATGTCTTCCAGCTCTATAACAACCTTTTGAAATGAGATAAGACATGTGAAAAAACGGAAACATGATGCATTTGATCAAACACCTCCAAGTTGAAACCATCAACATAGACCTATATCAAAGTAATGAATTGCTAAAAAGAAAAGTCAATCAAAAACAAGATATGAATCGAAAGAAATATGCGTAGTATGCTCGAAAGAAATGTGTAGTATGCCTTTCTCGGAGGTCAGAAAACACCTATGAGGATGGAGAGAGACATGTGAGAAGAGTCAGATGCCCACGTGATAAATAGATGAGAGAGATCTGTGAGAATTGAGGAGAGAGTGCTCGTGAATTCCAACATTAAGAATGCATTAATAGGCAACATTCCCTTTCCATGGAAAAAGTTATCACTGGATTTGTATTTATGATTCCCAAATAGCTCATCATTTCACTAAGACATCAACAAACAACTTCATTCGTCCAATTCATGGCAAATTTCACAAGTTTTCTGGTAAGAATGAATTGATAGAACTCAATATTAAAAACATAAAATAAAACCCATTACAAAAATCATAGAGAAAGCAGTGAACCAAACATTGATGTTGACCCAAAGAAAATATCTTTAAATTCTGAACCAACAATCAAATCAATATTTAAACCTAAATAACAATGCTTCACAAGTGGGCAGTTTTGGATCAGTAAATCCACTGATGCTTAGTATAGAAAAATGACTATTTGCTTAATTAGGAACATCAAAGCATGTAATGAGAGGGAGCTTAGATTCTTGACGATCAGAAAAACGATTATTTGCTTTATTAGGTTTGAGACAAGGAGTTGAGTTTCAAATAGATAAACCCTTTCTTCAGAAGGATACATCTTATTCTTACTCAAGCAACATACATTGGAAAGTATATATCCTGTCGGATGACCAAAAAAAAATAAAAATCCCCCACAACCTATTAAGATAAAATAAATCCCAACTTTGTGAACTCAAATTTAGAATGACTGGACAGTGGTAACACTTATTGGCACCATAATTAGCTCGACTAAAAGAGGTTTTGTATTAGTACCTACTAAATTTTATTCCACCCTATCAAAACTTTAAAACTTAGGCAAGCCAGGCTCTGATTTACATGAGACAGTTCAACATTTGGGTGTTGCATCTTTGTGGACTCACTATCCAGAATATAATCAGGTTCTTTCTTACCTCAAAAGACAACAACTGTTGGACTAAGTGTATTCAGAATACCAAACTTGGCTAAGAATCACAAGTTCAAAAGGAAGATTGAATTCTCACAAGCTCAAGTCAAATGTAGTAGGTGAAATTCAAGATTTGACTCACACAAGGAAACAAGGACCGGAAAGCTCAAACTACAATTTGTATAAATCATGTGAGGTATGTAAGTCCAATTATGAAAGCCAAATGCATACATGCATATCACGTTTTCCACGTTTTTCCAAAATTTCAAGTTTCGATTTTAGTACTATCTAAGTTTCATAACTTGAAATGGTTTCACATTGTGAAAACGAGCTTTTACACATGCATTGGATTTGGAAAAACAGTTGTGATTGGTGTGAATGCACCAAACTCAATTTGAATGGTTTTTGAAAAGTAAGCAAAATATTTACAGAAAAGCCCCTGCATGTTTCATGAAACAGGGATTTGTGAAATCATCCGAGCAGTCCAAACGGGTCCAATGACTCATAACTAAACATGTTCAATGTGTTCCTAGAGGTTTAATTGAGTCGTAGGCATGTCAGGGAGCTGCTAACTTGAGACTAGAACTTATTTAGTCTCTGGTCCCTGGTAGTTAGCGCACTAATGGGACTCATTAGCATGCTACCAGAAGTTAACACGCTATTGAAGTCACCTAGAGCGCTAACTAGCCTCCTGACAGCTTTTTTAAAAAACTTACACCTTTTGCTTTAGTTTGAATTGATGATTGATTTTGGGCCATTGGATCAAGAAAACGGTCATAAACTGTTAAATAGGTTTGGAAACCATTAACAAACCACTTAGAACATTCCTTTGTCCTCTCAAGCTCAAAAACTTACTTGTGTCCAAGTTTTCACATCAAATAGTCTTGATTTTTGTGTTCAACCACTTGAAATCTTTTGAGGCTACAGAATCATCCTCGAAACTAGTGTAACTGAGGTGTTCTATGGCATGCAACCACTTCTTCGGAACTGATTTGATTCTTTCTCATTTAGGGTTGTAAGAAAGTTTGATTTCCTATCTCTTTTGTGCTTAAACTACATCTTTTGTTGTGCTTGGTGTGTGGAAATCATTTGTTGTGTTCTTGAACATATTTGTCTTAGGTTTTGCACTTAAACTTGGTTTTATAAACCCTTGGACTGATTTGAACAAGAGTTATACATCAAACTTGATTTTTATCAAACTACTTGTTTATTGGATTTGAAATCATAGTTATTCTCATCGATTTGGTTTAATCAGTTTCTTGTTTGAGATTAGTGCAACATCAGTGATTAATTTCCATATCTCATTCATATTCATACTTGCATGCATCAGAGTTGTTAGGCTCTAGGTGGCTTGCTAGTAATTGAACTTATTACCGCTTTACTTTGTAAAGTCGATTTTCATTATATTCATTTATTTCTTGTAAGTGGCTGATTGTAAGATCTAGTGGGATCTAAGTCAAGGGAAGACCTAGTTGAGGCTAGGCATAAACCCTAGTTGAGGCCAGGTGGGAAGTCTTAATTTGTGATTAGGCATTCTAGGCTTGTATGCTTAGGTTGTAACACTTATCATTAATATAAGTGGGGGTTTGAAAATCCTAACCGGGGAGGTTAGGTAGTGGATGTAGGTCGATTGGATCGAACCACTATAAATCTTGTGTCTGTTTTCCATCTCTTCTATCTCCTTCACCATTGCATCTATAATTGTTGATTGTATGTGCCTAGAGCATCATCATCCATTGATAGGTTTTAAAAGGCGATAACCCCTCGATACACCCAATTCACCCCCTTTTGGGTGTAATTTCAACAACAACATAGCCTCAGTCCCAAATTAATTGGGATTAGCTATACGGATCAAATTTTTCTCTCAAAATAACAACAACAACAACAACAACAACAATAATAATAATAATAATAATAATAATAATAATAATAATAATAATAATAATAATAATAATAATAATAATAATAATAATAATAATAATAATAATAATAATAATAATAATAATTTAATAGCAGGGGATAACCACCTCAAATCTGCACCATGTGAGTACCAATACCATTATATCAGGGTATTCATGTAAAAAACAAAACTTTTTCGATCACTTTAACAACAACAACAACAACATAGCCTCAGTTCCAAATTTTTCAATTCCCAAACAGAGAAACAAACATTCAAAACAGAGATGATGACTGAGGATAAAGCAAGATCAGAGGATTGACCTTCATCCATCCAACGACAGAGAGCAAGGGTCCTTTGTCACAACCGCTCCTCCTTTCTGCATCTGAACTCGACATCGTAATCCATTGAATGAATCCATAGAAACATCTGCTTCTGAATCACGACGACTTTCATCGCAAACCCAAATTTAGGTGCCCAATCTCAGATTTGCCAATCGCAAACCTAAATTCAGGTGCCCAATCTCATATACCCAACCTTGTGGAATTGAATCTTGAGTACACAGAGAGATCAGAGGCAACGAGAGAGTGAGAGGCAACGTGGTTTTTGAATATGGGGAATGCCTACGAGGATATCCACAAGGATATTCTTTTCTACATCCTCCTCGTCATCCCCATCCCCTCGTGGGAATTCCGTTCTTTCCCGTCCCCCTCCCCATCCTGGGAATGACCATTCCCTGTAGGACTTCCCCATTCTCTGTAGGGATTCCCTACCCCATTTACATCCCTAAATAGTCGCTGCTCCAAATAAAATATCAAAAAAGAAGAGTAAAATTAGTGTGGCATACAGGCAAAAACTCTATCCTCAGAAATAAATGATGCTAGTGAAGCAATTCCACTAACATGATTTATAGAAGTGAGCAACTTAGCAGTACAATCTTCAAGATGGCAGTAGATACACACTACATTTTTTTGATAAGAAGATACATTATGCTCTCAATTTACCAATATAGAACAACAATATTTGAGGTCAAACTGGGCAGGCAAGTTGCAGAGAGATGTGAACTGTTATGCTACAACTGAGTTTTTTCCAATTAGCAACTACAGTTACATATTCGCATGCTCAATGCACTTGATAATTCTATTAGTTAAAGACTTAAAGCGCAATTGCGCAGCATCTCTAAGAGAAGTTCACTAGCGGACACAAACACTCAATGTTTAGAAGAGCTCACTCACATGGATCTCAAAAGGTCCAAGTACCTCCAAACAACCAAAATCTTCCTTCAACAAGATCTGTCATTAGCTCAACTGCTTTAAAGGCATTTGAATGCTCCGTAAATATCTTGATATTCAATTTTGTAAGGGAGGAAAAAGTAGAGCTCTACAATAAACCAACAATATAGAATCAATGTTAGAGAGAAACGTAAAATAATGACATAATAAGAAGATAACATCCTAAAAAAAATTCTGGTTCCCATTGACACACATGAATCAACAATGAAATTCACCCCAAAGCCAAGCCACAGATCCAAACATTTTAGAGATTTCCATCTTCAAAATAAAACCAACCATGTACACTTACTAGTTCCTAGCTTTATGCCGTAACAGAGAAAGGGCATACCCTCTCAGTTACACGTAGTGGATTACCTTTTAAGTTATGGTGCAGTCAAAGCCCAGAAAAATATGGTGATAGAACCATAAATTTATCTCCAATAAAGAGTAATTATTATTTTTTTCCGTGTCATCAAATATCATGTCCAGATGCACTCATTGCAGAATATGGGCATCTATCGGATAATAACATAAGTATCAACTATTTAACAATTACATCAACGTCACAGTATCATCACAGATACTCACCAAATGTTTATTCTCCCTAGACATAGCCTCAATCCCAAATTATTTGGGGACGGCTAGATGGATCACACTATTTAATAATTTATTCTCCCTAGAAAATAAGAACAAAAAAGAAACAAAGAAGTATAAGAAAGAAGAAAATAAAGGGGGAGAAGCTGATCTTTATTTACAGAACTAAATTTGAAGGCATTGTGTGAGAGTGTAATATCGAGTTCTTAAAAACAGTATCTTATTTTAAAAAAATAATTAAACAAAATCTTTTAGAAAAAAATATAATAACAATACGGTAGGAATATCCAAAAAAAAAAAAAAAAAGATTTCTTCTCATGAAATGTTCATACAAGGCCAAAGGAAGGACTACAATGGAAACAAAACCAAGCTTCTTATAGATTAGAAACAATGGAAGTCAATGCAATGACAGAAAGAAAAAGGGAATAAAATAAATTCGACACGGCAAAACACATACCATAGCAAATGACAAATAAGTTTAGCCTAAGTGACAGAAAATCTGCAATTCATAAGATCAACATTCAATTAAGAACAATTGCTTAAGTGACGAAATTAAGAATTAAGCGAACACCTTACTGTATCTCCGCTTTCCAAGCATTTCTGCCTCAGCATGCACTCTCCTTGATCCTTTCTCCGATTAAATTGATTTGCCCAAAAAGTTTCTCATTTGTAATAATAATCTTCACCATGCATTAGAATGCACTTTATAGAATACCATAACCACTTCGGCTTTTCCTTATCATTTAAGTGATACTATGGGATGCAATTCCATAAGTTCCCTGTATTTGATCACCCTTATTGTACAAGCTAGCTATAATAGGAGCACTACATGCATCTGGTGGAACATCTCTTTTGGTCATTCTGTCGAAAAAACTCATTGCATTTTTTATTTCATTTTGTTGTTGATATCCATGTGTCATGATATTAAATATTATAGTATTTGGTGAATAACCTCCATCTTCCATTTCCAGGAAAAGTGCAACTACCTTTTGCAATTGTCCTTCCTTGCAAAGGCCATGCACTATTGTATTGTATTATATGATACAACATCAGCCACCATTTGTTTGAAGAGTGCTTCTGCAACCTCAAGCCTGCCATTTTGACAAAGTCCACTGAGTAGAATATTGTATGATTTGACAGTGGAATCCAGTCCCTTGACGTGCATTTCTTGGAAGAAAACTAGAGCTTCATCTATTCTCCTACATTTGCAATACCCATTTATCAGAACATTATAGCTAACAAGATCTGGCAGTGTTCTGCTGACAAGCATGAAGTAGAACTATTTTGCAGCAAGATCTATGCTATCGACTAGACAATATCCATGCATCAAGGTATTGTAAGACACGCTGGCAGGTTCTTCGCCTATTGATCCTAATCTAATCATCTTCATGAACAATGAATGTGCTTCTCAAACGTTTCCTTTTCTGCAAAGGGCACTCATCACTATATTGAATGACGTGACATTAGGAATGATTCCTTGCTGCTGCATTTTTAGGAAATCTCCTAAGGCTTCTTCCCATTGGCAAAATTTGCAATGGCCATATATAAGATGATTATAACTAACAACATTTGGTGAAATTCCTCCTTCCACCATCTCATTCAAAAATTCTACAGCTTTCCTACAAAGACCTGAATTGCAAAGTCCATAAATAATGTAGTTATAAGTAAAAACATATGGAGAGATACCTTGATTAATCATATCTTTCAAAAGATGTAATGCAGTGTCAACCCTACCAGTCTGGCAAAGACCATCTACCACTGTGTGTTTTAATCCTGTAGGAATTTCCTCGAAAACCTTCATCGCTTCTTCTACTCTTCCACTCTTGCAATATCCATTAATCAATGTCGCGTAGCAACTAAAGTTGGCTTCAATGCCTATAGTGAACATGGAGTGAAATAAATTTATGGTTTCGTCCATTTTTTCTTCCAAGGAATACCCTTCCAACATTGCTTTATGCGTGATTGCATCTGGTTTAATGCCTCTCTGGATCATTATCACCAGTAGTTGGTTTGCATCTTTGGTTTTCCCAAACTTGCAAAGAGCACCAATCAATATGTTGAATGTAACAACATCAGGCGCAATCCTTCTAACCATCATCTCAGGGAGAAAACGACAGGCTTCTTCCAATATTCCGAAATTGCAATATCCATGAATCAAAGAGCTGTAAGTGATGACGTTTGGTGAAATTCCCTTCTGTTCCATGTCATTCAGAAGATTTTCAGCTTCCTTAAGATCACCTGAATCACAAAGACCACTAATCATAGTGTTGTAACTGACAACATCTAGAGGCACGCTTTTCCTTGCCATCTCATTAAACAAACATTGCGCATCCGTAATTCTTCCAACTTGACACAAGCCACCAAGAAGAGTAGTAAAATTAACAGTTGTAGGCTCCACTCCTTTGCAAGGCATTTCGTCGAACAGTTTCATAGCTTTATCTATTCTTCTACTTCGGCAATACCCATTTATCAAGATATTGTAACTAATGGCATCGACATGAAGGCCCTTCAATACTGCGAGACTAAAAACTCTTGCCGCATCATCAACCTTTCCTACCAAACAATACCCATCCATGAGTATGTTATACGAATCTATATCAGGATCTTCACCTCTCCTAACCATCAAAAACAATAACCCATGTGCTTCCTTTGGCCTATTTTCCTTGCAGAGGGCATTCATCAATGTGTTATAAGTTATCACATTAGGCAAAACTCTAGAAAAAATCATTTCATGGAAAACCCGAATTGCTTCCTCTAAGTTAAACTTTAAACAGAACCCGTGGATGATCGAAGAGTATGTAGCAACATCAGGAAAAGTATGTTTCCTTTTCATTTCCTCGAAAACCTCGAGGGCCTCATTCATCAACCCCTCTTTGCACAATCCATCAATAACCATGTTATATGCAACCGCATTCGGATAACAATTCCGCGACGCCATTTCCTTGAGCATCCCAGAAGCAGCAATGACCTTTCCTGTTCTACAAAGGGCATTAATAAGAAAGCCATAAGTAATAGCATCCGGGGGGCACCCAAACTTGCCCATGACCGCAACCAACTCGCTCGCTTCCGCGATTCTCCCTTCAACACAAAGACCCTTTACTAAGGAAGTAAACACAACAGTGTCTGGATGAAAACCCCTTTTGATTGTCTCCCCAAAAACACAAAACCCCAAATCAACACAACTCAAATGACAACAACTGTGAAGCAAAATCGTGAGAGTGTATCTATCTGGAGCAAGTCCAATCAAACCCATCTTTCTGTACAATGAAATAAGAGATGAGTATTGGTTTGACCTATATATCGCCTTCAATGCAAGATTGAAAGCGTAAATTGAGGGGGCTGGGCGCAAACCCAACATTTGATTGATGAAATTCCACGCATCTTTGTAGGGGATTTCGCGTGATAGGCATTGATTGGTGACGAAAGTCTCGAATTGGTGGGCGTTGTTGTTGTCGTCGTCGATGAAAGCAGAGAAAAGACGAGGTGAGAGTAGCGTACCGAATGAGAGAGAAGAAATTGTAGTTCTCGGTGTTAACGGCATTGCGGCATCTTCAAACCAGCACAAGTGATTTTGGGTTAAAGAGGCTTTTTTTTTTTGCCATCTTAAAGAATATTTTCTTAGGGTGGTTAACTCAAGTGTAGTTCATCTTTTTATGTTTAGTGCAACTTTGAATTTAGAGGGAGTTGCACATTTTCAAAAGCAATAAAATATATAATTTGAAAATATATAATTTGATATAAATACTTTTCAAATCAAAAAGAGAGATTTGGAAAATAGAAAAATAATTATTGAAGGGTAATTATATGGTATGAGTAAGAAAATAACTTGTAAGAAAGTTGAGTTTAAAAAGCTAACCAAGCAAAATAGTTGCAACTTCCCCAACCAACCGTGATCACTCCAAGTAGTTATCACATTTATTTTGTTTGGTTTATTATTTTAGGTGAAGCTAGAATTTGTGAATATATGAGGCAAAGAGTGAGCTCTTAAATGTTTATTTCCTTATTTTTGAAAGAAATTAAGTTATTGTGTTCTAAACTTTTTGTTAGAGAATGAGGATGGTACCCCACGAGTTTCTATTGTTCAAAAATAAAATATGTACACCGCGAAAAGAATGTGTACCCTCGGACCAAGACCACTAATGGGGCACTTACATTACAATAATTGATACTCTTGCAAAAGGAGTATATAGTGTATAAATAACAACTGGAGTGTATTCAATTTCAAAAATAAGATGTATAATGTTTAAGTGTATTTAATTTCTCAAAAAAGAAAAAAAAATTATAGTCTTGAAAGTCTAAAAGTAGGTGTTTATACCAAAAAAAGTTTTAGGAGTGCGTTAGTGTGGCTTAGGTAAGACACGCATCGTCCACCCTCAATACACTTTGGTAGGTATGCACATCTTAAGAATCAAGGGCGATTGAACGAGTGTAGTGTCCTAACTAGGCCACCTCAGTATTTTTCTTAATTCTTTTACTACTTTTGTTAATTTGGGAGAATGATTGAGTGATGGGCAATTTTATGTGCACGCCACAGTTTTATAAGGGTAAGCCACTAGATTGGGCACCCACTGTTTTAATAAGGGCACATCAATGCAAAAGTTGAAACCCCAAATTACCCTCATTAGTTGAGAAGGGTACCCCAACCACAATCTCGTTTCTTCATCTGCATCCCTTTTTATAAACAAATCGAGCCCTAGGTATTCCTTTCTTTTTGACCAACTATGAAGCCCTTAGTCCCCACAAACTGGGTCCTGCCCGACCTAGACATGCGTTGACTACCGATCAACCTCCGCGGAGCCAACACAAGCCTAGTCAGCCTCTTTTACCATTTCATTTACAGTTTAGTCACTTATTAGAATTGTTATTAAGTTTAAAAAGTCTTAATAAAATTGCGCAGCGAAAAATAAAAGAATTAAAGCGATAATAATTTAGTCTAACAATGTTGGGACAACCCTATGTGTGGGAACCCTGCAAAGTAGATCTCATGCATATCAAGTGACAAAAATGAGGGAAATACCATATACATGTATCCAATTGTTCGCTCAACCCATTAACTAGTTTTAAACCAAAGCGATATAAACACATTTACATAAAATATACCCACAAGTAGCAAAAGTAGGAGTCGTATATGAGGGAAGCTCAGAGGAAGTCACCAAGTATCGACTCATTGGCCTTGCTACTAGAGGGACCTGCAATTTTCACCAAAATAGAGACAATTCTAGTGAGTAAAATGCGAGGAGTCTTAACAGTATTTCAAATGTCAAATAAATGGTTAGTTGAATAATCATGCAAGAATTACCACGAAATAATGAATAAAGCATGATTTCTAATTTAATAGAGATATCAACGAATAATTAAGTACCGAGTACACGAAGCAAATGCATTTAAGCGCTCCAAGTCCATCAAGTGTGATAAAGTATCATAACTCGACTTTCAAGACTGTCGATGGACTTAACTAAGTCACTTAACTGACAGTTTAGACCGAGTCCATCAATTGTAGCAGACTATAAAGGCCCGAGATTTCGAGATGCTAGTCATGCCCATTTATGGGACTGTGACGTGGAGATCAATCCAATGTGGTACTGTTGGTCAAACATTGGATGCAACTTAGAAATACTATGTTTAATATTTTAGTGTGATATGGTGTAAATTATTATTTATATGTGTAGCGTGATCGATGAAACCGATAAAAGAGAGAAATTTTAAGTAAATGGTCAGATTTAAGTTGAACAGGAAAAATTAGTCAACTCAGAAATAGTATGTTTTATGTTTTTGTGTGATATGGTATATATTATTATTTATATGTGTAGCGTGATCGATGAAACCGATAAAAGAGAGAAATTTAAAGTAAATGGTCAGATTTGAGTTGAATAGGATGAATTAGTCAACTCGGAAATAATATGTTTTATATTTTTGTGTGATATAGTGTATATTATTATTTATATGTATAACGTGATCTATGAAATTGATAAAAGAGAGAAATTTTAAGTAAATGGTCAGATTTGAGTTGAATAGGAAGAATTAGTCAAGATTTTGGTGACGTGTAATCTTTTTGAAAAGCATGTTGAGAAAAGTGAAAAATCTAATCGAGAGTTAAATAAAAAAAAAGAGTAACTAATTAAAATAATTCAGAGTTTACGTAGTGCGGTGTGGTGCAAAAGTTGGTGTGGTTTAAAAGGTTATGTGTGCTCATAAAACTCAAAATGAAAGAAAAAAAAGTGTTAAGCTTAACCTATCTAATATCGACACCTCATCACAACCCATCATTTCACATCACATCACCACACCATACCCCCACCCCCACATCTCTCTCTATCTTCATCTCTCTATCTTTCTTTCTATAACGACCCGTTACTTTAACTAGGTGATTAATGTTAAACCAAACCCTGATTAACCTGAGTCTAGCTTGTGGTTAAGCCTGGTGTATCTCAATTAGTATAGGCATGTCGATTTGTGTTTGTTTGCTTCATGATGTTATTTATTGAATTAGTTAGAATTATGTTGCTTAAAGTTGAATAAAATGAAAAAATGATAAATCAATGAGGTGGGTAATAGCATGTGTAGGTTGTGAGCGACACACCTCGATTACGGGGTAGTGAGCATGCCCGAGTTTACTCGTTGGTGTGCTCGGATAAACTATAGGTGCGAAAATATAAGTGTACATATATATATGTATCCTCATTTTGATCTCTTATTCGTTCGAAGGGAAAGAGTTCGATCAAGAGCTATATATATAGAGATTAACTTAACAAGAAAAGCTCGGGAGTTGGAGGCAAAGAAGGTGAGGCATGGTTGTTGTTTAAGTTGTTGTTATATGTGTAGTTAAAGGAGGCTCGGACAAACTGCAAAAGTAGTTCGTCTGAGGAGGGAGACAACCCAGGGGAGTCTTCTCCCCTCCCAAATCGAGCAGGGGTTGGGTCTCTAATCCATGTTTAAATATAAAAAAGAGAAATGAAACAAAACAGAGTAGAGCTCTGTTTCGTCGGAGGAAAAAGATGGGCTAAGCCTTGAACATGACAGGTTTGGTTAGGTTTAGGCCCAACCCCAAACCCATTTTCCAAAAAAAATAAAAATAAAAAGGAAATTGCTAGAAAATAAGGAAAAAACTCAAAAAATGATATGTTAACCAAATATATATAAATTGATGCATTTCAATTAAAAATGAATATATTGGGATTCTTTCGAGACGTTATATCGAAATCTTCACCTTGTAAAGTGTAACATAATCGGATTAAACTCAAAATTGGTCAAAATAAAAAAAAAACTAGAAAATATGCTGTGGGGGTTTTACGGTTGTCGTATGACTCGCAAAAAAATACCCAAATGAATGTAAATTTACTTGAGAGTTTCCTAGGAGACTCAAGAGACCTTATAATGCTAGGAAACACCGGTCGAGGTAAGTGTGACTCATATTTCGTACCACTTATGCAACGTAATTAGTATATTTAGTTCATAAATCATAATGGATTGGGAATGAGGAAACACACTATGATTGGATGTTTTTAAATGTGAAAATGATTGGAAGTATGCGATAAGGCGATCGATATTGAGGTTGGAAAGTTACTTTTGGAAATGGATTCAGAATTTTATCCTAATAAAAGGAAAAAGTATACCTAGAAATGGATTTTCCCCTTTCATCCTTAGTAAGCCAGGGTCTTACCTGAGTCGACACTGTCGAGCTACATTTGGTAGCTCGATCAAGCTTGAATAAATTAACAGAATCATACGTAGCGCAACGTGTAGATTTTGTAATTGTATTCTCGAGTAAGGTGAGTGTACGAATTTGAATTTAAAACTTAAATTAATAATCACATGTACGGTTGCAGTTTACCTGTGATTTGCATAATTTATTTATTGTTATATCTTTTCTTATGCCTGAATAGATATGGCCTAGATTCATATTTCTATTCAATTGTTCATTGGTACTTATTGATGATTGTTGCGTCAATGAGAATCACATAATAAGCTATAATTGGTAGCTCGATCAAGCTTGAATAAATTAACATAATCACACATAGCACAGTGTGTGGATTTTGAAGTTATATTCTCGAGGAAGGCACCCGAGTCTACATAGTCTTCTCTTTATGTAATGACTCATTTTGTGTAATATATATACTATTTGAGTTATGTTTTTTGTGATATCATTGGGTTAGGAATGTTTTATTAACCGATGGTATTCCTGTTTTTAACAGTTCTATATATCATATAATATTTCAAAAAAGTTTAAATCTTTCGTTACATTTACTTTATGTTTTTATTTCGATATTCGATATACAGGTTGTGAGTATCAAGTACAATAGGATAAGGCTGTTGGCTCTAGTTAGGCCTGATCTGTTGTACCCATGGCTTAATTAGAGTTTCAGGCCGAGTATCGCCCTAATCGAGACAGAGAATTGCCCTCCTCCACACACACACACACACACACACACACACACACACACACACACACACACACACACACACACACACACACACACACACACACACACACACACACACACACACACACACACACACACACACACACTCTCTCTTTCCTCACCAAAATAAAAATAAAAACTCTCACTCTCTCATTTCATTTTTTACTCTCAACCTCACATCTCTCAACACTCACCTCCCAAACTCTCTCTCCTTCCTACCTCGGTGGCCAGCCAAACCCTTCCATCGGCCTCCCCTTATGCTCGGTTTGTCACTCGCGGCCTCCCCTTACACTTGGCTCGTGAGCCGACGTCCCTCTCTCGGTGTCCCGCACTTAGCATCCCTCTCTCGGCCTCCTCACAACGACCCTCTTATAGCTTAGGTAAGTGGGTTGTTTGACATTTTGATGAAGATGGTGGGGTGTACCTAGTGTACTATAGAGTGAGTTTAATGTATTTTATGTGTCTCGAGATGTATGATGTGCCGTGATCGTGAGATTTGTCGGATTGCCTTGACATTCGTGTCATGTTAGTGATGATTGTGGGTTGCCTCGAAATTCGTATTGAAATATTAGGCGTAGATGGATGAGTCGAGATGCGTGCTTAAATCACACGCATCTCGAGACTGCCTTAAGTTGCATGCTGATTTTTAATAAATAATAATAAGTAAAACAAAATGTATATGCATATGTAAATATGTTTATATATAAATGTGTGTGTATGTGTATGTATAGGTATATGACACACATTTTTATACTCATTTCAGTCACAAATATAAGTCGTTTAAGGCATGAGAACTAACGCATCCTTAATTAAATGTATAACTTACATATTCGCCTTTTGACATTAAACGAATTGAAGAATTGAAGAATCATAAATATCTGAATTGTATAAGAGTATAATTGGTAAAAAAATAATAAAATACACTCTCGAATTTCGAAAACGATTTATAATTTTGACTAAGAAGTCTTTGCTAGAAAGACTTATATTTTCGACTGGAGGGAGTATATAATGTATACTTTATATATACAATGTGATCTGAGAAAATCATAAAAAATAAATGAATAAATATAATAAAAATAAAAATAATTAAATAAAATAATAACCAATTGGTTAGGAAGAATAAATGTCAAATACAAGAAAATTGGTCGAGCTATGACTTAGCTAATGTGGTCTGACTCGAGATGCGACCAATGTCTCCATAATCCCGAAAAAATCTCCTATTTTTGGAAATTAAGGTAAATAGAAAAAACAGAATTTTATAAGCAATTGTCAAAAATGAGATTTTGTCTCGATAAGCTTGCAACAATTAACTTATAATCAACATCGTAATGTGTGTGTGACTTAAATAAAGTGTAAATAAACTTTACAAATGATAATAGACAATTGAATAAACTAGGGAGTTCAAATGCACCGGACGCGAAACGATAGTGAGGATCGACATTTAGGCAGGTATTGATGTGATTGGTGGTAAGTAAATAAGTAAGAAATTCAATATTAATTCTTTTCCATTTTCTCGCTTTGTTTGATGAGATGATTGCTATTATTGGACTCTACTTCCCTACTGAGTTATCTAGGGTCTAAGTGGTCTAGTCTAATCATTGTCCACTTTTGGGTTGAGTAGTAGACTAGCTCTCGTGGTTTCTCGAATGGGTCTGAATCCTCTGATTGAGTATTCACCATATGACGTGACTCCTATCTAGTATTTGAGTTCTTTTGTGGTTGAGCATCCAATTAAGTCTGTGGCTCCCTTTGGAATTTTTTAAGACTGCGGCTTAAGTGGGCGACAGTGCCGAACGGATCAGATGTGGTCAAAGCGGTTTTGACCCGCCGCACAAGTGTTGGACACTTATACATTTTAAGTAGCTTTGAGCCTATGTGTAGAATGTTAGGACCACATACTCTCTGTCCTTTGCTTCCAGGTCACTTCGTCTCTTTCGTTAACCATTGTAGTTTGTCTATCATGTGGTTTATTGTTCTTTTCGGCTTTGTTTCTTTCTTGCACAATTTATAGATTTGTTTATTGTTTAATCCGAATTACTGTTGAACTTCTTCTGGATTTACTCATTGGAATTGTCTCCTATATGGTGACAATTACAGGTCTAATATCGAAGCTCAAAAACATTGATGTGCGACATACGTAGGTTATTTAATGTATCTATATAACATTTTTTTATATTTTTATAAATGGGTATTTGGGTTGAGAGATACATGTATTTTCCCTCATCACTATAATTTGTACTTTGTATTCGTTGTACGGGGATTTCACATTATAGCTTCCACACCTAGAACTCATTGTGTGTTTAATGTATTTGTTATCGAGATTTCACTACATTTAAATTCTGCTACATATGATTTCATATATATATATATATATATATAGATATATACTTTGTTGTGTTGTGAGGCTGACTAGGCCTTTATTAACTCCGCACTGGTTTACCAGGGGTTAATGGAGGCCTTGTACCGGGCAGTGCCCAATTTGGAAGGTTAGGGCTGTCACCGCAGCCACTTCTAACAGCTTGACTTTTCTCAATTCTAAACTATGGGTTTAGGTAAGTCCAACAGTTCGTGTAGTCATGGTGGAGGGAAAAACCACAAAGCATTCCCATTATACCCGTAACTACCTAGGCCACTCATTACGAAGTCTAAAGGAATGCACAATAAATAATTTAACAAGGATATCATAAATAGGTTGTATATGAAAAAAACTCGATTGATTCGACTCATAAGGGATACAACTCAACAAGAGATAATTAACCAATAAATGCAATAAAATTATGTTAAGGCTTTAACTGGTTTACTTATCTCTAACGCGTGAAAATGAACACAAAAGTGGTTCCCACATGTCTCGTAATGCGTACTCGACTCTCAATGGATGGTCCTTCCTAGTGCCTAAATCCCATATTTTATATGTGTTAGAATGTGTCCGAAATCAAAATCTTAATTTTCGGCGCAATCAATTTGGTAACACATTTTACCGTGTAAAGAAACCTCGCCCGAGAACCTTTATAAATGTTCGAATTTAGATTATAACTTATCAGATTTTATTTTCTTTCCATTTACCTCAATTTCTAACAGTACGAGATATTTCAGGTTGCGGTCACATTGGTCACATCTCGGGTCGATCGATTATCTCAAGTTTGTCCTTTACTATGTTTCTTTTTTCCAAATTAATTGATTAGTATTTGATTATTTAGTTTTATTTATATTTTCAAAAGAATATCATAGCACATCATATATATATATATATATCTATACTTTATATATATACATGTATATAAATAAATATATATTATATCTATATATACGCATACACACTATACTATACTATACTTAATAATCATGAATAATCAATCTTTCACCAGTTACTTGAATTTACTTTTCTACCCTTAATTAAGTATTTCAACCATCAGTTAAATTTACTATCTGATAAGTGATTACTTAGACTTACGTATATGGTTAATTTAGTAGTATATTTAGTATAAATATCTCAAAATGAGCTCAAATTGATTGTGTTTATGTATTTTCAGGCATACAAGGCATAAAAAGAAGGAAATGAGTGAATTCAAGAAGAAACGGAGCTAAAGCTCACAAAATAGAGGTTGGCGCCATGGTAAGCAGTGGTGGCATTGTCAGAGACACAAGCAAAGCATGGGAGATGAAGCCATAATGCCAAAGACTAAGGAAGAGGAGAAAAAGACGCAAGGATAGCTAGTACAATCGTGACGCCATGGAATACAAGGGATGTTGTCTAGGACAAACATGCAAAACACCGAGGCTACTGAATGGATAATTTGCACAAAAAGTGACCGACGCAACGACGACATTGTGTGTTTGTACACACATCACCAGACCACTTATAGACAACATCGGGAATGAAGAAAATAGCAAGTTAGAGTTATATTTCGTGTTAAATTGTTTAGTAGGGTTTCTAATTGTTTTAAGATGTTTCGTAAGAGTATGAATAAATATTAGAACATGGTTAACTCACCAACTACCATAGATTAGTAACCATTAGTAATAGTTTAGCATATGTTTACTTTATTCTCGAATATTAAGAAGATTTGTGGAGAGAAGACATTGAAAACTCACATGCGGTGATTTGGGTATTGTTTTTATTGATTTAATAGAAGTTATTCTTTTAATCTCTGATTTCAATGAATACCATCTATGTGCATGTTTGTTTCGATGAAGTGTGAGTAGTTCATTAATTTTATGAATTTTGATCTATAAAATGATTTGTTTTTGGGTGGTATTATTAGTTGTTTTTGATAAATTAGACACCACATTTGAGTTTCCCAAATCAATTTTCGAAAATTTTACAGTTTGGCCGAATTGGGGCATTTTGCATGAAACTGAGAGTTTTGATCTATAAAATGATTTGTTTTTTTTAAATAAATGGGATATTTAGATTCCTTGTATTTTCCCTTTCAGTGTACTATATTAGGTTTTTAGTTTTGGGTAAGAAATGAATTGTTATGAATTTTTGAAGTTCATGAATTTGTAAAACAAAATTGAAAATTTTGCATGTTGTTGTTATGAACCAGTCCCTATAATTTAGTTATAACTTCCTTATTTTAAATCGAAATGGACTCATTCCAGTGCATTTAAGGCTAACTCAAAGGGGAATAGCTTTTTCCTACTGAAAGATCATGAAATTCGAATGTTTTCATGTTTAAAAATCTTCTACAACTTTGGTGATGAATCTGAAATTTATGAGTTCACAGTTTTGATAATGTCCCGATGTCTGGAGCATGACTCTATCATTTTTTATTGGATTGGGCTCATCTTTTAGTATGACATTTTAGGATATGTTTGTAGGCTTCAATAAAAAATCATAATTCTTGAAGCTATGGCTTAGAAGAAATGATTTTTCAAGTTTTTTGGAATATAAAATTGTTTTGAGTCATTGTGGTAAAATTTTCATATCTCCCTTGTATCTTATCGAAATTGTGCAAAGTTTATAATTCTGGAAAGCTACGAAATAGTCCTAAAACTTCTCTTTGGACTATAATGCTTAAATTGAACGTTTTGGTAATTGAAATCAACTTACAAGTTGTTGCGCCAAAACTATTTTTATTTAGTAAAATAGATTTGAACATAAACAAAGTATTAAGGGGATTGATTGTGAAAAACTAGAATTTAAAACTAGTTAACCAACCTAAAACAAGATAAATTAAGTTTGTTAGGACACCTCAGGAGCATAGAGAGGTTTTACAAGGTGTGGAACACAAGTTTGGAGTTATCGAGAGCCGATATAAGTTAGGAATTACATGCATTTGAGGTAAGTAAACCTGTTAAGGCACTTCCATCCATTTCATTTCCATTTCATTGAAACATAGTCACTTGGACTATTTTTGTTGCTTTCTCTTGTTCCAAATGCTATGACTTGTTTGTTTGTTTCCTATTTAAGTTTATTGGATTCATTTAATCATCTTATGAATTGATAAAGGGCATTCCTTGACTTGATCTAGTTCGACATTGGATTCCTTTAATGTTGTTGATTCTCGAGCTGTTGAACTTCCTTTACAAATAGCATGCTATGATTTGTTTATTTCCTATAGGTGTTTGTATACTTCCATGACAATATGCTTGTGATGACGTACTTGTGTGTATGTAATCTACTACTCCAACTTATTGACAAGTAGGTTTAGAATAACCCACCAGTTTAGGTTCCATATTATATGAGATGTGCGACTTATGGTGTTAAATTCCCTGGGGATGCCAATATTCCACACGACTGATGTTTCCTTATCTTATGAGTAGCACAAATCACGGGGTTAGATTCTTTAGGGATGTTGGCACTCCACACAGTAGATGTTACTAACACTGCACGGGGGTTAGATTCCTTGGAGATGACGGCTAATTAACCTGACTTAGATTTACATGACTTCTCAATTTGTTTTCCTTTGTAGTAGCTTGGTGACTGCCATATACTTTTCTTTTAGCTTTTCTTTATTTACAATTATTGTAGACTTTTAGTTACCATTCTTTGTATATTTTGGTTTCCACAGATAAGATTTATTTTATGTTACTTCCGCTAAATTGTTGAGACTTTCGCTGAATTTGTTAAACTGTATAAAATTTTTTACTAACTCCGAGAATTAAGAATAATGAGAAACAAGAAATACTTATCATGACTATGAGTTACAAGGAGAATAAGATAAAAAGGTTGACTAATACATTGTCAAGTCCTATGTGGCTGGGATTAGGACTTAATGACGGGATTAGGTCAGACAGTACCCCATTTGGAGAAATAGGTTATCACACTGTGGGCTTGACTAGGTCAATTAACTCAGAGTTCACTGTAGCTACAAAGGCGAAATCACTTGTACTTGAATGCCCTCTCATGCGGGTACCTATACCATCCTTGATTTACCGATTACACTAATGTTACAACGTATAACCAAAGCCTACTTGTGATATGGTCGCGCATCGCCACTGGTTAGGCTCCATAACAATAAGGACTCTCTTTCTCTCTTTCTTTCTTTCTCGTTCTCTCTCATGCGTGGCTGAGCAATGCTCTGTTATGTAATCCCCCAGCTACAGACAACTATGTTTGTAATGTCCTGACTATCTGCAATAGTAACAAATTTTACTACCATTACATCCACCTATAATCTCGATACCTTGCAACTGATGCTGTATCGACGACATAGTCCTGGGTGGTTGGTTAATAAAACTTGGCATCAGAATAGGTGGAACTGCTACAGTAAGTGTTGGTTACACTGGTACTTCTAACAACTCTACGCCTTGACTCGTACAAAAACCGTGATTATGATTTTGGTTCCTCTTGCTCTTCTTGTCTCATCTCGATCTCTTCTCGGACAGCGTCTCAGCCCGCAGGACATAGCTTTCCTCGGGGCGAGTATGAAGGTATGTCTCTTTAGCGAGACTGCAGTCGTAGGCTCTCTGTAGGGTCCTTGGCTTAGTAGTCACAACTATCCCTTTGATACTCGACAATAATCCCACGCAGAAGAAATAAACCTGATATCTGTCAGTATCTACCACACCTCTGGCAAACTGCAACAAGTGATGATATCTACCCATATACTATATGAATGACTCGTATTGCGGTTGCTTAATGTTCATGAACTCCGTTCCCTTTGAGATAATTACTGACGGAGAATAGGGGCGGATAGTACTTCATATTGAAGTGAATCTTGAAGGCAATCTAAGTCTTTGGCTCTTCATGTGTAGCTATTAGATTGGTCCACCATGTATAAGCGTCGCCCTAACTGTCATCCATCCTTAGAAGCCTATATTTTTTATCATGACTTTTTATGAATCGCTTTGCCTTAATCAAGTCTGACTCACTATGGAGTCTCTTAGGTCAAAAACTTTCATACTCCTTAGTTAACTTATCCTCTGTTGTCATCTGAAAGATATTGTTTGTTAAGGCTGGCGCTACTACTCCTGGAAGTACAGAAATCACATCAGTAGTTGTTGCTAAGTGAATTGTAAAAATTGTGGGAGCGACCTGAATTGTAGGCGTACTCGTACCTTAAGTTAGATCCGTTACGAGTATAGATGATGATGGTAAAAATGTCATCATCCCCTCTAAGAATGGTCAAGATCTCGTCTAAACGACATTATTGAGACTTAATCCTCTGTGTCCAGGTCTGAAACTTTGTTGCATTGATATAGCGAGGGCCTATGGCTCTACTTTGATGAATATGCTCAAGTTGATTAGCCATCGCGATCTGCAAATGTAGATTATGAGTTTTGATAAGCTTTCGTAGCTACTGATATATATATATATATATATATATAATACATATCAACAAGTAACGTATAATTCTAATTTGAACTTTTTTAACTCACCACGTTTCCCAACTAAGATTCTAAGTCAAGATCATCAGGTTCTACACTAAGTTCATTGGTATTATAACTTTATAAGTCGTGTTTGTATTTTAGTTACGTTGTGGCTTATCTAGAGTTAAGTAGAAACCTTGGGGCTCTGATACCAACTGTGATGGCCCCAATCCCCATAAATTGGGCCTCACCCGGTCTAGACATACAAAGACCATTGATCAAAACCCGTAGAGCTAATACGAGTTTAGCTAGCCCTTTTACCATTTCATTTATAGTTTAGTTGCTTATTAGAGTTGTTATTAAGTTTAAAAAGTCTTAATGAAATTGCACAACAAAAAATAAAAGAACTAAACTGACAATAATTTAATCTAACAACATTGGGACAACCCCATATGTTGAAACCCTACAAAGTAGATCTCATGCATATCAGGTGACAAAAATGAGGGAAATAGAATATACATGTATTTAAGTTTTTGTTTAACCCATTAACTAGTTTAAAACCAAAGCAATACATACACATTATGACATCCTTTCACTAACCCGACTGAATCGGAGGCTCGAACCCGATTCAACCAGTGGTATCACCGTGCTCGACAATTATGTACCATAAATAATAAAATAATTTTTTGGTGCGCGTGTAATGTTTAATAAATAAATTAATAAATATAAGTTTACATGTAACAAGAGGCAATGCAATGTACGGGTATTGCCTCGAGATACGCATTTAGGTGGGGATTGCATGACATAGTAAAAAATATGAAATAAATCACTAACTTGAATTAGGGTGGTCTAAGTTGGTAATTAGATTTAAATGGATATGCCTATGGTATGAATATAATAAAACTCAACTTATGGCCTATGCTTTAAATTAAAAACCATAGCCTACGTAAAATGCGACATATATGTCACGTAGCAATCAAACAAGAAACTATGGTAGACTTTATGTTGTACATGAGATCGATATCGAGATTCATAAACACATCTAGATGACTGACCATGATCTAGATCTAGTTTGGATACATAATCATGCACATGTGGACACTCGGCAAAAGAAGTCATTCCTTGTCTTTTGATTAGTTTAACTAAGTAACTTAATTAAGAGGCTTGATGTGGCATAACTTAAATTAATTACTTGTTAATGGTGGAATGAAGGAGTTGTTTAAGACCCTTAGATGTGCCATAAAATACACATCATGAGGCAAATCTAAAGGCCAATCTTTAACGTTGAGAATGATATATAATCCACACTTGTTCTTATTGGAAAAATCATGCAAAACTTAAAATTTTAAAAAATTATTGGAGTATCATCTTGCGGAAAATTGGGAATTTAAGGAGCAATTGAAGTAAAAATCGGGTCTTGGAAAAAAGAAACATAAGATCCATAACAATCATAAGGTAAACCCTTCTCTTTTTCCCTTTCAATTTAATAGATTTGATGGCTTAAATATGAATGTGGGTTGATATGGTTAATAACAATGAGATCATGCAAGTGTTCAAATTTGAACTCCAATTTGGTGCCTCTAAACAAGCATGAACTAATAATCAAGAATCTAAACTTTGCATGAATTTAGATTTAGATTTTTGGTTTAAATTTAGGGATTTAACTAAGATTTCGAAATTGGGCTTTCATGGACTGATATAAATGTTTTAAAAATCAATTTCAACTCACTTTATGCTCACATTTGACTGGAAATCTAGGTGGATCTAATGCATGTTCAAAAAGTTGAATAACTTAAGCTTTAAAGGTCCTTTAATTGTGAAATTAGCTATAGGTTGTTAAATTGTGAAATTCTTGTTGTAAACTGATGTGAAAGTAACACCTAAGAGGTCCTCAAAAGGACCCCAAGTTGAAACAAGATGAATCAACCCAAAAAAACAACCATGTTCAAACTTCAAGAATTAGACCTGGCATTACAATGCACATAACACACTTAATTTAACTCCAATTAGAGTGAGCTTTATATACGTTTTTTTTAGGTTTTTGGATATGTTGTTACAGGGTATGTTAATAACATTGCGATCAAATTTCATGCTATTTGGGAATTTCATGGTATTTGGAGCTATACATTAGGATACATCAAATTTGTAAACTTTCTGGTCGAAATGAAATTCAAATGTGCGCAGTGTTCGTAAAGCTTCAATATCTCCCTCGTTTTTAGTCAGAACTGTGCATACCATACCTTTTCGGAAAGATAAGAAGTAGACCTAAATCTTTGTATACATGTACTTGCCAATTTAAAAGTTTTTGATCATCAAAAGTAAGCTATCAGGCAGCGCATCGTATATGGAATTTAAAGTCTATTGATAAATTCAAATAATTTCATAATTAGGTTACGAACCTCGGGATACATGCATGGGAGTAATTGGGTAAATGAAATCAATAGTCTCGAATCTAACACCAAAATTTCAAATTAGGGCTCGACTACGATACCTCAGTGGGACTTTCAGCATATGCTATGAGGTATCAAATGTGCGATCGAGTTTTGACATGCCACATAAGAGGTTTATGAACACTAGGAATTTATAAAACTTGTCACGCATCATATTAGAAATTGCATAGTTAGATGTGCATCGTATCATAACTACCTGTGGCCATCCATCTAGACACATAGACTATTAGAAGCCGTATCTGAGTATTAGATGATGCACATTTAACGACGAAGAGTTTCCCCCTCCGGACAGTCGGGCAACTTCGAGGGATGACTATACAGTGATCTTCTACCCTCCAGACAGTACGACAGTTGAATGATGTTTTTCACCCTCTGACCTTTCCTATGACAGGGTTAGATACGTCGGTGCCGCTCAAGTTCACGAAGTTGCGTGATGGGACCTCCCCTGATCATTGATGTTGAACGCCGCCGACTGACATGATTAGGTTAGGTTCATGCATATGGGGTTTTTGGGAACCTTCCGTTCATACTAGAAGAGGATTGTACCATGTTTAATTCCTACAATTTACTTATGTACTTCCTTGTCAAAATTTAATCACGTGTAGCGCGTGCCAAATATAACCCGCAATCGAGTTACCAACCACAAGGGTGTAGTAGAGGTAAATACGGATCGAATCCACAGGTCTTGAGTTTTACTCCAAGTTAACTAAAAATGGGGGGTTTTAAAAAAATTCAATGAAATAATTAATTAAACTAGCACAAATAAAAAGTTCGCAAAAACAATATCAATGAGAAGAAATCACTCAAGTCTACGATTCCACAAGCAAGAATCAAGATTCAATGGCATTTAATGGTCATGAATCATCCCAAAAAGTTATTAATTAAAATTCTCCTAGATTAGTCGACGTCTGCCAGAAATTCCTAATTCCCCTAATTTTGATAGCTAGGATGTCTGCCACTAACTATTTCCCTAATTAATGTATAACCCTAGACATCTGCCAATCGGGTTTAACACACTAACCGCAACAATTTGGATATGTGGGAACACTAATCTTAACTAATCGGATCGCATCTGCTCTCGATTTAACCTAGATTCAATTGTCGCACACTCAAGAACCGAAAGGGTTTGACGGCAAACGAGTGAGTGTGTCACTTTATTGGTCCAAAAGCACAATTACACGGATACTAAAGGTCCAAATAACTATAGATTGTCCACCTAAAAGCATGCACTGGCCACATACATACCCTAGATCTAAACCATATTCATTAAAATCAACAACAATGAAATAAGAGAAATTAAATTAAATTAAATAATAAAAATAATAGATCTCACATAGTATGCCATGAATCCATCATCCCGACTTGTTTCCCCTCCGACCTAGGCAAGGAGTTGATTAGCCGAACATCATCGTCGAAGAAAGTCAATGCTAAAATAATAATAGTTGGTGTTCCAAAAATAAAAATAAAACCTAAGTTCCTAATATATAAAACTACTAAAAATTGGTCTCGAGAGGTGAGAGAAACTAATTTTTAGGGTTGGGGAGGTGACTCGTGCGCAGAGGAGCATCGTAAAGCCGTTTTTGGCTTGAAAATAGGTGTCCGCTACGTGTCTGCACGTTATTGGTTTGCTTGCTGCCGCCGTGCAAACGTGTCGGTGTCGGATTAGTCGTACGAGCAGTTTGTGACACGCAGGTGTGCTTTGGAGCGCCACATGGCACCGTCTGATTTGAGGAGGCCCCTGCGATGACGCGCTGGCTCGTTGAGCGGAAGCCACATGGATTGCATGGGAGGCGGAGAGAAATCGAGCTTTCGTGCGAAAATCTGGGAGTTTGTGCAAACACGTATCCCGAGGCAGATCGATAGGCAGCTGAAACACGGAGAAAAATGCAGGCGCGACGTGTATTGTGTGATGCTAACGCGACAACTGCCGATTGGTGGAGCTGATTTGTTGCGCTACGTGGCGGGTTATTATTGGCTGAGATAACAATGAGTGATGTGCTGGTATCCGATGAAAACGCACCACGTGGCTGCTGCTGTGATTCTGGGTGACACGTGGCGCTGACGTGACATCGCCTGATTGGTTGAACACTGACGTGGAAGCTCCTAATTGGTTGAAATATATTGTCTCCTATTCTACCCACCGGGCAATGTGTAATTCGAGGCAAACTGTTCGGCATCCGATCATTGTATGTAAATACTCCATTTTGAGTATTTTCTACCACGAATTCAACCGCGCAATCTGTTTCTCCTAAAAACAACCAAAAAATATAATTAAATATATATTTTAGAGACTTTGCATATTTAAATATACTAAAATAAACTACTAAATATATGTAAATACTGACTTATCAAATAGCACAAACTTAAGACTTTGCACGTCCCGAGCAAAGGTGTAAATGACAACACAAACTAAACTAGACTCCTAACATAAATATGCACTGACTCAACTAATCCTATACCCGACCCAAACTCTTGGAGTTCCTTTGACTTACATAGTCACCAAATTAACAAGTAACTTATAAAATTTCGGAGTTATGATATGTCAAGACTCGCAACTCAAACACAATTAAGATCACACTTTAAAGACATAAATCCACTCAAGACAAAGGCCATCAACTACTCACAAGTTTTCTTGGTCTATACATTCAAGCACGCAAGTTTAAAATTCTCACTTAATATAGTGAAAGCACTCGAACTAAATCTTTTATTTGAGGAGTTTCACAACTTCCACCTTTATTCATCTTATTTATATTTTCTTTTCACATTTTTTTTTCAACAAATATGATCCCTGCTCCATTTCATATAGACCAATTTTTTCACTTTTTCCACCATAAGTTTCCATGCTCAATTTTCTGTCGAAACCTGTGAGACTCTCTATTTTTGTTAGAAAAACTCCTGTTAATACTTTTCACTTTCACTATAATTAAGCAAATCCCCCAATGTGGGTTAAAATAATATTACTTGCACAAATTTGACCGTTTACTCATTTTCATTATCTAGCACAAAGTCCAACCAACAACTAAGTCCTTAATCATGAAATCATAAAAATGCAGAGCTATGAACTCGACTGAGTGTTTCTCCTATTTTTCTCTAAGTTTCGAGTCAAAAAGCAACTATAATTTACTCGTCCACAACCAAAGACATGAGCAAAGTTTTGGGTGACTCTAAATAACTAATAAAAAAAATACTAAATACATATATGCATGAAAGTGTATCAGATCCTAATGAAATGAGAGAGAAATATGAATGGACAAAAAATGAAAGAAATGGAAGAAATGATATAAAACACCACCATTGTCATCCGATATCCGTGTATAACCACATAAAAAAATAAACGATCTCACCTGCGGTCTTTCGCAAAAGTATCCATCCAAAACAATCCACAATCCCTAAAACACCCCCAAACTTATTCCAAACCTTGTCCTCAAGGTTTAAAACAAGTCGAGACATCCATATGACAAAAAGAAAAAAACAATGGTGAAAAATAAAAAATGGATAAGAAATGATACAAATTCATGCAAAATGATAAAAAATACGAAAATAAATAAACTAAATGATACTTATCAAAGTTTGGGCTGCCTCCTAATAGAGCTTTTGGTTAAAATCGTTGGCTCGACTTGGTCTGAGTCTGTCAATCAGTATAGACTGACGTTGCGAGTGAGACGACCTCCACATTATGGCTCGGGAAGTCTTCATAGAAGATCTTCAATCTGTGGTCGTTCACCTTAAACGCATTACCAGTTTCCAAACTCTGAATCTCCACTGCTCCGTGATCATACATCGCAGTCACAGCATATGGCCCTGTCCACCTCGATCTCAGCTTCCTGCAAAAATCTTAAGACATGACTGAAATAAAAGCACATTCCGACCAACACGAAATGATTTTCTAGAGAGATTGTTATCATGGAACACTTTTGTTTTTTCTTTATAAATTCGCGCATTTTCACATGTGTCATTCCTGATTTCCTCCAATTTTTGGAAAGTGAGCTTTCTCTCATTTTGCTGCCTCATTAAGCTTCATATTAAGCTGTTTCAAAGCCCAGTAGGATTTATGCTCGAGCTCGACTGGTAGGTGGCAAGCTTTACCAAACACAAGGCAATATGGGGACATCCCAATTGGCGTTTTAAACGCCATTTGGTAAGCCTAAACCACATCATCAAGACGTGAACTCCAATCTTTACGAGTAGGATTCACCGTCTTTTCCAAGATGGATTTAATCTCCCTATTAGAGACCTCTACCTGGCCACTCGTTTGGGGATGATACACTGTAGATGTTCGATGAGTGACTTTGTACCTCCTCAGAAGACTTTCAACCATACGGTTACAGAAGTGAGTGCCTCTATCACTGATCAGGGCACGTGGGGTACCAAATGTTGTGAAAATCCTCGATTTGAGGAATTCACATACCACTTTAGAGTCGTTAGTGCGTATAGCCTTAGCTTCCATCCACTTAAACATGTAGTCCACTACCAAGAGTATGTAAACATTACCAAATGACACTGAAAACAATTCCATAAAGTCTATACTCCAAACGTCAAATATCTCGCAAATATGAATCGGGGTAAGTGGCATCTGGTCCCGATGACTAAGGTTACCAGTTTTCTGGCAGTTAGGACAAGTCTTGGTAAACATGTATGAATCATGGAAAATGGTGGGCCAGTGAAGCCCACTCGTAAGAACTTTCCTAGCTGTCTGACGGGACCGAAGTAGCCACCGCAGGCGTAAGTATGACAAAAAGCCAATATGGAGTGACTCTCAGTCTGAGGAACACAACGCCTGATAACCTGGTCGAAGCGAAATTTCCATAAGTACGGGTCATCCAATACATAGTACTTAGCATCGCTCCTTACTTTATTCTTCTGAGCTTTCTAAAGGTGAGGAGATAGCTCGCCTAAGGTGATACAGTTCACAAAATCGACGTACCAGGAGAGATCTTCCATAATGACATAGATGTACTTGTCAGGGAAATCATCCTTAAGAGGGGTAGGATTCTCACCACTCTCAATTCTGCTGAGATGGTCTGTGACTAGATTCCCTGCACTGTTTTTATCTTTGATCGTGATGTCAAACTCCTGTAGTTGGAGTATCCATCTAATGAGCTTAGGTTTGGCATCCTTTTTACTCATTAGGTACTTCAAGGCAGCATGATCATAGTAAATGATAACCTTGGTTCCTAAGAGATAAGATCGAAATTTCTCAAGTGCGAAGATAACGATAAGGAGCTCCTTCTCGGTAGTAGTGTAGTTCATCTGAGCCGCCTCCAGAGTACAAGAAGCATAGTGAATGACATGTGAGTTTCTCCCGACTCTCTAACCTAAGACCACACCCACTGCATAATTACTAGCATCACACATAATTTCAAATGGAAGCTCCTAATTAGGGGCTTGAATTACTGGTGTGCTAGTAAGTGAGTCTTTCAGTGCATCAAATGCACTGGTACATGCCTAATCAAACTCAAAAGGTACGTCTTTTGAAGTAGATGGCATATGGGTTGTGCGATATTTGAAAAGTCCTTGATGAAACGATAGTAAAAATCGGCGTGTCCAAGGAAAGATCTAATCTCCCGCATATTCGTAGGGTAGGGAAGTTTCTTGATAGCATCAATTTTAGCTTGGTCTACCTCTATGCCCATGGCTGATACAATGTGTCCCAAAATAAGAGCTTGGTCCACCATAAAATGACACTTTTCATAGTTCCGAACTAGGTTCTTCTAGATACACCTGTTGAGTACCTTTATCAGATTGTTGAGGCAACTATTGAATGAATCACTGTAAACATTAAAGTCATCCATGAAGACCTCAATGAAATGCCCAACAAAATTTGAAAAGATACTCACCATGCACCTTTGAAAGGTGGCAGGTACATTGCATAACCGAAAGGGCATGCGCTGATAGGTAAAAGTGCTAAATGGAGTGAATGTCATTTTTCCTGGTCTTCAGGTGCTATTAGTATTTGATGAAAACCGAAATAACCGTCAAGACAACAGTAGTTAGAATGACCGGCTAGTCTCTCCAACATCTGATCAATGAATGGTAGGGGGAAGTGATCATTCCTTGTGGAAGCATTTAACTTCCTATAGTCAATGCGTACCCGCCATCCATTTTGAATGCGAGTTGGAACCAACTCACCATGTGAATTGGTGACTACCGTGACTCTCGTTTTCATAGGGACCACTTGGATAGGGCTTACCCATTTACTATAAGAGATGGGGTAAATCATGCCAGAATCAAGGATCTTTAGTATCCCCTTCTTCATGACATCCATCATGAGCGGATTGAGCCTCCTTTGGGCTTCTCTCGTAGGTTTTGACCCTTCTTCCATATATATATGATGCATGCAAGTAGAAGGGCTCAAACCTTTGATATATGCTATGGTCCACCCAATAACATGTTTAAACTCCCGGAGTACTCGAATGAGCCTTTCTTCCTCCAAATATGTAAGTTTGGCTGAGATGAACACAGAGAGTGTGTCATTCTCACCCAAAAACATATACTTTAGGTGCTCACGTAATGGCTTCAGCTTAAGTGTGGGAGCTTTAACCAAGGAGGGAGAAAGTTCGGAGTCAGAAGTAGGCAACTCCAAATGATAAGCACTTGGGGGCAGGGGTTGGAATGAATCCAACTCAAAAACAACATCCTCGATATCAGTATCGAAGGTCAGATCACTCTCGTGGACTTAAGTAGTGTCGAGATGATGCTCTAAAACTACTTTACCTTCATCATCGCCACTTGTGAGCAAGGTTTGCTCTATGAGTGGATCCACGCAATCCATGGTACACACCACAGACGACACATCACTGGGGTATCGCATCGCGTCATAGATGTTAAACTTGATGACTTCACCGTCAAACTCCATGGTAACAGATCCATCTCGCCATTTTGAAAAATGGACGTCCAAGGAGTACTAACGAAGCATTGGGGAATGGTTCCTCCTTCGTATCTGCCATGTAAAAGTCAGCAAGAAACACAAAATCGTTCACTAGGACTAAAACGCCCTTGAGAACACCAATAGGTCTGACAACGGAATGGTCTGCCAACTTAATGACAATACCAGTTTGCTCTAATGGGCCTGTATGCAATGTCTCATAAATAGACAATGACATGACATTAATGGAGTGCCAAGGTAGCACATAGGCCTCTGAATGCTTACATCACCTATAACACAAGGTACTGAGAACATTCCTAGATCCTAGCATTTAGGAGGAAACTTCTTCTTTAGGATAACCGTAACGGTTTTTCCCATTTGGACTTTTTCGTTGCCTTTCAGTTTCCCTTTATTAGTTCATAGTTCCTTAAGAAACTTTGTGTACATAGGGACTTGCTTCAGAGCGTCGGGAGTGGAATATAGATTTCTACTCGCTGAAAGGTCTCGAGAATTTCTTTCTCTTCCTCATTTTTCTTATCTAAGATGAGTTGTTGTGGAAAAGGAGGTTTGACCTTAAATGTGGGTGATGCTTCCTTTTGAGTAGTTACCATCTATTTAGGGACAAACGGAGTCGCTACTACTTCGTGTTCATCCTCATTTGCCTGCTCTTTGGCATCAAATGACCCATTGTTCCTTTTGGGTCCCTCTAACTCTTTACCACTTCAGAGTGTAACCGCGTTAGCACTCACGTTAGGATTCAGGTAAGGTTGCGAAGGCAACTTTCCTTTATCCTTGAGACGTCCATTCTGCTGTGTCATTTAGTCCATTCAAACTTGAAGAGCTTGGACCGCCGAATTGGTTTCGATGATGGATTTCTCTGTAGTAGCCCTGAATTTGGCCATTTCACTCATAAATTGTCTTTGTTGATCCATAAAGGCTTTCATCATATCCTCAAGTGAAGAGGAATTATTGGAGGGTGTAGGCATTGGTTGACCACTAGGGATGAAGGTCTGATAGTTCTGATTTTGAGGCCCGTAACTTAAGTTCAGGTTATTCCTCCCCGTTGCATGATTATATGTATTCCCAAATGGGACTCTAGATAGTCCCTAGAACTGATTACCCATGGCATTGGCCTGTTGATTGTCCTCAAAGAGAGTAGGACATTCATTGGTTGAGTGATTTGTGGCAGTACAGAAGCCGCAAGCTTTGACTTGCACTTTGCCAGAGGAAAGGAGACGTTCCATCATGGAGGTTAGTTGGTCAATTTTCTGGTTGATGGAACTCGAGTCACTCCCTGCAGTCAGACTTTGGTAAGCAGTAGCATCGAGATCACCATAAAGGCGTAACTGTTGTGCGATGTCCTCAAACAATTGCTTCATTTGGGCTGGAGTTTTATCTCGAATGTGACCCCCCACACACATTATCAATCATGCGCCGTTTTATGGACGACATGCCAACATAGAAGAATCAAACTATGGCCTTCTCAAACTGGCCATGCTATGGGTAACTAGCAATCAATCACTTATAGTGATCCCAATATGCCCCAAATGATTCACCATACCTCATTTTGATGCTGCATTTATCCTTGATGAGCTGAGCAACCCTATCTTCAGGGAAGTATTCGTTCACAAACGTGGTTGCCATTCCATTTCAGGAGTTAATGCAGCCATGCGGAAGGTAGAAACGCCATTCCTTAGCTTTGTCAAGGCAAAACGGAAAAGATCTGAGCTTGACCATTCCCTCATCCGCATTAGAGGGTTTCATTGACTTGCAGGTAGTATGAAACTCCTTCAGAAAAGTGACAGGATCTTCAGTCTCGCCACCATGGAAGGATGGTAGGAGATGAATGAACCCAAACCTTAACTAAAAGTCTTTGGCATTATCCGGGAAGTTGATGCAAAATGGGTTGTTGCACCAAAAGAGCTTGAAGCTCTTGATTAACCCATGGTGATTTGGCAATTTGCTGCCATATTCAGAGGATTTTGGCCTTCTTGTTGCCTAAGTTGGGTCTCTCTAATCCACCTATGAAATTTTCTCTCCAGTTCAGGATCGAAAGGTAACAATGAACCAACCGATTTTGACCGAGTGAGGTATGGTAGCATAAAACAAAAAGAGAAAAGAGAAAAGAAACCTAAACTCAGAGTAAAGACTAAGTCCCCGGCAACGGCTCCAAAACTTGATCACGTGTCGTGCGTGCTAAATATAACCCGCAATCGAGTTACCAACCATAAGGGTGTAGTAGTGGTAAATACGGGGTCGAATCTACAGGACTTGAGTTTTACTCCAAGTTAACTAAAAATGGGGTGTTTTTAGAAAACTCAATGAAATAATTAATTAAACTAGCACAAATAAAACGCTCGAAAAAATAATATCAATGAGAAGAAATCACTAAAGTCTACGGTTCCACAAGCAAGAATCATGATTCAATGTCATTATTTAATGGTCATCAATCTTCCCAAAAAGTTATTAATTAAATTTCTCCTAGATTAGCTATGGAGAATCGACGTCCGCCAGAAATTCCTAATTCCCCAAATTTTGATAGCTAGGATGTTTGCCACTAACTATTTCCCTAATTAATGTATAACCCTAGACATCCGCCAATCGAGTTTAACACACTAATCGCAATAATTTGGATATGTGGGAACATTATTCCTAAATAACCGGATCGCATCTGCTCCTGATTTAACCTAGATTCAGTTGTTGCACACTCAAGAACCGAAAGGGTTTGACGACAAATGGGTGAGTGTTTGTCACTTTATTGGTTAAAATGTACAATTACACGGATACTAAAGGTCTAAATAACTATAGATTATCTACCTAAAAGCATGCACTGGCCACATACATACCTTAGATCTAAACCATATTCATTAAAATCAACAATAATGAAATAAGAGAAATTAAATTATATTAAATAATAAAAATAATATATCTCAAATAGTATGCCATGAATCCATCATCCCGACTTGCTTCCCCTCCGACCTAGGCAATGAGTTGATTAGCCGAACATCATCGTCTGAGAAAGTCGATGCTAAAATAATAATAGTCGGCGTTCCAAAAAAAATAAAACCTAAGTTACAAATATATAAAACTACTAAAAACTAGTCTCGGGAGGTGAGGGAAACTAATTCTTGAGGTTAGGGAGGCGACTCGTGCACTGAGGAGCATCGCAAGGCTTTTTTCAGCTTGAAAATAGGTGTCCGCTATGTGTCCACACGCTATTGGTTCGCTTGCTGCCACCGCGCTGACGTGTTGGTGTCGGATTGGTTGAGTGAGCTGTTTGTGAAGCGCTGGTGTGCTGTGGAGCCCCACATGGCACCGTCTGATTGGAGGAGGCCTCTGCTATGACGCGCTGGCTCGTTGAGCGGACTCCAAGTGGCTCGCATGGGAGGTGGAGAGAAATCGCGCTTTCGTGCAAAAATCTGAGAGTTTTTGCTGACACGCATACCAAGGCAGATCGATGGGTAGCTGAAACGCAGAGAAAAATGCGGGCGTGATATGTGATGTTGACGCGATAACTGCTGATTGGTGGAGCTAATTTGTTGTGCTACGTGGCAGCTTATTATTGGCTGAGACAGCAAAGAGTGACATGCTGGTATCCAATGAAAACGCACTACGCGGCTGCTACTGTGATTTTGGGTGACGAGTGGCGCTGACGTGGCAGCTCCCAATTGGTTGAAATATGCTGTTTCCTATTCTACCCACTGCGCAATGCATAATTCGAGGCAAACTATTTGACATCTGATCACTGCATGTAAGTACTCCATTTTGAGTATTTTTCTGCCACGAATTCAACCACGCACTCCGTTTCACCTAAAAACAACCAAAAAATATAATTAAATATATATTTTAGAGACTTTGCATATTTAAATATACTAAAATAAACTACTAAATATATATAAATATTGACTTATCAATGTCCTTCCTTGTCAAATTACATTATGTCATAACTTTTAGAAAACCTTAAAATTCACTTACTGGGGGCCTTTTAATCTGTCCTCCACTTATCGAGGGAAGAGTAAGGCACATCAGTGAGATGACGACTTCAAATTGCCTTGATCTTCACTATAGGACTGATCATTTTTGTGTATTTATTTTGTTTTATGTACAAAATTTATATTAGTTTCGTATATGGATTATGGGATAATTTTGGACATGTTCATTGAATTTAGGTTATGGTACTCATGATATGACAAGTGTTTTCTCCACTTAGGTTCCCATTTACTTTCTAATATTTTATTATATGTTCATTGAATTTCGCACATGCTTGAATTTAACTTAATTGTTGAAAAGGAACTTAATTATTTCATAAGTTTTTATAATTAGGAAAAGAAATAAATTTCAATGGTAAAAGAGCGGATGGGCGAGTCTAGAATGTCTTTTAGAGTTAATGGTGTAACAAGACGCCTCAGGGGATAATTCGGGTCGGTCAGACTAATAGGTGATTATTTAAACTTATATATTAGGTCAGTTTATATTTAGTACTATATAATAGCTTAAATTGATGGTGTTTATGCATTTTCAGGTATACAAGACATAAAGGAAGGAAATGAGTGAATTCAAGAAGAAACGGAGCAAAAACACACATAAAGAGGTTTGGCATCGTTGCTACATAACGTTCGCGCTTTAGGACATCAAAGCACGAAGTGGGACATCAATACAAGGCGTGGGAGAGCAAGGAAATGGAGAAAAGTGATTAGGAAGCTTAGCGTAGTGGCAACACCGTAGAGGTCTAGGGATGGCACCAGAAAGCCAAAGGGACAGCGCCAAGACCACTGAAGAGAGAAAATGCATACAGGATGCTCGGTGCAGTGTGGCACCGTAGGAAGGTACACACAATGCCGGGACTTAAGTGACAGCACCGAGAAGAGAAAAAAATAAAAAGTAGAGCTCTATTTTGTGTTAAAGTATTAAGTAGGGTTTCTAATTATTTGAAAATGTTTTTAGGGAGTATAAATAAATAGGAGAACGTGGTAAACTAACTAATTACAAGAGACAAGCCACCATCAATATAGTTTAGCATAAATTTACTTTATTCTCGATTATTAAAATGATTTATGGAGAGAAGACATTGAATACTCACGTGTGGTGATTCAGGTATTGTGTTTATTGATTTAATTGAAGTTATTTCATTATATCTCTGATTGCAATGAATACCACTATGTGCATATTTGTTTCAATGATGTGTGAGTGGTCTATTAATATTAGGGATCAATGGGTCTTATGGTATGAATGCTATGCTATAAACATGAGTAGAGAAAAAATATAAAAAACGTAATGCTTAGAATTTGTATTGATTCTGAGCGTAATGCTACGAATGTCTTGATCACGTGTTTAATGATGTTAGGTTTTAGAAGTTATCATGGCCATTGAAGCTTATAAGCCGGATATGGATGATGCAACTATAAAATACACAACATCAAGCGATAGTAATTGATTAGGGAGATAGGGATAGTAAACTTAATTAGTTATGAATCTAAAGATTTGGAACATTAAAGCAATATGGATCTTACATTATTTACACCAATAGGTGGAGTTCTAATTTGCACATTAGAATCTTTTCTGTCAAAACAGTGGATTAAAGTGGATTTGATGGAAATTTATCTATTCTAATTTGGCATAGCACACATATAATAAAAGATGAAAAAGTGAGTTGAAAAGTATAGTATTTTATTATCTAGGTAAAGTTATGAACTAAGATAGTCTTAATATAAGAGTTTAAAAGTAACTTGCATTAATTTGTTAGTGTAGATTAGTTTAGTTTAGTTATAAAACCAATTAAAAGGAGTTCCTTAGCAATATAGTAATTTTAGCTAGGTGCGTAGTGAGTGCATACAACTTTCCCTGAGGATGATATCTGTACTCAATATAAGTTGGTTACACTATTATTTCAAGCGAGTTGCTATACTTGCGGTATGCACACCAAGTTTTTAGCACTGTTGTCGGGGATAGGTAGCCACTTAAAATTACTTAGTTAGTTTGAAAAGTTGCTAAGTCTTACTTTAAGTAACTTGCTTCCAAGTTCATAAGAACAAAAAGAAAATAAAAAAAAACTAAAGACTTAAGTTTCAAGTTTGACTTTTTGCACTTGATCTTTATGTTTTCTTTTTCAGGGAGAACTATTGCATGTGTAGCAAATGAGAAAAGGAATCACTGCCTTACGATCCTAAGATTGATAGAACCAACGAAGGAAAGAAAAAGAAAGGAATCAAGATGGTTGGGGATCAACTAAGAAACCAACAACAAGGCCGAGGGAATAACTAACCCGAAGGTGATTTGGTAATGCAGGACAAAGTCCAAGGACATAGATGCCTTCGTGACTACTTTAAGCTTGATGTTCAAGAGAATTACAACGGAATGATGAGGATTCTAGCCAACATCACCGAGTTCGAACTGAGATCATCTCTGATTAACATGGTGCAAAATAGCTTGTTTAATAGGCTAGCTAATGAAGATCCAGTTGCACATGTAGAGAACTTCTTGGAGAAGTGCGACACCGTGCACATTACTGAAGTTATAAAGAAGGTGATCAAGATGAGACTTTTCCCATTCTCATTGGGTGAGAAAACCAAATCCTTTTTCCAAGGACTAAATGCAGGGAGTATGACCTCATGGTCGGAAATCATTGAAATATTTCTAGATATGTTCTTTCCCCCATTAAAGGTCATGAAAAAGTAGCTAAAAATTAATCAATTCAAATAGGAAGATGTCAAGTCTCTTGGAGAGGCTTGGAAAAGATTCAAGGAGATGCTAAGGAGATATCCAAGGCATTCATACGTGAAATGGGCGCAACTCTAAATTTTTTACTATGAGATGAACCACAACACGAGAACACTAGTAGGTGTCGCGATATGTGGTTCTATACTAACAAATGATGAAGCTGGAGCATTGAATCTCCTAGATCAATTTTATGTCTCAAAACTCTACAGCCATTAATCGTTCCATCGTGAGGAAACCAGCAGGTGTATATGATATTGATTCGCAAGCCGTAATAATGGCACAACTATCTAACCTGAGCAATCAAACGGCGAGATTTCAAATGGGACAATAAAGTCTGCAAGTGCAATCGATACAACAACCCATTAATCACCAAGCCATAGTGGTTAACCAAATGGACATACAGTAAGGAATGAAATATGAAGATGTAAACTTCATGAACAACCAAGGCTATGGAAACAACTTTAAGTAGAGAGGAATGATTCCTCAAAGGTTTTATCAAGGATACAACAATGAAAATAATCCAAACTTCTAGTATGGAAATCCTGATAATGTACTGAAGTTACCTTTAGGCTTCGAAGAACAAGTCTAACAGGGGAAGCTAGGGCAAAGCAAAGAGATGACTTCATTGAAGTCAATTAAGAAACTCTTGCGCCATGGAAATGAGCAATAGGGAATGCCATAAGAAGCACAAAAAAAGATATAAGAAGTGAGGCAAGCTATGAAGAGAATAGATAATGAGAGATCACAATCCATCAAGAACTTAGAAAGACAGATTGGTCAATTAGCTATTGCCTTGAACTCAAAAAAGGAAGGACAGTTTCGGAGTAACACACTCACCAATCCTAAGGAGAACATTAATGTTATTCATATGATGAGCACTACACCAATGAAAGAGGCAAGATAAGAGAAAGTGATGTACAAGCCAAAAAAGTCAACACTTTGGCTAAAAGGAAGTATTAAGAGATGTATGAGTATGAAACTTAAGTAAGACAAGATGAAATCGAAGGACTCGAGCAATAAAGAATCAATGCCTTGAAGAATAACAAGAAGGTGAAAAAAATAAAAAGCTAAGAAAAGAGATGAAGGACCTGTTGAAAAAGCATCGAAAGCAAATGGCATCAAGCTAGTTCCAAGGAAGCTAAAAGCGAAGTTCAAGTTCATACTGAGATTTCAACCAATCAAACAGAGAGATCCTGGAGAAATATGTCTAGTAATAAGCATTGATGGAAACCGATTTAGAAACGTCTTTTGTGATATGGGAGCCTCAGTTAATGTCATGCCAATAATGAAATGTTGCACGCTGATTTGAAGATCAATTGTCCTTATACAAGAAACTTGGAAGTAGTTGATGGCAAGTTGATATCAACTATATAAAAAGTCTTGAATGTGCATGTGAAAGTGGGTAGATTCACATTCATCACAAATTTTGAGGATATGGATCACAATATGGATGAGGATGTGTCTATGATACTTGGTAGGCCATTATTGAACACTGCCAATGCAAACCTGTACACAAAGAATAATAAGATCACAATGAGTATCGATAAGGATGATAATGATGCAGAGAAGATAGTCTTTGTTGATGGAGAAGAAGTACATCCAAATGGGAATGATATACGTATCTCAAATTTACAATTGGGGTATCTCGATTTAGACTCTTACTAAATGAGTGAAAAGGCGTCGGGCTAATGAAGTTAAACTAAGCGTTATTGGGAGGCAACCTAGTGGTTTCTAAATTTCAAAGTTTTCAATTTTAGTTAGTCAAGTAGTTAGTTCATTATTTATTTTAGTTAGGGGCGATTCACTCGTAATGGTTTTCTAACTTTCAAGATTTTTTGTAAAATGAATAGGTAAGGCCATTTGCTGGGTGATGATTCATGGAAATGGAAATGTCTCACGAAACTCATTAAAGAGCGTAAAAGAGTGAATGATCTCAAGTAGCAAAGGTGAGGTACATGAGCAAATCAAGAGTAATTTTTTTTTATGGATTTTCTATATTTACATGGATTTCATGCAATTAAGACATCTTGTGTTGTAATACCCAAAGCCGAGGAATAATAAATGAAAATATAAGTGAAAAATGTAGGCAGAGAGGTCAACACACATGGCGCCGTGGGAGGTAACCACAGTGCTAGCAGGGCACCACCAAAACACACAAAAACACCTTCAGAGGTGTCAACGTTATCTTGGCGCAGTCACGATGACGTGCCTATTAAGGCGCGATACTAGTGTTGTGGAGGGGATTAAAAAATTCACCATTTCCTTCACACTTACATCCAAAACCAACTATAACGAACCAAGCATACATCCTTTTAGAGCCCAAGATTAATCATTTCTAAGTGAGGAAAGAGAGTTCTTAGTGATTGAGAATGCGAGAAGAAAGTGCATTGTGGGTTTTCACAAGGTGGAAAGCTATGGCTTTGATTTGGGAATTTGATTTCAAGGAGCACTAGGGTTCTAAGTTGTTAGTGAAGTGAGATGGATTCGATTAATAAGGGCTTGGAAGAGTTTTCTACACCGAAAAGTAGTCTAGCATTGAGGTAAATTTATAATTTCATTAGTTATGCTTTAAAATCTTGAAATTTTTTGATGAAATTGCATGAATAATGATATGAGGTTGTTAGATAAGGATTTTCAAGTTGTGTGAATATTGAGCATCAATGAAACTCATTGTGGATGCCCCACGCTCGATGCCGTCGGGTGAGCTACTACGCGGGTCCTACAGCCCTATGGACATCTGTGCTACGTCTGGGTTCTCAAAGTGTGTGCTAACTTGTCTTATTTCGTTATGAAGTTTATAGTCTCTTAGTTCGAATTGACTGTTTACAAAGTGTGGCTTGTGTTTTACAGAGTTGCAAGTAAAGAACCAGTAATTTATAATGGAAGTCTTAAAGTAAACATAAACATGAATCTTTATTAACTTTCAAATCATATAGAGCAACAGTCATACTATAGAAAACTCAGAATAAAGTACACTGTATGTAAGGCGATAAAAGTAAATATATACAAGTACAGGTGTCTCGCAAGTCTCCCATAAACCTAAAATATATAATAAAATATGTAAATAAACACCTACGAGTAGTATGTCAAACAGTGAGCGAGCTCAGAGATAGTCGCTGATGTGCGTGCCGTAAGTATAATAAATCGCTTGTAATAATAGTGCAATCAACTTAAGTTGATCACATATATCTTCATCAAGGAAAGATTTGTGTAGTAGTTGTTAATTACATGTTTAACTTGAACTATTGCTAAGGGATTCACTTTTAATTGGTTCTATATTAAACTAAACTATTCTAACAAATCAATCAGAAATTTACTTGAACTTTTATATTAAGGATATATTAGTTCACAACTTCACTTAAGTAATTTAATGCTATGCTTTGTATTCATGTTTACATCTCAATATGTTGTATGTAATGCCTAATTAGAATAGACCGATTTCTTTCAAATCCATTTCAACCAACTGACATGATAGAGAATATTCTAATGTGCAAACTAGAACTCCACCTATCGGTGTGAATAACGTAAGTTCCACATTGCTTTAAGTCTCAAATCATTGAATTCATAACCAACCAAATTAACAATCCATTCCTCCCTAATCAACAACTAACTCTTGACATCTTATATTTTACGGTTTTGTCGTTTATATCTTGATTAAAATCTTCAAATCCATGATAACTTCTAAAGCCTAAGTTCATTAAAATCGTGATCAAGATGTTTAAAGCATTACGCTCAAAATCAATATAAATTTTAACAATTGCTTTTTTTATTCTCACTTTTTACTCCTATTCAAAGCATAACATTTATACCATAGTATCCAATAATCCCTAAGATAAATAGACTACTCACACTTCATTGAAACACATATATCACAATTAATTATGGAAATCATTGCAAATCAGAGATGAATATAAATATTACCTCGAATTTAATCAACGAAACCAAACTTGAATTGCAAATGTGAAGTCCATAATGTTTTCTTTACATAAACTCTTTAATACTTAAACTTAAAGTAAACCCTATACTAAATTACTCTAATGGTAGCTAATAGTTGGTATATGGTGAATTTGCTACGTCTTAATACCTATTTATATTCCCTAATAACAATTAGAAACCTTACTTCACAATTTAACTCGAATTAAAACTCCACTTTCTATTTCCTATGTGTTTAGCTTTATCACTTACTAGCCCCAGCACCGTGTGTGTTAAGCTACAGTGCCGCCAATGCGCCACTGCTTCATTCCTTTATTTTTGAGATTTTGGTGTCCCGGTGTTGTCACCACATGTCCAAGCGTAGTCCTTTATACACCGCAACGCCAAACCTCTTGACTTCATTTTCTTATTTTCTTTGCTATCCCATGTCATGTCGTGCCTTATGTCCCACACTATGCCCTTTCTTCCCACAGCCTCGCCTTATGTTGCCACGACACAAAGTGTGTTTTTGTAGGTATTTGCTCCGTTTCTTCCCTTTTTTCCTCAATTCCTTCCTTTACACTTTAATTATCTAAAAATGAAATATTACCATGAATTTGCACTCATTTAAGGATATTTATACTAAATATACAATAAAATTAACCATATATATACATATAAATAATCACTTATCAAATACCCACAAACTTAGGATTTTGTTTCCCGAGCAATGATGTATTCTACTAAGTTTACTAATACTAATTCTCATTCAATTTACATTGTTCATGGAGTATCCTTTTATTTATTAAGTTTTAAGTTTATAATCAACTCAAGAGATTTTCTTTGCAAAAACATATATTTTTAAGACATGTAGCTTTAACAATTGGTATAACTCCACATTCAAAACTTTAAAGTAGATCACAACAAAAGGCCACCACTACTCATAAGTTTGTTTCATCTCAAAACTCAAGTAGCAAGTATACAATCTCATGATTTTTTTTTATTAAATTTAAGAATTCACAAATATGCATTGATCGAACTCATCTTTGGTAGACTTTAACACTTCAAGAGTCTGTAGGGCTTTACATAGTTGGAATGGAAACTTAACTTAATTAGCTACTCATAATTGAGCCAAATCTTTTATTTGAAGAGTTTTAATTTACTTCCGCCTTCTTTTCTTAATTTTCTCCTCTTTCTTCTTCTCATCATTTTTTTCAGTCCCTGCTCCTTTTCCTATGGACTTCATTCTTTTCATATTTTTCTAACCACCAAGTTCTCTACTCCATTTCTTGTAGAACTTGTGGGATTCTCTCATTTTTCCCTTATTTCTAAAATTCTTGTTAGCACTTCTTACTTTCACTAAATCAAGTAAGTTAACTCCAACTTCAATATATAATGCATATTTCTTCCCCTCTTTACATTAAGTCTTTATTTGCTTTTTATTTTCAAGTAAGACTCACACTTATTTTAGAATCCTTAGAGATCTGACTATTTCAACAAGAAGTGTTCTAGTTTCTTGCTTTTTTTCAAGTTCAAGGTAATCCCTAAATCTAGGATTCTAATTATGAAATCACACCGTTATTTGCTACATTTCATTGTTTCTTCTTCAAAGTTTAAAATATTCTCTTGAGTTTCATATCAACAAGATACTTGTAATTTACTCATCCATAATTAAAGGCATGAATATGCGAATGAACTACTTATTCATCACATATTACTATATATAACCTAATTTATACTAAAACACTCATAAGTTAAATAAAACAAAAAATCTATACACTACCATGCTTTCCTCCTTAATTTCTTCAAATTAAAATTTAAATGATTATACATGCAGTGTTTATCCTTATTTCACATCCTATCTTACCACTTCCCATATTGTAGTGTAGTGTTGATGTCCCTAAACTTAAACCAAACCTTGTCCTCAAGGTTGAAAAGTAAGTCTGAAACATGAAAACACTAAAACACACAAACATATATATATATATATATATATATATATATAATAAAATAAGACACAATAAACTAAACTAAACTAAACATAGAATTAAGACAATTAAATAGTTAACAAAATATCTCAAATGTTAAAAACTAAATGGTATTAAAGTCATTTTTAACTCCCCAGGGCTAAAGAGTTCCTAGTACACTGACTTTAGGACTGCACATCATCATTGTCATATGCATCACTAGTTCCAGCTTGGGATGGTGTCGATGGACGCTTCACCTTTCTACTCTGCATCAAATCCTAATAAAAAACGTATGCTAGTGCTGCTGGAAAACCTACTGAACTATTAGTAGGACTCAATTTTCTGTTTCTCTCATATCTATCTATGTCTCGATGTTGATCAATAAACAACATCAAATTGTGTTACCGTCCTGTTAGTATTGTTATCTCCTTTCCATATCTTGCTCTTATCTCAGCATGGCTTCTTGGTATTTCACTATATCCTCCTAGTACTATATCTTCATCTTTGTTATCTATAACCTCTACTGTCGTGGAGTTAAACCCTTAGGTGGTGGTATAAGTGCCTATGGTAGATGAGGTAGTGGAAAGATTTCTTGACCGTTCAAGTCCTGCTCTCCAGAATTTTGGTCTACACACTCCTAGCCCTTAACGAGTCCTTATTGTTGTTTCTCCTCATATTTTTCATTTTCCTCATCTTCTAGCTCTTAGCTCTTAGGCTAGTACTACTGATGCTGCTCCTGGTGCTTCTATTGTTGCCTGATCCTCTTGCCTTGTTGCCAACAACTTGGGTTCAAATTTAGCTTCCTTGTCCCTTTTCTCTCTCTTCTTCAGAGTCTTGTCGACCAGGTGGTGATTTCAATGTGAGCACGAAAGCTTCATCCATGGTTGTTTGAGTCTCTATATCAAATTCATTATCTTCTCTCATCCTCACTCTGGACCTTAAACACATATGAGAAATCAAGATAGCAAAAATAAACTTATTGTCCATTTCCAGCATGATGGACTCCCTCAGATTGGTGTGCATGATCTCTCCGATGTTGATCTCCCCGTATTGTGTACTCTCATAAAGGCAAGCCACTTTCGGTTTATTGATCCCACGCAGTTGAGAAGTGGGGTATAATGATACAACAAGAAAATATTGCCGCATTCAGTAAACCTTTAGAATGTTCTTCTTCTTAATGCGCTTTAGCACATTCTCAGCTCCTATGATCAATCCCTGTTGTGCTGTGATAACCAATGCATCTTCTTTGGCTCTAAATGGGTATAGGTTATAGGGTCTCTCATATAATCCGTAAGGGAAAGTCAGTGTGATTCATACAACCTTAATTAATCCAACTAATAGAAATTATTGATTTCATGTCAATTGAAGGGAACTAAAACCCCTATCACTTTTATTGGCTCATCATTAGTCGTGAACATCGCATTAGCTTATAATTAAAAAAATACACCCACTCACTCCTTTAACTTTATTCTCCCTATAATCTTGAGTGAGTTGCTCCCAGTTTTTGTGCCTAATGAAATTGTTCACTTTTTTATCATATTTGGTCGACAAATTAATCCCTCATTCACAAATGAACTCCCTACTTAAAATTTCTTCATATTGTTCCTTAGTTTTTTTACAAATGAAAAATTTGTATTTAAAAGGTCTAGGCTATTCGTCATTGAGATTTCTAGAAGTAGATGCCTCAAAGTCATTTTCTCTAGTTTAGCTTACTTGTTTCCTTGTTCTTGCCATTTTCTTCCAATTTCAAGCAACTAACAACAATTCAATGCAACTTGGTCTTCAAATCACCTAAAAAATCAAAATTCATATAAAATGGATCATGCATACACCAAATAATGCAAAGATATCAACTAAGTCCCCATGGGCACTATTAATGTTTACATTCACACAATCTTGCAAAACCTATTATACAACCTCAATTCCATAATTTCATACAATATAATCAAAAATTTTAAAATTCAATACAGAACTAGATGAAATTGTAAATGTACCTCAATGCTGAATTAATTTTCAGTGTATATCACTCCTCTAAGTCTTTTTCAATCTAAGCCCTTTAACGTTTCTCACCAACTAGAACCCTAACTCTCTTTGGACTCAAATTCCAAAAATCTATGCCTATTTTTCCTATAATGACCTAAATTAATTAAACTATGTTTAACGTTATTCTTGGGGATTAACTTTCGTAATTTGGGCGTTACGCGGATAACTCGGTTAACTCAGACACGAGAACCGAGGGTAAATATTATTTATAGATGATGGTTGCTTATATGCAGTGTTTAAAATCATTATATTATTGTATTGCATTGCATGTGTGTAAGTTGCTAACAGGATAATTAGTGTGACGGGTAAGTACATAGGGAAGCGTATCGACACGAGTATAAGGTAGGAGTTACTCGAGGATTTTAGAATAATCTAAATAGTAGGATAAAGTGTCATATTAAAACAATAGCCTAAGTCAGTTTATTCAATAAATTAAAATATGGTGTACCTTGAGATGCGTGTCGGGGTGCGGGGCATCGAGTGTCGGGTAATTAAACTGTGGCGGCCTCAAATCTCGAGGCCGTTTTAGGACCTGTCATGTTGCATCAGACGTCAAAAAGGCACACCACATAGTGGTCTGCTTATCTACGATGCCCCACGACCTAATTGATTGCTTACACGTTTTACATTAAACTCTAATTTAGCAAATTAATCTTCATATAATTATTAGCGATTTAAATTAGCCGATAATCAATTTATCAAGTATTAATATAATTTTACAAGGGAAGTCATTAAATAAGTAAATTATGTAATATTTAACAATCATAAGTAGTGGAAAACCCAACAAAAAATACCATGTATATATCAAAAATGAAATAAGTACAACAAAAGATCCATGTACTTGTATTAAGTGTTCTATAGTCCCTAAAACCCAAAAAAAAGTAAAACACATACATATTATAATCAAACTTGAGCTGGCATCACTATCTCAGAGGAGGTTGCCCAATACCTCATTGCTCTTGCCCTTGCTCGTCGAAGGATCTGCATATGGTCACCCAACAAAAACAGTGATGAGGCCAGTGAGTAAAATGTCAAGAGAAGTCCACGCAATATTAATGAAATAAAACTGGTAAACTATGAGACATGCGAATATAATATTTGACAACAGTAAATCATATTCCTATGAAAGTAAGCGGCATACGATAAGCAAAAACAGCAGAGAATAAATGTAACAACACATACCAATAAAACATACTTATAAATAAAGCAACAATGACTAAATAAACTAGCGAATCATCCGAGAAAACCCTGACCTAAACTAATCGGTAATCGACCAAACAGGACAGGAACCACGTATATACTCACAAGCACAGAGTTACTAAACCCCAACTACGGTTAACAAATGAACCTATCTAGATGTTATTTCAATTTAAGAGAGCATCTTACATCTCTCCTGATGGTTGTAGATACATTCTACTGCCATCAATACAAGCGCCAAAAACAAGCAAACTCGTGCAAGTGATTTTGCCACAACCAATATATACGCAACCAAAAATGAAAGTCCATGTGTGCCCACCAACAGTCACACATGTATCCAATATCAATAAAACAAAACCATGAATTCTGTGAGGCATTTTAATGGGTTTATGCACATCAAATACATCAAATCTTTGCCCGTGAAGCCCCTAAAATGACCCCGAAGGTGTACTTGATACCTGGCTACAATTCCCTGGGTCCCTAGTATCAAATTAGTCCAAATACAATGGGCTTGGGTTAGGTCAAATGGATTTAGAACCCTTAACCCAAAATAATCCCTTAAGACTAAAAAACATTCAAATTTTAGTCTTGTATTGCAGCGCAATTTTATGCATGAAATTGTCAAAATCTCAAAGCCTTTCCATAGTAAAAAAGTCTTTAGCCTCTATCTTTGCTTTCTAAAAAGGTTTGGTTTGCGGAATTTTGGTTTAAAAGAAAAAAGAAATCAAAATTTTACCAAAAATACCTCAAATATGAACCTAATCCAACCAACAGACTTAGAAAATTTATGTCTTCAAATCTATATTTTCAAAAACTATGATTTTTGGTCACAAGGCAGCTAACATACTCAATAACAACATCCTACAAGATCAGCTCATTTGGATAGTTAGGGAGTTTTGCCGTTTAAAAGTTTAGTATAAAAAATCTTGTAATGCATTCAATCACCTATTTGCAGAGCACTTTTAGACATGAAAACATTCAAATTACAAAATTTTCAGTAGAACTAAGTTGTTCCCCTTTGAGCTAGCTTTTAAATGCCATTAGATTGGTCTATTTCGTTTAAAATGAGGAAGTTATGAACAAATAACTGAGGTTGGTTCATAATGCATAAGGCAGAATTTTAATTTTGGTCTTACAACTTAAAAAATTCATAACGTTTTGATTTCAAAGCCAAATTGAGAACTTCTTAACAACTGGATTATCATATTGAAATAAGGAATCTAAATATATAAACCAATTTCAAAGACTCAATCATCTACCCTTTGAAAATGACCAAAAACCAGAATTGGATTCAAATTTAAAATAGAGAGATGCGTACTTAGGGTTGATGATACTTTGATTTGAGCTCCAAGTCTCCTTGATCTCCCTAGATTTCTCAGCCAAGACCTTGCTCAATTTCTCTTATTTTTCAGCTAAAATATATATGTTGAGCTCCTCCATTATGTATAGGCCTTATATACTTATATTAGTAAGTGGATTAATTAGCCAAATCTTTGATTTACTATTAGTTAATTGCTAGGACGTATCCTCCGCCTATGCCACTTATCCCACATGAACCACTTGTCCTATATGAAGTCGATTGTCCAACACGAAAGCCACTCATCTTGCCTTGTTATATGTATTTTAGGATCATCATTAGGTTGATCAAGGGTTCAATTAATTCCTGTCCAACTATAGAACTTTATTTTATCTTAAATCAAATTAATTCACCTATGCACATAATTACATATGGTTAGTGTGTTTAGTTATATATTTAGCATATTTGCAGTCACAATAACCTCCGATTACCCAGCACCCGATGCCTCGCACCTCAACACATATCTCAAGGTACGTTATGTTTTACTTTATTGAATGAACTAACTTAGGCTATAGTTTTGATTAGACACCATATCCTACTATTTAGATTAATGTAACATCCTTGGGTAACTCATATCTGATACCCGCGTCGACATGCTTCCCAATGAACCTACCCGTCACACTAATTTCCATGTTAGCAATGTACACACATGCAATGCAATATAATAATATAATAATTTTAAACACAAAATTATAAGCAACCATCATCCATAAATAACCCTCGATTCTCCTGTCCAAGTCAATCGAGTGGTCCACATAACGCCTGAATTACAACCCTTAATCCCCAAGATCAACACCAATCCTAGTTTAATTAATTTGGGTCATTACAATTCTTCCCAACTAGGGGAAATCTTTTTCCCTAAAACTCAAATATCAAGGAACCTCTAGTTCACCTAACCTATCCATGTGTGACCACGCCTCACAACTTGATAGTACCATTCTACGGTCCTTTGAACACCCGAATACTCTCGTACCAATCATAAGGAATGTAGTCTTGCACTAAGATATAGGAACGTGTCACCGAGGTAATCCTGACCCGTCACGATCTTCGACACCTCTGCAACCTACTCTTAGCTAGATTCCATGCCTAAGTTTCCCTAACCCTATTACCTAGCACTAGGTAAACGTAAACATCCCATATCATGTTTCACAACATAATAGACTTAACCATCTATACCATGATATACCATGACATACCATGACCTACCTTAACTTACAATGCATGAATGAACTTTAACAACAATTATTCAAAATCTTAAATCACGTACCCTGAACCCACTATTGGGATGTCTTACGGCCTATCTCAGTCACCACGTGTACCGGCTCTCGAGTCTGCACCGATGTCACTACTGCTGGAGTTGCTGATCTCCGTGGACAGTCACTCTTGACATGATCCTCCTATCCCATCACCAACACGTGATCCTCCATCTTGGTCCTGCATGTTGACTCCTTTACCTATGACCCTGACCTTGTGATATCCAGTCCCTGCCTCCCTGGTCTAGAGTATGTCTCTGCAGCGGCACTAGTAGTGCTGGCAAAACATAGCTCTGGTTATTCGATCATTGACGTACGCTGAATGCATCAATAAAACAAAGCTCCTAAACTAACTATTTTGTAGAATAGTAGCAAAAGGGTCAATCCCATAGAGATTAGTAGTCTTTCTAAGGTTAAAAACAATAAAAAAAGAAATAAGGGGTTTTAAAATAAATTAATTTAATTAACTAAAATAAATAAATAAAATAATGAAAATAACTGTCAAAACAATTAATGGGTATCTAGGTCTATTGTTCTATAAATCAGAATCAAATTCAGTGGCACATAATGGTATTCAATCTTTCCCAAAAAATATTAATTTAAATTCTCCTAGATTAGCTATGAAAAATCGACATTCGCCAGAAATTCCTAATTCCTTTAATCTCGATAGCCAGGATGTCTGCCACTAACTACTTCCCTAATTAATACATAACCCTAGACATCCGCCAATCGAGTTTAACTCACTAACTATAATATTAAGGATCCGTGCAAATACTAATCCTAAATAATTGAATCGCGTCCGCTTCCGATTTAACCTAGATTCAATTGTTGCACACTCAAGAATCGAAAGGTTTTTATGATAATCGGGTGAGTGTTCATTACTTTATTGGTCCAAAAGTACAATTACGTATACAATCGGTCCAAATAACAATAGATTATTCACCTAAAAGCATGCACTGGCCATATAATTACCCTAGATCTAAACCATATTAATTAAGATCAACAACAATGAAATAGGAGAAATTAAATCAAGTTAAATAATAAAAATCATAGACCTCACAAGTTATGCCATGAATCAAGAATCTCAACTTGTTTCCCCTCCGACCTAGGCAAGGATTTGATTAGTCGGATATGGTCGAGGCCTTTGGCTTCCCAAAATAATAAAAGTCGACAATCAAATATAAAAGTCAGTTCTTCAATAATACCCTAAGTTCCTAATATAATAAACTAATAAAAATCGATTTAGAAAGGTGAGAGAAATAGATTTTGGTGGTTGGTAGAGTGACTCATACGCCGAGGAGGATCCGAGGGTTGTTTGGGCATTCAATTTGGAGTCTTGTACACGTCATCTCTACAATCTCCAAGTATGAGAAATTATGTGTAGCGGCTCCAATGTAGACTCCCCAGATGAATACGCTAGTTCCTCAAATGAAAAACCACTAAAAATTACTCTTTAGAGGTGAGAGAAACTAATTTTGGGGGTTGGTCTCGTAACATGTCCGTAAAGGAGCATCTAGGGACTGTATTTGGGGTGAAAATAGGTTTCGTACAAGTTCGCACGCTAGTGGCCAATTTTTATGGTTCAAGTTGACGTGGCAGCAGGTGATTGGGCGATACAACTAACTGTGGAAGAGCTGGATGAATCGAAGGTGACACATGGTGGGCTGGAAACGTACTAAAAACTCGCACGAGTTGTGTAAAGTTCAGGGAGACATCAACGATCACATCTCAAGGAATAGCAGATGGCTATTGAAACGAAGGAGTTGTTATTGGGCTGGATGCTGACGACATGTGGACGTATCTATTGCTGATGCGTAGCTGCATTTGGCGAGCTAGGAGAATCAACGACTGCCACATGGTAGCGAATTGGAAATCGCGCACATTGTGTGAATGTGTGGGAGAGAGTGTAATGTGGATCTTGAGGCAATCTAACAGCAGATCAACTCAAGTGACTTAACTGTGTCACTCCCTACATCATCTAGTCTGTTGCCTCTCATTCAACCCACCACGCAATGCGTAACTCGAGGTAAACTCATCAGTGTCCAATCACTGCTTGTGAATACTCCATTTTAAGTATTTTCTCACCATGAATTCAACCGTGCACTCCATTTCACCTGAAAATGACCAATAAATATAATTAAATATATATTTTGAAAACTTTCCAAATTAAATATGCTAAAATAGACTAATATAAGCATGAAAAACCCAACTTATCATATATTCGGATAAATAATTTTTTTTTAGTCTACTGGTCGGATTAGGTTCCAACTTGAGCAATTTTTTTGTAAAATTAGGATATCTCTTTTGTTTTAAACACCGCATTATAAGACACCGTCATCTATAAATAACATTTACTTTTGATTCTCGTATCTGAGTCAACTGAGTTATCCGCACAACACTCAAATTACAAATGTTAATCCCCATGAATAATGCTAATTCTAGTTTAATTAATTCGTCCGATACAATTTTCCTAAGTAGGAGAAATTTTGTCCATGAAATTCAGATCTCAAGGAACCTCTAGTTCTTATGATCTATCCCCGTGTGACCACACCTCACACCTTGATAGTACCCTTTTACGGTGCCTTAAACACCCCACTACTCTCGTACCTATCATAGGGGGTGTAGTGTTGCACTGAGACATTAGCACGTGCCACTGAGGTGATCATGAACCGTCACGCTCTCCAACACCTTTGCAACCTACTCTCAGCTTTATTCCGTGCCTAAGTTTCTATAACCCTATTACCTAACACTAGGTAATTGTAAACATTTCCTATCATGTATCACAACATAATAGACTAAACCATCTATACCATGATATACCATGACATACCATGAAATACCATGAGCAACCTTAACTTACAATGCATGCATGAAACTTAACTTACGATGCATGCATGAAATTTAACAATAATTATTCAAAATTTTAAATCATGTACCCTAAACTCGCCGTTGGGATGTTTCTCGGCCTGGCTCAATCATCACGTCCACTGGCTCTCGAGTCTGCTCCAATGTCATTACTATTGAAGTTGCTGATCTTTATGGACAGTCTCTCATTTCATGACCCTCCTTCCCACATCACCAACATGTGGTATTCCTTCCAGATTCTGCATGTTGACTCCCTGACGTATGACCTTGAACCTGTGATCTACAGTCCCTGCCTCCTTTTTCTTGAGTTTGTCTTTGCAACGAAGCTAGTAGTACTAGCATAGCATAAGCTCTGGTTATCCGATCATTGTCCCTAAGACCTCGATCGTACTATTTGTCCTCTACATTATCCTGATCTCTTTGTCACTTCTACTTATAACTCTCTTTCGCCTGCCTCTCTGACTCAATGGATGAACCCCTGTTGCCCCTCTATATTAGATGTGTCTCATGGGTAAGTGATCTATCACATATACATTTAAGCTAAAAAAATTAGAGGAATTGAGGAGGATCTTGGCTGAAAAATTCAGGGAGATCAAGGAGAGTTAGTGCTTAAATCAAAATTTCATCAACCCTAGGTATATATCTCTTTATTTCAAGTTCAACACCAATTCTGGTTTTTTAGTCATTTTCAGAGGGTAGATGATTGAGTCTTTGAAATTAGTTTATAAATTTGGATTCTTCATTTCAAGTTGATAATCCAACTATTAAGAAGTTATTAATTTGGCTTTGAAATAAAAAATATATGAATTTTTGAAGTTGTAAGACCAAAATTAAAACTCGACCTTTTGTATTATGAATCGCCTCTATAATTTGGTCATAACTTTCTCATTTTAAATCGAAATGGACCCGGTCTAGTGGCATTTGAAAGCTAACTCAAAGGGGAACAACTTGTCCTACCGAAAACTTTGTAATATGCTGTAGGCTGTTGTTATTGGGTATGTTCACTGCCTTGTGACTGAAAATCACAGTTTTTGAAACTATAGATTTGGAGAAATAAATTTTCAAAGTCTGTTGGTCGGATTAGGTTCCAATTTGAGCTATTTTTGGTAAAATTGCAATATCTCTTTCATTTTAAACACATCATTATAATCAACCGTCTATAAATAAAATTTACCCTCATTTTTCGTGCCCGAGTCAATGGAGTTGTCTACATAATGCCTGAATTACGTCTGCTAGTCTCCAAGATTAACAGTAATCCTAGTTTAATTAATTTGGGTCGTTATAATTCTTTTCAACTAGTGCAAGTTTCTTCCTCGAAACCCTGATCTTGAGGATTACCTGACCTATCCCCGTGTGACCATGCCTCACACTTTCCTAGTACCCTTCTATGGTCCCTTGAACACCCCACTACTCTCGTGCCCATCGCATGAACTTAGTGTTGCATTGAGACATAGGCGCGTGCCGCCAAGGTGATTATGATCCGCCACACTCTCTGACACCTCTGCAACCTACTCTCAACTTGATTCCCTGCCCAAGTTTTCATAAACCTACTACTTAACACTAGGTAATGGTAAACCTTTCCTATCATGTATCACAACATAATAGACTTAATAATCTATACCATGATATATCATGACATACCATGACCTACCTTAACTTACCATGCATGCATGCATGCATTTTAACAATAATTACTTAAAATTCTAAATCACATAGTACCCTGAACTCGCTATTGGGGATGTCTTTCGACCAGGCTCAATCACTACGTGCACTGCCTCTCATGTTTGCACCAGTGTCACTATAGCTGGAGTCATCGTTCTTCTTGGATAGTATCTCCTTAAATGACCCTCCTGCCTACATTGCTAAAATGTGGTGCTCCATCCTGGTCTTGCATGCTAACTCCCTGACCAATGGCCCTGACCCTGTGATCTCTGGTCCCTGTCTCCCTGGTCCTGAGTTTTTCTATGTAGTAGCGCTGGTAGCGTTGTCATATCATAAGCTTTAGTTGTCCCATCATTGTCCCTATGGCCTCGATTATACTATCTGTCCTCTATGTCATCCTGATCTCTCTGACTCTTCCATCCATAACTCTTTCCTACCTACCTTTCTCACTTAGTGGATGAATGCATGTTGCCTTTGTGCATTAGATGTGTCTCAAGGGTAAGTAATCTATCATACATCTCATGCAGTGTATGGGCTTCAATGGAAACAATGGCTCTAGCTATGTCCTCAATCAAACATCGGATGAAGTGATAAATCTAGAGTCTTTTGGTGCGGCGTTCATGGCAAACTGTATCAAATACTAGTATCTATCAATGTACATAGCACTGACTGGTTGCCCTATCTCAAAGCCAAATATTCATTTCTCGGCTTCAGCCTGATTTCAATTGGAATGTACCGATCATAGAAAATCTTTCGAGACTTAACCCATGTAGTCGGATATGGATGAGTGTCTGTATATGCTGTCCACCATACGACTGCATCACCTCTCAGCCTCTCTTGAATTACCACTAGCTTATGTAGCCTTTGATGTGCAATTAACCATTTCACCTCCATGAAAATATGTGGGATCGAATTTGATGAACTCCCTCATCAACTGAACCTCTGCAATATTCAAAGCCTCCAATACATCTGTAAATGCTGGCATAGCTTTTAGCATCTCAATCTACGCTTCTATCAGTGCAACAACTACTACCAAAGTCTCTTGTACCAATGCTTGCATTTGTATAACCTAAATAGTCGGTGCAACTGTCATCAAAGCAATTGATGTCTCACTCCTGCTTTGTATCCGAGCAGCAGTGAGTGATGCAATTGTCGCAGTTTGTATGCACATCATATCCATCAATAGCTCAAATTGTCTATCATAAGCTATGAATCATACGGCTACTACCGGATCCAAACCATCATCCCTATTTTCATTACTCGTTTGACTAACATCAGTAGTCGGTATAGTCGGTTGGGCATCCATCGTGATCGGCATCGAAAAGCATGCGCCAGATCACCTTCCCCATACATGTATACAATATATATAACTAAAAACATGACGCATATATAAGCCTTATCGCTATCCGACTCAAGTTTGCTTCCCAACTAGGATTCAAAGTCAGGATCTTTGGGTTTCCACTTCTAAACTTTGTTTGTTTAAATTTTATCCAATTTCCTTAAACTATTCCCAAGGCTCAATTGACATCTCTATGATACCAAACTATGGCGGCCCTAAATCCCAAGGCCACCGTGGGATCCATCACGCGCATCAAACGCCAACAAGCCTTACCACGTAGCGACCTGCTTATCTACGATGCGTCGCGACCTAAATGATTGCTTACATGTTTTACATTAAACTCTAACTTAACTAATTAATCTTCATATAATTATTAGTGACTTAAATTAGCCAGTTAATCAATTTATCAAGTATTAATATAATTTTACAGAAGAAGTCTTTAAGCGAATAAATTATGTAATATTTAACAACCTTAAGTAGTAGAAAACCCAGTAAAAAGATATCACGTATATATCAAAGTGAAATCTAATCAAGTTTATGAGATTCTCAGATTTCAAAGATACTAGGACTAGTATAGGGCTATAATTGATCAATATTACTTAATGTTTATGTAGATTTACCCGGGAATTCATTAAGAGACTCACGAAGGCCAGCGAGATTAGGGAACGTGGTTCAAGGTAAGTGGGACTCAATTACAAATATAATTTTTTACTATTTATTGTAGTATACCTAGTTCACGTAGGTTATGGATTAGGATTGGAAGCACTATACGTTATAAGAATAAAACATAACGAAAATCGGGGAATGAGCAGGATCATGCTAACTAGATACGGAGTGGCTATGATGTGTTAATGATTAGCCTTTTCCTTTTACATTCGTATGTTGTGGCTTAGTATTGACGTTCATACCCTACAGAGTGCGAAGACTCCATTATTCTTGAATACACTAACGAAATCGCACATCGGTCAATGTGTGGATTTTGGGTAGTAGTATTCTTAGGTAACTGAGAGATGACTCTTATAAATGAATGATAATTGGCGTCACAAGTGCAAGGGCTATGGAACTATGGTTTTGCATCTGTTTATCTATTATTTTATTATTTATCATGTCATAATAGATATTGTTGGATTCATATTGTTATTCATATTCCTTAATTATTAGATAGAATTTTGATATTGTAATTTGTGAGTCACTTATTGAGCCAGTTGGAGTGCTCACCTCTTATAAACATTTCATGTGCTATTTTTCAGCCAGCCACCTCATATAAAAGCAAAAGGGAAGACCGTTTAGGCGCCTCGAGATCTTCTGATGTATGATATTAACTTTTGTGTATATTATACTGTTTGAGATATAATTTGTATTAACATGGGGTTTGGGGTTGTTTTGTAAACCGAGGTTGATATCAATTTTGGACTCTGATTAGTATGGTTTAGTATATCATATATATTATCGAAAAAGACTTAATTGAGCTGTGTTTTCAATTATTTATTTGATATATGATATATTGTATTGTGATTATTAGGTATAAAGGACAACCGTACTATCACTCTAATTGAGTTCGACTGGTGTATCGAGGCTTAATTAGGCTTTCGAGCTGGACATTCTCTTAATCGGGATAGGTAATGTTATAGCCAACATGCTCATCGCCATCGTCGTCACCGTCTTCGTTATCGTCATCGCCATCACCACCTTCCCCGCCTTCGTCTTCTTTACTGGTCTCACCCTCATTAACATCATTGCTAGACTCACTCTGAGCTCCATCAACATCCTGGTCTTCCTCTCCACTAGACTATGATCGTTCCGAGTCAGACTCTATATCTTCTACACAAGCCAACATAATTTCTTTTTTTGGGGCCTCACCTACACGTGAATGATCGACCTCAACTTCTTCTGCCCTCGCATTCCCAGCAACCTTGACAACATGCTACTCCATTTTCCATTTCTTATGAGATGTTATTTAGGCGATCCTACCACAACCTTCATGACAAGTAACTCCCTTCCCTCATCTGCTCTCGATGGCACTAGCTTGCTCTTGTGTAACAGCGGTCTTATTCCGAGCCATACCTTGTTGAAAGAGTAAACACGTAGAATATCATCAAAATATATATGTAAATGAAATGAAAAAAAAACAAATTAAAATTGTTTTTTAATATATGTACGGTATCAGTCTATCGAGGTGAAGCACTTATCTTTGGTATTATGCTACCGAGTATATGTTCTTACCCTCAGTTCTATGTCACCAAACTAAGTCATTTCCTCCTGCCCAATCAATTCAGGACACATATACCGACTTTTGTGAATAAAACTTGGTGTTTACTCACTGAGTGTATGATCATACAGTCGGTTACCTTCAACCGAACCGTAAGGCTACATATTTAAACAAATGGTTCGATACCCTTAAACTGAACCTATCACTTAGACTTATGGGTTATTAACTGAATGAAAAACTACACACTCAGTACTCTTACATCGAACGTGATTTATGCAAATTTAGCCTTCTAGTTCAATACCTAGCGACCGAATAACAAAATGTACATTCAGCCCTAAACCACTGAACATCGACGAACACAAACCCTAACCTAGAAATCATTAGAAATTGCTATGAAAGTGCACATAAAGCGAAATACAACAACCATCATATAAAATAATAATTTCATCAAATTTAAAGGGAAACACATCGTAAAAGTCGATCCTTGCTACTTAGTTCTTTGGATAGTTCCAATCTACCCAAAATGCGATAAAAGATACCAAAACTGACACAATCAAAATTCAAATTGAAGTCTGGTTGAATATGTTGGAATGTGTTGGAACGGGATGGAGGGCATTTCGGGGCTTTCACACAAAACTTTGAGGTGCCTTAATAAATCTAAATTCAAATTGGGGGTACACTCAAATTCGAGGTGCACTAAGTAAAGAGTGGAGTGCGCTTAGATGGGCTCAAATATTTTTGTCTTGCCTTTGCAAAACCGTAGGGGTGCACGTAGAAATGTCCTAAAGTGATAGACTTTTATTGGAGTTCCCAACTTTTTTTAGCGCCACTATAGCCACCCCACCAATTAATGAAGGCACACCACTATTGAAGGCACCAAGTTGTTTACCAAAGGCACCCAAAACATTTGAATGGAATCTCAAAATTTCCCCCAAGTGCACCCCACCACCAAATTCAAGTAGGGGTTTGAGCATCTCCTCTGTTTAAGCATCTATCTTTGTCACCAGTTTGAGCATCTCCTCTGTTTTGTCGGTCATTCAAGTAGGAGTGTTCTTCCATATTCAGAGATCTCGAGTTGTTTGCATTGGGTACGTTGTAGGGCTCGGTCTTAGGGTTCCAACCTCACAGGAGGCATTTATTCGACAGCTTATAGATATGTTTGAACTCTATTTTGATAGATTATAGTTCGATTTTTGTTTGTTTTGTGTGGTTCATCTGCTAGGTTAGGCAAGTTTGCAAACCCGTTTTTCTCAACCACACATGTCAGAGAAGATGCTAACAATCTCGGCTAACCATGGTCGAGATTTAAGTTTATGGTTAGTTGCACTTAAAGTCTCGATTACATAGTAATGAGAGATACATTGTTGTCTCGGTTATCCATAACTGAGATTATGCTTGGCAAATTTACGAACCCATTTTTCTCGGCCATACAGGTCAGAAAATATGCTAACAATCTCAGCTAATCATGGTTGAGATTTAAGTTTACAGTTAGTTGCACATAAAGTCTCAATTATATAGTAACGAGAGACACATTGTTGTCTCGGTTATCCATAACCGAGATTATGCTTATGTATTATTGTTTTAGGTAGCGTAACACTGCAATTGGTCTCGGTCACCACATACCGAGAGTAATTTAGAGTGTATAGTTATTTTCCTTTTGGTGATGTACAACCGAGAATGAACCAATTTTCTCGGTTGTCCATTACTGAGACTTATTGTTTTATCTCGGTCATGTGTCACCGAGATTGTAATTGTTTTCTCAAACCTACTTAACTGAGACTATAGAAATGGAAGATTTTGTTCTAGGTTTTTTTTGAATTTAACTTCTTTTTCTGCTCCAAGCACTTACATGTTGTAGTTTTATCAGGTATGGCTCGTTAAAAAACCCCAGTGACTAGGGAATAGGTTGGTGTTGAGGTGTCGAGGGGTAACCGTAGGCGAGGTTGCCGGAGACCCCTGACTGCACCTTATCGAAAAAAGAAAGAGAAGGTAGATGTGAAGGGAAAGGGAAACACTGTTGGGAATCGTGCAAAGAATGCTTAATTGCACGATGAGATTGGCATGCGTCGACAAAAAGATCTTCTAGTTGCTCGAGGCGAAGATGAGGCTCATGCATCAGAGTCTAGTAGTAGTGACTCATAAGCACCAGCAGACACGACTAGTACCGATCGTAATGTGGGTGGGAGTACTAGTGGTGGAGGTGGCCTTAATGAAGGGGAGCCACAAGAGCAATTGGAAATGCGTGCTATTTTCCCCGGTGGTCCTTCAGATGGATCATTACTGAAGAGCTTTAAAAATCATGTTGCATTAGCGATTTGGTGCAATAAGGTATATAAAGTTTCATTAAATGGGGTACTTAAAAACGTATGGCTTTCATATAGCTGATGAAATATTTTTTGTTGTTGTAGGATCGCCCGATACTCAAGTGTATCAATCACGGTGCTCAGATCCAAGAATGGGACTTACATAAGTTCCACCTTGACACTTAGGGCCTTCAAAAGATCATCCAGCGATCTGGGTTGAATACGCTGATAGACTGTTCATACCGCATGGCTAACAAAGAGGTTATATATGCCTTTGTGGAGCGGTGGCAGCTGAAGACGAACATATTTCATTTACCATTCGGTGAAATGTCGATCTCCTTAGAGGATGTGAGCATTCTCCTGAAGACTCATTTGATAGGCTAAGTGGTTGCAGTTGAGAACTTCGCGAGGTACACCGAGGAATCTCGCTCGGATGCAATTAAGCTGGTGTCCAAACTACTTGGGGTTAGCATTGAAGATGTTGAGGATGAAGTGAACATCAGCAAGGGGCTCACAGTTACCTACTTTCTTACACCCTTTTTGCGGATAAGAGTGGGTCTGGGGTATCTATTGCATTGTTGAAGCTTCTAGAAGATTTGGATGACGTGGGAAAGTATGCATGAGGTGCAGCAGCATTAGCCTACTTGTACCGACACTTAGGGTCTGCCACCAGAGTACAAGTTTCTCAGATTGTCGGCTACCTCACATTACTTGAGGTATATTTTTAATCAACTTACATTGTTGCGACGGCCCCTACTTCTAAATAGGGCACCGCCCAGCCTTAATCCACATGATATAAGACGTAAGTACGTATTAGTCAACCTATCGTCTCTGTTTCCTCTAAATCCACGTGGATTGTTATATTATCACATTGACAGGTAATTCAAATGTTAAGTGGGATCATTGGTAACTCAAATATTTAGCGGAAACATTAATCCTCCAAAAAATTCTCTAAGTGTGCAAACTAAGAAAAACTACAGCATCACATTCATGTATAGATATGAAACTATTCACTCAACCCACTGTACAACCCAAAATGGCATAATTAATCATAATACAACAAAAGTCGAGACGTACAAAATGAGTGAGGAGAGTCGTCGAACTGCTCAGAGGAAGTCGTCGATCTTCTCCTTCCCCGGTCTGCCACTGCTTGATGGACCTACACCCACCGTCACAAACTAGAGGGTGAGTATAGTGATATTAAATACTAACTAGAGAATTTCGTGTCGCATTTCCAAATAAACAAATGGTATTTAAAAGCATAAAGGAGCGAAATAAATTGCTGAAACAAGTAATGCAAGTAAATACCACAGTTAAAGATGTAGAGACAAACACAGGCTAATTCGAGATGATCTACGTCCCGTCGGCGGTGAAACATATCTCCTACCTTTTCCCACTACGATATGGAGCTGTGCTCAACGTATCTCACATAAATAGCGAAGCTGCGCTCTACGCTTTAGAACATCAATCTCATGCTTGCCGACCACCCCGAGCCCCATAACTCGTGTGCCGCGCAAGTGTAGTGGTGAGTGCCAGAACCCCGGTAGACCCATGTCCCCGTGAACCGCGCATCTCTCGTGCAATGGACACTAGATAATCCCAATTTTAATTTCATAAACAAATAATTCCAAAATTCTAGAATTTCAAGACAAGTTAGGCTGCAAAGCCCAAAGGAAATCGAATACAAGGCTATTTAAATTCAAAGTAGTCCATTAGCATGCTTTTCATCAATTGTATTCAAGAACGACATCAAGTGTAGGAATTTTAGGCAATGAAATAATTCACAAGGCATCATGTCAAAATATTCATCCATGAATAGATACAATAACAACATGATGTGAGATGAGAAGTAGTAATGTCTACCAATAGACCAATAACGCAATAAGAGAATGAAATGAAATATAAAATTCTCACAGTTGTACTTACAAGTCACATGCTTGTCCTACTCTAGCCGATTCCTCGACGAATCGAAGTGCATGCCCAAATGCATGAGTTCCCCCGTAATTCCTTAACATTCAACAATGTCTCACTTAGACCAAATCGAAGTCGAGACAAATTTCGAAACACTTTTCTTATTTATTTTCGGCCATTCGGCCCATTTCGCGTTTTTCGAGGTAAAATCCCCGTATAATGTCTCAATCGACTTCCGAGTTCTTCACTTTTTATGGAAATCTCGAATTTCTATTGATTTGGGTTACAATTATATTTTTTTCCTATTTTCTGGAATTTTTTCCATACTTTCTCTATTTTCTGGGATTTATTTATTAAAAATCAGTTTAATTAATTTAACTAATTAAATATATATTTATTTTATTTTATTTTTTAGTGGTCCGGGTCAACTCGACCCAGTCCAGCCGGATCCAAGTCAGTATGACCCATTCTAGCAGGTCGTGGTCGCCCACTTCTGGCCGGGTCGGTCCGACCCTGTTGCTTCTTCTTCTTCGCTGAAACAGAGCATCGGCTCTATTTCTTTTTTTTTTTCTCGTCGTTGGGGTTGGGCTTCCATCCCCAATCCCAGGTTGGGTCTACTCCCCTACCTTCCTCGAGCTCGAACAAACTGCCATGGCAGTTCATCCGAGCTCGCCACCCAACACCAACAACATGAACAACCATAACAACAATGGAGAATCCACTCACCTTGTGTTCACGTCGAACTTGGTTTCTCTCTCTCTTTCTCTCTCTCCCAGTCTCTCTCTCTCTCCTTCTTCTTCTTCCCCTCTCTTTGGTTCACTATTTTTTTTTTTTTTTTCGACCGACTTTGGATAAGGTGGAAGTTAAATATTTGATGTCCTCAAGATTAGTGCAACACAAATCTCGAGTCAAACTAATAAATATCTTTTTTCCATAGCCTTTGACCAAATATTCCTCGAGTCTCGTGAAATGTGTATCTCGAGGCAAATCTAATGCATCTTTGTTTATTTTGCAAACTATAGGCCATTGCATATTGATTTAATGTGACCACATTACAACTACTATAACCACTTATTAAGCAAATCATTAAATTACATTTAATGTAAATTAATTAATCTTACCCCACGAGCTGCTACCTCGGTCCCATGTCGGCACGCAACTCGAACCGCGTCCCCGCTCGTCTCGATACTTGCATACTCGTAAATGACTTAGTAGTCTACACATGTACAGTACACTAGGCATACATCACACAAATATAAAATGTACCTCAGCCCTTGCCTCGGTAAACGGACATAGCACGGTGTGGGTCCCACAGTACGGGTCGTTGAGCCTGTGTAAAACCAATAACACAGTTAAAATCTTGGGTCGTGACAACTCTTCCTAACTAATGAAAATTTCGTCCTCGAAATTTAAATGTCGACCCAAAAGGTGTACCTTACTCGAAAAGGAACGGAAAGGTTTGATCAATCTCGATGTAAGTTTACCTTTCACTTCAAATCTCTGAAGACCCTTCCGAGGGGAAACCCTTAAATAGACAACGGATCCCTCGGTGTACGTGAGATCACCGTGATATTTATTTGTATTCTTCTTTTGTCGATCCTAGGCTCCCTTGAGTCTTTGACAAATCATTCGTACCTTCCCTGTGTGATCGACAACAATTTCAGGCCCCACGGTCTCCTGGTCCTCTAGCTCAGCCCAATACGATGGCGAGCGACACGGTCTACCATACAAAGCCTCAAAAGGCACCGTCTCAATACTGGCCTGATAATTGTTGTTATATGCAAACCCAAATAACGGCAGGTACTCCTATCATGATCCGCTAAACTCCAAAACGCACGCCCATAACATATCCTCGAGAACTTGTATCAATCACACAGTCTGCCCGTCAGTCTGAGGATGAAACATTGTACTAAAATGTAGGGGTGTACCATATTGCTCCTGCATACTCCGCTACATCCTAGACGTATACATGGCATCTCTATCTGACGTAATAGTCACTGGTACCCCATGCAGTTTAATAATCTCGTCAGCTAAGCTAATGCCTCCTCGCATTCATCAGGCCAATGAAATCTCACGTCTTTCTGAGTTGTTGTTCGTGATCCTCCCTCGTCTTCGAGTATAAGAGTATGTCATCGACGATGACTATCACGATCGATCAAGAAGCAGTCTGAAAACACGATGCATCAGATCCATAAACACTGTTGGAGCATTAGTCAGCCCAAATGACATGACCGTGAACCGAAAATGTCCATATTTGGTGCTGAAAGCTGTAATTTACCTATCCTCGTCCCTGATCCTAAGCGAATGATACACTGAGCGCAGGTCTATCTTGGAGAAAAATTATGCTCCTATCAGCTGATCAAATAAATTCTGACTTTGTTCAACAGTCGATACAAAGTCTCAACGTACCATCCTTTTTTTTCACAAAAAGGACAATTGCTCCTCATGGCGACATAGAAGGTGTGATAAATCCCTTTTGTACCAATTCTGAAACTAAGTTTTCAACTCTTCTAGCTCTCGTGGTGTCATAGTTGTAATTTACCTATCCTCGTCCCTGATCCTAAGCCGATGATACCCTGAGCGCAGGTCTATCATGGAGAAAAATTGTGCTCCTATCAGCTGATCAAATAAATTGTGACTTTGTTCAACTGTCGATAGTCGATACAAAGTCTCAACAAACCATCCTTTTTCTTCACAAAAAGGACAGTTGCTCCTCATGGCGACATAGAAGGTGTGATAAATCCCTTCTGTACCAATTTTGAAACTGAGTCTTCAACTCTTCCAGCTCTCGTGGTGCCATCTGATATGGTGGTATAGAAATCGGTTTCGTACCTGGTGCCAACTCGATAATGAAATCAGTTTTGAGCGACGGTGGTAAACCACGTAACTCCTCGGGAAACACATCAGGAAACTTTCTCACAATCGATATATCTTCCACCCTAGGTCTCTGACTCTCTGGTACAGTGTACAACGAAATCAACGCTTCCATCTCCTCATTAGTCGCAGGTCGACCTCTCGTTCCTACAGTTCTCGCTGCACTACCTTTATAAGTGAATAGCGGACGCCCTGAGATCTCAAATATCATTGTCTTGCTGAAACAGTCGATATGGGCGTGGTATGCAGCTAACCAGTCCATTCCTAAAATTGCGTCGAATGTCAAACATTTGAGGACTATAAAATCAGCAGGTAGCGTTACTTTAGCTATCTTGACGAGTCATTTCGTAACAAGACTATGAAGGTAAACTCCATCTTCGGCTGTAGTACTCAAAATTAAATGCACGTTAAACTTAACAGTCTTCAACCATAGGATGTTTATCATGCGACCATCAATAAACAATATTGCAGAGTCATAAGCAAATAAAACATATAAAGTGTGATCGCAAATAGAAACCGTACCCTCAACAAGACCTCGCGAAGCGTCGGCATCTCGCTGAGCTACCATATGAACCTCCTCTCGGGCCTGCTGTGCGTACACTGCTGCAGGATGTGGGCACTCTCTTATGATATGTCCGACCTGTCCACATCTGTAGCATGTCAACTATATATGCCGACCCTGAGTCTGAAACTGGCCCTGTACTTGATACTGACCCTATCTCTACACATATTCTAGTCTCTGTCTCGTATCTCGGCCTCTGCCTCTGCCTCGACCTCTGCCACCCTGCGGCTACTGCTTTGAAGCCTGTTGGGCGGGAAGTGTAGGAACTATAAGAGGTAGTAAGGCTGGTCTGATGGGAGGTAGCAAGTGAAGTTTGTTCACAGAGCTCTGTGTTGAAGCAGTGGATGATACAGAAGGCACGGCCAGTGGGTGCGTAGCTGTCCCCGAACCCTGAGATCCTCTGTTCCATCCCATTGCTCCCTTATCCTTATGTCTCCTCCTCTCATACTCTACGTCCTGATCTGTAGAGAAAACTGGGTTCGGTGCTCTGCCATCAGCAACTTGACCCAAATAGTATGTCTCATGTGCTAGGGCTCGCTCATATATCTCGGTGCGTGTCCTCGCGCCTGAACTAACGACGTAATATCTGATATCGGGCCTGAGTCCATCACCAAAGTGATATACATCCTCGGACTCATCTCTCACCAAGTTCTCAGTGAACTGTCGCAAATAATCATATCGATCCATGTAGTGCATCACAGTCTCCTCTAGCCCCTGTCTTAAATCCATGAACTCTCGTCTTAATCGCATCGTGACTGAAGGCGGAAAATACAGCTAATAGAACTTCTGCTTAAAAGCATCCCATGTCTCGAACTCTCCATGAGTGTCCACTGTCATACGCCACCACATGTCAACGTCTCGCTCGAGTGTAGATGAGATCTCTGCCCGAAGTCTATCCTCAATCCTCAAGACCCGATGAAGCTTCTCATGAGACAAGATCCATTTCTCAATCTTTTGAAAATCACTAACTCCATCAAAATACGCTGGTTTGAGTCTAATAAAGTCCTTCACTAGCCGAACTTCCACTAACGTACTGGAAGATGCAGGCGTGGGAGACGATATTGCCTCACCTGTCTCTACAACTAGTGTGGTCACTGTTATCGTCGTTGTTAATGCTGCAGTAGGAAGTACTGGTGCTTAGACAGTCGGTGTAGCAGTCGTAGGAGTCGATGTCGATGCTGGTGCAGAGAAACGTGCGGTCATCATCGCGATGAAATCAGCTAACTACTGGCCCTAAGTTGTCACTCGCTCAGACAGTCGCTGCAAATCCTCCGCTATCGTAGGAGGCGAACTGCTGCTAAGCTCTACATCTCCTCCCCCGCGCATATCATCCATCGGGGTTTGCAATGGATAGTGAATGCGAATCAGCTTCTACGTGACATTGCGCATAAGTAGATAGATGCATATAGCAAGTAACAAGTACATAGACCCCCATCTCATTGTCACTCACTTCCTAACTAATGGTGTCTAGGCAATGAGTATCTGGTTTCCACAACTAAGGTTTGTATTTTATGCATTTTGGTCTCTAACACTACGTTCTTATACCAACTGTGTTGGTATCATATTGCCTTAAGCCATATAGTTCTCTAAAGCTGTCTCTGATACCAACTTGACGGCCCCTACTTCTAAAAAGGGCACCGCCCTGCCTAATCCTGAACTCAAGCTTTAATCCACATGATCTAAGACATAAGTACGTATTAGTCAGCTTATCGTCTCTATTTCCTTTAAATCCACGTGTATTGTTATATTATCACATTGATAGGTAATTCAAATGTTAAGCGGAATTATTGGTAACTCAAACATTAAGCGGAAGCATTAATTCTCCAAAAAATATTTTAAGTGTGGAAACCAAGAAAAACTATAACATCGCTGCATGTATAGATATGAGACTATTCACTCAACCCACTGTACAACCCAAAATGACATAATTAATCATAATACAACAAAAGTCGAGACGTACAAAATGAGTGAAGAGAGTCGTCGAACTACTCAAAGGAAGTCGCCGACCTTCTCCTTCCCTGGCCTGCTACTGCTCGACGGACCTACACCCACCGTCACAAACTAAACGGTGAGTATAGTGATATTTAAGTACTAACTAGAGAATTTCATGTCACATTTCCAAATAAACAAATGGTATTTAAAAGCATAAAGGAGCGAAATAAATTGTTGAAACAAGTAATGCAAGTAAATACAACAGTTAAAGATGTAGAGACAGACACAGGCTAAGTCGAGATAACCTACGTCCGGTCGACGGTGAGACCTATCACCTACCTTTTCCCACTAAGATATGGAGATGCGCTCTACGCTTTAGAACATCAATCTCATGCTTGTCGACCACCCAGAGCCCCATAACTCGTGTGTCGCGCAAGTGTAGTGGTGAGTGCCGGAACCCCGGTAGACCTATGTCCCTGTGAACCGTGCATCTCTCGTGCAATGGACACTAGATAATCCCAACTTTAATTTCATAACAAATAATTCCAAAATTCTAGAATCCCAAGAAAAGTTAGGCTGCAAAACCCAAAGAAAATCGAATACAATGCTATTTAAATTCAAAGTAGTCCATTAACATGCTTTTCATCAATTGTATTCAAGAACGACATAAGTGTAGGATTTTGAGGCAATGAAATAATTCACAAGGCATCATGTCACAATATTCATCTATGAATAGATACAAGAACAACATGATGTGAGATGACAAGTAGTAATATCTACCAATAGACTAATAAAGCAATAAGAGAATAAAATGAAATATAAAATTCTCACAGTTGTACTTACAAGTCACATGCTTGTCCTAGTCTAGCCGATTCCTCAACGAATCGAAATGCGTGCCCAAACGCATGAGTTCCCCCGTAATTCCCTAACATTCAATAATGTCTCACTTATACCAAATCGAAGTCGAGACAAATTTCGAAACACTTCTTATTTATTTTCGGCCATTCGGCCAATTTCGCGTTTTTTGAGGTAAAACCCCCGTATAACGTCTCGACTGACTTCTAAATTCTTCATTTTTATGGAAATATCGAATGTCTATTGATTTGGGCACAATTATATTTTTTCCTATTTTTTGGATTTTTTTTTATTTTTTCCATGTTTTTCTCTATTTTTTGGGACTTATTTATTAAAAATCAGTTTAATTAATTTTACTAATTAAATATATATTAATTTTATTTTATTTCTTAGTGGTCCGGGTCGGCCGACCCGGTCCAACCGAATCCAGTTGGTATGACCCGTTCAGCCGAGGTCGGGTCCACCACGCCAGCCATCCCGGCCCGCCACCCGGCCACACCGGGCCCGGCCACGCCCGCCCACTCGGGCCGGGTCGGTCGGCCCGACCCATTTGCTTCTTCTTTTCGCTGAAACAAAGCATCGACTCTGTTTTTTCTTTTTTTTTATTCTCTTCGTTGGGGTTGGGCTTCCATCCCCAACCCCAGGTTGGATCGCTATGCGCAGGGAGACTACTCCCCTGCCTTCCTCGAGCTCGGACGAACTGCCATGGCAGTTCATCCGAGCTTGCCACCTGACACCAACAACACGAACAACCACAACACGGGAAATCCACTCACCTTGTGTTCACGTCGAGCTCGGTCTCTCTCTCTCTCTCTCTCTCTCTCTCTCTCTCTCTCTCTCTCTCTCTCTCTCTCTCCTTCTCCTTCTTCCTCTCTCTTTGGTTTACTATTTTTTTTTCTTTTTTTTGTTTCGACCGACTTTGGATAAGGTGGAAGTTAAATATTTGATGCCCTCGAGATTTGCGCAACACGAATCTCGAGGAAAACTAATAAATATCTTCTTTTTCCACCGCTTTTGACCAAATATTCTTCGAGTGTCGTGAAATGCGTATCTCGAGACAAATCCAATGCATCTTGATTTATTTTGCAAACTATAGGCTATTGCATATTGATTTAATGTGACCACATTACAACTACTATAGGCACTTATTAAGCAAATCATTAAATTACATTTAATGTAAATTAATTAATCCTACCCCACGAGCTGCTACCTCGGACCCACGTCGGCACGCGACTCGAAGCGCGTCCCCGCTCGTCTCGATACTTGCATACCCGTAAATAACTTAGTAGTCTACACATGTATAGTACACTAGGCATACATCACATAAATATAAAATGTACCTCGGCCCTTGCCTCGGTAAACGGACGTAGCACGGTGTGGGTCCCACAGTACGGGTCGTTGAGCCTGTGTAAAGCCAATAACACAGTTAAGATTTTGGGTCGTGACAATTGTTTTCTGAATAATTAGAATTAGGTTTTGCATTTTCCCACTAACTAACATTGTATGTATTTACAAGGATGGGTGTACGACCATTTCAAACTCGGCTTGCCACACCCAATGCAAAGTACATGGACTACGTGTAACCTTGTGTTTGTAGATGGATTCAAAAGCACAAGATCGTGATAAATATTGACAAGGTTGGGTCCATTAGGAGAAAGCTGGACAGGTTGCGGCCAAGCGAGGTGAGTTACTTAGCCAATCTTGTTGGTAAATGTTAAAGTTAGTTTATGTTTACTAATTATGGTTGTTTATGTTTGATTAGGTCACTTGGGACCCTTATGTTAATTACAAGGATAATGGAGTTGTGCACGGAATGGCCTTCTTTAGTGGCACATTGAAGTACATGGATGTGGTGGAGCCCTACCATCCGGAGAGGATTCGGAGACAGTTTGGCCACATGCAATCTATACTAGATCCTCTGTAGCACTCATTGGAAGCACATCGAGACCCATCTACACTCAAATACTCTGTCGAATATGGGCTCCAACAAGACAATTGGGAACATTGGTGTAACCATTTGTTGGCCCCTGAAGTTCGTGGTGAGAAGGCATAGTTCGAGTTTTTGGTTGCACCGGACTATCTTCCTTGGTTCCTTAAAGTGTCTCACCAGTGATCACCAACCCGAGCCATGAAGATGAAGACATGGTTGCCACAACCATCGCTGACACTGAGCTATTTGAGGGATTGAATGTGTTTTAAGTGTTATGTAGAAGTGTTTGACATTTCTTGAAAACCCGTAATTTTTTACATTAGCATATTTCTTTTTGTTTTCATTAGCGTAATAGGCGTGCATTGGACGCGACACTACGATGGATGGACTCCCCGCCAGAGTTGTGTACGTTCGAGTCTGCGAGGAAAATGGCGAGTGAGGTCGTCGATTTCCTTTCGGGGAGGAGTCTCGGTCCTACCACCACCACTACCACTACCACCACCGCGGTCGGCACCACCACCACCGCCACCGACACATCTGCCTATACCCAAGCAGGCCTTAGGCAGTCCTAGCACGATAACACTTCTACACATTCCACCCTGGCTAATGCTCCACTGCCACCGATCGATGCTCGCCCCCCAAAGAGAATGCATGGTAAAGAATACAATAGAAAGAATTTGAAGAAGCCAAAGCAATGAGGTACTTGTTGAATGTTGGATTATGGAACTTGTACTGTTTTAGTTTTTGTTGGATTAAGGAACTTGTTTAATGTTGTTTGAATGTTGGACTTGTTTGAATGTAAGGCTTTTACGGTGTGAATTTGTTAAATATTTGACTGTTCTCTATGTTTTGGTGCTATTGTTTGTATTGAGACTTGTATTGTAATAATTCTGGTTTATAAACATGTTCATTTTGTGATCAGAAAATAGTCTTGGTCCTTCATGGCCAAGACCAGTATGAGATTATCGGTGCCTTAAAACCAGTATTATTGTTGCACTTACGCACATATGTCACCAAGTTGTATGTGCAATGTAACAGTTTGGCGAGGTTTCGGTTGGACGTGTTCGAAACGTTCACATAACTCTCGGGTATGTATCTCCGAGAGCTTTACATGGGGTCTCGTTGACTACTAACCGAGAGTTATGTAGACAACGTAATTAGGTAATGTCTCGGTTAGATGTGAACGAAAATATCGAGCCCATATCGATTAGTTGAGACGAAAATAATGCCATAATATCGATTCCACCATACCGTGAGGTGACCTCTTTGCATGAATTTTTTATATTCTCAATATGTAGTAACCGAGACCATGGTTGAAATTCTCGGCTATACCATGCCGTAACCTAATAGTCTCAGTAAGGTGTCGACCATAACCCACTGTAATTATGCTAACAAACTCGATAGCCATTTACCGTGAACATTGATTAAATGATTCGTCATGGTGTCTCGGTTATGCATGACCGAAACTTCACGTTTAGTTTCACGTAAGAGAAACCGAGAGTTCTCCAATTGGATCATGCACGGGTCAACGAGTCGTCTCTGTAAACCATCATATTACATAACAAAACACTTCTCTCGAGAGTGTCATACCGAGAAGTTTGGCCAATTGCTAGTTATTGCATGTTGAAACATATGCCTGAGTCACAGACCTGTTTGGCCGAGAGTTAATTTTTTCAAAGATTTATGTCATTTTTGACTACATGAAGTTCACAATTACAAACCATAACATATCAAAATTAGCTAACCGAGAAGCATACACATAAAAACATATAAAACAATTAACTTTGATACATATTTATTGCACTCAAATATTCTTGGCACATTGAAGTATACACATCAAAACTTAAAATGTTATACACGACTATTGATAACTAAGGTGAAGCTAAATCTACTACGGAAGGCGTGCCTTCTTGAGGATTTCTCGAATTATGAATCTATCACGCCAACCTTTAGCGCAGGCCTCAGTATACCTTTCCCACAATGGATATAATGATGGCAGCGGTGCATTCACAATTAACTTCACCTATCAAATAAAAAGTACAACAATAATCTATTATCATATGATCAAAAGATGAAAAGACACAATTTACAAATAATCTACTAACTTACCTTAACCCAATGGATATTCCTATCATTAATCATGACAATGATAATTCGACTATCCAACGATGACAGTGGGACATTACGTAGAGAAAGAAATGTCAAGCAACTACCATGCGAAAGGTTTACTAGAATGACATTAAAGGTCGTTGATATTAACAGGCCCATGTCTGGAAGTGTCAACCATTCGTCAAAAGATGCACCAACATGATTATCCGGACAATGCACAGCAGTCTTCACCTTCTCATAACTCGTTCCAAGCACTTCCCTCCAAAGGTTTTCATACCCGATTATTTCATCAAACATCTTTCTATGTACTAACTTCCAACCATTGACATCGGAAAGTCCAAGCTCAAAGGCAACACAACGATATCCACAATTACAATCGCCCATCACATCAATAGTGATCTTAACATATGGCAACCAATTCGGTTCTATGCAATGAGAATAACGAATCTTAGATACACTTTAGGTCTACCAACATGTACGACGTATTTTACGCCCCACTTTATTTTTCTTCTTTCTTAAATTAGAAGCCTCTTCTATCGATAATACATACACAAATCGGCTAGGCGATCTTGTTGTCGAAGTATCGTCTTCATTGTGTTTCCTCTTTGATCCTATCTTTTTTCCTCTATTCAACAAACTTCCAATTGAAGACCCTGGTGTCCTTCCCTTTGTCTTTATTTTTGTAAGTGGGACAACTCCCGGTGTAGATAAAGGACGACTAATCTCTTTAAGTTGCTGAATAATCATAATGGGATCATCCTCGTCAGTGCAAGCATGTAGCGTTTGCAACACTCTTTCAATCTCATTGTTCACATTTTACCCAACGTGATCCACGGGATTCTCTGGTATCATACTCAACTTTCGTCAGTATACATGAATGTCCTCGAGAGGGATGGGTGAATCAGCAAATTTATGAAAGTTTAGCTCGTGTGCATAAGGAAGACCATGCGTGGTAGGTATCTCACAACCACAACGAGTAGAGTCATGTCCAACATCCTATCCATGTTCCAATTCATCTCTAATTAACTTAAGCGCTCTTTGAGAGACATAACCACGCAATCGGTGATAAAACCCATCAAAATATTCATGTTGCACCACATTCAAACTGAGCTCAAATGATGTCTTGATGTTGTTATGTTAGATCCTAAAAAGACCATCAACCACACTCCACAAAGTCTTAAAATTTGTCTGACTATTGCCAAGATGTAGCTTCAAAGTGGAATACGCAGACTCAACCCTCTGTGTCGTTGTTTCTCCAAAGTGCATAATTCGATTTGTCCATACAGGTACAAATTTCTCCTTGTTGATCTTCATCCATATGTTATCCAAGTAATCGGTAAGACCCTTCACATGACCAAAATCACAACGCAAGTCATTCATCCTAAGTTCAAATAAGGCCTCCGACTTAACATACAACACACTCGTCCACCTATCCATGAAATGAATGAAGCCTTCGTTATCCCTAAACATCTTCTTAGTCTTGTCCAATACTACTTTGTTGATGTGCCAAGAGCAAAGAAAGTGAGACGATGATGGAAATACTTCTTCAATGGCACTAATAAGGCCTAACTCTCGATCTGTAACAAACACATCAGGTGTAGGCCACCCATCTAATATGGATCTCAAGTTTTAAAATGCCCAAACATAATTTGCTTGAGTCTTCGATGATATGAAAGCAAACCTAACTGAGAACGTCAAATGCGTCAAAGTGATGCCAACAATCTCCAATAACAGCATTCAATACCTATTTGTTTTGTAAGTGTAATCCATCAAAATAACCAACGGGGAACACAGTAGTATCAACTTAATTGAATCAGGATATGACCGAAATAAATCAGTGACGATATTCGTATCGGGATGTTTCCTATGCCACGTCATCCACTTATTCTTTTCCACTATGTGCAATAGTTGTTGCATTTTAGTCCTCCCACCCGCATCCTCAATTCGGAATTTTTGTTGTGTATTATATATTGTCCGCATTGTCGATACATTTTAAACATTTCTTTGCTTCAACTTGTTGAGGACATCTCTTGGCTTCACATTACCTTTAGTCATCTACATCCACATTTCTTTGTACTAGTTTGAGTCCTCCTTGCTTCCTCTTCCTCTTCAGTTCTTGGTGTCAAAGCAAGTTTTGCCGCTTTAGCTTTCCCTACTCTTTGTGACATTCCCCTAAATGTACCGGACCTCTCACATGTAAGTTTGACCCTTCCCCTGCGCTTAGTTCCTCCGACATCAGAGTGCTTCGTTACTAACACAAGCTTATTATCACGACCAATCATTTGAAGCCATGAAATAGCCGATTCTCTATATGGGAATGGCTACAAGGAGTAAACACATCCTTGTAGTATGGGAATAAGGTTGAAACCGGCATTACCTGCAGCACATACATTGTAACATTACGACTCAACAACAATGCACAGCAAATTCACCAAAAAAACCCAAAAATCCATATTTTCGGTAGTATAGGTCCGCGACTCGAAACCAACTTTCGTTCATTGGGAACTGAGAGTTATGGAATATTCTCCGTATAAAAAGACCAAGAATCTTCCATGTGTTTCTGTCACAGCATGACCGTGACTTACGGATAAGTATCAGTGTCATTTTACCGACACTTATCTATATGTCTCGGTACTGTGAGGCCGAAACAATCGCGCCCATGCAACTTAAACTGAAAACATGAAAAACCAAAAAAAACACAATAAATATCAACAAATACCTCTTCTCGTACCTCCTCTTGCACCATTGCAGTACATTCGTCCATTTTAAGCTGGAAACAAGTTCGGAATGGTCGAATTTACCAAACCCTGCAATGACAAACCAAACCATCAATTTCACTATTTTTAACAAAAAAAATGGTTCATTCAAATCTTGATATGGTTGTAAAATAGTATTACCTCGCTATCGGATGATGTGAAAACACAAGAATCAATACACGCATGACAAACAAATACGTGGCTTTAGGTTAGAGATGAGAGACCAATGTAGTGGGGTGTTGTGAGATTGGAGAGAGTTTAGATGAAGTGGCAATAGTGTCATTTACATCAAAGTGTAATTTAGAGGGGAGAATGACAAAAAAAATTGGGTGCCTTCATTAATTAGTGGGGTGCCCATAGCGGTGCTCCATTTTTTCTTGTCAAACTTACAGGGGTCTATTCAATTGAGATTTTAATAGACTTTTGGTTACTTTTATTGACTAAAAAAGTTTAGGGATGTTCAATTAAAACTTTTAGAGAGTCTCTAAAAGTAAGGTGTATTCAATGTGAACTTTTATAGACTTTTAAAAAGTCTCTAAAAGTTTTGGGGTATTCAATTTAAACTTTTGTAAACTCTCTAATTGTAAGGGGTATTCAATTTTTTAAGAAATTTTGTGGATTTGTGGGATTGGATGACTTTTCTAGACTTTCCACCTAACCCTATATATGTTGAAATTCTTCTCCATCTCTTCAGCCTCCACCAGAAACTTATGTGAACTTCTCTCTAGTTTCTTCTTCTTCGCCTCTATCTCCCTCTCATCGTCAAAGCTGCGCGCCCAAGAATCTCTCTCTCTCTCTCTCTCTCTCTCTCTCTCTCTCTCTCTCTCTCTCTCTATTTCGATTCCGAATGCGCTCCTGAGTTTTTGAGGTTCGTTGAAGCTCCGATTCACAACCTGTAAGTCGCTTTCCAACCCTCGTTTTGTGTTTTCGAGTTGTTTCGGTTCGATTGGTTGAATTGGTTGAATCCACATTTCGTTGTGTGCGAACGGTTGTGATTAGTAGGTGAGAATCGTGAATCATTATGAATTCATGATTTCTACATAATTAGGTGAGAATTGTGAAGGTAGGTGTTCCTATGCACAGCCTTGTCAAGTTTGAGTTGTATAAAGATGCTAATGTTTCTCTTACTTTTTACTCCTTAGTAGATAGGAAACTGAAAGTGTCGGTTGAGTCTGAATTATGAATTCATGATTTCTACATAATTAGGCCTTAAGCACCCTTAACTCTTGCATTTCTCAAAGATCTTACAAAGGCATTCCTCAAACAATTTCTTAGGTGTATTTTCCTACTTGATGAATATGAGTGGATGAATGCATCAAAAAGAACTCCTATATTGCTATGTAAGACAATTTTACTGAATCCTTATGACCTTTTACAGAGACATCATTGTGGTTAGTATTTTGAACTTTCATTTTCTCTTGTTCCCTGAAAGTTTTAACACAAACAACAATAGCCCTGGAGTCTAATACAAACAACAGCTAGATGCCATGGCCATAGGCCATGCAGCTTCAGTGCAAGCACTAAAATATCCTTTATCATGTCAAATTCTGGGTACATTCTGTGAATGCTTTCTTTCTTTTCTTTTGATAGCTTGGGGGTATCGTTGTCCAATGATTTGACTGGTGCATTTTACATAACGATGTAGGTTGGCAAGCTGGAAGCTTATATTAAATTTTAGCAAAAATCTTGGTTATCAAGTTATTTAAGGAAGGATCGACTTGTGTAATTATGTTCAAGAAAATTCAAAATTGTCCTTTGGTTGTTATCATCGAGAAACTTTGACTAGATTGATCTTAATCCAAAGGTCAAAAAGTTCTATAGTAAGATTACAAGTTCAAGCAGTTTCCATAAAAAATAGTGCATGTTAAGGGACAGAGATCTTTAAGAGGTGGATGCCAAATCATTATTATACATGATATTCACTAACATCTCCATTTACCTAACTTGCTAAGTGCACACGTTCTTCTTGGGAGGATCTATCGGACCTGACTCTCAAGGCAGGAGGATTATGTCTTGACATTATCAAAGAATCTTATAGATGAATTATTGAAGCAATCCTTGATAGATTATTTCCTGTGAGAGTAACATGTTGGGAGTTTGCTGACATATATAATAACCTCATTCTTACAACAGCTAGAAAGAAATGTTGTTCATTTCTTTGAATGGTGACTTTCACATAATCATCTCATCTAAGAAAATCTTCTTTTGTGTTGAACCCACGACATTAGTAGTGAATTTTAATGTTATGTTAGTGAATTTAATTGAATATATGGCCTCGTACTTTACATTTTGCTTGTCTAGCCTTTGAACAACGGTTTCACCTAGATGATGTTTTTGTGTACTTGAAACTGCGACCTCTTACTTCGCATTTCATTGTTAAGTTTGGTTAATTTTTGTGACAAACTAGGAATAAAATGGACATTAATATGTACTGCAAATTAAGGAAAGAACCTTTGGATTGGCATAAATAGAACATTTGGATTTGCTTGTCTAGCAGGTTGAATTGAATCCCATGCTAATAATATGCGAGTTTTACAAACAAAATGCTGATGTGTTAGAGGCAGAAGATTCATAGTCAGTAGAGGAGGTCTTCTAGTACATTCAAGGACAATATTTATGCCTTTAATTTTCATGACACTCTGTGAATGTTCCTATATGCCTAGCTCTCTGTGGGTGATCAGGGATGCCTAGCCAATGCATTCTCTAAGGGAGAACAACTTTGGAATGATGTCCAAATGATTCATGGGAGAAAACCTATTGAACTAAATGAATGAACGCATTTGTATATTTAGAGATGGTACTATGTCGACCATACTAATCCTGCAAGGCTATTTAGAGATGCACATTGTCAACTATACTTATAATTGTTTATGAAATCCACATTTTGTTTATAATGTTGTCAATCTAACTAATTATCATTCTAGTGCTACTTACATGACGATTTATATATATGATTATAATGCGATGGGAGACTCACAAGTAACTGTTGAAAACCAAAAAAAAAAAGAAAAGTGTGGTAAAATATACTACATGGATTGCGGAAGAGAGCAATGAGTTGCTTAAATTGTTGGTTGATGCTGCAACTCGTGGATGGCGTGATACTAATGGTGCTTTTACTAAAGCAACCATTGAAAAAAAAATACTTCATGTTCTTAATGTAACACTTGGATGTGAAAGAACTTTCTTGAATTACAAAAGTCGATGGAAATGGTTCAAAGACCGTTATCAATGCTATGTTGAGCTTATGCATTGCAACTCTGGATTTGGATGGGATCCTGTTACCAAAAAATTCACGGCAAGCGATGAAGTATGGGAAGAATACTTCAAGGTGAGATCTTTAATTATTTCATTAACATATTGTACCGAAGTACGTATTAACTCCTTTTATTTTTTACCAATCTCATCCTAATCAAAGACATTATCAGACGAACACGTTTACTGATTATGATGACTTAAGGATAATTGTCGGAAATGCAACTGCCTCGAGGAGATACTCGATTGGACTTGGGGATGATACTAATGCTAGGACATTTGAAGTAGAGGAAACTAGTGGTGATGTATTGGAAGATCTTACTTACGACTATGATGCCGAGACTTTTGTACAAAGAAACGAGCATCAACAGAAAAACCTAAATCAACCTCCAACAGTTGGAATCTTTAATGCACCTCCAACAATTGAGCCAATAAATTTAGAGGTTCATTCAATAACTAGAAAGAGGAACAGAGCTGGGAAAGAAGGAAATTTAGACTCAAGCAGAAATAATAATTTTCAAATGAATTCTTTGAATAAACTGACCGAAACAATTTCTAGTTTTGTTGATAAGGTTGATAGATTTATGGCTAGAGACCAAGGATGTTGGAAGCTTATTAAGGAAATTCCATATTTGCCTGATAGTACTCGTTTTAAGGTCCTCGAGTTGTTGAACACAAGAACCAAAAAGATTGATTTCATGGAAATGTCTTCTGAAGAACGTTCTAAGTGGATATCGTTTCAATTGACATAATAAGTAGTTATTTATTTTATAATTTATTTTTGGAAGCCACTAAAATTTATTTTATTAATGATGACATTCTTATTTTATTAGTTAGAGATTGTGTTTTTTTTAGACTCCGCCGGAATGTTGGATTGATGAATAATACTTTGTTTGAAGTTGATAATATTCGTTTATTATTATTCAATATTGTCATTGTCAACTATGTTTTAAACTTCCACTTGTTGAATGTTATATTTTTCGGCATGTTTAATTTTTCTTTTTTGATTTTAGGTGATATAATTTACATGATGTCTCATTTAAATATGCAAAGATATGATGAATCAGAGGAAGTGGAAATGGAAGAGAACGAGGTGGAAGAACTAACAGAAATACTTGAATGTTTGTTGGTTTTTATGCAAGCAATTCTACAAACATTGCATGAAGTTATACTTTCTATGTATTATGAGCCCGTTACACAACCCTTAACCAGACGCTCTGTAACTAGAAATGAGTCTGAATACATAGAAACAATATTGAACGAGGATGCATAACACTTTCGAAAAATTTATAGGATGTATCTTGATGTGTTTCGAAAGTTATGCAAGATTATTAGAGAAAAAACTCTGGTACATGATACACGATTCGTAACTATTGAAGAAATGTTGACTACGTTTTTACTCAATATGGGTCAAAATTCTCGATATTGTTTGATTCGAAAAACCTTCAATAGATCGCATTTTAGCACCAGCCAAAGTTTCAACAAGATTTTAAGGGTTCTGAACATAATTGCAGTAGATATGATGGCGAAGCCTAAATCCTCTACCGCACAAATCATAAGAGATAGTACAAGATTTTATCCTTACTTCAAAGTAAGTTCTAATTATTGCTAGAGTTGTTATCATAGAAGTAATTTTTGTTGTTGTTGTTGTTGTTGTTGTTGATGATGATGATGATAGTGATGATGATGTGGTCATTAATTGTTCTTGCACTTATTTTTAGGATTGTATTGGAGCTATCGATGGTACCCATATTCCCGCGATGATTGTTGGAAATGTAGTAACAACTATCGCAATCGTCATGGCATCACTTCCCAAAATGTCTTAGCTGCATGTAACTTTGATTTAGAGTTCATATATGTTCTTAGTGGATGGGAATGATCGGCGCATGACTCAAGAATATTGAGTGATGCTTTATCTAGGAGAAATGGACTTAAAGTACCACAAGGTATGATCTAATTAATGTCAAAATTACTTGTTTTTATATTATGTTATTTAAGTACCACAAGGTATGATCTAATTAATGTCAAAATTACTTGTTTTTATATTCTTGTATTTAATTTATTTTTATTTTTAGTATGTTTTTAGGTAAATATTTTTTGGTAGACTGTGGTTTTCCGAATCGGCGTCAATGTTTAGCTCCTTTTCGAGGTGTTCGTTATCATCTTTCTGATTTTACCGGGCAAGGGCGACATCCTGAAAATGCTAATGAATTATTCAATCTTCGACATGCATCTTTGAGGAATGTGGTTGAAAGGTTGTTTGACATATTCAAATCGCGGTTCACAATTTTTAAAACAGCTCTTCCATTTCCATTTAAAATTCAAGCAGAGCTGGTGTTGGCTTGTGCGGGATTACATAACTATCTTCGCAAGGAGTGTCATTCTGATGAATTTCCAATTGAATTAGATACTGAAAATGCATTGTCCTCAGACAGTGAAGAAGATGATGATTTTGAAATACTTTCTGAAACTCAAGAACAACAAAGGGAGAATGCCAACCAATGGAGGAGTTTTATAGCTATTGAAATGCGGAGTGATGTTGATGTAGTAAATAATAATATGCATTAGATCTATGTTATTTCTTTCGTACTTTATTTGTTATTTTTACAATAAAATTTTTTAATAACCCTAGTAGTTTATTTTTTCAATTAAAAAGTAACCGAAGCTTTAAAAAATGTGCAAGAAGTCCATCAAAGTCAATGTTCATGGATGTTTATCAAAAGTCATCAAAATTAATAAAAGTTTATCAAAGTCTATCAAAGTCTTTAAAAAAGTCCATCAAAGTTAATAAAAGTCATTAAAATAAAGTATATCAAAGTCTACCAAAGTTTTTAAAAGTCTACAAAAATCTACAAGTCTCTAAAAGTCATCCACTTGATATGGTTGTAAAATAGTGTTACCTCACTATCGGATGATGTGAAAACATAATAATCGATACACGCCCGACAAACAAATATATGGCTTTAGGATAGAGATGAAAGACCAATGTAGTGGGGTGTTGTGAGATTGGAGAGAGTTTAGATGAAGAGACAATAGTGTCATTTACATCCAAGTGTAATTTAGAGGGGAGAATGACAAAAAAAAAAAAAAAAAAAAAAAAAAAATTGGGTGCCTTCATTAATTGGTGGGGTGCCCATAGTGGTGCTTCTTTTTTTTTCTCGTCAAACTTAGGGAAGTCACACTCTAAACCCTTAAGACTCTCCCACCAAAAAAACAACTCCACTGTTCTCTCCTCTCTCGCTGGTGAGAATTTTCTGTAACGTGAAGGTAATATTTTGTTTGCGTTCCTTAAAGACCCAAACAAATTCTCCTCATAACCGCTACTTGATGAATAATGTTAACTTGTGTGTGAAGCACAGTAGCGTAAGAGGAGCGGAGGCTGTGGCTTTTCAATTCCTCTGAATCTAGCCTTCAAGAGTAGAAGAGAAGATGGTATGTTCCTTTTTGCTTTGATTTCTTATCTGAATTTGGGGTCAAAAATTGTTGGCTATTTTGATGGTTTAGGGTTTTGTTTCTCTTTGATTCCTTAAAGTTTTTCTCTTTTCAGCAGTGTTTCTGAGTTTTCTTCATGTTTTTGGGGTTCGTTTACTTATTTATTTTTTTGCTGCAGTTGTTTTTCTCGTATTTCAAGGATTTGGTGGGTAGGGAAGTGACGGTGGAGCTGAAGAACGACCTTGCGATAAGGGGCACTCTGCATTCGGTGGATCAATACCTTAACATAAAGCTTGAGAACACGAAAGTGGTCGACCAAGACAAGTATCCCCACATGGTACTTCCTCTTACTTTTTAGTGTTATTAACGTCTAATTTGGATTAGTTTTTTTTTTTTTTTTTTTTTTCATCTTCATATTGATGGAGGTTATACGGCGTTTAATTGCTACTTTGATATTTGGTTTAGGAAGTGAAACATATATAGGAAGTCCGAGGGAAATGTGGGTAGCTTGTGCATAACAAAGAAGAATCTTGTTTTTGCATTTCCTATTCTGAAGGGTGTGTATGTTTGGTAGTCTTATTTTAAGTTGCGTTAGTCACTAAACGGTGTGTATGTTCCTATTTTGATTGCATCACTTAATTAAGTTAATTGGTCTAGTGTCTCTGGGTCTACGCCTACAATTAATAATACCATGCCTCCTGTAGTTCTTTGCAAAGGAGGATCAGTGAGTGTGTAGCTGTTTCATGTTTCTGGATTTTTCATCGCCGGTTCCGAAGGGAGCGTGTGTGCTGAAATTCTTGTTCAAGCTTTTATCAGACACTAGTTTTGGTGTTATGTTTCCGTTTTGATTGCATTGACTTAATTGCTGAATATATCTTGGATTTGAGATTGAATATTTGATAGCTAGTGATTCTTTGAGCCTGCGAATAGAAATTCCATGCCTCCCTTATTTTTGTGCAAAGAAGGATCAGTGTGGGTGTAGTTTCTCCACACTTCTCCAAACTTCCTCAAATGAAGTAACTTTTTTCAAATACCAATTTTAAAATCATAGGTTTATGAATTTTTTTCAAAAACTATATCGAACTTAGGGAAAACTACATGTTTTACAAATTATAGAGCCAACTTTAGGAAAAAGGAGGATAGACTAAATAATTTCAAACTTTGCTCGTTTTCCTAGATTTATTCCAAATTAAAAATTGGCTTAAGTATATCAAACTTTGATTATTGTCTCAATTTCATCCCACTACATTTTTTGAGGCCAATTTATGTGGCTGTGGCCAAAGTTTTGATCAAATTAAGGTCCATATTGAGTAAGCTGTGAGCGAGAAGCTAATTGAAATCTAGAAGAATGATTCTCAACACGACACAATAGGCGTTGGACCCTTTACATGAGTTTTGGCCACTTAGGTATAAGTATCCCCTTAAAGATGTATTCAGATTAAATTGAGACAAGAAGCAAAGTATGGGATGATGAATTAATTCTTACAAATTGCCAAAAGAAGAAAGAAATGTTGTTGAAAAAATTAGAAAATTTAGAATTAAGCTTAAAGAAACTTAAGACCAAGTAAAAAAAAAAGTAAAGACCTAAAATATTTTAAATTATATGCTCCTTTCACATACCTCGATAATGTTAATCTTAGTATTACTTATATGATGTTAAATTTTACAAAAATTCCTTACGCTAATTAGACTGAATTGATTGAATTCTAACTTTGAACTGGCCGAATTTTTAAGTGATTATTTTTTTCTATCTCTGTTTTCTTTAGAAGTTGAATGTTGGGCGGTAAAGCAACAACAATTGCATAAAATAAACGTAGCAAAAATGAGGATGCTTAGGTGGATGTGTGGTAAAACTCGTAAAGATAGAATAAGAAATATAGAAATTCAAAGACAAGTAAGAGTAGCACCAATTGATACAAAGATTAGGGAATGACGGTTGCGATGGTTTGGTCACCTGCAAAGATGGCCTACAAATGCTCCAACTAGAAAACTTGGCTCAATAGAAACTGTAGAAATTCAACGAGGTAGGGGCAGACCAAAGTTAACATGGGATGCATTAATTAGGAGGGATTTGAATGGTTTGCAAAGCTCACCATCAATTGCACTTAATCGAGCAAAATGGAAAAGTTTGATCCATGTAGCCGACCCCAGTTAATTTGGGACTGAGGCTATGTTGTTGTTGTTTTCTTTAGAAGTTGAGTTTTTTAAAAATAAAGGTAAAGATTTTTAGATTTAAACATTAGTATTTCTCCATCATTAAGACTTCAATGATAAATCGATAGCTGATGGTCTCCTAGGTTCTATGTTCTTTATTGGTATGGTTTGTTGCAAATGTGACATGACTCTAGAAGATGGGTTCCTACTTAACTAGCTCTTTTGGGTATTTGAAAACTTGGTTTCATTGATTGCTGATGGACCGTAGTCAAAACAATATAACTAGTGAAACTCAGTTGTTCAATCTTCAATGAATTTGATTTCAAGCATATAATGGAAAGAATGAAAAACATTGATTTGGGTTACCTTTTGGTTTTGCATTAGTGATTTCTAGTCCACCGTGCATTTTATTGAACTTCATGCGAGAATTTGGCTCAAATTGCAATATGAGATATCTTAGTCTAAATAGGAATTTGGTATTTTATTTTATATCTGATTATAGAGTAAGAGTTGTAGTCAGATTTGATTGTTTTGAGATAAGTATTGCTTTTGTATTTATGTTTGAGTAGTACAAAGGTTATGTGTTAGGTTTGATATGGATTGAGATTTTGTGTCTATGAAAAGAGCCCTTTAGTGCAGTTTCTGGTGTGTTTTGAGTGTGCACCATGATGCCTTGTGTACCATGTTCGGTTGAGGTTGTATGTAAATGTTTTAAATATTGAATAGAAGACTGGCCGACCCCAGTTAATTTGGGACTGAAGCTATGTTGTTGTTGTTGTTGTTGTTGTTGTTGTGTCTACTGTGCTCATAACAACAAACTAGTATTAGAGCTTCTAAGTAGGTCTTGGGATTGTTTTCAAAAAAAAAAAAAGTAGGTCTTGGGATTAAGAAGAATATTAGAATAGAAGAAGCTCCAAGGAAATCTTCCTAGTAGATATTATAAGAAGTGCTACATTGATTGCAACATGGCTTATTTGGGAAGACAGTATTCTTGGAACTTTTGAAAAAAAAAAAAAAAAAAAACACAAGCTTGCATGTTTTTGAGAAGTACAAATTAGTTAATGAAGGCTGGATTTGCAAATTGTGTTATATGATTGGGTTACTCAATTGATGAGTGGCAAAGAAATCGGGCTCATTTAATGTAAAGAGAGGAAAATGGGTTTAGCATCAGACAATTTTTTGATACTTTTGAAATTTCCCCACACTTGTAAGTAACAATATTTTACCAAGACAAAAATTTCAGTTTTCTCTAAACCAAGGTATTCTTTAAGTTACATTTTTTTTTTTGTTGGAATTGTGGCAACGTGATCTACATGACCATGCTATGCATAGGTGATCCAAGTCGATTTTCCTGAACTAGCTGAGATGGTGCCTAGGCAATGTCTAGTCAGCCAAAAATCTCTTTATTTAGAGGTTTCTGAATAATTATTTATTTATCTATAGGTCCCTGAGTGATGTTAAATCTCTATTTGTCATTGTGATCCATATTCAATATATAGTTCAAGAATACTAATAAGTCTTTAGATTCTTAACTAACATTAATTTTATTAAGAATTTGTCGTTGGTTAGGCATTTATATCATTAAACATTATTGTAGTCAACTTTTGAAAAATTATTTAGAAGGATAGTCGTTAGTAGGCGGTTTTGCTCAAAATAGCTTAGATGATGCTTTGCAATCACTGATGAAGATGGTTGTTTGAGGGTGAAGGGTGGATGTTTGGTTGACTAGTCAACTATTGAATGGAAGATTGATTTAGTGATTTGCTAAAGCTAATTATTTTGATAGTTGACTATGGTTGAATGATTGGTTGCACGTAGACCTGTTCATCGGGCCGACCCACATAGATGAGTGCGCACAAGTTTTATATATATACAACTTAAAAATGATCAATGTGAGAATTGAACCAAGGATCGTTACTTGCACACAACTTCAACCACTGGGCTACAACTTCACTTGTGTCTTTTAAAAAATATTTATTAGATTTATACAAGCTATACATCTTTGCACATCCACAACATTCAGCTCAACTTTGTAGGCGTTGAGATTTTTTTTTTTAGTTTTTTTATGTATATTTGGTGGCAGCAAAATGTTTTATTTTTGGATTGTTTGATTGACTTGTAAATTTGTAATATATCTGCAGTGTAAATAATGTAAAGGTTGAATCATATATATTTCTTACATAATGATTTAACAATATATATATATTTTTTTAAGTAGAAGCCCATTTAGGCTTGCCCAAGCTTGGCCCGTATTGGGCTTGGGCCCGTCATATGTAGAACCGAGCTTGGGCAAGTCTGCACATGGCTTTGAAAAAAAATTGCCTAGGCCCAGACCAGGCCCGCCCGATGAATAGGTCTAGTTGCACGTAATAATTGCATGTTCGTTTGAAGAATCAAGTTGATTGGACGATTGTGTGACCATTAATTGCTTGACTTTATGCGATGGAGCAAATTGACGAAAGCACGGAGAAAGTAGTAGGGAAAAGTTAGCTTTACATTTTTTTTCTTCATCATTTGTGGTTATTGAACCACATGATGTTTGGTTGATTTGATGATCATTCAAAGTTTGAATGCTTGTGTGAACACGACTAGATCAATCGATCCTAGTGATTCTCGATAGATCGTGGTTAGTTGTGATGGCCACATTTGATGGATTGGTTGTTGGAGTTTTTGTCATGGTGGAGATTTGTTAGAATTAGACTCAAACTTCAATATGTGATATCCTAGTTCCTAATGTAATCAATAATTTAGTATTTTATTTTATGTCTAGTTATAGAACAAGAGTTGTAGTAGGATTTGTTTGTTTTGAGATAAGTATTAGTAGTATTTATGTTTAAGTAGTATTACGATTTTGTGTCAGAGTATGATATGGAGTAACGCGATTGGAATGAGTTGTCTTTGTGATTTTCAGTCAAAAGAAAAAGTTGATCCTGGTGATTGGTTGATGTAGCACTCATCAAGGCGTAGATATCTCATAATTTGGATAAAATTCTAATATTTGATATTCTAATCTAATTAGGAGTTTAGTTTTTTATTTTAAGCGTAATAAGCGAAAAAACGCAAACCTTTTCAGTTGCTTTAGAGTTGTAAAATAATCCTAAGGTTTCAAAATAGGTTGTTTAATCCAAACTTTTTAACATCGATATGATTTTTATTCAATAACTTAATTGAACAAACTAAGTGAATTCTTGGGTAATGTAGGGCATCCATAAAAATGTTTAGTCATCATAATTTACCAAATTATAGTCCCTAACCCAATAGTCTAGTTTGAAATTGTATTAATGTTAGAATTTGGTCAAAGTGCAAAATTACGCCATCGGGTAGAATTGTCTCTATGTTAGAAGGTTTGGATTTGATAGTCTATTTTGATACCTTAGGATTAGTTTGCAAATTCTTGAAAATGTTTGGTTTTTTTTTTTTTTTTTTTTTCGCTTATCAGGTCTTTTTATGTCTAATTATAGAGTTATAGTTGTAGTAGGATTTGATTGCTATGAGAAGTATTGGTAGTGTTTATGTTGGATTAGTATTAAGATTATGTGTTTTATAGATTAGGATTTGGGTCTATAAAAAAGAATCCATTAGTTTGATTTATGGTCAGATTTCAGATTGCGCAATTAAGCCATCATGTAGAATCGTCTCTACGTTAAAAGGTTTGGATTTGATAGTCTATTTTGTTACCTTAGGATTATTTTGCAAATTTTTGAAAAAGTTTGGGTTTTTTTTTCACTTATTAGGCCTTTTATGTCTAATTATAGAGTTATAGTTGTAGTAGGATTTGATTGCTATGATAAGGATTGGTAGTGTTTATGTTGGATTAATATTAAGATTACGTGTTTTATACGGATTAGGATTTGGGTCTATAAAAAGAGTCCATTAGTTTGATTTATGGTGTCTTGTGTGCCATAGGGAGTTTGAATGAAGAAGAAATTAGATGGTATTAAAGTTCATCCCATCCTAAACCATTCACGACAACATCAATTACAAAACGTCAATCTCAAATTAGTTGAGGTCGGCTATATAGATCAAGCTTTTCCATTTTGCTCTATTTAATTGTAGTTAATGGCGTGCTTTCAAAATCCTTTTAAATCATCCCTCATCCATGCATCCCATCCTAAACCATAAAGAAGAAAAAACACAAGGGTCAAATCATATTAGTAGTGCCATTGCCACCTGCTAAGCTTTTGTAATTGGGAACCCCGTTGAGAATTCGTCCTTTGTATCCAAAATTACATAGTAAACTTAGCCAAAATGAAATACTTCTATTGCATCAAACCCAAAAATCCAAAATATTATGTTGTTTCATTCAATGATTGCAAGGCATTGCCTAGGTGTTTTGGGGAAAACTGCCTAGACTAGTTGATAGTGTCCTTCCCTTCAAAGTAATTTTTGGAAAATGTAAGAGGCTAAATTAAGTTTGATGATATTAAAACCTATCCACGATGAAACCTTAGCATAATTTATGTATATAAAGACTTAAACACTTATTAGTATTCTTGAAATATATATTAAATATGGATTATGGTGACTAAGACAATTAGGGTTACTTAAGTACCTACAAATAAATAAATAATTATGCATGACCTGTAAATAAATATTTCTTTACTCGCCTAGGCATCACCTCCCCTAGGTCAGGGAACTCACCTTGGGATCACCTTAGCTTCTTGTAATCCTTGGCTCGGTGATAATTCATTGGCCACGAATCGATAGAACACCTTACTAAACTCATGGTATATTGAAGTTTGCTTTCTTCCGAATTAATTACCATCATTTGACTTTTTGCCTACAAACATTACCATCAGTCAACTTGCAAAGTCTCAGTTGCTTGTTTAGAGAACCAACCAATGGAGTTTGCATCATTGTTTCTGAATGGCTTCTTGAAATAGATTAATTTTTTGGGACACAATTATGTTTACTGATTCAAAACGCTCAACACTAGAATGAAAGACAATTGGTGGTAATTAAACCCATCCAAACCTAGCCATAAAGAAGAAAAAGTACAGAAAAACTTGCATAGTAGCAATGTTAATTGGCATCCGTAAGGCTCTAAAATTATTAATTCTATTAAGAATGTCCCAACCGTCCCAATCGACATGTTGATTTAATCAAATTTTGCTGTAATTTCGAATTCAAGCTTAAACTAAAATGTTCTTGCTTATGGAATCGACTGAAGAAGCATTATGATAGCCACCTGCTGCCACTATTGGACAATTAATATTTAAGTAAACTCTCCACCAGAAAAACTTTCTATTATTACTCCATCTTCCTACATGTAGTGCACCGGCATGGAGACAAATAGAATGCTCACTTTAGCTCTCCTAGTCTTTGCTACCCCCAAATGGAGATAGAAAATTGGATGACTCTTGGAAGTTGGAACAAACCAAATAAGGGGCTGTCTTACTCCAATTGGAAGACCCTTGGCACAAACCAAATAAGTGGTTGTCTTGCACTTTTTGACAGAATTCTTGACGCAGTGGAAGTCTTCCAAATTGATTGAACGAATTCACACACAATCCAATTTATGGCCAGAGAATTAACAACTGAATTCTCAAAAGAAAATTTCAATTTTCATTAAACATCAAAAATCTAATTACATTACGTTGGCATGCCTTATATATCGGCAATAAAAAAATCAAAATAACAATTCAATTCTAGTCGACACATTCCTAGTTTGATTGGAATTAAAATAATAGCAACTCCCAAGGTCGACACCTAGCTAGTTAATAGGAACGAATAGAATAAGTAAAACTTAAACTTTCTAAATTACTAAGAAACTCTAACTTCCTAAACTTTAAACTTTCTAACCTTTTTTTTCGATCTTTAAACTTTCTAACTTTCTATAATAATAGAAACTCCTAAACCAATATGAATTCCATGCACGCAATATAGCTTGGTTGTGTTGACATGTCTTACACTCCATCATTCTCGGGTTTGAAAAAGCTCGTCCTCGAGTTTTAGTCCCTTCATAACTCTTGCGATGTTGAGCAATAAAGACTTTAAGCACCGACAACTCTTGCTTAAACAAAATCTAAATGTAGTCATCACCACTTGTTGGAACATGTTTTTGAGGAACAATATTAAGTTCAACTAACAAATCCATGTTATCAACAAACACACCACTGTGAAAATCTCGAAAAGCGTCAACTACTAACAATTCACCCATGTCATCGGTTAATGAACAAAAGTGTTTTGTCGCTGCGAACTACACTTTTGTCTCTACACCTTTTTCAACTGGGTAGTTGTCAATGACACCATCATCAACCCTGTCTCAAGTACTCGGGGACTTTAAAATTGCGGAATAACTTCGATAACAAGACCTTCATCTCCAAAGACCACCCTGTCTTCAATGAAGTCTTCGTCGCCAACATCAGACTTTGGTGCCTCGTCAAAGTTGACTTGTTCTTCATTGTCTTCAAATTTACCCTCCCCACCAAAAGAAAATTCTCATTTTGTTTCTTCATTAACGACAGGTTCTATTTGATGGATTCGAGTAGATTTTGGAATACGTTGTTTCCCATTGAACAACAAATCGAACATCTGTTCATTTATTAAAAAAAAGAACCTCAATACACTGTTGGCGAGACTTCTTGAACGACATGATTTCCCCAATCGCCCAAACTAGATTGAAGCTCTGATACCAATTAACATAGCAAGGATCTTCTAAATCGTATGTTCAAAATCCACGGACAAGCAATCTAAGGCAAGAACTTAAACCAACAACAACAACAACAACGTAGCCTCAGTCCCAAATTAACTGGGGTCGGCTACATGGATCAAACTTTTCTATTGTGCTCGATTAAGTGCAATTGATGGTGAGCTTTGCAAACCATTCAAATCCCTCCTAATTAATGCATCCCATGTTAACTTTGGTCTGCCCCTATCTCGTCGAGTTTCTACAGTTTCTATTGAGTCAAGTTTTCTAGTTAGAGCATTTGTAGGCCGTCTTTGCAGGTGACCAAACCATCGCAACCGCCCTTCTCTAATCTTTATATCAATTGGTGCTACTCCTACTTGTCTTCGAATTTCTATATCTATCTTTACGAGTTTTACCACACATCCACCTAAACATCATTTCTGCTACGTTCATTTTATATAATTGTTATTGCTTTACCGCCCAACATTCACTTCCATAGAGCATAGCTGGCCTAATTAAGGCAAAAACTTAAACCAAAGTTAGAAATTTCTTTAATTAATCAAAATCAACGAATTACAGCCAAAAGGGTGCTTTACATAGCAAAACCCTAATTTACAAAAATAGTAAAAAGTATAAAATACCCTAAACTATAACCCAACACCACAAACAATACCAGAAATGGAAACTCTTAAAGTTATAATCAAACTAAAACTTTCCAAAATTAGTAAATTTGCGATTCCAGAGGCCTAAACAAAGGATTTTGGCCAAAGAACAATGTTATCATGGCGAAGCAGTGAGTATTGATCACTATGCCGTTCCCAATAAACCCATGTCCTCAAAACTTCAAAATTTCTTGGTCGGTCCTTCCAAAAGTCAACAAAAATTTAATTCCACTCAAATTTTTCCAAGGAAGTGTTTGCCACTTCTTGAACTGCACCAATTCTCCTCTTCCTCCCGTATCCCATCCTTCCACTCTTAAGAAAAGTTTCATTGGGTAGGGTCAACACCAGATTGGCATTTTTCGATAAGTCATTGGCCACATAAATAGAGTACCCAACTAAACTCGCAATATCTTCAAGTTTGATGTTCTCCAAATTAATGCATGTTTCTGAAGAAAAGAAAAAAATGCATGACATGACTCTTGCTGTTTGGGCAGTTAAAATGAAATATTTACACTTTGTCTCACCTCATTTTCTTTATTTTGATGAACAAGAGTTCTTTACTCTATCCAGTATTCTGCCCAGGACAGTGAAGTACAATGGAGATAGAAGTCCTATTATCTGATCCCAAGAGGCTCCAAATTTTCTCCAAGAGCAACTACTGTTCATTGATTAAGCTGGTTCTTTTTATTTGTTCCTTCTTTTCAATACATATTTTAACTAAGAGTGTGGAACGTGTTAAATAGTTGGGTTGTGTTTTTTGGAGTGGTCACGAATTCTGGTTCCTAAGGAAATTTAATTAATTCAAGATTTTTGAGGAAAGCATCCTTGGATTGTGTAATTTATCAAAGGATGGAAAATTGGCTAAAAGTATATTGCTATTAGCTACGAGAGCCATTCTTCTTATCTATAAAAAAGAGCCATATCCATAACCTGACATCTATATTGTTCAAATTGGATGCATGAAATATAGGATGTCAGCTTACAGTTGTTTAGTACTCTCTTTCTTGGTAGCATTATTTTGGAAGTGTTTCACAGATCCAATATCGTGTTTTGTTATATATGATTTGTCAGTTCTATGCATGGCTTGGTGTTATATTTATTTATCTGGCGGATATTTACTTTTTTGGTATTGATGCCTCAACATGAAGTTGATAGTTCCTGTTGTTTTCCTGTAGCTTTCCGTCAGGAATTGCTTCATCCGGGGCTCTGTGGTAAGATACGTTCAGCTACCGCCTGATGGAGTTGATGTTGAGCTCCTTCATGACGCCACAAGGAGAGAAGCTCGCGGTGGCTGATTTCCCATTGTTCCCGCCTGATGTAGATGATGATGGATCTTTTCTAATCTCCATCCTATGATGGTTGTATGAATTAGGTAACAAAAGAAGGATGGCCATAGCATTGTCTCAATTTTTTTTAAGACCCTTGTCTCAGTTTTAAATATTGGTATCTTTTTTAAAACTAATCACCCATCTGTTTTCTTTTAATGTGCTCTAGTCTACGAGATGGATTGCTTTATAGTTCATTCCTCTTGTCAAAAAATTAGAATACACTGCGCTTAAGAAGCCTCAATATTGAGGCTTATTTAATATTTAATATGTAGTTAGGATGGCTACTATTTGGATGGTCTATAACTGTTATTTTATCTTAACATGCCTAAGATGATCCTAGGTGTTTCAGGAGTGTGGCGCGCAAGAACACAAGCAAGGCTGATTGTTCGAAAAAAGTAACACGAAGTTGTTGCATCAAATAATTGAATGACAAAGGTGATTATGAAACTAAAATTTGATACCAGCCGCACTAAAAGGATGTCATTCATTGAATTTGTTTTTACTTTTCCATTAGCAAATGCGTTATACATTATACCGATGAATGATTTTTAGTTTTGTAAGAGTACTCTGTAGCATATAACAATGCTATCTCTATCTAATTATGAGCTCGAGATATGTCGGCATCAGATGATGCATTAACAATATCGTTGAGGGGGCAGTAGGTACTCTAATCTTGATTATTTCATGAGAGCAAGTCGCGCGCCACAACTACATGATCAAGAACTCTTTTTTTTAAAAAAAAAATTGACGATGACTCCAAAAAGTTGTTGATCAGTTAGAGAACCCTTTTTTATTTTATTTTTATAATCGCGGTTGTCTGAGCTTTTTTTAAGCTTGATTATTTCTACGAGGGCAAGTCGGGCACCCAACCCCATAATCAAGTTCTAATCTTATTGATCATACATGTTCCACATGATGCACAACTTCTGAATCGGGACCAAGTTAATTATCTATTTTTAGATAGCAATTTGCACCTTGACATTATTCAGGAATTACATTGTGGGTGCCATGTCTTTAGGGCATGTTAAATTTCCAAGCGCAAGCTACAACTGCCGATTTATACCATACTTAATGTATTCCATTCAGTGTGAAACAAAAACGGATTTTGTTCTTAGTTTTTTAAGGGTACTTAGGATAGTGATTTTATTTTGTCATGGTGGATTGTTTCTCCAAGGGCTTACTTTATTCTATGCAAAAAGACGATGAAGTGGCGCAAACAACGACAACACCTCGATTCTGAATTAATTGCGATCAGTCAAAAGGCCAAATCGGTATTCTTTTCGCACCCTTTAGATCTTGTTCGCTTGTCCTCCAGATTCAGTACTCCAAGTGAAAGGCATAGCTCAGGATTACATTAACAAGCTTCAGGAGGTTTATGGGCTAACATATGAGCTTCCTGAACTAGCTTCTCAAAAAAATATTCAGGGCATTGAAAAGAAGCCAGCAACATGTTCAGCAGGAAGTTGGATATCTAAGAAAGATTCGACAAAGAGCGAATATCAATGTTGAAGAGCTAATATTGACAGATTATGAACTGTCTCTTTACTTTCTAGAATCATATCAAATAAATTGAAGGTCAAGGCTTCTAAATGATGAGCTGCTATGCCCCTGATACCCGATTAAATCGAAGAGCATGCAAAGGATAAGGCACAAATGAGTAAATCAATCAGAGACTTAGGATTGGAGAACCCCATTAAGAGCAGACTTTCAACTCGTGCGATCGATGTACTTTAAGCAACTTCAACCGTGAATGTAATGACTATAAAGCAAGATCGTGTTCAGATGGTGGTTCCCAAATCATCCCTCAAAAACCAACTGATATCTTCTGTCCTGAGTATGGACGAATTTGTATTTTAACCTTGGAAAAACCACACTGGGGTACCCCAGTCCTTCATTAGCCAGTAGCCACTGCAAAAAGTTCATTCAGATTAGTAGGAGACTCATGGCGGTCGACCTCATTAATAATGCGGAGAGCACCAAAAAAAAAAAAAAAAAAAGGAAAAACTACAGCAGCATCTATGCAATTCCAACCTTGAACTGCAAGTAAAATGATAATTTCATCAACTTAAAAAAACTACTTATATTGAAGAAAACCGCAGTCTGTGGTTCAATTCAAACTACTATGCTACTACAAAGTACAAAATGGCTTAGGAGGAGCCTTCATCAACACGTTACAAGCATTCAAGTAACCAAATTAACCATGCAATGATGACTGTAAAACATGTTGATATACGCATTCCATTCCTCAAGTGTTAACTGTTAAGAAGTTACTGAAGATTTTGATTGTTGAGGCTCTAGTTTGCTCAATTCAGGACCAATAGCCAAGACTTAACAGTTTATACTGCCATTATTGAAAGGATGTCAATTGAGCTTCTAAGGATAGCCCCATACCTCAACATTAAGGAATAAAATCTCTGAGTTACGAGAAATCCATTCAATTTGAGGTCGTCAGGAAATCGAGACATCAGACCTCACCTGCAAATTAAAGACCACTGCCACCTTGAAATACGGAAGTTACATTCCTTGGTTGCAGTGTTCTATTTTCAATTTCTATTCTCTCATAGATCTAACATTTTCCAGGATAGTTTTCACACTTACTACGAGACCTTCTAAGGTTCCTTTCCATTAAAGTTGAAGTATAAAATGCTATCCTGGTGATATCAACCTTTGAAATACGGAAGTTACATTCCTTACTATGGATTGGTGCCACCTTATATGGGTGTGGGGAGAATGTCTAGCCTATGTGGCACCCATTTTCACCAGATAGACATTCAACCTCAAAAATAGTCTCAAAGTACAATGTAGATTGGGACTTTTTTGGCTTTTTATTTTATTTTTATATGGAATGAGACCTTTGTTTTTAAATTCCTATAACAAAAAATGGTGATGTGGTAGTGGAGATAATGTCTACCACAATGTCTAGAAGTAGATATTAAGGTAAACACCTTCTACTTTGATTCCTGCCACATCAGCTAGACTTTCACGATTGTGGTTGCATTGGAGAGCTCTTTTCAATTGAATATCCATTGTATCTTTGGTGGATCTATTTTTACTCCAATCCATGGTTGCATTGGAAATGCTTTAACTTTAGATGGCTTAAATCCATCTAGCGCTTTATTGCCACAGTAAAGCTTTTCATACTAAATAAAGTTTTCAATATTTCAGAACATACTAGCAACCGGTTGGCCAAAGTAGCAAGGGACTCGGCCCCCTTAAGCGAGGCCTCGAGTTCAAGTCTCGTGAATGAAAAAAATTGGATTGAGAGGACCGCCTCCATATGGGGCTTGACAGTGCTCGAGCCTGGATTAGTTGGTGCAGTTGGCGCCAGACACAACGTGGGAAGCCAAGAAAAAAATATTTCAGAACATGCCTTATTTGAAAAGTCACATTTCAAAACTGCAGTTTGATCTACTATAATTTTTTATCTGGCCAAGCGATCAGTTGTAGCAAGTATTTGCAAGGCACCCTTTCTATTGCAACCTATTCGATCTTGTGTTACACTGTCCAGATTATTGGTTTATTGAAGATTTCTGCAACGCTACAATGACAGGGTGCACCCGGTGTGGTAAAGCAGATCCTTTCAGCCCCAACACTTCTGTGCCGCTTAACAATCCATACCACTTCTAGCATTCTCACCATATCTCTGAACAAGAGCACCATTAGGAGACCAAGGATCTAGCTATACGTTTGTCGATCAACCATGGCCTATTAGAAAGTGTGTATTAGCTTCCACATCAAGCCTATCAGCTTCTTCCATAGCCAAGAAGATGAGAGACTAGAACTTACCGGCATTACTGCTAATAGAACAAATGCAATAGATACAAGGTAGATGCTTCCTAATCTCCAATATTCGAAAACCCAGATATGATATTGATATAGAATCCGCAAAGAGGGCATCCTGTTTAACTCAGTTATCAAATTTATCAGAAAGAAATGCACCAGTTACATATACAGTTAATTTCACTGAAGCTGACAAACGGTGACTTTTCCTACACCTTATAAGAAACAAAAACAAAGGTGGTTGTGAACAAAAAGAATGAGGAAACAGATGTACTCGGACTAGTTTCATAAAAAAAAAAAAAAAAAAGGAAACAAATGTACTCACTGTAAGGAGGAATAGGGAGGATGGTCTAACAAATTCAATATTTGATATACAACTTTAAATCCAAAATAAGTGAAAATTGAACATCATCATATTTCATATATCAATTATTCTCTCCTGATAAGAAACACCTTTTGTATAAGTGAGATTTTGCCATTACAAATAGGAAACAGAGAAAACAACCCCAAAAATCTTAATAGCAACAAACCCATAACTACTAGGTGTTTAATGCAATTGTTAAAAAATGTCTTTGATGTTCTATAATTTAGGATGAGTTGTTTGTTTTAAATTTTAAATTCAAATTAGATTCTCGTTGCTATGATCTAGATTTAGGTGAGATTATGTTAAGTTCTAAACAGTTTTAAACCTCAATTTTGAATAATTTTGTATGCTTTGGCTCTATGAATAGAGCACTACAAATAATGAAAAGTATGCTCCTCTATGCTTCTCTTTCACATTCTTCCTCTCATCAACAACAATGCAATGATGATTGCAATTCTGATATTCCTCTCATCAACAACAATAATTTTGTATGTTTTAAATCTCTATGCTCTATGAATAAGTTTTATATCTTCCATGTTGGGCTCTTGTCCTTGAAATTCTGATATTCTTCTTCACCATTACATACCATAACAACCCCAATACTTCTGCATTCCTTACGATCTTGAAGATTGGTTTTTTAACCAAACCAATCTTGGAGTTGGAGATCTTAGTAGTTCATGACATGTCTCTTTTGAAGAAGAGAATGTCTTACCTATCAATCTCCACCTGTCATCTTCTAAGAGATAAGCCAGGCAAACACTTTCACTATATGGTGAACAAGGGCCTTCCACATGAATTTATTAGCTAGGGTAAGGAAAGGATACGCATGTAATGACATGGTCGAAAATGAAACTGCGCAACTAATGACCATTTTTATCAAGTGGCTACTAGATCGTTTCTTCCATCTTGCACAAAAATGCTACACTTGGTGAACACACTCATCTAACCACACTCGCATATGTGGCAAGACAATGCTTGGGATGCAAGCTTATGCATCCCGAGGTTCATAACACTGTGCCACATAGGCAAGTGTGGTCAGGCGAGTGTGTTCACCAAGTGCAGCATTGGCCAATTGAAAGATCCAAACATGTTCACAATATGCATGACACACATCTCAATATATAATCAATGGTGATCCTCATTGTACCAAAGCAAGCCGCACCTTAAGCTTGCATATAGGTATTAAGCTATATATAAGCATACATGCCTCAAGTTTTAGACACTTTTTCTGAGTCCCCATGTCCTTAAATTAGAGAATAAGTGGGTTTGACCTTTAGACTCATACCCGCATCTGAGTCCAGGTAACATAGGCCCCAGTTAGCCTAAGTATACCCCTACATCGTCAAATTTCTTTCGTTTCTATTGAGTCGAGTTTTCTAACTGAGTCATTTGTAGGTGCCCAAATCGGTGTTAGACATTTTCAAAATAAAATGTTTAGTCCCGCATCAGTTAGTTAGCATAACAAAAAGAGTAAAAATACTCTAACACGTCTTAAAGTGGTAAATAAAGCTCATACGAGATATGCCCAAGTGAACCACACGGGCGCATGTGGCACATTTCAGGCGCGCTTGGCACTTGGATACGTGGCGTGGGTGGCTAACTAGACAAACCGTTTTTGCCATTTTCTTTACATGTCTTTAGTGGGTTGACATAGTATACCCATTAAAGAGAAAAATGGGGCAGTTTAACTGCCAAGTGCAGCTAAAACTGACTACTAACCCACCTCTCTTCTCTATCATGTTTAGAGTATTATATATAGAGAGAAAAGGGAAAGTAAGACCATACAAATCAAAAACCGTGTTGATCATGTTCTAGTTTTCACTGTTGTAAGTGCAAACTAGGTTTTTTCATCGTATCCTAAAGGAATTTGCTGACTCGTGCAGTATAGAGAACAAATATTTCCTATTGGAAAGTGGCACTTGATACGTGCTTTGAAGTCATTGGTTCATTTCCGGTCTAACAATCTAGAGAGCAAATATTTTCTTTAGATTATTAGACAAGAAACGAACCAATGACTTGAAAACATGTATCAAGATCCACTTTCCTAAAGGAATTATTTGCTCTCTATACTGCAAGAGTCGGCAAATCCCTTCAGGATACGATTAAAAAACCTAGTTTGCACTCGCAGTAGTGAAAATTAGAACATGAGCAATGTGATGTTTGATCTGTATGTTATTGCTTTCCCCTTTGTCTCCATTTATAATACTCCAAACGTGATGGAGGAGAGGTGGGGTTGAGGCCAGTTTTAACTACACCAAGCAGTTAAAACTGCCCACTTTCTCTTTAATAGGTATACTATGTTAACCCATTAAAGACACATAGAGAAAAATGGCGAAAACGACTTGTCTAGTTAATCACCCATGCCATGCGCACATGCCACATGGCCAAGTGCCAAGTGCACCTATAAAAGCGCATAAAATGCGCATTATGCGTCGCCCCGCTCACCTGTGGCTTACTTGGGTATAGCTCTTGTGAGCTTTGTTTACCACTTATAGAAGTGTTTTGAGTATTTATACTCTTTTTGTTATGCTAACTAACCGATGTTGGAGTAAACATTTTATTTTGAAAATGTCTAACAACCGCCTTTCCCTAATTTTTGTGTCAATAAGTGTTATTCCTACTTTTCTTTGAGTTTCAATATTTTTTATTCTATCTTTATAAGTGTTACCACACATCCACCTAAGCATCCTCATTGACGCTACACTCATTTTATGTATGTGTTGTTTCTTTACAGCCCAACATTCACTTCCATAAAACATAGTTGGCCGCATTGCCATCTTACAAAAATTTTCTATTAGCTTAGTAGATGTATTTCTATGAGTTCCCTTCATCGGGTCCAACTTCGATTGGAATCGTCTCACTAAGCGGTTCCTACTACTGCTGGAACAGTGGATACTTCCTCCATCGGTACAAAGTTTGTGACACTTCACGTTGCCTCTCTTGGAACAAAGTTGACACACTGGTTAGTACATGGGTTCCTTTTATTTCTGTTGGAACAACAATCGATACAATGATTGGCAAACCTATTGTTGGCACATCTTCTAGTACACCAGTTAGCATTAAGGCTACTATATTATTTTTGAGAAATTTTGGGAACTTCTTTGCCGTCATAGCAAACTCATCTCGTATAAAATCTTCAACAATAGATGTCTCAATACGATAAGCATTCTTCGAAAAACTGGGTTTTTAAACATATTCATCTCATATGTTTGCAAATACCCCATTAGTTCGTCAAAAGACATCTTAGTTATATCACGACACTCTTCGATTGCAGTAATTTTGGAGTCAAATTGAGAAAGGAGAGCACGAAGAGCTCGTCGAACTAACTGCTCGTCAGTATACTTTTCTCCAAGTTGAAAGGCTTGATTAGCAATGTCTTGCAAACGACCATTGAAAGAGGCAATATATTCATTCGCTTTCATCTCAAGACGATCCAAAATTGAACTCAATTGTTGTAACTTGGAAATTTTGACAGAATTCGTACTTTCAAAGATTGTCTCCAAAACATCTCATGCTTGCTTTGCAGTAGTGCAATTTGCAATTAGTTTGAAGCCTTCTGCGTCAACAGCACTGAAGATAGCATTGATAGCCTTATGATTGACAACTTTCTCCTTCTTCTCGGCCTTCTGTCCATAGAGATGCAGGTTTTGGAACAACGTTCCTATCCTTATCTGGTTGCATTGGAGCAGAGTATTCTCTCTCGAGCAATTCTCCAGCAATTTCATCAATGGCGGAGACAAAGTGAACCATCTGAACCTTCCAGTAGGCATAGTTGCTTCCTTCCAACAATGGAGGTCGAGATATCAATCCATCTCCACGTCCTTCACTAGTTCGTTGTTTGAGCAACTCATCAATCGATCTCATGGCGATGAAACTCTCCAGAATCTCACTTTTCTACGTTTGTAGAATTAACAAAGTGACAAAGCTCTGATACCACTGTTAAAGTTTTGAAAACCAAAGGAACTAACGAGATTAACAAATTAGTGATGAACTCATAAGCACACATCAAAACTAAATAGAGAATTGACATCGCAGTAAGACTTGAATGTCTTCCTCTATGTAGGTTCAACCTAAACAATCAATTAATCAAATTGATAATGTGTACAACCACTATAGTGATTTCTCGTTTTCACAAAACTCAAGTAATGAACAATGATCCACAAAATGGCGATCTCAAGTATTTATAGACTCAGTCTATCTACTCTATTTAGGAATTCAGTCCTAAATACAATACAACTTGGAAAACCTTCTCGGTCTCCAATTGTAAATCCTATTGGAATCATCTAATACTCAACAACTAAGTCTTATAGTCCTTCAAGAATCTCGACTCGTCGTCTCCATAATGTTCTTCAATCCTTTATGCACTTCTCTCGGATTTTGTATTTGTAATCCATCTCAAAGTTCTCTGTTTGCAGTGTCGAGTTTCTTCACTGTTGTAGACTAATATTGATAGTAACCTTGTTTCAGTATCCAACTCGTATTCAATTCTTGCTTCGATTTCAGATCTGCCTTCGTCTTCGACCTTGACTTTGATACTGTAATCCTCACAAGAATTTGCATTGTAGTCTTTCACTGAGTTGTGTCTACTTTCGAAATATCTTGCTTAGTCGAGTTTCCCATCTTGATCAACATGTACCTAACTTAACTTATGTTTTGACAATGTACTGCCAGCAAGGATAGACCGACCCAAACACAGTAAACTAGGGTCTAACAGCTTCAATCAAGGATTTGGCGGCCAACATCGTGAAGCTCAATTGCTTCAATGGAGGAGACTTTCTGAGGTGGCAGAAGCGGGTTCACTTCCTGTTGGAGGCACTATTGGGGCATGTGCCCTAGATCAATCTACAAACATTGTTTATCTTATAATTTTAGTCAATAAAATAGAGGTTTTCATTCGTTTTTTATTATGAGTGATTGCATGTTTACCTTATAGTAAGATCCATGGGTATTTGTCGAACTATCCTAAATATCCATAGTCGATCATTATATTGGGAACTATAATGAATTAAAACTAGTGTGAATCTTGATTGATGGTCATGTGATGATCGTACGTATAGGGGCACGAATCGAGATTATGAGTACTTGTTAGAGAACAAGGTATTGGACCGACCCGCTGTGAGAACACCACATGGATTAAGTCATAGGTGTTACTCATGATAAACATATCATTTAGTCATTTGACTTAAGATTACCATAGACTTCAATATTATGAGCATGGTAATTTGACACAATCAAACGTTGTCTTTAACTGGACGATTATAAAGATTGTGATTGGTTACCATGTGAATAATATTTGAAGGTGTGTAATCAAGATAAAATTTTCACTCTCGTATAAAGAGAGATATCAATGGATCCCTCGATATGATAGACTGATAATGGCCAAGTCCATGTAAATTGATATGATCAATGTCACTTGGATGTTTTCAGTTTGCCTACAGATCGAGACTAGTACGATTGATTATTAAGGGTGACTTTCCATGCTTTATATTTAATCGAAGGACATCACATGACAAAAAAGATATGATATATGTTATTTATTAGGTTGTATCAATTTTGATATTCAGCTATTTGGGTAGTCATAATGCCTTGCTAGAAACTGCTTATGACTTGTGTGCCAAAATGGTTTTGGTTCACTACCAACATCGCATGAACCTATTGGGTCACACACAAAGAATGGCTTTGCGCAATTTCAATTGGTCCAGAGTAATGAATTTTTATATGATAAAATTAATGACAATAAACCCTTACAATTTGTTATATAATAAATTATTATTACGAGCGTATGTGTCATTTACTTAAACTGCCTAAATACAATAGTTGTATTACGAATAGGGTTTTAAGTAAGGGATTATCTACACATATAAATAGAGGTTGAAACCCTAAAACAAAATAAGATTTTCGTTTTTGCTATTTTTTCGAGTTCTCTAGATTTTGGGAGAGAAAGAAAAACATTTTCAATCTCTCTTGAGGCTAGCACTCCAAATTGTGGTCACCATTCGTGTGTGGATTTTTGATAAAAAAAAACGCGCACTTGAACGTCTTGGAAATCAAACAATCAGAGAAGAAAATCACGGATTAAGGTATGGTTTACTTTTGTAGATCTAGTTTAATGGAACTTATTTTTGAACCTGTTGAGATTTTTCAAAAAAATTGTTTTGAATTTTCCGCTGCGTATGAACCCCAAAACCCAATAGGCACTTCATTAGGTGTATGTCTTGAATATACCAAATCCCGAAGAATCTAAAGGCGAGATTGTCGAGCAGATCAGGAAAATACAGAAATGGGAGACGAATGACTACACTTGTAGGGGTCACATCCTGAATGCGATAAAAGACTCTCTATTAGACCTCTATCATGACATTCCTTCTGCCAAGGAACTGTGGGAGAAACTGGAAGCAAGGTATCAAAAAGTGGACACTACAAGTAAGAAATTTCTCATCTCCAGTTTTAATAATTTTAAAATGGTAGATGATAGATCTATCATGGAGCAATTTCATGAAATTGAGATAATTCGTAATCATTTCTCTCAACATAATCTTGTTATAAATGAAACTATTGTTGTGTCTTCTATTATTGACAAACTATGACCATCTTGGAGAGAGTTCAAACGAACTCTCAACATAAAAAAGAGAATATTACTCTTGATGAACTTGCTAACCATCTTCATATAGAAAGAATTGTCGCATGAAGGAAAATGACAAAGAACAAAAAAATTAGGAAATCTCAAAGGTGCATGTGGTGGAGGATGCAAAGTTCAAAAAGCCCTCACTCAAAAGGCCTAACAAGCCTCTGGTGGTTTCAACAAACTTGGTAGTTTACGAAAACCAAATAACCAAAACCAGCATCAAAAGAAGCAAAAAGTAACTTGCTGGTTATGCAGGAAAGATAGCTACTACAAGTCTGATTGTCTCTTCATGAAGAGGAAGACAAGAAAGTATCATGCTTCCTCGAGTTATGCAGGAAATGACAATGATAATTTCATTGCCATAATTTCTGAGATTAACATGATTGAGAATGACATCACTTGGTAGCTTGATTCTGGAGCTACCTGACATGTTTGCAAGAACAAAAGATTCTTTAAGACCATGGAGGCAGTAGATCAAAATAGTGTCTTGTACATGGGAAATGCGACTTATGTTCCTGTCAAAGGCAAAGGCAGTGTTGAACTGAAATTCACTTATGGAAAAATTGTAACACTTACTAATGTGGATTATGTACCAGGAGTGAGGAAGAATTTGGTGTCGGGTAGTATGTTTAACAAGTTTGGTTTTAAGCTTGTGTTTGAGGCTGACAAATTTCTAATGTCAAAGGGTAGTATGTTTATTGGTAAGGGTTATGCTTATGAGGATATATTTAAGCTAAATGTAATCACTTTATCTAATAAGAAGGTTGTTTTTGCGTATCTTGTTGAGTCACCTTCATTTTTATGGCACCACGGATTAGGACATGTTAATTTTAGAAAATTATATGATACGATGAATTTGGAATTACTGCCTTATTTTGATAAAAGTGAATGAAATTGCAATACATGCATGAAAACAAAAATAACGAGAAATCGTTTTCTTAAGGTTGAAAGAAATTCAAAATTGCTTGATTTGATACATTCTGATGTATGTGACATGCATAATACACCATCAATAGGAGGCAACAAATATTTTATTGCATTTATTGATGATTATAACAAGTTTTGTTATGTCTATTTGTTGCATTCCAAAGATGATGGTAAAGTTTCGAACCTACAAGGCATAAATTGAATTGCAATGCGAGACCTTTATAAAATGCTTAAGGTCTGATGGGGGGAGTACTATAATCCTAAGTACTTTGAATCTACTGGAATAGTCCATGAGACTACAGCTTCCTATATGCCACAACAAGATGACGTGGTCGAACGCAAAAATCATGTTCTGACTTAAATGGTTAATGTTATGCTATCAAACTCAGGTTTGAGTAATGGTTTTTTGGGGGGAGGCATTATTGACTGCATGCCACATTTTGAATCAAATTCCACAAAAGATAAATAAGGTCACCCCATATGAGCTTTGGAATAAGCAAAAATCAAACCTTAATTATTTAAGAGTTAAAGGTCGTAGAGCAGTAGTAAAAGTACCTAAACCCAAAAAGAGGAAATTGGACGAAAAATGAGTGGAGTGTATATTTATTGGATATGCACAACATAGCAAGGCATATAGATTCATGGTAATCGAGCCTAATGACTCGATTTCATTAAATATTGTGATTGAATCAAGGGATGCAATATTTGATGAGACCAGATTCAAATATGTTCCCAAAAATATTCCTGAACAAAACCATAAAGGAAATGAAGTCATAGAAAATGACAATGAAAAGAGATAATAAAAGTTCATGAACTTCGAGAGAGTAAAAGAGCACGAAAAATTAAGTCGTTTGGTTCTGATTTATATACATTCTTGGTTTTGTGAAGTAGAAAAACAGTAACTAGACAAATTCCGTATCGTTTTAATACGAAGGCTGATCCTCAAACAGTAGAGGAAGCGATGAAAGAAAGAGATGCAGGTTTCTGGAAAGAGGCATTGAATGATGAAATGGATTCAAGCATGGGAAATAACACTTGGGAACTAGTTGATCTACCTCCTGGGTGGAAACCCATTAACTGCAAATTTCTCTTCAAAGGAAAAGAAGAGTTGATAGATTCATTGAAAACCACAAAGTAAGACTGGTTGCTAAGGGATTCATCCAATAGCATGTAACAGACTATTTTGATACCTATTAACCAGTAGGTAGAATTATTACAGTTAGATTGCTTATTACAATTGCAGCTATAAACAAGCTAGTCATCCATCAAATGGACGTCAAAACGACGTTCCTATATGGAGAATTGGATGAGGAAATATATATGGAACAACCTGAAGGGTTTATAATGCTAGGTCATGAAAATAAAGTTTGTAGATTACAAAAATCATTGCATGGATTAAAACAAGCACCAAAGTAATGGCACCAAAAATTTGACTAGATTGTACTTGCTAATGGATTCAAAATAAATTAATCTGATAAATATGCATATAATAAGTTTGATGAGAAAGGAAATTGTGTCATTATCTGTCTTTATGTGGATGACATGGTAATTTTTGGAATTGACTTGGAACAAGTCTAGTTGACCAAAAACTTTATTTTAAGCAAATTTGAAATGAAAGGTATGCGGCTGACTGATGTCATTCTCAAAATTCAGATTGTAAGAGATGAGGGGAGTATTACTCTGACTCAATCTCATTATATTGAGAAAAATCTCACTATTCAATCATTTTAATTGTGCCCTGTATCTACCCTGCTAGACCCAAGTGTTGAGCTAGTGAAAAATATCGGCAATCCAATTTCACAACTGGAGTACTCCAGATTAATTGAATGTTTAATGTATGCAATGACATGCACCAGGTCGAATATTGCCTTGGTAGTAAGCAAGTTGAGTTGATTCACAATTAATCCAAGCGAGTTGCACTAGTTTGCAATTTGAAAATTTTTAAAATATATGAAGAAAACAATTAACTATGGCTTATGCTATAGCAGATATCCTTCGATCCTGTTACGATTAGTGCTTTAGTATACCCAATAGTTTCTTTTTTTGTTATTTAGTTTAATTTAGTGCGCATTCCTATTTCTAGTCCTAGATCTTACAAGTTTCTATTTATGTGCCAAGAGTTTTTTAGTTGTCATATACTATAGGAAGTTACCAATTTTTTGGTGTGTAGATTAGAATTAGAAGGTTTAGTAGTTATAGGACTTTCTTTAATTATGTTTTCTACTCCTATGTATATATGTACAACAGAATGTCAAATTAATTATGAGAATTGAATTCAGTTTTGCTATTGTGTTGTGTGCGGTTGATTTCCTTGGAGAGCCAAAACACTATTTTTTTTGTCTCCATTAAAGATTTCTCTCTTCTCTTTGCATAATTATTTCAATTGTTTTTTCTATCTTTTATTGGTTTTCAAAACCAACAAATTGGTATCAGAGCTTACATCTTAAGGGATCTGTGGAATGGATTCTGAAAAGAGTTTCGGCAAAATTGCTCCTCCAATCTTTGATGGAGAAAACTACCAACTTTGGGCGGTGAAGATGGAGACTTGGATGCTTTGGATTTGTGGGAAGCGGTAGAAGAAGATTATGAAATCCCTCTGTTGCCACACAATCCAACAATGACTCGTATCAAAAGTCACAAAGAAAGAAAAACCAAGAAGTCTAAGGCAAAAGCTTACTTGTTTGCTGCAGTATCAACAACCCTATTCACAAGAATTATATCTCTCAAATCCGCGAAAGAGATTTAAGATTACTTGAAGAAAGAGTATGAAAGAGACGAAAGGATTCGAGGTATGCAAGTTCTCAATCTAATTAGAGAATTTCAATTGGAAAAGATGAAAGAATCTGAGACTATTAAAGAGTAATCCGATAGATTACTAGTTGTTGTCAACAAGGTGTGACTACTTAGCATGGATTTTCCCGATTCAAGAATTGTTGAAAAGATTTTTGTCACAGTGCTAGAAAGATATAAAGCATTGCTCACCACTTTAGAGAACACGAAAGAACTTTCCAAGATCGCGTTGGCGGAGTTGTTGAATGTCATGCAAGCACAAGACCAATGAAGGTTTATGAGGGAAGATCGTGTTGTTGAAGGTGCTCTACAAGCCATGCATGAAGATCACAAGAAATCTTACAAAAAAGGTCCAACAAGTGGAGAAAACATGGGTAGAAACTCTAGGAGAAACTATCCACCATATCACCATTGTGGGAAAAAATGTCATCCACCATACAAGCATGGTTTCAAAAATCGACAAACTTCGCCGAAGTTCGGGCGAAGTTTGTCGATATTTAGGTGAGCGAAGCGAAGTTCAAGAGCAGTTGAAAAATTGCAAACCTTCGACTCAACTTCGGCTAACTTCGACCGATCTTCGAAAACTTCGATGGAAGTTCATAAAACATGAAGTAAAATTGTTATGTTTCGTGGAAATTGAACAAACTTCGACTGAAACTTTGGAAACTTCGATGGAAGTTGATAAAACCATATTTATGCATTATTGTTCTATGATTAAGTATATTCCTAGCATCTCTACGAAGAAACTTGAATTTTCTAACTTTAAAGTAAAATTCCGTAAACTTCCGTACACCGGTGAATTTTTGTCAAACTTCCATCGTCGAATTTAATTTCTTCGAATTAATTCCGAATTTTAAGTGAGCGAAGTCATAAGCGAAGTTGAAGTTTCGAACATGCATACAAGTGTTGACGGAGACCGGATGCTAAGTGCACTAAATGTGATAAGCTTGGACAAGAAGCTGTGATTTGCAAAAGTGAATCTCAAAATAATGAAGTTGATGCCAAAGTTGTTGATCTATATGGTGAAGATCAAATTTTATATCAATTTGTTATTCAACCAAAGATCACTATTAAAGTTGGTTGGTTGACAGTGGTTGCACAAACCACATGCGTCGTGACAAAACCTTATTCAGAGATTTGAAGCCAGTTGACATCAAGAAAGTTAGGATTGGAAACGGTGGTGGCATCCAAGGAAAAGGAAAAGGCACCGTTGCAATCACAACAAGTTCAGGTACAAAATTAATTTCGGATGTTCTTTACATATCTTTACATACCCGATATTGATTAGAATTTACTTAGTGTCAGCCAGTTGATTGAAAAAAGATATAAAGTTCCTTTTGATGATTTCCATTGTGCTACTTTTTATTATATTGGTCATGAAGTTTTGAGGGTTAGAATGAGAGGTAAAAGCTTCTCATTCAATCCAATAGAATTGAAATAGAAGACCAACAACAGTGAAGTCAATACCGCAGAAGTAAGGGACAAGAAACTTGACTCCTATCACCTTCCAAAAATTTTGAATACGAAGAAGAAAGATGTTGCAAGACCTCAAAGAAGGTAATCATTGCATGGAAGAATGCCATTATTATTTAAGCTCCAACCGAAGATGTTTAGAATGTAAAGTACTTTGTTGATACTCCACTGAAATCATGGAAGCTTAATTTCAACAAAGAAAATTCTCAAGTTCATGATGTTACCAATTTTTTGTACCCGGTGTTCTTACAACATGTGTTAATGGAGTTGGAAAAATTAATTCATTGGATGTTCCTTCTAAGAGAAAGATTGGTGATTCAATTAAAGGAGAAGATATAAGAATTGGCGGCTATCCTAGAGTTCAAGATTCATTGGTATACTCTCCACAAATTAATGTGGAAGGTTCGATGGAATGTTCAGATTGGTTGCATCATCCTCCTAATATAATTCAGGTCAACAAGTTCGAGCTCCTCAATGATAGTGAAGTTTGTGGATCCTAAAGGAAGGGAGAGTGTTAAAATTAGTGCTTTAGTATACCCAATAGTTTCTATTTTCGTTATTTAGTTTTATTTAGTGCGTATTCCTATTTCTAGTCCTAGATCTTAAGAGTTTTTTGTTCATGTGGGCAAGAGTTATTTAGTAGTCCTGTACTATAGGAAGTTACTAATTTTTTGGTGTGTAGATTATAATTAGAAGGTTTAGTAGTTATAGGACTTTCTTTAATTAATTATGTTTTCTATTCATATATATATACACACAACAGATTAATTAATTAAGAGAATTGAATTTAGTTTTGCTATTATGTTGTGTGCGGCTGATTTCCTTGGAGAGGTGAAACACTATTTTTTGAGGTCTCCATTAATGATTTCTCTCTTTCCATAATTGTTTCAATTATTGTTTCTATCTTTTATTGGTTTTCGAAACCAACTGATCCTGAACGGATTTTCATATGCAAGTTGGATAGTAAAAGATCAAAATCATGCTACTACAAGTGGGTGGATTTTCACAGTTGCTAAAGATGCAATCTCATGAGCTTCAAAGAAGCAAACATTAATAGTTGGTTCCACCATGGAATCAGAGTTTATAGTGAATGGTTACATGAACTATCACACGAGATACTGTGATGACCCTAATTTAATAGTCTAAATGTGTGTTATGTTTGATTTAAACCCTAACTTAAAACTCATCTTAATGTGGCTGCTAGGGTTTGAGAAAACCCATGTATGTGTGCCCTTTAAGTTAGATAAGGAAAGTGACAAAATAGGTATTAAAACTAAATTAGGAAGTTAGAGGATTTTAAGGATCTAAATTGATTCCCTAGCAAATTAAAAAGAAAATGGGTATGTGTGAGAATGCTCACCAGATTGAGAGAAATGAAGATCCAAGGAGAAAGCACGGGGAGCAAAGAACCATGTGATTCTGACGCGCTGACTTTAGGTAAAGACTTTAAACTTCATTTCTAGTTTTGATTTACTAAATAGTGGTGTTTTAATTTCAAAGTAAACAAGTTTTATTTCATTTCTTGAATCTCTTTTCAAATCAAAGGAGTGTTGTTTTTAGATTTGATATTTGATCGAATACCAAAGAGCAAGGGGAGTGGAGCGCACAAAGTGTGTGCACTCCCCCACCCAACAAAATAAAGGCCCAACTGATTGAACGAATTGCATCTGAAGTTCACTCGAACGACAATGGGGAGGAGCGCACGAGAGTGGGTGCGCGCTCCCCCCTCGAGTTGCCTAGCACGACAGCTGGATCTGGATCGACCTAACTGCCCAAACTCACTTTAATTTTTATTTTATTTAAAAAAAAGATAATAGTAAAAGAGCAATGTATATTTATATAATATAAAATAAAATAAGCAAAGAGAAATAAAATCAAGATGAACTAAATAAAATTGAAATTTTAAGCACGCATGTCAAGGAGACGTTTCGGTGTACTTCAAATTTATAGCTCGGGGTTTTCGAAGGGTTTTCGGAACTGAATTTATTTTCCAAAATTCAAGTTAACTTGTGTAATTAATCAACGTCTAATTTATTTAGATTTACACAACTTCGGAGTACGCTCGTGAGTTGGGATTAAGTTAACTAGGATTTTGGAAAGTAGCGTACTAGGTAAGTTGGGATTAAGTTATCTTTATTATAGTTATTTACTTTTTATTAGTTATATGGTTAGGTAAATCATGTAGCGAGGTCATTGGGTAAACTTGTGCATTGTAAGGCATAATATGTTGTTCACTTAGTGGAGCTCGCTAAGAGTCCTTGCACCAGAAAACTACTAGTTTGACCAGAACGCTCAGGATAGTAAGACCGAGCTATGAAGAACAAAATAGAGAAGTTGCCCGGACTTGTCAAGATGTTATCCGGGTTCGACCAACAAATTGAGAATAAGAATAAGATCCAATGTTCTTAATAAATTTTAGTAGTTGTTACGTTCAATTGGAAGAGATGTGGACTTTGTGATAGAATGAAACTTCCGTAGTGTTGGGAATGGAGATTTGACACCGTTACGGCCATAGTAGGGTCAACCTTCACGAACTTCAATTTTGGTTCAAAAATTCAGTTGTAGTAACTCATGCATGCCTAGCATTTGCACATATTGATTTGCATGAATTATTTATATTGTTATTATGTTTCTTGATTATCTCTTTCGTCGTGTTAATTATTTTTTTGCAGGTCATGCATTCGTATTTTAGTTTGCATTATATTTATGGAATAATTATATGTAAGAAAACATTAATTAATTAGTTTTAATTACGCTGTAAATAGCATGTATTAAGGCAACTATGTATTTGGGCAATAGTATATTTAGATTAATGCTAGGAATTAATATCCCTTGATTTTATGATATGATTTAGGTTGTATAAGCCTATATAAAACTCCTCTATAATCAGTAAGACAACCGTGAAGATTTCTTCATATTGGTTCTCTCAATTGTCTCTTTTATCTTTTATTATAATACTGGTAACTTACCTAAACTTACTGAGCATTATTGCTCCTTTGTGCTCACCCAACTACTTTTCCCCCCACAAGTTCCTCGTATGTAGTGGATAAGGGAAAGGCTCCAGCGGTCCAGAGGAGCATATCGTATCTTTGATTGGTATTGTGAAAAGTTCCGGATCGGTCGAAACTTGTTTTTCTATAATTATTTATTATCATGGGGTTGGGATTTGAATAAATTGAATTGGAGAAGGATTATTCCAGTTGAGAACTTTTGAATGGCATTATTGGCCTTTATGTTGAACATTGAATAAATTTTAATCATTATTATTCCGCTGCAGTTTTGATTTACCTTTCTAATTTTATTGATTAATAAATGAAAGATTCATGAATAAAATGAGTTAGATTGGAAGAAGGCATATTGGTTCAGTTTGAGACTCAACGACTGAGTTGGTTGGCGAGTTATGGATCGGGCTAGGCCGGTCGGGATTCATTGAAGAATAGGTTCCTGACAAATACCATTGTGGCCTAAGCCGATAGCTTCTATTTCTATCTATTGTGATAATTAGGCCACATTGGCAAGAGCTTATAGCCAAGTATACAATGGCAAATCCAGACATATTAGATTGAGTTACAGTTGTGTCAGAGAATTGATAACAAACGGAACTATCACAATTGACTATGTGAGATCTAGTCAAAATTTGCCAGACCCTTTCACTAAAGGATTATTCAGAGACTTGGTGAATAAAACATCAAAGGGGATGGGCCTTCAACCCATGAATTGAAGTCACCAATTATGGAAACTAGACTCGACGCTTGACATTTCGTTAAGTCTTGAGTTCAATTTAGTCAAAGTACATTATTAGTATGACAGATAGCACTAAGTTTTATTGTCATTCCAAGGTTGTTAGTGCTTAGTACTTCCATGAAAAAGAGAGGAAGTTGAGTTAATATCTTTATAGTCTTCAAAAGGTGCTTAAATTGCGGGGTGCTAAAATGGAGACTACCAGTGTGAATGTGAAGTGCGACCGCTTCAAGGAGTTCAAGAGCTTAGCTCCAAAAACACTCACGACAAGATACGGGACACAAGGCCAATGTTGAATCTGTCGGGAAATTTATGGCTATTTGTTGGTGTAAGTTATGTGTGATATGCTTATGCTACATATCGATTAGAATCAATAGTTTAAAGTTTATCTACCATGTACTTGTGATAAAATGCAATGATTTTATCACAATTTAGTAGTTCAAATAACAAGATACCATTATTTATGCATATAATATTTAAATTCCTTCTTGGATCCATGATCTGTACATTAAATTATTTTGAAAATGATGGAGGATTGTTGAACATTTTCAAAACAAAGGTTTAGTCCCACATAGAAAGTTTAGGCACAAAAAAATAATATAAAAGCTTTTACACTTCTTCAAGTGTCAAAAGAAGCTCCAAAAGAGCTATGTCGGGTGAGCCACGCGCGCGCGCACAGCGCGACACATATATCACATGTTAAGCGCTTTTATAGATGCACTTAGCACTTGGCACGTGCGCATGACCATGATTGCATTTTTGCCAATTTCAGATATATGCTGCAAGTGGGTGGTTAGTAGACCCACTAAACATAAAAATGGCCAGTTAATGACCCATTCAACAAGAGATAGTGGAGCGGCTTCAATTAACCAAACAGTTGAAACTGCCCACTATACCATTTTCCTCTCCAACTCCTTTGACTGGAGTTCTTATAAAAAGAGAGGCATGGAAAGAAGAAAGAATCATCAAAAATCACAGCAAATGCTCTAGTTCAGTTTTTCACTTCTGCAAGTGCAAACTGGGTTTTCATCGTATCCTTTAGGATTTGTGCTGACTCTTGCAGAGCTGAGAGCAACAATTTACTTTAGAAAAGTGGCATAGATATACGTTTTGAAGTCATTGTTGATTCCTCTGGTCTAATATATCCAAGGTGGAAAACCTCAAGCTAACCTTAAGGGACTAAGTGTCCCTAGGCTCTCACATATCTAGAAATGACTCGAACGCAACAGAAGGCGTGCTGAGGACATTCTCACCTAACTATAAGACTTGTGAAAAATTTTAAGACTTCATCTCGAGGAAAGATGGGGGATTCCTAAAAGGCTTGATATTAACGTTGAGCTTAGCACGTTCGAGTCGCCAGTTAAAAAGGTCGAAAATTATTAGTTGCATGGTGGAGCAATGAGAGTTTAAAAGGGGTTTGTGACATTCTGAGTGATTGTCAATGGGTTTAGGCTCGCCGTAATGATAGAGAGAGAGGCATGTTGTTTAGAGATCTGGTGATCTAGGATGCATGACTTTTGATGAGACAAAGCGATGTACATCAGGTACGTTGAATGTCCAACCAAAAAGAGGCAAGATTAGACAGTGTTGTGCCTTATCTTAGGATACATGAGCACGCAGTGTGCATGACGACGGTGGTCGCAAACTTGTCGGATGCTCTTACCGCCTACGTGATGGCATATACTCCAAATAGAGCTTAAATTGTTTCTATTCAAGGTATAAAGGGGAGTTGTCAACTGATACAATAGTCATTTGGTTTATTGAACTATTAGTCAAGTGAACTAAATGAGTCCACAATGCAGGGGGAAAATTCGAACTGTCAGGTGATAGACTCTACGCGAGTCCACAACTCGAGATGAAGTCGAACGATATTGAGGGGCTTTATATGAGTACGCCCTTCGAAGTTACGCAATCGAACGGTTTTGAGTGACTTTGTGTGAGTCCACCCTTCGAGGTTATGAAATCAAATGGTCTAGAGTGACTCTGTGTGAGTCCACCCTTCGAAATTAAGAAATCGAGCCGAGTAAAGTGACTCTATGTGAGCCTGCAAGACAGGACCACTCTAAACTGTTTTGAATTGGTTGCATGCCCACAATTTAGAGCACTCAAATCCACTTAGTAACATTGAGATCTATCCATGCGAGGAAAAATGGAGGGACCGATGAACTAGTGTTTCCTCGCTGTGTGCTTCTGGTAAGATTTTGCTCGAGTTAAATTTAATTTCAAGGACAAAATTCTTATTAGCTGGAAAGACTGTAACGACCCTAAAATAGTTTATTTATAGATGGTGACGTTTACTACCCAGTTCTACTCGAGTGCAATTATTTAAAAAAAATTACCATCGATTGCGCGAAAGTAGGTCGCCTCGCGATGTGTGTGCCACAGGTATGTTGGTAGATTGAGACAAAGTGGGATTTAGATAAATTCATGACTTAGGGTTTACTCTAATTAAATTGAGCATTTAAGTGAAGTAATGAAAATAAACTAGGTCATATGGAGTAAACATGGCCAAAGCTAATGAGGTCCCTTTAGTTAAATTAAGAATGACTAAGCTAGTGTGCTAAGAATTAAGTAAATTTCCAAAGCTATATGGTTCATGTAAACTTTCTTGACCGTTGATCTAACTAAAGATCCATGTTTTAGGAGAGTCCTGGGGTTTATTAATGGGAATCAAGGATTAGTAGGTAATGACAGAATAAAAACCACAAATCTACAAGTAGATTGCTAAGCTAGGTTAATCAATGGCTTACATTAAAGATGAACCAACCCTAAATAGGGTGTTTTTTATTCAAACACATGTACACAACTCCAGAACGTAAAATTAGAGTTGAATGAGAATGAGAGATTGCTAGAAAGCAAGAAAAACTAAAGATCAAAGAATTGAAGAAAGTTGGGGCAAATTCAAGGCTACGAAACCAAAATCCAGCCCTAGGTACCAATGCGCTTCCTTCACCATTACCTCAAAGTGGTGTAAAATGTTTCAATTCATGAAAATGCATGTTGAAAACCGTTGATTTGATCAAAGTAAATGGTCATTATTGTCGCTTTGGACTAATTGGGAGTCACTGGGGTCAAATCAACCCATAATTAGCAAGAATTTCTTGATTACGGTCAAAGTTTGGTGATGAAACCAAATTTATTTGGGAGCATACAGGACCGTGTGTGCTCTCCCACCCGGGCTGGGCCTGGTCAAACCAGACCCAACAACAAAGCAGGCCCAGCAACTAAGGCCCAACTAATTCTCTCCGCGGGTCGCCCTGGCAACCTAACGGGGCAGCTGGGTCGATCCAAACCTAGCTGCCCAACAGAACAACTGGGTCGATCCAGACCCAGCTAAAAGAAAAAAGAAAAGAAATAAAACAGAAAGAAAGAAAGAAATAATATAAAATAAATAAATAAATAGAAATAAGATTGGAAATAAAATAAATAAATTCTAATCTTCAAGCACGGATGTAAATGAGACATTTCGGTGTACTTTAAATATGTCTCAGGATTTTCAAATGGTTTTCGAAAATAAGTTTAATTATCAAAGTTTGAGTTTAATTGTGTAATTAATTAATATCTAATTTATTTATATTTACGCGACTTCGGAGTACGCTCGTGAGTGCCAATTGCCAACTAGGAATTTGGAAATTAGCGTACCAAGTAAGTTGGAATTTAAGTTATTGGTATTATATTTATTTACCTGTCTACTAGATTATATAGATAGGACTCATGTCACTAGGACATCAGGTAGTTAGGATGCATCGTTAGACATTGTATGTAGATAACTTAATGAAGCTCACTAGGAGTCCTTGCATCAGTAACTACTTAGTTCGACCAGAAATCGGGACAGTTGGGCCGTACTAGGAAGAACAACAGAGCAGCCACCCAGATTTGCAAAATTAATAATTGAGAATACGATTAATTCCTATGTTATCAAAAAATGCTCAGTAGTAGGTTTTATGTCCTATTAGACGAGATGCGGACTTAGTGATAGTTGAAACCTTCACAGTGTAAGGGAATGGAGTGTCGACACCGCTACGACCATAGTAGAGTCGACCTTCATGAACTTTGGTGTGGTTGTGAAGTTTGTCACAATAGCTCATACATGTCTAGCATTTGCACATTTTGATGCATTGATAAATATTTCGTTTAAATGTTTCCTTGCTTATTCCCTTTTGTCGTATTAAATATTTTGCAGGTCATGCATCTTTATTTAATTTTGCATCTAATAAATGGAATATTCATAATGCCTGTAACTTAACACGAAATACTGAACACCGTTGATTATTTTGTGCTCACCCAACATTTCCCCCCACGGGTTCCTCGTCGAGTGTTGACAAGAGGAAGGGAAAAGCTCCAGATGTCTAAAGGAGTTTTATGTTGCTGACTTGGTATGGTTCGAGATTGAACCATTACTTAATTTTATCTATATTTATTATCATTGGGATTGGGTTTTGAATAAATCGAACTAGAAAAGTATCGTTCCAATTTGTGAACTTATAATTGACATAATTAGCCTTTATGTTGAATCTTTGATTAAGTTTGAATTAATATTATTCCGCTGCGATTATTATACATTTTTCTAAGTTTCAATTATTGATAAATGAATCATGTGAGATGATAATGTGTTAATTTCGAATGAAAACTCACTAGTTCAGTTCATAATTCAACGACCTAGTTGGTGAGTTATGGATCGGGCTAGGCCGATTGGGATTCATTGTGAAAATGGGTCTTAACATTGAGAACTAACGTTAAGCCATTCACGGAAGTGGCCTTGGGCTCACGGTTTGAGACTATTTGGGACTTACTTCAAGTTGTTCTTGGAAGAGGACGTGGGCCCATAGTTTGAAGAGTGCTCATATTCGGGATTTCAAGTTGTTGGAAGAGGACATGGGCCTACAGTTTGAAGAATGTAGAGACCACTTAGACGTTTATCATTTGTATTCCGTCACTCGCCCTTGTGTTTATTTTAGTCCGTTTATCATGCACTTACCACTTGTTTATTTCATTATTCGCATGATTTACGGACTCTTTTATTGATTATATGAAGTATTATTGAGAAGTCTTTGGATTTACTCATTGGAATTGTATCCGTAACTAGTGACAATTGCAGGTCCTTCGTCTAGAAGGGCAAGGAGCCGATGCTTGGTGACATCCTCTTAGCTTCCCTTGGAGTCGGTTTCTACTTTTGCTATCGTAGGTCCATTTATGTACTTATATTATATCGCTTTGAAAAACTTGGTCATTGGGTTGAGTGCATACTTGATACATGTATATTTACCTCTTTTGTCACCTTATATGCATGAGATCATAATTTCTGGGTTTCCACACCATAGGTTGTCTAGACCATTTACTTTTTGAGTTATTTACGTGTTTAAGTTTATTTCCCCTGCTTAAATATTAAAACTTGCAAAACGTAATAACTCAACACTAAGACACCGAATTAAGAATACTAATGGAAACAGAGGCTTACTAGGCTTACGTTGACCTTACGAGGGCTAACTCGGCGGTCCATGTAGGTCTAAGTCGAGCGGGGCCTAGTTTGTGGGGGTTGGGGCCATCACAGTCAACATAAATCAAGGCAATAGTTCAGCAGAATGATTTGACACATCATTTCATAGTTAACTTGGTTCTAAATTAGTAAAATTGTCCTTATTATGGTCTTATGTTTCCTTATATTCTACAATAGTTTGGGCTTAACGAAGGAGATTCCAAGATTGCAACATGTTTCCTTAAATACTAACTACGATGAGTTGCACATAGGTCTATATAAAGGTATGATATAAATAAATAAATAAAAACCAAGCAATAACCAACTCAATAAAAAAAGTCTTGAATTAAGATCCAACCAAAAAAACAGTGGCAAATTCGAAAAAGTCTTTGGATGCCATTTCGTTGAATCCATTAACGAGATCCTTTGCAAAAGTTCATAAAAAAAAAATAGACGCGATGATTAACGCGGTTTGATTCCATGGCCTTTATCCACGAAAGGAAAGGAGAGGGAATGATTTCATTCATACTTCTCTAGTTGCAAGAGCTTCATAGAGTTACAAAGAAATTTACGATTATAGAAACATCCTAAAAACTCTATCGATTAATCAATCAATTAGTTATTTCCTTATTTGCGACACTAATTGATAGGAGTAAATCATCCCCTTCCTTTTTCTACAAAATATTAATCCAAAATTACTCAGTTGTCCCCATACAATACTCATAGACATGTATTTAATTGTCTATTTAATGGAAACAATAGCAACATTGGTAAGATTCACTCTCCACGATTCCCCATTTTCCAAAATTATAGATAATTTAATATCAATGGAGTTGCATGTATATATTAGCACGATTTGCTAAGATTTTTATTATGAAATTATCTTGATTGTGAATTTGTGATGGTGATAAATTATTTTTACATCTACTTAATTTGGGTCGTAGATTTAGGTTAGGGACCTCGTGCAAAATTCAACCCGCAATTTTTATCTGTGGACACAAATCAAGTGACTTTAAGAAGATAATTACCATTTCATATAAATGCATTGTTGTTTTTTGTTTGTTGTTAGTTGTTACTCACCATTCTACTCAAGTGCAAACCATCCAAGAAACAAGAACAAAATAGCTTGAGGCGGCCTCTATTACTTGGACTCAATACTTCATGCCAGAGTACCCGCGTTGACACCATCCGACATGGAATACGTGTCAAAGAGGAAAAAGTGAGGTCGCACGAGGTTGCGAGAGAGATTTGTTAGGAGCGGAGACAGGAAGCAGGAGCGCCGACTTGATAATGAGATAGCGTTAGGTTTTGACTGTTTTAACTTTAATTACAGGAAATACCAATAATGCACTTATATGTGATAACACTTAAATAGTTAAATATATCAAAAGACATTAAATCAATTAATACAATATATATATACATTTTCATTTACCTAAAATACAATGAACTTATAAATTCATACATAAACCCTATTATATGTAGACACTTTTAGCAGAGTCCAATGATACGCCTCTTGATAGAAAGAGGGGGTCGTCTCGAGTCTTTATTGATAACCGATAGAGAAGGGATTACACACTTAAGAGTGGGAACCTCAAACCTAGAGATGGAGATATGATCTCTCACACAAAACCAGAGATACAAAATCCTTCTTACATCAACAACAGTCATAACACTATTTATGTTGCCTACCCATCCTAATCCCACTCACTGAGTCATCTGTACTCACACACACACAAGACCTCTCCTTACACCACACTTGCCACTCACCTCACACGCACATCACGCCTGTTGTGGAACGTGCAGTGCCTCATCTGGGGACCCACCTTAGGCAGAACCCAAGCCAGGCTGGAGTGAAATTGATTCCCTATTCCTGGGCTTCGTCTTGCTATATACCTTCACGATTGGGGGTCGCCCATGAATGCTAAAAATACTCCCCCCATGGACATCCACCTTATCCTCAAGGTGGAAAGCTGGAAATGACTTTCGTATTTGGCGAACAAGTTCATAGGAGGTCGCGGACTGAGGGAGATGTACCCACTTAATCAACGCCTCTGGCCCAACCGAGGAGGGGGCGATATGCTAGCACACACTCGGGTTCCATGGGAGCAGTCAATGAATCTTAGGGGAAATGAGTAGGATGGGGAAACGGGAGAGGAGCCTACTGCACGCCGGAGCAGTGAAACGTGAAACACAGAACGCATGGACGACTCAGCAGGCAGGGCCAGTTTATAAGCTACGGCACCCACTCGAGCCACAATCTCATATGGTCTATAGAATAGTGGGCTTAACTTCATATTGGATCGTCAAGCCACTATTGATTATCGATATGGAGGAAGTTTTAGGTACACAAATTCTCCCACAACAAACACCGATTCACGGCAAGACTGGTCGACTTGCTGTTTCATGCGATTCTGGGTGAGGTGGCGCTAAGCATGCAGTTCCTGTTAAGCCAAATCACGAGCTCGCAGCATCAAGTCCACATCAATTTACTGAGGCGGCCGGGACACCATAATGAATGAGAGGAAGAGGCTCACGTCCATAGACGACCTTGAAGGGGAGCACATCAAGGATGAATGGAAAGAAGTGTTGTACTAAAACTCAGCTTAATAGAGCCAATCCGACCATTGCTTGGGACGTTAGCTGATAAAACAACTCAGGTAGGTTTCAAGAGAGCGGTTGACGACCTTAGTCTACCCGTCACTTTCCGGGTGACAAGTCGAGCTCCGATTGAGCTGAGTATGTTGAAGGCGGAAGAGCTCCTTCCAAAAATGACTGACAAAATTTTTATCCCGATCCGACACCATGGTTCGAGGAAACCATGAAAACGAACCACACCACAAATGAAACTCTCTACCACTATTTTTGCAGTAAATGGATGTTTCAAAGGAATGCAATGGGCATACTTGCTTAACCTATCCACCACCACCAATATAGCAATGTAAACATAGGAGGTAGGCAGTCCCTCGATGAAATCTAATAATATATCCTCCCATATCGTCATGGTATCAAAAGGGGTTGGAAGAGACCTACCAGAGCCAATGTTTCGTACTTGTGACGCTGACAAACATCACACGCAACCACATATTCCTTAACATCCTTTTTCATTCTCAGCCAAAAAAGCTCAGACGCAATCCGCACGTCTTCAAGAAACCCGATGTCCTCCTACCGGACCCGAGTGAAATCCTACGAAAATTTTGGTCTTGAGACTAAAAGTGGCTGAGAATACCAATCGGTTCTGCTAAAGAGCCGGTTATGGTTAAAGGACCAGCCCGGTTTGGCTGCAACATCACAGAGCAGAGCCTATTGAATGGAAGAGAGGATTGGGTCAACATAAACCTCGAAAAGAAGTCATGTCTCATCATCACAAGAGAGCACTGAAACTGAAAAAACGTCTCAGCAATAGTGAAGGGGTAACAAGACAGTGCATCTGCCACCACATTGGAGGACCCCGGTTTGTAGTGGATGTCGAAGTGAAATTCCAACAGTTTGACTAGCCATCGTTGATACCCAGGAGCCACTTTGCATTGTTCTAACAAGTATTTAAGGCTTCGTTGGTCGGTGTGCAACAAAAACCGGGGCCCTAAAAAGTAGTGTCTCCACTTTTGAATTGCCAAGACAATGGCTATTAGTTCCCGCTCATAAGCAATTTTGGCACAGGACCGTGGGGACAATGCCTGGCTGAAGAACGTTATAGGTCTATCCTCCTGTGAGAGGATTGCCCCAAACCTGACCCCAGAGGCATCCGTCTAAATCACAAACAACCCGTCGAAGTTGGGCAATGCGAGAATGGATACATCTTTCACTGCCTTATTCAGTTATCCAAAGGCAAAAGAGGCTTCATCACTCCAAGTGAAGGAGTCTTTCCGCACGAGGTGGGTGAGAGGTGGAACGATCTTCCTGTAATCCTTCACGAATATCCTATGATAGCCTGTAAACCCAAGGAATCCCTAAAGCTCCTTAGGGGATTTAGGCAATGGCCATGAGTCCATAGCCTGTACTTTGGAGGGGTCGGCCAGCACGCCATCACTGGATATAATACGACCCGGATAATCAAGGTTGGATTGTGCAAAGCAACATTTGTTTAGGTTCACAAAGAGGGAGTTAGACTTCGATAACTTCAACACCTCTGTCAAATGGCGACAGTGCTCTGAGAGTGTATGGCTATAGACCGATATATCGTCAAAGAAGACTAAGACGAAGCGTCGAATGAAGCCCTTAAAATTGAATTCATCAGTGCTTGAAATGTGGCCAACACATTCGAGAGACCAAACGACATAACCTGAAACTCAAAATGACCCTCGTGCATCCTGAAGGCAATCTTAGGCACATCGCTAGATTAACCCGGATCTGGCGGTACCCCGATCATAGATCGAGCTTGGAGAAGAAGCAGGCCCCGTGAAGCTCATCCAGTAGTTCATCTATGTTGGGAATAGGAAATCAATCAAGAATGGTAGCCTTATTCAAAATACGGTAGTCAACACAGAACCGCCAACTCCCATCTTTTTCTTCACCTATATGGTCGGGCTCGAAAATGGGATGTTACTTGCCTGAATGATGCCATTAGCCAACATCTCAAAGACCATACGCTCAATTTCCAACTTCTGTATTTGAGGATACCGGAAAGGCATAACACGTATAGGACCCAAGCCGTCCTTGAGAATAATTGAATGATCACAATAGGGTGAGGGAGGCAGGGCGTTTGGGAGCTCAAACAGTGATACAAAAAATGCCATGATCTCCGGAAAGCATGGTTTAGGAACAAGAGAAAGAGGATCAGAATTCATTTTCTTTTGATTGTCTTACTAACCCTCTTGGTTGGGACCTAATAGTTGTTCGGTTGTGCCTCTTTAAAATCACAGGTTTGAATCTTCGAAGTCAAGTATCTTGAGGTGTGTCTCTTGTGGAATAGTTAAAGGTAATCCTTGACACTACAATATCAAAAAAAAAAAAAAAAAGTATTGATCTTCATGATTGAGATTATGAGATCGAGACAGAAATTATCAAATAATAATTCCTTTTTATCCCATTTTTCAATTTTCATTTATATCACATCTTTCACTTCTAATTTTCTTCCCTTCCCACACTCAACGAAAGTTCCACATAAGCATAAGGAAAGTTCTTAATAGCATGCATATATTTTTCCATACAAGATAATACTGAGATTTTCAAAGCAAATATTTACATCTTAAGTGAAAAGTACAACATAATTGAGCTATTCATTAATTACGAACGATTTGCTAAATCATGCAATCATTCCAACGCAACATTAGGAGAGTATTTATTGCAGGAAATTAATAAATCTTCCCAACAAAAAAATGGTAAGAACTTCCAAAATCACTAATTATTTCACTCAAGAAAAGCTAATTAGGTCTCAAATTAAGTATGGATGCAACTAGTCCAACAAAAAATGGTACGAGTATCTAACACATTAGGAGGTGGCTGCAAATGTAAAGCGTGTTTCATGCACGTGGACATCAAGCTTTGCTGCACTATCTTTTTTCTCATTCTCAAGTCGTCACTTAGTCATCTAAAAGAAGCCTGACTAAAATTCCTACTCCTCATTTCTATCTCTCATTTTGTTCGACCTTTTATCAAATTCATCATACCACCACTAAATGCTGCCTCTATCATTTTCTTTTGATTGTCCTCCAATCTATTTCAGTCTATGCTTGTTTTCTTCCAAATATCCTTTTTTGACTCTAACTCTCTCATCACTCCCTCCAAATAATCTTCCACTGTTCTTCACACAACATTTCATTGCATCTAATTATCAATGAGGATAGTAAGGTACTTCTATTTGATTCACATTCTAACAGATGCACAATTTCCATGCAATCACATTCAATCGTGTTCTAGTTATGCACTTCTAGCACATTAAAACATAGCCGCATCATAAGGAATGTCTTTAATCAATTAGTTTATTATCGTAACTAAAAGTTCTGCTTCCACAATCACTTAAGAATGAGATGAACAATTACACAAAAACCTAGAGTACAAGAAATAGCAAGAATACAACTTGAAGGACGACAATCATGAAAGCTCAAGCATGATTTACAATATTAGATATTAGATAGCTAGGCGTTTATAAAATCCTATTAGGCAGTGTTAACAGTAATTTTGGCATATGAGAACTATAATTTTGGCTACTCAAGTGTTCCATGAGTATGGATCTTCAATCATTATAGTTTACAAGAGAACATCTCTAACACCTTTATCATCATTGTTTTGGTCTTATCATTCTTCAAATCAATAACAATACGTTCAAAATCACCCAACCATGCCCAAGGAGTAATTTTTGCAAGAAATAATAAACTGACTATCTAATGAAAAAAAAAATATATGGTTTGCCAAATCGTCAATATTATTGACACCAATCAAGAACAAGTACCTCTTCTAACCACTAGCTATCTCATTTAAAGTTAACTAAGTCCTAAACTATGCACAAACCCAACTAGTTCATCAGAAAATGGTACAATTATCCATAATATTAGGAAGTTGGCTGCAAATTTTAAGTTTGTTTTATGCACATGGATATCAAGTTTTTCGACATCATCTTTGTTCCCAACAAACTAGGAGTAGCACATTTCTATTATATTCAAATTAACTACTTTTAGCACATTAAATAACAAATGCATTCAATTGGTTAGTTCATTGCCATTAGTTAAAAATCCACTTCAACAATCACATAAGTATTGATCTTCATTCAACCATTGCCTAGTGGATGGGACCTTCTAGTTGTTCACTTGTGCCTCCTTGAGGTCACAGGTTCGATCTTCTAACTTTTCGAAGCACGTCTCTTGGGGTGTCTCCTGTGAAATAGTCAGAAGTAATTTTGAACACCAAAGTGTCCAAAAAAAGTATTAATCTTCATGATAGGGTAACTAAGATCGAGACGAAAAATCGAATAATAATTCGTCTCTCATTCCCATATTTCAACTTTCATTATATCGTATATTTCTCTTCAAATTTTCTTCTGCTCCCCACGTTTGATGAAAGTTCAACGAGAGAATAAGGCAACTTCTTATTAATGGCATGCATATATTTTTCCTTACAAGTTAACACTGAGATTTCTGAAATAAATACTTACATCTTAAGTAAACACTAAAACATAATCAAGATGTTCATTAATTAAGAACAACCCGCTAAATCACGCAATCATTCCAACACAACATTAGAAGACTATTTATTGCAAGGCATTAATCAATCTTCCCAACAAGAAAATAATAAAAATTTCCAAAATCACTAATTATATCACTTAAGTTAAAGCTTAAGTCTCAAATTAAGTATGAGCCCAACTATTAGTCCAACATAAAACAGTAAGAGTATCTAAATTATTAGGAAGGTGGGTGCAAATGTAAAGCGAGTTTCATGCACGTGGACATCAAGCTTCTTTGCACCATCTTTTTTTCTTATTCTCAAATCAAATAACTTAGTCATCTGAAAGAAGCAAACCCTAGCTAAATTTCCTATTCCTCATTTTTATCTCTCATCTTGTCCGACCTTTTATCAATTTCATCGTACCTCCACTAAATTTAACCACTCAAAATTCTCTTCCACTGCTCTTCACCCAATATTGCAGTGTATCAAATTATCAACGAGGCTAGTGAGGCACCCTTTTTTTATTCACATTCTAACAGATTTACAATTTCCATGCAACTAATTAGGGTAGCACATTCCAGTCATATAATAGTTATCCACTTTGAGCACGTGAAAACATAACCGCTTCATTAGGAATGTCTTCAATCGGTTAGTTTATTATCGTAACTAAAAGTTTTGCTTCCACAACCACTTTAAATATTGATCTTCATGATAGGGTTTCTGAGATTGAGACCAATAATTGAACAAAAATTCCTCTAATTCCTTCCCTTCAAATTTCATCTCTACCTCCCTCTTTCTCTCACAATTTTCTCCCGCTCCCCACACTCGATGAAAGCTCCACATAAGCTTAAGGCAACCTTCTTATTAATTGCATTCATACATCTTCCCTTAAGAGATATGGCTGAGATCTCTAAAGTAAATACTATCTTAAGCAAAGAGAACAACATAATTTAGCTGTTCACTAATTACATACTACTCGCTAAATCGCGCAGTCATTCAGCGCAACATTAGAAGACTATTTACTGCTGTTGCATTAATCAATCTCCCCAGCAAGCATAGAATAAAAACTTCACTTCATTTTGTGCACTTTTTCAAGCATAAAGTGAAGTCTTTGTGGAGGTTTAACTATATGCACTTCATCATGCCTACGGCTCTACCTAATCACCCAAATTCAAGTTTCAATAAACCTCTGCTGAAATCAAATTTTTCACAGAAACAACAGCAATAGCAGCAATAATGGTGGGTTTTCGTTATTCGAAACACAGAGTTAACGTTGCTACTCAAAAGATGAACAATTAAAATGTAATTTTAGAGCACTAAACAACGTACCTAACTTAGCAGAGTTAACATCGCTAAAGTGGTGTCCAATTTCTCTTTCATTCAATTTCAAATTCAAACTTCAAAGTTTAACCCTCGCAGTCCGCCAAACCCTTTTTGGTTCCCTTCTCGCGTTATCGCTGTGAAGACTGTTCGTCACTTCAAAACCTCAATTTGTACCAATCAACAACGCACAAAAGAAATACTAACCATTAGATGATGCATCATGACGCGTTCTCGCACAGTTTAAAATGGATTAACAAACCCTAAAGTGCGTGTACTTTTCTGTGTACGCTATTGTAGTGTCCTTCAAAATCAAAACTAGGTTTTCTTTTGAAGATAAAGCCTTCAAGTACGCTCATCCATCGCGTACTCTTCTCTCTCTCCCAAATATGATGCTGTCGATATTTTTAGGGTTTAGCAACTTTCATCATGATTCGTGATATCAATAGACGATAATCACCGTACAAGCACGCGAGAGACTGAGAAAACATGCAGACCACAATAACTACCATTGTTGACCTCTTCTATCGTGCGCCGTAAGCACATTGCAAACCGATCTTATCCACCATGCGCTCACATGCTAACACAGTAACAATAACCAAACCTCAAACTCACACGCTTTAACTAAACATTTTAACAAGCAAAAAGCTTAAAGCTTCGTTTACTATCTGGCGCAGCATCATCATCATCACCATCACCACAAACAAGAACAACATTTTCATGACCACATTATACGCAGTTGATATTGAGAAAACCAGACCTTCAGATTTGAAATTTTACAAAGCACTAAAGTAAAAACAAACAGACGGTAAAAACAAACTACATCTTCTAAGATAAGAAAATCAAGAAAGAATGTAAAGAGAGAAAGAAGAAGGTCACGCAAACGGTTTGAAATTCAAATACACATTTCCTGTTGGGCATCACAGATTACAAACAATGCCCCTAACCATTAAGAAATTTACAAGCCTATCCCTGAAAGCTAAAACCAGCCTAAGAAGAAGCTTTGTTTCTGTGTTCCCCGTCATCACCACCGCCGCTCACTTCCTCGACCTTGTCTTCGACTTCTTCACCGGAATCGCCGCCTTCTTCGCTGGCGACTTCTTTGGCTTCGTCGCCGCCGCAGCCTTCTTCGCCGGAGCAGGCTTACCCGGCGCTACCTTCTTCCCCGGGGAGGCCCTGGTCGACGTCCTCGCGACCTTAGCCGGCTTCGCATTCGGCTTCGCTTTGGCTTTCGGCTTGGCAACTGCCTTAGGCTTCGCAGCTGGCTTCGGCTTCGGCTTCGCGGCCACCTTGGGCTTTGCGGCGGGCTTCGGCTTCGGCTTCGGCTTCACAGCTGCGGCCTTCGGCTTGGCTACAGACTTTGTCTTCGCAGCCGCGGCGCTGGCTTTGGGCTTGGCAGCGGCTGCTCTGGTCTTCTTAGCTGCTGCTGCGGCGGCGGCTTTGGGTTTGGTTGAGGACACCGCCTTAGGCTTGGCAGCCGGCTTAGCCTTCGGCTTGGAGACCAGCTTCTTAGCGGCTGGCTTCTTGGTAGATGCCGCTGGCTTGGCTGCTTGCGCCGGGCGCGCAGAGGCGAGCTTATAGGACGCCTTGACCTTGACGAGCTTTCCTGCGGCGACAAGCTTCTTGATTTGGACGAAGCAGAGTTTCTTGAAGTTCGGTGGGAGGTTCTTGTGCTTGTTCTCGATGAACTTAGTGATCGCGAACTGGCTCGATCCAGTCCTCTCCTTCAACGACACGATCGCCTCTGTGATCATCTAGATTTTCATTTCACAACACAAAACACACAAACGAACAAACGAAATCAGATCTACAGCAAAGACAGACATAGAAACGAAAACTAAGATCGAATTATCTAACGCTAACGATGGATCCATGAAATGATGATGAGTAGTGAATCAGATTCGTACCTCAAGGTAGGAAGGATGGCTGGGAGAAGCCTTGGGTTTCCTCGGCGCGGCAGGCTTCTTGACCTTGGGTTCCTTGGCTGGTTTCTCCGCGGGCTTCTCCTCCTCGGCCTCCACCACGTCGGGATTCTCAACTGGCGCGACAACGATCGCAGTCTCCTCGTCTATCGAAGCCATGAGAGCCGATCTCAGAGAAAAGACGACAATTAGGGTTAGAGAGCGAAAGAGGGAGAGTGAATTGGATTGCGAGACGACGGAGATGTGGAGGGGTTTAAATCCAGACCGGTCAGGAGGGGGGAGGCAGCAGGCGAGCGCTGATTGGCGAGAACCTTGGCACACGGATCCGTCTCACTCGTAAATTTCAAATGTGGGGCGTTGGATGGGCTGCTATCAACGGTTGAGAGCGCACGCTTAGTGTGCAAATGGATGGGAGGTTGAGCCGAGTTGGGGATAGGATAGGATTTGGTTGTGCTTTTCACCTCGATTCCTTGGGCTAAAACTGGAGTTTTACTTAATGAATTTGATTTTGGTTTTTTCCATTGTAAAGCTTAGGACTTTAGCTTTCCATTGACTATAAGTATGCTTAGAGAATTTAAGTACTTGGAGAGAATTTTGGTTTTGAAGTTGAAGTGGTCAATATTAGGGTTTTTGTGGAGTTGATTGAGGTTTAAGCGAGTTTTATGAGAATGCTTGAGGGGAAAATAAGTTTAATTATTTCCATATTGTTCTAGACTAATAGGAAAATTCGTAGGCTCAAGAATCGTGATTTTTGGATGAGATTTGAGGGTAAAACATGCACCTGAAAGGGCAACCAACATGAACACGTCCTATTGATGCAAATTATTATTGGTTTATCACCCATGGTTCTAGTAATTGCCATGAAACTTGATTTGCAAATGGAACTAAATATTTTTAACCATGATTGGAGGTGACCTCACTTTCAAGGTGAAGGTGATAAAGATCCTCAACAATTTATTAAAAAATAAACGTATATAATAAGAGTGATAAAACTCAAAAACATAGAGTTAGAGTTGTTGGGTTTCGGGGATCATGCGTAGCGGAAGTTTTGAAACTTTTTTCAAACATCCCCAAACAAAGATCCTATTGATTCCATTAAATTGATGCGCTAATAAAAATCATACCTTAACAAGAGCAACCCCATGTCTGCCTTGTTTGGTGTTGATCGATTCATTCAAGACGTTGCCAAAGATGAACATCTTTTATCAGAAATCCACACACGAACGGACTCACGACCCGAAGTGCTAGCCCCAAAAATCCTAGAACTAAAATTCTCACAAAAATTCTCTAGGAAAAATCTCTCTCGCGAATTCTCTTACAACAACTGTGACCTTAATGTCTTATTTATAGTACACTAGATCGAGTTGTAAAAGAACTTTATCAACTAGTCACACTCCAAATAGAATCATAGATAAAGTCCAACTCTAAAAATGATAGAGTCATAGAGAATCTACAATTAATAATCTAATAAGAGTTGTAATTTATCTAAAACTCAAATAAAAATTAAAGTCATATTATAATTCATGTTAGAGTCATGTTCAAAATAGGATTTACTAAGAGACGAAATTTCTAGTCAAACTAGAAATGTATGAGAATCTTGAATCCTAGTCAAACTAGGACATTTAATGAGAATCTTTAAAATGAGTTTTATCAAATAAAATTCCTTAACCCAAACAAAATTAAATCACGCAAATTTGTTCTTTGTGTGCGACCCAATAGGTTCATACAATGTTGGCAGTGAACAAAATCATTTTGGTATACAAGTCATAAGCGGCTCTAGCAATGCATTATGACTACCCAAAAAGCATGAAGATCAATAAATCAATATAACATAATAAACAATGTATATCATATCCCTTTGTCACGCAATATCTTTTGATTGAACATAAAACATTGAATGTCATCCGTATAGTTCAATCTACTAGTCTCGATCTCCGAATAGATGGAAATTGTCAAATGACATTGATTCAATCAATTCACTGGACATGGTCATTTATCAGTCTAACATATCGAGGGGCCCAATAGATATCTCTCTCTAAAAAAAATGGACAAATTTCATCTTGATCACACAACATCCATACATTAATCGAACAATGACCAATCACAATCTTTATAATCATCCAGTTAAAGACAACGTTTGATTCTATCAAATCATTGTGCTCCTAATGTTGGAGCCTATGGTGATCTCAAGTCAAATGACTAAATGATATCTCTTATGAGAGTCACTTATGACATTGACCATGTAGTGTTCTCATAGTGAGTTGGTCCAACGTCTGTTCCCAACAGATACCCATTATTTTGATATGTACCAGTATACGCATAATCATCACATGATTATCCATCAAGACTCGTACTAGTCTTAATTTATTATTGTTCTCACAATAATAACTGACTAGGGACATTTAGAATAATACAATAATTATTCATGGATATTATTATAAAAAAAACATGCATCTACTTATAATAGTTAAACAACGTTTATGGAATTGGCCTAGGGTGCATACTCCGATAAGAGTATGTCAAACTAAAGGCTTTCCCTTCTTGTTTGAAAGGTTAAGCTAAAGATTGGCTATTTTATCCCCCTCAAAATTTCATAACCTCATGGTCTGAAATGTTCGAAACCTTCTTAGATCAATACGCTCCAGCTTGCAAAATTAGTTTGGATAGGAAATGAATTAGCAATGCTAGGATGGAGAGCGAGGAGACTTTTAATGACTTTTGAGATATATGCCAAAGATTAATATCATTACATCCACAACATGGATTTACAAAGAAAACTTTATTAGAATACTTTTACAAAGCACTAAACCTTTTAGAACAAATATTCCTAAACACGGTATATGGAGGATCTTTCTTCAATATTACGTCAACATTAGCAAGAGAAATTATTATCAAAATGGCGAAACAATCAAAACTATATTGTAAGAAAAACAAATTTGTGAAAAACCATTCTTATGAAATCAATAGCAATATAATCAAGACATCAAATGATAAATTTGATGAATCGAAAAAGTATGGCTGAATTACTAATAAAAGATAGGTCAGTCCAAACTAAAATTTGTGTTTTTTGCAATGAGGTCAATCATCCACATGATGAATGCTTATTGATGCAACAAAATCAATTTCAAGAGGTTAGCACTATGATGAATTACTATAATCCTCATCAACCTACTTAAACTACTAGTAACAATGTTAATTACCTAAGACCAAATATAGGTAATGGTGTAGATAATCGCGATTTTTGAAGATATAGAACACCCGCATTGACAGATAGAATAATAGCACTAGAAAACTCAAATAGAGCAAAAGATAAAAAATTCAAGCCTTACAAAATGAATAGTTGAACTAAAAAATCAACTAAGTCAAATAACATTGCAAATGAGTATATGGGTTAACTAAGGTAAATTACCATCTCAACCTTACCCAATTCATATGCAAAAGTGATAACTTTGAGAAGTAATAAATAAATGGAAGAACCAAAGATGTCAAAATAACTAGTTCCTAAAAAATGAATTAGAGCTTGAATTAGAAAAGAAATAGAAATAAAAGATAATAAACCTAGGAGCACATGTGTCAGCAATAATCAAGAAGAAATTGCCCCTTAAAAAAGTATAAGTGTAATACACCACAATGACGTTTATATCATGAATTTTATCATATAAAATTCATTTTTTCGAACCATCTTAAAATCTCGCGGAACCATTATTAGTGTGCGACCTAATAGGCTCATACAACGTTGGCCGTATACCAAAACACATTTTGGTATACAAGTCATAAGCGACCTCTAGCAAGACATTATGACTACCCAAGTTGTACGAATATCAAATCGATACAACCTAATCAATAGTGTATATGACATCCTTTTGTTTTACGATATCCTTTTGATCAAACATAAAACATGGAATTGTCATCCAACATGTTCAATAGTACTAGTCTCGATCTCTAGGTAGACTGAAAACATCCAAGTGACATTGATCAATATCAATTCACTTAGACTAGGCCTTTTAAAAGTCTAACACATCAAGGGATCCACTGGATATCTCTCTTTATATGAGAGGGACAAATTCTATCTCGATTACCCAACTTCATCACATTGCTCACACAGTAACCAATCACAACCTTTATAATCATCCGGTTAAAGATAACGTTTGATTGTTTCAAATCATTGTGTTCCTAATGTTGAAGTCTCTGGTAATCTCAAGTCAGAGGACTGAAAAATATACCTATCTTGAGAAACAACTATGACTTAATCCATGTGACGTTCTCATAGCGGGTCGGTCCAGTACTTTGTTCCATAACAAGTACTCGTGATCTTGATTCGTATCTCTATACGTATAATCATCATATGATCATCAATCAAGACTCACACTATTCTTAATTCATTATAGTTCCCAGTATAATGATCTGTTGGGTTTTGGGGTTCATACGCAGCGGAAATTACGAAACAATTTTGACAAAAACCTCAACAGGATCCGAATCTAATTCCATTAAAAACGTTTAAACCATGAAAAACTTAATCATACCTCAGTCGCAATATACCTTTATGAAGGTTGATCGATCTCTAAGGCGTTGCCAATGACGAACGCCCTCTACTAGTAGTCCACACACGAACGGTGGCCGAGATTTGAAGTGCTAGCTTCGAGAGAATACCAAATCTTTTTGTTTCTCTCCAAAACGATCCAGAGCATACCAAAAACACTAAGTCGTTTCTCAAACGAAAATAGAGTTTCGGCCTTTTGATCTTTCGTATGTGTATTGTAACTTAAAGCGTCTATTTATACAACCCTTGTATATAGACGGTTAAGTAAATTACACATATACCCTTACTTAAAGAAATATAAGTGTAATACACCACAAGGACGTTTCTGTCATGAATTTTATCACATAAAATTCGTTTTTCTGAATCATCTTAAAATCTCGCAAAACCATTCTTAGTATGCGACCCAATAGGCTCATACAACGTTGACAGTGTACCAAAACACATTTTGGTATACAAGTCATAAGCAGTCTCTAGCAAGACATTATGACTACCCAAGTTGTACAAATATCAAATCGATACAACCTAATCAATAGTGTATATAACATCCTTTTGTCACACGATATCCTTTTGATCAAACATAAGGCATGGAATTGTCATCCAACATGTTCAATCGTACTAGTCTTGATCTCTAGGTAGACTGAAAACATCCAAGTGACATTGATCAATATCAATTCACTTAAACTAGGCCTTTTAACAGTCTAACACATCGAGGGATCCACTAGATATCTCTCTTTATATGAGAGGGACAAATTCTATCTCGATTACACAACTTCATCGCATTGCTCACACTTTGGTAACCAATCACAACCTTTATAATCGTCCAGGTTAAAGACAACGTTTGATTGTGTCAAATCACTTGTGTTCCTAATGTTGAAGTCTCGGTAATCTCAAGTCAGAGGACTGGAATATATACCTATCATGAGAAACAACTATGACTTAATCCATGTGATATTCTCATAGCGGGTCGGTCCAGTACTTTATTCCCTAACAAGTACTCGTGATCTTGATTCGTATCCCTATACGTATAATCATCATATGATCATCAATCAAGACTCACACTAGTCTTAATTCATTATAGTTCCCAGTATAATGATCGACTAGGGACATTTAGGATATTTATGTAAATACCCATGGATCTTATTATAATGTAAACATGCAAATTAATTATAATAAACAACAAATGAAATCCTCTATTTTATTTACTAAAAGTATTCATAAAGACAGTTAATGGATTGACATAGGGCACATGCCCTGTAACGGCCATGCTGCTTAGAAGGCCAGCTAAGGCGGAAGCGACCACATCATTGCATTTTTGGTAGAAACGTGGCCATTCCCCCCTCCCACAACTCGGGCCGAGCCCCACAGGGACACAGTACTCAAGCTCATCGAGTTGTGTACCACCGAACTGTCTTGGCTCGGTGGTACACAACTCGATGAGCTTGAGTACTGTGTCCCTGTGGCTCGGTTCGAGTTGTGGGAGGGGGAATGGCCACGGTTTCTCGCCAAAAATGCAAATGTGGTCGCCTTCCGGCCATGCCTTCGGCGAATGGGGCCGTTACATGCCCCATCATCTCCCACTTGCACTAGGGCCAATCATACATGCATCTAATGCCTAATGATCTAACATGACCATCATGTTTCGCTTGTGGAAGGGCTTTTGTCAATGGATGCGCAACGTTGTCTTCGAAGGTACTCGCAAATCTTAACGTCTCCCTCTCAATAATTTCTCTCGATGAGATGAAAACGCCGAGTATATGTTTGGATCGTGGTGTGATCTAGGTTCCTTGGCTTGTGCTATTGCCCCGTTATTGTCACAATACAAACAAACGGGGTTAGCAATACTCGGAACCACACCTAGTTCGAGAAATGAACTTTTTGATCAAAGCGCCTCCTTTCTTTGCATCGGACGTTGCAATATACTCGAACACTGTTGTAGAATCCGCCACGATCTCTTGCTTCGAACTTTTCCACTTCTTCGCACCCCCATTCAAAGTAAACACATATCCAGATGCGATCTAAAATCATCTATATCAGTTTGAAAACTTGCATCTGTGTAACCATTTACAACTAGATCATTTTGAAAACCTCCTTAGACCAAGAACACTTCCTTAGTCCTTCTTAAGTACTTAAGGATGTTCTTTCTTCGCTATCCAAGTGACTCTCGCTGGATTTGACTGATATCTCGCTTGTAGTGCTCAAAGCATATGATACATCGAAGTCGAGTGCATAACATGGCATACATGATAGATCCAATAGCGATGCATATGGAATCTTATTCATACGGTCTCGCTCATCATTTGTCTTAGGACATTGAGTCTTGATGAGATTTATCCCATGAGACATTGGCAACAATCCTCTTTTAGAGTCTTGCAAACTGAACCTATTCAGCACCTTGTCTATGTAAGCACTCTGACTTAGACCGATTAGCCTCTTAGATCTATCCTTATAGATCTTTATCCCTAGGATATAGGCTGCATCTCCTAAGTCTTTCTTTGAGAAACACTTCCCTAACCAAGACTTGACATTCTACAATGTTGGGATGTCATTTCCAATGAGTAATATATCATCAACATACAGTACCAGAAAAATAACTACACTCCCACTTACCTTCTTGTATACACAAGGCTCATCTTCGTTCTTAATAAAATCAAAATCCTTGATTGCTTCATCAAAACGAAGATTCCAACTCCGAGAAGCTTGCTTTAATCCATAAATGGATCTTTGAAGCTTGCATACCTTCCTAGAATTCTCGGGATGTACAAAACCTTCGAGGTTGTGTCATATACACGTCCTCAAGCTGTGACTTTCCATTAAGAAATCTTGTTTTTACATCCATTTGCCATATTTCATAGTCATAATATGCAAAGCAATGACAATTAAAATTCTTATGGATTTAAGCATGGCAATCCTGGCGAAAAAGTTTCATCATAATCAACACCTTGAGTCTGCCTGAAACCTTTTGCTACTAGTCTTGCTTTAAAAGTATGCACTTTGCCATCCATGTCAGTTTTCTTCTTGAAAACCCATTTACATCCAATGGTCTTACCACCTTCAGGTAAATCAACCAAGTTCCAAACTTGGTTATCATACATGGATTGCATCTCAGAGTTCATGGCGCTTAGCCATTTATCTGAGTCTGGTCCAGACATAGCCTCCTGATAAGTGGTGGGCTCATTTTGATCCATAAGCAACACATCACGACTATCAGTAATGAGAAATCCGAATCTCCCTGGCTCATGTCTTACCCTACCAGATTTACGTGTTCCATGTGTCACTTGTGGAGGTTCAACTGGTTCAGAACGTCGTTGAACTTCCAGTAGCTGTTCGGTGTTTATCCGTGATTCTTGAACTTCTTCAAGATTTATTTCTCCCCCACTAGTGTCTTTTGAAATAAACTGTTTTTCCATAAAGGCACCATACCGAGCAACAAACACTTTGTTCTCAGCGGGATTATAAAAGTAATATCCTTTTGTTTCCTTAGGATACCCCACAAATAAACAATTATCAGATTTAGGTGCTAGTTTTTCTGAGACTTGTCGTTTTACGTAAGCCTCACAACCCCAAATCTTAAGAAAAGACAAACTAGGTCTCTTCCCGTACCATATCTCATATGGTGTTGTATCAACCGCTTTAGAAGGAACTCGATTTAGAGTGAAAGCTGCAGTTTGTAATGCATAACCCCAAAAGGATAACGGAAGATCTGCATGACTCATTATAGATCGAACCATATCTAATAAGGTTCGATTTCTCCTTTCAGAAACTCCATTCCATTGTGGAGCTGCTGGTGGAGTCAATTGAGAGACAATCCCACAATTTTTAAGATGATCATCAAATTATTGGCTTAAATATTCACCACCTCGATCTGATCGAAGTGTTTTGATAGTTTTACCAAGTTGATTATGCACTTCATTTTGAAACGTTCGAAACATCTCAAATGATTTAGCTTTATGTTTCATAAGATATACATAACCATATCTGCTGAAATCATCGGTAAATGTAATGGAGTACTGATAACCTTATCTAGCCATTGTGTTTATAGGACCGCATACATCGGTGTGTATTAGACCCAATAAATCACTTGCCCTTTCACTGTATCCAGTAAAGGGACGTTCAGTCATCTTGCAAAGTAAACAAGATACGCATGTTTCATATGTTTCTAAATCAAATGAATCTAGAAGCCCATCTTTATGGAGCTTCATTATGCGTTTCTCGTTTATGTGTCTGAGACGACAATGCCAAAGATAGGTTTGATTACAGAAATGGCAATTTTCTTCCTTTTCTTTTGGGTGTTTCGAAGCAGGAACAGGCTGAGGCTTGACTTGTTCCACAAAGGCTTTGCGACGATGATCTTTGCAATGACCTTGGCAACTCTAGCCTTGCCTTTGCCTTTCTTCTTCATTCCCTTTCCCTTGTGGACCATCAACACATTACTAGACGGTTTCTTGATATTTTGTTCAACGGTTTTGAGCATCAAATGCAACTCTGAAATTGATTTCTCCATATTATTCATATTGTAGTTCATCACAAATTGTGAGTAACTCTCTGGTAATGAATTCAAGATCGAATCCGTAGCCAACTCTTGGCTTATGGGGAATCCAAGTCTATCAAGTTTGGTCAACATAGCCCTTCATCTTCGAACATGAGGACTAAGCGACGCACCCTCGGTCATCTTGCAAGAATGTAGGTTTTTGACTGTCTCGAACCTTTCTTGCCTAGCTTGCTTAGTTGGAACATTTCCTTGGCGTTATAGCCATGTCGTAGGCTTCCATTAGTTCCATGTCCTTCGAAGTTAAGGAACCATAGTTGCCGACATAATACATGCAACATCGTAGAATCGTTGACATGCTTACTATGCGCATCCTTCATGACTTTCGTAGCATTGGGTGGTGGGTCCTCGGGGATTGGAGCATCCAGGACATACGACTTGCGTTCATGTTTAAGAACAATTCTCAAGTTTCTGAACCAGTCAAGAAAGTTAGTCCCAGATAGTTTATCCTAATCAAGGATGGATCGCAGTGACAGGGGATTATTGTTACTTGAAGAGGCCATTGATCTACAATAAAGATTACGCAAAGTTTATTTTAGTATAGAGGAATAGACTCCCACTAAATTAACAACCCTCCTAAAATGTACTGTTTATTTAGGGGACTAAAATCCATATTTCACCTAATTCTATGACAGCTATGACATGAAACACAGAACTAGATTATTTAGGTAGGTAACGGTTACCAATTACATCTTACGTAATTTTTAGATCCTTTTATGAGATACGGGACATCTTATGTCTTAGCATGTTTTATCTCATCATTTGCCTAAAGCTCAAAACTATTTTGATGACTTTATTAAGTCGGACCATTTTAAACATTAAGGTAACTCTTACCCAACTTGTCTCACAAAGATAACACAATACACCCAACTATGGTTGAAACTATATTAGTGTGATCGAGGCCTTGGCAAGTGTTTAAAATGGATGGCACGAGACTTAAAATTTAATAGAGGGATTTTATTCAGTTTTAGTGATTTTATGTAAACAATGAAATATCATATATTTTATTGATTTGTTCAATCACTAAACAATTTGGAATTTTTTTTTAAAAGACGAATCTCAATTTCGAAAATTAAAATTCGCTATAGAAAATCATAATTTTCGCTAATTTTATTATCATAAATTAACCCCTTAATTTATCCGAAATTAAGTCAATTAAAACATTTTAATTAACCCGGGCCCACATCTAACTAATCATCTTATCCTAATCCAATTAGGATTTAAGATATTTGAATCCTAGTATATCACCAATAACAAGATTCTTGATATTTATCTCTTATTCTAATTTGTTATCTATCTTTATCAAATATAAACTTCATAAAAAAATAGATATAACAAGATAAATAATTAGTTTCAAAAATTAATTATTTATTTTGGATTTAAGATATTTGAATCCTAGTATATCACCAATAACAAGATTCTTGATATTTATCTCTTATTCTAATTTGTTATCTATCTTTATCAAATAGAAACTCCATAACAAAATAGATATAACAAGATAAATAATTAATTTTGAAAATTAATTAATTATTTTGGATTTAAAATATTTGAATCCTAGTATATCACCAATAACAAGATTCTTGATATTTATCTCATATTCTAATTTGTTATCTATCTTTATAAAATAGAAACTTCATAACAAAATAGATATAACAAGATAAATAAATAATTTCGAAAATTAATTATTTATAAATAAATAATTTCGAAAATTAATTATTTATAAATAAATAATTTCGAAAATTAATTATTTGCAATTTCGGTCCTTATCCAAATAATCACAAACATGTAATTGAATCATGAACTACTATCACAATCGAACCTAATGGTATCATGGATCATAGAACACGAAACTCAATTCATTAAAATTATTCAAATTAACCTAACATGGTTACTAGCATGTACGAAACAAATTTCAATTAAATCACGAATATATGTATCATATACACAAAACATGATAATAAATCTCACGGGAAACTTATGTATATCACATATACATCAACTATTAACATGCTTTCAATCATATATCATGTATATATCAGAAGAAAACATGCAATGAATTTAATGGAATCAAACTCGAAGGCTCTGATACCACTGTTGGGTTTTGGGGTTCATACGCAGCGGAAATTACAAAACAATTTTGACAAAACCCCCAACAGGATCCGAATTTAATTCCATTAAAAACGTTTAAACCACGAAAAACTTAATCATACCTCATTCGCAATATACCTTTCTGAAGGTTGATCGATCTCTAAGGCGCTGCCAACGACGAACGCCCTCTACTAGTAGTCCACACACGAACGGTGGCCGAGATTCGAAGTGCTAGCTTCGAGAGAATACCAAATCTTTTTGTTTCTCTCCAAAACGATCCAGAGCATACCAAAAACCCTAAGTCGTTTCTAAAACGAAAATAGAGTTTCGGCCTTTCGATCTTTCGTATGTGTATTGTAACTTAAAGCGTCTATTTATACAACCCTTGTATATAGACGGTTAAGTAAATTACACATATACCCTTACTTAAAGAAGTATAAGTGTAATACACCACAAGGACGTTTCTGTCATGAATTTTATCACATAAAATTCATTTTTACGAATCATCTTAAAATCTCGCAAAACCATTCTTAGTGTGCGACCCAATAGGCTCATACAACGTTGGCAGTGTACCAAAACACATTTTGGTATACAAGTCATAAGCAGTCTCTAGCAAGACATTATGACTACCCAAGTTGTACAAATATCAAATCGATACAACCTAATCAATAGTGTATATAACATCCTTTTGTCACACGATATCCTTTTGATCAAACATAAGACATGGAATTGTCATCCAACATGTTCAATCGTACTAGTCTCGATCTCTAGGTAGACTGAAAACATCCAAGTGACATTGATCAATATCAATTCACTTAGACTAGGCCTTTTAATAGTCTAACACATCGAGGGATCCACTAGATATCTCTCTTTATATGAGAGGGACAAATTCTATCTCGATTACACAACTTCATCACATTGCTCACACAGTAACCAATCACAACCTTTATAATCGTCCGATTAAAGACAACGTTTGATTGTGTCAAATCACTGTGTTCCTAATGTTGAAGTCTCTGGTAATCTCAAGTCAGAGGACTGGAATATATACCTATCATGAGAAACAACTATGACTTAATCCATGTGATGTTCTCATAGCGGGTCGGTCCAGTACTTTGTTCCCTAACAAGTACTCGTGATCTTGATTCGTATCCCTATACGTATAATCATCATATGATCATCAATCAAGACTCACACTAGTCTTAATTCATTATAGTTCCCAGTATAATGATCGACTAGGGACATTTAGGATATTTATACCCATGGATCTTATTATAATGTAAATATGCAAATTAATTATAATAAACAACAAATGAAATCCTCTATTTTATTTACTAAAAGTATTCATAAAGACAGTTAATGGATTGACCTAGGGCACATGCCCCATCATGATCGACTAGGGATATTTAGGATATTTCTGTAAACTATGGATCTTATTATAATGTAAACATGCAAATTAATTATAATAAACAACAAATGAAATCCTCTATTTTATTAACTAAAAGTATTCATAAAGACAGTTAATGGATTGACCTACAGAACATGCCCTAACACTAGGTACCTCAATGTATATTTATGCCTCTGTCAATATATTTGCAAATGACAAACGTACCCCTAGAAGAAAGTGGTATAGTAGTACAATTAGTAGATAGATCTACCATCCAACTTATAGGAGTATTAGAGGATGTATTGGTTATGGTTAATGACTTACTTTTCTCAACCAACTTTTATGTCAAAAACAAGAAAGAATACCACTTCTCTAGTAAAACTTCTCTTATCCTAGGATGTTCATTCTTAAAAATGGTAAACGCATAAATAGATGTTTCTAATAGAACTCTAACAATGGATGTAAATAATGAAACGATAAATTTTAACATCCACAATGTTATCAAATATCCTTTAGATTTTTCATCAGTTTGCATCGTAGATATGTTAGATCCTATAAGCCCAATGTAGACTGAATCTACCAATGATAGAAGTCATAAAGAAAGAAATATTAAAATTATTAGATGTAGGGATGATATTTTTAATAGCAGATAGAAATTGGGTCAGCCAAGTATAATTAGTTCCTAAAAAGATAGGAATCACAATTATAACAAACAAATATGTAGAACTGGTACTAACTAGAATCTAAAATGGTTGGATAGTGTGTATAGATTATAGGAAGCTAAATGCCGTAACTAGAAAAGATCACTACCAATTGTCGTTTATAAATCAAATGTTAGAAAAACTAGCTGGATGCACTACAAGAAATTTGAGCTTTTACTACAAATTTGACGAATCATTGGTCACGGTTTAAAATTAGTGTATCCAATAGGCGTATTAGTGACGGTACATTAATCGTAAACAAAGCTTTTATACATTAACACTTATTTTTGTCACGATTTAGATTTTGCGTGATGAAAAGAAGCTTTACAGAAGAACATGTTTCCATCACAAAAAAGAAAACATAATTTTTTACACGCGCGAAACCCCCCGCAATCTCCTTCCCATTTTTTGCTTCCTAAATAACTTCATCCGGCCCTTCTCGTTCCATTCCTCCACCTCTTTCATCCAAATTGTGCCCTACTACTCACACCAAAATCTCTATGATCCATCATCGTCCTCAAGCCTCCGATCCGCCGTTGTGGTCATCCTCTTCGTCACGCCTCTACTTCGTCGTCGTCATGCTCGTACTCCTCGCGTTTCTACTTCGTCGTCCTCTTTGATCCATCGTCGTGCTCTTCCTTCATGCATCTGCTCATCCTCGCGCCTCCTCCCTGGTCATCTTGCATCTCCATCAAGCAACTGTGGAACCTTCATCTGCGACACGCCTCTGCTCCCTGTCGTATTCCTCACCATCGCGCCTCTGCTCGCTGTCGTCCTCATGCCTCTGCATCTCGCCGATGCCTCACCCTCGCGCCTCTGCTCCCTGGTCGTCCTCTCGCCAACGCCTCACCCTCGCGCCTCTACTCCCTAGTCGTCCTCTCGCCGACGCCTCACCCTCGCGCTTCTGCTCCCTGGTCGTCCTCTACTCCCTAGTTGCACTGCTCTGCTCCCTGATCATCTTCGCATTCCTTCATCGCGAGTTCTCCCTCTTTCATTTAAACATATTTCTTGTTTGCTTTTTTGGTTAATTGACAGTTTAATGTTTTGTTTGCTTGTTTTGTTTGATCTTCCAATGATTTGTGATTTTAATTTGGGCTTGAGATTTTATTGTTTTGGTGAGTTATAGTTCGATCACAATGTTGCTCAAAGAATCTCGTTTTAGAAACCTATAAGGTAAATCCAAATACTTCCTTGATGATTGACCCAATTAACATGTGTTCCTCTATTTCAATAACGATGATTATGAATCGTTGGTGTGAAATTTTGATTATGTGAATTGGATTTTTAGTCTAATGATTTTCATTTCAACATCTCCAAAGTGTGTTGAATGACCAATACAAAGGAAAGATTAGTAAGAAATCAAGAAGTGAATTGATAAAGTAGAATTGGATGTGAATTTTGAAGTCCACAGTGATAAAACTGATTGAGATATGAGCAAGGTTGGGAAAGGTATAAAATAAGATTTATAAAGACTTAACTATTCAAAAGTGAATGATCAATTACAAATGAAAGGCTCAACAAATGAACTCAAGTTGTAGATAGTTAAAATTATGTAGATGGTTAAAACTTTAAGAAAAATCTATGAGAAGACAAACAAACACTTACTGGAAAAATGTCCAATTACTCTTAATTGAACAAAGACTTTAAAAAACTGACATCCTCTAATATGTTTACAATAAGTCAAGAAGGCAATGAACAATGCATAAATTAACTAATTAAACACAGTGAATGTAAGGACATAGCATGTAGATATACATTTCACTTTTAAGGCACCATTAATTACGCGTAAGATTAAAAAATTTACCTTTTTTAAGACATTTAAATTTATTATATATATTGCTAAAATTAGTAAACACTTTACCAATAAGAGGCATGTACCTACACATATAGGCACATTATGCAGAATGGAGATGAGGTGAACAGGCAAAGTCCTCTTTTTTATATATATTTTATGGAATTTGTCGATGTACTTTAATTTTCTTAGATTCCTACAATGTGTGTATTTGGTAGGATATTTCGTATTTATTTTACCAGTAAAGCATGTCATGATCAACATTATAATGCATCAGAATCATGTATTGAAGTAATTGCTTAATCTTTGATGTTATAATTGTTTGTAATTTCATGTTCGTACACTTGCTAGGGATGATTAATATATTCTATTGTAATAATCTAAATTTATTTATGTTAATGTCATGTTTGATAATCCCAGTGCATAAATAACGGATAAGAGTTGGATATCTTTAGTTGATTGAAACTCTCAAGAATGTATGGATGGATATGAACAATTTTTAGATTTCGCTTATGCCAATAACGGGACAAAGGAAAAAATTTATTGCCCATGCAAGGAGTGTTGCGGGAAATGTTCAATTTCGATCAATGTATCCGATTGAGAGGTTTTTACTCACCCTTAAAAAATATGTACGGAATAAAGCTCATCCAGAACGTTCTATTGCAAAAAGTTATTTGATGGATGAGTGTATGAATTTTTGCTCAAGACACATTGACAAAAATGTGGAGACAAAAATGAATAAAACACTTCGAAATTATGATGGTGGAAACGACGGTGGACAACCATTTGGAAAAGAAGAAGTAGTATTGCTCGACAATATCACATACCAAGTCCATAGATGTGTGCTTGCTAATACTGATGAGGTTTTACCATTTCAAAGGTAAAGAAACATCTTAAGTTTTTTTTTTAATATTATTATAGGTACTATAATAACTAATTTTATCTATTATTATGTTCAGTATGCACCTTGAGGAGCTTGCAAGAGAAATGTCAAGTGCATCAAAACGCAATATTAGAAAAATACATAATGGCCAATACCGATGCCCCACTTGAGTTTCGCGAAAATTGTTTAGAGAAAGTTGCCAATACCTGGAGATCGTGGAAGCATACATTAAAAGTGCATTACGAGAAGCACAAAGATGATGAAGATATTCTTACTTGAGTGCCTGATGAGCGCGTACAAGATGAACAATGACCAATACTTGTGAGGTATTGGAACGAAGATGAAGTTAAGGTACAAATCTAAATTCTTAGTCTTGCATTTGACTTCAGCTCATTTAAATAATCCCATCCCATTGGATACAATGCTTCCTTTTATTCAATTGCCTTAAAATTTTGTAAATCTTTGAGTTAGTTTTTTAGAAATGAATAATTAGTTGGATTTAAATTAAATTCATTTTTTATGTGTGATAAGTATTTTAATATTGCTGCAGAAAATTGCTAAAACAAATGCTGAAAATAGAAAGCAAAAGACTATTTGCCATCGAACAGGTCGCAAGTCTTTCGCGAACGTACGTCATAAGGTAATCGAGTAGGTTCTTAAATTTTTTTTGAGTGTTCTCTATTTTTAAAGATAATCATTTCTTACTTGGCAATTTTACCTTTAAGAGAGAAAATAAGGGTCTACCCACAGACCGTGCTTCAGTATGGTTGACAGCTTATTATAAAAAGGGCAGGAGCTAGATCGAATGAAAATACAAAAGAATTCGCGGTAAGAAAAGATTTATTTCTTCATAACTAGTAATACATATTTAGTTTACATCATAAAAATTCCTTTTTATGTTAATATCAAATTTTATGTTTAGTTGCGATTGCAAAATGAACTTTCACAAATTCTAGAGTTAGAACAAACGGCGAAAGTTCGAGAGAAAATTTTTAAAAAGGTAATAGGAGATGAAAAACGCGAGCGTGTACTAACTTATGGTCATGGATCCTCATTTAAAGATGTTTTTGGGAAATATTCAGAATGTCCGGCAGATATTGCAATACGGAGAGCACAAGAAAAGGCAAATGCTACAAATGAGCTCCTTCGCGAGGAACTTGCTGCGACGAAAGTAAATATTTCATCAATTTCGGTTGTTTTTTTATCATTTCTTTCGTGAATCTAATACAACAATCTATTACAAATTTATTGTTTATAGACAAACATGCAGCCACAAATAGATAACATATATGCATGTTTGGAGAAAGTTGAAATTCAACTTTCTATTAACGTCAATCAAGTAATTCATCGACATTATTGTTGATACTTGAAGTTTATTAATTATATTCAAATTAAAAATGAGATAATTAATTGATTTTTTTGATTACATGTCAGACTTTAGATGTTGGAAGCTCACATAGGCCTCATATTCAAACATCTTCTCTTGATGGATGTTCTCCTGCTCGTTGATTATTCAAAAGTGAATGATCAAAAATGTAATAATTTAAGTTTTGCTAGAATATCTTAAGTTACCTCCATGTGACCAACTTAAGAGCATCCACCTTCATGATTGTTATTTTGAACATTTACTCATCTCCTAAACTTGACAATTTATTCTATCATTGAGTTGAATGACATTTGCTAGCTAAACTACTATTTCAAGAATTGTTAATGCTTTTAGTATATGTCGACCCTCTAACTTTTGATGATTTTTTGAGTTTTTTACTATTTTATGTTCTATACGAATGAAACTCATAAATTTGCACCAATAATTTAAGCACTATATGGTTTGAATATATTTGACTTAGATGATTGTTTGATGCATGTTGAAGTTTGCACAATGTTTAAAATTTTTTGTGAATCTTTAATTTAAGGGCAGGTTTTGCTAAAATTTTGGTAATACATTATGGTTCCCTAAAGAAGAATGTATTTGACTTGTAGAATTATTTGATGCAAGTGGAATTTTTCAAATGTTTTGAAAATTTTAAGAATTTTAAATTTAAAGGGAGGTTTTGCTGGAATTTCTGTAATACATTATGATTAATGAATGTGATTATATTTGATTTGTAGAATTATTTGATTCATGCGGAAGTTTTCAAAATGTTTAAATTTTTTTGCTAATCTTTAATTTAAGTGGAGGTTCTGTTGAAATTTTATTACAACGTTATGATTTATTAAATATTTTTTTTATTTATGTAAGTGTTTAAGTGCAATTACTTATATTTATAACTTTGAAATTTTAGATGCGCAATTGGATGAGACTTCAAAGGGTAAATATGATGAACTGGAAGAAAGCTTCACGTGAAGAAGAAATTGAAGAAGCATGGAGTGAAAGCATTGAAGAAAACATGGATTTATTTTATTTTGCTATGTTAGACTTAAGCCATGAAGAAACCTGTCAAAGTTTTATTTTATTTTGCTATGTTAGACTTCTAAATTAAGTATTATCATTTTTTTGTACTTTGGATTCAAAATCACAAAAATAAAACTTTGAATAGATTGATAATGTTGGCCTTGTAATGCAAGTAAAGTAAATTCTTAATATTTTAATAGATGCAATATTTTTATATTGACAGATGTGAGATAGTTACAACAACTTTTATATAAAAACTTTCTTTTGTGACGGAGCAATGTACATATAAAATATTATTATTTTTCGTCACCAGTACAAAGTCATAACTACATGTATTTATGACTGACAAAGTTTTGTGATGTAAAACTTTTTTCGTCGTCGTTTAATGAAACGTTTGTGACGCAAATACAATCGTAACAAAAATGTGTTTTTTATGACATGCAATAATCTCGTAATAAATATGTCAGAGATCCGTCATAAAAGGTATTTGTCACGCTAATTTTCATGACAAAAACGTTTTTGTAACGGAGTATACGCAACTTTAGTTTTTCTGTGACAATACCGTGACAAAAACTATATGTGACGGAAAAACTACTTGTCCCTACGGAATTGAAGCCGTTACAAAAACTATAATTTCTTGTAGTGATGAACCCATTACTGTTGTTTGGATGAATACTCTGGATTCCATCAAATTTCAGTAGCTCCAGAAAATCAAGAAAAGACAACTTTTACTTGCCATTTTGATACATTCGCTTACAGGCATATGCACGTTGGCTTATGTAACGCACCCACTATATTCAGAAGATGTATTATTAGTATTTTCTCAGACTACGTTGAACATTTTATTGAAGTTTTAATAGACAACTTTACTATATATAGTAATTCTTTCGATGAATGCTTACTTCACTTAACTAAAGTAATTCAAAGATGTATAGAGAAAAATCTATTATTGAACTATGAAAATATCATTTTATGGTAAATCAATGCCTTATACTAGAACACATAGTGTCAGCAAAAGGTATAGAGGCAGACCCCGCGAAAATTCAAGTTATAAAAATATTACTTTACCCCACTACCGTAAGAGAGGTAAGATCTTTTCTTGGCTATGCATGATTCCACATACGCTTTGTGAAAGATTTTTTTTAAATAACGCAACCCTCGTGCAGAATTTTGCAAAAAGATGTTACCTTCGAATTCACTCCTAAATGCAAAATAGCTTTTAATAATCTAAAATATGCCTGGATTACTACACCAATGATAAAGTTACCAGACTAGTCACAAACATTTGAAAAAAATGTGTGATGCAAGCAATTATGCAGTAGGAGCCATTTTAGGTCAAAAGTTAGGAAAATATTCTCATGTCATATACTATGCAACAAGAACTTTAGATCTCACCCAACTAAACTATACGACCATAGAAAATAACTACTAGCAGTTGTGTTCACATTAGAAAAGTTTATACCATATTTATTGGGAACTAAAGTAATAGTGTACTCAGATCATGCCACATTAAGATATTTAATAACAAAGAAAGATGCAAAACCAATACTAATAATTAAGATGGATCTTATTGTTACAAGAATTCGATCTCACTATAAATGACAGGAAATGTACAAAAAATTTAGTAGCAGACCATTTAAGTAAATTAGAAAATGGTGAACCCCCTAATACCATTGAAAGATGATTTTCCAGATGCACACCTATATAAATTGCTATTACTAGCCCATGGTAAGCAAATATAGTCAACTACCTCACTACCAATAGACTATCACCTCATTTGACATGAGCCCAAAAGAACAAGATAAAACACGATGTTAAACATTATTTATGGGATGATCCTTATTTATAGAAATTTTGTGTCAACCAAATCATTTGAAGATGTATTCCACAAACGGAAATACAATCCATCAAGGCTCATTGCTGACTTGAGATTCTTTTGGCCTACTTTATTTCACAATTGTTATGTTTACACGATGCTTGTCCAAATTGTCAAATAACCAAAAATTCAGGATGTAGGAACCAAAAGTTCTTGTGTCATATTCTATTTTATGAAGTATTTAATGTTTGGGGAATATATTTTATGGGACCTTTTCCATCATCTAATGGAAAATATTTACATTTTATTAGTCATAGATTATGTGCCTAAATGGGTGGAAGCTATGGCCACGAAATCTAATGATTCTAAAATAGTAGTTAATTTCCTAAAACCAAGGATATTTACTATTTTTGGAGCACCTAGAACACTAATTAGCGATAGAGGTTCACACTCTTGTAATAGAATCGTAGCTAATTTACTTCACAAATACCATTTACCCATAAGACATCTACTGCATATCACCCACAAACTAGTGGAGAAGCTGAAACCTCAAATAGAGAAATTAAATCAATATTAGAAAAGATAGTATGTTCAACACATAAAGATTGAAGTCTTTATTTAGAAGATGCATTATGGGCATAAAGGACTGCATTTAAAACACTCTTAGGTATAACACCTTATAGACTAGTTTTTAGAAAAAACATGTCATCTACTAGTCAAACTAGAGCATAAGGCATATTGGGCAATCAAGACATGTAATACGAATTACGATAATGCAATAAAGCAACATAAACTTAGTATACAAGATTTAGAAGAATTGAGAAATGATGCATATTAGAGTGCTTCTATTTATAAAAAGCAAAACCAAAGCACTTCATGACAATAAATTGAATATCAGAGTTTTGAAGTAAGAAAAAATTTTATTCTTTTGTTCACGTCTTAAACGATTTTCTGTAAAAATTCGCTCGAGATGGACATGACCTTTTGTAAGTACTCACGTATTTCACCATGGTGTTGTAAAGATAGAAAGTAGAGAAACAATGGGAATCTTTAAAGTTAATGGTCATAGACAAAAACCTTATCACGAAAGCTTTACCTCACAGAATATGAGATCATTAACCTTGGCCTAGTTGAGAACTCAATGGATGAATTGAACACCATGAAAAAGCATATCGTGAAAGTTAATTCTAGTGAAATATTCAAAGCATGAATGGTTAAAATACCAAGAAAGAAAAAGAACAAGAAGTCAAAAAAGGATAAACAGACCCATACGAGTGCGATAAGGATGACTCGGATTATGAGGAAAATGGTGAGAATGGCAATCCTACCAAAATATTTAAATAAGATCAATGGCAAACTTACCTCAACATAAAAATTAATGAACTGTCTATTTATGGATTTCAACTCGATACGGGAGCATATATAAATCTTATGCGTGAACATTGGTTTCTTCTATCGAAATTAAGAATTCATTACAAACCTCCTGTTATGGTGTCAAAGCTCAATGACACCTATACAGTTGCCTTAGGAATATTAAAGAATATGCATGTATGAGTGGGTAGGTTCATCATCATCACATATTATCTAATCATGCCGTCAATTGAACCAAAAGATCAAATATTATTAAGTAGACTATTTCTATCAAATGCCAAAGCTATCATCGACTTATGTAAGTGCATTGTTACATTAAGCATGGGTGATGAAGTAGTATCATTCAGAAATGGGATATAACTTGACGACAAAATGGAAGAGGAGCAATTTAATGCTAGTGATGAGATCAATGACGACGAACATTTTTTAGATCATAGTGAAGACATTCTAAAAAAGGAACCACTTGAAGTGAATATTGATTCACTCACACTCCACGAAGACTGATTTTTCTCTTAGTCGAGCAGACGACTATAACCAACAACGCTCTATGGGAGGCAACTCATACTCGTTATTTCTTTATGTTATTTCAATTTTTAGTAGGATACCTAGCTTTAATATATGCTAATACAATGTGGCTAGAAATGAGTAGTTGCATAAGGAGAGTGGGATCAAACGTATTAGGTATATCTAAAGGCTTGGGACCACTAAAGAAGGAAACATAGTGGTGAAACGAGGATGTCCAATTAGCAATTAAGACTAAAAGAGAGATGTATAGGAAAATACTTAAGTGTCAAGATGAAGATATGTACAATCAATATAGAGAAGCTAGAAAACAAGCTAAAAAAGTAGTTAGTCATGCTAAAACAAATTTCATGGAAGATCTATATACAAGGTTAAGTAATAGAGATGATGAAATATATATATAGGCTAGCCAAATTAAGAGATAAAAACAAACAAGACCTAAGTCTTGTAAGATGTATTAAGGACGAAAATCAAAATGTTTTAACGCGCGGGAATGATATAAAGGAGAGATGGAGAAGTTACTTCGATAGTTTATTTAATGATGGCCAAGTTAATACTATAATAGATAAAAACCCACACTAAGAAAGAAATGTAAACTATACACGCAATATTAGAATTATAGAAGTTAAAGATGCATTGAAAAGAGTGAAAATAGGGAAAGCATGTGGCCAAGATGAACTACCCATAGAGATTTGAAAATGCTTAGGAGAAATTGGATTGACTTGGTTAACAAAACTTTTCAATAAAATTTTAAAATCAAAACGAATGCCAATGGATTGGAGAAGAAGCACATTTGTGCCAATCTTCAAAAACAAAGAAGACATTCAAAGTTGCTCAAACTACCGGGGAATTAAACTTATGAGTCATATGAAACTTTGGGAGAGGATAATTGACAATAGGCTAAGGAGAGAAACAACAATATCAAATAACCAATTTGGTGTCATGCCTGGGAGGTCAACTATGGAGGCGATTTTCCTTGTAAGACGATTGTTAGAAAAATATAGAGAAAAGAAAAAAGATCTTCATATGATATTCATAGATTTAGAAAAAGCATATAATAGGGTCCCTAGAGATGTTCTTTGGTGGGTTCTAGTGAGAAAAAGAGTGCATGCTAGATACATAGACACTATTAAGGATATGTATGATGGAGTAGTAACGAGTATAAAGACATTTAGAGAAGCTACAAATGAATTTTTCATTACGATAATACTACATCAAGGATCGATTTTAAGCCCATATCTATTTACTTTAGTTATGGATGAACTAACTAGACATATTCAAGAGGACATACCATGGTGTATGCTATTTGCAGATGATATTTTCTTAGTGGATGAAACAAAATATGGAGTGAATAGAAAATTAGAACTCTTGATGAATACATTAGAATCTAAAGGCTTTAACTTGTGCTGGACAAAAACCGAATACATGCACTTTGAGTTTAGAAACACTAGACATCAGGATGACGGTGTGGTAAAATTAGGGGAAGTAGTTCCTAAGGTAAACTACTTTAGATACCTAGGATCAATCATACAAAATGATGGTAACATTGAGAATGATGTCACACATAAAATTCAAGATGGATGGAAGAAATGGCAGAGTGCAACAAGGGTGATTTATGATCGAAATGTTCCTACTAAATTAAAAGGAAAATCTTGTAGGACTGCAATTAGTCCAGCTATGCTCTATGGAAGTGAATGTTGGGCGGTAAAGCAACAACAATTACAAAAAATGATCGTAGCAGAAATGAGGATGCTTAGGTGGATGTGTGATAAAACTCGTAACGATAGAATAAGAAATATAAAAATTCAAAGACAAGTAAGAGTAGCACCAATTGATACAAAGATTAGGGAAGGGCGGTTGCGGTGGTTTGGTCACCTGCAAAGACAACCTATAAATGCCCAAACTAGAAACTTAAGTCAATAGAAACTGTAGAAATTCGATGAAGTAAGGGCAGACCAAAGTTAACATGGTATGCATTAATTAGGAGGGATTTGAATGGTTTGAAAAGCTCGCCATCGATTGCACTTAATCGAGCACAATGGAAAAGCTTGATCCATGTAGCCGACCCCATTTAATTTGGGACTGAGGCTATGTTGTTGTTATTGTTGTTGTTGTTGTTGTTGTTGTTGTTGTTGTTGTTGTTGTTGTTGTTGTTGTTGTTGTTGTTGTTGTTGTTGTTGTTGTTGTTGTTGTTGTTGTTGTTGTTGTTGTTGTTGTTGTTGTTGTTGTTGTATACCTAGTTTTAGTATATTTGTTTTTATTCTCTCTCATTTTGACTTTTTTTGGATTTATTTTCGAAAGTCACGCTCCGGAGTAGCTTCATTTAGAGGGAGATGATCAAACTATTTTTATTTTCATAGCCTTTATGCAAGTTCACAATATGAACTTGCTTATTTGTTTATTTATCTATTTCATTAATAAATAAAATTATTAGTTAGATATATATCCCAATTAAATTTATGAATTTTTTTCATTCAATCTTACCTTTACATTACTCTTAGGAAGGATGTATAAGTTACTCATGAAATAAAATTGCTAAAACATTAATAATAGGTCTAACAATTCTCAGCGATTCAGAATGACACTAGGAATTGCTGGGAAAACCCATAGCAGAACACAATAAAATCAATGTAAAAATTGGAGTTTGATGATTCCCAACGATTCCTATATTCCATTAGCATAGGAATCACTGGTAAAATTGGTAGGTCATCTAATTCTCTTAGCTTAATTATTTTCGATTCATTCAACGATTCCGCTTACACAGGAATTGCTGGGTAGAATTTTTGATTTTTAAAACTAAAACCCTAATTTGCCACATATAACACCTTATTCACACCACCAAGCCATTACACCCCTTCATAAAAATTCTAATTTCTGGCTAACACTCTACCCACCAAAGCTCAATCTTTATCTATTTAATGATTCCCACCTCCATTTAGCTTCATTCAACACCAAAGAATATCAAAAGAGTAAAGCCAAGCTAAGGTTTAAGGAATTCATATTTGGAGCTTGGAATACCAAGTGAAAGAAGTTTGAGAGCATATATCTTGAGAGATTCACTCTCAACAAGGTAAACATCACAACTCTAGCACTTTATTTTGAAGAAATTTCAATTTTTGTTAGATTTGTGTAAGTTTTTCAATTAATTTCAAAAATTCTTTGAAGAACTCCATTTAAGTTTTTCGATTAATTTAAAAAATTCTTTGAAGAACTCCATTTCGATACATCGAATGAATCATTTCGAATTGAGTATTGCAATGATATGAGCGTTGGTTTACAAATCCCTGATTTTGAAAAATATAAAGATTGACTTTCTGAATAGTATTTGAATAATATTTAAGATCAATATTTTAACGAAAAAGTTTAATTCATAAGTTTCTGAAAGGGCATTCGATAGATTTGTTCTCATATATTTTTAACTCTCGTAATTTTCAAAAGAGTTTTATCAAAAATCTATTCTTTATTCATAATCTTTTTGAATTTCTCGATAGCAATTTGATTTTCAATAACTTTCCCCCCTTAAGTCTATTTTTGTACCAAATACAAGATCTTGATTTACCAATTCACAGTATTGATTTGATCACTATGGTGAGACGAGGTATTGGAAGGGGTATGAGTAGTGAACAAGAGAAAGGAAAAAGGGTTATGGTAGAAACATCTAAGAAAGACCATCTGAGTCAAAAAATGCACATTCTATCCGCGGGTGTTATTATTAGAGACTCAAGACTCGAAAGGGATGATTTAAGAACACCCACTCCACCTAGCTCTGATAATTATTCTAACTACCTAGACCCAGGCACACAAGTCCCTTATCATCCCATGAGATTTGTCAGTCCTTAAGCACATAATAGATACATTAAAGATATGAAAAAAGTTATCATACCCGAGAGAGGACTTCAGATACACAATGTAAACAAATATGAAGATAAAGTTGTAAGCATAGCATGGGAAAGAGAGTGAGAAAACCTTTTTTGGAATTATGAAGGAAAGTTAGAGAGATGATGTTTGGAATTAGTTCGCCAATTCTACGTTAACAAATATGCGAGTGCAAATCATAGCAAAATGATAGTTCAAGGAAAAAGTATTGATATTTCACCATAACCCCTTTTCCTTTCTCTTGTTCACTACTCAAACCCCTTCCAATACCTCGTCTCACCATAGCGCAATGGCACTGAATAGACATTATGAACTTCTAGAGCCTAGAGTTAGACATGATTATATATACTATCCCAATTGGCATTACCAAATGAAGGAGGGTTACTCATAAACTAAAACTCAAGAATCCTTAGAGGTAATTCTCGAACGGGAATTTGTTCTTGATATCAAAGGTCACCTGAGGTTCATCGAAACCACCAATTTTAGGAGAACCACCAAGTGTTATAACTACATCATAGACACATGCGTATACCTTACTAAGCAACATTCTGAAGTGAGAAACTATAGAGCCGCTCTACTCTATCACATTGTTGCAAATACTGGGTATATTATCACGGCCCAAATCTCTAACCCCGTTTTAATTCCTTAATCTGTAGGACCTACACTGTGATACGTACACTGACCGAGGCACGTGGCAGAGGTATATCATATTTTTGTATTGATGCGTGCCTAGTGTTATGTATTGTGTAGACTTACTAAGTCGGTTTGTACAGTTGTAGGTGTCGAGACGTGAGTGGGACACACCTCGAGTAGCGTGCAAGCTGGGAAACTGGATAGTTAGTATTTTGGTAAGTCTTATTTAATACTAATATGAAATAAGGAATTACTTATAAGCCTATGGTTGTGTTTGTTAATGTAAATCAAATTAAAGGCCTATAGTTGACTAAATTAAATGGAAAGCATAAGATTGGTCTAGAGATACACATTGACACATCTAGAAACTAGGTGAGTACTGAAATGGTGTCACTTGAGATTGAGTTAGTGGGAGTTAGTGGGATATACGAAAAAGGTGGACCATTAGATATTCCTAGGGATACATAAATCCATGAAGATTAAGGGCTAGGAAGGAACATCACCTTAATATATATTATTAGTGATCAAACAACATGCAAACCAAATCACTCATTCATTTTTACTGGAGAATAAGAAGGAATTTCTGGGGAGGAGTGAATCATCAATGTATTGAAGGAATCCATTAGAGTTGGTGAGAAACTCTCAAGCTAGGGTGCTACATCAACTAGGTACACATCTTTTTAGTTGAAATTAGAACAAGTTCTGATTTTAGGCTAATTTAAGATAGTAGATGATTAAGTATTTGCAATTAACTTATATATTTGGATTCCTCATTTCAATCTTATAATCTAGCTATATTGAAGTTATTAATTTGGTTTTGAAATTATAAAAATATGAATTTTTGAAGTTGCAACACCAAAACTAGAATTCTGCATGTTATATTAGGAATCAACCTGGGTAATTTGGTCATAATCTACCCATTTTAGGTCCAAATTGATCCAAACCAGTGGCATTTGAAAGCTTATTTAAATAGGAATAACGTTTCTTAGATGAGGATATTTTGATTCAAATGTTTCTGTCCAAACATGCTCTACAAGTAGGTGCTGGAATTAAAAAGGAAAGTTTTGAAACTAAATCTGTTAAGGGCATAACTCCCTAACTACTTATCCGAATGAGCTTATACTTTAGTATGTTGTATTTGGATATATTTTCTGCCTTGTGACCAAGAATCGCATTTTTAAGAACTATATATTGGGAGAAATAGATTTTCTAAATCTGCTGGTCGGATTAAATTCCAATTAGACCTATGTCTAGTAAAACCATGATATCTCTTTCATTTTAAATCAGAGTTTTGCAAACTAAAATTTTCTGGAAAGCTAAGAGAGAGACTAAAAATAATTGTATTGATGGATGATTTTGATATTTTGACCATTTCATGCATAAAACCCGCGTTAAAGTATATGACCGAAATTGCAACTTAATTTAGTCTTTAATGGCTGATTTAGGAAGATTGATTTAAAGTCTATTGAACCAGTTTGAATACATAATAAACACCACTAAATTGAGCTTAAACCCACTATATTTGAACTAATGAGATACCAAACTCAGGAACCTAGGAAAAGGGTACGGGAAAGCGAATACAAGATTTGAGTATCGGGAGGCCAGTAAAGCTAGGACTTTACTTTGTTGTTGTGAGTATACCCAATGAAAACTTTACTTGGCATTTTATTTCTATTAATTGTTGTCCTTGCATAGTCTTTTTTGACTATTTTTCCTTTGTATTCTTCTATCATGCGTTCTTTGTGTCTATGCTCACTTGATGAGTCTAGTTTGCATGATATCAATTCATTTAATTTGATTCATTGATTCTATCCCATGCTATGTTTATTCTTGTTGTTTTAAATGTGAATTGAATAATAAATAGCATGCTATTAGGCTAGTGAATATCTTATAAATGTTTAATGGGACTTGTATTCCTTATTTGTTTAGGAGTGTAGATGTGCATATGCCTTGACAATCCATACTTGGTATTTCTTGACATTATAAAAGTAGTTTTCGCATTTAGGTCCCGTACTCAATCGAGGTGTGCGCGACTCATGGGGCTAGAGTCCCTGGGGATGTTGGCACGTGTTACCTGACACCGTATGACACTTGGGGTTAGAGTCCCTGAGGTTGTCTACACACCAGGGTTAGAGTCCCTGGTAACACCTGGGTTAGAGCCCCTTGTGCTATATGATTATTGAGTCGGAGTGACACGTTTCACTGCCGATCGGACCTCAATCACCACTACTTAGCCCAGTGTCATTATCACTTGTTTAATTCTGGTATTTACTTGCATATGGTTTATTTTCCAGTTTTCCCATTTATATGCTTTTAAATACCATTTGAATATGCAAATTAAACTTGTCATCGGGGACTACTATTTTATTCTTGTACTCACCGTTCTTTTTATGACGGTGGGTGCAGAGTCGTCTACCAGCAGGCCGGGCAAGGAGAATATCGGCGATTATCCCTGAGCTTGCGACGTGTCACTGCATCGATTGTAGATCTTCTTTTGGTATTTTGATTGTATATGTTATATATGTCTTTCAAATACTATTTGGGTTGTATATTGGGTTGAGCGTTAGTTTCCCCAACCTGACTTAGACTATTTTACTGTTTCACTGCATTTTGAGGACTTTATATATATGATGTCATTTCCTGGTTTTCCACACTTAGGATTTTATAAATGGCTTCCACATAATCTACTAATTGCTTCTGCATAACCAATAAGACTTCTGCTAAATAATTAATTTAATAAAAAGTTTTAATTAACTTTAAATTTTATAAACTAGTAGGACTATATTACTTATCCTAAACACGAGAAAAAAGGCGTTTAGATTGTAAAGGCTGACTAATACGTAGTTGAGTCCTGCGTGGATAGGATTAGGCTTAATTACGGGATTAGGCCGGGCGATGTCTTAGATTAGGAGAGGGGCCGTCACATTTATCGATGTTGGACACGAAATTCACAATGCAATGAGATAAGCAATGGCGTTTAGGAAGCACGACAACTTCCCGTTCCCTATTTTAATCATTCAACTATGTATGAGGGTCAAGGTTGATTTCCATGAGATGCAATTCGATGTGCTACCTCAGAGGACTATCAAAGATGTTGCAATTAAGTGGATGGGAGCAGTGAATGGATATAACCATTTGAAAGAAGAGAGGGAGACTAACGAGATAAGGAGGTACATACTTAAATACTAAACTAATAGGCAAAGATTCCATATAAGCACACAAGAAGAAGCAAGGCGAGTAGTGAATCTAGTGATTCAAGCATATGTTCTGGTAGCAGGGAGTAGTCTATATCTACCGAAAGAGCTAGAAGGAAAGGATTTCTCAAATCCTTATTTTCAACTTTTCAGCACAATGAAAAGAAATTCTCAAGGAATAATGAGATGTTAGAACCAAATGAAAGAAATCTAGCATGCTACTGTTCCATGTCGGAGAGGAGGATGGAAAGTTTGAAAATTTCATAGGAGAAGCATCGATGTTCCTTCGACGCAGACGAGATTACTATCGGGAGTTCATAACCCTGCTGTTAACTACACTTCCTAACCTACTGCACCGAGGAATGAAAATGAAGCTGAAAAGAGTGACGAGGCATTTACTTCTGCGCAATGTACTTTGTAATTTTAAAGTATTTGTTTGTATGTGTGGAATGCGAACTTTGTTTGAACCTTAATGAGAATGAATGCTTTATCAATCGTGTATTTCTTTTATATGATGTGTATTGTTTAAATTTTGAAAAGTAATTTATATTTCATATTCAATTCTTTTATGCTTCACGCGTTATATTTTGTTTTGTTGAAAATCTGACTTAATTTTTAAACCTTGAGGACAAGGTTTGGAATGAGTTTATGATATTATAGGTAAAATGAACTATATAGAAGCCAAGTATGGAAGACTTCAGAGGTAGAATTTATTTGACTGAGATTTTTCGAAAATTTCCACAAACTCAAGCAATATCTTTTCATTTTCTTTTAATTTGGTTAGGAGATATGTGAATTGAATATAATTTGAATTTCAAATGGAAGTGATATTTTTTATTATCCATGCAAATATAAAGTTTATGATAGAAAAGAATTGTTATACCCTATTTGACTTAACCTAAGTTGTGTATATTAAAAAAGTTTACAGGGGATTGATTGCTTTGTGTTAGATATTATAATAGGTAGAAGATCGAAACGATAGTGTAAGATAAACAAGACGAATTTCTAAGAATCTTATTATACAAAGGTTATTGATAAAATATTATATATACATATATATTGAAAAAAGAGCTTATGCCACAATTGAGGAGACAAATAAGAAATAGCCAATAAACATTACCTAGTTGAAAAGAGTACTTCCTTGACTATAGTGAAAGTGAGAATAGCTATCAAGAGTTTTTAATGAAAATAGAGAGACCCACAGATTCCAATGGAAATGGAGCAGGGAATCTAGTGGTGAGAAAAATGAGAGGAATAATTCTTATAAAAAGATTAATGGATCCCAAATGAATTGGAGCAGAGAACCGTAGGAATACAATATAAAAGAAATGGAATATATTCATATGAAGAGAGAAAGAGTGATATAAGGAAAAATGGAAGGATATTTACGAATAATTTTCTAAATAAAAGATTAAACTCGAGTATTTATAGCTAAGTTGAGTGAAGTATTTCTTGTTCTAACATTCAAACAAATGAATATGAAATGATGATTGTTAGTAAATAAAAGTTCCTATCCATTTTGATTGTGGTGATATTTTAAGTGTATTTCAATATGAGATTGATTTAGTGATTTTTGTATCTTGAGATTTTGTATTAGTCATCGTAAGCTTGATGCTTGTCAGTGGAGATTGAGAAAACCTATATGATGCATTAACCTTAGTGAATGGTTTAACTTTGAATTCTGAGGTGTGTTCTATACCTAGAAGTTGAAATGTCAAATAAAGTAGTTTTTTTTAGTTCTTTTCTATTCTATCATGATTCTTATTTTTATGAAGGTAATATGTTTATATTTTAAGATCATTTCTGTTTGAGAATTAGAGTATATGATTATGATATTAAAACGAAGGTTTCCTTTGCTCAGGACGGCAAAGTGCTGAGTTTAGGGGTATTTGACAAGTTGATAATTAGACATGTTTTATAATATATTTTAGGATGATTTTAGATATAAAAGAGTATATTACAAAAGGTTTTCTCCTGTGTTTTGATATTTCATGTAATAAATATAATATTTGAATAAATGAAGGAAAAAGAGAAGAAAATGAAGGAATTAATCAAGTGAAAAGATTGTATGGAGAATTACTAAGGAATCAAGGAGAAGAGCTGGACTTTTGAACCAATGACTTACAACAATTCATAGGACCTCTGAATTGCTGGCTAAATCAAAGAACATAAGAAAAGACCAGTGAGCCCAATTTTCTGAATATTCCTAGCGATTCTTGACTTACATAAATCACTAAGAATCGCTGAGTACGAATTAAGGGATTTTGGGTTACATAAAGATTTTGCGTTGGTTTAGGATATATATTACCTAATATACTATAAATAAAAACCCTTGATTACAAATTAGTTTTATATTTTTTGTTTAGTTTAGTGGCTATTTTTTATTGTTTACTTTTTGGAGAAGATTCAAGTTTTAATCAAGGTATTTTTAATCATGTCGTTTAATTTTGAGTTTATTTTGTTATTCATCATCATGAGTGAGTAGTTTGTTAATCTAAACAAAACTCCAAACATGAACTAGATCCATTTTGCAATGTAGCCATGATGAGATGAATATGTGTTTAATACTTTAAATCGATTATATTATTTGATTCACTATTTTTATAGATTGTTATCTAAGGATTGCAATCATAGATTTGAGTATTATGTGCATAATGATCAATATGCATGTGATGTTTTGATTCATTATCTATTTAAAGTAGTAACTAGGATTGTTTGAAAGACAAACATCGATTAAATATCCTAGGTGAATTTAATATCTAAATCTACTGTTGAAGTGGCGTTTCGAAGATATTAGATTTAATAGTTTGAAGTTTTCATAAAGCATAATGCAGTTTTATTGCATGAAGTTAATGTCTTTATGTAAATAAAATGGTTAGCTCAATAAAATTAGAACTTGGCTTTTCCATGGGTATAAGGAGAACAAATGGATGGCTAAAAGGCTGTTTACTTACTTATGATTGAGGTTTAATGATCTAGTATACTTTAGAAAGTATATTAATGACTAAGTTACTGGAATAACATGTTTGGAATGCAAAATAGATCCGTGTTTCATTGTTTAGATGGATTGTTTAGATGTTTATTTACTATTGAGTTTTATTGAATTGAATTGATTTTAAATTTAGTGCCTTTGATTTGTGTTTAGAATTTACTAGTTTAAATTAAGTTTTTATTAGCTTAAAAATATATAAAAAATAAAACTTCTTTTCTTAAGGAATTTGAAAAATCCATGTGGAGGCGTCTCCCACTTATCACTACTACAAAATATTTAAAGTATAATATAAAAGGATATACGTTCGACACGTGTCACCTGTACAATCAATATAAAGAGGTTCATGAGATTCAATAGCCTTTGGGCTTGTCTTAAGGGCTTGCAATCATCCTCGAAATTTATTTTGTGTGTATAGATGGAAAGACTTAATCCCTTTATGTCAGTTAGTGTCCATCCCATAGCTTTTTTGTAGTCTACTAAGATATGTACTAGTCTCTCCTCTTCCAATTTTGTCAACTTGCTTGAGATGATCACTGGAAGGTTTTCAGTCTCACTTAAATAAGCATACTTCATGTGATCAGGAAACACTTTCAAATCAATCTTAGGGGCTATGTCAAGCGAGGGCACAAGTTAAGGACCAAAAAGAAATAAAACACAAGAACAAGAGCTTCAGAACGAAGCTCATAAGATTCTAACTCTGTTATGACATCCTCAACATCAGTGTCGAGTGAACATATGGATTCAAAATTATCAAGAGTCACTCCGAGATAGATGACTGAGTGTAATGTAAGTATCATTCATAGGATAGTCAATACTTTCTTGTACAAGTGGATCAATCACATCCAAAATTTTTCGCATTTATTATATTTTTAAATTTGTTGTAGTGGTAAGTGAGATCGTTTCTGCAGAGATTGTGTAACTTTCTTCAGTCTCTGTAGAAATTGTGTAACTTTCTTCAGTCAAAAGGATTTTATTATTTTTGTTTTTGTCACCAATTACTAATTAATAATTAACTTAAATAACATAAATCAAAGTCACTAGCATTTAAATAAACTCAATTCAATAATAAATAAATATCTAAATAAACATCCGGAACAATGAAACATCGATCCTTTTGCATATCCAAACATGTCACTCAAATCATATAGTTATAATAATACTTTATAAAACATTTTAGATAACTTTAATCATAAGTAAGTAAATAACCCTTATCAAGCCATTACTTTTCCTTATACTGGTGGAAAAGCTACATTCTAATTTTATTGAATTACCCTTTGAATACACAAAGAAATTAGTTTTTAGGTAATAAAACCACATTACATTTTGTGAAAACTTCGAACCTTCCGAATGCCACTTCAATATTAAACTTAGATCTTGATTCACCTAAGACATCTAAACGGTAATAAACGTTTTAAACAATCCTAGTTACTACTTTAAACTAGATATATAATCAAAATACCACAATACGCATTTGCAACTATGCATGTAATATCTTAATTAATGATTGTAATCTGCAAATAACAATCTATTAAATAAGTGAATCAAAGAATACAATTGGTTTAAAACATTAAGCACAAAATCATCTCATCATGACTACATTGCAAAATGGATCAAGCTCATATTCAGAGTTGACAGGTGTCAAAAGTGCACAATTTTTTCCCGTATCTTACTATTAACTTGTAGTAGTGGTGAATGAGATATCATCTCCACATGGATTTCTCAAATCTCTTAAGAATTTAATCTATCTTAAAGTTTTATCAGATTTAACTTGTTTTAATTAATTACTTTAATTAAATGAGAAAATAAACACTAAATAATATGAAAATAAACTAAACAATTAATTAAAATAACTAAACTTTAAACAACTTAAATTTAATAAACTAATCTAATACACAAATTAATAAATAAATAATCGATAAATCAACTTAAATAAAATATCTAATAATCATCTAAACAAACCTTACTAAACATCATAATATACGCGAATTGTTTTCAAACTCTGAAACATAACATCCCTTTATAATATAGTTATAATTATTTTATATGGAATCTTAGAATCATTTAATTCTAATTCATAATAGGTTGACAGTATTTAGCTAGCCACCGATTATCTTAAATTCAATGTAAATGACACATTCTTATCATTGTAAGTCTACCCATTGGATAAAACCTAACACCTTAGAAATACAATATCATTAAGTTCAATGACAATCATGCCTAATCTAAACCAATATTACCGAAGTCGCGTAATAAACAACTTAGAACATAATTACCTAAGACATTCACTCAGAAAATTCCCTATATATTAATCTTAGTTACTTCTATAATTGTTGTCAATAACTATAGACATAGAACTGAATACTTTATATTAAGGAATATATTGGCTACTATGCACTCAAAATAAATAATTACTAGTTGTAATACGCAAAATCAACTTTTTTATCCGTGATTGACATGTATGAATTGACTTAAAGCATTAAATAAGTGATTCCATAATTATAACTACATAACAATCCAAATTATATTACATACTTAAGATTTGTTTAGATTGATAGACTACTCACACATGCTGGAAATAAACAATACTAATAGGTAATTAAAGGACATAATTAAAAAAATTAATATCTTAAAATCAATGCTCCAATGTTGCTTCACATATAGAACTCAATAAATGAGAAAAGAAAAAGTAAAGAATAGTTAAAGAGTAATTGGAGAGAGTTATTTCGAAGCTCTCCGATCCTATATATAGTTCTCCTAGGAATACATGTCCTCGATAAATACAAATTTCTCATATTAATCTCAAAAAATCCGTCACCGACCTTAGCGATTCCTCACTTATACACAAATTTTTGAGTAAATCACTGAGTTTAGCTCTCAGTGCTCTACTAATTCAGGTGGCGATTTCTTATTTATTCTTCAATTCGTTGTGGATTCGCTGGCTTTCTTTTGCTGTTAATTTATATGATGATTCCTAATGTCACTTCAAATCGCTGGCTAATCTCTGGTATAGTTTTCTAGTAGTCTTTTTGCTTTTCTTTCTCTTTCTTCTCTTTCTTCCATTTCTTCATTTTTTCCTATTTAAAAACCTAAAATCACAAAATAAGAGAATACCTAGTGTAATATCATCATTTATGATAAAAACCAACCTATATTACATTATATAATGTGTCTAATTATTAACTTGTCAAATACCCCTAAACTTAGCACTTTGCTGTCTCGAGTAAAGGAATATTATCAGTCATATCCTCTTTTCATTCATATATATTGATTTCTAATTAATTCATCTTAACTTTAAATAATATAAATTTTAAAATAGAAGTGATTTTCAAATGAAAATATACAGCATTAATAAATGAAAGTGATGATAAAATAGAATGATTTAGTTAAATCAAAACATCCCTTATTGATAACTCAACCACTTAATGTAACACTCTTTAGAACTTGAAGTTCATTATCAATGTTAGTGCGTAACATAGGTTTTCCTAATTTCCACTGATAAGCATCAAGCTTATAATTACTAATATAGAATCTCAAATAACAAAAACCACTAGATTTGTTTCAATTTTAGAAAATACTTTATAATAGTACCACAATCAAAATCAATAGGAATTTCGCCAAGATACCAATGAATATCTCATTTAAAATATGTTAGATTAAGAAATACATCATTCAACTCTAACTTCAAGTACTCGAGTTAAATATTTTCTTTTGAAGAGTTTAAGAACATTTATTTTTATTTCTCATCAATTTTTCTACTCCATTCTAGCTATTTCTTTTTAGCATATTTCTTTTACTTTTACTTTTGAGTCCTTACTCCATTTCCTTTGGACATTCTCACCTTTTTTCCACTATAGATTCCATGCTTTATTTCCCTTAGAGTCTATAGGACTCTTTAGATATTTATTTTTATAAACTCTTGTTAACTCTTTTCATTTTCCACCAAAGTTGAAGAAGGTACTCTTTCTAACTTATAAAAATTCAATGGTTTCTAACCCATTTCTTCTTTCAATTGTGGCATAATAACTTTATATATATACTATAAAATAATCAACCAATAGTTTTTGTATTATAAGATTCTTAGAAATCTATCTTATTTATCTTGCACTATTGTTTCGATCTTCTACCCATTATTATGAATAACACAAGACATTCAATTTAGTGTTCATGTCAAGTAGTAAAGTTAATAAAATGGCATAAAATTAGTTCCTTCTATCATAAAAATTGCTTGGGTAATAAAATATCACTTCAATTCAAGATCTATTATATTCGTTATCATTCTTTTTCTTACTAAAAATAAAGAAAAATAAAATTCATACTTACTTGATTTTGAAAAAATATGAAAAATCTCATCAACTTACTTGAATATCAAATTTAAAAGTAATTCTGAACTTTACTTCTACCGTTCTTTCCTTTCATTGCCTTCGATGTCATACTTCACCTAAAATACCCCCAAACTTATTCTAAACCTTGTCCTCAAGGTTTATAATTAAGTTGGGTTTCCAACATGACAACCATACCACATGAAGCATAAACGATTTGACATGTGTAATTAAACTGTAAATAAAGATGCAAATATACAAGTCAGCAGTTTCAAATAAATAGAGTACAGAATGGAACATGAACTAGCATTAACAAAATTTCACGAAGAGTAACACATTGTATTTTCAATCATTCAATGCATACAAGAGACAAATATTACATACAGTAATGTCCAGAAGTGAGTTTAGTATCAGCTTCATCATTTTCGACCATATCTATAGCATGTTAGAAACATAGCTACTAGTTGGGTTGTAATTCCATGTTAGAAATTGCAATTGTACAGATGGAATGTCAATGCTCCTTCTCAAATCCTACAAGTGACTATTATGTCTTCTCTTAGACATAGAATGGTAGCGCAGTAGAGTCCTTTCATTTGCCGCTATCATTTTTTCATTGCGAGGGGTCGTCATCGGATTACACATTAATAGAGAAAATATAGTTTGGAAGAATCCTCTTCTACTAGGCTACGATAAAGATGGTATCGAACTCATAGGAATATTCGATATGCTTACTCCAGCCATTAAACATATCGCTCTATGTGCGTATTCTCTTGTCTTCCTTCTATTTTTAGTGGTGTTTTGCTTCCTAGCTTCCCTTGCATTTATTGCACTGAATGTTTCTCGTTCATCCTCCGAGTCATTGTATCCTACCACTTTCTTCATTTTTTATACTCCCACATCATTTATAGTCATATCGGGCAATATATCAAATTTGGTATCAAAACCCACCCCTACTTTCTTACTTAATTCAGTGATTAAAATTGAGAATGGTAATCCTTCATTCTTCGTAGTCTGCATGAAAAACTTTATAGAATCATGTATAATTTTTCCAACATCGATATAACCATTTTTCATCACTATATGGTATAATAAAATAGCTATGGAGCTCTTCACTTCGAAGTGTTGCTTGGTTGGGTAAAAAACATACGTCTATTATATAACTCCAACTCTTTGTAATTTTCTTAAAATAGGTGGTTTCAATAAATCTCGGGAAGCCTTCTTTATCAAGCGCAAATCCCCTCCACGTAGGTATCTCTAATGCATCTCGGATTATTTGAAATGGATAGCATTCTTTATCCTTATCTTGACATTCAGGTATTCCTCCTTCGTTTTATTTTGGTTTTGTGGAAGGCCAAAAAATCTATTCAATCTCGTAGGTGAAATATCGATTTTCTTCTCTCTAACAACCACTTTGTCGATTCCCTACTAATAAACCCATTAGCATAAAATCGTCTCATGATTTCTGAACATCGCCTTTCTCCTATTCTCATATAATCTTGTAGAATTTGATCCTATCCCCTATTTTTGATGATGCGCACAATTCTATCCTCATACTTGCTCACATTTTTAATGTTGAACCTTCTCTTAAGAATGATGACTCTCTTTTTGTCACTATAACGCATAATTTGAGCTATAGGTCTCATAAATAAAGAAGGGCATAAGGAACCAAGTGACTAGGGTCTGGGTTCTTAAAATATCATTCCTCATCAGACGACAATGGAGATTGCTTTCTAAGTTCAGCCCTCCTAGGTGTAGGATCGCTAATGCTAATCCTAATAGGTGTTATATTCTTTAGGTGGCCCGCATACTTTTGCTTTTATTTGGGTTGCACTACACCTTTTCCTTTGTTTTATTTACTACATCTATCTCTTCCCTTACCTCATCCTGCCATAGGATAATTCAACTATGATAAAATAGGTAAAGTGAAATTCAGTCGTTGAAATTCCATAATAACAAGGTAAGGAAAACAACTTATGTAAATGTTTTAGTGTAAAATTCAAAAAGTTGAAAGTGAATTATATAAAATATTTTTATCGACATGTCCCTTTCATAAGTAAATATATATAGAAAAAACTCATATAAACCACCAAACTCATTTGAAAACTCATATTTGAATTGAAAGTATGCATAAAAATCATTTCCAAAAATAATTTGGAAGTAAAACTAAAAAATTACATGAGTTTGAAAAATTATCGAAAATTAATTTTTGTTCATGGTATTGAAATCAAAAGGGGTTGTAGAGTATTGATTCATTACTTTCTTGAGAGTGAATCTTTCGAGTTAAATGTTCTATTAGCTCCTCTAGTTCCCCTCTCGTTGCTCCAATCTTGGATAAAACACTTACCAAATTCGAAGTTGGGTGTGTGAACTTGGATTCAAAATTTATGGGGTTGAAGTGCTCTTAATCAAGGTGGAATGCACTTATGAGGCTTTAATTGAAACTTTGAAAGGTTGAATCTAAGCAAAAATCTTTATATCAAAGAAATGGGTGCAAGGGCTTTAGGTGTGAAAGGGTTTATTATTGGCTATTTAGGGTTTTATTTTTAAAAAACACGGATTCATGCTCAACGAATAGGGGTTTAAGTGAAATCACTAACAAATCGCCAGTGAAATCAGTGAAAATTGGTCTCAGTGTCCAGTGATTAGTTCATCGAACCTAGTATAAAATCAAAATTGTTGACAGATCCTTGAGTCAATTTTTCACATAAAATCTTGCAAACCACTGGCAATTTATCCATCAATTTCCAGTGTTAATTAGTATCGTTGGAAAATCACAGAGTCATTTATGATGTTTTTCCAATATATTCTATATTCAAATAGTTATTACACATATCAGTCATAATTAAGGTAGAATGATATGTATTCAATAATAGGTAATGTAAGAACAATATTTGGACTTTTATTTATGGGATAATATACTAAATAAATGCTTTATTACTTAAAATAGTTTAAAACAAATAAGATTCAAGTGAAAGATAAATATACTAACTATCCTAATTCTAGTAAATGGAAAAACTTAGGCTCGATCAACCCCCTTATATGAGATTATTTCAAAATAGTAATCCTAAAATACTCCCATTATAAGAGTTAAAAGTTGAGAGAATAGAAAATAACTAACTAATCCTACTACTAAAGCTGATAACAAAAATAGAGTATGGGCTGCTTCTCATAGAGCGTTGTTGTTTATAGTCATTTGCTCGACTTAGTAGATAAGATCACTCGTCATTCAATTTAAGCAAGACAAATTGACCATTAATCGATTTTTCATCGTGCTTGACAGTTTCAGCCTCTTTATCAATCTCAACATCTTCATAATGTCCTTCCGAGTATTCATCACGATAGGAAGTCTCTCATTCATAATCATCATCATAGTTGTCTTCATAGTAAGCTTTGACCATTTACTTTAAATATTTATCTTGTTTCTAAGCTTTCTATTTCTATTGCACCATGAGGTAGTAAATTGAGAATCACTTAAGGTCATGTCCATTTTGACTAGAGTGTTTTAGAAAATAATTTAAGTCTTAAACAAAAGAATAGAACTTTATCTCCTACTTCAAAGTTTTTAGGAATTAATTTCTTATCATGAAATGCTTTAATTTTATTTTATAAATCGATGCATTTTCATATGCATTATTCCTGATTTTCTAGTTCTTAAAGACTCAACTTATGTTGGTTTCTTGATTTTTTTATAATTCATGTTACTTGTTTTTATTGCCCAATAAGCTTTATGTTCTAGTTCAACTGATAAATGTCATGTTTTTCCAAATATTAACCTATAAGGTGTCATGCCTATGGTTGTCTTGAATGTTGCTCTATATGCCCATAATGCGCCTTCTAGTCTAAAACCCCAATCCTTACGTATTGGACTAACTGTTTTTTTCTAATATTAACATAATTTCTCTATTTGACGTTTCAGCTTGTCCACTAGTTTGTGGGTGATATGTAGTAGATATCATGTGTGTGACGTTGTACTTAGCACGTAGATTAGCAACTAATCGATTACAAAAATGTGAATATCTATCACTTATAAGTGCTCTAGGTGCTTCAAAAACTGTAAATAATTTTTATCTAAGGAAATCAATCACTATTTTTGAATCATTAGTTCTAGTAGCTTTTGGTTCTACCCACTTAGAGACATAATCTATAACAAGTAAGATATAAACATAGTCATTTGATGGTGGAAAATGTCCCATGAAATCTATGCCCCATACATCAAACACTTCACAAAATAGGATAGGGGTTAAATGGATTTGATTTCTACGTCCCAAGTTTCCAGTTCGTTGGCAATTTGGAAAAGATTTTATATAAAGGATACAATCATGAAATAAAGTGTGCCAAAAGAATCCGGAATCCTAAAATTTACGGGTAGTTCTATGGCAACCGAAATGACCTCCACGTGCATAAGAATGACAATGACCTATAATTGATTGTACAACTGAACGTTGTATGCATCTCCTAATTATTTGGTCGGTGCAAAACTTCTATAAGTAGGGTTCATCCTGTGAATATTGTTTAGAATTCTTTTTAATCTTATTCTTTTGGGCTCTAGTTAAGTAAGGTGATATAACCTATCGATGGTAAGATAATTAACTATATCAGCATACAAAGGACCTTCAGTATGCATATTATATAAGTATTCATCTAGAAATTTATCCTTTAATGGTATAGGTGGTTCTCCATTCTCTAACCAACTTAAGTGATCTGCTACTAGGTTTTTAACTCATTTTTTATCTTTTATAGTAAGGTCGAATTCTTATAGGAGTAATGTCTATCTTATTAGTCTAAGTTTTGCATCTTGTTTTGTTATTAAATATCACAAAGCTGCATGATCTAAATAAACTATTACTTTTGTTCCTAATAGATTTGGGCTAAATTTTTCTAAGGAAAACACTACCACTAAGAGTTCTTTTTTAGTAGGGGTGTGATTTTGTTGGGCTATATCTAGTGTCAGGGAGGCATAATATAACATGGGATTTTTCTCTACTTTTTGACCTAAAACAACTCCAACTGCATAGTTACTTGCATCACATATAATTTCAAAGAGTAACGACCAATCTGGTGATTTAATCACAGGTGTAGTTGTTAAAGAATCTTTTAATTTGTCAAATGCTATATTGCATTCATTTGTAAATTCAAAAGCAATGTCTTTTTGTAAAAGTTTGCATAATGGTTGTGTAATTTTTGAAGAATCTTTTACAAAATGTCTTTTTGTAAAAGTTTGCATAATGGTTGTATAATTTTTGAAAATGACATTTTTTGGGTTTACCTCTATTCCTTTATGTGACACTACAATGGTTGTGACACTATATGGTTGTGACATTTGTTGGACATAATGGTTGTGTATGTCCAAGAAATGAACGTATCTCTCTTACTGTGGTGGGGTAAGGTAACATTTTGATTACTTAGATTTTTTCAGGGTCTACCTCTATTCTTTTATGTGACACTATATGTCTTAATATTAATCATTGGTCTACCATGAAAATGACATTTTTCATAATTTAGTACTAGATTCTTTTCTATGTATCTTTTAACTACTTTAGTTAAATTAACTAAACATTCATCAAATGAATTACCATAAACTATGAAATCATCCATAAAAACTTCAATGAAAGTTTTCATATAATTAGAGAAAATACTAACCATACATCTTTGTAACGTTGCAGGTGCGTTATATAAACTAAAAGACAGTGGCAAGTAAAAATAGTTTTTTCCTGATCTTTTGAAGCTACAGATATTTAGTGAAATCTTGAATAACCATCTAGGCAATAGTAATGGGTTTTTCCAGCTAATCTTTCTAACATCTGGTCTGTAAATGGGAGTGGATAGTGATCTTTCCTTGTTGAGGCATTCAACTTTCTATAATCTATACATACCCTGTAACCCTTTTGGTTTCTAGTTGGAACTAATTCTCCATATTCATTTGTTGTCACTGTAATTCCTATCTTTTTAGGGACTACTTGAACTGGGCTTACCCACTTGTTATAGGTTATCAGAAATACCATTCCTACATCTAATAGTTTTAATATTTCAGCTTTTACTACATCCATCATATGTTAATTTATGTTAAGGTTGTCTAGAAGCTTTGATATTATTTTCTAGGTTTATTTTATGCATACATGTAGGTGGACTTATTCCTTTGATATCAGCTATAGTCCATCTTATTGCTTTTTTAAATTCTTTCAATACATTTATTAGGTTATTTTTTCTGACTAGTTAATTTGTTAGAAATTATTACTGGCAATTTATTACAATCCCCTAAATAAACATATTTCAAATGATTTGGTAAAGTTTTTAGATCCAACTTAAAGGCTTTAACTATAGAGGGTAGAAGTCTTGAATGAGATCTAGATAAGTCTAGGTAATAAGTAAGTCCTAGTAATTTATTATATGAATCTAGAATACTTATGATCTATTTTGCTTCCTCATCCCTATCCTTATCTTCTTCGAAATCTTTGACCGCCAATTCTAGTTTATCTATTTTATTTATTCCTAAAGATTTATCTATTAATGGATCTATCATATCTAATATACATATAGAGGAAACATTCATTGGGCATTTCATTGCATCATATATATTAAAATTTACAGCATCATCATCTACTTGCATGGTTAATGTTCTATTTAAAACATCAATCTTTACTTTACTATTTTCAAAAACAGTCTTCCTAAGATTAAAGATGTCTTGTTAGAGAAGTTATCTTCTTTCAGATCTAAGACATAGAAATCTACTGGGAAGATTAAATCATTAACTTTGACTAACACATTTTCGAGTAACCCTATTAGTTCAACGGTAGATCAATCAGCCCGACTATACCAGTTTCCTCTAAATGTATGTTAGTCATTTGTAAATAAATAGATAAAGGCATAACATTTATAGAGGCTCCCAGATCACATAATGCTTTAAAAATTCCTATGTTCTCAATCGTAAATGGAAAGAAAAACATTCCAGGATTAGAATATTTATGAGATAATTTTTTTTATTAATTCTGATGCGTGTTCTTCTAGACTTATCTTTTCATTAGCCTTAATCTTATTAGCGCATGAATCTTTTATAAATTTATGATACTTATGTACATTTGGAATGACTTCAAACAAGGGTAATTAACTACTACTTTTTTTAATGTGTCAGATATTTGTTTTTCTTCCCAAAGTTTCTTAGCATTTTTCTTATCATCCAAACGATAAGGGAATGATGGTTTTATATTAACATCACAACTATCAATAATAAGAAATTCCAAATCTCTCTGGCCAATTTCTAATTATTCTAGATTTTCAAGAGATATATGTTACTTGTGTATACTCAACTAGTGCAAAACTTTGTTGATCTTCCTCAAGTGGTTCAGTTTTCATTTGTGGCACTTGAACATTTCAAGATCTATTTTATTCCCAATAGTATCTTTAAAATAAACTCTTTACTTAGAAAGACATCATTTTTTTTAGCAACAAACAATTTGTTCTCAATTGTATAAAATAGTATCATAATGATCAACCGCAAATAGACTCAAATGACTAAGCATCAAATCTTATGTGACTTAGCGTCTTACACAAGTCTCACAACCTCAAATCTTAAGAAAAGGCAAACTAGGCCTTTTATTCCATATCATATATGGAGTTTTATCAACCACTTTAAGGAAAATAAGGTTTAGTACGAATACCTTGGTTTCTAAAGTATAACCTTAATAAGACATCATAGAAAAGTATGTGTGACACATCATAAATCATATTATATCATATATAGTTCAATTTATCCTCTTAAAATATCATTTCTCAAATGACATTCCTAGTGGAGTTAATTGCAAGACAATCTCACAATTTGAAAGATGATCACCTAAACTCTTGGCTCAAATATTATCCACCTTGTCAAAGTATGTTAATAGTTTGGCAAGTGATTTTTTTCTTATACTCATTTTGAAATGTTCGTAAAAATTCAAAATTATGTCTTCCTGATAGGATTTGTAATTCATTATAAAATGAAAAATTTCATTCTATGAAAAAAAATCCGTTCTTTAAGGCTTTCCTTAGAACTTAGCAATGTCTAGCTCACAACTAAGGTTTTTGTGTCCAACACAAACTCCTTTTGTATCTTTTACCTTCCATTTATCTTTCTTTATTAAATTCCTTTATGTTACGACCATCAAATATATATCTAAGGCCCCTTTTTATTATTCTATGTTACGATTTTAAACATCATATGCAACTGTAAATAGTGTTCTCCATGTCTTTCAAATTATGTAGTTTAAAACTATTTTGATGAATTATAGATCAAATCTACTACCAAATTCTGGCACATGAAGATTCAAGCCTTTTTAGATAATTAATGTAGTTCTTTCATGTTCCAAACATAAAGACATATTAATAGGTTCTCAACCATTTTACAAGAATCTAGAAATTTTGCAATCTTATGCCCTTCCCGTGTGACTTACTATTGGAACATTTCCTTCAGTGTCACTATCATGTCATTAGATTTCACGGCCCGAATCTTTCCTAAAGTCCGGTTTTATATTTGTTAACATGACATATAATCCTTGTACTAATAGATGGTGGTTTAAAAAGAACCATTAATCTAAGACATACATCCTTGTTTATATGGTTGATAACATTTATCAATTTTCAAATCAAAATAGGGAAATTAGTCTTAGAAATTATTTTATCCTTTTCAAGTATTGATCGCAATTGCTATGAATTAGTGTTACTAGGAGTTAAACATCTACACTTAGAAGATTATGTTGAATAATTTATTAATGAGTAGTTAAACTCCCACCAAAAACCCTTGTAAATATTAATTTAGTGGTCTAAGATCCATATTTTAATTAATTTTGAGACAGCTAAGGCATGACAGTCAAAATCAAGTTATTTAGGTAGATAACCATTACTAATTGCATCATATGCAATTATTAGGTTCTTTATGAGACTTAGACATCATATGTCACAACATGTTACGTCTCATCTATGCCCAAATCTCAAAACCATTTTGATACATTTATTAAGTCAAACCAATTTAAAACATCTAGTTAACCATTATCCAGCTTGCCTCACCAAGATGATACAACACACTCTGTGAAGGCATATCTATATTGATGTGATCGAGGCCTTGACAAGTGTTTAAAATGGGTGACATTAACTTAAAATTCTAATCGATGGTTTTTTATCAAGTTTTATGATCCATGTATCGTTTTTATAATGATTAATTCTAGCATCTATTTAATTATGGAATATCATATATACCCAATGTGCATAGAATAAAGATCATTTATATAAAACAAGAATAAACATCTTCATATATCAACAAGGCATCATAAAACAAATCAAGGAAATTAAATACCTTAAAATTTTCAAAGTGCATGAAAGATTATATTTTCATTAATCTCATTAATTAAATATATCTCAATATAATTTTTATCGAACTCCATTTAATTAACATCCTTTTAATTAAGTATTTTAATTAATATTAATAATAGTCTCATTAATATTAATTCAATTAAAACACATTCCAATTAAATTAACTCAATCCAATTGATGAATAATAATCCCATCCAATTAATTGGTAATTAATCAATTAAAACTTCTTTCGATTTATATATAAAACCCAATTAATATAAACAGAGTTGCAATTCTATTACAACTTAGCCTAGATGGCTAAGTCATTCCATCGAGTTGGAGGATGAGGGATCGAATCATACTCTCAACAAAAAAAGGCCACCTATTTATTCTATTTTTTGTAATCATATTACAAATAGATTTGCCTTTTAATTTTATTTTGTAATATTATTACAAGTTGAATTGCTAGCTATGATGGTTAAGGTACTTTAATGAGTTGGGTAACTAGGGATCGAATCCCATTTGAGCCAAAGCTATTTATTTATTTATTTTTTAATCAATATCATTGCTCTCATATCCCATACAACCACCAAAATATTAAATTACACATATCTATGTACACAAATAGTGAGATCTTATCCGCCAAATTTGATGTGCACCCGTTTTGTACATGTATGTGCATGACGGTGCGACTACATCAATAATACCATGCCGATACTTTCACACTTTTGTATATAGATTAATTCTATTAAACGCAATGATGCAACCATATATAAAATATCATGATTGACTTATATATCATGTATATAAAAAATAAGGGCATATTACAATTTAATTAAATCATGCCTATTGGCTCTAATACCACTGTTGGGTTTCGGGGATCATGCGCAGCAGAAGTTTTCGAAACCTTTTCAAACATCCCCAAACCAAGATCCTATTGATTCCATTAAACTGATGTGCCAATAAAAAAAATCATACCTTAGCAAGAATAACTCCATGTTTGCCTTGCTTGGTGTTGATCGATTCTTTTAACACACTGCGAGAGACTAACGTCCTCTATCAGAAATCCACACATGAACGGATGATCACGATTTGGAATGCTAGCCCAAAAAACTCTAGGAAAAAAATTCTCATGAAAATCCTCTAGTAAAAATCTCTCTCGGGAATTCCCTACAACAATTGTGACTCTAATGTCTTATTTATAGTACACTAGGTCGAGTTGTATAAGAACTCCATCTTCTAGCCACACTCAAAATAGAGTCCTAGATAAATTCCAACTCTAAAAAGGATAGAGTCATATATAATCTACAATTACTAATCTAATAAGAGTTCTAACTTATCAAAAACTCAAATAAGAATTAAAGTCGTACTATAATTCCAATTAGAGTCCTATTCAAAATAGGATTTACTAAAAGACAAAATTTCTAGTCACACTAGAAATGTATGAGAATCTTGAATCCTAGTCAAACTAGGACATTCAATGAAAATCTTCAAAATGAATTTTATCAAATAAAATTCATTAAACTAGACAATATTAAATCACATAAATATGTTCTTTTTATGCGACCCAAAAGGTTCATACAATGTTAGCAGCGAACAAAAACCATTTTGGTATATAAGTCATAAGCAGTCTCTAGCAAGGCATTATGACTACCCAAGTAGCATGAAGCTCAATAAATCGATACAACCTAATAGACATTGTATATCATATCCCTTTGTCAGACGATATTTTTTGATTGAACATAAGACATGAAATGTCACCCTTATAGTTCAATCTACTAGTCTCGATCTCCGAGTAGATTGAAATTTTCAAGTGACATTAATCCAATTAATTCACTAGATATGACCATTTATCAGTCTAACATATTGAGGGGCCTAATAGATATCTCTCTCTAAAATAGAGGGAAAAATTCCATCTTGATCACATATTATCCACACAATAGTCGAGCAATGACCAATCACAATCTTTATAATCATCCGGTTCAAGACAACGTTTGACTGTATTAAGTCATTATGCTCCTAATGTTGGAGTCTCTGGCGATCTTGAGTTAAAGGACTAAATGATATAACTTTCATGAGAACAGTTATGACATTGACCATATAGTGTTCTCATAGTGGGTCGATCCAGCATCTGTTTCTAACGGATACTCGTTATTTTGATCTGTATCTATGTATGCATAATCATCACATTATTATCAATCAAGATTCATACTAGTCTTAATTTATTATTGTTCCCACAATAATAACTAACTATGGACATTTAGAATAATACAATAATTATTTATGGATATTATTATAAAAGAAACATGCATCTACTTATAATAGTTAAACAACGTTTATAGAATTGGCCTAGGGCACATACCCTAACATCCTTTGCTATTGGTTTTGTATTTATATCGTCAGAGAAGAAAGACAACTATATTTGGGTGTTGCAGAATCTTAATAACCTTATGGATGGGTGGTCTAAACCACATGTAATACTTACTAATAGAGAGTTGGAATTGATGAAGGCAATTACATTAGTATTTTCTATGTAGACTCACGTTCTTTGTATTGGACACATTAATCGGGGTGTGGTAACAACACGAAGAAATATTTTGCACGTAACGAAGACTTCAACGTTTTCTTGAGTGGGCGGGATGCTTTGACAAGTGCTACATTTGAAGGTGTCTTCAATACAAGGATGTCAAATTTGGCTGTATATTATGGTTGTGTACATGGATTGCTTGATTATTCGATCGATACATGGGTTAGGGATTACAAAGAATGCTTTGTTAAAGCATAGATATGCCAAACATTACATCTTGGATACGGTACGATCATTAGAGTTGAAAGTGCACATAATATTTTGAATAAATATCTTAGAAACTCTAAAGAAAACTTTGAGGAATTATGGCGGACTATTCATGGTATGGTAGAAGGGAAACATACTCATATTAAAGCATCATTTGAAATGAGTTTAAATGTCGTGCAACATGGGTTTGGGACACCTTGTACCGTATGTTGCGAGAATTTGTATCGCAATATGCGTTAGAGTAAATTTGCAAAGATGTGGATCACAAAAAAAATATTAGGACCGATCCAATGAGATGTGGTTGTGCTTTGGGTAGAACCTTTGGCTTTCCTTATGCCCACGAAGTTGCAACTCATCAATTAGTAGGTTCACCAATACCTCTAAACGGTGTTCGCATACATTGACAAAAGTTAAGTATGAATCCCGAGCTAGCAGTGAATCGTACATAGTACAATTTTAAAGTGAAAATTCCAAGGGTGATTGAGAGATTTGAAAGTGTTTATATTAAGGATTTGCGCATGCGGATTGTGCAACAGCGTCAAGAGATAAGTTGTCCCTCATATGCGTCGTTGGTGGCCCCAAAGGAGAAAATTAAGACAAGGGAAAGGAAAACATCATAAATAGGGAAAGAAAAAAAATCAAGGGATGCCAATAAGAGGCAAGTGATTAAGGCATATGAGGATAAGGCATCTACCAAGAGAACACCATGCCACCATGAGTATGTCATTAATCCAGAATCGATACCGATTAAAGCCATTCGTCAAGTGCTACACAAGGTTCATAGAACACATACATGTTTGCGGAATGTACGTAGGGATGGTTATCATCGTGTTTCCATAGAAGAATGGCTTGATCACATTGAGAAGGTTATGATGTTACGGGAGATGGCAATTATGGTTACCATGTTCTTGCAGCTGGTATTAGACGTAATGAAAATGATGCATTGAAACTAATCTGCGATGGCATGTATTGGGAGCTTCATGGCCATCAACATATTTAGTGCACAATCCTCAGTAGGGATCACTATGATACTATTATATAGTCTATACAACACTATGATGATACCGAGGATGCTCCATTTCAAAAGTGGATGACTATGCTTGATATGTGACTTGTCATTGCTACATGTTATAATGTCATTGTAGTGTTCCTATCATCGAGTGGTAGTATGACATTCCTACCAGGAACGCACCACCATCTTCAACAAGTGACAGGGTCGTAATTAGGATGACATACGTTAATGGCAACCATTATATGAGGGGAAGGTCAATTGTTTTTCTTATTACTACATGTACTTGTTTACTTATATATTTTTATTAACCGAGTCATCTTTCTTTTTACAGGTGTTATTCAAAGTGGATGCTTCTTTTCCTCAATTGTATATAGGGTGGGGTAAAAATATACAAGCAGAGGCGATAGGATAGAGTGAAAACCTGAACATGAAAGACCCACCGAGAGTTGTTAAATCTTAAGTCAGGAATCCTATTACTGTTGATTTGGGCACACCATGATCTTATATATATAATGTATTGTTTATAAATATTATGTACGTAGACAATCCTTTTTTGTACATCCTTTACATGACATATCATAGATAAAAGTATAAATGATGTCGTATCGGACATGCTCCTTTTTTGCACATCCGATACATGACGTATAGTTAGTTAGATCCTTTTTTTGTACATCCGATACATGCGTGTAATCTTTTTTACCTGAAATGAAATGGGAGGAGTTAGGCGGAGATGGAGAAAAACTCTTTAATTCCTACTGTTCAACCAGGCACTACTGACTACAGCTTAGGCCATTGTTTATGCATGACCGAACAAAATGTTTTTAGGATATCCAATTGATTATTCGGTCCAGAAGTACCGATTAAGTAAGATATGTCCAGTCGGGGATGACTGAATGAAAAAGTATTAGTCGGGCACGCATAACCGAACATTCTTACTTTTGATTATTAGTGACGAACAACCCCAAACCAACAATGCACACCAACTTAAGATTTTATAAAACCCAATTAATTTTAAAATACGATTGATATTATTGAATCGGGCGAACATTACCGAATGATATTAACCAGATTGGTTGGTGGTGGCTGATATGTGAGTGTTCAACTGGTCGTATATACTTGATCGGCTTCAACTAAATTTATTTATAAAGAGTTATCGGTCGCGTCTGACCAAATGGACTTCTTCTGTTTGGTCATATTCAACCGACCAATCCATTTTACACTCTATCCATATATGAATTAAAGATCAATTCCAAATCAATTCACAACTTAAAAATTTCAACTTTAATTCGAAAATTCGTTAACGATTCAAAAATAAACAAAACAAACATAAATTAAATTCTTGCTTTTCTTACGTACCCTTGGCTTGGGAAGTTCTCATTGCAGTTGCGGTTGCCATGCGTTTGACGAAGCACTTTTCGCAGCTTTGTTTACAGGTTGGAATTGAGTGCCACCTAATGTTGTGGAACCGGTGGACCACCAGACTAATCATTATAAGGTGCTTTAGCACATTGTTGGCCATTTTCATTGTGTACGCACTATCTCCTACACTGGGCGACAACGCCTTATAAGTCGTCACAACCTCCACAGCCTATCGTACCCGTTACACAAACAACACAACATGAATCATATTAGTAGTGATAAATTAGAAGAAAAAAATATGAAACATGGAATATGTGGTGCAACTCACATCATATATGCCATCACTCTCTTCGATCCAGACCGTATCCCCGCTAGATTCTCAGTAATTGGGTGGGAGACATCATTAAACCATCCCATGTAATCCTCGGTTATATCTCATGAGATGGCCGCACGTTGTCCTCTTGATCGTGCGGACATTATGTGATCTTGCCACCTTTCCCGAAGCTTGGCTTGAAAATTATACTTCACCACGTAACTGTCTGCCACCTTCCCTTTTTGGGCTCGGGAAGGATTGTATGGAGAAGAGGGGATCCATTGCACATTGCCCAATTGTCTCAAAAACCAATCCGAGTGATATGGCTCCACAACCCCAAATTACTTGATGGTTCCCATGTAGAATGGGAGCTCGACAAGATCCTCATATGTCTTCATACTTGAATGCGGGTCCTACGTAACCTAAAAAACAAAATGACATAAACGAATTCATAAGTAAGACCATTAATGAATCGTGATTACAACTTAACAAACTAACCGAACTAATAACTAACATGAGTGCACAGACGATGTTTGATCGAACACTATTAAGTGCCCTGTAAAGCCTATGTACATGATATCTGTTAAGGCTGCTTTGACTTCACGTTCCACCTAGACACATGGGGGAGAATCCCAACGTAACTTGTGTTCGGGCGTGCTTCATGTAGAAGAGCATGAAAGTGGTCGTACACCAATCTTTGCAAAGGAAAAACAAAATAATTCATTTCAAGTAAAATATACAAGTTTCATATTAAACCAACTTTTGTTAAACGTTCCTCTAACAAAGTGAGATACCTAATAATTTGGCATACTTTGACCTGAGTAGCCGATCTAAGTTGTTCATACAAGTAAGTTAGAGCTACAACACCCCAAGCATACTTATAGATCTCATCCAAATTCTCCACCAGTTGTAGAAGTTGAACAGGGACTACTGTGGATATTTTGTCAATGAATGGAGTGCGCCCCAACAAGTACCAAAAGTACGCTTGGACTGTACACTCAACCGAGGGAAACACTTGCTTTTCTCCTTTCTTTTATTCGAATGCTTTGACAAATGTCCCCATTGAGACTTCAGCCAGGATTTGAGAACTTTGAGATCTTTGTTCAAATGTTTATCCATTTTTTTCTCTAACACTTGAAGAGCCTTATTCACCTACTTAATTGCTTCATCCCTAGACATGGCGGCACGATCTACAAATTTTCCTATTACGAGAATCTTCAACAACATTCTGACATCCTTTAGTGTGATCGAAATTTCACCAAAAGGTAGATGAAATGTGTGGGTCTCGGGTTGCCACCTCTCCATAAAAGTTTATATGAGAGTCTTATGTGCTTTCTTGTATGTGCACTTGGTCATTGACTCAGCCTAGATGCCTGAATGATGCTCTAAAGCTGAACTTTGTCTCAGCAATACTTCACCAAACCCAACTGTGCCAATTAAGACCCATGATTGATACGTTTGAGTTAGATCCACTTTTGAAAATATCATAAGATTTACTACTAGTAATACATATATGAATGACATAAATATAAGGCAAACATCAACATTCAATAATTAACGGTTTGTTTGGTGAGAATATACCAAATTAACTCCCCCTGTTCGGTTGTAGGCAATCGAGTGAATTAATTTTACTCGGTCATCTACAACCGAATAGCATAATTTCAATCGATTTAGTGTGAGTGACCAAGACTTAGGAAATAAAAACTCAAAACTAGTCAAATATTTACATTAATTAAATACGTACCTCGTTATTCCATATGGCGGCGACAACATGATTATTGAAACTCGACAACAAAGTCTGATTTTTGGGCCCACCTAGAAAGGGTGTGGATGGGTCATCGGCTGGCTTCTTACCTTTTGGTGTTTCTGCCTTAGCCTTATCGTGGCCCCTTGCACCGACCCTTTTTTCCACAACTTCTTTTTCAACATCTTCCTCTTCATCATCTTTTTTTTCCTTTTCTTCTCCACTTTCTTCTTCATCTTCACTTTCAACTCCTTCCCTATCTTTATCTCCACTTTTACCTTCTTCCTCATCTTCATCATCATTTTCACCTTCATCTTTTTTTCTCCATTTTCCCTTTCTTCATCATCTTCTTCATTTTTCTCACTATCACATTCTTCTCCCTCATCACTTTTATCACTTCTTTCTTCACCAATTTCTTCACTTTCTTCTTTGCTTTCTTCTTCGCTTTCTTTTTCGCTATCTTCTTATTGTTGCACTTCTTGCCTATCTTCTTCAATTGACTCAGATGAAGATCATTCAACTGAATTAACTTTGCTCTTACGAATTGCCAATTCTTTACCTACCACATCTGAGGCTGGTTCTTTAAATGCCTCGTTGGTAAGTCACCAACGTCATTAGCTCCTTATCCCATCTCAACTCCAATTTCTTGTAAGATGTGGATTAAGCTCTTTAAGCACCACGCGGTCCCTTCAATTCTTAGGCATTGGTTTCCTCTCGACTAATGGTGTTCTTAGTATGAGCCATATCTATAACAATGCCACAAATATAAAACAAACAACAACATTCAATAACTAAGACAAGAATTTAGAAACCAATAACATTATTATCATAATAATAATTTTGGTTGGTCATACATGACCAAATGATCTTTCGCTATTTGGCAGTAGTCATCCGAGTCAATCACTTTTGCATAGTTTTGTACAATCGAATAACATAGTTTCATTCGGTCATGTGTGACCGACCGAGCCTATACAACCATTAAACAAGTAAGAACCATGAAATAAGATCATAAACAACAACAAACACATAAAGAATGACCAAAATAACTCAAAAATATTAACAAATTTAATAAACATCCAGATTCAACGAAATAAATATAAATTGATCAAGTTAGGCTGTCTAATCATACTTTTCATTGATCATCAAATTACATTGCACCAATCCTTTCTTTTCAAATTACACTAATAGTCAAAAATAAAATTAAAATTGCACCAACATGGATTGATCAGTCTGTATAGATCGATTGAATTTCAGTAACTTAGTCGCCTATGATCGATCAGAAGAATGCCATTCGATCCTCTATGACCGGTTAGCCTCGACGCACCAAAAAAACATAACGACCACCCAATTCGATCATAAACAATAAAAACATATAGACAACAAACAAAATTGCTCAGAAACAAAAAAGCACAACATATATGCAGATTTAAACAAACATAAATCAACCAAGTTTTGAAACACTGATTTACACACAATTCGGTCATCGAATTCAACCACAACAAAGAACACATACATAACAACCGAAATTGATCAATAACAACGCGGATTTGAACAAATACATAAAATCTCACCTTAGAAATTCGAGTTGATTCCAAGACCTAGACCACGAACTCCGCTTCAAAGCAACGCTCGCTGCACGTTCGACCACATCTTCAAAGGAAAAGGTAGAGCTTGAGTTGATGCGAAGATGAACAACACCCCACTGCATGTCATGTGAAGATCGATTGAACCTAGTGGTTTGCCTTTCTTCTCATTGTCTCTTCCAATTTCTTTTCGAATTCACAGTTGGGGATGCGTAGGGGATTTTAGGAACTGAGAGTTATTTTTGGGTGCCCTAATCCTTACTCGGGGTTCCCTTATCTAGTGGTTTGCCCATAGTAAATTGTAGGGTGCACATAGCCGCGTGGATTTGAAAGTTTAAGTCAATTTTGAAAATTGAATAAATAAATAGATTTTACCTCTCGAGTCTTCCATACTTCACTTTATTATACTTCATTTCACCTTAATACCCCCAAAATTAACCCAAACCTTATCCTCAAGGTTCATGAATAACTCAAGAGGAAAACACAATCGCATAGGAAACATAGATGTAGAACAAGATAATAATATGATAGCACAATACAAATATAATCATAGGATAGAGATGACAATAGTCTCCAAAAACTTAATCTATTAAATAAATCCATATTTCTATTTAAAATCTAATTTTTCACATGATTGTTGATAATTCATTCATATCAAATTAAACTTTCAAAACTACCCCCAAACTTATTTTATTAAGACTAATAGTTCATACAAAACCTTCATTATCTAAATTCAGTTTCAAATCACACTTGGGGTAATAATTTCAATTATTTCACCAAATAATTTGAAAATCGAGTGATCAACTTTAATCACCAGTCATTTAATTTAAAACCTTATGAACCATATAGTAATCATTCATAAGCCATAGAAAATTTTAAAACTATGAATAATTTGGAATTCATTCAAAAATTGGCAATTTTTCAAAAATCAAACCATCTAACATGTAAGAATCTTAATTGAGGTGGAAATTACTTAAATAAGCTATGATAAGGTTTGTAGTGTGAATGAAACGTGTATGCTGAGTTGGGGTTTATATTTTTAAAACTCGAATCCGTGCCCAACTACTCCTATTTTAAGTAAAATCGTTAGGAAATCACTATGCAAATCCGGTAAAATGAGGTGTAGGGACTCACCGATATGACCAACGATTTGCGTGGAAAGGCTAAATCACCAACAACTCGCCTAACACAAACTTTCACTAAAATTTCTGGTTTCTATCAGTGATTTTACCAGCAATTCCGAGTTTTAATCCAAATCGCTATGTTATTGCTAGGCCTATTTTACTATTTTTCCAATTTGTTTCACAATTGACATGTATATTGTTCATAAAAACTAATATAAATGTAGTGTTGACTTGAAATTTGGAAGTTTGATTAGGATATGTAATTAACTAATAATTTTAGTAATTAAATAAATAAGTAAAGAAACAAGCAAGTGAATAATGCAATCTTGCATAAAGGCCATAGAAACAAAAACAACTCGATTACACCCCCTTATTTGAAATTACCTCGAAGTTTAAATTGCAAAAAATATTTCCAATATAAGAGTCAAAAAGTGAGAGAATAAGAACATACTATACTAATACTAAACTCCTCCTAAAGTTAAAAAGTGAGAGAATAAAAACTTTTTTTTTGAACTTTCACTTTAAAAAATCTGAAACCGTAACATAATAAGAGTATGAACTGATAAATTAAGGAATTGACTTAAAACGTCAAACCAAATTTTGTGAGCCCGAGATTCTTGATTTTCGACCAAGTCTCAAAGACATAAATCCTAGCATGTAATCAACTTCCTAAAAAAAGAACTTAAATCACACTAATTAAAATCTAATTGAAAGTCAAACTTGACATGTAATACGAAGTATTCTTTCCTTCTTTCATCTCAAGACTTCTTTAACTAGTTAAAATTAATAAATGGAGTTTGCGATTAGCTAAAATGGTTGCATGACTAAAATAAAGTAAACTAAACTAAACCGAACTAGAAATAAATGCATGAAAGAAATAAAATAAAGCTGGGTCGCCTTACAACAAGCACTTTTATTTTAAGTCGTTGGCTGGACTTAGCCTGAAAGATTATGTAACTCCCACAACTTGAGAGTAGTTACGAACAAACAGATTCATTGTAGCCTTTGGCTATTAAATAGGCATGCACTCCTTTAGAGTTTTGAGTTCATCTTGGAATTCAAACACGTAAGTATCCATATAGTCTTGACTATCTAACCTATAGTTTTCAACACTACATAAAATCTCTAAGTGCCAATTTTGTTCCATCCCCATTGCAAACTCCTCAAGTATGCATGGAACAGGAAGTGGATTCATCAACACTAGAGATTGATCTTCCTTGTTCGTATAATTTATCTGGCATTTCTTGAATGTGTTCTACTTCAACTTCCTTTTCGGCTACTTTTTTTAGTTGTGCAATCATGAAGATTTGACATGTAATTTGGTTCAAGTTCCCCATATGGTTCGTTTTTTCCTTTGCTTAGGTCATCATCTACTAGTGATGGTCAACAATCTCTTGACATGAAGCGACACTCTAGGTTTCATCGTCGAGCAATTCAACAATCTCTCCTTATATCTGAATCTTTCATAGTCGACCATTAAGTCATTCTTTTCAAGTCTCACAGTGTTGTGAAGTTTCCTTAAGCAATCTCAACTCATTTCATAATGATAGTAAATGTTTTTGATGTCGAGGAACTGGTGGAATCTGCTTATAACTCCAAAATTCATCATCATCCGCATAGTTTGGACTAACATTGTAAAGACCTTATCCTAATTAAGGAATCGTTTGACCTGAAACCTTAATAAAGCCCTAGAACACCAACTAGACTTAATTAGAGCTATAGACTCACCTTCAACACCCGATAAATACAATTGTATATCGAGTATCGACGTAAAATAAATAATAAACGTAGCAAAAATTAAACAATTTTCTAGATATTATACGCGATATATAATACCAAATTAATCAGTAAACCTCGGTTATAAAAAATCTCCCATCCCTTATGATATTACAAAATCATAATTCAATACACATATATAAAATAAGGGAAGAATCTTTACATCGAATCAAAGATCAAGACACCTAAATCTTTTTTGTCTAATAGTCATAGTGCTCATCGGTATTCCTAAAATGTTAATGGGGATGAGCGCTTCAACTTGCTCAATAAGTACAGATTCACAGAACTATTAACAATCCATATAATAATCAAGAATAAAATGTAATAGAAATATGTCCAATCATAGCGAGCAGGATATAAAACATCATATAACCCAATAGATAAACAGATGCAAGTCATATAGTCAATAGCTGTTACATTGTGATTTTCCCACCATCAACTACAGTGACACCATAACCTGACCAAAGCATTGCGTATATGTGGTGTCTGACCACTTGTCACCGTCCAAAAGCTTCTATCCTAAACCCTCTCAGTGAATGTGTAATACTCGCAATCGATTTAGCTAAATACGATTTAACATATAGGCCGAGAATTTATCACAAACCATTTTAGGTCATTACGTTTTCAATACCTCACATTTAGAACCCTTAAGTTGGTCCTAATTGAGTCTAGAACCAATTTGACAACTTTTAGTTTTAATACAACCATTCACATTTTTTCGAGGTGAAAAACACGATATAAAGTCCCAAAAGAATCTCAAATTCTATATTTTTCATAGAAATTAGAAATATCTAATTTCTAGTTATTTGGTCCACAAATATAATTTCTTTGATTTCTTTCTTAATTCCTTTGTGATAAGGGTTTGAATCAGACCAGGTTCGGTCAGATCCGGGGGATCAAACCCCTTCTTCTCCAACATTTCCTTGGTTGTTTTTTTTTAACGATTCCATTTGTAAAACTTGTTGCAATTTTCCATTGGGGTTGGGTTTGGCCCCAACTACATGCGAGTTTAGGCAAGGGAGAGGGCTCCCCCGCCTTCTCCTTCCTCGGACGAACCGCTGTGCATTTCGTCCGAGCTCCCAATCCCCATATTTGTCTCCATCCAAAAACAACAACACAACAACATCAACGTTATATCTACAACAACCTACAATGAAAACAACAACATAATCTCACCTTCATCGTCTTTGTTTGATCTCTTTGTCCCTCTCCTTCACCTCGCCTTAATCCCTTTGTCCCTACATGTTTCAAGCTCTCTCTCACTCTTTTCTCCTTTGTGAATCAAATCAACAATTTCATTGAGGCGATGTTTGGATTTTGAGATAAATATTATATTTTTTCGAGATTCGTATGCATGAATCTGAGGCCAATTTAAGGGACAAGAAATAAAAGAACATTCTTTAAAGTGACACTAATTGCAACTCATGCATACCACTTGCACATTGATCATTCTTGAAATGTGGTTGCACACATCTCGAGGGATGTATAAACCTCTCCAAAATCATTGTCCACACCTCCATCTTGCACTATTCACCTCCTCGAGATTCTTACTATGCGTATCTCGATGCAATCTAATAGTTTAAACAATTCAAATCAAAACCTTAGGTTATTTATATATTTATATGTATCAATTATACATAAATATATATATATATATACTTATGTATTTTTACACCTATAAATTCACCATACATGCCGACGACCACTTTGGGCGTGCACACTATTATAAATTTCACACGTGTCACCCTCGACCCTGCGTGTCATTAGGCGCCCACCAATTTATTAATCATTTTCAATATATATATATATATATATATATATATATATATATATGCATAAATTCATGCACCAATAATTTTCACTGTGCGTCACAATGAGTACACTTAGGCGTGCGCGCTACCCCATAACCCATATGTGTCATTTTTGACCCACATACGATATTATGCATCCTATAATTTTCCAATTACTCAATTATAGGCTAATTAATTCAATTATTTCCATAATTAATAATACAATCCATACAAACACCTAACGACACAAAAATCTATGCAAATAATAATCGAGACAAGTCGGGTTTAACCGCGAGCCTAACTCGGGTTAATTAATTCTTGGATTAACATTAATCACCAGGTTAAGGACACGAGTTATTACATTTTTCTCAACTTAAGAAATTTCGTCCTTAAAATTAAAGTTTATAAACTAATTTTAACTTCGAAGATATAGGAAATTTATTTCCTCATTTCCCAAATTTTTGAATCTATATCGCCCTTCCATAGGTTAGAAGTTCAATAGAATACATATATCCTTTAAATACTTCAACCTATGATGCTTGTTAACATATTCTTCTCATTTAACCGAGTTGTAGTTGCATAATAACAGTCTACTAACACCTTTTTGTATAGTTTTAAATTACCCAGACTCTAATTAATTTGTATATTTATTCTTTGTGTAACCCAGTTGACAATGAAGTTAAGCATACAAACCTTTAAGGAAACACCCCATCATTTATAACCTGATAATATCATTACCTGTGAACTCACAAAGTAAAATATATCTCTTCTAGTAATTACCACATTCGAAGTCACAAGCTTGAAAATTATATTCTTCGTAACTAAAATTAACTACAAATATATTGTGTTAAGATTGAGAAAGGCTCCTCCCAGATATAGTACATCTTTTTCCCACTGGGAAGTAGAATCTCGTTTCCTCACCAAAATAATAATCCTAGTTCTCCATAAACCCTTAACGTTTTCTACACACATGTACCTATAATGACCCAAATTAATTAAACAAGGATTAACGTTAATCTCGGAGATTAACTTTCGTAATTCGAGCATTACGTAGACAACTCGATTGACTTGGATACGAGAACCAACTGAATATGCTATTTATGGATGATGGTTGATTATATGCAATGGTTAAAATCATTATTATTGTATTGCATCACATTTGTGTATATTGTTATCGGACGAGTTGGTGGGACGAGGAGTTACTTTGGGAAGCATATTGATGTAGAAATTAGGTAGGAGTGACCCGGGGATGTTAGAATAAGCTAAGAACTAGAGTGTGATGTCTAATTAAATCATAGCCTAAGTTAGTTGATTAAATAAAGTGAAATATTGTGCACCTCGAGATGTGCGTCGAAGCGTGGGGCACCGGGTGTCTGGTAATTAAAGATTGTCAGGACCACTAAATTATCAATAAGTGTGTCTAAGAACACCAATCATTAGTATGAATTGGCGTAAGTTAAATAAATTAGATCAAATAATAAAAGGCCCATAGTTTAGAAGGATTAATCTAGAACCCTAGGTCTTCATCTAGATGATCCTAAATGATGATTCCTAGGCTAGATGTGTACAAATGTATGTCGTTGGAGTGTGTGACTTAGTTAATGAGGATCCTTGGATTTTTCTAGAGATGGGTGTACACATCTAGATCAAGGGCTAAAATCTAATTTACACATAATATAAAATAGGGACTTAGTCAGTTTTTTATTTAAAAGCAACATGCATAACCTCGAAATCCCAGCAACAATATAGAGAATTAGGAGCTAAAGATTGTGATTTGAAACTAGAAAACTTTAGAAATCCAATATTTCATCAACAAGGTAATCAATCTCTCCATCATTTTTAAGCTTATACTCCATTAAAATGGTCAAATTAAGCTTAAATTTAATGATTTATGGCAAAATGAATTTGAAGTGCCAACTTGTTTTTAGGCATTCCCGTATATTTTTCAATTTATTTGGACAACCTAATTGTATCTTTGAAAATGATTTTCACAAAAATGGTGTTCTTGAGGAAAATTGGTAATGCATGCATTAAATCTTAAAATTGATGCAAAGTATTGTATGATTGTTGTTGCTAGCTATTTTTGGTAGTTTAGGGTTCCCCTACGAGGAGAAGATAGGGTTGATGACTTGGATGAAGGCGACGGGGGAAGAAATCACAAGATTCATAAAATAAAATTCTAGGTTTCGACCCTATTAGCACACTAATGGCTTTCCTTAGCATGCTAACCACCCTGTTAAAAATTTAAGAAAAATGTGCTTTAGTAATGTAACTAGTCAAAACTTACTTTCGACACACCGATTTTCTGTTTTAGGATTTTTTGTGCTATTTTGAGGAATTTAGCCAAAAAATATGAATTTAGTAAGTTTTGAGATTTAGATTGAATTTGGTTTTAGGGCTTAAATACACTAATATCATCTAAAACCACTATAATTTACCCATATAGGACACATGGAACAAAGGGACCGTAGCTCGGGTACTAGGAGTGAGTCGAGGTCGGATTCGAGAGTCTCGAGAAGTTGGAGCGCCACTTTTGAGGTGCATAAACCTATTGGAATGCCTTACAGAATTCATGATTTATTTTTATCGACATCGAATTTTGACTGTTGGTGGACACACATGGGTTTTCACTCAAATTTTGATTTGCGTCTATATTAGTTGTGGCTAAATCACTTACACGAGTTACTTGTCTTTAATGTTTGTTTCAGCGATAGTAGAACATCTATACGACCGTCGAAAGGGATTTAAGGTGTTCCCTTAACTTGAAATATCGTCTAAAAGGGGCTCATCAGTTAACCGTAGTTGGGGTTTAGTCCTTGTAAGCTTGCAAGTATATACGTGGTTCTTGTCCTGTTTTATCAGTTACCGGCTTGTTTAGGTTGGGGTTTTCCCGTGATTATTCGGTCGTTTATTTATTTGTAATTTATTTAGTATGTGTTGATTATTCGAGGGTTTCCCGCGATTATTCGGGGTTTTTATCGACATCGAATTTTGACTGCTGGTGGTCACATATGGGTTTTCACTCAAATTTTGATTTGCGTCTATATTAGTTGTGGCTAAATCACTTACACAAGTTACTTATGTTTAATGTTTGTTTCACTGATAGTAGAACATCTCTACGACCGTCGAAAGGGATTTAAGGTGTTCCCTTGACTTGAAATACCGTCTAAAAGGGGCTCATCAGTTAACCGTAGTTGGGGTTTAGTCCCTGTAAGCTTGCAAGTATATACGTGGTTCTTGTCCTATTTTATCAGTTACCCGCTTATTTAGGTCGGGGTTTTCCCGTGATTATTCGGTCGTTTATTTATTTGTAATTTATTTAGTATGTGTTGTTTAATTAATCGCTATGGTTTTTGCTCATCACATGTTGTCTACATTCATGGGAGTATGACTTACTATTGCCAAAGGTGATATTTGCAAGTCTCGTAGTTTATCAGTTTTATTTCATGAATATTGTGAAGACTTCTCTTGGGATTTTACTCACTGGACTTGGCATTGTATTTTTTGAATGACCGAGTACAATTCTTTCAATGAGGAATGCAAAGAAGGTATTGAGTGATTACCTCATAGATAGTGATATAAACTTGTGCTTCATTTCAATATGTATATATATTTATGTTTTTGTTGGGTTTTGGGGATTGTAGAACACTGAATATATATATATATATATGGATCTCTTATTGTATTATTTCGCCTTTTTATATAATGGTATCATTTTGTCGGGCTTTTCCACTACTTAGGATTATTAAATATGCATAAAATACTCATATCTTTAAAGACGCGCACTTTAAAACTTATTATAACTTTGTAAATTAACAAACTGGCTAAATAAACTTACTAATCGTAAATTAAAGAATAATTGGCTAGGTTAGAGATTATGTGTAAGCAACCAGTTAAGTCGCGGGGCGTTATAGATAGTAAGCCACTGCATGGCAAGGCTAGGTAACATATGATGCGACGTGGCGATGCCCAATGTTGCTTCGGAATTTAATGTTGCCACATATCTCACTTACTTTTCTACAAGAATTAAACCAGGATACTAGCAGAAACATTTACAGACTCAATCAGTCCTACAACTACAACATTAACTACCTTCAGTTGTCATTGCAATTTAGGTTAATCTATCATGAATTTCCGAGCATGAAATTTCTTCCATATAGGGCAAGAATAATATAATCCTCCAAGTTAATACCACTCAGCTTCCACTTGCTGATATATCTCATATTTCTTTTAAAAAGACTTCACCATCAATTTTCATTCCAGGTCACCAACAACTCATTCTTATAATAATAATTTTGGTTTTCGTCTGAATGAGTATTTTAAAGAAATTAATGAGATTCCCGTAACATTTTTGCCTCACTTTTTTATTTGAGTTCTAAGAACTTTCTTTACCTGCTCAATATTTTGATATGAGATTATCCATACAAAATACGAATAACTAGTTGTTAAACCTTGACCTACTAGATAATCTCAATCAATTTTATCAATAATTTACCACTCACTTAATCATCATTAGCTCAGCTCTAATCTGAGCTCCAAAGAAAAGACCGACACGTGTCGAGCGTGTAGAATAGTTTTTCGTGTTTTTTATTATTTGTAGTAGTGGTAAGTGGGATATCGTCACCACATGGATTTTGCAAATTTTTAAGGAAAGTATTTTTTTGTTTTTCTTAATTTAGTTAATCTAATAAAATAAGAATTGAAATACTAAATAACTAAAAACTAGGACTACTAACTTAATTAATCAAACTAACTAAAATAATTCAAACAATTCAATGCAAACTTAATTAAACGAACTTCAAATTCAATATAATATAAATATCTAAATAAACTTCTAAATAAACCCCCACTAAACAATGTACTATACTTGAATTGCATTCAAACACTAGAACATAACATTACCTCATAACCTAGTTATATCACATGGAATTTTAGAATCATTAAACTATAATTCATAATAGGTTGATAGCCTTTAGCAAACCATCGATTTTGTTATATTTAATGGAAAATAGTCATATCCTTATCATTGTAAATCTGCCTATTTGATAAAGCGTAATAAAATATAAATTACAATAGCATTAACACTTAATGAAAATCAGGCCTAATCTAAACCAAATATTAATCAAAATATGTCAATCAATAAATAACTTAGAACACAATCACCTAAAGCATCTACTCAAGTAATTTGGCCCTATAGATTAACCCTAGTTACTACTTATAATTGTTGTCAATAATCATAGACATAGATTTAGAATCAAAATATCATAATACATCTTTGCAACTATGCATACAATATCAATCTCATTAGTTGTAAAATGCAAAAACAACTTATTGAAACCGTGATTGTTATATACGATTAGATTTAAAACGTTAAGTACATGATTCCTTAATTATAACTATATAACAATCCAAAGTATACACATATCTAGGGTTTGTTTAAATTAATAAACTACTCACTAATGCTGAAAATAAACAATGCAATAATATAATTAAAAAACATAATTAAATAAACACCTCTTAATGAAACAAACAAAGCTCCAATGTTGCTTCAAACATAAGCTAAATAAAACTAACATATGGCTCTTACAAACTTGTTAAGAGAAAAAAAGGCCCTTAATTTCGTAGCCCTAGGGTCAAATTTATAGTTTCCTAAGCTATGCAAATTATAAATAAACTCAAATTCTTCATAATAATCTAAAAAAACTCGTCACCGACCTCAGGAATTTGTCAGCGATTCCAATATTATACACATATCGCTAAGTTAATCACTGAGATTGGCTCTCTGTGCTCCACCTATTTATTTGGCTATTCCTAGTGTAAACTCTAATTCGCTGATGATTCGTTGGCTTTTCTCTTCAATTGACTGTTTTGGGTCTTTTTCTTCCATTTCCTCATTTTTCCTAATTAAATCTTGAAATCACAAAAACAAGAAAAAACCTAGTGTAATATCATCGTTTATATCTAAAATTAACTTAAATTACATTATAAAACATGTCTAATTATTGACTTGTCAAATACCCCCAAACTTCACACTTAGCTATCCCGAGCAAAAGAATACTTTCAATCATATTCTCTTTTCATTCTTTATATACTGATTTCAATTTAATTCATCTTAACTTAAATGATAGAAGTTTTTAGATAGAAGTGATCTTCAAATAGAAACATATTACCCTTAAGTAAATGAAAATTATGGTGGAATAGAATTATTTAGAGAAAACGAACCATACATTATTGATAACTCAACCACCCAATGAAACACCCCTTAGAACTTAAAGTTCAATACCAAGGCTAGTAAATAATATAGGTTTTATCAATCTCCACTTACAAGTATCAAGTTTATGATGACTAATGTAGAATCTCAAAACGCAAAAACCACTAGATTAATCTTAATTTTAGAAAATACTTAATAATAGCACCACAATCAAAGTCAATAAGAACTTTTCCAAGATACCAATGAATATCATTTAAAATGTGTTAGATTAATAAATACTTTGGTCAGCCCTAGCTTCAAGCACTCGAGCTAAATCTTTTCTTTGTAGAGTTTAAGAACTTCCGCTTTTTTCATCTCTCATTTTTTTTTTACTTCATCCTAATTATTATTTCTTTATTATTTATATTTATTTCATTTGACTTTTAAGTGCGCTATTTCTTATGGACATTCTCACATTTTTTTCACTTTAGATTCCATACTCCATTTCTTATGGAATCTATATGACTCTCTCTAAACCCTTGTTAGCACTTCTCACTGTTCACTAGACTTGAAGAAAGTATTCTTTCTAACTTATATAAATTCATTGGCTTCTAACCCATTTCTTCTTTCAATTGTGGCATAATAACTTTCTATATATACTATAAAAATACTTAATCAATAGCTTTTGTATCACAAGATTCTTAGAAATTTGTCTTATTCATCTTGCACTATTTTTTCGATCTTCTACCCATTCTCTTGACTAACATAAGGCAATCAATACAGTGCATATATCAACTAGTAAAATTAATAAAAAAAGGTATAAAAATAGATTCCTTCTATCATAGAACTCACTTGAGTAATAAAAATATCACTTCCATTCAAAAATCTATTATATATTTATTCCATTTTATTATATTCCTAACTAAAAATAAAGTAAAATTGAAATTCATACTTACTTGAATTCGGAAGAAATATGAAAAACTTCATCAACTTACTTGAATATCAAAAAAAAGATTTGAACTTTGCATCAATTCTGAACTTATTTCTACATTTCTTTCTTTCCTTGCTTTCTTTTCAATCATTGGCACGCTTCACCTAAAATACCTCCAAATGCATTCCAAACCTCGTCTTCGAGGTTCAAAAATTTAAGTTGGATTCTCCAACAAAACAAATATACCTCGTGAAGTATAAACAAATTGATATAATCATAAATTGGATAATTAATATATGAATAAATTCAATATATAAATATCATCAAATAGAGTACATAAAAATATAAAAAATCATCACTAATACATTAAATGTAGCATCATCATCACCATCACATAATAGTACATGTGATAATATAACATCAAACTTATTTAATTATTAAGCACGGATCAAAGATAGTATATCACCACCACATAGCGCATAGTATCATCACCAGAGTTACATGTAAGACCTCACGCATTATCACTTAAAGACAAAAGGAGATAAAACAGAGTAAAAAAATCAATGTTGTCATTCTAAAGTTGCATCATAATCATCTTCCACTAGATTAATCATCTCGGACTGGTAGCTCGTACCAGGATCATAGAGGTTGTAGCCCTGACCTCGCGATAGTTGATCATAGAAAATATCATTAGTCGGTATCCTCATCTGTGTATATGGTACATGAATCTCTAAGCCTCCTAGTCTTCTATGTCTTCTTGACATCATCCTCTCTATCCTGTAAATGTTCATCGCTAATGCCTTCTGATTCTCAAACACTAGTTCTTGATTCCTCAAAGTTCTCATTTGATTACACAGAAGTGCACCCATGAAAGCCAACTCTGACTCCTCCATGCAAAGTTCATTGTAATCCATAGTAGGTTGCTCCACATTTGGATTGTTCTAGCTCTCGACATTTCATCTAAGACTTTCCTTGTGTCGTCTCTGATTTTTCTTCTTTGGTATGTCTATCTTTTGGCTATCTCGACCTTGTCCCTCTTTTCTTCAGAGTCTTATTATCCATCGATTTCTTCATATCTCTCTATTACTTCATTCGTGATAGTCTTCTCTGGTAAAACATTCATCTCAAGTCCTACCATATTTACTCAATCTTCTCTGCAAAAAACCATGATCATTAAAGGAAATGCCAATCGTTATTTTTCTTCGTTATGATGACACTCCTTATTAATTCATAGATAATTTTGACAACATCTAAATACCCAATCCTTGCACAATGTGGTAAAGCAAAGCGGCTTTGTAGTTCACGATTTCATAATATTGCAGACTTGGCTGTAAACTAGCATTGATGAAATAACACCATGCTTTCGTGATCTTCCTAAAAATTTAGTAGTGATGTGCTTTGGGTACCTCTTTGTATCTAAAATGAATCCATAACCATGAATTGCCTCTAATCCTCCCCTAATTTCCTCAATAGGTTAATGGTACTTAATCAAATATTTAGGCTTTGGGTACTCATTGTTTTCTTTCTGTTGAAATTTTAGTAAACCAAAATACCAATTTATTCTTACAGTTGAACAATCCACTATTTTTCCTTTAACTCGTGACTTTGTCTTACTACCACTTTTATAAGCATTCGCATAAAACTCTCATTAAAATGTCACATCCCGTCTTACCAGGAACATATTCAAGGTCTAAATGGTTATACTCCCTAGTCAATAATCCCCAGTTTCTCACATTAATGATATAAAAGACCCTAGACCTATATTTCAACTCATTCTTCACATTGAATCCCCTCTCCAGGATCAACTTCTTTTCTTTCACTATATCATTCTTAATCTTAGCAAAGACCTTATCATTGATAAAATTCTCCTCCTTAAGAACATACATCTTCGCTCCCTTCGGTATCTCTTCTTCTACTTCCTCCTTTTCATTTACTTAATTTACATATTATTCCTCAGAATTATAGCTAAATGTTAAGGTGAAGTAGGATCTCTTTGTGTTTTAATCCTAGGTGTATTTAAAAAAAATTCCCATGGGTCTAATTATGAGACTTTGGATTTATCTTTGGTTTTCTCTACTATCTTCCCTTTTCCTTTCTCCTCCCTCGAATTTTTGCCCTTCCACTTCCAGCCATTTCAATAGATACAAGTAAGAGAATAAGTTTGTAAAACCATTTTAAAACCAAATTGTTGAAAAAAAGTTCGGTAAAATTCAATTTATCTATCTAATCAGGAGAAGTTCATTGGAAAAATCCGTTAATTAACCGAGAGTTTGAAATTCATATGAAATTCATTGATAAAAATAATCATTCCTAAGCAATTCATGTCATGCAATAGACAAACACAAAACCCCCAAACTCATTTGAAACTTAGTATCAAATTAGTTTATGTATAAAATTCAATCCATTCGCCATATACTAAAAATAGTTTAAAAATTCGAAATCAATAAATAAATTATCACACCACTCCCATACTAGTATTATAATTGAAAATATTCGACATAAAAACCAATTTTGAGAAATATTCTTGAAATTTAGGCTGTAATAAAAATCCAAAAATCAATGAAAATTTGAAAATATAATTAATTAAAGGCTAGGTTCTCATTTAGTACGTTCTTGAAAGTGAATCTTTTAAGATTCGAATTCTAAAACTCCTTTAAAACACTACTCCAAGCTCCAACTTTGAATTCCCTTTGCTCAAGCCCTAGTTGGCTCTACACTCTCAGAACTCACCAATTTTTTAGGTGAATATGTGGAGATTGAGGTGGGATAACTTAAATACACTAAACTCTAGCTTTGAAAGGTTGAATATTGTCAAAAATTCGGTCTTTGGGTCGAATAGTTGCAATGGTTTATGAGTGTGAAGTGAATAAATATGGCGGTTTTAGGTTCTATTTTTTAAAAAGCGTATTCGTTCTCAGCGATGGTTTCACTTGGAAATCACTACCTAAATCACAAAAAATGAGCCTCGGTGGCTCAGCGATTAGTTTAATGAATCTTAGTAATTTTCAGTACAAATAGGAATCGCTAGCCCATATCAACTGTTTATTTAATTTAATTAATTTTCCCATAAATTTATCACATATATGTCCAATAAAAAGTAGAATTATTCAAAATTATCAGAATTTGATTATGATTTGTACTAAACAATAATTTCATTATTATAAATAGATGACTATTATAGCCTAGTATGCATAAAAATAATATAATAGAGAAAGACATTGGCTCGATCAACTCCCCTATATGAAATTATTCTGAATTGAGATTCCTAAAATAAAAGTCAAAAGTTGAGAGAATATAAAAACTACTAACTAATCCTAATACTAAAACTTAAGGTAAAGATAGAGTATGAGCTGCCTCACACAAAACGCTTTTGTTTTCTTGCATTGGCTCGACTGAACCACACAGTCTGAACTGTTGGTTCTATAAATTTAAATGCAGAATTATCCACTTTTATGCCATTCTAGAAAGTGATTGCTTGGTTATGCACCCTAAAAGTGATTGTCTTGTTCAGAGTATCCATGACATCTTGTGAAGTGGCTAAGAAAGGTTGTCCTAAGATTAATGGAGGATATTCATTAATGAAGTTTAGTATAACTAAAAAGTATGTGGAAATAATGTACTTTTCAATTTGAACTGGTACATTTGTCGCCACTCCTATTAGTTTTAGTGAATAACCATTTGGCAGAATAACTTTTTCATAAGAAAGTACATCCAACTTTAGTTGAGTATGAAGAAAGAAGTGAATTAACATATAGTTTGCTCTAGAACCAAATAGCTTTAAAATACCAAACTCATTTAACTTTTATATTTATGTATATATCTTCTGAATCATTGAGCTTGACAATTGCTAATTTTTTTTTTCCTTTTTTTTTCTTACTCTCCATAGATTTAAACTCCTTTTTTTAAAGTCATTCTCAATATTGTTCAGTCGCTTAACCCTTCATTATTGAGTTATTATCTTTTGACTTAATGTGTTTTCAACTCGCTCATTCTTTGTCATAACATTTTCATCTTCCATTGTTATTGCATTAATAACATATGCTTTAGCTTTTAAATTATGATTATTTGATTCTAAAAATTCATTATCATTAGTTTTTTCATTATTAGATTCATCAGAATTATCATAGACATCTTCGTCATTAAAAATGAAGATTGACAATCTTGTTTCCAAATTTCATAGACATTGTTCCTTCAAAGATATGTAACCTTATTTTAGCTGTTTTAAGAAATGGTCTTCCTAAAAGTATAGGCGGTGATTTAGATCATACTAAGTTTCCAATTTCCATGATATAGTAGTCAGCTGAAAATACTAAGTCATTTATTTTTAACTACTTAGCCTAGTGTCAGTTTCATTTGTTTAACTCTGGTATTTACTCGCATATGGTTTATTTTCTAATTTTTCCATTTATATGCTTTTAAATATAATTTAAATATTTGGAAATGCAAATTAAACTTGTCATCGGGGATTATTGTTTTATTCTTGTACTCACCGTCCTTTTTATGATGGTGGGTGCAGAGCCGACTACCGGCAAGCCGAGCAAAGAAAAGATCGGCGATTATCCATGAGCCCGCGGCGCTTCACTGCATCGATTGTAGGTCTTCTTTTGATATTTTGACTGTATATGTTATATACGTCTTTCTGATACTATTTGGGGCGGTATATTGGGTTGAGAGTTAGTTCCCCGACTTGACTTAGACTATTTTGTTGTTTCACTACATTTTGAGGACTTTATATATATATATATGATGTCTTTTCTTGGTTTTCCACACTTAGGATTTTATAAATGGCCTCCGCATAAGTTACTCATTGCTTCAGTAAAATCAATAAGACTTTCGCTAATTAATTAATTAACTTTAAGTTTTGATTAACGGATAGGACAAGTGTATTACTCATCATGAACACGAGAAAAGAGGTGTTTATGTTGTAAAGGCTGACTAATACGTAGTTAAGTCCTGCGTGGATATGATTTGGGCTTAATTACGGGATTGGGCCGGGCGATGCCCTAGATTAAGAGAGGGGTCGTCAAAGTCATATTCTAGAACCATAAGGTTTAATAACTGTGTTGTCAATTAAGGTAAAATTAATAGGTGTATTAGTCAATAAACCTATTTTCGATGACTCATATAGTTTAGGTGACTTAACATTAATTGATGCTCCAAGATCACACATAGAAAAATATATAAAAGAAGTTCCTAATGTAATAGGAATTCTAAACATTCCTGGATTGGAACATTTCTGAGGCATTTTATTTTTAATTAAGCCAGACACCTTTTGTCCTAAGTTTTCTTTAGATTTTTCTAAAGATTTATCCTTAGATTTAGAGAATTATTTCAAAACTTCAACATAACTAAAAAAATGCATAATTGATTCCATCAATGGTTTATTAATTTCTATTTTCCCAAATGGTTCACGTATGTCTTCATTATTTTCTTCCTTCCCAGCATCAATTAATCATTGTTGAACATTAGAATATGAATACTTATCTTCATTCAAATTATCGGAAATCTTATCATTTTCATCCTTATCAATTATTTCTAATTTTAAAAATGATTTTTCATATGCTTCAACTCTGGCTAAATACCATGGGTATAACTTTTAAGGAAAATGTGTATATTTCAATTGTTCAGCCATCCATTCTCTAGTAGGGATGATATTAGCCATCGTTTGTTCTTCTTCTCCTTCTTCGATAGTTTTACGTACTTTCTTTTTATTACCTTGTTTAAATATCTTTCTAGTTATATGTGTGACTTTCTCATCATTGAATAAAACATTAACTTGTGCTTGATTAGTAGGAGCAACAACAGCTTGAGTAGGTGCTTTAGCTTGATTACTCTGTTGAGTACTTAACCTATTTATTTGTAAATTCATTTGACTTAACTAATTTTTTAGTTCATTAATAGTAGTATCAGTCCTAATCCAGTTTTGAGAAATATGTGTAAATTTGATAACTTTGGTTCATAAGATTATGCAAGATTTGCTCTAAATTTGGATTCATAAATTGAGCATTTTGTTGAGGTTGATGATTAGGTGCAGATTGCATATGAGCTCTTGGTCTATAAGTATTATAATTTTGATTTTGATGATCATAACTAAGATTTGGGTGTTTTCTTCCAAGATAGTAACTATTACTATTATATTGATTTCTTGGAGGACCAAAAAATTGGTTCATTATTGCTGTAACCTCTTTAGTACTTTTTCATGTAGACTAGGACACGCATCCGCAAGATGTATAACCTCATTACATAATCGAAAAACTTTAACTTGATTAGATTTATCTTTAATTAGCAGCTTAATCATATTAGATAATTCATGTATTTTATCATCAGACGTATTATTTCTTCTATTATTAACTCCATAAAGTTTCTTTCTTGAGGATTCAATCTTTTCACTACATTGCTTAGATTGTTCAACCATTTTATTAATTGCTTCCTTTGCTAAAGTAGGCGTTGTTTCAAATAAAGATCTATCACATATTGTGTCTAATAACCTCTGTTCAAAATGATTGAGTCCTTCATAAAACTATTATATTAAAGTTCATTGAGTATATCCATGTCGTGGACAAGAAGAAATTAATATTTGGAATCTATCCCAGAATTCATTAAAATTTTCATCATCTTTCATCTTTGCAACCGTGATTTGCTTTCTATAGAAACCGATTTTTCCAGCAAGCATATATTCATCTAGGAAAGTCTCTAACATTTGAGTCCAAGTAGCTAATGAATCTTAGGGGAGATAGAACAACCAATCTTGTACTTGATCTTTTAATGCAAAAGGAAAAGCTTTACGTTTAACTTGTTCTTGAATACTTTCTTTTAGTTTCATCCCATTAACCTTATGTTGATACTCCCTTATGAATTTATGTAGGACTTTATTGTCTTTACCATATAAGTTAGGTAAGGCACTAATAAATCCAGATTTAAATTCAAATTTAGGAAATCTATCGGGGTATGCAATGCACATAGGCTCATATGCTATAACATTTTGATTTTCTTGTCTAAAAGTAAGTTTTCTATTATTGTTGTTGTTATTATTGATAACCCTATCATTATTATTATCATCATTATTATTATTTAAAACATTTTCATTATTATTATTATTGGTATCCTCCATCATATTAGCTAAATTTTCCCTAAGTTGTTGCCTTATATTTAAATTAAAAGTTTTATCTATTTTAGGATCAAACAGATGTAAAGATCTTGTAGAGCTAGAGCAACGAAATATGTAGACCATACGTTTAATATCCTAAGAAATCATTTAAAAACCGCTGACAATGACGTCAAAAATCAACACGTGTCGAGCGTGCATAATAGTTTCCCATATTTTTTATTATTTGTAGTAGTGGTAAGTGGGATATCATCTCTACAGGGATTTTGCTAACTTATAAGGAAAATGTTTTTGTTTTGTTTTTCTTAATTTAGTAAATCTGATTAAACGAGAATTCATAATAGGTTGATAGCCTTCAGCAAACTATCAATTTTTCTATATTCAATGGAAAATAACCATATCCTTATAATTGTTAATCTACTTATTAGATCAAATGCAATAGAATACAAATTACGATTACATTAACACTCAATGAAAATCATGCTTAATTTAAACCAAATATTAATCAGAATATGTCAATCAATAAATAGCTTAGAACGTAATCACCTAGAACATCTACTAAAGTAATTTGTCCCCATAGATTAATCCTATTTACTAGTTCTATAATTGTTGTCAATAACCATAGACATAAATTCAGAATCAAAACATCATAATACATATTTGCAACTACGCATACAATATCGATCTTCATTAGTTGTAATACGCAAAAAAAACTTATTAAAATCGTGTTTGTTATATATGGTTAGATTTTAAGCATTAAGTACATGATTCCTTAATTATAACTATTTAGCAATCCAAAGTATACATATGTCTAGGATTTGTTTAGATCCATAACTACTCGCTCATGCTAGAAATAAAAAATGCAATAATATAATTAAAAACATAATTAAATAAATACCTCTTAATGAAATAAACAAAGCTCCAATGTTGCTTCAAACATAAACTCAATAAAACTAACTTATGGCTTTCACAAACTTGTTAAGAGAAAATAGGGCCCTTAATTCTGAAGCCCTAGAGCCCTATTTATAGTTTCGTAAGTTATAAAAATTATAGATAAACTTAAATTCTTCATAGTAATCTCAAAAAACCCGTCAATGACCTCAACAATTTGTCAGTGATTCTAATATTATACACATTGTTGAGTTAATCACTGAAATTGGCTCTCTATGCTCTACCGATTCATCTGACGATTCCTAGTGTAAACTCCAATTCGCTAATGATTCGCTGACTCTTCTCTTTAGTTGAGTGTTTTGGCTTTTTTTCTTCCATTTCTTAATTTTTTTTCTAATTAATTCTTGAAATCACAAAAACAAGAGAATACCTAGTGTAATATCATCATTTATATCTAAAATCAACCTAAATTACACTATAAAAATATGTCTAATTATTGACTTGTCGTAGACTTGTAATTACCAATCCAAACAACTCGGCTAATGATGTGCCAACGTAGGACTTCAATTGATCACGATTACACATCTCATTTAAAAGACATTACTTAGAAGTTTTTATTATAACTACGTCCATTATCCGTTTCCTACTAAAGCATTATTAACAAAATCACATTTAATGAGTAATGTTTCAGAATGAAGTTCTAACAATCGATAAATTCAGGTTATCTATCTCACCTTCAACTTGTTTTACTCCGACAATTACATTCTACAAACTTCCATAGTTTGAGACTCACTACTATAACTTTACACCAATCCATTGATTTTTATATTTACTAGTTATCTTTTAATAATTCTTCTAAGATTATTGAATCTTTAATAATGATTAAAAACTCTCAATAAACTTTTCCTCTTGAACACATCTGTATTTCAAACTCCTATCGTTCAAAATACCTTATAATCATCTTGTTTTACAAGTGATGTTTTTACATATTTGGTACAACTACCAAAATAGCTATTTCGAGATTATCAATCCTCAATAGTTCTTCTCAAATGTCTAGAACTATATATAGAAGTATAAGCTACGATTTTGTTTTATTCTGTTAACACACATTCTTACCTGAATAAGAATTCTTAAGACGAACCTCTAACTTCTTGTACAAGTCAAGTATAATCAAGCAAATATTATAGTCAAACTATATTTCATCTTTCCTCAAAGGCATCCTTCTATCTATTTTTAACTTACACCAATTCTCATACTCGAATTCATTGAATAAATTAAACTACGATACTAAAGATCCCTGGATCAATCGTTCGTACTATTCAATTATTTCAAGATTACGTTACTCATTTGCCTTTATGTTGAATATAGGACAATCCCAAATTGTCTTAACTCCAATTAAATCCATCGATTTGCAATCAATATTTAACACTCATACAAGTAATTCACATTTGAAACTTAGTATTTGCACTTGCAAAATTGGGCATAAACTAATTTACCGTCACGAATTGTAACTCTTCACGGTAATGCTTCTGCACCTCCTAAGTCATTAAAGACTTCATATTATTATCGATAACATGATAAAAATTTGATTAAGATAAGGTTCAAAAAATCTACACCCTTCATTTATAAACATAACATGAGCTCTAGTAAGTTCTAATGGTTTCCATCACCACTTAAAGTGATCTAGCAATCGCCAGTAATTATCTTTATTTATCCTTAACTCTGATCATACCATGATGATAACTAGATCTCAACTAACTCTTGAAAATAACTAGTTTCACTTTATTATCAAAATAAGTTGTCAATTATGGGCAATGAATATTCATTCCTACTACTATACATTATTTTTTGAATTCCTCAAATCCTTGGATTCATTGACCATTCATTCTCTCCAACTTAAACTATACCAAACTAAAATATTAGACTATGATATCTTACCACCTCACTATTAACTGTTATGTTCTAGATGTAGCTATCTTCAAGTTATACCAGTTTTGAATTCTTAACTTCACCTTTAATTTTCCAACAAATTTCTTGTCATTCCAATACCAAATCTAGAACTTCTACGCATAACAAATTATGAACTATAAATACATTAGTGGTTTTCTAACCTTAAATAGGTTCTTATCTTTAACTACTAATTTATTTATTGAATAACTTTCATTATTGCTCAACTAGTCTAAATACTAGTATTAGATATCATCCCAAAGTGAGTTACTATCATTGAGTTCCACCTAAAGTCATTCAGTATTTAATTGTTTCATAAATTCCACTCTCCTAATATACATCTCAAGGTCTAGATCCAATAAATACTTTTTCACTGACTTTTATTTGTCTAATAATATTAGTGAGAATAAAGACCACTTAGGATAGTTAATAGGAGAAGAGTTTAATTTCATCTTTATAAATTTTTATTTTTCTTTCCTTTTTCAAGTTCCTTGGGGTTTAGATTCTCTTGAACTCTTACCTTAAAAACCTTCTCATATGGTAAGAAATCGATGGACATAAACCATCTTATTATCTTTAGAAAAGACATAAATCTTATATTTACCATATAAAATATAACAAATGACATATCTCAGTCTTTTATCTTTTGGTTACCCCTATCACAATAAACCATTTATCACGTCTTAAGATTTTTCATAAGTCGAGACAACTTTTAGAGTTATTAAACTTAGGTTCTCGTACTAAGGTATATAAGAGCCAATATCTTTAAGCTTCAATACCTAACTATATTTGAGTTATCACTTGTTTCCAATTAATAAGGTTATACACTGAAGTAGGCTCTAATACCGAACTGTATCAGAGTTATTCCTTGACTTCAGGTAATAAGGTTTAACTCAAAACAAGTCTTTGATACCAAACTGTTGTAAATCAAATAAGCTCTAATACCACACTGTATCAAAGTTACCACTTAATTCGAAACCCATTTGAAAGTGGGAAAATTAAGGCTTCGCTACCAAATGTAATGACCCTTATCCTAATTAAGTAATCGTTCGACCTGAAACCTTAATTAAGCCCTGACACATTAGCCAAAATTAACTAGAGCTAATAACCTTACCCTCGACACTTGATTAGTACAATTGTATATCGAATATCGACGTAAAACAAATAATAAACACGGCGAAAATTAAAAAAAATTTCTCGATATTATACACGATATACATAACCAAATTAAAAGTAAACCTTTGTTATACAAAACCTCCTACCCCTTAGGATATTACAAAACTATAATTCAATACATATATATATAAAAAGGGAAGAATTATTACATCGAAGAGAAGATCATGACACTTAAAACTTCTCTGTCCAATAGTTGTAGCTCTTGTAAATATTCCTAAATTGTTAATTTGGTTGAGCACTCCAACTTGCTCAGTAAGTATAGATTCATAGAATTATCAACAATCCATATAATAATCAAGGATGAAATACAATAGCAACATGACCAGTCATAGCTAGCATGGTATAAAACATCATATAATCCAATAGATAAACGAATGTGAGTCATATAGTCAATAGCTATTACATTGTGATTTTCCCCATTTTATAAAATTAAAGTTGATTTCCCATCAGCTACAGTGACACCATAATCTAATAAGCACATTTTGCGTATGTGCTATCTGACCACTTGTCACTGTCCAAATGGTTATATCCTAAAACCTCTTAGTGAATGTGTAATCCTCTCAACCAATTTAGCTGAGTAGGATTTAACATATAGGTCGAGATCCAAACTCATATCCTATACAACCTTTACTCTCGCTAATCACATCATACACTATTTTCCTTTTTCATGAAAATATATCACAGTGTACATAGCTCCCATTTAAGTCCATAAACTATTTGAACTAAATATACTACATAGCCAGACAAAGTTGATAACTAAACGAATCTAGACTTACTTTGGTTAGGTTCCGTTTCCAAATTCCTAACTTTCTGGGTCACTCGAACTTTCTTGGTGTTCGAGAACCTATCACAAACTATTTGAGATCATTACATATACAATACCTCGCATTTAGAGGTTCCAATTGAATCCAGAGCCAATTTGCCAATTTTTATGTTTAATATGACTATTTCATATTTTTCATGGTGAAAACCCTAATATAAAGTCTCAAATGAATCCCAAGTTTTATATTTTTTAATAAAATTACTCAATTTCTATTTATTTGGCCAACAAATATAATTTTTTTTACTTTTTCTCACTTTTTTGGAATCTTCCCAAATTTCCAGCATTTATATGTTTTTGTTTTTTAAATTTGTGAGGAGGGATTGACCCCTGAACCTTACCAGGGGATCAAACCCCATTCTTTTCCAAATTTCCCTCTATTAATTCTTTTCTGCTAGGATTCTTTTTTTTTAATTCGTTAGGGTTTTCCATTGGGGTTGGGTTTGGCCCCAACCCCAAGCGAGTTTAGGCAAGGGAGATGACTCCCTTATCGTCTCCTTTTTCCGATGAGCTACTATGCAGTTTGTCCGAGCTCCAAATCTCCATGTTCATCTTCATTTGATCTTTCTCTCTCTATCCTTCACCCCACCTCGATCCATCTGTTTCTCCCTATTTCGAGCTCTCCATCTTTTTCTCCTTTCTCATCTATAATCAAAACAACAGTTTTGTTGAGGTGGTGTTTGTGTTTTGAGATAAATGTGAGATTTCCTCAAGATTCGTATACACAAATCTCGAGGCCAATCCAAGGGACATGAAATAAAAGAACATTCCTTAAAGTGACACCAATTGCAACTCATGCATACCACTGCATATCGCTCCTTCTTAAGATGCATATCTCGAGAAATGTATAAACCTCTCCAAAATCATAATCCATACCTCCATCTTGCACTATTCACCTGCTCAAGATCCTTGCTACGCTTGTCTTGATGCAATCCAATGGTTTAAACAATTAAAATCGAAACTATAGGTTATATACATATATAATCTATTACATATAAATATATATACCTATGTACTTTTACACCTATAAATTCACTATGCACGCCAGCGATCACCTTTGGGCGTGCACACTATTCTACATCTTACACATGTCATCCTTGACCACGCCTGTCACAAGGCACCCACCAATATATTAATCATTTTTATATATAAATATACATATGCATATATTCATGCACCTATAATTTTTTCCGTGTGCGCCAACGAGTACACTCAGGTGTGCACGCTACCCTACGACCCATGTGCGTCACCTTTGACCCACACAAAGTATTAGGTGTCTCATAATTTTCCAATTATTCAATTATAGGTCAATCAATCCAATTATTTCCATAACTAATAATACAATCCATACATACACCAAACGACATGCAAATCCACGGACATAATAATATAGACAAGTCGGGCTTAACCACGAGCCTAACTTAAGTTAATTAACTTTCATATTAACATTGATCACTAGGTTAAGGATACGAGCTGTTGCAAACATCAATAAGATGAGAATATTCTCCACAAAGTGAAAGTTTAATTTGTTGCACATTAAAAAACCGATTAGAAAAATTTTGTTCATCATTAAATTTACCTACCTCTTTCATACTTTTATAGTGTGAGTTTTCGTACTGATCATGATAGTTAGGGTATGACGCCATGAAGTAATCCTATAAAAAATTAGAGATAAGGATCTAGATAGAAAAAATAAATAAATAAAGAAAGTTAAACTTAATCCTTGTTAACGGCGCCTAAAATCGACATGTGTCGAGTGTGTACGATAAATTTGCCACCTTCATTATAATTTAAAATTGTAGTAGCGGTAAGTGAGATTGTCTCCAAAGGGATTGTGTATCTTTTTTTAGTCAAAAGACTTTATTATTTTTTGTCAATAATTACTAATTAATAATTAACTTAATCAACACAAATCAAAGTCACTAACATTCAAATAAATTTAATTCAATAATAAATAAATATCTAAACAAATACCAGCACAATGAAACATCAATCTGTTTTGCATATCCATACATGTTACTCAAATCATATAGTCATAATAATACTTTATAAAGTATTCTAGATCATTAAACTCTAATCATAAGTAAGTAAACAATTTTTGTCAAGCCATTAGTTCTCCTTATAACGGTGGAAAAGTCATGTTCTAATTTATTGAATTAACCCTTTGAATGCACAAATAAATTAACTTTAGGCAATAAAACAGTATTACACTTTGTGAAAACTTTGAACTACTAAATCTAATAACTTCGAAAAGCCACTTTAATATTAAACTTGGATCTCAATTCACCTAGGACATCTAAACGGTAATAAACATTTAAATAATCTTAGTTACTACTTTAAACTATATATAGAATAAAAAATACCACAATACGAATTTGCAACTATTCATGCAATACCTAGATTCATGATTGTAATTTGCAAATAACAATCTATTAAATTAGTGAATTAAAGAATACGATTAGTTTAAAGCATTAGGCACAAAATCATCTCATCATGACTACATTGCAAAATAGATCAAGTTCAGGTTTGGATTTTATTTAGATTAATAAACTACTCACTCATAATCAAAATAAACATCACAATTAAGTAAATACAAAAAATTAATAAAAATACCTTTTAATTAAATACTTTAATCTTTAAAAGTCTCCAAAAGCAATAAACAATAAAATCAAACTAAAACTTAATAAAACTAGTAAATATGGCGTCAAGAGCAATCAATGGCAATTGATTTTGAAGCTCGGGGTTCGCATATATAGTATTCTATATAGTACATATCAAATCAAAATTGAAATATCTTGTGGTTATCTAATATTCACGAAATCAGGTCTAACAATTCCTTATTGATTCCACTTATAGCGTGAATCGCTGGACAAATCCTTAAACATATTTCTATGTGCTTCACCAATTTGAGTAGCGATTCCAAGTATAAATTCCAAATTACCGAGGAATCGTTAGCAGTGATTTCAAGTTTTCTCCTAATTCGCCGATGAATCGCTATGCACTACTTCCACTTGACTGAATCATGCACTTTCTTCCATTTTTACCCATTTCTTCACATATTTCATTCACACACTGCCATGTCATCACACATTACATCAGCCTTTGGCACATCATCATCAACCTTGTAAGCCCCACTTCACTACTTTGAGATGCGCATACCACATTTTTTGATGTAAATCCAACATAGGACTATAATGTATGCATTTCACACCATTTGTTTTTCCTTGGTTTCAATTCTACACCTAAAAACTTGAAATAGACAAATATCAGTTAATCAGACCATATCTTAGAGACTTTACCATATAAAACATACTAAAATGTCTCATAAAATATGTATAATTTATGACTCATCAACGAGACATTGACATGATATTTCATGGTATCATGAATATTAAATTTTACAATATCACCATCAAATTACACAGTCAAATATTTGTCTGTTACGTTGATTTTGGCCTGTGTAGTTTTCTTGAAAGATCGTCCTAAGAAAATTGAAGAAGAGTTTGGGAATGGCTCATTTTTCATATTTATAATGAAGAAATCTGGAAGAATTTTGCAAGAAAGTATAACGAACCTACCACCACAATCACATCATCTAAGACTCCTATAAATGTATAACAAACCTATATGCTAATTGGATAACTATCCTTGTTTCCCCGAGTGCTTTATAATGGATAGAGTAAAAAATGGACATAGGCATGACATTTACGTAAGCTTGTAAGTCTAACATTGTCTTAGAGAAGTGTTTCTCACCAGAGGTGATTGACATTAAAAACATTCATGGGTCTTTACATTTATGGGGGAGTTTCTTTTGAAAGATGTCTGAGATGGTATCACCTACATTGATTTTTTCATGTTCATGTAGCATTGACCTGTTGCTGCACAACTCCATCAAAACTTTGGTATACTTAGGAATATTAGCTATACCATCTAGCAAAAGGATATTGATCTCTACTTTCCTGAAGGTATTTAGAATTCCCTTGTCTTGCTCTTTTTTCTTTGATTTCGCAAGACGTTGGAGGAATGGAGGATTAACAACAACGAGTTTCATGATTTGTTCTACCTTTGGCTCCTAAGGTGGTGTAGCAGTAACTTCTATTCCATGCTCAGCCTTTGCCCTTACATCCTTCGGATTGCTTGGTGGATCCGGTTGCTTTGGTCCTTCAAGTTCGGTTCCACTCCCTGAAATGATCTTACTACCATTAATCAAATGTTGCATAAGTTGCATTCCTTCTCTATTTGATTGATTCTCGGATTTAATGTGTTCGATTCGCCTTGCTATCTCAATGAACCTTGTATCACCCTATTGGGTATAAAACCTAAACAACTTCTGATTCTCTTGACAAGTCAATTAAACATGTTTTATAGTTCATTTTAAGATCATTTTTGATATTAAAAGCTATACTACATGAGGTTTTTTCTTGTTTTTTATATTTCAGGTAATAAATAGAGAATATAAAGAAATAAAGGAACAAAGGAGGAAAACGAAGGGATTAACCGAGTAAAAAGATTCTATGAAAAATCAATACCAAGAAAGCAAAAAAGAACTCACTATAAGAAAACATGATTTTTAGGGCATTCTTTTGAGGCATACATTGAAAAGGGTTGTAATTGCTATTATTCGCAGAAAAAATTACTAAAGTACATATGTTTGTAGTTTTAATGAGGAAAATAGGGGTGAAATGCATTTATTTCTAGGAAATAGGCAATGTCGCTCATTGTAAAGGCGCTATCTAAGTGGCACATTTGTTCGATGACGTGGACACATGGATAGCGCCTTTTGAAAAGGCGCTATTCATGTGTCCAGGCGATGTGGCAAAATTTACACAGGTAGCGCCTTTTCGAAAGGCGCTATCTGTGTAATCAACGCTACGTGGACCGGATTACACTGATAGCACCTTCTGCGAAAGCGCTATCAGTGTACATGTTCACGTCGACATGTCCACGTGGACCGACGTGGATAAGATTACACTGATAGCACCTTCACAAAAGGCACTATCAGTGTACATTCCACATCGACATGTCCAAGTGGACTAACGTGGACCGGTTTACACTGATAGCGCCTTTCGAGAAGGGGCTATCAGTGTACGGCTCGACTTCAAATGTGGATCCACGTGGACGTGGACCAGACACATAGGGGGTGCACAGATAGCGCATTCTCAAAAGGCGCTATCTGCGCACCCTATTGTCGTCTTCCCGAAACCGACGCAGAGAATATATTCTCTGCGTCAGTTTCGGGAAAGAGGAGGGTAGGGGTACGGGGTTGTATGGGTTACGGGTTGTTCGACAAGGAGGGGGCGTCGACTATTTAAGGAGAGGAGGGGGAAGCCGTCCGTGGAGAGAGACACTGCAGAGGGAGGAAGAAGGAGGGGATGGCTTTGCAAGAGAGATTGGAGGTGGTGCACACGCGCATCGGAGAAGGAAGAGAGAGGGATCGTGGGGGCACCGGAGCAAGGAGCGGCGACAGAGGAGGCTAGAAGCAGCAGCAGCGGCAGTGGTACGTGGCGAAATTCGCGATAGTGGTACGTGGGGGAAGAACAGCGGCCCAGGCAGTGGAGGAGGGATCTCCGGCGGTGGCAGTGGAGGAAGGAGCAGTGGCGGCGGCAGCGGCATCGGGCCAGCGTAGCAGCGGAGTGGAATGAGGAGGTTAGTGTAGTTGAGTTAGTTAAGTTAGTTTAGGTTAGATGTTTAGTTTAGGTATTGGTGGTTAGTTTAGTTAGTTAGGTGTATGTAGTTAGGTTAAGTTAGTTTAGTTTGGTTACGTTAGTTAGTTTAGTCGTTAAGTTAGTTTAGATTAGGTGTTGAGGTTTGTTTAGGTTAGTATAGTTAAGTTTGGTTAGGTTTGTTATTTTAGTTTAGTAGAGTTTAGTTAAGTTAATTAATTTTACTTAGTTAGGTCAAATTAGTTTAGTTGAGTTTAGTTCACATAGTTAGGGTAGTTATGTTTGATTAGTTATTGTAGTTATGGTTAGTTAGGGTAGTTATGTTTGATTAGTGTACTTGAGGTATGTTGTTACGGTTACGTTTGATTAGGTTATGTTAGGTTACGTTTGGTTCACATAGTTCGATTAGGTTATGTTAGGTTACGTTTGGTTCACATAGTTTGGTTATTTATGCTAGATTAGGTTACACTAGTTAGTTAAGTTACTTGAGGTTAGTTTTCATTTATTATTTGGGTACATGTTTGCTACGATTACTTAGGTTAGTTAAGCGTGATTAGTTTACTTTCGGCTTGTTGTTGGGCAATTTTAGGTTAGTATAGTTAGTTAGGTTACGGTGTTGAGTTAGGTTAGGTTAGGTTACGTTTGATTCATATAGTTTGGTTAGGTTATGTTATGTTACGTTTGGTTCACATAGTTTGGTTATTTTATGTTAGATTAGGTTAAGTTAGTTAGTTAAGTTACTTGATGTTAGTTTTCATTTATTATTTGGGTACATGTTTGCTACGATTACTTAGGTTAGTTAACTGTGATTAGTTTACTTCGGTTTTGTTGTTGGGCAATTTTAGGTTAGTACCGATTAGGTTCGTTAGTTGAGTTAGGTTAGGTTAGGTTATGACTCATTATTTGGGTAAAGGTTTACTTTTATTAGTTTAGTTTAGTTTTCTTAAAGTTGATTTATTATACTCTTTGTGTTCTAAACTAACGAAAGTAAAACGTTATTTTAGGAATATTACGTTGAAGAGGAAAAGCGGAGGAAAAAAGTAAGTTCACATATTTATTATTTTTTTAAGTTGATTATTTAAGTTTGTTATGATTTGCATGATATATAAGGACATAGGTATTGTGTTTATGAAGAATGGTTGATATGTTTATTTAATGAAAAGTGTGTTTAACTTTAAGACGGTCCTCTAACAGAGAGGAATGAGTAGGCTCAGTAGTTGCGCCATTAAGACAATCCTTTACATCCGAAAGCTCCCCTCGTGTGTATATCCCCCCATATATCGGAAAATGCTTTATTTAAGTTTTTAAATAAAATCGTGCTCGATGTGCAATGGTTCAGTAGGTATGAACGTTATTACACAGAAAATGTTAGTGCGAAAGAATGAGTATGCTATGTAATTGCGCTATTATTGCGATCTTCTACATCAAAAAGCTCGATTGTGCTTTATCTTGCTTTATTCATCAACTATTTCACTTAACATATTTGTGCATTTGTGTGTAACATTTTTACATCAAAGTTCGCAAACTTATGTAGGTAATGTCACAAAGAAACATCCATTTTCTATTCTATGCGTACGATGAAATTGTTAATGGGTTAAATGGCATTGTGTACAGCTCACCTCCATCAGCAGTGTTGATGGTTAAGTTTGGGTCGAGTGGCCGTGAAATGATGGATGACGTGTGTAACGCGTTCACTATCTCATATACGGAGACTATAGTTCAGATGACTTATCGCCACATGATAATCCTCCCCGGAGGCTCACATTATTTCGTTCCTGTGTTGTTGCATGATACGACACACTTCGACTTGATGTGGGAGACGGTGGCCAATTTACCAATAACTGCAACGGTTGATATATATTTGACATTTGAGTCAGTTGACTCAGTTCAAAATCGTACGATTCATTCGCAAGTTCTTGATGAGCGTGACGGCACGCCAGACGCAGCCTTAATGATGGAAAGGCTGCATATGCAATCCCCACAGGGTGAGGTCGTGGAAGTGGGGTTCGTTACTCCATTACATGAAGATATTAATGCCTATAATGACGATGAAGATAACGACGACGCCAATAATGAAACTGATGACGACATACGTCCCAATGAAGAAGCTCCAGCAGCTGCCGTTTGGGATGACGTTAATGTTTGCATGGATGATCTAAGATATGAACCCCCGGGTGTGGAGAACGTCGAAGATGATAAGCAATTTGCTATCGATGAAAAGATTTTGTTGGAGGAAGCAAGTGATGATGAAGTTCACCAACCAATACCGGGATATAACGAAATCGATTGAGAGGTGGCTAATTCAATAGCGACCCAACATTCCTATCAGCAAACTCGAGGGGACATGTCGAACTTCGATTTGGAGATAGGGATGTACTTTGACAATAAAAAAGACTTACAACATGCCGTTAAAGTGTAGCACATTAATATACATTGTCAATTCCATTTGATGGAATCGACTACAACTACGTGGGAGATTAAGTGCAGAAGTGCACAACACGAGTGTACGTGGCGTCTTCGTGCTTGTTTGCGAAAGAAAACACTATTATGGGAGATAACACAGTTATACGTATCGCACACATGTATTAATCTCGACGTAGAACGCGGCCATGCCCAACTTGACGCCAACATGATTGCACGAGAGATCCAAAGCGTTGTCAATAGCGATCAAGGTATCACGATCAAAGCATTAGTAGAAATAATTAATGGAAAATACGGACACGAAGTCAACTACAAGCGAATGTGGGATACCAAAAGGAAAGCAATTGCATGTGCTTTTGGAGATTGGGATGAGTCGTACGCTCAATTACTAAGATGGTTGTCGGCTGTGAGGAGTAAGAGTCCGGAGACAAGAATTGAGTGGTCACATAGACAATGGCATGCTGATGAAATAAGAACTACGTCTCTTCAATTTCGTCGTGTGTTTTTTGCATTTGAAGCTTCAATACATGCTTTCAAGTTTTGCAAGCCTCTGCTTCAAATTGATGCGACATTCCTATATGGCAAATACAGTGGGAAGCTAATGATTGCGATCTCTGTTGATGAAAATGGACACATATTACCAGTTGCATTTGCCATTGCAAAAACCGAATCAACTGATTTGTAGGGGTGGTTTTTGCGGATGTTGCGCAAATACGTGACTGATAGAGAAGGAGTTTGCATTATTTCTGATCATCACCCTGGCATTTTGGAGGCGGTCAATACCCCAAGCAACGACTTTTGTCCCCCCTAAAGGGTACCACTTTTATTGCTTGCGACACTTGCTTAGTAATTTCGGCACCCAGTTCAAAAATGACCCCTTGAAAGAACTCCTTGGTCGAGTAGCTGTTCAACATCAAGAACGAAAATTTAATGCGTGCATGGAGCGTTTTACATACTTATCATCACGAACGCCTCAATGTCTGCAATATGTCAATGTCATCCCCAAAGAACTTTGGACTCAATCGCATGACGGAGGCATGCAGTACAGATGGATGAATTATAATGGTGTTGGTATGTATGAAATACTATTTATGTTTTGCACTCAAATACATAAAGTTATCGCCGAAACCAATATTACTTACTAAAATTTCATCGTCAATTACAAAGTGTTTTAACGGTGTGTTGAAGGGGGCACAATTCTTGCCAATAACAGCGTTGACTCAGATGATATACTACAGATTGGTGATATATCACGATCAACGCAACCAGGAAATCAATGAAGCAATCTCAAACGGACAATCGTATACGAAATATGTCATGGACAAACTCACAAAAAATGAAAAATCTGCAAGGAGGCATCACGTCACGTTGATCAATCGAGACATTGGTGAGTTTGAAGTGCAGATTGGAAGACATGTAGATCGCATGCATAAAGGCAACGACACCCAAGTTGTGATCTTAAAGGACCGGGTGTGCGGTTGTAATAAATGGCAGTCGTTTGGTTTCCCTTGCTCACACGTGTTAGCTGCATGTGTGTTTATTCGAGTAAGCTATGTGCAGTTCATCGAGCCATACTATAGGATAGATGTGTACACACAATGCTACTCCTACAATTTCAAGGCCATCCCAGATGAGAAGTATTGGCCGACTTTTGGGACGAAGATCATACCCGACCCAAGGTGCAGATGTGGCCGAGGGAGACCTAAGGGATCGCAAAGACATAATGAGATGGATCTTCCTAATGTCCAAAGGCCTTTGTGATGTGGGATATGTAATCAACAAGGACATAGAAGAACAACATGTCTAAATAAAGACCATGAACTAGTCCCAACTAAGAAGAACTGGTGTGGTATTTGTCGTTCAAAGGGACATAACAAAAAAATTTGTCCAAGCAGACCTCAACCATCTAATGAAAACTTATAGTCGATTTTGTATAATGTGTGAAATAACTTAAGTTCGTACCTATGTTGCTTTTGAGCATTTACGCATTTATTTTTGTGTGAACATTTATTAAATACTTATCGTTTGGTTTCGTACAACACTCTAATTCTTTTTATAACATTCATTTGTAGATGTACAACAATCGATGGAGGTGCTTCAGATCCATCACTTTTGCAACTCCAATCTACACAGAGATCATCGTGAACCTGGAGGGGCGAGGTAAACTGTTTTACATGAATACGTCAAATTTACAGCAATAATGTATCAAAAAAATACATTAATACATTATCAATTATAAGGTGTACGAAACAATGCATATACGTCGAAGACGTGGGGTCGTTGATCGAACGGTGCAGTATCATTTGAGGATGATCACATATCTTCGTTCCAGTGGGTTCTATGGGATTTCCCAGGTAGCTTTTTTTAGCCTTGATTGGGCTTTGATTACTGCATTCGTAGAGAGATGACTCCCTGAGACGCATACATTTCACATGCATTGTGGGGAGTGTACAATTACACTCCAAGACGTGCAGGTACAGTTTGGATTACCTATTGAAGGTATGCCTGTAATGGGAACGACATATGCAGACTATGTTGATGTCTGCAAGAGGCTACTTGGACGAACTCCTGTTGGAGATGACGTTATTGGTTGTAAACGTAAAGTCGATTGGCTTGAGCGTAACGTACCAGCTATAGATGATGATAGCGATGAGGAGTCGGTGCAACGTTATGTTTGATCGTACATACTACAACTTATCGGTGGTTGTCTTTTCGCCGACAAGTCCAATCGATTCGTACATTTAATGTTCCTACCATTGTTGGAGGATTTCCAAGTAGTTGGACAATATAGTTGAGGGAGCGCATGTTTGGCTGATTTGTATAGGGAGTTGTGTCGCGGATCTCGCGCAGCGGCACATGAGGTTGCAGGCGCGTCAATTCTTGTACAACCGTGGGCATGAGACAGATTTTCATTCATAGCACCGCAGCGCCTGCGTGTTTCTAGAGTTCAACCACGAACAGTGGATGGAGAACATATGCTTATGGACGTTCCACTGGGACACTGGTAATACAAATATTTTTCATTAATTTGCTAAAAAATCTTGTCCAATTTCATTTATCTTAACTTATTATTTTCTACATAGATGGCTCGATGCATTTTTGATTACGCAAAGTGTGACACACGTCGTATCGCTTACCGTGATGCACTCGACTCGCAAAGGCATGAGGATGATGTGGTATGGCAACCATATACTGAAGTCATGGGGTCTCTTCCCGATTCTTGTACAAATGGTCACGGTAGTTTGCTTTCGACGTGTCCCCTTATTTGTTTCCACAAAGTCGAGTGGCATCAACCAGAAAGGGTTATGAGATAATTCGGCATGGTACAAGTGGTGCCACCAAATTGTGCTTATGACGCTCAACTGCACCGCCTCGAATTGCATGGACATCACCATGAAAATTGGGTTACTTTTCAAGCAAGCTATATACACGTGTGGGAAAATCGTGGGGACACCATTGCCACAGTTGCACATAATGAAGGGCACGATTATCAAGAGTACATGATGTGGTATCGCTCTGTCACTAGGAGATTCATTGGACACGACGGGGCTTTACGTGACTACTCGGTAATCTTATAACTCTTACTTTTCCTCGAACAACTAATATCTTATATTGCGTGCTTTGAGCTCATGTTTTTATATCAGTGTAACTTGGTGCATCGACTGCGACGAGTGTTTATCGAGGATGGGTACGAACAAGGTCTTGCTGCGCTTGATGAAGTGATTAAAATTTTAGACGAAAATGAAAGGCAAATGTCTACCCTTTCGCATGACGAAATTGATGTCGAAAAAGACATTAATGAGGATAATGAACAGGAAGATGAAGAAGACGATCAGGGCGAAGCAAACAGAGAGGTGAGAAGAAGACGAACACGACCAGAGACTGTGCGAGAATGCACCAGACGTCCTCGTCCACCACGTCCATCTACTCAGACTGAGATTGCTGCAGAGAGTAGCAGACGTTCTCCTCCAGCACGTTCATCTCGTTCGAGAGCGAGTAGAACAGAGACTATTGGCGAGAGTAGCCAACGGTCATCCCCACCAACTTATTCTTCTCATGTGTACATTCCTGCATCGTCCACAATGCAATCATAACCTCAAATATTTGTACCCGGGACGCCGATCGTGAATCTTCCTCCTTACCAATTTGATCCTTACGCACCCGGGCCGTCGTCTTCGTATGTGGACCATGGAATGTCTATACATCAAATGTATCCGTCACTACCTCAATACATGCTGAGTCCATATACTCCACCATGTTATAATTACAATATGTCATATAATGGAGATGGCTCATTCATGAACTTGTTGACCATGCCGCAACCTCATGTTCCTTTCCCCCTGCCGCATACAGGAAGCCAGTATTTTGGGATGGTTCCACCACTATTTTTGGGAGCATCAGTAGCAGAGGTGAGTCGAGTGAAGCACCACAAGAAGAGCATCAATCTACTCGACGTCATTCAATGCAAGACCAACAACCTCAACCAGATTTACAAACACATCGTCCTGTTGGGGCATGTGCCCTAGGTCAATCCATTAACTGTCTTTATGATAACTTTTAGTTAATAAAATAGATGATTTCATTTGTTGTTTATTATAATTAATTTGCATATTTCCATTATAATAAGATCTATGGGTATTTACAGAAATATCGTAAATGTCCCTAGTCGATCATTATATTGGGAACTATAATAGTGTGAGTCTTGATTGATGATCATATGATGATTATACGTATAGGGATACGAATCAAGATCACGAGTACTTGTTAGGGAACAAAGTACTAGACCGACCCGCTATGAGAACATCACATTGATTAAGTCATAGTTGTTTCTCATGATAGGTATATTTTTCAGTCATCTGACTTGAGATTACCAGAGACTTCAACATTAGGAACATAGTGATTTGACACTATCAAACGTTGTCTTTAACCGGACAATTATAAAGGTTGCGATTGATTACTGTGTTAGCAATGTGATGAAGTTGTGTAATCGAGATATAATTTGTCCCTCTCATATAAAGAGAGATATCCAGTAGATCCCTTGATGTGTTAGACTATTAAAAGGCCTAGTCTAAGTGAATTGATATTGATCAATGTCACTTGGATGTTTTCAATCTACCTAGAGATCGAGACTAGTACGATTGAACATGTTGGATGATAATTCCATGTCTTATGTTTGATTAAAAGGATATCGTGTGATAAAAGGATGTTATATACACTATTGATTAGGTTGTATCGATTTGATATTCATACAACTTAGGTAGTGATATTGTCTTGTTAGAGGTCGCTTATGACTTGTATACCAAAATGTGTTTTGGTACACTGCCAACGTTGTATGAGCCTATTGGGTCGCACACTAAGAATGATTTTGCGAGATTTTAAGATGGTTTAGAAAAACAAATTTTATATGATAAAATTCATGACAGAAACGTCCTTGTGGTGTATTACACTTATACTTCTTTAAGTAGGGGTATATGTGTAATTTACTTAACCGTCTATATATAAGGGTTGTACAAATAGACGCTTTAAGTTAGAATACACGTACGAAAGATTAAAAGGCCGAAACTCTATTTTCGTTTTAGAAACGACTTAGGGTTTTTGGTATGCTCTGGATCATTTTGAAGAAAAACAAAAGGTTTGGTATTCTCTCGAAGCTAGCACTTCGAATATCGGCCGCCTTTCGTGTGTGGAGTACTGGTAGAGGGCGTTCGTCATTGGCAGCGCCTTAGAGATCGACCAACCTTCAGAAAGGTATATTGCGAGTGAGGTATGATAAAGTTTTTCATGGTTTAAACGTTTTTAATGGAATTAGATTCGTATCCTGTTGGGGTTTTTGTCAAAATTGTTTTGTAATCTCCGCTGCGCATGAACCCCAAAACCCGAAAGTGGTATTAGAGCCTTCGAGTTCGATTCAGTTAAATTCATTGCATGTTTTCTTCTGATATATACATGATATATGATTGAAAGCATGTTAATAGTTGATGTATATGTGATATACATAAGTTTTCTGAGAGATTTATTATCATGTTTTGTGTATATGATACATATATTCGTGATTTAATTGAAATTAGTTTCGTACATGCTAGTAATCATGTTAGGTTAATTCGAGTAATTTTAATGAATTGAGTTTCGTGTTCTGTGATCCATGACACCATTAGGTTCGATTGGGATAGTAGTTCATGATTCAATTACATGTTTGTGATTATTTGGATGAGAACTGAAATTGCAAATAATTAATTTTCGAAATTATTTATTTATCTTGTTATATCTATTCTGTTATGAAGTTTCTATTTGATAAAGATAGATAACAAATTAGATTAAGAGATATAAGCAAAATCAGTTTCGTTATCCCTATTGGATAGGAGATAAATATAGAGAAGTTTGTTATTGGTGATATGCTACGATTCAAATATCTTAAGTCCTTATTGGATTAGGATAAGATGATTAGTTAGACGTGGGCCCGGGTTAATTAAAAATGTTTTTATTGACTTAATTTTGGATAAATTAAGGGGTAAATTTAAGATAATAAAATCAGCGAAAAATATGATTTTCTGTAGCGAATTTCAATTTTCGGAATTGAGATTCGTCTTCTAAAAAAAATACATAAGATGTAATTGGTAACTGTTACCTACCTAAATAATCTAGTTATGTGTTTCATGCCATAACTGTCATAGAATTAGGCGAAATATGGATTTTAGTCCCCTAAATAAACATGGTGTTTTAGGAGGGTTGTTAATTTAGTGGGAGTCTATTCCTCTATACTAAAATAAACTTTGCACAATATTTATTGTAGATCAATGGCTTCTTCAAGTAACAATAATCCCTTGTCACTGCGATCCATCCTTGAGAAGGATAAGCTATATGGGACTAACTTTCTTAACCGGTTCAGAAACTTGAGAATTGTTCTTAAGCATGAACGCAAGTTGTATGTCCTGGATGCTCCCACCAGCCAATGCTACGAAAGCTGTGAATGATGCACATAATAAGCATGTCAACGATTCTACTGATGTTGCATGTATTATGCTGGCAACTATGGTTCCTGAACTTCAGAAGGACATGGAACTAATGGAAGCCTACGACATGGCTATAACGCTAAATGAAATGTTCCAACAGCAAGTTAGGCAAGAAAGGTTCGAAACAGACAAAAACCTACATTCTTGCAAGATGACTGAGGGTGCGTCAATTAGTCATCATGTTCCGAAGATGAAGGGCTATGTCGACCAGCTTGATAGACTAGAATTTCTCATAAGCCAAGAGTTGGCTACGGATTTGATCCTGAATTCATTACCAGAAAGTTACTCATAATTTGTGATGAACTACAATATGAATAATATGGAGAAATCAATTTCAGAGTTGCATTTGATGGTCAAAATTGCTGAACAAAATATCAAGAAACCATCTAGTAATGTATTGATGATCCAAAAGGGAAAGGGAATGAAGAAGAAAGGCAAAGGCAAGGCAAAAGTTGTCAAAGCTGTCGCTGCGTCTGTCGCAAAGCCTGTGGAATAAGTCAAGCCCCAGCCTGTTCTTGCTTCAAAACACCCAAAAGAAAATGAAGGAAATTGTCATTTATGTTATGCACCTGGACATTAGTTCAGAAATTGCAAACTCTATCTGGAAGATCTAAAGAAGAAAAATGGTATTGCGACTACCACTACATGTATTTATGTTATTGAAATTAATTTATCTACTAGTGATTCTTATGTATTAGATACCGGATGTGGATCTCACATTTGTATAAATGTGCAGGGACTCACTAGAAGTAGAAAGTTGAAGAAAGTAGAAGTCATCCTCCGCGTAGGGAATGGAGCAAGAGTTGCTGCCCTGGCTGTTGGATCATATGACTTAGTCTTACCTAGTAGACTTATCTTAACTTTAAATAATTGTTATTTTGTATCTGCCTTTAGCAGAAACATCATTTCTGTTTCATGCTTGGATATAGATGGTTTTGAATTTATTATTGCGAATAATAGATGTTCCATTTATCGTAAATGAATATTTTATGCAAATGTTGATTTGTGTGATGGTCTTTATATTCTAAGCATGAAAAGGTTCACTGATACTCCAGTCTTTAACATAAATACAAAGAGATTTAAGTCAAATAATTTGAATTAAGCCTATCTTTGGCATTGTCGTCTCGGGCACATAAATGAGAAACGCATAAAGAAGCTCCATAAAGATGGACTTCTAGATTCATTTGATTTAGAAACATATGAAATGTGCGTATCTTGTTTACGAGGCAAGATGACTAAAAATCCCTTTACTAGACGCAGTGAAAGGGCAAATGATTTATTAGGTCTAATACATACTGATGTATGCGGTCCTATAAACACAATGGCTAGTGTAACGACCCGAAAATTTGACTTGTGCCACGTGTCAAGTCAAGGTCGTATGTGGGACCCACTCGCCAACATACGTATATCCGAATCGAATTTAAGATGATATGCTAACTATGCGAGGAATTTAGTTAGCCGAAACGCAAATGGGGGCGCACCTCGAGTTGCGTGCCGACGAAGGATATGCACAGTGACGCGTGTAGATCGAGTATCGAGAGTTTGAAAATGAAGTGGATTGGTGCCTCGAGATGCGCGCTGCGTGGTTGTTGAGTTGCCTCGAGATTCGTGTTGCACGAATCTCGAGAACACTTTTGATTTGAAATCAAAAAGGGAAAAAAAAAGAATGTTATATATATAAGAAAAAAATAGATTGTTTGAGATAAGATATGTGAGGAGGGAGAAAGAGAGAAAACTAGAGGAGACAAGAGAAACGACCGGGAGGAGATCGGCGGCTCGCGAGAAGCAACAAGCGCGATGCAGGGGACGGGCCGGCCGAGCACCGGCGAGCGAACGACGGTGGCTCCCGGCGAGCGCTGCGGCCGCGTCGTGGTGGTCGAAGGCGGATGGCGGACCAGCTGCGCGACGCTCAGCGGCGGCAATGCTTAGTGTAAGGCGGCGTGGGCGGCGCGCGGTGGTCGATGGCGCGACCGACGCAGCGCGCAGAGGCTCGACGACAGGCGGCGGCGAGGTTCCAGCGACACCAGCAGCAGCGGTGGTACGGCAGCGATGGCACGAGTCGCAATGCGGTGGGACGCGCGGTTAAGCAGCGATTGCGGCGGCGGTGGTCGTCGACGGGCCGGCGAGCAAGCGGTGGTCGACGCGGCCGACGAGCAAGCAGCGGCGGCCGGCGAGCGGAGAAGCGGCGGCGGTGCCGACGGGGCAGCGGCTCCGACGGCGAGGTGGCGCGGTGTCGACTAGTCGGTTGCGCGATTTCGTCAAAATTGCGACGACGCGACGGAGGGACTAGGAGTCGGGTGTCGGTGCGTAAATCGAGGCGCGAGCGAGACATTTTGAGGTTCGCGTTTCTCGAGGTACGTAAACCAGCTAGGGACTTATACAGTATTTCATGTTTATCCATTGATTGTTGTTATTTACTGTTTTGTGATAGCTTATTGTTAATCACTGCAAAACTATGCCCATATATGTGGTACGTCCCTGCGTTTCGAGGTGGGCTGGTACCCCTGGCGCTTGTGTTGAACTTCATATATGTATGCCCATATATGTGGTATGTCCCTGCGTTTCGAGGTGGGCTTGTACCCCTGGCGCTTGTGCTGAACTTCATATATGGGGGAAGCATAGAAGATGTATATGTCTTTCAGAGTAATTGGGGAGGCATATACATCCATCACTGCAAAACTATGCCCATATATGTGGTATGTCCCTGCGTTTCGAGGTGGGCTTGTACCCCTGGCGCTTGTGCTGAACTTCATATATGGGGGAAGCATAGAAGATGTATATGTCTTTCAGAGTAATTAGGGAGGCATATACGTCCATATACATAGAAGATGTATATGTCTTTTAGAGTAATTGGGGAGGCATATACATCCATATAAAAGTTTTGGTTGGGACTCCTTGTTATTTAGCATCACTCATCGATGAGTTGTTTACAGTCTTTTAAATTCATGCGTTTCTTGATTCCTTTCATTCTATTTGCATGAATTCGACTGCTTTGGATATCGTGAACTGTTGTTTTAGATATCGTGAAATGTTGTGTATATGTCCTACTGGATTTACTTACCCGGGCTCGTCATTTTTATTTTGACTGAGTGCAGAGCCGCAGACGCGTAGCAGAGGGAAAGCTTCATAGCTAGGTGAACTTTTGTATATTTTATAATTACTCTCCTCTGATAATATTTATACTGGGTTCCACATTTAGGTCGCCTAACTCCTTGAAATTATGGTTGAGTTATTTTATTTGTAGTAATTGCTTCCGTTAAAAGTTTAAGTCTTGAAAATATTAATAACTCAATTGTAAATTGTTGAATGTACTGATAATGATGGATTTGAAGGCTGACTAGGCCTGCGTTGACCTTGCGAGACTGGCTCAGGGGTCCACGTAGGCTTAGGCCGGGCGGGGCCCAATTCGTGTAAAATTGGGGCCGTCACAGCTAGAGGAGGTTATCAGTACTTCATTACATTTACTGATGATTTCACCAGATATGATTATGTATATCTAATGAAACATAAAGCTGAATCATTTGAGATGTTTCGAACGTTTAAAAAAGAAGTGCAGAATCAACTTGGTAAAACTATCAAAACACTTCGGTCAAATCGAGGTGGTGAATATTTGAGCCAAGAATTTGATAATCATCTTAGAAATTGTGGGGTTGTCTCCTAATTGACTCCGCCAACAACTCCACAGAAGAATGGAGTTTCTGAAAGGAGAAATCAAACCTTGTTAGATATGGCTCGATCTATGACGAGTCATGCAGATCTTCCATTATCCTTTTGGGGTTATGCATTACAAACTACAGCTTTCACTCAAAATCGAGTTCTTTCTGTTAGGTTTTGGGGTTCATACGCACCGGAGATTACAAAATAATTTTGACAAAAACCCCAACATGATCTGAATCTAATTCCATTAAAAACGTTTAAACCATTAAAAAACTTAATCATACCCCAGTCGCAATATACCTTTCTGAAGGTTGAACGATCTCTAAGGCGCTGCCAACGATGAACGCTCTCTACCAGTAGTCCATACACGAACGGCGGCCGAGATTCGAAGCGCTAGCTTCGAGAGAATACCAAACCTTTTATTTTTCTCCAAAACGATCCAGAGTATACCAAAAACCCTATGTCGTTTCTAAAATGAAAATAGATTTTTGGCCTTTAATATTTCATACGTGTATTCTAACTTAAAACGTCTATTTATACAACCCTTGTATATAGACGGTTAAGTAAATTACACATATACCCCTACTTAAAGAAGTATAAGTGTAATACACCACAAGGACGTTTCTGTCATTAATTTTATCATATAAAATTCATTTTTCTGAACCATCTTAAAATCTCGCAAAACAATTCTTAGTGTTTGACCTAATAGGCTCACTAAACGTTGGCAGTGTACCAAAACACATTTTGGGATACAAGTTATAAGCGGCCTCTAGCAAGACATTATGACTACCCAAGTTGTACGAATATCAAATCGATATAACCTAATCAATAGTGTATATAACATCCTTTTGTCACACAATATCCTTTTGATCAAACATAAGGCATGGAATTGTCATCCGACATGTTCAATCGTACTAGTCTCAATCTCTAAGTAAACTGAAAACATCCAAGTGACATTGATCAATATCAATTCACTTAGACTAGGCCTTTTAACAGTCTAACACATCGAGGGATCCACTAGATATCTCTCTTTATATTAGAGGGACAAATTCTATCTCGATTACACAACTTCATCACATTGCTCACACGGTAACCAATCACAACCTTTATAATCGTTTGGTTAAAGACAACGTTTGATAGTGTCAAATCATTATGTTCCTAATGTTGAAGTCACTGGTAATCTCAAGTCAGATGACTGAAAAATATACCTATCATGAGAAACAACTATGACTTAATCCATGTGATGTTCTCATAGCGGGTCGGTCCAGTATTTTGTTCCCTAACAAGTACTCGTGATCTTGATTCTTATCCCTATACGTATAATCATTATATGATCATCAATCAAGACTCACACTAGTTTTAATTCATTATAGTTTCCAGTATAATGATCGACTAGGGACATTTAGGATATTTATGTAAATACCCATAAATCTTATTATAATGTAAACATACAAATTAATTATAATAAACAACAAATGAAATCCTCTATTTTATTAACTAAAAGTATTTATAATGACAATTAATGGATTGACCTAGGGCACATGCCCCAACATCTCCCACTTGCACTAGGGCCAATCATACATGCATCTAATGCCTACTGATCTAACATGACCATCATGTTTTGCTTGTGGAAGAGCTTTTGTCAATGGATCCGCAACGTTGTCTTCAGTAGGTACTCTGCAAATCTTTACGTCTCCCCTCTCAATAATTTCTCTGATGAGATGAAAACGCCTGAGTATTTGTTTGGATCTGTGGTGTGATCTAGGTTCCTTGGCCTGTGCTATTGCCCCGTTATTGTCACAATACAAACAAACAGGGTTAGCAATACTTGGAACCACACCTAATTCAAAAATGAACTTTTTGATCCAAACTGCCTCATTTGTCGCATCGATGCTACAATATACTAAACACGTTGTAGAATCGCCACGATCTCTTGCTTCGAACTTTTCGACACCATCGCACCCCCATTCAAAGTAAACAAATATCCAGATTGCGATCTAAAATCATCTATATCAGTTTGAAAACTTGCATCTGTGTAACCATTTACAACTAGATCATTTTTAAAACCGCTATAGACCAAGAACATTTCCTTAGTCATTCTTAATTATTTAAGGATGTTCTTTACTGCTATCCAGTGACTCTCACTAGGATCTGACTGATATCTGCTTGTAGTGCTCAAATAATATGATACATCGTCGAGTGCATAACATGGCATACATGATAGATCCAATATCCGATGCATATGGAATCTTATTCATACGGTCTCGCTCATCATTTGTCCTAGGACATTGATTCTTGTTGAGACTTATGTCATGAGATATTGGCAACAATCCTCTTTTAGAGTCTTGCAAACTGAACCTATTCAACACCTTGTCTATGTAAGCACTCTGACTTAGATCGATTAGCCTATTAGATCTGTCCCTATAGATTCTTATCCCTAGGATATAGGCTGTATCTCCTAAGTCTTTCATTGAGAAACACTTCCCTAACTAAGACTTGACATTCTGCAATATTAGGATGTCATTTCCAATGAGTAATATATCATCAACATACAGTACCAGAAAAATAACTACATTCCCACTGACCTTCTTGTATACACAAGGCTCATCTTCATTCTTAATAAAATCAAAATCCTTGATTGCTTCATCAAAATGAAGATTCCAACTCCGAGAAGCTTGCTTTAATCCATAAATGGATCTTTGAAGCTTGCATACCTTCCTAGAATTCGCAGGATGTACAAAACCTTCAGGTTGTGTCATATACACGTCCTCAAGAAGCATTCCATTAAGAAATGTTATTTTTACATCAATTTGCCATATCTCATAGTCATAATATGCAGCAATGGCAATTAAAACTCTTACGGATTTAAGCATGGCTACTGGCAAAAAATTTTCATCATAATCAACACCTTGAGTCTACCCGAAACTTTTTGGTACAAGTCTTGCTTTAAAAGTATGCACATTGCCATCAATGTCAATTTTGTTCTTGAAAACCCATTTACATCCAATGGTCTTACCATCTTCAGGTAAATCAACCAAGTTCCAAACTTGGTTATCATACATGGATTGCATCTCAGAGTTCATGGCACTTAGCCATTTATCTGAGTCTGGTCCAGACATAGCCTCATGATAAGTGGTGGGTTCATTTTGATCCATAAGAAACACATCAAGACTATCAGTAATAAGAAATTCGAATCTCTCTAGCTCATGTCTTACCCTACCACATTTACGTGGGCTTTGTGTCGCTTGCGGAGGTTCAACTGGTTCAGAACGTTGTTGAACTTCCAGTAGCGATTCAAGGTTTATCTATGATTCTTGAACTTCCTCAAGATTTATTTCTCTCCCACTGGTGTCTTTTGAAATAAACTATTTTTCATAAATGCACAATACCGAGCGACAAACACTTTGTTCTCAGCGAGATTATAAAAGTAATATCCTTTTGTTTCCTTAGAATACCCCACAAATAAACACTTGTCAAATTTAGGTGCTAGTTTTTCTGAGACTTATCGTTTTACGTAAGCCTCACAACCCCAAATCTTAAGGAAAGACAAACTAGGTCTCTTCCCGTACCAGATTTCATATGGTGTTTTATCAACCGCTTTAGAAGGAACTCGATTTAGAGTGAAAGCTGCAGTTTGTAATGCACAACCCAAAAAGGATAATGGAAGATCTATATGACTCATCATAGATCGAACCATATCTAATAAGGTTCGATTTCTCCTTTCAAAAACTCCATTCCATTGTGGAGTTGCTGGTGGAGTCAATTGGGAGACAATCCCACAATTTCTAAGATGATTATCAAATTCTTGGCTCGAATATTCACAACCTCGATCTGACCGAAGTGTTTTGATAGTTTTACCAAGTTGATTATGCACATCATTTTGAAACGTTCGATACATCTCAAATGATTCAACTTTATGTTTCATTAGATATACATTACCATATCTGCCGAAATCATCAGTAAATGTAATGAAGTACTGATAACCTCCTCTAGCCATAGTGTTTATAGGACCACATACATCAGTATGTATTAGATCCAATAAATCACTTACCCTTTCACTATGTCTAGTAAATGGACTTTTAGTCATCTTGCCTCATAAACAAGATACACACGTTTCATATGTTTCTAAATCGAATGAATCTAGAAGTCCATCTTTATGGAGCTTCGTTATGCGTTTCTCATTTATGTGTCCGAGACGACAATGCCGAAGACAGGTTTGATTCAAATCATTTGACTTAAATCTCTTTGTATTTATGTTAAAGATCGGAGTATCAGTGAACCTTTTCATGCTTAGAATATAAAGACCATCACACAAATCAACATTTGCATAAAATATTCCTTTACGAGAAATGGAACATCTATTATACGCAATAATAAAATCAAAACCATCCATATCCAAGCATGAAACAGAAATGATGTTTCTGCTCAAGGTAAGAATAAAATAACAATTATTTAAAGTTAAGATAAGTCCACTAGGTAAGACTAAGTCGTATGATCCAACAGCCAGGGCAGCAACTCTTGCTCCATTCCCTACGCGGAGGATGACTTCTCATTTCTTCAACTTTCTACTTCTGGTGAGTCCCTGCACATTTATACAAATGCGAGATCCATATCCGGTATCTAATACCCATGAATCACTAGTAGATAAATTAATTTCAATAACTTAAATACTTGTAGTGGTAGTCGCACTACCCTTTTTCTTCTTTAGATCTTCCATATAGAGTTTGCAATTTTTGAACCAATGTACAGGTGCATGACAGAAATGACAATTTCCATCCTTTTCTTTTGGGTGTTTTGAAGCAGGAACAGGCTGGGGCTTGACTAGTTCCACAGGCTTTACGACAGGTGCAGCAACAGCCTTGACAACTTTAGCCTTGCCTTTGTCTTTCTTCTTCATTCCCTTTCCCTTTTGGACCATCAACACATTACTATAGGGTTTCTTGATATTTTGTTCAGCAGTTTTGAGCATCAAATGCAACTCTGAAATTGATTTCTCCATATTATTCATATTGTAGTTCATCACAAATTATGAGTAACTTTCTGGTAATGAATGCAGGATCAAATCTGTAGCCAACTCTTGGCTTATGGGAAATTCGAGTCTATCAAGTTGGTCAACATAGCCCTTCATCTTCAGAACATGAGGACTAACTGACGCACCCTCAGTCATCTTGCAAGAATGTAGGTTTTTGACCGTCTCGAACCTTTCTTGCCTAGCTTGCTGTTGGAACATTTCCTTCGAGCGTTATAGCCATGTCGTAGGCTTCCATTAGTTCCATGTCTTTCTGAAGTTCGGGAACCATAGTTGCCAACATAATACATGCAATATCAGTAGAATCGTTGACATGCTTATTATGCGCATCCTTCACAGCTTTCGTAGCATTGGCTGGTGGGTTCTTAGGAATTGGAGCATCCAAGACATACAACTTGCGTTCATGCTTAAGAACAATTCTCAAGTTTCGAACCGATCAAGAAAGTTAGTCCCAGATAGCTTATCCTTCTCAAGGATGGATCGCAGTGACAGGGGATTATTGTTACTTGAAGAGGTCATTGATCTACAATAAAGATTATGCAAAGTTTATTTTAGTATAGAGGAATAGACTCCCACTAAATTAACTGCCCTCCTAAAACACACTGTTTATTTAGGGGACTAAAATCCATATTTCACCTAATTCTATGACAACTATGGCATGAAACACGGAACTAGATTATTTAGGTAGGTAACAGTTACCAATTACATCTTATGTAATTTTTAAATACTTTTATGAGATAGGGGACATCTTATGTCTTATCAAGTTTTTATCTCATCATGTGCCTAAAGCTCAAAATTATTTTGATAGCTTTATTAAGTCGGACCATTTTAAAGATTTAGGTAACTCTTATCCAACTTGTCTCAACAAGATAACACAATACACCAAGCTATGGCTGAAACTGTATTAGTGTGATCGAGGCCTTGACAAGTGTTTATAATGGATGACGTGAGACTTAAAATTTAATAGAGGGATTTTATTCAGTTTTAGTGATTTTTATGTAAACAATGAAACATCATATATTTTATTGATTTGTTAAATCACTAAACAATTTGGAGATTGTATACTGTTCATTAATAAAAGAATTTCCATGCGCTAGGATTAGTTAGACGGCGGTCCCGCTGGCCGGTCAACGGACGGGGGTAAAGGGGGCAGCGTCCCCATTTTTTTTTTTAGAAGACGAATTTCAATTCCGAAAATTAAAATTCTCTATAGGAAATCATATTTTGTTTATATCTCCTAATCTAATTTGTTATCTATTTTTATCAAATAGAAACTTCATAACAGAATAGATATAACAAGATAAATAAACAATTTCGAAAATTAATTATTTGCAATTTCGGTCCTCATCCAAATAATTACAAACATGTAATTGAATCATGAACTACTATCCCAATCGAACCTAATGGTGTCATGGATCACATAACACGAAACTCAATTCATTAAAATTACTCAAATTAACCAAACATGGTTACTAGCATGTACGAAACTAATTTCAATTAAATCACAAATATATGTATCATATACACAAAACATGATAATAAATCTCACAGAAAACTTATGTATATCACATATACATCAACTATTCACATGCTTTCAATCATATGTCATGTATATATCAGAAGAAAACATGCAATGAATTTAATGAAATCGAACTGGAAGGCTTTGATACCACTGTTGGGTTTTGGGGTTCATACACAGCGGAGATTACAAAACGATTTTGACAAAAACCCCGACAGGATCCGAATCTAATTTCATTAAAAACGTTTAAACCATGAAAAACTTAATCATACCTTAGTCGCAATATACCTTTCTAAAGGTTGATCGATCTCTAAGGCGCTGCCAATGACGAACGCCCTCTACAAGTAGTCCACACACGAACGACGGCCGAGATTCGAAGTGCTAGCTTCGAGAGAATACCAAGCATTTTGTTTTTCTCCAAAACGATCCAGAGCATACAAAAAACCTTAAGTCCTTTCTAAAACGAAAATAGAATTTTGGCCTTTGATCTTTCGTACGTGTATTCTAACTTAAAGCGTCTATTTATACAACCCTTGTATATAGACGGTTAAGTAAATCACACATATACCCCTACTTAAAGAAGTATAAGTGTAATACACTACAAGGACGTTGTCATGAATTCTATCATATAAAATTCATTTTTCTAAACCATCTTAAAATCTCACAAAACCATTCTTAGTGTGCGACCCAATAGGCTCATATAACGTTGGCAGTGTACCAAAACACATTTTGGTATACAAGTCATAAGCGACCTCTAGCAAGACATTATGACTACCCAAGTTGTACGAATATCAAATCGATACAACCTAATCAATAGTGTATATAACATTCTTTTGTTTTACGATATCCTTTTGATCAAACATAAGACATGGAATTGTCATCCAACATGTTCAATCGTACTAGTCTCGACCTCTAGGTAGACTAAAAACATCCAAGCGATATTGATCGGTATCAATTCACTTAGACTATGCCTTTTAAAAGTCTAACACATCAAGGGATCTACTGGATATCTCTCTTTATATGAGAGGGACAAATTCTATCTCGATTACACAACTTCATCACATTGCTCACACAGTAACCAATCACAACCTTTATAATCGCCCGGTTAAAGACAACGTTTGATAGTGTCAAATCATTATGTTCCTAATGTTGAAGTCACTGGTAGTCTCAAGTCAGAGGACTGAAAAATATACCTATCATGAGAAATAACTATGACTTAATCCATGTGATGTTCTCATAGCGGGTCGGTCCAGTACTTTGTTCCCTAACAAGTACTTGTGATCTTGATTCGTATCCCTATACTTATAATCATCATATGATCATCAATCAAGACTCACACTAGTCTTAATTCATTATAGTTTCCAGTATAATGATCGACTAGGGACATTTAGGATATTTCTGTAAATACTCATTGATCTTATTATAATGTAAACATGCAAATTAATTATAATAAACAACAAATGAAATCCTCTATTTTATTAACTAAAGGTATTCATAAAGACAGTTAATGGAGTGACCTAGGGCACATGCCCCAACACTTTCTAAAGCGGTTGATAAAACGCCATATGAGATATGGTACGGGAAAAGACCTAGTTTATTTTTCCTTAAGATTTGGGGTTGTGAGGCTTACGTAAAATGACAAGTCTCAGAAAAACTAGCACTTAAATCTGACAAGTGTTTATTTGTGGGGTATCCTAAGGAAACAAAAGGATATTACTTTTATAATCTTGCTGAGAACAAAGTGTTTGTTGCTCAGTATGGCGCGTTTATGGAAAAACAGTTTATTTCAAAAGACACTAGTGGGAGAGAAATAAATCTTGAAGAAGTTCAAGAATCACATATAAACCCTGAACCGCTACCGGAAGTTCAACAACGTTCTGAACCAGTTGTACCTCCGCAAGTGACACAATGCCCACGTAAATCTGGTAGGGTAAGACATGAGCCAGAGAGATTCAAATTTCTCATTATTGATAGTCATGATGTGTTGCTTATGGATCAAAATGAGCCCAGCACTTATCAGGAGGCTATGTCTGGACCAGACTCAGATAAACGGCTAAGTGCCATGAACTCTGAGATGCAAACCATGTATGATAACCAAGTTTGGAACTTGGTTGATTTACCTAAAGGTGGTAAGACCATTGGATGTAAATGACTTTTCAAGAAGAAAACTGACATTGATGGCAATGTGCATACTTTTAAAGCAAGACTTGTAGCAAAAAGTTTCAGGTAGACTCAAGGTGTTGATTATGATGAAACTTTTTCGCCAGCAGCCATGCTTAAATCCATAAGAATTTTAATTGCCATTGCTGCATATTATGACTATGAGATATGAAAAATGGATGTAAAAATAACATTTCTTAATGGAAAGTTACTCGAGGACGTGTATATGACACAACCTGAAGGTTTTGTACATCCTGAGAATTCTAGGAAGGTATGCAAGCTTCAAAAATCCATTTATGGATTAAAACAAGCTTCTCGGAGTTGGAATCTTCGTTTTGATGAAGCAATCAAGGATTTTGGTTTTATTAAGAACGAAGATGAGCCTTGTGTATACAAGAAAGTCAGTGGGAGTGTAGTTATTTTTCAGGTACTGTACGTTGATGATATATTACTCATTGGAACTGACATCCTAACATTGCAGAATGTCAAGTCTTGGTTAGGGAAGTGTTTCTCAATGAAAGACTTAGGAGATGCAGCCTATATCCTAGGGATAAGAATCTATAAGGACAGATCTAATAGGCTAATCGGTCTAAGTCAGAGCGCTTACATAGACAAGGTGTTGAATAGGTTCAGTTTGCAAGACTCTAAAAGAGGATTGTTGCCAATGTCTCATGGCATAAGTCTCAGCAAGAATCAATATCCTAGGACAAATGATGAGCGAGACCGTATGAATAAGATTCCATATGCATCGGCTATTGGATCTATCATGTATGCCATGCTATGCACTCGACCTGATGTATCATATGCTTTGAGCACTACAAGCATATATCAGTCAGATCCTAGTGAGAGTCACTGGATAGCAGTAAAGAACATCCTTAAATACTTAAGAAGGACTAAGGAAATGTTCTTGGTCTATAGAGGTTTTGAAAATGATCTAATTGTAAATGGTTACACAGATGCAAGTTTTCAAACTGATATAGATGATTTTAAATCGCAATCTGGATATGTGTTTACTTTGAGTGAGGGTGCGATAAGTGGAAAAGTTCGAAGCAAGAGATCGCGTGGCGGATTCTACGACGTAAGCCGAGTATATTGCGGCGTCCGATGCAGCAAAGGAGGCAGTTTTGATAAAAAAGTTCATTTTTGAATTAGGTGTAGTTCCAAGTATTGCTAACCTTGTTTGTTTGTATTGTGACAATAACGGGGCAATAGCCCAGGCCAAGGAACTTAAATCACACCACAGATCCAAACATATACTCAGGCGTTTTCATCTCATCAGAGAAATTATTAAGAGGGGAGACGTAAAGATTTGCAGAGTACCTACCGAAGACAACATTGCAGATCCATTGACAAAAGCTCTTCCACAAGCAAAACATGATGGTCATGTTAGATCATTAGGCATTAGATGCATGTATGATTGACCCTAGTGCAAGTGGGAGATGTTGGGGCATGTGCCTTAGGTCAATCCATTAACTGTCTTTATGAATACTTTTACAGGGGTGTATTCAATTGAGATTTTTAGAGACTTTTAGTTACTTTTATTGACTAAAAAAGTTTAGGGGTATTCAATTAAAACTTTTAGAGAGTCTCTAAAAGTTTGGTGTATTCAATGTGAACTTTTAGAGACTTTTAAAAAGTCTTTAAAAGTTTTGGGGTATTCAATTTAAACTTTTAGAGAGTCTCTAAAAGTAAGGGGTATTCAATTTGTTTAGAAATTTGATAGATTTGTGGGTTTGAATGACTTTTGGAGACTTTTCACATAACCCTATGTATGTTGAAAGTCTTCTCCATCTCTTTGCCTCCATGAGAAACTTTTGGAGACTTTCTTTTTTCTTCTTCGTGGCCTCTCTCTCTCTCATCACGAAATCTCTCTCCCCTTCTTCAACCCTCAACCTTCAACTTGCCAAATCCGAATCTTTTCCTCCCTATCTCAAATTCTCAATTCTTCTCTCCTCCTAGCGTTGTCGCGCGTCCAGAGAGCTCAAACCAGTAAAAAAAATAAAAAATGGCGTTTTCAGCAGGGAAGGCTCTCTTCAGCGTTCTCCTAATCCCTTGGCGCTCTGCTTCTCATCTCCTCCTCCTCCTCTTCTGTACGCTCTCTCATTCCTCTGCATATCTTTCTCTATCAAATTGGTTGTTCTAGTTACATTTATTTTCATATTGAAATAATTAGGGATCAAATTCGTTGACACTTGTATTAGTTTTTCTTTTTTTTTCCTTTTTTTTTATTTACGATTTTTTTTTATAAAAAAGAAACAAACTTTTCTAACCCTCTATGGAGTCCAACTCTCACCTGTTTGCAACAATCCTTTATACCAAACCAAGTGGGTGGCACCTCACTTAGTTGGTAACCGCGTCCGTCGACTAATCTACGCTCATGAATTACCTGACCTCGGCACCCCATTCCCAATACTCGAAATCGAGGCATTTTTTTGTGAAATTAATTCTATGTAGATAGGGCATGTTGTTGATTTGCCACTTGTTAGTGATTATTTCATCATGATTACTATTAGGGGTGGGCAAACCGCGGTTTGGTGGTGAAAACCACCAAACCGCGACCAAACCGAATGGCTGCGGTTTAGTGATTTACCAAACCGCGACCAAACCGCGAACCACCAAAACCGCAACCAAACCGAACATCGGTTTCGTGGTTTGGTCGGTTTGGTTGCGGTTTTGGTGTGAGGCGGCGGTGGACGTTCGCGCGACGACGGAGACGGCTGTTTAAGGTGAGAGCGCAGCGCTGCAGAGAGGAGAGAGGAGTGAGAGCGCAGCGCAGAGAGGAGAGACGAGGGAGCGCAGAGAGGAGGGAGCGCAAGAGCGAACGAGTTCGTTTCGCGTCCGGCGGTGTAGGCGATCGATCCGATCGGAGTTCGATTCGCGCGAAACGAGGCCGATCCGATGGCGAGGAGACCGGACGAGGAGTACGATTACTGTTCAAGGTGGTGCGATCGGCGACTCGGGCGTCGGGAGCGCAGAGAGGAGAGACGAGGGAGCGCAGAGAGGAGGAGTGCAGAGAGGAGAGACGAGGGAGCGCAGAGACGAGGGTGCGGAGAGACGAGGGAACGCGGAGAGGAGGGAGTGCAGAGAGGAGAGACGAGGGTGCAGAGAGACGAGGGACGATGGAGCGCGGAGAGACAGAGAGGAGAGATGAGTGTTTTGTTTTTTTGTTATGTTTTAGGGTTTTTGATATATGGTGGTTATTTACCAAAATGGCCTCGGTTTGGTTAAACCGCGGTTTTCATTTTGTGAAAACCGCGACCAAACCGCAAAATCGCGGTTTGGTCATTTTCCAAACCGCGACCAAACCGCCAGCTTTAAAAACCAGACCAAACCGCGCGGTTTGGTCGGTTTGGGCGGTTTGGGAGGTTTTTCGAAAACCGCTGCCCACCCCTAATTACTATTGTTGGAACAATTGCAGCTTTTGAGAGAGAACGAGAGAAGGGATTGAGAGAGAGAGATTCAACAAGACAGTGAGGAGAGACGAAGGAAGAACGAAGCAAAGGTTGAAGATGGTGAAAAGTGGGGCACATACCCCTGTTCGATTTCGAGATTTACATGGATGTTTATCAAAAGTCATCCAAATAAAAGTTTATCAAAGTCTATTAAAGTCCTTACAAAAGTCCATTAAAGTTACTAAAAGTCATTAAAAATAAAGTCTATCAAAGTCTACTAAAGTTTTTAAAAGTTTACAAAAATTTACAAAGTCTCTAAAAGTCATCCACTTATAAAAGTAACTAAAAGTCTCTAAAAATCTCAATTGAATACACCCCCCTTAGTTAATAAAATAGACGATTTCATTTGCTGTTTATTATAATTAATTTGCATGTTTACATTATAATAAGATCCAAGTGTATTTACATAAATATCCTAAATGTCCCTAGTCGATCATTATACTGGGAACTATAATGAATTAAGACTAGTATGAGTCTTGATTGATGATCATATGATGATTATACGTATAGGGATACGAATTAAGATTACGAGTACTTGTTAGGGAACAAAGTACTTGACCGACTCGCTATGAGAACATCACATGAATTAAGTCATAGTTGTTTCTCATGATAGGTATATTTTTCAGTCATCTGACTTGAGATTACCATAGACTTCAACATTAGGAACATAGTGATTTGACACTATCAAACGTTGTCTTTAACATGACGATTATAAAGGTTGTGATTGGTTACTGTGTGAGCAATGTGATGAAGTTGTGTAATCGAGATAGAATTTGTCCCTCTCATATAAAAAGAGATATCTAGTGGATCCCTCGATGTGTTAGATTGTTAAAAGGCCTAGTATAAGTGAATTAATATTGATCAATGTCACTTGGATGTTTTCAATCTACCTAGAGATCGAGACTAGTACGATTGAACATGTTGGATGACAATTCCATGCCTTATGTTTGATCAAAAGGATATCTTGTGACAAAAGGATGTTATATACACTATTGATTAGGTTGTATCGATTTAATATTGGTAGTCATAATGTCTTGCTAGAGGCCGCTTATGACTTTTATACCAAAATGTGTTTTGGTACACTACCAACATTGTATGAGCCTATTGGGTCGCACACTAAGAATGATTTTGCGAGATTTTAAGATGGTTTAGAAAAATAAATTTTATATGATAAAATTCATGACAGAAACGTCTTTGTGGTGTATTACACTTATACTTCAAGTAGGGGTATATGTGTAATTTACTTAACCGTCTATATACAAGGGTTGTATAAATAGACGCTTTAAGTTAGAATACACATACGAAAGATTAAAAGGCCAAAACTCTATTTTCGTTTTAGAAACGACTTAGGGTTTTTTGGTATGCTCTGGATCGTTTTGGAGAGAAACAAAAGGTTTGGTATTCTCTCGAAGCTAGGACTTCGAATCTCGGTCGCCGTTCGTGTGTGGACTACTGGTAGAGGGCGTTCGTCATTAGCAGCGCCTTAGAGATCGATCAAACTTCAGAAAGGTATATTGCGACTGAGGTATGCTTAAGTTTTTAATGGTTTAAACGTTTTTAATAGAATTAGATTCGGATCCTGTTGGGGTTTTTGTCAAAATTGTTTTGTAATATCTGATGCGCATGAACCCCAAAACCCAACACGTCCAACTAGACATAGAGTACGTCCGGTTTGCATCACCGAGCAACAACGTCAACGTAACCATCGTAATAGACCTGCGTGATGAGTTTTCTTGATGTCATGGTGATTTGTCTCGTGGATAAAACCTTAAGGAAGTTATATCTCATGTTTTCCATATTATTATAATGTGGTATCCGTGATTACTCTATAGTATTCCATAACAGAAACTCATCACTGTGAAAGATATATATATATATATATCTTGAAAATTTAGAAGATTCGAACTTATAACCTTAAGGAACTTCAATTAATTAAACAACTAGTAGCTAGCTAGGTCCTAACCAATGCATGAAACCCTGGGTTGGTTCATTTACCTTCAAGTTGGTTGGTGCTTTACTTATTTATTTTTTGTGAGTTTTAAGTACTAATTTTAAGAGTCTAGGGTATCCAAGTTCTTGAAGTGATTGACTTAAAGTTCGGTGCTTAATCAATAAATTTAATCAATCTTATTGATATTATAATCAATTAATTAAAGAAAAATATCGAGCCGAATCATATGAAAGAATATAAAGAAAGGGACTTCAATGTGAGTATGGCTAGGGCAGAGCTTTACCAAGTTAGGTGTTTTGGTAATTTGTTTATACACCTTAATTTACTGCAGCTTTTTGAGGTTAAAAGTAATTTCTTTTGTACAGGATCCTATGGAGTTTTGGCATTTGCAATCTATAATTTTGAATTTATTGCCCCAAGGCCTATATAGAACTATAATATATTGTTAGTTGTTTTATTTTACATTTTAGCGGTAACTATTTGGGTGTACAACAACTACTTATGTGCAAATTTACTTTTCGTAGCTTGGAAGTGTCAACTTCAAATTTTTGATATTTTTTCACTAATTTATAAGAAAAAATTACAAATGTACATTACCTTTTAGTTTAAACCCCGAAAAATAAGTGTGGTTTTCTTTTTTTTATTTTATTTCTTTTTCTAAAACTAGGCTATGTCGCATTTCCAACATGCGCTATTAGTTGCATTTATCACCTCGAGACACGTGCGTGACGTTTATATGAGGTTGCATGGGTCGCCCACCTCGACAGACCTGCCAGCCATTTGCATGAAATCTCCACCTCGACATACATGGGTCACGTTTGCATGGGTTGTCCACGTCGATATGCGTGCGCATTGTTTACATTGGTTGTATACCTCGAGATACGCGAGTGACGCGGGTCATCCATCTCCATATGCACGTGGTGGTCATAGTTACAGATAGCTCATTTTTAAAAGGAGCTATCTATATATTTACCCTGCTACCTCACCGCCACCTCACACCCATCCTAACTAATAACGCCTATTGTAAATGCGTTATTACCTATTTTGTGAATTATAAAGTAAATGTGCCTTGCTTTATCAAAAACACCATTATTCGCAACTCCCGTCATGAAAGCCTACTTTATTTACAACGCACACAATAAACTACTAATTTAAACAAATAAAAAAACATGAAATTTTTTATTTGGTCGACCAAAAGGCCTTTCAAAGCAACAAAATCGAAAAGGGATTGAAAAAAAAAGCAAACAAAAAGAAATAAGGAGGAGGAGGAGCGGAGGAGCGGCGGGGGGGGGGGGGCGAGGGAAGTAGCAGGAAGGAGGTTTAGGGCGTTGAAGGACGAAGGAGCAGTGAGTCTTGGGTGAACTGAAGGAGCAGAGTGTCTTGGACTTCCATTGTGAGATGAAAGATCGCTGTGGCGTCTTGAGCAGACTGAAGGTGCAGTGGCATTTTGATCTGCAAGCATCGATTCTGCGTGAAGACATTGTTCAGGTAAGAACCCTTGATCGACAAGTATCGATTCGATTTTGGCTGGTGTGGTGTACGTGTTGGTGCGGTGTGGTGTGCGTTGGCTGGTGTGGTGTGTGCGTTAGTATGGTTTGGTTGATTCGAATTTGGTTGTTGATTCAAATTTGGTTACTTTGGTGTGTGCGTTCAATAATTCCAAATTTAACTTCAAAGGATTAAATTTTGCAAATTGTTTTAATTTTTTGATCAGAAACAGTCTATCTATATGTATATTATTGGTTCAAAAGAATTTGGTTGAGACTTTTTGTTCTCAACCCATTTGCTCTATATGTTCTCCATAGTATTCCCCTTTTGCCTCTTACTTGAAAAGATACTTCATAATTTAGACAGTCACTATATGTAGGTGTAGCATTCCCTGGCCACCCGAGCTCCGCCGCAAGTTGAAACTACACTCGTTGTGTGCGCCTGCAATGTACAAATATATGATTTATGTTTTCCCCTGCCTCCTTACATGACACACATCATGAGGGTTGAAGACGTGTTTGGGTATCTCTTTTGGAGTACTTCCATCACGTTCAGTTTTTCTCTCCATGACAATCAACACAATACCCTTGTCTTCGTGTCTGCATAAGATTTCCATAAAGTGGTGTGTGCTCTGCGTTCCTCAGGTGATGTCTCAGCTCATAGCTTGAGAAAACAAGATTTGACCGTGATATTGGCCGTGTCCTCCCATTTCCATGTTCTAATGTCTTCATGTTCTTTTGGTGGGGAAATCCCTTGTAGTTTTTTTAGTAATTCTTGGAGGAGATTCATATTCTGATTCCCCAATTCCCTGTGAAATTCAAGCCAACTCTCAATTTGACATCTGATCTCGATTGCTAGCTCCATCACTCGAGCATCCTTAATGTTTATACCAAGCAAACTGCACTTTGACATGTTTAATTGCAATCCTGAGAATAGAAAAAATAATTTAACAATCTGCATCATGTTATGAATAAAGTGCTTTGAATTTTTGATAAAAAGTAACGAGTCATCTGCACAAAAAGGTGTCATGTGCGTTACTTTCCTTTCGATCTTTAGTCCTTCAACCATTCCATTCGCTTTGGCCTTGTCAATCATACGCCCCATTATGTCTACCACCAATATGAAAAGAGAGGGAGATAAGGGGTCACCTTGTCGAAGACCCCTTTGTCCATTGAACTTTCCTCTCGGCATCCTATTGATCATGATTGAGTAATTGGTCGAGGACACCCATCCTTGTATCCATTTACGCCACCTATTTAAATTTTTTTTCAGATAAAAAAGAGATGTGTTTATCTATTGACAAATAAATGGGTTGGGAACTTTGCTTCCACTACCATGAATTTTTATATACTAAAACACGGCTTTCTCTTTGTATAGCAAAAAGAAAACGAAAATAGTCATCCTAATATTAGTATATCACTACTCTATTTGCTTATTTGATTTGTATAACTTGCACAAACCATGACTTAAAATGTAAATATTTCCATACATGATACATGTAACTCACTAACCAAAAGAAAAATCACTAAGTTGGGTTGGTTATCTATCCAGTTATTTTAAACATAAAACTCCATTTCCAGGAACCAAAAGCTTCAACAACTCTTTAGGAAAAAGAGAAGCTTGAACGAATGACATTAAAAACTAAGAGATTAGTTCATGTTAGCAAGTTCCAAAAACTAGAACGGCCCATTATTTGTGTTAGTTAATTGAGTGAAAACTACAGTAACTTTTTCTCGTACCATCAAATTAACTTCATTCTTAAACTTAAAAAAAAAATCTTCATTTTTTGTTAAGGTTAAATAAGCATTAAAGTCCTAAAAGTTACCATGCGCTTTAGCTTATGTTTTGTTCTATGTTTAGTTTATATTTAATTTAAGTTTTGTCACTTCAACGAATGTTTCGTCAAATTGAGTTAGTTGTCTTATAGAGGTAGTTTCCCCCTTTTGTACGATAGTTCTCTTTATTTCTATTAGGGTAGTTTTGGGCTTCAATATGCAATGTAGTATTGCATTTCACACGTTGAAATGCTGTAATAAGTTGGTTTATACCCTCTTAGGAACGATGAATGTGCCTTTTCAAGCTTAAAAAAACAATACTTATCATGCTCCAACCAAAAAAGGATAGAAGGATTTTCTAAAATGTTTTGTTTAATCATTTACATAAGTTGCTTTATTATGATTATATTCTTTGGCCACTCTCAATTTTCGTATAATAAAATTGAAAAGTTGAAATAGAGTATATTATAATTAACTAAGGTACCAACATAAGTTGGGTGAGAGAAGTAGTAAAATTCTGCCTTCCATTTAGAAGAAGAGTTCAAGATTAAGTGAAAACATTATTAAATTATTGAATCTATCCTTTTTTTTGTAAGGATTGAATCCATCCTTTGTGTTTTGGGTTACGTGCTCTCATCATATATACTAGAATGCTTTGCCGATTATTTTGCTTTTACTAATCATATTCTGTTGACACTCTTGTTCACCAATTGAAGGAGAACACATACACATTTCTTTTTATGAACACTTCTTTAATTTACTATATTTCCGTTTCTCATTAAGGAATATTAGGAATAATATTAGTAATGTAGCTAGCTTTTTCTTCAAATGTATCTTTCTTTCGTGTTGTCCTTCAGGATTTTGTTTTTAAAATTCTTTCTAGAAACTCTTAAAAACACAAGTAATAATAATTGATAAATAAAATTAATGTTTTTGCTTGGAATATTTAACATTAACATAGTATGTTATTCAAACAAGTAGAGCGCTAGGGAGTTTTTTTTAGTAAACGACATGAAATGGCCTACAAATATATGGAAAATAATAGCGGGTATACTTTTTTTTTTTTATCAAACTCAACTTTTTGAATAAGATGTTTTGAATTATTACTAAAGCAGAGGCTGAAGATCATGATTTGAACTGTTTGAAGAGATATATTTAATACAAATATCAATGCAATTAACGTATTGCTAGTTATATATCCTCTTGAGTACTTCCTACACATACAAATGCTCCAGTTTGTTGTTGTTAGGGTTAATCAATCCATTGTTAATGATGTCTATTTTTCATTATTTTTATTGAAAAGAAAAACACCTCTGCACCACTTTCATTAATAAGAAAAAAGGTATATAGAGAGGTTATTAGAAGGATAACCTACAATTCGAAACCCCAAATGTGAGTAATTGACTTAGGCCACAAACCCTTATCTTTTTAAAAAATAAAAATAAAACCCCCATTATTTTTTCAATGCACCTACAACTCAAAGCCCCGACACATTATGGTATATGTATAGTCTTGTGTGTATATGTTGCAAAACGAACGATTTAAGTCAATTTGCCCCTTACCTCCATCTAGTTTTCATTTAAGAGTTCACCATTATTATTATTTTTTTCAAGTGACTCTTAATGCATAAGTATCACGTTTGGATATGAAATTCTATATATATGTATATTTGTGTGTGTGTTTGTTTTAATCATCTTATATTTGGTTATCTATAATTTACATTTTTTGAAATTGAAAGTTTGCTATTTTTGTTTCTAAAGTTGAAGTAGAACTTTCGTGCAATTATCGAGTATGAATATCGATAAAAGTTGGATTTCTATAGAGAATCGGACATCAAAATTGTATAGAGATGGAGTTAATAAGTTCTTAGATTATGCATTTGCTAACAATGGGAACAAAAAAAAAAAAAAAAAAATAAATTTGCCCTTGCGAGAAATGTTGCAATGTTTTGCTATATAAAAGAAATGAAGTTAAAGACCGTCTATCCATGAAAGGGCTTTTGCAAAAATATAGGAATTGGATAAACCATGGTGAGGATTATATTTCTTTGCATGATAAAGATAATGTTGTTGGTAACAATAAACCTATATGAGATGACATGTTTGGGATAGTGAATGAGGCAATGGATAATCCACATATTGGTAGTGATCAAATGAACGACGACATGCCTTAGAATGGTAATGATTCTGGATCGAATAAATAGACTTTGTCATACTTGAGAGTATGACAAGAGACAGAACAAGAACTTTATCCAAGTTGTAACAATTTTACTGCACTTTCATTTATTGTTCACTTGTTAAATATAAATGTGTGGTTAGATGGATAAGTCATTCACAATGTTGTTGGAGCTACTCAAGAAATCATTTTCTCAAGGTGTGCGCTTGCCAGAATCGCACTATAAAGCCAATAAGATGACAACAGATTTGAGATTCACTTCAGAGACATTCGATGCTTTTGTTAATAATTGCATGTTGTTTAGAAATGAAGATGAAAATGTTGATGAATGTGAGAAATATCATACATCTAGATTCAAACAATCTAAAGATGGGTTTGAGTGAAGGAAAAAAGTTGCTGCTAAATAAGTTAGGTACTTTTCACTAAAGCCAAGATTGAAATGATTGTTTATGTCATAAAAAACTGCTGCACTTATGAGATGACATGCAAATGATCGTACTGATGATAAAATATTAAGACATCCTGCTGACAGTGCTGCAAGGAAAACTTTTAATAAAAGAAATTTAAGTTTTTCCATAGATAGTCATAATGTTAGGCTTGGGTTGGCAGCAGATGGATTTAATCTTTTCAAAACTATGTCGACACCTCATAGTACATGGCCGGTTGTATTAATGGTGTATAATCTACCACTTTGGTTGTGCATGAAACAACCATTCTTGACTTTTTCCACTCTCATTGATAGGAAATACATACCTGGTGATAAGATTGATGTCTACTTACAACTGTTGATTAAAAAGTTAAAGGAACTATGGCATGATGGTGTATTGACATATGACTCATCAAGTAATGAAATGTTTCAACTCCATGCTGCATTATTATGGACTATTAGTGATTTTCATGTGTATGCTTATGTATCGGGGTGGAGCACAAAAGGAACATTTGCTTGTCCTTGTTGCAATAACAATTTGCCATGTTTAAAACATGAAAGAAACCATTGTTACATGGGTCATCATTGTTTTCTACCATCATCTCATAAGTTTTACAGATGTAAGAAGTCTTTCAATGGAAAATGAGAATTAAGTAGGAAGCCTCATCAATTATCAAGTATTGACATTCTAAATTAGTTGGATCAATTTGGAATAACTACTGAATATAAAAAGGATGATATGAAAAAGAAAATGGAGGATTCTTGTTTGCCAAAAAAGAGAAAGAAAGGAGAAGAAAATGTACCAAAGAAAGTCAAAAAACATAATTGGAATAAAAAAATATTTTTTTGAATTGCCATACTAGAAGCACAACTTAATTCGACATAATATTGACATTATGCATATTGAGAAAAATATTTGTGATAATTTATTGAATGGATTTAAACACATATGCCAAAACTTAGAGTTCAATTGGATCTTAACGCCGAAGTTGTTGTAAATGCAAATGCAACTTCTGTTTGTTTTTGTTCTTCTGACTTGATATATAACTTGTATTTTTTGATTTACATGTTTGTAGTCTGAATTGCGTGAGAGACTTGTTGATGTTCCAAAGGAGGAAATGACACAAGAGCATTTGGATATAATTTTTGATGATGTTGTGGGCAAAGATAAACGTTGAGGAGTCCAAACTTTTGGTTTAGTTCCTTCTAAAAATGGTGTTTTGAAAAAATCTGCACAAGTTCATAGCCCTGAAATAGTAGAAAAAATAAGATAGGAGATTAGGGAAGAGATGAAAGGTCAATCCGAAGACTACATGCAAGCAAACATGCCTACTTTGGTCCAATCATATTTAGAGAAAATAGGCGTTTTAACGCCTTCAAGTTGTATTCAGGTATAAATAGTAAAACATATAATTGCTTAGTTGTGTATACTTAATATGTCAAACAATTAAGGACCTCACTTGATTTCACATGTTCGTGACACATCTAGTGCACATCGATCACTCTCACTTGGAGCATTTCCACAAAACTTGTCTGCATTTCGCGGTCCACATGAAGGATCTACTTAAAGATAGTAACCTCAATAAATTATTATTTTTTCTTTCATAATGTTCATTTGGTGAAGTTAAAGTTTTTATTAAGAATTGCGTTCCTTGTGTGAATGATGATCCTTGATCAATTACTTATCTATTTGATCAACTTTACCAAGTGAATTATACGTATACTTGTAAATAAACATTCTAATGCTTTATTTTAAGATTGATGGTACTATTATTAAATTTCTTGCTCGTAGGATTAATACTTAGGTTTGCCTTAACCTCTACAATGATTTGAGGACTCTACCTTTGCCTGTAACACTTTATTCATTTCTAAATCCCCAAACGTGGTGGTCGACTTCACCAACCCTAGGACTATAAATTAATATCGTCACTAAAGTGGAGTTACTTGGGCTTCTAATCCAACAGTACTACTCCAAAGCCTTTGACAAAGCTAGAGGAGTCCGTACATGACTTCTTCATTAGATCTTAAGTCATCTCAACACTCTGCTTACTTAGACTCTGCGTTAACTCGCTCGTCTTATTAATCTTCGTTTTTTATTTATTAGATGCATCCCTCATTTTACTAAGTTAGGTTGTGATCATGTCATTTGACTTTCATACTACGCATCTTGTACGTGATAGCTTGGATCAAGGGTAACCCTAACTTAATTTACATCTCATGAATGAACAAGAAGGTAGGACGCCAAAAGTATTCACTGTAGTTCGCTACACATCCTTCCTTCAACAAGATTTTAGGTCGTGTAAATTATTAATTTTATTAGTGCTTGAGTTTCATTCTCTATATTAGACTATAATATATATTGTAACTGTCATAGTTACATTCTTCGAGAATGAAGAATTACACATAGTTTAGATGTCATTGAATTAGTATCTCAGATTTGCATGCTTGAGATAGTCGTGGAAATGTTAGAATTGTATCATGTGATTGAAAATTGAGTAGTGTCACAAATTTCTCAAGATTTGACAACTCTAAAATTATCGAACTCTACATTCTCTGCTAGTCTTCAATTCTGACTTGTTTCTCGTAGTTAAATCCAATTTCATTAATTGGAATCAATTTTTTTTTTTTGTACTTTGATTTTGATGTCCACTCACTCTACTTCTATCCAACGATTGATCATCATGATGAATCTTCTTTATAATCAATTTCCTCGAATCGAATAATTTTACTACGTATCTCTTACAACTCGCTCATCTTGCCTCAATGAAACACATAAGTCAATACGACATCGTATGCCTATCGATACCATATAATACATAGAATAAAATAAAATATAATAAGGCTTTTTCAAGTTTTTCCCCAATTTTACTTTTCCTCGCTTTTTGACAAAGTTTCTGAGTTAGAATCTTAGGGTTTCCACATTAAGTTCATTGGTGTTCCTAGTTCTACAAGTCTGTGTTCGCGAACTAATATGGTTGTAGGCTTATCAAGAGCCGAAAACAAAACCTTAAGCTCTGATACCAATTGTGACGGCCCCTACTTTACAAATTAGGCAAATCTCGATTTTAGATCTTCATTAACCCCTGGTAAACCAGTGCACAGTTAATAAAGGCATAGTCAACCTCATCAATCGGTCTTTAGTACATGATAGTCCACATAACAAAGTATATATATATATATACGAAATCATATGCCTCGGAATTGAAATGCGGTGAAAATTTGATAACAAATAAATTAAACACACAACGAGTTCTAGGTGTGAAAGCTAGAATGTGAAAACCCCGCACAATGGATACAATGTATAAATTAGAATGAAGAAGGAAAATATATGTATCTCTCAACCCAAATACCATTTTATAAAAATATAATAATGTAATATAGATACATCTAATGATCTACGTATGCCGCACATCAATGTTCTCAAGCTCAAAGCTTAGACTTGTAATCATCACCAAATAGGAGACAATTTCGGTGAGTAAATCCAGAAGAAGTTCAATAGTAATTCAGAATAAATAATAAAAAAATCTATAAATCATGCAGGAAAGAAACAAAGCTAAAAAGAACAATAAATTGCATGATAGACAAACTGTAATGATCAATGATAGAGACCAAATGACCCGTAAACAAAGGGTAGATGCATGAGTGGTCTTGACACTCTACACGTGAGCTTAAAGACACTTGACTAATATTGATACGGTGAGACCAAATCTGTTTCAACGCACGTAATCCGTTCGGCAGTGTTAGCTCTTTTAAGCCACAACCCGAGAAAATTCCAAACAAAGCCACAGTTGCAATTGGATGCTCTGTCGCAATAGAATCCTTGGTCTTTTGAGAAGCCACGACACATGGCGGATGCTCGCTCAAAGGATTCAGTCTCATCTGGGAGCCATAAGCACGATCGAATGTTCAACCACTCAGTCCCTATATCACTCGGTAGGGAAATAAAGTCCAACAATATGTATCATTTCCATCAAAATATGTAAGGAAAGGAAAAGAATTAATATTGAGTTTCTACTTACAATACAATCGCATAAATCGCTACGTCAAATTGATCATTCGAAGAGCCTAGTTGAGTCTTTACATATCTACATTCATGATAGGTACAACAAAGTTGTTTAGACTATATTTAATTATTTAAGAACCACTTGCTAAATAAAAGTATTGTTCCTTGGTTCATAAATCTACTAATTATAATTTTCAAATAGGATAGTTTACTTTCATGTGCTAGTGAAATAAATTTCTAGTTATTCACGTAGACATTTGCGTTACAAACATTTCTGAGTTCATTTGACTCAAATAAATGGCTTTCCAAGGGTTCGACACTACCCAACCACTACTCCTTACTTCCAACTTAAAGTGCTTACGACTCCAAAATCAATAATTAGCACTTCAAATCAAAACCAACAATTCGAGTAAAATAAGAATGTGTCGAAGCAAATAAGGAAAAATCCACAAAGATTTGATTTTTCATCTTAAGCAATTCAAGTAAACTAAAAACAATGAAAAAGGGGTCCATAACACTAAATAAAAGTCAAGTCTAATTTAAAACTCCAAATCACATCTTAATTAGTAATTCATAACTTGAACAAGTTAAGTTCATGTTTTGGAAAAATAGATTAATACTCCTCATTTTGATGTTTCACTTAACGCGTAAGCTCATCGAATCAATAAAACTTTATTTTATTTTTTAAGAAGAGACTTAAGCTTCATAATACTTTTCATTTCATCTAATAATATATCAGTTTTAATTTTAAGTCTAACGTTTAGCTCTTTTAAGGTAAAACACATTAAAACCACAATAATTCTTTTGCTTCAACTCATTCGGGTCTATTTCGTAAAACGAAAGCTAAATAGAAAATTTTATATTTTCAAACCCAATTTTTTTTCAAAATCTCAAATTAAAATGAGGTTGAATTCATTTCTTGAATTTCAAACAAATCCAATAAAAGAGAGTAATGTTATTCTCAACTAAATCAAGATTTATCAAAGAGGTTTAAACCCAAAAAAAATGCGACCAAATCTTGCCTTAAATCAAATAAAATATTTTACATTGAGCTAAGAATCATAGAGAAACAAGGAAACTTTCTCAAAATGACTCAATGCACTTCAAACCACTATTAAGATCTCGAAATGACGCTAAACTTAATGAATCGGGTTTAAAACCATATTTATCTTCACTTGAATACTTGAAGAAAATTGTAACACATTCTTTGAGGTATTTCCTCAAACACTCCATGTATATTAGCTAGCATTTTCATGAATTCAAGTTAGTTTCAACCAATTAAATCTCCATTATCAAAATCCCTTAGACAAGTAGCCTTAATACTTGATATGAAGATAAAATTACTATTTAGGAGGAATCAAACCCACATTAATCAAACATGTATTTTAAAACAACCAAGTCGGAGTCAAATCGAGTTCAAGGGACCATAATTATCAAAATCTTCAACAACCAACTAAAAATCACCATTAACAACTATGAATTCATGGATTCAACTTTGGTTTGAAATAAAATTTGGTTGAGAACCTCACCATAGCCATCAATAGAGTTCTCCAACTCATATCCCTTCAAGAACAAAGTTTTCTTCTTCTACCATTCTCCTCTCTTTCCTTCTCTTTCATGAGCAAGCCAATGCCATGTCGGAGTTGTTGTCTTCCACTACAAAAAAACAGCAAATCAGAAACGGAAATTTCTGTCTCTGATTTGTTAAAATTCCGTCTCTAATTGCAAATAAACGAACGAAACGGAATCAATTCCGTCTCTCTAAAACGTCGTCGTCGTCGATTCAATTAGAAACGAAATGCGATTCCGTTTCGATTTAGAGACGGATCGAAACGAATTTATTCCGTCTCTAATTCCGTTTCTGATTAGAGACGGAATAAATTCCGTTTCTGATTATTTCCGTCTCTGATCCGTTGCTAATCGAGAGACGAGATCGAAGACGAATTTGATCCGTTTCTGATTTATGTATCTTACATAAACGAAGAGACGGAAATAGCAACGGAAACCAAAGATTCCGTTGCTATTTCCGTCTCTAATTTTCATTTTTGTTTAGTTTTTAAAGTCTTACATATATAGGTCTCAATCCAAGCACATTTAACTCGCCAATATATAATAAAAATCATAGCTAAATAATATATTGATATTACACAATTTATATAAACTTATCATATCCTTAACATTATCTTTTCTCAATGTCTTGTACACGAAACAACAAAAACAATCTAAAAAGTTTCTATATCGTATCTTTCTACAAAAGTAAAAGCAAAAATTGTTCTAAATAAAAAAAAATAAAAAAATGAAGTGTTCCGAGATTATATAAAGTTGATTGTGCTTCAAATAATACTTGACTTCATACAAAACACCGAAAAAAGATCAAAAAGAAAAAAATCACTAAATTATACAAACAATAATAGGAATATAAACAATATTATGGAATATAAACACAAAGATAAATAAAGTAATAAAGAAAAAGAAATTCATCATTATCCAGAAGGAACATGATGTTATTTAGCAAATTATCTCTCGCTCCAAACTATAACATAGCAATGGTTTGTGATGCTTATATATATAGTCTTGATGTTTCATGATCAATATTTAAGACTGCAACATACACAACCTATCATGCATGATTACGTTTAAGAATTAAAATTAAAAGAAAAATATTTATGCTCGACAACAAAGAAAATAAAACCTAAATTGCAAATTAATTAATTAGAGTCGACTAGTTTATTCTTATAAAAAATAAAATAAAATAAAATTAAGACTTGTTTACAACTTTTAGAAATCACAGCCAAAACCATGGATGTCGATGTATCACTAGAGACTTTGTTTTCACAAGATGTGGTTTAAAACCTCAAATAGAACTAGGAACAATTGGAAACAAGCTTTCATTAACCTATTTTAAACACACAGATATGCACGCAACAAAAATATGTTCTACAACTTTTTTAAGTTTGAAAACTTTACATTGCAGGCTGTGAAAAAAAGCTTAGAAGGTCCGATTTGGTTCCTTCTCATATCAAACAACTAGAATCATTCCGCATAAAGTTAATTTCTAGCGAGAGAGAGTGCAATCATATAGATGCTATTAGAAAGTTAATTTCTAGCGGTGAGTCATCCATGCAAACTAAAGGGTGAAACCGAAATTAATAAAACCATAAAAATGCAAGGAGAAGGAAACAAACAGAAAGAATCAGTGTTAAACTTACTCAATGAATGGTACCCAATCATTACTATGTTTGGGAATGGTTCAATGTATCGAGTCTTGTTCCGCTGTTGAGAGGCCGCTTCTAGATATGAACGCATACCTACAAGCCATGAACCTGGATCCCAACAACTGCAAAAAGAATGAGAAGGAAAAACAGTGAGAAAAGTGCAGTAAATAGAACCATTTTCAAGTCCCTAAAAGGAAAAAGAATGATTCAAATTCACATCAATAGTTAGTCTAAAAAACAACCAAAGAGAAACATCTAACATACCATTGCCACCGAATTCTCTAAACCGGCACTAATACCAAAATCTGTGATCTTCGGAATGTGGATATTTAAGAGAATAGGAATGTGGGCTCATAAACTATGAAAATCCATTATGCATCAAACAAAGAATCCATAAAATGATCAACAGGGTTTCTGCCTGAAATTATCTCAATAATAAGTATTCCAAAGCTATAAATATCACTCTTCTCATTCAACATGCCAGTGCAAGCATATTCAGGAGCTACGTAGCTGCAAAAATTATTTGGTTAGTAATGAAGTAGGTAAGAATGCACACAAACAAGGATGAAAAATCTTCTGTGAAATACACTAACCCATATGTTCCCATCACACGAGTTGTAACATAACTCCTTTCCGAAAACAAGAGCTTAGCAAGTCCAAAATCCGATACCTTAGCATTCCACTGACGGTCCAAGAGAATGTTGCTAGATTTTACATCTCGATGAACAACCTTTGGTTCAAGACCCTCGTGAAGGTAGGCCAAGCTGCAGAGCAAAATTCTCTTTGAATCGAATACACAAACTATAACGAATTCATCTAGTCATAAATCCGAGTTGTCATACCCTTTTGCGGTCCCAAGGATAATGTTCATTCGAATCTCCCATGTAAGTGGGCTTTTGGTCCGACATCTCCATGAAGCCATTGTTCAAGATTACCATTATCTATGTACTCATAAACAAGCATCCTAATAGAAGACATATGACAGATAGAGCAAGAAAATCATGATTACCAGTATTGCAATGACATAAAAATAACGCAATGAAAAAATAAAAGGCGAAAACCTGTAAGCACCCTCCATGCAAGTAACCAAGCAATAGGACCAGCTTTTTGTGCCTAACACGCCCTATTGCCTCTACTTCGACTCTAAACTCCTTCTCTCGGCTTGACCCCGATAAAATATTATTACAAAAAACCCTTAAAGATTTCACGAAAACTAAATAATTAAAGGAAACGTAAAACAAGAAAAAAATGAAGCATAGTACAGAGAAGAGAATTTGATTCATTGCCAAAATAATCGAAAGAGCCAAGCGTACCACAAAGATAAAGCCAAGAGCATGTGCAAAGAAAAAAGAAGATAAAGATAAAAGAGAGATGAACAAAAGAACAAACCGCAAAAGAAAAAAGATTTTGACTTCACAAACTTATTTAGCTCACAATTTGTTTCATTGGCAAGAGACTCTTAACCACAAGTAACCACAAGTACACATAAAAGATGAAAGTGAAAAAATAAAACCATGTGCCTCATCGGTTTCAACAAGACAATTATAGTTTACCAACACTTTGAGAATTATAATTTGCATTCTTGCACCATGGAGCTCCAAAGAAATGACCTTTTTGAGGTGTTCAATGAAGCAATTCAACATGGTACAAAACTACACTTGAAAACTTAAATAGACTTCACACAATTTGATTTTGCCCCATGTTATACTTGAAATCAAATGTAGCTAATTAAAAAGAGGCGTTGCGCGTGTACACACCACATAAAAAAACTACCGAAAGCGCTCATCAAACTCTTGAATGTTGCTACAAGATAGCAAAAAGTGATTCAATAGCCACAACAGCAAGCTTTGCATGCTGTGATGCTAGCTCCCTTGCTCGTTGAATTCCGTTGCTCTTACCCCAGCATCAACAAAACCCCAACATCAACAAAACCTCTAACAAATTTCAAGGTTCGACATTCAACCTAACATCTATCCAAACAACCTAATCGCATGAAAAATCAAACAACACAGACGATCGGAAACGCTAGAAATTGAAACCCTAAAAAAAGGCACAAACAACTAGCTAGGGCATCGACAACAATCTCAATAGAAACATCGATTGAAGATGCTTACCAGAAATTTCATCAACGCGAAGGTTCGAGACGAATCGGAAACTGAATCCCTGGACGAAGAGAGGAATTTGAGACGGAGAGAGTGAGAGCAGAGAGTTGCGAGAGAGAGAGAGAGCAGAGAGCGGCGACGGTGAGAGAGAGAGAGAGCGGTGACGGTGAAAGAGAGAGCAGAGAGCGGTGACGGTGAGAGAGAGAGGAGAAGGCGGTGACGGTGAGAGAGAGCGGCGGTGACGGTGAGAGGGAGCGGTGAGGGAGAGAGAGAGAGAGAGCGGTGAGGGAGAGAGATTTTAGGGAGAGAGAGAGTTTTGGTCCCCATTTTTGAATTATCGAGATCGAAACACGCACGAATCTCGAGACGTAACGGACGGTTGTAATAAATGAAAATTTTGGTGGGAATGTTGGCGCTATTTTTTAGAGACGGAATTAATTCCGTCTCTATTTCCGTCTCTATTTCCGTCTCTGATCCGTCTCAAATCCGTCTCTGAATGTTTCCGTCTCAATTCCGTCGCTAACTTTTTAATTTAGAAACGGAACTTATTCCGTTTCTAATTCCGTTTCTGATTTAGAAACAGAACTTATTTCCGTTTCTAATTCCGTTTCTGATTTGCTGTTTTTTTGTAGTGTTCATTGCGCTGCTGGTCATCCTCCGCATGGCGCGCGCGTCGTCTCGCCATCGCCATCTGCACCCGCCCACCGGTCCGAGGGGTTCGTTATCCACGCCGCTGGCTCCCCATGACCCACAGTCGGTCGAACCTCGCTCTCTGCGGTCGTCGCCGACATCCGTCGCGACTCTTATCGTCGCCATCCCAGGGATGCGTCGTCGCGCCGCTGCTCTCACGCGTCCCCTTATGTGGCTCCTCTCCATGTCCGCCACCGAACTTCTCTCTCTCATTTGAAACCCTTTCTTCCTTGTCTATGCGTTCAGTGTTGTGTGTTGTTTTAAGGTATATATATTTTATTTTATTTTTTTGTTTTGAGAATCAATCTCGTTCCTACACATTAAAAAATAGATCTAAAGGTTGAGATATGTCACGATATGTCTCTTAGTTTGTAAACCATTCTCCTAGAAGACATCTCTCGTGTAATGTTTCTTAGAATTTGTGATATCTAGCATTAACTTGGGCAGTTCGCCCCCACTTAATCTAAAAAAAAGGTTGAGATCTATCCCGGTCACTTTATGACTCTAAAACAAACACGTTTCGTGCACACCACCTTTTTTAGACCTTTACTTAATTATTTTCAATTAATAAATAGTTTAAGGTATTATCATTAACCACATTCAACTTAATCAAGTAGAAAAAATGTCACGATACTATATACTACATGCAGTAGCGCGGTAGATATAATTAAAATTATTTTGTGTTTCTTTTATAAATGTTCGAGTATTTTGACGTATACCGACTACCGGTCGGGTATTGGACTACTAATAATTTGTGATTAGCAATTAATTAATGAATTAAAAATATGGGTCCTTACTGTCTCGTCATCTATATCATCGTCATCATTTAAATTCTCTATTACTTTTTCAAGCTTTTTTAACGTATTGTTTCTAAATGATTTGCTATTAAAGGATCTAACATATCTACGGTGCATACTGATGAAACATCTAAATGATATTTCATAGCATCGTAGATGTTAAAGTTTATCGTTTCATTATCTACTTCCGTTGTTATCGTTCCATTAGAAATATCTATTTTGGCTTTTGTTGTTTTTAAAAATGGGTGTCCTGGGATAAGAGAGGTTTTATTAGAGAAGTAGTCTTCTTTCATGTCTATGACATAAAAATCGACTGGGAAGACTAAATCATTAACCCTAACCAATACCTCATCTAATACTCTTATAGTTTGAATGGTAGATCTCTCTGCCAATTGTACTACTATACCAGTCTCTTCTATGGGTACGTCTGGCAATATATAGACAAAGACATAACGTTAATTGAAGCGCCTAGATCACGTAATGCTTTAGATTTCCTTATATTTTCTATTTTGCATGGAACTAAAAACATTTTAGGATTAGAACATTTAGGGGGTAATTTCTTTTGAATTAGTGTTGACACATATTTTCCTACGCTGACTTTTTCATTAGGTTTGATTTTATTAGTGCAGAAGTCTTTTATAAAATTTTAATGTTTAGGTATGTTTTGTATGACTTCGAATAGAGGTATTTTTACTACTACTTTCCTTAAAGAATATGAGATTTCTTTTTCTTCTTGCAATTTCTTAGAGTTCTTATTGTTTTTAAATGATAGGGAAATGGTGGTTTTACTATACTCAATTTATTCTTATCAATATCACAATTGCCTTCTTTTGAGATTTTGTTATTTTTTATTTCAATTTCTTTTTCTAATTCCACTTCTAAGTCTTTTTTAGGAACTATTGGTTTTTGCATATTTGGTTCTTTTATTTGGTTACCGCTTCTTAAAGTTATTGCTTTTGCATATGAACTAGGGTAAGTTTGAGACAATAATTTGCCTTGGTTAACTTAAGGACTCATTTGCATTTTCATTTGACTTAATTGATTTCTTAGTTCAAATATATCATCTTGCAAGGCTTGGATTTTTTAATTTTTTGCTTTATTTGAATTTTCTTACGCAATGGTTCTATCAATTAATGTAGGTGTTATATATCTTTGATAATTCCAATTGTCTACACCATCATGTACGTTTGGTCGTAAATATTTTGCATTGTTGTTAAAAATATAATTAGGTTGAATAGGCTTATTGTAATAATTCAGCATAGTGTTAGCCTCTTTAATTTGATTTTGTTGCACCAACAGACACTCATCATATCAATGTTTAGTTTCATTGTAAAAAACACAAATTTTACTTTAATTGATCTATCTTTTAATAATAATACAACCATGCTTTGAAATTCATCAAATTTATCATCGGATGTCTTAGTTATGTTTCTATTAATTTCACATGAATGATTTTTCATAGGTTTGTTTTTCTTGCAATACTGATTTGATTGTTTATTCATTTTGGTGATATCATCTTTAGCTAATGTTGGTGTTATGTCGAATAAGGATCCTCCACATACCTTGTCTAGGAATCTTTGTTCGAAGTCTTTTAGTCCTTTGTAAAAATATTCTAATAAAGTTTTTTTCAGTAATTTTGTGTTGTGGACATACTAATATTAATCTTTGGTATCTATCCAAAAACTCACCAAAAGTCTCTTTGGTTTCCATTCTAGAATTACTAATTCCTTTTCTATTCGAACTGATTTTACATGCTAGAACGTATTGATCTAAGAAGGTTTCTAACATTTTAGAACATGTGGTTATTCAATTTTGAGGGAGATAGAATAGCCAGTCTTGAGCTTGACATATTCTAACTCTATATTTTTAGGTTTCATCATATTTACTCTATGTGTGTATTTCTTAAGAAATTGTTGAGCATTTTCATCACCTTCATTGTTAAAGTCAGGTAAAGAATTGATGAATCCAAGTTTTAATTCAAAATTAGAAAAATCCACGGGAAAAGCAATACATATAGTTTTGTAAGCTATGATATTTTTATTGCTTTGCCTAAAGGTAAGTTCTTGTTCAATGTGTGTGACAAGTCAATATTTGACATGTTTTATAGTACATTTTAGGATGATTTTAGATGTGAAAAACTATACTACATGAGGTTTTTCTCTTTTTTGATATTTCAGGTGATAAAAATATATGAAGAAATGGAGTAAAAAGAGAAGAAGTTGAGGAATTGAACGAGTGGAAAGATTGCATAAGATTCACCAAGGAGTTTAGAAAGAACTGGATTTTATACCCATCGATTCTCTAACGATTCCATACACTCACAATCACTATAAAAAGAAGGAGAAATAGGGACTTCAACTCTACAAACTCCCCAGTGATTCCACTTAAACTTGAATTGCTAGTGATGATTTTGTGGGTTTTAGATGACAACAAGGATTTTGAGTGGGTTTAGGATATGTATTAACTAATATACTATAAATAGAAACCCTAGACTACGAGATTAAAAGCCTTTTGATAGTTTTGTACTTTTTACTTTAGTTTAGTGGTCATTCTTTATTGTTTATGTTTGCTTTTGTAGAAGATTGAAGATTTAAGTTATTATTAAGATAATTTTAATCATATCTTTTAATTTGGATGTTATGGTGTTATTTATTATCATGAGTGAGTAATTTGTTAATCTAAACAAAACTCCAAACATGAACTAGATCCATTTTGCAATATAGTCATGATGAGATGAATATAAGCTTAATGCTTTAAACCAATCAAAATCTTTGATTTATTATTTTTATAGATTGTTATTTACAAATTGCAATCATGAATTTAAGTGTTGTGTGCATAGTGGTCAATGTGTAATATAATGTTTTGATTCATTATCTAATTTAATGTAGTAACTAGGATTGTTTGAAATGTATGACCGTTTAGATGTCCTAAGTGGATTTGAGTTCTAAATATAATATTGAATTGGCTTTTCCGAATGTGTTAGATTTAGTAGTTCAAAGTTTTATAGATTGTTATTTACAAATTGCAATCATGAATTTAAGTGTTGTGTGCATAGTGGTCAATGTGTAATATAATGTTTTGATTCATTATCTAATTTAATGTAGTAACTAGGATTGTTTGAAATGTATGACCGTTTAGATGTCCTAAGTGGATTTGAGTTCTAAATATAATATTGAATTGGCTTTTCCGAATGTGTTAGATTTAGTAGTTCAAAGTTTTCATAAAGTGCGATGCGATTTTATTGCACGGAGTTAATGTTTTTGTGTATTCAAAAGAGTTAGATTAAAAAAATTAGAACTTGGTTTTCCACCTGTATAAAGAGAACAAATGATTGGCTAAAGGTTGTTTACTTACTTATGATTAGGGTTTAATGATCTAGGATATTTTATAAAGTATGTTCATGACTATGTTATTAAAGTAACATGTTTGGATGCAAAACAAATTGAAGTTTCATTGTTTATTTGGTTTGTTTAGATGTTTATTTATTAATGAGTTTCATAAAATTGAATTGATTTTAATTTAGCGACCTTAGTTTGGGTTATTTAAGTAAGTTTAGTTTGTTTAACTGATTTTTATTTTCAAAAGTATTAGTTTAAATTCTGATTTTTTAAATTAAATTAAAATAAAAATATATTAAAATGTCCTATGGAGATGATTCCCACTTACCACTAGTACAAATTATTAAAAGTATTATAAAGGTGGGAAATTTATTATATACGCTTGACAAGTGTCAACTTTTAGCGCCATTGCTAAGGATTTTTAAATAATTTCTTAAGAATATTTCTTGTTGCATGTCAAATGATATGGCAGACATGGAACAAGAACTTACTTTTAGGAAAACCAATAAAAATATCATAGCTTATGAACCTATATATATTTCTTTTCCCGTCGATTTTTGTGAAGACCCCTCCCTTAATCTATGGCACCGCCTAGCTTAATCTTATCATTAAGCCCTAAACTCAGCCACGTAGCACCTTCGAATGTATTAGTAAGAATTTATGTCTTATTATCCTCGTTGTTCATGTTCAAATTAAGCATTAACCAACTTATCGATGTTCGTGACTTCATAGTTAATTAAAGCTTTTACTACTTATATATGTTATTTAGTGGAAACCTTAAATAGTTTAACGGAAGCAAGTAATCAAAATCCTGAGTATGTGGAAACTAGGAAACAAAGATCTCATGTATATAGATAATAGAACGATGATAACAATGTAAGAACATGTGTCCGGTCAAGGAACTATCATCGATTCTAAATATATACAACCCAAGAGTATGTAAAGGACATAAAGTAAGTCATACAACAAAATATCAAAAACCTTACAAAATATGTAACAGAAGCATGCTCAAAGTTTTAAGGTAGTCGCCAATCTTCTCCTTGCCCGACCAGCTAATCGATAGATTTGCACCCACCGTCATAAAAAAGATGGTGAGTACACAATTGTAGAAAGTAAAATTGAGAGACATATATCCATATTCCCAAATATAATAGAAAGTATCTGAAAGCATAATAATAGAAAAAGAATGATGAAATAGGAATATGCTATAAGATACTTCGGTTAAACAAAGTGAGACTGACTTAAAGCTAAGCTGTTATGATCTAGGCCCAATCGACTTTGAGTTACATCACATCAGACTTAATCCACTATCTAAGGCATGAGCTCTCTCTCATAAGTGTCTAAATGTGTATCTTAACAACTACCCCTGGTCCTATTTCCATGTATGCTGCACAAGTTAGTGGTGAGTATTGGTATCCCCAAAATCCAGCGATCACGTATGCTGCTCATTTCCATCACATAAGGACTCATTTGTCAATAATAGACTCGAACTTGGGATTCTAAAACTTGATAAATTGCTTAAGTAAATTATAAAGGAATAAGATTACAATACTGCAATTCATCTACCTAATAACATGTTATTTTACCATGATTAGTACCCATGACAACAAAGAATGACATCGAACAAGAATATGAGTCAATGAATACCATTAAACACTAATAATACCACGATAACGAAACTCATATAATGAGATAAACACAAATGTCATGGAATTAAGAGTACTATAGATAAAACTGCCCAAAAGAATATAAATAAGAAGCATAATAGGAAATTAAAAGTAAAGAAATATTTCAGTCATTTTACTTATAATTCAAGCAAAGTTCCTAAGCCAATCTGGCATCCTGGCACCTCGTAACTCGCCAATGACTCATCGAGACTCTCCTCTAAGTTCTTAAGTTAATTACTTAGGACTTGTCTAAGCTATTAAAGTAGGTTTAAGTAGATTAGAAAAGTCCCCCAATTTTATTTAAGAGTTTTATAATTTATCAGGGTTTAGCGATGTGGTGGCGTCGTGTGTACAAGGTCACAACACCATCACGACATCACCCTTATACTGGGCTAAGGGCGGCTGCTTTATGGGGTGTCGTGTGTTCAGATGCACATCGCCATGACAACGCCGTGTCGTCTGCCCCTCTTTTTCTCCTCAGATAACCCGAAGCTATGACCTGACGTTGTATCGTGGGACTTACATAATCCGGATCACAAATTCGTGAAGTGGGATCCGCATCGAGATATGCACACTGACCAAGGAACGTGGTCGATCTATATTTTAGTTTTGTTGTGATGTGTTCCTAGTGTGTAGTATATGTGTAGACTTATTAAGTCACTTCTACATAATATAGATGTTGAGACTTGAGCGAGAACACACCTCAAGATGCATGTCGACGTGGGACCAGGGGTAGAAAGTGATATGGTAAGTCCTAATTTAGTTAAATGTGATTAAAATAATTAAATTTAATGTGATTATAGTTGAAGTTATATAAATGTGACATAATTTAGGAAAATGAAACAATAAGCATTGATATGCATCAGGATGAGTGCTATCACCATCACTATGTGAGTTGGGGTCAATAAGTTTGTTAATATGAATGATTTAATGGATTGTAGGACCAAGTTATAAGCTATTAGATTCTTCTAGAGATGGGTCTTCACACAAAATCAAGGGCCACAAATGAATTACATCACTATATAAACAAACTTAGTGGGGTTTTCATGCAAATGATCTCATGTTCATACATATAAATGGAGGGAGATCTTAGGTTCTGATCCAATAATTTGCTGTGAAAATTTAGAGAATTAGGAGTGATTGCTTATATTAGAGATGTCTTCACAACTAGGTCAATCAATCTCCATCTCCACTTTGAAGAATTTATTAAATTTATAAGTTTTGGGTTTCAAGTTATAGATGCTTTGAATTTAGGTAATTGGTAATGTTTTGAAGTTTAATTTAATCCAATCGAAGTCTACATGAAGTTTTAAGCATTCGAAATCAAAGATAAACACTACAAGTTGTAGGCTAAGCTTGGCGTCATAGCGGTGTCGTGCCCTCTGTACATACGCTTCCAGGCCACAAAGTCAGGTTATCTGAAGAAAAAAAAAGGTAGATGACTCAGTGCCATCGTGACACTGTGCAACTGAACAAATGGCGCCACCACAACACCGTACCCCCTAGCCCAGTACAAAGGTGATCTTGATGGCCCTATGACCTTGTACACACGGTGCCACCACAATGTCAAACCTTTAGAAATTATAATTTTGATGAATTTTTCAAAGTGAAGTTGGAGATTGATTTACCTAGTTATGAAGACTTCTCTAACTTAAGTAATCACCAACAATTCTCTGAATTTTTACAGCAAAATGTTATATCAAAACCCCAGATCTCTCTTTCTCTCTATATCTATGAACATGAGATTGTTTGCATGAAAATCCTACTAAGTTTGTTTATATAGTAATGTAATTTATTTTGGCCCTTGATCTTATGTGAACATCCATCTACAGGACAATCTAACAACTTATAACTTGTTCCTAAAACCCATTAAATCATTCATATTAACACACTTATTGACCCCAAGGCATATAGTGATGGTGACATCAGTCATCTCGAGGCATATTAATGCTTATTGTTTTATTTTCTTAACTTAGGCCTCATTTATATAACTTCAACTATAATCAAATTAGATTTAATTATTTTAATCACATTTAACTTAATTAAGACTAACCATATCACTATTTACCCCGGTCTCATGTAGGTACGCATCTCTAAATGCATGCCCATTTACGTCTCGACATTTATATTACGTAAAAGTGACGTAATAAGTCTACACATACCATACATTAAGAATATATCACAACAAAACTAAAATAAACCTCAGTCATATGCCTCGATCAGTGTGCATCTCTATGCGGGTCTCATTTCATAGGTCAGTGATCCTGAATATGGAATAAACCGGGATTAAGAATTTAGTCTGTGACAATTTCCCTTATTTTCAGTTAAAATCAGGATTCTTCAATTCTTTACCTCACTTTTAAGGTGAAGGTGATGAAGATCCTCAATAAATTATTAGGCAATACACGCATATAGTAAGTATGATAAAACTCAAAAACATAGAGTTAGAGTATGCCAAGGTAAATGCTTTTTCTTATTCCTTAAGAGGTAAAGCTCAAGATTGACTATTTTATCTTCCTCAAAATTTCATAACCACATGGTCCGAAATATTAGAAACCTTCTTAGATCAATAAGTTTCAGCATGTAAAATTAGTTTCGATAGAAAACCAATTAGCAATGCTAGAATGAAACTGAGGAGATTTTTGGTGAGTTTTGTGATAGATACTAAATATTAATATCAGTATGTCCACAACATGGATTTACAGAAAAACTTTATTATAATACTTTCACGAAGGATTAAACAACTTAGAACAAATACTCCTAGACATGGTATGTGGAAGATCTTTATTTGACATAACGCCAACATTAACAAGAGACATTATTAATAAAGTGGTGAAACAATCAAAACAATATTGCGAGAAAAATAAATTTATGAAAAGCCATTGTTATGAAATTAATAAGAATATAACCAAGACATTGGATGATAAATTAGATGAACTAAAAAGTATGGTTGAATTATTATTAATAGATAGATTAGTCCAAAGTAAAATTTGTGCTTTTTGCAATAAGGTCAATCAGGTACATGATGAATGTCCGTTAATGCATCAAAATTAAAACAAAGAGGCTAACACTATGATTAATTATTACAATAAATCGACTTGCTTACATTTCTACCGACAATGCTAATTACCTAAGACTAAATATAGGTAATGTTGTAGACAATCAGAATATTTAAAGACATAGAACACCCGCTTTAACCGATAAAGCAATAGCACTAAAAAATTCAAATAAAGCAAAAGATAAAAAAAATTCAAGCCTTACAAGATAATATAGTTGAACTAAAAAACCAATTAAGTCAAATGACAATGCAAATAAATCCATCGGTTAACCAAGGCAAATTGTCGTATTAACCATACCCTAGCTCATATGCAAAACCGATAATTTTGAGAAGCGGTAAACAAATGAAGAACCAAAGATTCTAGAACAACTAGTTCCATAAAAAGAATTAGAGGCTATATTAGAAAAAATAAAATTAAAGATAATAAAATTCAAAAGGAAAATGATTGTAATTTTGAAAGAATAAACCAAGTATAGAAGACCATCGTTTTCCCATCATTTAAAAAAAAATAAGAACGTCAAGAAATTATAAGAAAAGAAAGAAATCTCAGACACTTTAAGGAAAGTGGTAGTAAGCATACCTTTATTCGAAGTCATACAAAACATTCCTAAATATAAAAAATTTATAAACGACTAATATACTAATAAATTAAACCCAATGAAATAGTAAGCCTAAGAGAAAATGTGTCGGTAATAATCCTAAAGAAATTATCCCTTAATGTTCTGACCCTTGAATGTTTTTCATTCCATGCGGAATAGAATATATAGGGATATCCAAAGCATTATGTGATCCAGGCGCCTCAATTAAAGTTATGCCTTTGTTAATATATTTGCAAATGACATATAACATTAGAAGAAAATGGTATAGTAGTAAAATTAGTAGATAAATCTATTATTCAACCTTTGGGAGTATTAGAGGATGTACTGGTTAGGGTCGATGATTTAGTTTTCCCAGCCAATTTTTATGTCACAGACATGAAAGAATACCACTTCTCTAGTAAAACCTCTCTTATTTTAGGACGTCCGTTCTTAAAAATAGCAAAGGTCAAAATAGATGTTTCTAATGGAACTATAAAAATGGAAACGATAAACTTTAACTTCCATGATGCTATGAAATATCATTTAAATGTTTTATCAGTACGCACCGTATATATGTTAGATCCTATAATAGATAAAACTTTTAGATACGATAAGTCAAACAAACTTGAAAAAGTGATAGAGGATTTAAATGACGACAATGATATAGATGAACAGACAAGGTAGATAATCAATGCCTTAAAATCATATAATGCACTCCCTGAACTCTCTACCTATATGGATCTATCAATAAATCATTCAAAACTTTTACCCTCTATACTAAAAGTTATAGACTTAGATTTAAAGATTTTACCAGATCATTTAAAATACGTGTATTTAGAAAGTAACAATGTCTTATTAGTTATAATCTTTAATAAATTATCAAATTTAGAAGAGGAGAAATTAGTGAATATTTTCAAAGAACTCAAGAAAGTAAAATGATGGACTATAGCCGATACTAAAGGAATAAGTCCAGCCACATGCATGCATATAATTTATTTCCGTTCATAGATCAAGTGTTAGAAAGACTACTTGGACGAACCCATTACTATTGCTTTGATGGATACTCAAGACTCCATCAGATTCTTGAAGCTCTAGAAGATCAAGAAAAGACCACTTTTATTGCCCTTTTGGTACATTTGCTTATAGGTGTATGCCTTTTGGCTTATGTAATATACCCACTGCATTCTAAAGATGTATGATTAACATTTTCTTAGACTACATTGAACATTTTATTGAGGTTTTCCTGAATGACTTTACAGTACACGGTGATTTTTTGTGAATACTTACTTCATTTAACTAAAGTACTTAAAAGATGTACAGAAAAAATATAGTATTTAATTATGATAAATGTCAATTTATTATCAATCAGGGACTTATATTAGAACACATAGTGTTAGCAAAAGGACTAGATGTAGAACCCGCTAAAATTCAAGTTATAAAAGCACTACCTTACCCCAATACTGTGAGGGAGGTAAGATCTTTTCTTGGCCATGCAAGATTCTACAAATGTTTTTATGAAAGCTTTTTTGAAATAACATAACCCTTATGCAAACTTTTGCAAAATGATGTCACCTTTGAGTTCACACCTAAATGCAAGATAGCTTTTAACACTTTAAAAGATGTTTTGATTACTACTCGCATGATAAAGTCACCGGATTGGTCACAACCTTTCGAAATAATGTGTGATGCAAGCAACTATGCAGTAGGAGCAGTTTTAAGTCAAAGGTTAGGAAAGGAATCTCGTGTCATATATTATGCATCAAGAACTTTGGATCCCGCCCAACTAAACTGTACTAACATAGAAAAAGAACTCCTAGCAGTTGTGTTTGCGTTAGAAAAGTTTATACCATATTAACTAGGAATAAAAGTAATAGTTTACTCAGATCATGTCGCATTAAGATATTTGATAGCAAAGAAAGATGCTAAACTAAGATTAATAAGATGGATCTTATTGTTACAAGAATTCGATCTCACTATAAAAGACAAGAAAGGTGTCGAAAACTTAGTAGCGGATCATCTAAGTAGATTAAAAAATGGAGAACCCCTAATACCATTAAAAGATGAATTCTCAGATGAACACTTATATAAGATAGCTATTTACTAGCCCATAATATGTCGATATAGTCAACTATATTACTACTAATAGGCTATCACCTCATTTGACAAGAGTCCAAAATAATAAGATTAAACATAATTCTAAACATTATTTAGGGGATGATCCTTACTTATGGAAATCATGTTCTGACCAAACCATTCGATTATGTATTCCACAAATGGAAATACAATCCATCATGGCTCATTGCCATACTTATGTTTGTGAATGACATTTTGGGCTACGTAGTATAGCCCATAAAATAATAGACTCATGATTCTTTTGGCCTACTTTATTCCATGATTGTTATGTTTATACTAAAGCTTGTCTAAAATGTCAAAAAATCGTAAATTTAGGACATGTGAACCAAATGCCCTTGTATCCTATTCTGTTTTGCAAAGTATTTGATGTTTGGGGAATAAACTTTATGAGACGTTTTCCACCATCTAATGGAAATATTTACATTTTATTAGCCATTGACTATGTGTCTTAGTGGGTAGAAGCTATAGCCACAAAATCGAATGATTCTAAAATAGAAGTAAATTTCCTTAAATCAAGGATATTTATTATTTTTGGAGCAGCTAGAGCATCGATTAACAATAGAGGTTCACACTTTTGTAATAGAATTTTTTGCTACTTTACTTTATAAATACAATGTTACACAGAGAACATATACCGCTTGTCACCCATTTACTAGTGGACAAGTCGAAACCTCAAACAGAGAAATTAAATCAATTTTAGAAAAGAAAGTATGTCCACTACTTAAAGATTGGAGTCTTCATTTAGAATATGCATTTTGGACATATAGAATACATTTAAGACACCCATAGGTATGACACCTTCTAGAATAGTTTTCAGTAAAGCATGTCATGTACCAGTAGAATTGGAACATAAGGCATACTAGGCAATCAAGACATGTAATATGAATAATGATAACACTGGAAAAAAACATAAACTTAGTATCTACGAGTTAGAAGAATTGAGAAATGATGGATCTGAAAGTGCTTCTATTTATAAAAATAAAATTAAATCATTTCATGACAATACATTGAACATTAAGAATTTTGAAGTAAGACGAAAAGTTTTACTCTTTTGTTCACGTCTTAAATTATTTCCTGAAAATCTTTGTTCAAGATGGACGGGACCTTTGTAGTTACACACGTATTTCTCCATGGTGTCGTAGAGATAGAAAGTAGAGAAACAGGGAGAGTCTTTAAAGTTAATGGTCATAGATTAAAACCTTATCACGAAGATTTTGTCTCACAAGATATGGAGATCCTTAACTTTGACCTTATGGACAACTCACTAGATGAATTGAACACCATGGAGAATCATATCATAACCATTAATTCCAATGAAACATTCACCGTATGGATGGTTAAAACACCAAGAAAAAGGAAGAATAAGAAATCACAAAAAAGAACAACCTACTAGAGACCCGTACGAGTGCGACAAGGATGACTAAGATTATGAGGAGTTTGGTAAGAATGAGAATCCTGAAAAAATCATTTCAGAGGATCCAAGTGACACCTACCTCCACATACATATTAATGAGATGTCCTTCTACGGAGTTCAAATCGATATGGTAGCCGATATAAAACTTATACCTGAACATTTTTTCTTCTAACAAAATTGAGGATTCATTGAAAAAACCTCCTATTACGGTGCACAAGCCAAATTGCACTTAAAAATTCCCATTAGGAGTATCAAAGAATGTGCACATACAAGTAGGTAGGCGCACCAACAACTACCTCACATGATCAGATATTTATTGGGTGAATTGTTTTTATCGACTGTCGAAGCTATCATCAACGTACATGGGCGCATAGTTACACAAAGGATGGGTGATAAACAAATCTCATTCAAAAATAGAAAAGAAATTTGCAATGATATGGACGAAGGGCGATTTAATGACGGTGATGATATCAATGAAGACGTACGTTTTTCAGACCCTTGACCTTAGCGAAGACATTCTCAATGAGTAACCACTTGCAGTGTAGATTGGTTTGTTCACACACGACTAGGAGAGATTCCTCTATTAGTCGAGTAAACGACCATAAACAACTACTCTTTATGGGAGGTAGCCCATATTCCTTATTTCTTTAAGCTATTTCAATTATTAGCTGTACATCTAGCTTTAATATAGTTTGTTTTTATTCTTTCTCCCTTTGACTCATTTTTGGAATTACTTTGGAAATTCACGCTCTAGAGTAGTTCACATAGGGGTGATTGAGTCATTTTTATTTTTATGGCCTTTATGCAAGCTCACATTATAAACGTGCTTATTTGTTTATTCATTTATTTAATTAATAAAATTATTAGTTAGGTACATATCTCGATCAAATTTTCGATAATTTTTTGAATTTTTCAGTCAATCTTACTTTTACATTCACCTTTAAGAAGGGTATATAAAATTACTTATGAAATTAAATTGCAAAAAAACAAAATAAGGCCTAACGTGTCAAGTCTTGGTTACGAAAGAGTTTCTCAATAAAAGACTTATGAAATGTAGCCTACATCCTAAGGATTAAGATCTAAAAGGATAGATCTGAAAGGTTTATAGATATAGGTCAATTGCTTATATTGACAAGGTATTGAATAGGTTTAGTATGCAAAACTCTAAAAGAGGGTCATTGGCAATGTCTCGTGGTATAAGTCTCAGCAGGACTCAATGTTCGAAGACTAATGATGAGCGAGAGAGCATGAATTCGATTCTATATGCATCAGCTATTGGATGTATCATGCATGCCATGTTATGCATCAGACATGATGTAACATATGATTTGAGCACAACAAGTAGATATTAGTCTGATCTCAGTGAGAGTCGCTGGATAGCAGTAAAGAACATTTTTAAGTACTTTAGAAGGACTAAAGAAGTGTTCTTGGTCTATGGAACTTTGGAAGATGAACTTGTTGTAAATTGTTACACATATGCGAGTTTTCAAACTGCTATAGAAAACTTCAGATTGCATTTTGGATATGTGTTTACTTTGAATGGAGGCGCAGTGAGCTGGAAAAGTTTGAAGCAAGACAATGTGGATCAAAAAGTTCATCTTTAAAACTTGGTGTGGTTCCGAGTATAGCTAACACCATTTTCTTGTATTAAGAATACAACGATGTGATAGCACAGACCAATGAACCAAGATCACACCACCGATCCAAAATATACACTTAGATGTTTTCATCTCATTTGAGAAATCATTAAGAAGAGAAACATGAAGATTTGCAAAGTTCCTACATAAGAAAATGTTGTAGATCTTTTGATGAAGACTCTTCCACAAGAAAAATATGATAGTCATGTTAGGTCATTAGGTATTGGATACATAAATGATTGGCCCTAATGCAAGTAGGAGTTGTTGGGGCATGCGCCCTATGTCAATCTATAAACATTATTTTATCTTATAATTTTAGTTAATAAAATAGAGGTTTTTTTGTTTTATTATAAGATTGCATGTTTACCTTATCATAAGATCTATGAGTATTTGTTGAAATATCTTAAATGTCCCTAATCGGTCATTATAGTGAGAACTATAATGAGTTAAGACAAATGTGAATCTTGATTGATGGTCATGTGGTGATCGTGCATATAGGGATACAAATCAAGATCTTAAGTACTTGTTAAGGAACAAGGTACTGGAACGACCCGCTGTAAGAACACCACATGGATTAAGTCATAGGTATTAATTATTATAGATATATCATTTAGTCATTTGACTTTAGATTACCATAAACTTCAATATTATGAACATGGTAATTTGACGCAACCAAATGTTGTCTTTAACTACATGATTATAAAGATTGTGATTGGTTACCAAGTGAATTATATGTGAAGGTGTGTAATCAAGATAAAACGTGTCCCTCTTTTATAAAGATATATTAATAGATCCCTCGATATGTTAGATTGTTAAATGGCTAAGTCCAAGTGAATTGAAATGATCAATGTCATTTGGATGTTTTAAGTCTACCTAAAGATTAAGACTAGTACGATTGAATATTAAAGGTGACTTTCCATGTCTTATGTTCAACCAAAGGATATTGCACGACAAAAGGATATGATATATGTTATTCATTAGGCTGTTTGGATTTTTATATTCATGCTACTTGGGTAGTCATAATGTCTTGCTAGAGACAACTTATGACTTGTGTACTAAAATGGTTTTGGTTCACTACCAACGTTGCATGAACTTATTAGGTCGCGTATAAAAAATGGTTTTTTGCAATTTTAATTGGTCCAGATTAATGAACTTTATATGATAAAATTGATAACATAAAATCCCTTACAATTTTTTATATGATAACTTACTAATAGGGGCGTATATGTAATTTGCTTAAACTGCCTAAATATAATAGTTGTATTACGGATAGATTTTTTTATAAGCGAGGTTATCTACACATAAATAGAGGTTGAAACCCTAAAAACGAAAAATTTTTGTTTTTTGTTATTTTCCAGTTCTCTGGACTTTGTGAGAGAAAGAAAAATGCTTTCAATCTCTCTTAGGGCTAGCACTCCAAATTGTGGTTACCGTTCATGTGTGGATTTCTGATAGAGGACTTGCGCTTGAACATCTTGGAGCACGAACAATCAGAGAAGGAAATCACGATTTAAGGTATGTTTTACTTTTGTAGATCTAATTTAATAGAACTTATTTTTTTATCCTATTGAGGTTTTTAAAAAAAATGTTTTGAGTTTTTCGCTACGTATGAACCCCAAAACTTACTATTTAATACTTCAAGAATTCACAAGACTTTATATGGAAGGAAAGCTTAACTCAACTAAGTTACTTGTACTCAGCAAAACATTTTAATTTGAAGAGTTTTAATATATACTTCTGCCTTTTCTTTATATATCTATAGTCCCTGCTCGTTTTCCTTTGGATTCTATTTTTCTCACTTTTTCCAACTATCAAGTTCTCCGCTCCTTTTCCTATAGAACTTGTGGGACTCTTTATTTTTCTTTAAAACTCTGGTTAGCACTTCTCACTTTCGCTCTTTATTAAACGAGTTTTAATTTCAACTTTTCATTAAACATCATGCCTATCTTTTCCCCTTTTAGTACTAAGTCTTCATTTACGTTATACTCAAGTAAGATTCAACTTACTATAAAAAATTTTAAAGATCTAAATTTTCTCACAAGAAGTGTTCTAATATTTTTCTTGCTTTTATTTCAAGTTCATGGTTTTCCCTAACTCTAAGTTTCTAATCATGACATTATACCGTTGTTTGAAACAATTATTATTTTCTCAAAAAATGATAACATTCACTCGAGTTTCATATCAACTAGATACTTGTGTTCTTACTCATCCTCAATTAAAGGCATGAATTATGCAAATAATTTACTCATTTGTTACTATATTACTATATATAACCTAATTTACACTACTTATACACATTCAAATAATAAGTAAATGAAAAAGAATTAAATAATATACACTACCATTCTTTCCTCTTTAATTTCTTTAAAAATAAGTTTTACGATCATACATGCGGTGTTTATCCTTAATTCATCCGTTCTTATCATTATCCATAGTGTTGATGCCCCAAAACTTAAACCAAACTTTGTCCTCAAGGTTTAAAAATAAGTCTGGCATATAAAAACTAAACGCACAAATATATATATATATATAATATAATTTGGTAACTACATAATATTAAACATAAAAAAGCTTAAGTAACTACTCAAGTGTCAAATATCCCAAATCAAAGCCTATTTAATACCACTTTAACTACTAGAACATTTGGATTACTATACGTATTAATTTAAATTAAAAAAAATTAAATCAAGACTGAATTTAAAAACTTATTGGCTACCTCCAAGTAGCACTGTGTTTGACGTCCTTAGCTTGACGCCTGCACCACGGCGCTTAAATGATCATTGTTATGCACCAAGGTTACTTCAATGATGTATACTTGCGAAGTTGCCCATATCCTCTAATCCATTTATTGTGTGGTACCATATCCTTCATAATCTTTATATAATTTGGCATAGCTTACCATGTCTTTTCAAAAGGGATTGTTAAAATCTTCTCATACTTCATTGCATAAATCCCAATTTTCTCACCAATCCATTGATCTTATAGTTCTTCAGAAAATGCGTCAGTGATACAACAAAATTGATTGTCCCTTGCACAAACTCTGGCTTATGTGATCTCAAGTTTTTTGTGCTTTTGTCTTTCACTATTGTTTCAAACTTCTCCAGATCAACACCAGTATCATGTTGTTTAATATCCTCGTTATGAATATCCTTTCTAACATGGTCAAATGAGTCGTATTGCTATGAAGTATCAATAATGTTACAATCCTCTTGACTCGACTTCTCTACATCTTCATATGCTTCATGACATGTTTCTTTGGTTAGTAACATCTCCTCAACTTGGTTCTCCTTAGACTCAACCACAACCCCTTGTCTTGAATTTATGAATGTTGTAATTTCTTCTAAATTTCTTTCCAAATTCAATAATGCTTGATCATCTTCTTCCTTTTTTATATTAAGTGATTGAGCAGAAATCTCTAATATCTCCTCATGTCTATTGAGACAATGCTTGCTCTGCACAACAATTTTTCTTACCATTTGCTCTAGTGAAGTAATAGATGATTTTCCATCCATCTCTTGATCTTTTCATGATTGCTAGTTGTAGAACTCCATGACAATTGATAGACATTGTCAATGTGAGGGTTGTAAAAGCTTTGATAATTATGTCATGATTCCTTTCCTTGTATGTAGTTGCAATACCCTTGACTTCCACAAATCTATACGGGTTATAATATGGTTGATGATATCCCCTCCATGCCACACCACTCACGATTGTTTGTGCTTAGTATATGGTATTGTCTCGAACAGGTTCATTTTAATAAACTAACCTAGAAATCTTATCAAAGATTTCATTGTGTGATTCCTTTATATGATAGTCATACATTCTTTACATTCTTGAAGCACAAAGACAAAAGAAATTAGATCAAGTGCTATAGGGTCAATCATATTTAAACTAAAAATCAAAATTATATAAAATTAAAAAAATTTGATAACTTAGTAGAGGAAACTAATTGTGGCTACCTATCCCCGGCAACGACGCCAAAAACTCGATCGTAACTACAAGTATAATGGTTCAATTGTAGTAATTATGTGATCGACAAAGGTTGATTATGGATATCTTTCATCTGGGAAAGGTATACATGGACATAGTTACTTAGTCTAGTTCACTACATTGTTAAGAAAGTCTTTGTTTTGTTTGATTTAAACTAAACTACTCTAATCTATAAAACAACGTAAATCAAGTTGTATTCTTATATTAAGAAAACTCTTAGTTCACAACTTTACCTAGGTAATGAGTTACTATGCTTCTCATATCACACTTCAACTTTCTTATGTGTAAGCAATACATAATTAGAATAGACAAATTTCCTTAATATTCACTTCAACCCACTATCATAGTGAAAAATATCCTAATATGCAAATTAGAACTCCACATATCGGTGTGAATAATATAAGTCTCACATAGCATTAAGTACCAAATCTTTAAACTCATAAACACTTAAGTTTACTATCAATGTCTCCCTAATCGATAATTATCTATCGATGTTATATAATTAACGGTTGTGTTGCTCATATCCAGCTTAAAAACTCCAATGGCCATGGTAACTTCTAAAACTTCTAATAAACTAACATGTGATCGAGATGTTCATAGCATTATGCATAGAATAAAACACAAATTCTACTCATTGTACTTTTGAAACATTATAATAAATTCATACTTCTTGCATAGTATTCTTACCATATCATCCATTGATCCTTAAGATAAATAGACTACTCACTTATCATCATCAAAAACACACAATTTATGGTATTCATTGCAATCAAATATTAAATCAAGAACTTTAATTAATTTATAGAACAATACCAAACCACCACAATTGGAGTTTTCAACGAATCTCCTTCAAAACTTTTCTTAATACTCAAATATATTGTAAACAATGATAATCTATGATATTCACCTATATTCTATGATAGTGGCTGCTAATATATGTTAATATCTCTGTTTAGCACAATCTAATAACTATTTATACTCCTCAAATTCCTAAAAGCACAATTAGAAACCCTACTTAACAATTCCGAATGAACTAAAATTCCAAAACTTTCTATTTTTCTTTCCCGACGCTATCTGAAAGTGATCCATGCTCCCTGTTAAAGTGATAGTGTCACCACAACGCCACATTTTCTTGTGTTTTTCTCTTTTCAGTGGGCTCGGTGTCGTCTATACAATTACCCGGCGTCGTCCCTACAATGCTACCATTGCATGCACAACCTTAAATCTTCTACATCTCTTCCTTTAGATCCCTACGCCTTATGCTAATTCTCCACGACGTCAAATATGTCCTCCATGACATCAATTGTGGTTTTGTGTTTTTTCTCCTCATTTCATCATGAAATCTCTCTTTTATCTCTTTTATGCCTTATAGACCTGAAAACGCATAAATACCATCTATTAAAGCTCCTTTCAAAATATTTAGACCAATTATACAATTAAACTAGTCCTATATATAAGTATAATTAAGTACTTATCAGGCGGAGTGGCATTTTATAGAAAGTTTTGGTCTTCAAGTCAGTTTAAAACTTTTATTTATGAGCCTAGCACCGTCTATTGTAAATATGATGTCATTTATTCATTTCTAACATTGTTCCTTTTTCTGCCTTAACACCCACTTGGCACCGTAGTTTCTCATTGGTGCCATCAGTTCATTCTGGGGGTGCCAACCCTGGTGGTTTTTTACCAAACTTTGACATCTTTATCGAATTTGTCCAATTCACACACAGGCACTCAAATAACCTGCAAATCTCTAAAGTAAACATATAGAGTCATAAAATACAACTTTTTACTTAATATACATAGCAAAACACCTATGAAAAAGTGCAAAAATAATGACTCATCAAATACCCTCATACGCAGAACTTTGCACGTCCCGAGCAAAGGGTCTGACAACAATGACTAAATACATTGTGACAAAATTGAGTGATGTTTTCCTAAAGACATTATACCTACTTTGAAAAATAATGGAGAAAATAATGGAGTCCTTACAATCGAAACTTGGTAATCTATTTAACAAGTGACTTGGAATTTTTGAAGGTTGGTCAAACATGGTTGTCTTTCAAGACAACACTTTTTCAAAACTCGAAGCATTTACAAACCATAACTTTCAACTTACTCATATGTTTTATGGGTCTCTTCATCAAGGCAATAGACCAATTGATCTCGTTATTAAATGGATTCTTTTAAAAGGATTTTATCGCCACTTTTCACTTATTTGCATATTTTCACACCTTTAAGAGTCCATATGGCTTATTTAAAGGTAGGCTACTATTTGGTTCATAGCATTAAAAAAACTCACTTAACCTAGCTAGAAGCACTCGAGCTTAATTTTTAATTCTTAATAAGAGTTTCTTTTTATGAGATTTTGCCATTTATGCATCTAGAGATCGCCATTTTCTCCCTCTATATGGTTTTTTATTGTACAGTTCCTACTCCATTTCCTGTAGATACTATTTTTTCATTATTTTCCCAACCATAAAGTTCCCTGCTCTTTTTCATTCGGAACTGGTGGGACTCTCTATTTTTTATTAGAAGTCTCATATTAGAACTTCTCACTTTCGTTAAAGTCTAGTTAGTTATCCAATATAGAATCATCAAGCCCATATTTTATTAGAGTAAACAAGCCCACTTATTCCTCTTACAAATGTTAGATCTTTAACAATTATACTTTAAGTGGATTAGTACTAGTTTTAGACTCTTAGAGATTTCAAATTTTCCCGCGAAATTAATTAGACCACAAACCTACTTTGGTCTCAAGTTATGACTCACACTACGAAAGAAAATATAGAAAGAATTAGCGACGGGCTTTCCCGTCGCTAATTCTATACGACCTGTTGCTATTTCGCTATAGCGACGGGTGTCAGAAATAGCGACGAATTAGCGAAGGGAACCAATCGCTATTTTTTGACGGATTGACAAAAATGTTTATTTTTTAAAAAATATTATTAATTTTAAAATAAAAATAACTTCAAAAAAAAAAAACAAATACAACAAATGTACTGTAAAAAAACAAATTAACAAATATATACAAAAAAACAAGTTAATCAATCATCATGAAAAAAAAATCAATACAATAATGAAAAACAAAAAAAATCATAATCCTAAAAAAAATCAAAAGAACTTGATTGAGAAAGGCATGACCGACGTGATAGTGGCGAAGGTAAAGGCCGAAGCCGAGGGTGGAGAGGCGAGAGAGGGGGCGACAACAACGAGAGAGGGGGCGGCAGCGGCGAGGAGAGCAAGCGTAGGCAGCGACGGAGAGGAGAGCAAAGGCAACCAGCAGCAAGGAGTAGGCAGCAACGACAAGGAGAGCAAGAGCAACACCAAGAAAAGGATGACAATGGCGAGACATAGGTAGCCAAGGTGAGGCGTAGGCAGCGGCGGGGCGACTCCGGCGAGAATGGAGAGAGGGGCAGAGAAAGGTGAGAGGAGAGGAGTGGAGGCAGAGAGATTGATTTTGGAAGAGAAAATTTTAGTGAGTTTATAAGTAAGAGGGATTAAGGTTTGGTTGTGTAAGAGAGACTGTGGGCCCTACTGCCACATGGCGAGAAAATTTGATTTTGAGAGGGAATTTTCCCGCTCAACGATTAGCGACAGGGGCCCGTCACTAACCCCGTTGCTAATCTGGTCAATGGGTCAATGGCTGCCCCCGTCGCTATTTCCCGTCGCTATTGCTATCAATTTATTGTTGTGTCATCCCTACTCCAAGTTTCTATTAATATGGCCAAGTAGGTGTAAAAGCTTTTCTACTTCTTCTAAGTCTGAAGGTAAATAATTTGACCAATTTTTTACTCCAAAAATTGAAAGCAATGTTTTAATCATAGGTAAGACTCTATAAAATAGTAAATATATTAGACTACCTAAAACATGCATGCATTATTGTACTAAGTTCTAATTGATATGAGTGAAGTGGAAGATAAGAAATTGGATGGAAATGAAATAATATTACCACAAACACCTTAAAGTCGCAAGAAAATTTTAAAAATTAAGCTCGTACCTGCAAGGCTTTATGAATTACTCAGTCCACGTACCTAATACCCCCAAACTTATTCCGAACTTGTCCTCAAGGTTCAAAATTAACTTTGGGAAAAAAATAGAAATAATGGTGGAAATGGATGGACAATATATATATATATATATATAATTTAGTATAATACTTCATGTATTGTTAGGAAAATAAGAAAAACAAGAATTAAAACCCGATTATTAACTACAAAATTGTTCATGGGCTACCCCTTAATAGTGCTTTTATTTAACATCGTTGGCTCGAAGAATTTACCTCCCCCAAGTCGAGGTCCATATTAATGACCACAATTGCCAGTATGGAGATATGTGAAGACTCGTTCCTTATTTTCCAAGATCTCACTTCCATCCCGAAAAAGTTTCATTCTCTTTCCTACTAAGATGCTAATATAGCGCAGCTCCATATCAATAAGCCTCTAGTAGTCACCAAGAATGGTAAACCCAAAGGAAGTGTGGCACATTGGTTGTTTTACCCATCCACCACATAAAAATTTGTAATAAACACGAAGTCTTCAACGCAAAAAAACTACATTCTCATCCATTCCTCATGGTGTCTTCACTGTGCCTTTTAGATATATGAAATTGATCTTAGCATCACTGGTGAGAAATAATCCGCATAGCATGAGAATTCTTGATTACAAGACATCGACTTAAGCATATGTGTCATATAACACTTTGGGGATCCTTAAATTTCCAATCTTGCATGGCAGCACGGCCTTCCTAGGATTCTTTTCATACAAGAACTGGCAATGCAGCACAATGGGGAGTACCATCCTCTTCTCTTTGCTATCATCTATCCTTATGTGTATAGTCCCTCGTTCGATGAGTTGAAAATTCTATGGAGATATGGTACTTATTCATTCACCTCTTCACAGAGGCTTTTCTTTTTGGGCTGTCTCAGGCTCGATTTCCTTTGGGAGTTTTTTCAATACATGAATACCAATCCATAATCATCTTGTCCGAAACAATAGTAGAGCAAGCAAATAATGTGTCAGTTGAAGAATCCGAGATATGTAAAATTTTACAATATATTACCTACCCTTTATGCATAATGGACATAGATCCGTTGACTAGGTCAATGTTAGCTCTGGTCGTTTGCATAAAGAGCCTACTAAATGAAATCGTAAAAGGTCTGAACTTATGCATCTCCATTATGTCTATGACATGGAAATCCATAGGGAACTTCAAATCCTCAACATAAACCATTACATCTTAAATGATTCCTTTAGACGAGATCTTTTTCCCGTTAATGGCTAGAATCCGAATCTTCGACTCTGACAGTTCGCCAACCCCTATAACTCATGGAGTTTTGAGGACATCATATTGATTGATGCTCCCAAATCAAGCATTACATTTTCTAGATCTAGTCCACCTATAGTGCAAGGAACACCTATTACCCATGAATCATCACATTTGAGTAGCATGTCGATGAGACTTCCCTTTGATTTGGGTTAATCACCTCCTAATTTGGTCTTTTCTGATGTGATGGTTTCATAAACCTCATTATTTGTGGTGACGCTATTATGAACAATAGTGTTTATTTGTGTGCCTGTTATGTTAATACCTATATTCGAATTGGGGTCTTCACAACCTCCCCTCTCCTCAAGTTGACGGAGCTGTTATATAGTTTGGCCTACCTAGACTTCCAGGTTATGGACTTCTGTGTTAGTGTCACTAAGAGCTTACTCAGTATGCACTTGGAATTGGGCAACATCTCTAGCGAACTAGCTTTGTTAAGCCTTTAGAGATTAATCATGTCCTTCAGGGAAGAATGATTGGACACTAGTTCAAGTAACAACTATCCTCTCAGTGCAAAGGATAGATAGTTTTGGCTTCGAGTCCCATAACTGAAGTAAGGGTTGTTCCTAGTTGTTGCTTGCTTATAGGTATTTTCAAAGGGCGCTCAGGATTACCCTTGGAATTGGTTACCTATAACGTTGGCCTACTGATGGTCCTAAAACAAAGTAGGACATTCATCAATTGCATATCATGTAGCTGAGCAAGATCCATAAGCTTTAACATGAACTTGGCCATTGTTTAGGAGGCATTCCATTAGGGAAGTCAACTGATCAATTCTCTTGTTAGTAGAACTAGTAGTAGCTTCAACTAACAGATCTCGACGTGTGTCAACACCAATATTCCCATATAATTAGGATTGTTGTGTTATGTCCTTGTAGAGTTGTTTCATATGCACACGAGTTTTGTCATGAATGTGACCACCACAAGCAATATCAGTCATACGCTTCTCTAGAGGGGACATTCCGATGTAGAAGAATCAGACAATGGCCCTATTGGATTAGCCATGTTGTGGAAAATTGGCAATTAGGCACTTATAGCGGTCTCGAAAATCAAAAAAGGACTCATTGGGCCACCTTATCCTTATAGAAATATTCATAGAGGAACTCATCTATCATGTCATGCCATAAGTTAATGCAACCAGGAAGGAGGTAAAAAAGCCATTGTTTGGCCTTATCCTATAAGCAGAATGGGAAAGCCATAAGCTTTACCGCATTCTTTACCGCTTGAGGAGGTTTCATATCCTAAAAACTTGTCTGAAATGCCTTTAAGAATGCCATTGGGTCTTTACTCTCCATGCCATGGAAGGTAGGTAGGAGGCGAATCAAGCAAACTTAAGCTCGAAAGTTTCATCATTTGGTGGAAAGTTTATGCAGAGGGGTTGCTGATCAAAAGTATTTTTGAGATTTGCATTAATGCACCCCGTAATAATTTGGTGATCACCACCAACGTGGATTGCGTCGTCAGCCATAGTAGGTTAGGGAAAACTAGACTCTTGGTTTAGAGCTTCCCTAGCCAACCTCCGATGGGATTTGTCGAGTTCTGAATCGAAAAGGTAAGAATGAACCATTTAATTTAGATTGAATTATCCAACCGTGCATAAACTATTAGACTTAGAGAACAAAACAAAAACAAAAAGAAATTAAAAGTTCAACTCATTTTGGAATTGAATCCTCGTCAACGACGCCAAGATTTGATCATGTGTCGCGCATGTCAAATATAATCTGTATAAGGTTACCAACCCTACTGTAATGTAGTAGAGACAAGCATGAGGTCCAACCCATAGGATTCAGTCAAACTGAGTTCGACAAACAAAAAAGTAAATTTGAGGGGTTTTTGAAAGAGTTTTATCCTAAGGTTCTACTAAATAAGAAAATAAATAATTGAAACTCAGAAATAGTAAAGCATACGTAAGTTTTAGAATCCACGATCTAGCCTAATGTTGTTTTCATGTCTTGCATCATCGATTTTGAAATATGTGTTTTAAAATAGCTTCCCTAGATAGGCTATAGGTATTGTGTTCACTAATAACCTAGTCACCCTATTCTCAATAGCCCAACCTTTTTCTAGATACTTTTCTTACTCCATCGTACAACTTTGGGCAACTGCTCCTATATGAGCAGCATCAACGGCACTGTGGGAACATTTACCCTTTGATAACCTTGGGCAAGTGATGTGCGTATCATAAGTATAACAGCTGCTTATAGTAATAGTGCATTCAACTTACTTTGATCACGGATATCGTCCTCTAGGAAAAGTTTTTGCACTAGTGATTTACCTATTTAACTTTAAAGTATTGCTAAGGAAATTCTTTTTAAATGCTTTTGTACTAACTAAACTAATCTAACAAATCAATGCAAACTTTACTTGAACTCTTATATTAAGGATATCATAGTTCACAGCTTCACCTAGTTAATTTAATATTATGCTTTTCAACCATTTTTACATCTCAATATATTGTATACAATTCCTAATTAGAATAGAGAGATTTCCTTCGAATTCACTTTTACCCGCTATCGTGACTGAAAATATTCTAATGTGAAAACTAGAAGGCCACCTATGGATGTGAGTAACGTAAGCTCTACAATACTTTAAGTCAAAAATCCTCATATTCATAACCAACTAAGTTTATTACCTGTGCCTCCTTAATCAACAACTATCGTTTGATATTATGTATTTTACAGTTGTACCGTCTATGTCTAGATTAAAAGCTATAATGTTCATGATAACTCCTAAAGCCTAAGTTCATTAAACATGTCATCAAGATGTCTAAAGCATTACGCTCGGAATCAATACAAATTTTAACCATTGCACTTTTCATAATTATTTTTTATTCATATTCAAAGCATAACATTCATACCATATATGTATTAGTCCCTAAGATAAATAAACTACTTACACTATTGAAAGACACATATCACAATTTATAATGGAAATCATTACAAATCGTAGATTAATATAAATATTACCTTGCATTTAATCAATGAAATCAAATTTGAATTGCAAATGTGAAGTCTTTAATGTTTTCTTCACATAAACTTCTTACTTAAACTCAAAGTAAAACCTATGCTAGTTTACTCTAAGGTGGCTAATAGTTGGTATATGGTGAGTTTACCACGTCCTAATACCTATTTGTACTTCTCAATAACAATTAGAAACCCTACTTTACAATTTAACTCGAAATAAACTCAAACTTTCTATTTCTGCGTGTTTGGTATTGTCACTAATGCCCCGTGCCGTATGTGTTAAGCGACGACGCTACCACTACGCTGTGACTACATTCACATATTTTGACTCCGTAGTGCCTTGGTACTATCCTTACCATCTTAATATCGTTCCTTGTATGCCAAAGCGCCACTACTACGTCGGACTTCCCGTATTAATTTCTTCATTTCCTTTACTCTCCCACGTCGTGTCTTTCCTTCCCAAGCTATTCTTTATGTTCCTATAGAGCCAACTTGTGTAGCCATGGTAATAACCATGTTTTGTGAGTTTTGTTTATCCATTTCTTGTTTTTGCTCAATCCATTTCTTGTTTTTGCTCAACCTTGCTCTAATCCTAAATCACTCTGAATTACAATGTGTTTTCATCCATAGAGGTCGTTCCTTTATATAGGTGAGCTTGGGTACAGTATAGGAAAGCTCGAGAAATAAAAACCTTCGAAAAATTGCAAAACTTCTATTCAGAAAAATCTGGTGTCGTTAGTGGCACTACCATTATGAGGGAATAGCATCAAATGGCGCCATGGCATTTTATAGAAAGTCGTAGTCTTCAAGTTAGTATGAAACTTCTATTTTTGATCCTAGCGCTGTGGGAGGCGTCGTATGTTGTAAATCTGACGTCGTTCCTTATTCTACCTTGATGCCCTACTTGGCATCATGGCTTTTCCATAGCGTCGTCATTTCATTTTGGATGCATCAACCATGCTAGTTTTTAACCGAACTTTGACTTTTTCGGGATTTTTCTAATTCACGCAAGAACACTCAAATATCTTGTAAATCTCCAAAGTAAACATATAGAGCCATTAATGATGACTTTGGACTTGATGTACATAGCAAAACACCTATGAAAGAGTGCACAAATAATGACTCATTAGCCTACCTATTAAGCTATCACCAATTAGATAATTTGAGCCAAACCAACCTTAATTATTTTCTTACCTAATATGAAACCTATAGCAATTAGCCTGTAATCTTTTGCTTAGTTGGAAGCTAGTCTTATATTTGAAATCATTAAAAAAAGACATGAAAAGAAAAAAAGAGGTAGAGTGGGAATTTTTTATATACCTAAAATAAATGGAATTTAACCATGATGGAGCAAGGAACCAAGTGGTTGGAAAAAGGTGAAGACTGCACAATGTGAAAAGAAAATGAAGTTAGGAGCAGTGCAAACCATTTCATGTTCTCTAAAAATCTTTTAACGGTTTAAGTCTAAGTTTTCCAACATTTTGAATCCATGAATTACCTTTCCTTATTACCCAACCCGGTCAAAACAACCTAAGTGAAAATTCTAATTGACCCTAAATGATGTTTTGAATGTGTCAGTGGAATGGTTGCATAAGTTCTATTCGTGGAATCTTAGTATTCAATGCTCTATTTAAAGATTGCAATTTTTTGACTTGTGAAAAGTTTCGAGGTAACACGTGAGTAATAGTTGGCTTTAGTCTTGACGAAACCTAGTGTTTTATAGAGTATTCCTCGTGAAAGTGGCTGAAATTTCTTGACTAAAAGTAACCGGCTTTGCTTAAGTGTTCTTGTTTTCAATTTGGAAAATTTGTGAAAAACTAGATGAAATCATATAAGTTAGAGTTGTGTATTAGAGAAGCTGAAATAGATTTTGTGAATGTAAGTTGATTGTCTTATATTCCTTTACTCGGGATGAGCAATTGTCTAAGTTTGGGGGTACTTGATAAATCGCTAATTGCGATATATTTTAGTACACTTTAGTAATGAATTTCAAGATTTTTATCTTTGTCTTATACTGTTCAACCTCTATTTTTCATATTTTCTAGGTAAATATATGTTATTGGACACATAGAAGTGATTTCCTATAAATCTTTAATCAAAAAGCTAAATGAAGGCCCAACGCCTTTACAACGCCATTTGGTGTAAAGAAATTGGCAAGGACTAATTGGATGAAACTTGATCTAGAAAATCTTTGTCAGTGATCTTATCGCCGCTTGGTAACTGGGTCATGTTAGGTGGAAAATAGGGCCTTGTTGGTTAGCAATCGATGTGCTTTTATGCTTTTAGAGTATAATGAGGGTAGCAGCTCATGCTAGTTACCACTTTGGGCAATTGTTTTTATAGAGTGCAAGGCTACTAGTTGAAAATCTTCACAGCAATCTGGATATTGCGGGTTTAGTTAGTATGTGGTAGCATCGCACTAGCCACAGACTATAGAAAACTAAGTGTTTTCACTTAAGATTTTCTATAAGAATTCAATAGTGAAAATGTGTTTTTAGTAACCAATGATTAATTCAAATGTTTGTAATATATGAAACTACTTTCAATCTAGACTTTCTTTATATTGTTCAAGTTATTATTTCTATTTTGATTATCAATGCATGTTTTAGTTATCTTAGGATAGTTTGTTGAGTAAATTTGCTTTAGGATATGTGCGTAAAAAAACACCCTATTTCCCTTCAATTCATAGCCTAGATATTCTTCACAGACTCTGTGAGTTCGACCCTGTACTTACCTCTCTACAAATCCATATTAGTCAATTAATTCAGGACTATTATTGGTGCCTTCGACACGGCATTAATTTTTGGCTCATTGTCGGGGATTGTGTTAAAGGATCTTCTAGGAAAAAATAAAAAAATGACCTAAGAAAAAGAAAAACTTACTTTTTAGGAAGCCAACTAGCTCCGCGAAGGTTTTCATCCCCTCTGTATAAATTCCCTACTTAAGCCAGAGAGTTCTTGTAAAAATTGGACTTATCCAGAAACTTCCATTATTTTTTTAAAAGAGATGATAAGGCTCTGTAAAAACTTCTAGCGAAATTCGAATGGGTTGTGGTACTGCTGAAAGTGATATGGTTAAGCTAAAGGTTTTCCCATTTTATCTAAAAGGCATTGCTAAGAACTATTTGTTCCACTTATTACCTAGATCTATCCACTATTGGAATGATCCACACCTCAAATTTCAGGAACATTATATGCCTATGAGTAAGATCGCCTTCATTAAAAGACGAATATCCACCTTTTACTTGAAGGAAAGAGATTCTTTCTTTAAGTACCGATAGGGATTCAAAACACTCTACCATACTTGCCTACAATATAGCTTCTTTGAAAATCATTATTAGAGAACTTCTATAAAGGACTAACTAATGATGAGAAACGATGGGTGGATAAGTATGTGATGGAAATATTTCGGAAGTTACACCCTCTGAAGCAAAAAGAATCATTAAAAAAATGGCAAATCAATCTAGGCATTATTTTGTAACTGACAATACTTATCGAAGTTGAGCTAGTGTCAATTCGCGAGTGGATGGGCTAAAAATTTAGATGTCAAAATTGAAATTAATCATGAAGCAACTTTTGCAAGGATTATCGAAAGTTCAAGCTGTGATACATGTTCAGAGTACACACATTACAAATCAATGCCCTTCAAGTTTTAGGGAGAGACATCAAGTGGACGCTGCCGAGCAATTTTTAGGATCACATCAGGAGAGATATGCAAGTTCGTCAAAATATTTCTTGAGTTGTGAAAGACATTATGATGATTAAGGCTATGGTTTCCATTGTAATGATCACTGATCCATCATGCTAGAAAATCAAAAAACACCTCCAAAAGATAAGGTAGTAGTTACCTTCGGAGCGATGACACGTGTCGAGCATGTACACCAATTTTCCCTTTAGATTCCATTTTAAATATTTTGTAGTAGTGATAAGAGCAAATCGTCTCCACATAGATTTTGCAAATTCCTTAAGAAAATAGGTTTTAATTTTTAATTTTTTAAGTTAATAAAAATAGAATTTAAACTAACTAAACTTAATTAAATAACATAAATCAAAGTCATTAAATTAAAATTCAATTCAATTCAATAAAATGTAATAATAAATAAATATCTAAAAAATCCTCGTAAACAATGAGTCATAAATCCATTTTGGACTCCTAATATGTTACTTGAATCATATAGCCATGAATATACTTTCTAAAGTATCATATTTCATTAAACTCTAATAACAAGTAAACAGCCTTCAACCACCCATTCGTTCTCCTTATATTGGTGGAAAAACCACGTTCTAGTCTTTTTAAGCTAACCCATTTATTTACACAAAGCTATTAACTTCACGTAATAAAGCCGCTTTATGTTTTATGAAAACTTAGGACTAATAAATCTAATATCTTCGAAAATCCACTTCAACATTAGGTTTAAATCTTAAATTCACCTAGGACATTTAAGCTGTTTTAGCCTTTCAAACAATCCTAATTACTACTCTAATTAATTAATGAATCAACACATCACATACATATTGGCCACTATACACATAATACTCAAATCCATGGTTAAGATCAATAGATAATAATCTACAAAAATAGTAAATCAAAGAATAAAATTAGGTTTAAAGCATTAAGCATATATTCGGCTTAACTACAATGCAAAATAGATCTAGTTTATATTTGGAGTTTTGTTCGATTAACAAACTACTCACTCGTAATGATAAATAACCAAATAATTCCAGAATTAAACGACATGATTAAAATTACCTTGATGGAAACTAAAATCTTCTACAAAAAGAAAAACAATAAAGAATGGCCTCCACAAATAAAATGAGAATTATTAAACTAACAAAAGGCCCTAATTTCATAGGCTAAGGTTTTTATTTATAGTATATTGGGTAAACGTATCCTAAACTAGCTCATAATCCTTGTTTTAATCCAAAATCCTCGAATTGGTACCCAGCGATTCCTAACGATTCGGTGTGTTGGTGGAATCGCTAAGAAAATCTAGAATTTGAAACTCTCTGGTCATTTCGTGTGTACACTTATTTAAACAACGATTTAGGTGTCTTGTACTCACTGGGAATCGCTAGTTCGAATTCCCAATTCTTCTTTGCTTCCTCGATGTTGATTCTTAATACAATCTTTTCACTCAATTAATTCCTTCATTTTCCTCCCATTTTCCTTCATTTCTTCATATTCTCCATTTATTACCTGAAATATCAAAAATAATAGAAAACCTCTGTAATATAGCCATTTACATCTAAGATCATTGACGCGCACCAAACGCGTTAATAAAGTAAAGTTCATAAACCAACCATTTTGTAGAATAGTGGTAAAGGGTTGATCCTACAGAGATTGGTAGTCTTTCTTAGGTTAAAAACAAAAAAAAAGGAAAATCGAGGGTTTAATAAATTAATTTAACTAACTAATCTAACTAAACTAAATAAAATAAAATAACTAAACTAATTTTGAAAACAATCAATTAATACCTAAGTAACACCTAAGTCTACAGTTCCACATATCAAGATCAAGATTCAATTGCAATCAAGACCTTCAATCTTTCCCAAAAAGTCATTAATTTAAATTCTCCTAGATTAGCTATAGAAAATCGACATCCGCTAGAAATTCCTTGTTCCCCTAATCGCGATAGTCAAGAAGTTCGCCACTAACTACTTCTCTAATTAATGTATTACCCTAGACATCCGCCAATCGGGTTTAACACACTAACCGCAGTAATATGGGTCTGAGGGAACACTAATCCTAAATAACCGGATCGAATTCGCTCCAGATTTAACCTAGATTCAATTACTACACACTCAAGAACCGAAAGGGTTTGACGTCAAATGGGTGAGTGTTTGTAACTTTATTGGTTTAAAAGCACAATTACACGGATAGTAATAGTCCAAATAACTATAGATTGTCCACCTAAAAGCATGCATTGGCCATATAAACACCTTGGATCTAAACCATAATCATTAAAATCAACAACAATGAAATAGGAGAATTTAAACTAAATTAAATAATAAAATAAAAGATCTCACATAATATGCCATGAATCCATGACCTTGATATGCTTCCCCTTCGACTTAGGCAAGGAGTTGATTAGCCGAACATCATCGTCGAAGAAAGTCGATGCAAAAAATAAAAATAAAAAAAATAATAGTCAGTGTTCCTCTGAATAATAAAACCTAAGTTCCTAATATATAAAACTACTAAGAATTGGTCTCGGGAGGTGAAAGAAACTAATTCTTGGGGTTAGGGATGTGACTCGTACGCCGAGGAGCATCGTAGGACTATTTTGGCTTGAAAATAGGTGTTCGCCATGTGTCAAAGTGCCATTGGCCCACCTGGTGTCGTCGCGCTAAGGTGGCAGCATCTAATTGGCCGAGAGAGATGTTAATGACGTGCTGGGCTTTGAGAGATCACCACATGTCGCCATCTGATTCGAGAAAACCGAAGCTTTGACGTGGTGGTAGGGTGAGAACACGCCACGTGGCACGCATATGAGCTGAGTGAAGAATCGCGCGACTCGACAAAAACTTGGGAGTTTGTGCGGATGGGCATCCCGAGGCGAATCAATGAAGGCTGAAGCGAGGAGAAGAAACGCTGGCGTGACGTGTAGTGTGATGGTGACGCGTGGCGCTCTCTGATTGGAGGAATTAATGAGACGCTGACATAGCAAGACTTGATTGGAAGAGGGAAAATAAGTAACGTGCTTAGCGTAACACTTGGCACGCGAACCGCTGACGTGGCATTTTCTAATTGGCCGAAATAATATATGTCGTCTCCTATTCTACCCACCGCGCAACACATAACTCGAGGCAAACTATCCACCATCCGATCACTACATGTAAATACTTCATTTTGTGTATTTTTCCGCCACGAATTCAACCGCGCACTCCGTTTCATCTAAAAATGACTAAAAAATATAATTAAATATATATTGTTGGTACTTTGCATAATTAAATATACTAAAATAAACTACTAAATACATAAAAATATTGACTTATCAATCAACTAAAATGAACTATAAAACATATCTAATTATTGATCTGATGCCCCTAAATTCTATTTCCATTAAATTGTCCCGACATCGAGGTTATTTTAGTAAATATGCATGATATGGTGTATGAAGTGATTATATATGTGTATTATATAATACTAGGGTCATCCTATCCTAAGTGAAGGAGTACAAACTTAAAACAACTTATTAGATGATTTAAATAAAGCATAATGGCAAAGATTGTAAGTATACATGAGGGTTCTTTTGTAAGACAAAAGGAAGGATAGCTAGGATCATCATAGTGCTTAAACCCATCAAGATGAGATGTAGTGTTGTGATTGGTCAACATAACCATAATTATGTTAACTATGTATTTAAACAAAGATTTGGGCTTTAAATCGACATTCTTGATTTCACTACGGAAAGTGTTCGAAAAAGAACCCTAGAAGGCTTATTTGATGGATTTGGTGGAAGAGAGGCAATTTCATCAAGATCTCACCAAGTAAGGTGGAAATTACTTATCTCATCATCTCTAACATCTAAATTCAATTCACACATTCGATTCTGGATTGAAAGCATGGTTTTCTCTTGATGTTTTGAAACGAAAGATGAACCCTACGCTTTGATTCTGATTTGGGACACTCCATCTCCTCTTCTTTGGTTTATTCAATTAGAGTTGTAAGATCTATGTGTTAATATTGGATTTCAGTTTTAAATATGTTCATTGATTGAATTAGATTAACCTTGTGCTTTTAAATGAAGTGTTACTGACTGTTTTGATCAAACTTGGACCTTTTGGGGTTAATGTGTGTCGTTGGCAAATTTGGAGGTTGGATTTGGATCAGAAAATCTTAAATTCGTGCCCAGCGCCATGCCAGCGCGTTGCATACAAGCAGTACGGCGCTGGCCATGACGTTACCTGGGCGATTGTTGAAGTTGGCCCGGCGATTTCCCTGCACCATTATGTGTAATATACGGTGTTGGCAAATCGTCGGGGCTAATTTATGGTTTCGGTTCGAAGTCCAGCAATTTCATCCCAGCGCCTTGTGGACACTCTTTCAAAATAAAAAAACTAGACGTTCTATTTTTCTAAATTTAATATGTTTTAACCGAGTTATAATGTTGGGAAAAAGGTTGGCGCAGTGCTAACTAACCCTGAAAACATTTGTCATTGCGTGACATTTATCCGAAAAGACAATACATCATTTTCAAGATATTAATATGAATTTGAGTAAAGTTACCTCAAATAAACATATTTATAGCACGAACATGTAGACACGAGGAGAACCGGATAGGAACTTCTTAGTTAAGACTAGATAAGATAGCAGCGCGTTGAGGTAAGTGGGATTTGCTTTATCTTTAGTCATGCCATTCTATTAGTTATGCTAGAATTCATGATAGTGAATTGTTGATATCTTGTTGGAATCTGAATATATCTTTTCTTTTCATTTCATCTTGTCCTTTGAGCTATCTATTTTTAAATGCATGTGGAACTAATGTGTTTGAAAGGAATAATTATAATGGTATATCAGACTCGAGAGTCGGTGGCCACCGATCATCTCCTATGCTTGAACACTAATTTGTTGAGGCTAGGTTCTATTGGATACTGTTAAAGCCAGTTAGTTGTTTAGACACCAATTTGTTGAAGCCGGATCATGTATGATACCATTAAAGCTAGTTGGTTGTCACGACATACATTTGTTTTAGTTTCCACTTCGTTGACTTTATGGCATTCATGTTATCATTGTTATCTTGTTGAATATCTTGTTCGGGCTTTGTTTTATGTTATATAGTATGTTTGCTTATATTATCCTTTCAGGCCTGAAATGATAGTAGGAATAAATGAATAACCTTGTTCATTCTAGTTATTATGTATTAGGTATTACTTGGATGATTGAGGGTAAAGCTTGCTTCTACTTTACTAAGCTCGTTGAGATATTGCTCACCCTATTATTTTCCCCCTCTAAGTACTTCCGTTGTTGCTCGGAATAAAGGAAAGGACTCTTTTCTTGTTTGCAAGGTTGTTCTATTGGTATTTTATTAATTTTGAGATATTATGTAATAAACAGGGGATTTTACTATGGGTAGACTTTGTGAAACCCCATAGGTTAGTTGTTGAACTTTGTAAGACTTTCTACTTTATTTTCGCACCTAATAGTCTTAGAAGACTTTTATTCTGCACTATTTATATGTCTTAGTAGTCTTTGGTAGATTGTGTTGTGTTATTTTCGCAAGTTAAGGATTACTAGATCATCACCCAACTCGTCGGGTTATCTCGAGGGGTGTGGCGATGGTTTAGGCACGGCTGCTCGACCACCCTCGCTGGCTTATCTCGAGGGGTATAAATCGCCACTTCCACCTTGATGCTCGGAGAATACTCAAAGTAAGGTACCGTCAGGGTCAAGGTCAAGCAAGTTGGTGGCAGCATCATTCGCAACATGTTAGAGTCCTAGGGGTGTGTGTTTTGGATGCGGGCAAGCTGGGCACTTCAAGGCAAAATGTCCTAACAAACAAGATAACAAACAAGTAGGTTCCAAAACTAGCGCTATTCAACCAACCAGGGAGGAGTGCATGCTATTGCAGAACCCAAAGCATGGGCCACTAGATAGTTGGTGGCAAGTACGGTTTACATTTTTGATAGAAGCATGCATACCTTGTTTGATTTCGGTTCTATTGTTTCATTTTTTTCGGCAAAATGGTTGGTGAGCTAGGATTGAAACTTGTTAGAGCTAGTACAGTTTTGGTTTTTAGTATGGCTACTAATAAGAAATTATATCCTAACATGGCAACCGAGGGTTGTATTATTAAAATTTAGAATCATGTTTTATCACATGATTTGCAAGTCTTGGAGTACTTAGAGTATGATACCCTATTAGGAATGGATCGGTTACCAACTTACGATAACAGTATTGATTGTTTTCACAAGACCATTACCTTTCAGATTACCGGTATACCACCATTCAAATATAGAGGTTGCGCACCTAGCCAAGTGGACACCTGTGGGACGGTAGTAACTGTTAGTGAGTTAGAAATTCATGAATTCGATAGCCGTGAAGGAAGATGGTCATGAAATCAAACTTGACCAAATTGTGGTGGTTAGAAAATTCTCGGAAGTCTTTCCCTTAGACTTGCCTGGAGTTCCTCTGCCCCAGGATATTGACTTTATTATTGACCTTATACCTGGTACAAAGCCTATTTTTATACCACCATATAGATGGCACCCAAATGGCTAGCCGAGTTGAAGACTTTGTTAAAGGAATTGTTGGAAAAATGCTTTATTCACCCAAGCATGTCACCATAGGGAGCATGGTGTCATTTGTGAAAAAGAAAGATAGTAGTTTATGGATGTGAATCAACTATCGACAGTTAAATCAAGTGACCATTAGGAACAAATATCCACTCCCTAAGATTGATGATCTATTTGACCAGTTGCAGGGAGCAAGGTTCTTTCCAAAGATAGATTTGAGGTCAGGGTATTACCAGTTGAGGATACAGGAGGAAGACATTAAGAATACTGCTTGCTGGACACGATATGGACATTTTGAGTTCACAGTGATGTCGTTTAGACTTATTAATGGGCCTGCGGTGTTCATGGATCTCATGCACAAAGTCTTCATGCCTTACCTTGACAAGTTCATCATTTTCTTCATCGAAAACATCATGATTTATTTCGAGACTCAAGAAGAGCATGGGAGACATCTTATAGTGACCTTGCATACTTTGAAGGATCACTAGTTATATGCCAAGTTTAGAAAGTGTGGATTTTAGGTCTCAGAGGTACAATTTCTAGGTCATGTGGTGAATAAGGGAGGAATTTCTATAGATCCACCTAAAATTGATGTCAGCATGAAATGGTCGCAGCCCACCACAGTGATAGAGATAAGAAGTTTTCTGGGATTAGAAGGTTACTATCGGAGGTTTGTGAAGGACTTCTTAAAGATTGTAGCACCAATAACAAGGCTTACTCAAAAAAATGTGGAGTTTGAGTGGACAAAAGAATACAAGGGTGCTTTCAAGGAATTGTGAGATAGGCTGACATCGACACCTATATTGGTACTTCTAGAATTAGGGAAAGAATTGGTTATTATATGGATGCTTCAAAAGTCGGGTTGGGATGTGTTTTAATGCTAGAAGGAATGGTAATTGCCTATGCTTCGAGACAGTTGAAAGTACATGAGAAGAACTAACTAACTCATGATTTAGAGTTACCAAAAGTTGTGTTGCTCTGAAGTTGTAGAGGAATTACTTATATGGTGAGAAGTTCACAATGTTCTCAAATCATAAGAGCTTGAAGTATTTGTTCACACAAATTGAGTTGAATAGGCGGCAAAGGTGTTGGCTCGAGTTCTAGAAAGACTTCAACTTCACACTTCAGTATGATCCTGGGAAGGCGAATGTTGTGGCAGATGCTTTAAGTTGTGTAAGGAAGAAAATGGAGGATGTGGGTATGATGATGACCAAGGAGTTGGAATTCGTAAACCATTGCTCATTTTATTGCTATACCTAATCTAAAACAATTTGTTCGATGTATCAAAATAGAGTTCTACCAAGAATTTTCGAAATTAATTGAAGCATTTTTATAAATCAAACAAAAATCAAAATTTCATCAAAATAAAGTGTTAAGATAGTGATATTTACCTTCTTAAAAGTGAATCTCACAAGATATACACACTCGAACTCCTTTCACCCAGTATTCCAAGCTCCAAATCTGAATTTCCCAAACCCTAACATGGCTCTACTCTCACAATTTTTGATTTTTTTTATGTAGAATGAAGCTAAGTAGAGACGGGAATCACCTATATAGACTAAGATTGAGCTTATGTGGGTTGAATCTTGATAAGAAATTGGAGTTCTCGTGAAGGGTGCAATTATTTGGCGGTGTGAATGGGTTTGTATGTGGTAATTTGGGGTTTTGGTTTAAAAACTAAAAATCCTACCAAACGATTCATGCGTAAGTGGAATCATTGGGAATCACTGCGTGAATCAAAAATAATTAAGCTACTGGAGGATTTAATGAACTGTCGATTTTACCAGCGATTCCTATGTTAATGGAATTGCTAGGACTTGCCAAACTTTAATTTTTACACTGGTTTTTCTGTGTTCTGCTACAAATTTTGCCAGCGATTTTTAGTGTTATTTGGAATCGCTGGGAAACTCTAAGCCTAAATTTTGCTATTTTGTAATTTTATTTTATGAGTAACTTATATATCTTTCCTAAAGGTGAATATAAGGGTAAGACTGACTGAAAAACTAAACAATTTCATAATTTTGATTGGGATATGTACCTAACTAATAATTTTATTAATGAATGAAATAGATAAATAAACAAATAAGCAATTTTACAATGCAGACTTGCATAAAGGCCATCCAAATCAAAATAACTCGATCATCTTCCCTCTAAATGAAGTTGCTCTAAAGCATAACTCCCGAAAGTAAATCCAAAATAGAGTCAAAATGAGAGAGAATAAAAATAAACTATATTAAAGCTAAGTATCCTATAAGAAATTGAAATAACTTAATGAAATAACAATTAAGAGATGCCTCTCAAAGAGCATTGTTGTTTATAGTCGTTTGCTCGACTAATAGAGGAATCAGTCTTCGTTGAGTGTGAGCGAATCAGTTTTCGCTGTAAGTGGTTCCTATTCGAGAATATCCTCACTAGGATTTGAGAAACATCTGTTGTCATTGATCTCATCACTGAGATTGAATTGCTCCTCTTCCATTTTGTAATCAAGTTCGATCCCATTACGGAAATATACTACTTCATCACCCATCTTTAGTGTAACTATATTCTCACATACGTCGATGATAGATTTAGCATTTGATAAGAACGGTCGACCTAATATCTAATCATCTAGGTTGGGTTGACAACACGATTAGGGAATATATGATAATGGTGAGCCTACCTACTCATACATGCATATTCTTTGATATTCCTAAGGTGATCAAACAAGTACCATTTGGTTTTGAAACCATAACAAGAGGTTTGCAATGAATCCTCAATTTTGATAGAATACACTAAGGTTCCGGCATAAGGTTCATATTAGCTCCATAAATGAATAGCTCATTGATTTGTATGTTGAGGTGGGTTCACCTTAAGTGTTGGGGCATATGCCCCAGGTCAATCTATAAACATTGTTTATCTTATAATTTTAGTTAATAAAATGGAGGTTTTCATTTGCTATTTTAATATAAGTGATTGCATGTTTACCTTATAGTAAGATCCATGGGTATTTGATGAAATATTATAAATGTCCCTAGTTGATCATTATACTGGGAACTATAATGAATTAAGACTAGAGTGAATCTTGATTAATGGTCGTGTGATGATCATGCGCATATGGATACGAATCGAGATCGCGAGTACTTGTTAAGGAAAAAGGTACTAGACTGAACCATTTTGAGAACACTATATGGATTAAATAATAGGTATTACTCATGATAGGTATATCATTTAGTCCTTCTACTTGAGATTATCATAGACTTCAATACTATGAGCATGGTGATTTGACATAATCAAACATTGTCTTTAACCGAACGATTATAAAGATTGTGATTGGTTACCATGTGAATAATATATGAAAGCGTATAATTAAGATAGAATTTTGTCACTTTCGTATAGAGAGAGATATCAGTTGATCCCTCAATATGACAGATTGATAATGGCCAAATCCATGCGAATTGATATGATCAATGTCAACTGGGTGGTTTCAGTTTACCTAAAGATCAAGATTAGTAAGATTGAACATTAAGGGTGACTTTCCTTGTCTTATGTTTAGTCAAAGGATAGCGCAAGATAAAAGGATATGATATATGTTATTCATTAGGTTGTATCAATTTTTATATTCATGCTACTTGAGTAGTCATAATGTCTTGCTAGAGACCTTTTTGACTTGTGTACCAAAATGGTTTTGGTTCATTAGCAATGTCGCATGAACCTATGGGGTAGCACATACGTAATGGTTTTGCGCAATTTCAATATGTCTAAACTAATGAGTTTTATATGATAAAACTCATGACATGAAAACCTTTACAATTTGTTATATGATAACTTATTAATATGAGCGTATGTGTAATTTCCTTAAACTGCCTAATTACGATAGTTGTATTATGAATTGAATTTTAAGTGAGGGCTTATCTAAACATATAAATAGAGGGTAAAACCCTAAAACGAAATAATTTTTTTCATTTTTTGTTATTTTTCTCATGATTTTGGGAGAGAAAGAAAAACATTTTCTATCTCTTTTGGGGCTAACGCTCTAAATTATGGTCACCGTTCGTGTACGAATTTCTGATAGAGGACGGGCGCTTGAACGTCGTGGATATAAAACAATCAGAGAAAGAAATCATGGATAAAGGTATGATTTACTTTTGTAGATCTAATTTAATGGAACCTATTTTTTATCCTATTAGTTCAAAAATTGTTTTGAATTTTTTGTTGCGTATGAACCCCAAAGCCCAACAGTGGTATCAAAGTATTAGGCTCGGTTCTATTAAACATTTGCATGTTTTTCTTATGTATATATGATATATGTGTGAAACATGATCTTGATTAATGTATATATGACTTATATATAAGTTATGTGATAATTGTTATCAAGAATTAGTTTTAAAGCATGTTGTTAATTCAAGTATATTGATACATACACATGATTTGATTCCATGATAGAATTCATGTTTAGAATATTTTGATTAACATATGTTTTTAATATTGCACAATGCGAATTTTGTATGTTTACGATAGAAGTCAAGTAGGTTAATGTGATTCTGTTGTTGAGTACATATTTCATGTTTGTTCAATAATTATGTATGTTTCCTTGATAGAAATCTTGGTTATGTTAATATTATTAATTTAATATGAATATGGTGTTGAATGCATGATTAGTATTTCAAAATTGATTTTGATCATATATCACATTATGGTTATCCTTACTATATTCCTATTAACTAGGAGATAAATTTGTAATCGAATAAGAATTACAAATCCTATAAGATAGGTGAGATATATAAAAAAATCTTAATTGGATAAGGATTCAAAATATCTTAAATTCTAATTGGATTAGAATAAGATATTAAGTTAAATGTGGGTCCGAGTTAATCGAAAACATTTTAATTAATATTTTTTAGAATAAAAATAAGGGCCAGTTTTTATCAATTAGATAGACTAAAATAATGAGAAATTTTAGGCGAATTTCAATTTTCGGAACGGGAATTTGTTGTCTAAAAAAACCAGGGTGCTACTCCTTGTACCCTCATCCATTGACTGTCAATGGAACCACCGCCCATTCATTGGACAATGGGACAGTTAATGCTTGTAGTAGCCTAAGGAAATTATTATAATAGTCAATATTAGTAAAATCTCTAAACTTGTTTAGTGGTTGTTCATGCATTGTAATGTATGATATTTATCTTGGTTAGTTATGATCACTAAAACAAATAAAAATCCATCATTCAAATTTTAAGTCAAGTGTTATCCATTCTCAAACACTTGTCAAGGCTTAAATCAGATCAATATGGGTCTGCCTCCGCAGAGTGTATTGTGTTATTTCGGTGAGGCAAGTTGAGTAATGGTTACTCTATTGTTTGAAATGGTTAAACTTGATAAAGCTATCAAAACAGTTTTAGACTTTAGGCATTAGATGAGATAAAACATGTTAAGACATAAGATGTCATAATCTCATAAAAACAACTAAAAGTTATATATGATTTAATTGGTAATTGGTACCTACCTAAATAACCTAATTCAAAGTGTCATGCCTTAGCTGTTTTGGAATTAGGTAAAACATGGATTTTCGTCCCTTAAATTAACATAGTGTTTTTAAGGAGGGTTGTTAATTTAGTGGGAGTCTATTCCACTATACTAAAATGAACTTTTGCATAATCTTTGTTGTAGATCTATGGCCTCTTCAAATTGTACTAATCTCTTATCACTGCGATCCGTCCTTAAGAAGGATAAGCTGCCCGGGACAAACTTTCTTGACTTGTTCAAAAACTCGAGAATTGTTCTTAAGCATGAATACAAGTTGTACGTCATGGATAATCCTATTCCTGAGGAACCACCAGCCAATGCTTTAAGAGCCCTGAAGGATGCATATACTAAGCATGTCAATGACTCAACTAATGTTGCATGCATTATGTAGGCAACCATGGTTCCTAAACTTTAGATGGACATGGAACACATGGAAGCTTATGACATGGAAATAATGCTGAAGGAAATGGTCAAATAGCAAGGTAGGCAAGAAAGGTTCGAGATAGTCAATAACATTTATTCTTGCAAAATTGTTGAAGATGGGTCGGTTAGACCTCATTTTCTGAAAATGAAGGGTTATATTGACTATCTTGATAGACTTGGGTTTCCCATAAGCCAAGAGTTGGCTACGGATTTGATCCTGAATTTATTGCCTAATAGTTATTAACATTTGTGATGAGATATAACATGAATAATATGGAGAAGTATATCTCAAAGTTGCATTTAATACCTAAAAATGATGAATAGAATGTCAAGAAACTCACTGCTAATATGTTGATGGTTCAGAAAGTAAAGGCTCTGAAAAAAAGGGCAAAGGCAAGACTAAAGTTATCAAGGCAGTTGTGAGTGTCACAAAGCCTATGGAACAAGTCAAGCCTCATGTTGCTTCTACTTCACAGTCCCAAAAGGAAAAAAGAAAAACGAGGAAATTGTTATTTCTGCCATGCACCTGAGCATTAGTTCAGAAATTGCAAGCTCTATCTTGAAGATTTAAAGAAAAAGAAGGGTAGTGCAACTACTACTTCAGGCATTTATGTTATTGAAGTTAACATGTCTACTATTGATTTTTGGGTATCGCATACCGGATGTGGATCTCACATTGTTATTAATGTATAAGGTCCACCAAAAGCAAAAAGTGAAAGAAATGAGATGTCATCCTATGAGTTGAGAATGAAGCAAAGATTGTTACATTGGCTGTAGGATTTTATGAGTTAATTTTACCTACATGACTTGTTTTAGTTTTAAATAATTATTATTTTGTCCCTGCCTTGAGTAGAAACATCATTTAGTTTCATGTTTTGATTTGGATAGTTTTAATTTCATTATTGTGAATAATAAATGCGTCATTTCTCGGAAAGACGTTTTCTATGTGAATGCCGATTTTTGTGATGGTCTTTATATTTTTAATATAAAAAAGTCCACAGATACTCTTATTCTTAACATAAATACAAAAAGATTCAAGTCCAATGATTTGAGTCAAACCTACCTTCGACATTGTTCCACATAAATTATAAACGCATTTCTAAACTCCATAAAGATGGATTGTTAGATTCATTTGATTTTGAATCATATGAAACATGTATATCTTGTTTACTAAGCAAGATGACAAAGAGTCCCTTTACTTGACACTTCAAAAGGGCAAGTAACTTATTGGGTCTAATACATACAGATGTATGTGGTCTTATAAACATAATGGATAGAGTTGGTTATCAATATTTCATTACATTCACTTATGATTTCAGCAGATACGATTAAGTGATACGATTAAGTGTATCTCATGAAACATAAAGGTAAATCTTTTGAAATGTTTCAAGCATTTCAGAATGAAGTGCAAAATCAACTTCGTAAAACTATTAAATCACTTCAATCAAATCGAGGTGGTGAATATTTGAGCCAAGATTTTGATGATCATCTTAGAAACGATGGGATTATCTCACAATTAACTCCCTCGGCAACTCCACGATGGAATGGTGTTTCTAAGAGGAGAAATCAAACTTTATTGGATATGGTTCGATCTATGATGAGTCATGCTGATCTTCCTATTTCCTTTCAGGGTTATGCCTTAAAAATTGTTGTGTTTATACTGAATTGTGTTCCTTCTAAAGCGGTTGATAAAACACCACATGAGATGTGGTTTGGGAAAAGACCAAGTTTTTCTTTCCTTAAGATTTTGGGCTGTTAGGTTTTCATACAATGATAAATCTCAGAAAAATTATTAGTCAAATCAACCAAGTTTGTATTTGTTGGTTATCCTAAAAAAACTAGATGGTACTACTTTTACTATCCCACTGAAAATAAAGTGTTTGTGGCTCGGAATGGTGTCTTTATGGAAAAAGAGTTTATTTCAAAATACAACATGGGAATAAAGTAAGTCTTGAAGAAGTTCAATAACCACAAATAAACACTCAATCGTTGGTAGGAAATTAACAAAGTCTTGAACTAGTTGAACCTCCATAGGTACCCAAGGCCCATATAGGTCTGATAGAAACACATCAGCTGAGAGATTTAAATTTCTTATTACCAATAGTAGTGAGGTGTTGTTTATGGATCAAAATGAACCTACTATTTATCAAGAGGCTATGTCTAGCCCTGAGGCAGATAAATGGCTCGGTGCCATGAATTTAGAGATGTAAACCATGTTTGATAACCAAGTTTAGAACTTGGTTGATTTACATGAAGGTGGTAAGACCATTGGGTGTAAATGAGTTTTCAAGAATAAAATTGACATGGATGGCAATGTGCATACTTATAAAGCACGGCTAGTACCAAAAGGTTTCAAACAGACTCAAGGTGTTGATTACGAGAGATTTTTTCTCCCGTAGCCATGCTTAAATCAATTAGAATTCTAATTGTCATAGTCGCATATTATGACTATGAGATATGACAAATGGATGTCAAAATAGCTTTCCAAAATGGAAAGTTACTTGAAGACGTGTATATGATACAGCCTGAAGGGTTTGTTCATCTTGAGAACTCTAAGAAGGTATGCAAGCTTCAAAGATCCATTTATAGATTAAAGCAAGCTTCTCGGAGTTGGAATCTTCATTTTAATGAAGCAATTAAGGAATTTGGTTTCATTAAAGATAAATATGAGCCATGTGTATACAAGAAGGTCAGTAGAAGCGTGGTTTTTTTTGTACTATATGTTGATGATATATTACTCATTGGAAATGACATCCCAACCTAGCAGTGTGTCAAGTCTTGGTTAAAGAAGTGTTTCTCAATGAAATATTTAAGAGACGAAACCTATATCCTTGGGATTACAATCTATAGGGATAGATCTAAAAGGTTGATCGGTCTAAGTCAGAATGCTTATATTGACAAGGTACTGAATAGGTTCAGTATGCAAGACTCTAAAAGAGGGTTATTATCAATATCTCATGGTATAAGACTTAGAAGACTCAATGTTCGAAGACTAATAATGAGTGAGAGCGCATGAATACGATTCCATATACATCTGCTATTAGATCTATCATGTATGTCATGTTAGGCACCTGGCCTGATGCGTCATATGCTTTGAGCACAACAAGCAAATATAAGTTTGATCCCGGTGAGAGTCATTGGATAGCAGTAAAGAGCAAGTATAAGTTTGATCCCGGTGAGAGTCATTGGATAGCAGTAAAGAACATTCTTAAGTACTTAAGAAGGACGAAAGAAGTGTTATTGGTCTATCGAAGTTTGGAATATGAGCTTGTTGTAAATGGTTAAATAGATGCAAGTTTTCAAATTGATGTAGATAACTTCAGATCGATATTTGGATGTGTTTACTTTAAATGGAGGCGCAGTGAGCTGAAAAAGTTCGAAGCAAGAAACTATGACAGATTCTACAATAGAAGCTTAGTATATTACAGCGTCTGATGTAGCTAAGAAGGCGGTTTGAATCAAAAAGTTCATCTCTGAACTTGGTGTGGTTCCTAGTATAGCTAACCTCATTTGCGATAGCACAGGCCAAGAAACCAAGATCACACCATCGATCCAAACATATACTTAGATGTTTTCATCTCATTCGATAAATTATTAAGAGGGAAACGTGAAGATTTGTATAGTTCCTACAAAAAATAATGCTGCAGATCCTTTGACAAAAGCTCTTCCACAAGCGAAACATTATGGTCATTTTAGGTAATTGAGTATTAGATACATGAATGATTGGCCATAGTGCAAGTAGTATGTGCCCTAGGTCAATCTACGAAAATTATTTATCTTATAATTTTAGTTAATAAAATAGATGTACACATTTGTTATTTTATTATAAGTGATTGCATGTTTACCCTATAGTAAGATCCATAGGTATTTGATTAAATATCTTAAATGTCTCTAGTCGATCATTATATTGGGAACTATAATGAATTAAGATTAGTGTGAATTTTTATTGATGGTCATGTGATGATCATGCTTATAGGGATACGAATCAAGATCATGAGCACTTGTTAAGGAACAATGTATTGGACCGACCCGCTATAAGAACACCATATAAATTAAGTCATAGGTGTTACTCATATAGGTATATCATTTAGTCCTTCGAGTTGAGATTATCATATACTTCAATATTAGGAGCATGGTTATTTGACACAATCAAATGTTATCTTTAACCGAACGATTACAATGATTGTGATTAGTTACCATGTGAATAATATGAGAAAGTGTGTAATTAAGATAGAATTTTTCACTCTCGCGTAGAGAGATATTAGTGGATCTCTCGATATGATAGACTAATAATGGCCAAGTCCATATGAATTGATATGTTCAATGTTACTTGGATGTTTTCAGCTTACCTAAAGATCGAGACTAGTGCGATTAAACATTAAGGGTGACTTTCCATGCTTTATGTTTAGTCAAAGGATATTGCGAGACAAAAGGATATGATATATTTTATTCAATAAGCTGTATTAATTTTGATATTCATGCTACTTGGGTAGTCATAATGTCGCACATAAAGAATGGCTTTGCATAATTTCAATTGGTCCTAAGTAATGAATTTTACATGGTAAGATTCATGGTATAAAAGCCCTTACGATTTGTTATATGATAACTTATTAATAGGGGCATATATGTAATTTGCTTAAACTGCATAAATACAATAGTTGTATTACGAATAAGATTTTAAGTGGGAGCTTATCTACATACATAAATAAAGGTCAAAACCTTAAAATGAGATAATATTTTTTGTTTTTTATTATTTTTGAGTTCTCTGGGTTTTGGGAGAGAAAAAAAAATTCTCTCTTGAGGGTAGCACTCCAAATTATGGTCACCATTTGTGTGTGGATTTATAATAGAGGACGAGCACTTGAACATCTTGGAGATCGAACAATCAGAGAAGGAAATCACTGATTAAAGTATAGTTTACTTTTATAGATCTAGTTTAATAAAACCTATTTTCGATCCTGTTAGGGGCTTTTTAAAAATTGTTTTGAGTTTTTCGCTGCATATGAACCCCAAAATCCAACATTAAAACCCTTGTAAAGATCTCGGTAGGATTGCCATTCTCACCATACTCCTCATAATTTAATTCATCTTTGTTGCACTCGTATAGGTTTATGGCGGCTTTTTTATCCTTCTTCGGTTTCTTTTTCATGTTCTTTCTTTGTATTTTAAACATCCCTACGTTGAATGTTTAATTGCAATTAACTTTCACAATATGATCCTCCATGTTATTCGCTTCATCCACTGAGTTGTCAACTAGATCAAGGTTAATGATCTTCATATCTTATAAGACAAAACTTTCATGATAAGGTTTTAGTGTATGACCATTAACTTTAAATATTCTCCATATTTCTCTACTTTCTATTTCTACAACACTATATGGAAATACATGTTTACCTATAAAATATCTTGTCCATCTTGAACGAGTTTTTCAAGAAACTAATTTAAGACGTGAACGAAAGAATAAAAATTTTTATCCATACTTCAAAATTTTTAATATTCAGTTTATTGTCATGATGTGCTTTAGTTTTTTTTTATAAATAGATGCACTTTCATATGCGTCATTTATCAAATCTTCTAACTTTTGGATACTAAGTTTACGTTGTTTACCAGCATTTTCATAATTCATATTACTTGTCTTGATTGCCCATTATGGATGTTCTAATTCGATTGGTTAATGACATGTTTTATTAAGAACTAGCCTATAAGGTGTAACGATCTTTATCCTCATCAAGGGATCGTTCGGCTTGAAACCCTAATTAAGCCTCGGTACACCAGCCAAACTTAAAGCCAGCAGCTTCACCATCTTTACTTGATAAACACGATTGTATATCAAATATCGATAATAAAATAAATAATAAACAAAACAGAAATTAAAAAAAAAAACATTTTTGCAATATTATATTCAATATACAAACCAAATCAAAGGGATTAAACCTCGGTTATACATAATCTCTCAACCTTTGTGATAATACGAAACCGTAATTCAATACAAAGATATAAACAATGGAAGAATCGTTATATCGAAGAGAAGATCAAAACTCATAAACCTTCTCTGTCTCGTAGTTGTAGCACTCATCAATATTCCTGAAATATTAAGTGGGGTGAGTGCTCTAACTTGCTCAGTAAGTACGGATTCACAGAACTATCGAACTATCAACAATCCATATAATATCAAAAATGAGATATAGTAACAATATGAACTAATCATAGCTAGCAGGAAATAGGAAATCATATAATCCAATACATAAATGCAAGTCATACAATCAATAGTTATTACACTATGATTTCAATTTCATTTGTAAAACTAGAGTTGATTACTCACAGGTATCATTAATGTGATTGTTAGGCCTACACAATGGACGTATATGTTGTCTAGGTAATCCATTAATGTTCAATGGTTTTATCATAAATCCTATAGTGAATGTGTAATCCACGTAACCTATTTATCTCAGTAGGATTTAACATATATGTCGGGAATAAAATTCATATCCTATATAACCTATTCTCATTTCCATGATTTACTATCGTCGATCACATCATACGCCTTTTCCAATTAAGAAACATATCATAGTGTACATAGCTCCCATTCAAGTCCATAAACTATATGAGCTAAATGTATTACATAGCCAGACAAAGTTGATAATTAAACTAATCCATACTTTGCTCGGTTAGGTTTCGTTTCCAATTTCAACTTTTCGGGTCACTCGACCTTTCCCGGTATTCGAGAACCTATCACAAACCATTTGAGGTCAATACATGTTCAATACCTCATATTTAAAGCCCTAAATTGGTCCCAACTGAATTCGAAACCAATTTACAAATTTTTAGGTTTAATACAACCTTTAAACTTTTTTCGAGGTAAAAACCCGGTATAAAGTCCCAAAGGAATCCCAAATTCTCCAATTTTTATAGAAATCCACAATTTCTATCGATTTAATCCTCAAATATAATTTTTCTTATTTCTTCCTTTTTTGAATTTGTTTTCGAAATTCCGGCATTTTTTCTTTATTTTTTTATTTATGAATAGGAGTTTAACCCCTAAATCGGACCCAGTTCAGGCCTATTTGGAGGATCAAACCCCATTCTTCCCCATCGTTCCTCTTCGTCTATTTTTGCTAACTATTTTTTTTTTCATTTTTGTCGATCATTCATTTGGGTTGGGTTAGGCCCAACCCCAGGGCTCTTTGGGCAGGGGAGACGTCACCCAAGTCATCTCCTTCCTCTGACCCATCCCCATCTCATCTTCATCGTTGTCAAGAACACAACAACATAACAACAACAACTAATAGCAATGTCAATAGCACAACAACAAACACAATGACCCAACAACACAATAACGTCACCTTCAATTTTGAGATCTTTTGTCTCTCCTTCCTCCCATCATCTCGCTCCTTGTCTCTTTATGGATTTCAAACTCACTTTCTCACTTTTCTCTTTTGTAAATCGAAATGAGTTTGGGATGAGGTAGTTTTGTTTTGAATAAGATAACTATGAGATTTCTTCGAGATTCCTATCACATGAATCTCGAGGTAGATTTGATGGTTATTTCAACTCCATTTTATATTTTTATCTTTCTCGAGATATGTATTGTGTATTTCAAGATTGATCTTTTGGCTATTAGTCAATCTCATTACCTCCTCACCAACTTACATTTTATCGAATACAAATATTTGTTAAATTCACACGCACGAATCTCAAGGATGATCTGAAGGGCATGAGTTAAAGAAACAATCCTTCTTTAGATGGGATGGCACGCATCTTGAGGTGTAGATATACTCTTCAAAGTACAACAATCAACACCATTCACCTCCTCGATGCTCGCGATACGCATATATCAAGGCATATCTAATGGTTTAAACAACTTAAATCAAACTATAGGTTATTTATATTATATATATATATATATATATCTATTATATATAAATATATATATATATACCTATCTATTTTCTCACCTACAAATTCACCATGCATGCTAACAACCATCTTCGAGCGTGCAAGCTATTGTATATATCACATGTGTCACCCTCAACCTCGCGTGGCACTAGACGCCTACCAATTTATTGATTGTTTTGAATATATATATTTATACATACAATATATATAAATATATACACACATATATTCATGCATTTATAATTTCGCCAAGCATGCCAACGAGTACACTCGAGCTACCCCACGACCCTTGTGCGTCACCCTTGACCCACACACGATATGAGGCTTCTCATAATTTTTCAATTATTTTCTTTCCAACTATATATAGGTTTTTATTTATTTATATTTATATATCAATATATATACACTTATATATTTGTACGACTTGTTCATTTGCCAAGTACGCCAATGAATACACCTGAGTGTACACATTACTTCCACGTCTCTCCATGTATCCCTTACAATTCACATGTGTCACTCCAGGCGTACAATCAATTTATTTATCATTTATTTTCCAACTATAGGATTAATATTAATTAACATTAATCACCTGTAGTAACATTGATTATTTTTCACACCAACCAAACACAATGCATCACAACAATCACACTCACATGCTAACTCGAGTTAATTAACTTTTGGATTAGCATTTATCACCAGGTCAAGGACACGAGTCGTTATATAAGGTGTCATAATTATGGGTGGCTTAAATGCAGTCCTATATGAACATAATGCATCTTCTAAACGAAGGCACTAATCTTGACGTGTTGGACATACTAACTTTTCTAATATTGATTTAATTTCTCTATTTGCTGTTTTGTCTTGTCAACTAGTTTGTAGGTGGTATGCAGTAGATGTTCTATGTGTAACGTGGTATTTATGAAGTAAAGTAGCCACAATTCTATTGCAAAAGTGTGAACCTCTATCGCTAATCAATGTTCAAGGTGCTCTAAAATAGTAAATATTCTTAATTCTAGGAAATTAACTACTATTTTAAAATCATTAAATTTGATGACTACAACTTCTATCCATTTAGACACATAGTCTATAGCTAATAAAATGTAAATATCTCTATTAGATGATGGAAAATATCCCATAAAAATATATTCTCCAAACATCAAATACTTCGCAAAACATAATAGGACATAAGGGCATTTGGTTCCTACACCCTAAGTTTCTGGTTCCTTAACAATTTAGACAAGTTTTAGTATAAACATAACAATCATGGAATAAAGTAGGCCAAAAGAATCCTGAGTCTAGTATTTTTTGGGTTGTACACTGTGGACCAAAATATCCTCCACAAGCAAAAGTATGAAATGAGCCATAATAGATTGTATTTCCATTTGTAGGATACATTTTCGGATGGTTTGGTCGGCACGAAATTTTCATAAATAAGGATCATCCCATAAATAATGTTTAGAATCATGTTTAATTTTATTCTTTTGGGCTCTTGTTAAATGAGGTGATAGCCTATTAGTAGTGAGGTAATCGACTATACGATGGGCTAGTAATAGTTATCTTATATAGGTGTTCATTTGGAAAATCATCTTTTATGGCATTGGGGGTTCACCATTTTCTAGTCTACTTTAGATGGTTTACTACAATGTTTTCTGCACCTTTTTTATCTTTTATAATGAGATCGAATTCTTGTAACAATAAGATTCATATTACTAATTTTGGTTTAGCCTCTGTCTTTTCCATCAAATATCTTAATGCAGCATGGTCTAAGTATACTAGTACTTTAGTACCTAGTAAATATGGTCTAAACTTTCCTAATGCAAACATAACTGCAAGGAATTTTTTATGTGGCGGTATAGTTTAGTTGGGTGGGATCCAAATTTCATAATGCGAAGTATATGACATGAGAATCATTTCCTAACTTTTGACTTAAAATAGCCCCTACTATATAGTTGCCCATATCGCACATTATTTCAAAAGGTTATGACCAATCTAGTGACTTCATCACTGGCATGGTAATAAAAGTATCTTTTAGTTTATTAAAAGCTAGCTTACATTCAAGTGTGAACTTGAATGTGACATCCTTTGGCAAAAGTTTGCATAAGCATTGTGTTATTTTAGAAAAATCTATCACAAAACGTCTATAGAATCATGCATGTCCAAGAAAAGATCTAACCTCCCTCATAGTAGTGGGGTAAGGTAATATTTTGATAACTTGAGTTTTGGCAAGGTCTACCTCTATTCCTTTTGCTAAGACTATGTGTCTTAATATAAATCCACGATTTACCGTGAAATGACATTTTTCATAGTTTAGTACTAGATTTTTCTCTATACATCTTTTGAGTACTTTAGTTAAGTGAAGTAAGCATTCATCAAAAGAAATCCCATATACAGTAAATTCATTAACAAAAACTTGTAACGACCTGAATTTAATTCGCCGTAATTAATGATGTGGTTGCCAACGTGGCTGACAACTCAAACGCTCGTGGGACCCGCAGCTAGGCTAGTGCGCACGTGGAGCTAGTTAAATAGTTACTTTGTGTGATCAATTATTTAATTTGTGATGTTTACATTGAAATAGAGTAAATGGAGTTGCAATGTGTGTACTTATATTACATTTGACGTATGAGATTGTGTGTTACGTATTCACCTCGATATGTATGTCGACGCAGGTACCAAGTAGTTTACAAGACTAAATAATAGGTCGAGGAAAATAATACATATAAAATGAATAAAATGGGTTAAAATAATAATATGGCATTTATATTTGGTGGTTAGAGACATGGTAGTACGCGTATGTTGCGGTTCGGGATGCAAAATAGGGCGTCGAAACACCCGAAATGTTACTTTTTAGGTTAAATACAAGGGTGAGTGTGCCATTGGTGTCAATTTCAGAGTCTTTAGAGGTTGGAAATGGAGTAAATGGAGTGCATTGGATTGCCTTGAGATGTGTAAGTGAGGAGAGATCACAATTCAACTATAAAAGTCAATTGACTTTCAAACCACCACATTTTCTCTCTTCTTATCTCATAATCCGAAAATTGAAGACGAAGAAGAAACAAAGGTTTGAGGATCCAACTTGGTGATTTGAGGAGCTTGGAATGGTGAAATTATCAAAAGCAAGGTGAGAAACACAAACACTTCAACTTTCTTTATCTTTTGGTCTCGGTTTTTGAGGTGTTGCTGTGAATCAATAGGGATAGTTTAGTGGTTGTTGAGTTGTTATTGTGGTAGGTTTTAAGTGGGGTTAATTTCACAGATGGTCACTCAAGATTATAGTTCGTAACACTTTGGTCACTAAACTCACATTTGTCCAAAATATATCACTCAACTTTACAAAATGTTTCAACAAAATAACTCCGACCACTCTCCGATAAAAAAACCGACGGCCCTCCTGACGTTACACCACGTGGGATTTCATGGGAAGTCACTTAACTTTTAAAGTGATGAAGTGGCATTTAACCTCCTTTTACTTCACCTCACATTTAGGGTTCAATTTCATGGAAATCAAAAGCAGCACCCCAGCAGTGTAGTCGAGATTTTTGTGATGTTACAGTGATTAATTCCTGTATATGGTTGAAATGAAGAAGGTAGTTGTAATGGATTTCCATGAAATCGAGCCCGATTCTTGGCGCGAGTGTGAGAAAGTGAGGAAGAATATGAGTGATTGCTGGGGTGCCGCTTTTGATTTCCATGAAATTGAACCCTAAATGTGGGGTGACGTAAAAGGGGGTGGGTGGGTTGGGTAGCAAATGCCACGTGATAACTTTAAAAGTTAAGTGACCTCCCATGAAATCCCACGTGGAGCCACGTCAGCAGGTCTGCCGGTTTTTTTATCAGAGAGTGGTCGGAGTTATTTTGTTGAAATATTTTGTAAAGTTAAGTGATATATTTTGGAAAAATGTGAGTTTAGTGACCAAAGTGTTACGAACTATAATCTTGAGTGACCATCTGTGAAATTAACCTCTTTTAAGTGTTATAAAGTTCAGTGGTTGGTGTTGTGGCTATTGTTGATGTTGGTGAAGTTGTTGGAAACCCAGAGTTTTCAGTAAGTCTACTGTCCAGAACGCGATTAGCACACTAATGACATCATCTAGCACGCTAATGTTCTTCCTGACAAAGAACGTATAACTGCCTGAGAATCTAGCACGCTAATTCCTAGACTCAAGGCGCTAAATCTTGCAGTTTTGACATTATTTTTGCTAAGTGACATAAAACACATCCAATTGACTAAAAATCAATTATAAATGGAAATAGGTTATTTCGAGCAGTAATTTTGGATATCAAGGATTCAGAGGAGTCGAACTGGGCGTGATTTACATGACATGGAGTGCGGTTTGAGATGTGTAGTATCCCAACTGAAATTTCTTGAGCAGTACTTTATTTTTGGTTTTGAATTCATATTATGTCTTTCAATACTCTATTCTTGATGTGATTTACTAGACAGACATTGAGGCTCTCCCTCTGTGCCATTTCTGTGTGTATGTCCACTAGGCCATATCACGTGTGCTAAGGATCTCAGTGAATAAGTCAACCCGAGAGTCGCGTCGAGGCATGTGTGAGTGCGTTGTAGGTTCCACGCCGACCATCTAGTGGATCCAGATACTGGTCTTGCTTAAGTGCTACTCGCCGGTAGTAATCTGTTAGGAGTCCGAAGTATGGTGCTAGTTTGACCCTAGGCTCTAGGAACACACTTTAAGCTTTCACTATTACTTATGCATGCGATAAGCACAGTTGACTGTATTTATTTCTGCATGTTTATTTAATAGTTTTGTTTAAATTTCAAGTATTTACTTTCTGTATTGCTCACTTAATTTCCTTGGGAATACTCACTTTGGACTCGTCATCTACCTTTTATGATAGCTTAAGTGCATATCCTAGTACGAGCCGTGGCAAGGGCAAACTTCCAGAATACTTGTGATTCAGAGACATTGAGCCAGGCTTGTACATTTGTGTTATATATATTTTGTGTTTTATTTTGAGAATTTAGGATTGTGAGACACCTCATGACTCTATACACTGATATTTTGAGCTCTTTGAGGTGTATATATGATATATGATTTCATTTGGGTTTTCCACACTAGGTATCAGAGTTAAATACATGACTATATTGTCTCATATTTTAATTGTCATGATAAAAAAAAAAACTTTCGTTGTGGTTTATTTGGGGATTAAAATGATAGGATAAGCAGATGATTTGAGTTCATTAACAATTTAAATAGTAAATTGTTGTTCATTAAGGTTAATAATGATTAAATTGTGGATGAGATGGCATATGGGACATAGCTGACACTATTAGGCCAGGTTATGGTCCCGCATTGGCCCCCATGGCGACCTATTTAAAAAATGGGCCATTACAAAACTTCAATATCAGAGCAAGGTTAGTGAACCTCAAGGAATTGAAAGTTAACTCTGATACGATTACAATTGTGGTATAATCGAGGATAAACCTGATGAATAAACCATAGATGTAGAAATCTAAAGTAATTGCTTAGAGTCCTAGTTGGGAAGTGAGGTGAGATGGGTAGAAATTAGGGGATATACATGTTATATTTTTTGATTGTATAAGACATACGATACACGTATATTGGTATTGAGGCTTATTAGACGGACGTTCTTCGATGCAAATACCGATGGATGGACAGCCTTCTGATACTACTCAGACTAAGGTCAGTGATACTAGTGATCCGATGAGAGCGACTTTGACGCTGGAGTCATTAGTACGGACTATGGATGATAGGTTTGCAATGCTGATAGAGATGATGAGAGCTCGGGATGCTCGGGATGCTCGGGATGCTCGGGAGACTACGACAGCTTCGACTATCGTTATGGCTACACCGGTTACTACTGTTTAGGCAGTCGTAGCTCCTACTATAGCTGAGGCTCAAGTGCAGGCGGCAGTATCCGAGACATTGGCTGAGAGGGCTACGCTAGTAGTAGTACCAGTGGAGGTTGCAGTGGTGCTTACACTTGTGACTATTAAGCAGCCAACAATTGCGTTTACTTCGGGGAGCTTGATGACAGTTTAGGCGAAGAAGATGAAGGATTTCATTAAGTTTTCGCCAGGATATTTTTATGAAGCTGGAGATCCAAAGGTAGCCGAGAAGTGGCTACTAGCTCATGAGTGGCTACATGACTTACTACAGGTTGATGAGATTGATCGACCGAGATTATCGAGTTTCTACTTGAGAGCTGATGCGGCGATTTGGTGGACTACTTACATACCGACTCATTCTGTTGTGACTACTTGGGCAAAGTTTCGAGCGTTATTTATGGATGAGTACATACCTATTGAGGTTACAGTCCGATTAAGGGAAGATTTTGTCTTTGGTTCAAGGTGATATGTCAGTCACGGTGTACATGGAGAGTTACCAATATCTATTATCTTACTCCGTGGACATAGCAGGTACAGATCGACTACATATATATTATTTTGTCCGAGGTCTGGATGAGAGGATTGCAAACACGGTTGTATCCAGTGGAGCTTGTACTTTGGCAGAAATCTACGACAGGTCCCTCGCACACGAGACATACCTAGTTCAGAGGGCCAGTCAATTAATGATCCAGCGGGGTCAACAGAGTTAGCCAGCTTTGAGTTCTTGATCTGATCAGATACCGAAGAGACAGATGAGAGACCAGGATTGACAGAGATAGGGCCAAAGACCTCACCGAGGTGATTGGCAGTCTAACCAGGGTTGTAGAGGCAATAGAGATCATTGTGATGACTATGATTGACGTGATTATCGTCGGTTGGCATATTCTATGACTTCTGCACTAGTTGATCAGCCTAGACAACAGTATAGGCAAGATAGAGGTCAGAGAGGCCAGAGTCAAATGGTGAGTCAGAGGAGTTCTGTCAAATCAGAGACTCGTACATGTTACCGATGCGGCCAGGTGGGGCATATTATGGCAGATTGTACTAAGACCAGCACCACTACCACTACAAATGGAGTAGACCAGACAGGAAGGTGGCCAGACAGCTTATTGAGGGTACGTTAATTGTTTATGGTATTTCAATGCATGTTACGATGGATTCTGGTAGCACACTGTCTTTTGTTTCTAGATGCATGGTAGGAGAGTTAGGGTTACCTACACAAACCTTAGATACACATCTTGTTCTCAGTACGGCAGCTGGGGATAAGATTTATCCTAATCAGATTTGTCGAGATTGTGTTACGGAGATTGAGGGACATCAGCTACCGGCTGATTTGAGAGTGGTAGAGTACTTGAAGTTCGACGTGTGTTCGGGATGGATTGGTTATCATCCTATCACGCACAAATCGACTGTTTCGGAAAGATTGAGACATTTGACATCGAGGGGGTTTCGAGGTTTACATTTACCAGAGTGGCAACTAAATTACCCATCACTCGGGGAAAATTACCGATGTCACAAGAGATGGAGGAGTACGCGGCTATGGTTGAGCAGGAGCGTAAGATGATGCTTAAGGTTGAGGATGTCCCTATTATCTGTGAGTTTCCAGATGTATTCGCTGATGATTTGCCATGATTGCCACCACCGAAAGTTGTTGAGTTTATCATTGAGCTGATTCCGAGGACTCAGCCAATCTATAGCAGGCCGTATAGGATGTCACCCTAGCATGTCACCTTAGGGAGCTTCAGTTCTTTTTGTGGAGAAGAATGACAGTTTGATGCCGATGTGTGTGGATTACCGAAAGTTGAATTAGGTGACGATTCGAAATTGTTACACACTTCCAAGGATTGATGATTTATTCGATCAGTTGGTTGGGGCCAAGTTCTTCTCGAAGATCGACTTACGATAAGGATACCATCAGTTCAGGATTCGAGAAGATGATGTGGAGAAGATCGAGTTTAGTACGCATTACAGCCTATTTGAGTTTATAGTCATGTCGTTTGGGCTGACTAACGCACCGACGATCTTCATTGATTTGATGCACATGGTGCCAAGGTCATATCTTGATCGATACGTCATTGCTTTTATTGACAACATCCTGATTTACGGTGAGACTCGTGTGGAACACGAGAGGCATCTCGGGGATGTTTTGACGACACTGAGATAGCACCGACTTTATACCAAGTTCAGTAAGTATGCATTCTGGCTTAGTGAGGTGAAGTTCTTGGGCAATGTCATCAGTAATCAAGGCATATATGTTGATGGTGACAAGATTCGGGTGATTATTGACTGGAAGACACCCGAGTATGTATTTAACATCTGGAGTTTCTTGGGTTTGGCGAGGTATTACAGGCGCTTTGTACAAGATTTCTCGAAGATTACAACGTTGTTGACGAGACTGACCAAGAAGGATGTTAGATTTGAATGGTCACAAGAGTGTGATGATGCTTTTTGGAAGCTGAATAGGAAATTGACTTCGGCACTAGTTTTGGTTTTTCCTTTGGCATTTAAAGGTTTTTTAGTCTATATTGATGCATCAGGCACTGGTTGGGTGGCGTATTGATGTAGGATGGACAGCCGGTGGCCTATTTACGTCGACGGTTGAGACCTCACGAGGTGAACTATCCAGTGCACGACTTGGAGCTTGTGGCGGTCGTGTTTGCACCGAAGGCCTGAAAGCATTACTTGTATGGTGAGAAGTTCGTGTTTTACACAGACCACCAGAGTTTGAGGTACCTATTCACTCAGAGGGAGTTGAACATGCGACAGTGGCAATGGCTCGAGTTACTAAATGACTATGACTTTGCCATTGAATATCATCCGGTTAAGGCAAATGTCGTAGCTGATGTGCTGAGCAGAAGCGGCATCAAGAGCCAAACGGTGCTGCGACATATGGCACATGAGCACGAGTTGCTTAAGGCAGCATCAGTGTTGTGTTTGACAAAGGCTATTGCTGAGCTACATAATTGTTGTTAGATACGAGTTCCTTCGCCGTCTCTTGAGCGGGTTGCTAAGTTGTATAAAGCTGATGACCGATATTTACGAATCAGTAGCCTGGCTCAGGATCCAGGGTGCACTGAATGGTCTGAGGGGTCAGACAAGTGCTTGAGACACAGGGGTCGATTGTGGATACTAGAGGTATCGGAGCTTAGGGACAACATTTTAGAGGATGCACACCAGTCACCATATACAGTTCATCTTGGTCATACCAAAATATATCACAATCTAGGGAAGTTATTTTGGTGGCCAGGGATGAAGGCTGACGTGGGTAGATACGTCCAAAGTTGTCATATATGCCAGCGGGTGAAGGCGAAACACATGAGACAAGCAGGGTTGCTACAGCCGCTACCCATTCCTCAATGAAAGTGGGAACACGTGACTATGGACTTCGTTAGTGGCCTACCCCTTACGATAAGGAGACACAACGCAGTTTGTGTAGTTATTGATAGGTTGACAAAGTCGGCACACTTCATACCGATCGCCATGAGTTATTCAGTTACACAGCTGATCACTATATTCGAGAGAGAGATTGTTAGATTGCACGGTGTACCAATCTTCATTGTTTCTGAAAGGGATCCGATGTTTACTTCGAGGTTATGGGAGAGTATGCATGAGCAGTTTGACACTCGTTTACAATTCATCACTGTATACCATCCTCAGATTGACGGGCAATCAAAGCGATTGATTCAGATTCTCGAGGATATGTTCAAGGCGTGTATATTACAGTTTGGTGGATCGTATGAGGATTGCGTGCCTTTATGTGAGTTTGCCTACAACAACAGCTATCAGGTGAGTATCAGGATGTCACCATTTGAGGCACTTTATGGTAGGCCCTGTAGGTCGCCAGCATGTTAGGCGGCACCGGAGGATTTAGTGGCTATATGACCTGAGGTTGTTGTTGACCATACTGAGAACGTAAGACAAATCAGGCAAAGACTTCAGGCAGCGCAGGATAGGCAGAAGAAATATGCGGACAAGTATCTTGAGGGTCTAAGCTACGAGGTTAGAGACTTGATGTATTTGAAAGTTTCACCCTGGAAAGGGCATCAGAGGTTTGGCACATCAGGACTCTATACACTGATATTTTGAGCTCTTTGAAGTGTATATCTGATATATGATGTCAAATGGGTTTGTCACATAGGTATCAGAGTTAAATACATGATTATATTGTCTCATATTTTAATTGTCATGATAAAAGACTTCCACTATTATTTATTTGGGGATTAAAATGATATGATAAGTAGATGATTTGAGTTCATTAACAATTTAAACAGTAAATCATTGTTCATTGAGGTCAATAATGATTAAATGGTGGATGAGATGGCATTGGAGACAGTTGGCATTGGTAGGCCAAGTTGTTAACCCGCATTGGCCCCATGGCGGTCCATTTGGAAAATGGGTCGTTACAAAACTTCGATAAAATGTTCAACTTAGTCTGAGAAAATACTAATTATTCATCTTAGGAATGTAGCGGGTACGTTACATAAGCCAAAAGGCATACGCCTGTAAGCAAATGTACCAAAAGGGCAACTAAAAGTGATTTTTTCTTGATCTTCTAGATCTACTGGAATTTGGTGGAATCCTGAGTATCCATCTTAACAACAATAATGGGTTCGTCTAGCTAGTATTTCTAACATTTGATCTATCAACGGGGTGGGTAGTGATCTTTTCTAGTTGCAGCGTTTACCTTCCTATAATCTATACACACTCACCAACTGTATAGGACCCTAGTTGGTACTACTTCTCCATGTTTGTTTGTTATAACTGTTATCCCTATCTTTTTTTAGACTACTTGTACCAGGCTGACCCAATTACTATATGCTATTAGGAATATCATTCCTGCATCAAGTGATTTTAATATTTCTTTCTTAACGACTTCAATCATTGGTGGATTCAATCTACGTTGGACTTATCTAAAGGGTTTCGTGTCCACTTCAAGATTAATTCTATGCATGCATGCGGCAGGACTTATTCTTTTAATATCGGTTATTGTCCATCCTATTGCTTTCTTGAATTCTTTAAGAAGTCATAAACTTTTCCTCTTCTAAATTTGTTAATTTATTAGAGATTATAACTAGTGAGAAGTTGTTACTTTCTAAGTACACATTTTAAATGATCTAGTAAAACTTTTAAGTCTAAGTCATGAGCTTTAATATAGAGGGTAAAGTTTGAATGATTTATTAGTAAATCCATATAGTAAGAGAATTCAGGGAGTGCATTATAAAATTCTAAGGTGTTGATTATCTCTCATATCTCTTTATATATCGTCATTGTCATTTGAATTTTCTATTACTTTTTCAAGTTTGTATGACTTATCATTTCTAAAAGTTTTATCTAATATATGGTCTAGCATATCTACAGTGAAAACTGATGAAACATCTAAAGGATATTAGCATCGTGGATGTCGAAATGTACAATTCTATTGTTAGAATTTCATTAGAAACATCTATTTTGGCTTTTGCTATTTTTAAGAATGGACATCCTAGGATAAAAGAAGTTTTACTAGAGAAGTAGTTTTCTTTCATGTCTATGACATAAAAATCGGGTAAGAAAAGTAAGTTATTAACCTTAACTAGTACATCCTCTAATACTCCTATAGGTTGGACGGTAGATCTATTTGCTAATTATACTATTATACCAATTTCTTCTAAGGGTGAGTTTGTCATTTGCGAAAATATTGACAAAGGCATAACGATGATTAAGGCGCCTAGATCGCATAATGCTTTGGATATTCCTATATTTCCTATACCGCATAGAACGAAAAACATTAGGGTCAGAACATTTAGGGGAAATTTCTTTGGATTATTGCTGACACATTCTTCTAGGCTTATTCTTTCATTACGTTTAATTTATTAGTGCATAAGTCTTTTATAAATTTTTGATATTTTGGTACATTTTGTATGACTTCGAATAAGGGTACTTTTACTACTATTTTCCTTAAAGTGCTTGACATTTATTTCTCTTCTTGTAATTTCTTAACATTCTTATTGTTTTATAAACGATGGGAAAATGGTGCACTTACTATACTTGGTTTATTCTTTTCAAAATCACAATCATTTCCTTTTGACTTTTGTTATCTTTAATTTATATTTCTTTTTCTAATTCAGCCTCTAATTCTTTTCGAGGAACTAATTGTTCTGGCATTTCTAGTTCTTCCATTTGTTTACCGCTTCTCAAGGTTATCGCTTTTGCGCATGAACTAGGGTAAGTTTGAGAAGGTAATTTACCTTGGTTAACCCATTGAATCATTTGCATTGCCATTTAACTTAGTTGATTTTGTAGTTCAACTATATCATCTTGTAAGGCTTGAATCTTTTGATCTTTCGCTTTGTTTGAATTTTCTAATGCTATTGTTCTATTGGTTACTACGGTGTTATATATCTTTGAAAATTATGATTGTCTACACCATTACTTGTATTGGGTCTTAAATAATTTGTATTGTTACTAATATAGTAAGTTGATTAGGACTATTGTAATGATTCGCCATAGTGTTAGCTTCTTGAAATTGATTTTGTTGCAACAGTGAGCATTCATCATGTAGATGATTGACCTTATTGCAAAAAACACAAATTTTAGTTTGGACTAACTTATCTTTTAATAGTAATTTAACCATACTTTTCAATTCATCAAATTTATCATCCAATGTCTTGACAATATTGCTATTGATTTCATAAGAATGGTTTTTCATAAATTTATTTTTCTCACAATATTATTTTGATTGTTTCGTCATTCTAATTATAGTATCTCTTGCAAATGTAGCATAAGATCGAATAAAGATCATCCACGTACCGTGTCTAGAATCTTTGTTCTAAGTTGTTTAGTCCTTAATAGAAGTATTCTAATAAAGCTTTCTTCAAAAATTCATGTTGTGTACATAGTGATATTAATCTTTGGTATCTATCCCAATACACACTAAAGTCTCCTTAGTCTCCATCCTAGCATTGCGAATTCATTTTCTATACAAACTAATTTTACACGTTGGAACGTATTGATCTAAGAAAGTTTCTAACATTTCGGACCATGTGGTTATAGAATTTTGAGGAAGATATAATAGCTAATCTTCAGCTCAACCTTTCAAACAAAAAAGGAAAGCATTTAGTTTGACATACCCTAACTTTATTTTTTTGGGCTTTAGCACACTTATTATATGCATGTACTTCCTAATAAATTGTTGAGGATCTTCATCACCTTCACCTTGTAAAGTGAGGTAAAGAGTTGATGAATCCCGATTTTAACTCGAAATCAGGGAAATCCACGGGAAAAGCAAGACACATAGGTTCATAAACTGTGATATTTTATTTTCTTACCTAAAAGTAAGTTCCTACTCGATGTGTGTCATATTGTATATCATACAATGAGAAGGATTCTTAAGAAATTATTTAAAAATATTCAGCAACGACCCCAAAAATTAACACGTGTCGAACATGTGCAATAATTTCCCCTTTAAATTATACTTTAAATATTTTTATAGTAGTGATAAGTGGAGATCGCCTCCACATAAATTTTGCAAATTCCTTAAGAAAAGTTTTTAAGTTATCAAAAACAGAAGTTAAACTAACTAAATTTATTAAAGTAACACAAATCAAAGTAACTAAATTAAAATTCAATTCAATAAAACATAATAATAAATAAATATCTAAACAATCCTCATATACAATGAAACATAGATCCATTTTGCATTCTAAACATCTTACTCTAATCAGTCGAGAATATATTTTTTAAAGTATCATATATCATTAAACTCTAATCATAAATAAGTAAACAGGCTTCGGCCAACCATTTGTTCTCTTTATACCGATAGAAAATTCACATTCTAGTTTAATTGAGATAACCCCTTTATGTACACAAAGACATTAACTTCACGCAATAAAATTGCTTTAAGTTTTATGAAAACTTCGAACTACTAAATCTAATATCTTCGAAAAGTCGCTTCAACATTAGGTTTAGATCTCAAATTCACCTAGGACATTTAAACGATGTTTGCCTTTCAAGCAATCCTAGTTACTACTTTAATTAGTGATTGAATCAAAACATCACATACATATTGGCCACTATGCACATAATAATCAAATCCATGATTAAAATTAATAGATAATAATATATAAAAATAGTTAATCAAAGAATACAATTAGGTTTAATGCATTAAGCATATATTTATCCTATCATGACTACATTGCAAAATAGATCTAGTTCATGTTTGGGGTTTTATTTAGATTAACAAACTACTTACTCGTGATGATAAATAACAAAATTATTTTGGAATAAAAAAGACATAATTAAAATTACCTTAATAGAAATTTGAATCTTCTCCAAAAAGCAAAATGTAAAGAATTGCCTCCACAACCAAAACAAAATTATAAAACTAACAAAAAGGCCATAATTTCGTAGTACGGGGTTATTATTTTTTGTATATTAGATAATACATATCATAAACTGACACGAAATCCTTGTTGTAATCCAAAATCCCTGATTTTGTACCTAGTGATATCTAGCGATTTAGTGTGTTAATGGAATCGCTCGAAAATTCTAGAATTCTAGAATTTGAAACTCTCTCGTCATTTCTAGTGTCCACCAATTTAACAAGTAACTCAGGTGTCTTGTGAATCGATGGGAGTCGCTAGTTCAAAATCTCAGTCACTACAAAAATAGGGTTTTTGAGGCGGATAAAAAGTCGCCCTAACAAATCGCTAACCGACCTAAAAGGTCTTTTAGGTCGAACATGGGACGGTTATATATTCGTTGCAATAACAAGTCGCGCGGGTGTCTTAAATGCCTTCTGCAACATCTTAATAGACGTATTGCAATAACGTCCTAATTATTATTTTTTAAAAAATAAATAAATTATTCACTTTTGGGACGGTCCTTTCGCTGTCACAAATAAGCCTTTTGGGGCTCCTATAAATCGACCAAAAAAAAAAAATTGAACAGCCACATTTTTTTAAGGCACATAACTGCCCCAAAAAGTACTTTGATTTGAAAACATTAAAGCATTTGAAGGGCGCCATTTTTCAGTCCCTAATAGTTCAACATGTTTCTACTCTTTTCAAATTAATTAGATTTCACACTAGAAAACACAAATGCCTAATGATTAATAAAAGTCATTTATAATACACAAATAAAAGTTCTCAATCAAAACATATGTAGTTACCTATAAATACATAATGACACTTACTTTGCCTAAGAATAGTTAATACAATCCTTACAGTATTTTTAAAACAATAATCTTTAACCTATCATTCCAAAATATGGAGCCAAAGTTCACAAAATCCTTCCTAAAAAAATAAATCTATCGTTCTCTTTTGTGGTGAAGGTCCTCTTCGGTTTCCCTTAAAAAAACAAAACACAAAACAAAATAAAAAACACATTAAGGGTGTGTTTGATAGCAAAAAAAATCTTCAATGAGAAAAAGCTTTTTTTTTAGCAAATTTTCTTGAGAGAATTTTATAAAAAAAAGTTTCTCATAGTTGTTTGATTACACTAGAAAGAATTTTTTTTTATGGTTCAATCCGTGTGCGCGTCTAAATCGTCGTCGATGTCGGGCGGCTCGACGATGATGTTGGTGATGAAGCCGGAGACGAAGAGAGAAAAAAAGAATGTATATCCGCGAAAGAGTAGCAGATGTCAAGTTTGTTTGGATGGAAGAAATGATCAGTTCGTGAGAGAGATTGAGAGATTTTCAATTTTTCACACTAAAAGATGAGAAAAATGAGGAAAATAAGGGAATGTGATTTTTTTTTCCAGTGCAATTACAAAGCTATCAAATAATGAAAAAAAAAATGGTTACACAAAAAAGGGAGACGATTTTCTATGATTTTTTTCATTTTCTTTGCTATTAAACACACCCTAAGACTCTTGAACACAAAAGCAAAAAATATGAACGAAAGAAATGTTCAATCTATATATTTGATATTTAACTTATAAAGTCTTTTAATATTTTATGAATTACTAATTCAACTCGCAGTGGGTATTAAGACATCTCTAGTCTTGTAAACTCCTACTAAACTCTTTCACTTAACTAAATCTTATGCTTACATTTCTAATAAAATCTCGACAGAGTTTACCCTCAAATATTGGTCTAAAAAATCACAAAACATGTAATAACATGCTCAAGGTTCAAATAAGAATTTATAAAGCGGACATAGCACAAATGTGATCATTTAGTAGTGCATATAATAGATCTGTAAGCACGACTCTTTAATATATGAATCATACAATTAACACATTCCCTAAAACAACGACTAACTACACTTAAGTAGCAACTTAACCTTTAATAAGCTCAAGATTAAAATAGTTTAAACTTTAATGAATTGAGAGTTTACTAACTCACAAAATAGGAAAATTAAAACTAATTACCAAACAAAAAATATTTTTACTTCGTTTTAATTTAGTTACAAACTCCATCTATAACATATAGCATAATCAAACAAGCGTCTTCATTGCATTAAATTTATGATTCAAACCATTAAGTGTCGTGAGTTCCAATATGTTAGAAACATCTAATTAAAAGAATAAAAAAACTCTTAATTAGAATAATTCATGTACATATTAAAACCATTTTAATTTAATTTGAATATCACAAATTGAAATAGTCACAACATTCTTTATTGTCAAAAGAGAGTTCCTAATTATAAATTCAAGTATGTTTCATTGATTTTTTAAAATTAAATGCTTGGAATGTTACATCTATATCTATCTTTCCCATTAGCACTATATCTTTAGTTCTTAATTGACAAAATCAAAATACAACTATAGGGAAGTAATACATATGAAGATCATATGATTGAGGAGGCTTAGAGATGATCGTACGCTAATTGCCTAAGTCTTCTAACTCTTTTTCAACTTTTACTGAAAATCTCGCGGTACGACTGAGCCATTTATATATATGGAGCCAAAATGGTGAGTTGGATGGTATGCTAGTATCCGTTGTTTCAGATTGTGATCTTAATAATTATTGCCATGTAGTGGCAAGGTTTTCTTTTACTACTAGGTTGTGGTAGGGTTAATGACACTGATGGGCGCCAGACTACATCTATGTATGACTTTTTAGTTTGACGATTAAACTGCATGGTTGATCCATAATTTGAAGGTCGAGCTCATGTTTGTATTACGAATTCGGTAGCAAGTGAGGAAGATTGTTTACTTACGTGCGTGATGTAAGTATGACTTGAGCGATCGAGCTAAAGTGGTGTGGCTTCATTTAAAACTACACGAGAGAGGCATTATAATTGTGGCGACCCCAAATTCAAGGCCACCTTGAGACCTCCCGCGTCGCATCCCCAAGCCTTGCCACGTCATAGCTCACTTATCCTTGACGTCCCGCGACTACCTGACAGCTTACACTTTTCCAGCTAACCCTAGTTATGCTAATTAGTCTTACATAAACATTAATAATTTAGTTAGCTATTTAATTAATTTATCGAGCTATATTACAATTTTACAGTGAAAGTCTTAAATTGAGTAAGTTATGTAGTATTTAATAATATTAAGTAGTGAAAAACCTGACGAAATATATCATGTATATATTAAGGCAAGAAAAGTGTATCAAAAGTTCAATATACATGTAATCAGTTTTCTATAATCCCTAGTACCCAACAAAAGTAAAATAAATACATATTGATAGCACACACGAGCTAGCTCCATAATCTCAGAGGTAGTCGCTCAATACCTCCTTACCTTTGCCCTTGCTCGTCGAATGATCTGCACTCAGTCACCCAACAAGTACAGTGATGAGTCCAGTGAGTAAAATCTTAAGAGAAGTCCACACAATATTAATGAAATGAAACTAGTAATTTACTATACATGCGAATATAAAACTTGTTAAGAGTATGTCATATTCCCATGAATGTAGGCAGAACATGACAAGGAAAATCAGTAGCGTAAAATAAGTAAACAACACATACCAATTAAACTAGTCCAGAAATAAAACATTAATCAATAAACATTCGTATAATCACGAGAAATCTTTGACCTACACTAGCTAGTAATCGATAAATCGAATAGGAACCGCGAATATACTCGCAAGCTTATCGTGACTAAATCCCAACTTCAGTAAACGACATAGTCACTTCCCGACGCTGCTACACATCAAGGCCACCTTAATCCCTTTTGACGGTCATTGATATATTCTACTACCATCGACACGAACACTATCACAAGTAACCCGTGCAAGCGATTTAGTCACAACCAATATATATGTAAACCGAAATAGAAGTGAAATCCACATGTGCACCCACCAACAGTCACACATGTATTTCGATACTGATAAAACAAACTATGAATTCTATGAGGCATTCCAATGAGTTTATGCACCTCAATTCGCACTCCGACTTCCTCGGACTCGCGAAATTCAATTCGACTAGTTCACTGATACCCAAGCTACGGTCCCCTAAGTCTCTAAAGTCCAATTTTACATATTTAGTATGATTATAGGTGTTTAGGTATGTATTAAGTCAAAAATCCTAAAATAGTACCTTAAATTCAATTTTTTTTTTGTATTAGCGCTTTAATAGGTCAACCTAACACGCTAGGTGGAGTTAGTGCGCTAGGTGATCTTTCTAGCGCACTATTGTTCTTCATTTTGAAAAACAGTTAAGTGCCCAAAATCATTTGTACGTTAATTGGTCTAGTTAGCGCATTAATTACCCTCTGCGATGGAATTCTCAACTCGAGAATTATGTCCAAAATTCCCCAATTAGCTACCTATACCCATTTAACACCATTTCCATATCAAATTGACCCAAAACAATAATTAGAACAACCTCCGAACAACAATTTGATCAATTTTAATCCCATAAATTCACTAGTTTTCCCAATTTCATCCAAAACACGAATTCATACAAAAAGAATTGCGAATTCTCTATAAAAATAGTCCATAAACATTTAATTTAACAAGTTTTCACTAAAAATCAGGGATCTAACCCTCAAGCTTGGATTTCATCAAAAATATATAAAAATATATTCAAACAAAAGCGTGGATGATGGAGAAGAAGATTACCTCTATTGGTTCTGCAAATTTGACCTCTAAACCCTTGAATTCAAGCTCCTCAATTTCCTTTTTTTCTCTCCAGAACGTCAGAATCAAACTGGTTTTCATTTGCGTGATTTGATTCAACTATCGTTTATATTAAGGTGATATGTATTTCTAGCCCTTGATCTCAATGTGTTTACGTATCTCGAGGTTTATTTAATGTTCACCTTTAGCCACTTAGCGCACTAACTCCCACTAATTGTTTCCTAATGACACTAAGTTGACACTCATATGGTTCCTAGATTTGCCAATACAAATCTCTATGTAAGTCTTGTGGTTTCTAATTAATCAACCAAACTATAAGCCTTGATTTATTTGACTTAATTAAACTACTTTAGGTCTATTATGATATATTTGGTTAGTGTTTTTATTTACGAAATTGACAAATTTGTGATCCTACGAATCCTCGACTACCCGATGCCCATTACCTCGCGTCTCGCCACACACTTCGAGGTACATCATAGACTATTGTTTTATTTTGAATTTACTTAGCCTATGGTCACATTACCCATTTTAATTAATTAACTAATCATCCTAACGCGAATTAGTTGAGTTTCCTAATGTACCCGTAGTTCGCCTACTCAATACCCGTGTTGACACGCCTTTCAAGGCAAACACCCGTCACACTAACTCGCTCGATAGCAACGTACACACATGCAGTGCAATATAATAATAATTTTAAACACAACATATACAACCATCATCCACAAATAATATATTTTCCTTGGTTCTCGTGTACGATTTAACCGAGCTTACCACGTAACACTCGAATTACAACCGTTAATTTCCGAGATTGACGCTAATCATTGTTTAATTAATTTGAGCAGTTATAATTCTTTCCAACTAGGAGAGATTTTGTCCTCGAAATTTAAATCTCGAGTAAATTCTTATGCTTCTAACCTATCCCCTTGTGACTAGACATCACACCTTGATAATACCCTTCTACAGTCCCTTAAACACCTCCACTATTCCCATCACAGGAAATGTAGTGTTACCCTGAGACATAGGTGCATGTCGCCGAGGTGGTCAAAATCAGTCACTCTCTTTCCAATATCCTCCTAACCTATTCTCAGTTCGATTTTTGTGTTCAATTTTCCCTAACCCAGTTACCTAACACCAGTAAGTGTAAATTTCTCCTATCATGTATCCTAACATAATAGTTCTAACCAACCATCACATACCATGACAATCCTATGTCATGCCACGACCTACTCTTACTCACCATGAAAACCCAATGCGGCGCTACGACTTATCCTTTCTCACCATGACAATCCCATGCCATGCTACGACCTATGACAATCCTATGTCATAACACAATAATCTACCATCATACCATTATGATCTACCATGGTACAATCATAGTACCATTATGCATGCATGAACTTAAACTGTAATTATTAAAAATTTAATAAATCACATACCCTGAACCTGCTGTTGGGACATCTCTAGGCCTGGCTCAGTCCCCACGTGCATCGATTTTCGAGTCTGCACCGGTGTCACCACTAATGAAGTCACTAATCTCTTTGGACGATCCCTCTTGATGTGCCCTTCTTGCGCACACTGCCAACATATAGTCGAATAACCATCTTCGGACCTCTCGCCTTGACCCCTGCAATCTCGAGTCCTTACCTCCCTGGTCCTATACTTGTCTCAGTGGCGGTACTGGTAATGCGGGTACAACATAAGCTCTGGCTACCTAATCATCATCTATGCGGTGTCGACTGTATTGTTTGTCCTTCAGACCCAGTAATACGCCTACCTTTTCTCTACATCAAGAAGGTCTCGTGTACCAAAGCTCTATTGAATATCTCCTGCAGAGTACGAGCTCCATATGCCGCTACCGCTTTAGCAATCTTGTCAACAACCCCTCATGTGAAATAGTATATCTATAATCACTCAATCCCAGCCACATCCATAGCGAACTAAAGTAGATATTGAAATCGCACCATATACTATATCAATGTCTAGTTACCCTGTCTCAGAGTAAAAAATTCCTCCCTCAATCTCAACCTCACCTCCATGGGTATATACCGGTCGTAGAATAATTCTTTGAACTCGGCCCACGTCGTCTACTCTGGATAGGTATTTGTATATGTAGTTCACTAGACTACTGCATGACCTCTCAAGAATGTCTGGATAGTTGCGCCTTGATGCTCTCATCATTCCTCATTAGTTTATGAAATCGTTGATGAGACACAATCCACTTTCCTATAGCCTCAGGGTTACTACCTTCATAGAAAAAAACCTGGTTGAAACTTCACGAACTCCTTCAACATCTTCGCCTATAGAGCCAAGACGAATCCTGATGTAGTAGTAGTCGTCTGATCTGTAGTCGTAGGTGGAGGCATAGGGCGGGGTCTCCAATAGAACAACAACAGATGTAGCTCTCTTTGCCTGTGTCTCTATAGCTACTCTCTCCACTAATATCTAGGAAACAACCGGCGCAACGAATGTCCTTGTATATGTTATAACTACTCATAAGTTTCGGGGTGCTGTAACCGTTATAGCAAGTGTTGTTAGTGTGGTAGTCTAATCCCGTAATAACTGTAGTACCTCGGCCATCTGAGTCTCCTAAGCCGAAAGTCGATCCTCTACACTTGCCATAACAAAGGAAGCACTAGCTACTTCGCTAGTCTGTCCAGTCTCATGAGGTGTAGTAGACTGTCCGTCCATGATCTACATCGAGAAGCGTGCTCCGAATCAACCTCAATATATACACGCATATCATATATATAACAAAATATAACACATATATAAACCTATCACTACTCGTCTCAAACCCGCTTCCCAACTAAAATTTTAATTCAAAATTATCGGGTTTCCACATCTAATGTTTGTTTGTTTAAGTTTTATTCTCGTTTATTTAAACTAATCCCGAGGCTTCCTCGAAACCTCGCTCCGATACCAAACTGTGGCGGCCCAAAATTTCAGGTCGCCTTGGGACCTGCCACATCACATCCCCATATCACCAAGTCTTGCCATGTCATGGCCCGCTTGTCCTTGACGTCCCACGACCTACTTGTCTACTTACACTTTTCTAGCTAACCCTAGTTACGCTAATTAATCTTACATAGGCATTAATAATTTAATCAGCTATTTAATTAATTTATCAAGTTATATTACAATTTTATAGCGAAAGTCTTAAATTGAGTAAGTTATGCAATATTTAACAATCCTAAGTAGTGAAAAACTCGGCAAAAGATATCATATATGCATCAAGGTGAGATAAGTAAATTAAAAGTTTCATATACATGTAATTAGTTTTCTATGGTCCCCAAAATCCAATAAAAGTAAAATAATTACATATTGATAGCACACAAGATCTGGTTTCACAATCTCAGAGGTAGTCACCCAGTTCCTCCTTGTCTTTGCCCTTGCTCGTCTAAGGATCTTCACTTAGTCACCCAACAAATACGGTGACGAGTCCAGTTAGTAAAATCCCAAGAGAAGTCCACATAATATTCATGAAATAAAACTGGTAATTTACGAGATATGCGAATATAACACCTCACAACAGTATGTCATATAACCATGAATGTAGGCAGCACACCATAAACAAACATATAAGCAAAACCAGTAATATGAAATAAATAAACAACATATACCAATTAAACCAGTTCAAAAACAAAGCATTAATCAATAAACATTCGTATAATCAAGAGAAAACCCTGACGTACACCAGCCAGTAATCGATAAATGAATAGGAACCACATATATACTTACAAGCTGATAGTGACTAAACCTCAACTTCAATAAAAAGGCATGGTCCTTTTTTGACGCTGTCACACATCAAGACCACCCTAATCACTCCCGACGGTCGTAGATATATTCTACTACCATCAACACGAGCACTATCACAAGTAACCCGTGCAAGAGATTTAGCCACAACCAATATATACACAAACAAAATAGAAGTGAAAACCCCATGTGTGCCTACCAGCAGTCACACATAAAATTCGATATTGATAAAACAAACCATGAATTCTATGAGGCATTCCAATAGGTTTACACACCTCAATCCGCGCTCTAACGTCCTTGGACTCCCGAAATCTAAATCGACTAGCTCCCCGATACCTAAGCTATGGTCCCCTAAGTCCCTGAAGTCCAATTTTACATATTTAGTATGATTATAGGTTTTTGGGTATGTATTTAAGTCAAAAATCCTAAAACAATCCCTTAAATTCAGTTTTTGTCTGGCTTTAGCGCACTAATGGGTCTACCTAGCACGCTAAGTGGAGTTAGCACGCTAGGTGATCAGTTTAGCACGATACTGTTCTTCATTTTGAAAAACAATTAAGTGCCCAAGATCATTAAAACATTAATTGGTTGAGTTAGCGCGCTAATTACCCTTTGTGACATAATTCTCAACTCAAGAATTTTATCCGAAACTCCCCCATTAGCTACCTAGACCTATTTAACACCATCTCCATGTCAAATTGACCCAAAACAACAATTAGAACAACCTTAGAACAACAATTTGATCAATTTTCTTAAATCCCACAAATTCACTAATTTTTCCAATTTCATCCAAAACACCAATTCACACAAAAAATTGTGATTTCTCTACAAAAATAGTCCATAAACATGTAATTTAACAAGTTTCACTAAAAATCAGGGATCTAACCCTCAAACTTGCATTTCATCAAAACATATAAAAATGGATTCAAATGAAAGTGTGGATGATGAAGAAAAAGATTACCTTAATTTGTTCCACAAATTTGACCTCGAAACCCTTGAATTCAAGCTCTTCAATCTCCTTCTCTCCAGCAAGTTAGAATCGAATTGGTTTCATTTACATGCTTTTGATACCATCATCTTATATATTAAGGTGATATATATTTCTAGCCCTTGATCTCAATGTGTTTACGTATTCTGAGGCTTATCTAAGGTTTACCTCTAGCCACTTAGCCCACTAACTCCTACTAATTGTTTTCTAGTGACACTAAGTTGACACTCACATGGTTCCTAGATTTGCCAATACAAGTCTCTATGTAAGTCATATGGTTTCTAGTTAATCAACCAAACTATAGGCCTTGATTTATTTGATTTAATTAAACTACTTTAGGCCCATTATGATACATTTGGTAAATGTTTTTATTGACCAAATTGACAAATTTATGATCCAACTAACCCTTGACTACCCGACACCCAATGCCTAGCATCTCGGCACGCACTTTGAGGTACACCATAGCCTATTATTTTATTTTGAATTTACTTTACCTTTGGTCACATTACCAATTTTAATTGATTAACTAATCATTCTAACGTGAATTAGTTGAGTTTCCTAGTGTACCCGTAGTTCGCCTATTCAATACTCGTGTTGACAAGCCTTTCAAGGTGAACACCTGTCAAACCAACTCACCCAATAGCAAAGTACACGCGTGTGGTGCAATATACTAATAATAATTTTAAACACCACATATATACAACCATCATCCACAAATAATATATACCCTCAGTTTTCATGTCCGATCCAACCGAGCTTACCACGTAACGCCCGAATTATGATCGCTAATCCTCGAGATTAATGCTAATCCTAGTTTAGTTAATTTGGGCCATTACAATAATTATTGTAAGTAATCATATTGAGACATTAGATTCGGTATTTGTTTAAGAATCACATAGAGGAAGCCAAACATATTAGACAATAGTTGGATTAGCACTAGTTAAATTGATTAGTCATGCAAACTACTACCGAAAGATATGCAAGTTGAAATATATGGACACTATAGATTCGTAGGGAGTACACATGCATTCAAATATTTGTTTCTACTAAATCTAGTCAAAGGAGTAATTTTTTTCTAATTTCAAGGACGAAATTTTCTTTTAGTTGGGAAGACTATAACGACCCATATTTTTAATTTGTTAATTAATCTATAATCACGAATTATTGGTATTCCAATACCCGATCGAAAGTCACGATAAGTCGAAATACTCGAACATCTATAAAAGAAACATTAAATAATTTTATTATATATAAAATGCTTCTGCATGTAGTATATAGTGTTGCGACTTTTTTTTGCTTAATTAAGTTGAATTTGCATAATGGCGATACCTTTAAATATTTATTAATTGAAAATAGTTAAGTAAAGGTCTAAACAAAGGTGGTGTGCTTGAAGCGTGTTTATTTTAGAGTCATAAAGTGATCAAGATAGATCTTAACCTTTAGATTTATTTTTTAGTGTATGGTAACGACCTTATGGCCTGTTCGCTTCACATATTAGGGAGACCTAAGATCATGGGATTAGTTTGTGATGGGACTAACACATGGGTTTATGTATTAGTTCCATGTATGGGACTTGTTCGATTGAGAGTTTGAAGGCTAAGAGTAAATGTGGTTGTAATGGTACATTGACAAAATTACCCTTTCATTTAATTCCATCACCAACAAATTTTGGAACTCCACTTCCTTCTTCACCTCTTGTTCTCTGGCCGGTCTCCATCCTTGTTCAGCGGTGTTCTTCACTTCGCCTTCTCTCTGTCCGATCTCCATCGTCGTCAACGTTTCCTTCTTCACATCGCGTTCTCCCTGTCCGGTCTCCATCTCTGGTGAGCAGTAGTGTTCAGGGTCAATCATGGCCCTTTCAAATCACCAAAAAGGGTAACCATAAAACTAGTTCGAGTTCCATTTCATGCGTGACACCCAATTCGGTCCAACTGAAAACAACACTAACAACCATGAAAATCACACTCAAATCTCAAACAAACGCAAAATCTAAAATTTGGGACTTCGAAATCATCAAAAAAGGTAACCAAAAAACCAATCCAAGTTCGATTTCATTACTTTTGGAGAAATTGGTGGATTGAGATCAGAGAAAAGATATCTGAAGAAAGCTTCGAAGTCTAGGCGCTTTTGTCGATGATGATGGAACGGATTGATATTCTTGATGAAGAAGCTGTTAAGGTTGTCAATGACGGATTGGGTGTCATCTTTAATGGCATTGGTGTCTTCCTCTCCTTGGATCTCGATCAAGAACTTGTACAGATTATCGACGGTCATGATCCCGTTTTGTTCTGATGAGCGGTGGTTGACGAGGGACTTGATCTCATCTGGGGCCTCTACTACATCGGCTTTGAATCTGCGCTTGAAGCAGAGGCACACGATGTAGCTCTGCTTTGGTGATCCCGATCGGTTGTTGTGATTATGGTAGTTTATAAAGATGAGGGGTAAATTGGTAATCTGTGATAGCCAACCATTGGGATTAGTTAATCCCACCAAAATTAGTGGTTTTGTTTAGTCCCCTATACTGCCCATTAGCTAATCCCGTGGCCTAGTTAATCCGCGAAGCGAACACCGACTTAGCTAGCCCAATGAGGTTAATCCACCATAAGATTGTGAAGCGAACATGCCATTAGATCTTTAGTGTTGCTTTGTGCAAGAAAGAGATGAAGGAGCGAGATTCATTCTCAAAATAGAAAAAAAAAATAAAATATACATATCTTAAAACAACACACGACACAGAACGCATAGACATGGAAGAAAGGGTTTCGAATGTGAGAGAGAAGTTTGGTGACGGACATGGAGGGGAGCCATAAAAGAGGACACGCAAGAGCAGCAGCGCGATGATGCAGCCCTGGGATGACGAAGGTGAGAGTCGCGATAGATGCCAGCGGTCGACCAGCAGAGGCGCTTCTCGAACCAGGGGCGATGGTGGAGCTTGCAGCGCGGACAGCGAACACTCAGACCAGCGGCTATTGCGGATGGCTAACGGCGGCGCGGCTCCGGGAAGGACGACTAGCAACGTGACGGAGACAGCAACTCCGACATGGCGGTGCTCACGAAAGAGAAGGAAAAGAGAAGAGAATGGTAGAAGAAAAAAACTTTGTTATTGAAGGGATATAGTTGAATAACTCTATTGAAGGCTATGGTGAGGCTCTTAACCAAGTTTTAGTTGAAACTAAAGTTGAATCCATGAATTCATAGTTGTTAATGATGATTTTGAGTTGGTTGTTGAAGATTTTGATAGTTTTTGGTCACTTGAACTCAATTTAGGTTTGATTTAACTTTGACTCTGTTGTTTTAAAATAGTAATTTTATGTTCAAATCAAGTATTAATGCTACTTGCCTAAGGGATTTTGATAATGGAGATTTAATTGGTTGAAACTAACTTTAATTAATGAAAATGCTAGCTAATACACATGAAATGTTTGAGGAAGTACCTCAAAGTGTGTCTTACATAATTTTCTTTAAGTCTTCAAGTGAAGATAAATATGGTTTTAAACCCGATTCATTAACTTTAGCATAATTTCAAGATCTCAATGGTGGTTTGAAGTCCATTGAGTCATTTTGAGAAAGTTCCCTTGTTTCTCTATGGTTCTTAGATCAATGTAAACTATTTTGTTTTATTCGAGCCAAAATTTGGTCGCATTTTTTTTTGGTTTAAACCCTCTTTGATAAATCTTGAACTTGTTGAGAATAAATTTACTCTCTTTTGCTGGATTTGTTTGAAATTCAAGAAATGAATTCAACCTCGTTTCGATGTAAGATTTTGACAAAAATATTGGGTTTGAAAATATGAAATTTTCTATTCGGCTTTCGTTTTACAAAATAAACCCGATTGAGTTTAACGAAAGAATTATTGTGATTTTAAATGCGTTTTAGCTTAAAAGAGCCAAAACGTTAGACTTAAGCTTAAAATCGATATATTATAGATGGAATGAAAAGTAATGGGAAACTTAAGTCTCTTCTTAAAACTAAATAAAGTTTTATTGATTCGATGAGCTTACATATTAAATGAAACATCAAAACGAGGAGTTTTAATCTATTTTCGCAAAACGTGAACTTAACTTGTTTAAGCTGTGAATTTCTAATTAAAATATATGATTTGGGGTTTTAAATTGGACTTGACTTTTATTTAGTGGTATGGACCCTTTTTCATTGTGTTTAGTTGACTTGAATCGTTTAAGTTGAAAAATCAATCTTTATGGATTCTTTTTGTTTTGCTTCGATGCATTCTTATTTTACTCGAATCGTTGGTTTTAATTTGAAGCGTTAATTATTGATTTTGGCGTAGTGAGCGGTTTAAGTTGGAAGTAAGGAATAGTGGTTGGGTAGCATCGAACCCTTGGAAATCCATTTATTTAAGTCAAATGAACTTAAAATATTTTTTAACACAAATGCCTACATGATTAACTTTAAATTTATTTTACTAGCACATAAAAGTAAGCTATGCTACTTGAAAATTATAATTAGCAGATCCATGAACCAAGGAACAATACTTTTATTTAGGAAGTGGTCCTTAAATAATTAAATATAGTCTAAACGACGTTGTTGTACCTATCATGAATGTAGATACATAAAGACTCAACTTGGCTCTTCGAATAATCAATTTGATGTGGCAATTGATGCGATTTTATTGTAAGTAAACCATTAAGAAATTCAATATTTATTATTTTCCTTTCCTTGCATATTTTGATGTAAATGATACCTATTGTTGGACTCTACTTCCCTACCGAGTGACCTAGGGTCTGAGTGGTCTTGTTGAGTCATTGTTTACTCGTGGGTTAAGCATTTGAGTCGCGCTCATGGCTCCTAGATGAGACTGAATCCTTTGAGTGCGTATCCTCCATGTGTCGTGGCTCCTTACAGGACTTCAAGGTTTCCATTGCGGCTGAGTATCCGGTTGCATTTGTAGTTGCCTTTGGAATTTTCTCTAGTTGCGGCTCAAGTGAGCGACAATGCCAAATAGATTAGGTGCGTTTGAAGCAAACTTGGTCCTGTCATACCAGTATTTGACATTTACACGTATTCAAGTGGCTTTGAGCCCACGTGTAGGGTGTCGAGACCACTTAGGCGCCTATCCCTTGCTTTCGGGTCACTTGTTCTCTATTGTTTATCATTGTAGTTCGTTTATCATGCAATTTATCTTCTTTTCAGCTTCGTTTCTTTCTTGCATAATTTATAGACTTGTTTATTATTTAATCTGAACTACTATTGAACTTCTTCTAGATTTACTTATAAACTTCGAGCTCGAGAACATTGATGTGCGACGTACGTAGGTTATTTGATGTATTTGTGTTACATTATTATATTTTTATAAATAGGTATTTGGGTTGAGAGATACATATATTTTCCCTCGTAATTATAATTTTTACATTGTATCCGTTGTACAGGGTTCCCACATTCTAGCTTCTACACATAGAACTAGTTGTTTGTTTAATTCATTTGTTATCGAGTTTTCACAACATTTAAGTTATGTTGCATATGATTTCATATATATATATATATATATATATATATATATATATATATATATATATATATATATATATATACTTTGTTGTGTGGACTATCATGTACTGAAAATTGGTTAATGAGGCTGACTAGGCCTTTATTAACTCTACACTGGTTTACTGGGGGTTAATGGAGGCCTAGTGCCAGGAGTGCCTTATTTGTAGAGTTGGAGCTGCCACAAGGGAAATAATTAATGCCTTCAAATCTTATAATGAACTCCCTGAACTCCCTTACTATATGAATCTACCTATAACCCATTCGACACTTTTACCCTCTATACTAAAAGCTCCATATTTAGACTTAAAAGTTTTGCCAAATCATTTAAAATACACTCATTTTGAAAGTAACAACGCTTTATTAGTTATAATATCTAATAAATTAACAAATCTAGAATAAGAGAAACTAATAAATGTTCTCAGAGAATTCAAGAAATCAATTGGATGGACAATAGTTGATATCAAAGCAATAAGTCCAGCCACATGCGCAACGGACCAATATTTATTAATCGCGTCTATTCAAAAATTTCGGACTGGGACTTGGATCCACGTGGATACTATGAATAGGGGTAGGACACATCTGATTAGACATAATTTGTTATTTGTATGTGATGGTTGACTTAATTGTTATGTTTAACTTGTTTATAATATTATATTACATCACATTTTTGTATGTACCTTGAATGTCAAGTGAGATTGTGCGATAGGAGCTTGCCTCGAAAATTGTGTCGATGTGGGTATCGGCTAAGCAAAGTATAGGAAGAGTAAGGTTAGACAAGGTAAATATGACATGTAAGGGTAATAAAACCATATGCTAGGTCGAGTTAGTTGAATAGGCAAAATTATAGCGCACCATGAGATATGTGTTGAAGAGCAAGGCACCGCAAATCGAGTAACTAGGTATAGATTAGTGCTAGATTTAGTTGATGTGTATCACATTAGAGTCATAATTCAGTGTATGGACATCTTAAATAAGGACTATAGATTTATCATTAGATACGCATATCATGGATGATGAGAGCAAACTAAATAAGCTAGGAGATAGTAGATTTTTCCATCACTTTCACCCACTTTAACATGAAAATTTAGAGAAATCCATGGTAGGAGAAGGATTTGAGAGCTGGAATTTAGTGTTTGGAGATCAACTCAGGAGATCATCAAGCTAGGTAATGGTCTAATTATTATCATTTTCGTCAATTCATAAAAAATGAGCTAAATAAATGGGGTTTCATACAAAAATGAATTTTATAAGTAGTTCACTTATTTCTACAAAAAGCAACTTGCTTTGACACAAAATTTTGATAACAAATGGATTTTCAAGCTTCAATTATGGTGTTCTTAACCTACGGTTGCAATGCATGGATGAATCCATATAAATTGATGATGATTTTGATGAATTGATGCATGAATCTTATAATTAATGGTTATTTTCTTGTTCTCAAACCCCTCTGAACTTATTCTAATGGGATTTAGAACTGTGAAATTGAACTTAGGGATTTTGCGTTAAATCTTTTAGGAAAAACCACAAAATCAAACCACCCATGTGCCTAGTGCCATGCCTTAAAAAGCACAATGCCGAACTCCCTTAAGTTGCACCATTTTGGAGGCCCAACTGATTTGGCACTGTCCTTGAATAAGGCACGGTGCAAAAAATAAACCAATGGTGCCATTTTTTCCTTCTCATGGGGCCGCATTCTACATACCCGAGTGACTTTCATAAAATGGCCATAACTTTTCTTGTTTTAACTACAATTTTGATGTTCACCAATTGTCAGAAAGCTAAAAGAGAGTTCTCACACACGAGACCTTTAAACCACAAAGACTCAGCTATTTGATGAATCAACATATGTCAAAACTTAAGTGTTACGTGTAGGAATAATTCTTTTTTGCAAGTTTATGGACTTAAAACTTGTTCAAGAGTTTTAAAACTTAACTTAATGACTTAACACACCTGATGCTACTGAAATCTACATGAGGGATATAATGGGATTATTGTTGAGTGTCGTGTATGGATTATGGGATGTGAGCGTGACGTTTAGGGGAAGACATGAGTGAGCGCGAGTTAAGGTAGGTAAAACCCATGAGGATGCTTCATAGAATTTAGTTCACTTTTGTTATGTATTTATGATTGGTGACTGGTTTATTTTGCTATTTTATTTAACTGCCGGTTATACCGATTAACCGGTCGAGTTGTTTCACTCGAGTTTGTTATGATAACCAGTTGAGTTGGCTCACCAGGGATTATGTTGAATTGTTTTATGAGTCAAACCGATTTAGCTGTTGAATGATTCACTAAGTCTTAGAAGGTGTGGTACAAGATTGACTAATTAATTGGTTGAGTTGGTTCACCGGGTCTGTTCTATGGTTTACACTCTTGGTTATTTATATAATTGTTGTTTTGATTTTCCAATTATCATACCTGCAACTCTTGCTTTTGCATTGCTCTACATTCATGCAAGTATTTCTTTCTTTTGCCAAATGTAATATGTGCATGTGTCGTAGCATTATTTGATTTCCTTTTAAATATTATGTGGACTTCTCTTAAGATTTTACTCACTGGACTCGTCATCATTTTTGTTGGATGACCGAGTGCAGATCTTATTATGAGTAGCGGCAAGGGGGATATTGGGTGACTATCTCTTTCTACCGATGGTCTTGAACATACTCGTAGGTGTTTGTTTTGATATATTGCTTATTTTTGGGTATCAGGGGCTTTAAGAGACACTTTACATGTGTACATTTACTTTTGGAGTATTTTATCACCTTATGTACATGGTACTTTAATTCCAAGTTTTCCACGGTAGGATGTTTGATATTTAAGACTTCTGCTATATTTTATTGATTATTAACTATAAAGATTCTCTAAAACACAAGCTGGACTTCCTAACTTATCATTTCGAACTAAAAGACTGTAAGTTTTAAGAATAAATTATTGGAAATATTGAATAACTGGTTAAGTTTTATAACGAAATAAGACAAGTTAGCATGCACTTTGAGGATGATGACGTTACATCGATGTTAGTGGGGCAGCAGGAGCCGCGTAGCAGCTCACCCGGCAGCCTTGGGGCGCGGGGCCATAATAGATCGTATTAGAGCAATGGCTCAAGGAACCTAATGAGTTAAGATAAGAGAATAAAACTTAACAAACAAATCTCGGATGTGGAAACCTGAAGTACTTGCCTTAAAACTCTAATTGGGAAGTAATTTGAGGTAGGTAGAATTAGGGTTTATATACATGTTTCTACCATATATGTACCGCATGCTTATATATGCCGAGGCTGATCTGATGCGCGTATCTTGATGCATATTATGATGTATGGATAACCCTCTTTGTCACCAGAGGCAGACGATTGATTCAACGAGCATGATTAGAAGACTTACGAGATTCTCATATATCTTAAGTATTTGATGGCTCGTGAGGCCCAACTTCTGACATGTAGTGCGACTGAGATAGATGCTACAATGCGTGAGGCTCATGTAGAGGCACCCGCACTACACTTAAAAACGATGCCAGCCAAGTGTAACAATTGAGATGAGCATAGGAGGACCCGATCGAGGACACCGAAGGAGCATAGGTCGATAGTTGTAGATCCCTAAGTAGATTGGGAACATGATCAAGTACCCACACCTAAAACATAATGTGGAATTAATTAAAACTCGAGTTCAAGGAGATGGCGTGCAAAGGCAAGATGATGACATAGAAGTTTTCAGTGCGGCCAACGAGGACATGAGAGGAAAGTTTGTCCGTGGAGACCAGTAACAGCTTCTGCAGTACCACTGCACTAGAACAAGATTTGCATAGTGACAAGATCGCATCATTTGCACATGAGCGCTTGCCAGAGTGCTCACATTGGTGAGAGGAGGGAGAACATCATTTCAAATGCCCACTTATTTTTATGGTGCTGATAATGGCGATAACATTACAGGTTAGAGCCCAGTTCAGTAAGTTGGTGCGTAGAATGCAGGGGTGAGAATGTAGAACACCAGGTCATTTTGTATAATTAATGAGAACCTAATGTTTTGCTACATTATATGTCTAAACTTCATGCCAAAGAAGATAATGATGATTGCAATTAGTTATATGTATTAATTTCATGCTAAAGAGGATAGTGATGACTTCAAGTAAAGACTATGCGTATTGTAGATCTAAACACAGCTGCTGAGGGCGTGATATTTCCCAACCCAGTCGGTATGGGATACCTAGCTTAGATCTTGATACAACATGGGGGATATGATGGCGAGTTCATACAAGCCATGAGTTGTAGATCGAGGGTGTTTTTTAGTGAAAGGCCTATACAGAGATGATAAGGACAAGACTTAGAAGAAAAAGTTTTAGAAGTGGACGAGTAGCAGAAGGTAGTCAAAATGTCATAAGTAGAGTTTTAGTAGGATAGCTTGAAGACACGAGACAAGGGAGCAACTGGAAGACCCTATGGATAACTTATAGTGTTGAGATGACTCAAAATGTGCACGAAAGCGATAACAGACACCTTTAGCTCTAGTCAGAGCACTTGTGTAAGTCTCACAGTCATGACAGTCTGAGTAACTCCATAGAAGTTTTATTATATGTTCTAGATAATGAGGTCGGTGCGATGCCCGCACCACCACCTCACCTATACGACTACAAATCAGAAGTACAAGCTAAATTAGAGCCTGCAAAAGCACCAGAAGAAATCAACCACCTCACAAGCATCAGGATTTTGATCAGTCTCAATGGAGATGAACAACTGGGACCAGCGTGAGAGAGGTTTGTGTTAAGTAGTGGAATATGTAGGTCTTAGGGAAAATATGAAGAATGGTGACAAGACAATAATTAGACACATTTTATAGTGTAATTTAGGTAGATTTTATATATAAATGATGATATTACACTAGGTATTCTCTTATTTTTGGGATTTCAGGATTTAAATCGGAAAATGAAGAAATAGAAGAAAGTAGAAAGTAGAAAGAAAAGCAAAATAGTCAAATTGGAGATGTCTAGCAATTTGAATTTACATCGAAAATCGCCAATTAAATCAACTGCATGAAAAAGCCAGTGAATCCACAACGAATTGGAGAATGCGCTAAAAATCACCTGCTAAATCGATGGAACACAGAAAGCTAAACTCAATTATTAACTCAACGATTTATGTACAACTTAGGAATCGCTGACAAATCGCTAAAGTCGGTGATAAACGTTTTACATAAGAATGAGGAACACTTATTTATCTAGGATATGCACTATTAGGGAAACTATATATAGGACTAGAGAGCTTTAAAATAACTATCTTTTATCTCTTATTCTCTTTTTAACTTTTCATTATTCTTCTTTTCAACTTTTTGTCTTTTTAGTTTAGTTTTATATGTTAAGTAACATTGGATTTTTTTATTAAGAGTTATTTATTTATTTATTCATTATGTCTTTTAATTACAAATTTGCATTGTTTATTTCCAGCATGAGTGAATAGTTAGTTAATCTAAACAAACCCTAGACACGTAATATACTTTGGATTGTTATGTAGTTATAATTATGGAATCACGTACTTAATGCTTTAGATCGATTCATACATGTCAATCATGGATTAAACAAGTTGTTTTTGCATATTACAACTAGTCATTCTTTATATTGAGTGCATAGTGGCCAACATGTTCCTTAATATAGAGTGTTCAAATCTATGTCTAGAGTTAATGACGACAATTATAGAAGTAGTAACTAGGATTAATCTATAGGGCTTTTCTCGAGTGGACGTTCTTGGTGATTATGTTATAAGTTGTTTATTACGTGGCTTCATTTAATATTGGATTAAATTAGGAATGATTTTCATTGAGTGTAATGCTATTGTATTTCTACGGTGTTGCATTTTATCTAGTGAGTAGATTTACAATAATAAGAATGTGGCTTTTCCATCTAATTTAAGAAAATTGGTGGTTGGCTAAAGGCTATCAACCTATTATGAATTATGCACGTTTTTTCATTGAGTGTCATGCTAGTGTATTTCTATGGTATTACATTTTATCCAATGGGTAGATTTACAATAATAAGAATGTGGCTTTTCCATCGAATTTAAGAAAATCGATGGCTGACTAAATGAAACCTATTATGAATTAAGATTTAATGATTACAAAATTCAAAGTGATATTATTATAACTATAGTGTGAAGTAATGTTATGTTCTAGTGTTTGAAAATAATTCAAGTATATTACAATGTTTACTGGGGGTTTGTTTATATTTTTCTTTACTTTGATTTATTGATTATTTGAATAATATTAGGTTAGTTTATTAAATTTAAATTGTTTATAGTTTAGTTATTTTAATTAATATTTTTTTTTATTTGTCTATTATTAGTGTTTAATACTTGTTTAATTAAATTAACTAAATTAAAACAAGTTAAATTTGGTAAAACTTTAGGGTAGCCTCAATTCTTAAGAGATTTTAAAATCCCTGTGGAGACGATATCTCATTTATCATTACTATAAATAATAGGAAAATATGAGAAATTATTGTGCACGCTCGACACATATCAATTTTTGGCGTGGTTGTTAGGGATTTTAAAAATTATCTCTTAGAAACCTTCTTGTTAAAAGTCATATAATGTGGCTTAAGACGAGGAAGAATTAACTTTTAGGCAATCTGATAGGAATGCCATAACTTATGGACCTATGTGTATAACTTTCACAACAAAATTTTTAGAATTTGAATTGAAGTTCGGACTCATAAATTCTTTAGCTTTTTTCTATAGTAAAGATAATGAAGATGCTCAAAAGTTTATTAGAGAGTTTGTACACAAAGTAAGCATGTTGAAGCCTAAAGAGATAGAAATAGATTATGTTAAATGAAAAGTTTTTCATTTTGTATTGAAAGGCCAAGCTTTAGATTGGTTATTTTAACTCCCTCAAAATTTCATAACCAACTAGGTCAGAGATGCTACAAGTCTTTCTTTATCAATACGTCCCAACAAGACAAATTAGTTTGTATAGAAAAAAATAGTAATGCTAGGATGGAAATTGGAGAAACTTTTGATGAATTTTTGGATAACTATTAAAGTTATAATTGGGATCAACAAGCTCATCATATTAGTTCATTATAGCATTAGCTTCTTCTATTTTAGTTTGTTGTTTCAAGGTGTATTAATCATTAGAATGGCTTAATTCATGACAAGATTTTACTTTTCTTGATCATTATATCCAATGCATAGATTTACAAAAAAATTTAATGCAATATCTTTATGAAGGATTAAATCACTTTGAATGAAGATTCATAGACATGGTTTATGGAGGGTCTTAGCTCGACCAAACACCAACTTTAGCAAGAGAAGTTATAAATAAAATGGCTAAACAATCCAAATAATATGGTGAGAAGAGTGAACTGACGAAAGAAAATCTAGGTGAAATGAATAAGATATATAAAATGTTGGGTTTTGGGGTTTATACGTAGCGGAAATTACAAAACAATTTTGACAAAAACCCTAACAGGATCCGAATCTAATTCCATTAAAAACGTTTAAACCATGAAAAACTTAATCATACCTCAGTCGCAATATACCTTTCTGAAGCTTGATCGATCTCTAAGGCGCTGCCAACGACGAACGCCCTCTACTAGTAGTCCACACACGAACGGTGGCCGAGATTCGAAGTGCTAGCTTCGAGAGAATACCAAATCTTTTTGTTTCTCTCCAAAACGATCCAGAGCATACCATAAACCCTAAGTCGTTTCTAAATCGAAAATAGAGTTTTGGCCTTTTGATCTTTCGTTAGTGTATTCTAACTTAAAGCGTCTATTTATACAACTCTTGTATATAGACGGTTAAGTAAATTACACATATACCCTTACTTAAAGAAATATAAGTGTAATACACCACAAGGACGTTTCTGTCATGAATTTTATCACATAAAATTCGTTTTTCTGAATCATCTTAAAATCTCGCAAAACCATTCTTAGTGTGCGACTCAATAGGCTCATACAACGTTGGCAGTGTACCAAAACATATTTTGGTATACAAGTCATAAGCGGCCTCTAGCAAGACATTATGACTACCCAAGTCGTATGAATATCAAATCGATACAACCTAATCAACATTGTATATAACATCCTTTTGTCACACGATATCCTTTTGATCAAACATAGGGCATGGAATTGTCATCCAACATGTTCAATCGTACTAGTCTCGATCTCTAGGTAGACTGAAAACATCCAAGTGACATTGATCAATATCAATTCACTTAGACTAGGCCTTTTAACAAGTCTAACACATCGAGGATCCACTAGATATCTCTCTTTATATGAGAGGGACAAATTCTATCTCGATTACACAACTTCATTACATTGCTCACACAAGTAACCAATCACAACCTTTATAATCGTCCAGGTTAAAGACAACGTTTGATTGTGTCAAATCACCGTGTTCCTAATGTTGAAGTCTCTGGTAATCTCAAGTCAGAGGACTGGAATATATACCTATCATGAGAAACAACTATGACTTAATCCATGTGATGTTCTCATAGCGGGTCGGTCCAATACTTTGTTCCCTAACAAGTACTCGTGATCTTGATTCGTGTCCCTATACGTATAATCATCATATGATCATCAATCAAGACTCACACTAGTCTTAATTAATTATAGTTCCCAGTATAATGATCGACTAGGGACATTTAGGATATTTATGTAAATACCCATGGATCTTATTATAATGTAAACATGCAAATTAATTATAATAAACAGCAAATGAAATCCTCTATTTTATTAACTAAAAGTATTCATAAAGACAGTTAATTGATTGACCTAGGGCACATGCCCCATCATAAAACACCGCATGATAAGATAGATGAGCTAAAAGACAGTTGAATTATTACTAAAAGATAGATTAGGAAAAGTAAAATCTTGTCATGAATTAAGCCATTCTAATTATGAATACCCCTTGAAACAACAAACCAAAATAAAAGAAGGTAATGCTATAATGAACTAATATGTTGGGCTTGTTGATCCTAATTATAACTTTAATAGTTATGCAAATTCCTCACAACAGAGTGTAAGTAATCGTACTAACAATTAAGGTTATCAAAGGTATACATCAAATAATTCAGAAAGAGGAAAAGATCAAATGATTGAAACATTACAAAATGAAATGACCGAATTGAAAAACCAATTGAGTCAAATGACAACACAAATGAGTGAATTTGAAAATTAAGTGAAATTATCATCTCAACCTTATCCTACTTTATATGAAAATGCACCAGCCATAACATTAAGAAATGGTAAGCAGATTGATGAACCTAAAATGCTAGACCAATTAGTTTCTAGAAAAAAAATAGAAGTAGAACTACAAAAAGAAGTTGAACTAACAAAGGACAAGATTTAACGAAAAGGGTAATGAACTTGATAAAGATAGACCAATTAATGTAAAACTACCATTCCCTCATCGTTTAGAAGATAATGCTAATAAATTGCTGGAAGAAAAAAAATATTCGATACATTAAAAAAAGTAGTAGTTAATATACCTCTTTTTGAAGTCATTCAAAATATACCTCGGTATCGAAAATTTATAAAAGATTTATCACTATTAAGATTAAGGCTAATGAAGATGTGAGTCTATAAGAACACGTATCAACACTAATTCAAAAGAAGTTACCCCCTTAAATGTTGTGATCCTGGAATATTTTTCATTCCATGTACAATTGAGAAAATAGGAATTTATAAAGCATTATATGATTTGGGAGCCTCCATAAATGTTATGTTTTTATCTATTTATTTAAAAATGACAGATGTATATGTAAAGAAACTAATATAGTCCTATAATTAGCAGATAGATCCATTTTCAAACCAGTGGGGTTACTAGAAGATGTAGTAGTTAGGGTTAATGATTTAATCTTCCCATCAGATTTCTGTCTTAGATATGAAAGAAAATAATTTTCTAATAGGACTTCTCAAATCTTAGGAAGACCATTTTTGAAAATAGCAAATGCAAAGCTTGATGTTTCAAATGGAACATTAACAATGGAAGTGTTTGGTTTTTGGAGTTCATATGCAGTGAAAAATTCAAAACAAAATTTAAAAAACCTCAACAGGATAAAAAATAACTTCCATTAAACTAGATCTGTGAAAGTAATTCATACCTTATTTCGTAATCTCCTTCTTTGATCGTTCAATTTTCAAGACTTTTAAGTGTCCATTCTCTATTAGAAATCTACACACGAATAGTGACCACAATTTGGAGTACTAGCCTCAAGAGAGATGGAAAACATTTTTCCTATATGTACCAAAATCCAGAGAACTTAAAATTTGCAAAAGAAAAAAAATCTTATTTCATTTTAGGGTTTCAACCTCTATGTATATGTGTAGATAGGCCCCCACTTAAAATCTTATTCATACTATAACTATTGTATTTAGGCAGTTTAAGCAAATTGCACATACACCCTTCTTAATAAGTTATCATAAGAGTTTTTATATCATGAATTTTATCATATAAAATTTATTACTCTGGACCAATTGAAATTGCACAAAGTCATTCTTTGTTTGTGACATAATAGGTTTATGCGACGTTGGCAATGAACCAAAACTATTTTGGTACACAAATCATAAGCGGTCTCTAGCAAGGCATTATGACTATCCAAGTAGCATAAATATCAAGATCGATACAACCTAATAAATAACATATATCATATCCTTTTGTTGTGCGATATACTTGAATTAAACATAAGGCATAGAAAGTCACCCTTAATGTTCAATCGTTAGTCTCGATCTTTAGGTAAGCTGAAAATATCCAAGTGACATTGATCATATCAATTCACATGGACATGGCCATTATCAAACTATTATATCAAGGGATCCACTGATATCTCTCTTTATACAAGAGTGACAAATTCTATTTTAATTAAACACCTTTACATATTATTCACATGGTAACCATTCATAACCTTTATAATCGTCTAGTTAAAGACAACATTTGATTGTGTCAAATTACCATGCTCATAATATTGAAGTCTATGATAGTCTCAAGTCGAAAGACTAAATGATATACCTATCATGAGTAACACCTTGGACTTAATCAATGTGGTGTTCTCATAGCGTATCAATCCAGTACCTTATTCCCTAACAAGTACTCATGATCTCGATTCGTATCCCTATACATATGATCATCGCATGACCATCAATCAAGATTCATAATAATCCTAATTCATTATAGTTCCCAGTATAATGACCGACTACGGACAATTAGGATATTTCAACAAATACCCATGGATCTTACATAACGTAAACATACAATCATTTATGATGTTTGTAGATTAACCTAGGGAACATGCCCCAACAGAAAGTAGATGACAATACAATGAATTTTAATATATATGATGCAATGAAATATCCAATAGATGTTTCTTCCATATGCGAAGTAGATATGATAGATCCGTTAATAGACAAATCTTTTAGAAAAGATAAAATAGAAAAACTAAAATTGGTAATAGAAGATTTAGAAGAAGATGATGATAAAGATAAGGAAGCAAAAGAGATAATAAGTACTTTAAAATCATATAATGAACTACCAGAATTTACTTGTTACCTAGACTTATCTAGGCCTCATTTAAAACTTTTCCATTCTATAGTTAAATTCCTAGAATTAGATCTAAAAATCTTACCATATCATTTAAAATATGTTTATCTAAGGGATTGTGATAAATAACTAGTAATAATTTCTCATAAACTAACAAATCCTGAAGAAAATAAGTTGATAAATATATTGAAAAAATTTAAAGGGGCAATAGGATGTACCATAGCTGATATTAAAAGAATAAGTCCAGCTATGTGCAACATATGATAAACCTAGAAACTTATACAAAAGTTTCTAGAAAACCTCAACTTAGATTAAACCCACTTATGATGGGTGTAGTAAAAATGAAAATATTAAAACTTTTAGACGTAGGAATGATATTTCCAATAGCTGATAGCAATTGGGTAAGCCTAGTCCAAGTAGTCCCTAAAAAGATAGGAATTACAACAATAACAAATAAGCATGGAGAATTAGTACCAACTAGAATCTAAAACGGTTGGAAGGTATGTATAGATTATAGAAAGTTGAATGCCTTAACTAGGAAAGAACACTATCCACTATCTTTTATAGATCAGATGTTCGAAAGATTAGATGGAAAAACCCATTACTATTGTCTAGAGGGTTATTCAAGATTTCATCAAGTACCTGTAGCCCAAGAAGATCTGGAAAAATTAACTTTTACTTGCCAATTTGGTACATTTGCTTATAGACGCATGTCTTTTGGTTTATGTGATGCACCTACAACGTTTCAAAGGTGTATGGTCAGTATTTTCTCTAATTATGTAGAAACTTTTATTAAATTTCTCATGGATGATTTTATGGCTTATGGTAATTATTTCGATTAATGTTTAGTTAATTTAACTAAGGTACTTAAAAGATACATAGTAAAGAATTTAGTAATAAATTCTAAAAAATGTCATTTCATGGTATATCAAGGACTTATATTAGGACATATAGTGTCACATAAAGAAGTAGAGGTAGATCCAGCAAAAATTCAAGTAATTAAAATGTTACCTTAACCCACCATGGTAAGAGAAATACGCTCATTTCTTGGCTATGCAGGATTTTATTGAAGATTTATAAAAGCTTTTTCTAAAATTACACAACTTTTATGCAAACTTTTACAAAAAGACATTCCTTTTGAATTTATCAATGATTGCAAGATAGCATTTGATAAATTAAAGGATCCTTTAACAGCCATACATGTGATTAAATCACCAGATTGGTTGTTACCCTTTGAAATAATGTGTGATGGGAGTAACTATAAAGTTGGAGCTATTTTAAGTCAAAAAGTACGGAAAGAATCTCATATTATATATTATATTTCTAGGACACTAGATCTAGCTTAACAGAACTAACCACTACTGAAAAGGAACTTTTTAGCGATAGTGTTTGCCTCATAAAAATTTAGACCGTATTTTTTAGGAACCAAAGTAATAATTTATTCAAATCATGCAGCTTTGCAATATTTAATGACAAAACAAGATGCAAAAATTAGACTAATAAGATGAATACTACTTCTACAAGAATTTGATCTTACTATAAAAGATAAGAAAGGAGCCAAAAATCTAGTGGCAAACCACTTAAGTAGGTTAGAAAATGGAGAACAACATATACCATTAAAGGGATGAATCTCCATATGAATATATATAATATAATGACTGATGGTCCACGATATGTCGATATAGTTAATTATCTCACTACCTATATGTTAACACCTTACTTGATGAGAACTTAAAAAAATAAAAAATCTCATTGACATACTTATGCATACCACATTCAGAAGTACAATCAATTATATCTCATTGACATACTTATACATGTGGAAGGAATTTCGGTGCACATAGAACTGCTCGTAAAATTTTAGATTTCAGATTCTTTTGGTCCACTCTATTTCATGATTGCTTCCTTTATATAAAATATTTTCCAAATCGTTAACAAACTGGAAAACTTAGGACATAAAAACCAATGCCTTTAACTTCTGTTCTATTTTGTGAAGTGTTTGATGTATGGGGTATAGATTTCATGAGACTTTTTCCACTATCAAATGGTTATGTTTATATTTTACTTGTTGTATATTATATGTCTAAGTGGGTAGAAGCAAAAGCTACTAAAACTAATGATTCAAAAATAGTGATTAATTCCCTTAGATAAATTCTTTTTACAGATTTTGGAGCATCTAGATCACTTATAAGTGATAGAGATTCACATTTTTGTAATCAATTAGTTTCTAATCTACTTGTTATGTACAATGTCACACACACACGATATCTACTGCATATCATCCACAAACTAGTAGAAAACCTGAAACGTCGAATATATAAATTAAGTCAATACTAAAAAAATAGTTAGTCCCATACGTAGGGATTGGAGTCTTAGATTAGAAGATGCATTATGGGCATGTAGAAAGACATTTAAGACATCAATAGGTATGACATCTTATAGGTTAGTATTTTGAAAAGCATGTCATTTACCAGTACAACTAGAACATAAAGCCTATTAGACAATAAAAACATGTAACACGAATTACAATGAAGTAGGAAACCAATATAAGTTGAGTCTTTAAGAATTAGAAGAAATTAGGAATGATGCTTATGAAAATACATCAATTTATGAAGATAAAACTAAAGCATTTCATGTTAAGAAATTAGTACCTAAATTTTTTTAAGTAGGAGATAAAGTTCTGCTATTTTGTTCAAGACTTAAATTATTTCCTGGAAAACTCCGTTCAAGATAGATGAGACCTTATCTGGTTGACAATTTACTACCTTATGGCGCAGTAGAAATAGAAAGCTTAGGCACAGGACAAATATTTAAAGTAAACGGTCATGGGTCAAAACCTTATTATGAAGACTTTGTTGAACAGGATATAGAGATAATCAATCTCGAGATTGAGCAACAAAGTCTGCAAAGTAAGGAAATGGAGTTCAATGTTTGCATCCAAGCGAGTGAAACTACTAAGAATGAAATCTTTACATTATAGATTATGGATGTATAAGAAACCACGTAATAAGAAGAAGAAATTAAAGAAGCAGCAACCTAAAGTTCAACATCAAGAAGAGAAGCAACCGACAGAAGAAAAATTCACTAATGAGCAACTAAATCTTCAAGATTTAGGACGTATGATTGGAATTTATAATGATGATCTAGGGAAACTCTTTCTCCACGTGATGATCGATGACGTCATTTTCCCTTGTGTTTTACTTGACACAAGAGCTGATATGAATATTTTATCAAAAAACTGGTGTAGAAAAGCCAAGTTGAAGATTGATTTTATACCACTTTTTACTATCCACGAAGCAAATAGTGATAAGATCTTTCGACTAAGATTGTCAATGAATGTGCCAGTATAAGTGGGACGATTCAAGTATCTCACCAACTTATTGGTAGTACCACCGATTGAAAAAAATTATGTGATATTGATGGGATGTACTTTTCTTAAGACAAATGGAGCTATTCTTGATGTCGAACAATGTATGGTTACACTTAGGATGAGAAATGATTATATGTATATTTAAGATGGTTACGAGATGGAAGATTATATCAATGACAAAAATTATGATGATGACTATAAATGTGAGACATCCTATCGTGATAAACACCCGAAAGGATGTTATGCAGATACTAAGAATGATAAGGAAGTTGAAAAAGTCAAGAATGATGAAGAATCGACTTATGGTTAGTTTAACTCACTCAAGCTAAAGGACGAGTGATCTTATCTATTAAGTCAAGCAAATGACTATAAACAAAAGCGCTCTATGAGAGGTAGTCCATACTTTATCTTTACTTTCAATTTCAGTAGTAGGATTAGTTAGTTATTTTTCTATTCTCTCAACTTTTGACTATAATAATGGAACTATTTTAAGACTACAATCCTAGAATAATTTCATATAAGGGAGGTTGATCGAGCTAATGTCTTTTCATAATACTAGATTTATAATAGTTAATATATTTATTCTCTCTCCGTTTAACTATCTTTTAGGATATCCCCAATTGGAGGGGGATGATCGAGTCGTTTTTCAGTTAAATCTTATTTTTCTTTATTATTTGAAGTATTGATCAATTCTACCTTAAGTAGGATTGTTATGTGTGATAATTAATAAAATATTGAATATATTGGAAAAATAGCGGGAAATGACTTAGCGATTTCCCAGTAATATGAATTAACACTAGGAATCGCTGGGTAAATCGCCAACAATTTGTAGGCTTTATAGTGAAAATTGACTCAGTGATTTATTGGCGACTTTGGCTTTATACAATGACTCGTTGAACTAATCGTTAGACCACTAAGACCAGTTTTCAGCAATTTTATTGGCGATTTTTCAATGATTCCACTTAAACCACGATTTGCTAAGCATGAATATGTGTTTTTTTTTTTTACACAGAACCTCAATTTGCCAATAATAAACCTTTTCGTACTTAAAACCCTTACACCCATTCGATTGGTTAATTGATTTTTGACTACATTCAACCCTTCAAAGCTTGAGTTAAAGCTTAACTAAATACATTCCAACTTGCTTAGGAGTGTTTCGACCCTATAAATTTCAAATCCAAGTTCATACATCTTAATTAGGGTTTAATGAGTGTTTTTTTCGAAATTGAGGCATGGAGAGGGGGCCTAAGGAGCTATTAGAGCATAATACTTGATAGATTTACTCTCAAGAAGGTAATGATTCGATACTCTAAAATCTTTTTGATTTAGATGTCTTGAACAAAAATTTAATTTTTATGATATTTTCAAACAAAAAGTATTTTTTAATTTTTTATTGCAAACTTATTTTTGGAAATAGTTTTTTATGCACATTTTCAATTTGAATATGGGTTTTCAAATGAGTTTGTGGGTTTCTACAATTTTTCTAATATATACGTACTTATAATAAGGATATGTCGATACAATTATTTTATTCGTATTACTTTCAATTCTTTCGAGACTATACACTAAAACCCATTCACGAACTTGTTTTCCTTACCTTGTTAGTTTAGATTTTCAAATACAAGATTCCAATTTACTTATTTCATCATATAGTTCAGTTACTCTATAGCGGGAGGAGGTAGAGGAAGAGGTATGAGTAGTAAACAAGACAAGGGGAAGAGGGTAATGCAAGCAAAACAAAAGCATAAATATGCTAGCTACCTAATGAATTAGTATTAGATAACCTAGACCTAGAATGGCTGAGCTTTGAGAACAATCTTCATTGTCGTCTGATGAGGAAGAATATTTTTAGAATTCGAACCCTAGCTATTTAGTGCCTTATGATCTTTATTTGTTTGTGAGACTTAAAGCTGATAAGAGATACTATAGTGATAAAAAGATAGTAATAATTCTTGAGAGTGGGTTCGATATTCAAAATATGAGAAATTATGAGGACAAAAAATGTCAGCATCATCAGAGACAGGGGATGGAAGCGACTTATGCAAGACTATGCGGGAATAGGAGAAAAAGGATGCTAAAAAATTATATGACAATTTTATGCAAATCGACATGTTAGTAAGGAATGGGACAAACTAATAGTAAAAGGGAAGAATATTATTCACCTACAAGGTTGAATAGATTGTTCGGTCTACCACCAAACTGACAAAGAATGAATGAGGATTTCCCGAATGCCATTTATGAAGATAAGGAATCCTACCCCTTTCAAATAATCCAAGATGCATTAGAGATACCTTCAGGGAGGGGATTTGCTCTTGATAGCGAAGGGCCACCCAAAATTTATTAAAACTACCTATTTTAAGAAGATTACAAAGAGTTAGAGTTATATTATGGATGCATGTTTTTATCTAACCAAGAAACACTTTTAAAGTGAAGAACCTTAGTGTTGCTCTATCGTAACATATAGTTATGAAGAAGGAAAAATTATACATGATTCTATGAAGTTGGCAATGCAAACTACAAAGAATGAAGGACTATTGTTCTTAATTTTGTTTTTTGAATTATATAGGAAAGCTGGGGTGGGTTTCGATATCGAATTTGATGTATTGCCCGGGATGACCATAAATGATTTGGGAGTACAAAGAATGAAAAAGGTGGTAAGATTCAATGACTCAGAGGATGAACGAGAATCATTCAATGCAATAAATGTGAGAGAAGCAATAAGGCGAAGCACAACTAACAATAGAAGGAATATAAGAGAAGACACATAGAGAGTAGGAAGATTAATGGCTAAAGTGAACGTATCGAGTGTTGCTACAAGTTTGACACCATCTTCATCATAGCCTAGAAGGAGAGAATTTTTCTATACCATATTTTCCTCACTTATGTGTAGCCAGACAAATATTGAAGAAATGATAACAGCAAATAAAAGGAATTTATAGCGCTACCATTCTACTTCTAAAAGAAAGACATGATAGTTATTTGCATGATTCAAGGAGAAGCATCGACATCCCATCTCTGCAGTTGCAATTGCAAACTGGGACTTACAACCCAGCTGATAGTTATGTTTTTCAACCTTCTACAGAAATGGATGAAGATGATGAAACTGACAATGAACTTACTTTTAGACATTGCCGCGTGTAACTTATTTTCTTTTGTATGCAATGAACGACTGAATGATACAATGTATTGCTCTTGGTGAAATTTTTGCTAATGAATGTTATATGTTCTTTTTTGCATTCAATTCATTTGAAAATTGTTGAATTCAATATTTGCATATTTATTTATATTTTTATTACATATATTGAATTGCATATGCTTCACGTGGTATGTTTGTTATGTTGGAAAATCCAACTTAATTTTAAAACCTTTAAGAAAAGGTTTGGAATGAGTTTGGGGGTGTTTTAGGTGAAGTATGACAATGATAGCAAAGAAAGAAAAGAAAGGTAGAAGATAAGTTCGAAATTTTGACCCGATATTCAAGTGAGTTGACAAAGTTCTCAAAATCTTCCAAATTCAAGTAAGTATAAATTTTATTTTACTTTATTCTTATTTAGAATGATAATGAACATAGAATATATTTTTGAATGGAAGTGATACATTTATTACCCAAATGAATTTTACGATAGAATGAATCAATTTTTATACATTTTTATTAACTTTACTAGTTGATGTGTACACTAAATTGAATACCTTGTGTTGGTCATAATAATGAGTAGATGATCGAAACAATAGTGCTAGATGAACAAGATATATTTCTAAGAATCTCGTGATACAAAAGCTATTTATTAAGAATTTTTATAGTATATATATAGAGTTATTATGACACAATTGAAATAAGAAATGAGTTAGAAACTGATGAATTTTTATAAGTTAGAAAGAATTATTTTTTCAACTTTAGTGGATAGTGAGAAGTGTTAACAATGGTTTACAAATATAAAAAGAGTCATATAGATTACAAAAGGAAATGGAGCAGAGAATCTATATAAGGAAAAATATGAGAATGTCCATAGGAAATGGAGCAAGGACTCAAAAGTAAAATTGAAAGATATATATTGAAAAGAAATAACTAGAATGGAGTTGAAAAGACAGTGAGAGATGAAAATTATGAATGTTCATAGACTCTTAGAAAAAAATATTTAACTCGAGTACTTGAAGCTAGAGTTGAATTACATATTTCTTAGTTTAACATGTTTTAAATGAGATATTCATTAGTATCTTGGTAAAATTCCTATTGATTTTGGATGTGGTACTATTATAAAGTATTTTTCTAAAAATAAAATTAATCTAGTGGGTTTTTTTTTTGAGATTCTATACTAGTTGTCATAGATCTTTATCAATGAAAATTAAGAAAACATATATTGTGTAATAGCCTTGGTAATGAACTTTAATTTGTAATGGGTGTTATATTGATTGGTTCAGTTATCATTAAGGGATATTTTATTTTATTTAAATCATTCTATTCTACCATAGTTTTCATTTACTTGTGGGTAATATGTTTTCATTTGGAAATCACTTCTATTTTAAAATTTATATTATTTAAAGTTAAGATGAATTAGATTGAAATCAGTTTATGAAAAATGAAAAATAATATGATTGAGAGCAGTCCTTTGCTCGGGACAGCAAAGAGCTGAGTTTGGGGGTATTTGATTAGTCAATAATTAGACACATTTTATAGTGTAATTTTGGTTGATTTTATATAAGGATGATGATATTGCATTAGGTATTCTCTTGTTGTGATTTCAGGATTTAAATAGAAAAATGAAGAAATAGGAAAAAGTAGAAAGAAAAGCAAAATAGTCAAACTGGAGAAGAAGTCCAGAAATTAGCTAGCAATTTGAATTTATATTGAAAATCACCACTCAAATCGGTAGCATAAAAAGCTAGCGAGTCCCTAGAGAATTGGAGAATATGCACTAGGAATCTCAGGTAAACATAGTGATTAATTTAGTGATTAGTGTACAACTTAAGAATCGTTGACAAATTGCTAAGGTCGATGACGAATCTTTTAGATAAGAATGAAGAATTTGTATTTATCTAGGATATGTTTTCTTAAGGAAACTATATAGAGGACCAGAGAGCTTCAAAATAACTCATTCTTTCCTCTCTTATTCTCTTTTTAACTTCCATTACTCTTCCTTTCAAGTTTTTGACTTTTAAATTTAGTTTTATATGTGAAGCAACATTGGAGCTTTGATTAAGAGGTATTTATTTATTTATTCATTATGTCTTTTAATTATATATTTGTATTGTTTATTTCCAGCACGAGTAAGTAGTTAGTTAATCTAAACAAACTCTAGACATGTAATATACTTTGGATTGTTATGTAGTTATAATTATGGAATCACGTACTTAATGTTGTAGATTGATTCATACACGTCAATCACGGATTTAACAAGTTTTTGTGAATTACAACTAGTGATTCTTTATATTGAGTGCACAGTGGACAATATGTTCCTTAATATAGAGTGTTCAAATCTATTTTATAGTTATTGATAACAATTATAAAAGTAGTAATTAGGATTAATCTATAGGGCTTTTCCCGAGTGGATGTTCTAGGTGATTGTGTTATAAGTTGTTTATTATGTGGATTCGGTTAATATTGGCTTAGATTATGCATGATTTTCATTGAGTATAATGCTATCGTATTTCTACGGTGTTGCGTTTTATCTAATGGGTAGATTTACAATGATAAAAATATGGCTTTTTCATTGAATTTAAGAAAATCGGTGGCTAGCTAAAGACTATCAACCTATTATGAATTAGGATTTAATGATTCCAAGATTCCATTTGATATTATTATAACTATAGAGTGAAGTAATATTATGTTATAGTGTTTGAAAACAATCCAAGTATATTACAATGTTTAGTGGGGGTTTGTTTAGATATTTTGTTTTCATTGATTTATCGATTATTTGAATATTAGTTTGAATTATATTAGGTTAGTTTATTAAATGTAAATTGTTTGTAGTTTAGTTATTTTAATTAATTGTTTATTTTTTTGCATATTCTTAGTGTTTAATTCCTATTTAATTAAATTAATTAAATTAAAATAAGTTAAATTTGTTAAGATTTAGGGTAGCCATAATTCTTAAGAGATTTAAAAATCCCTATGGAGATGATATCTTATTTACCACTACTACAAATAATAGTAAAATATGAAAATTTATTGTGCACGCTCGTCACGTGTAAAGTGGAACGCGGTGCAAATAGGGGAATGGATTGGCATCATGAGAGGGCGATGAGGGAGGTATGCAATGTGCAGAACTAAAGGTTTGAAGACACAAAAACTATAAGAAGACACGAAAATGAAAAAAATGACTATTGACACTAAAGGATGAGTGGTTACTCTCAATTAAACCAGGTGTATGACCTTATTAGGTATACACTATAGAGAGGCAAGATTAGACAATACATGACTTATATATGAGCGAGAGTTACTCATGATGGCCATAGTCGTAGAGTTGTCAAATCATATTTTCTCGCCTAGCTAGAGTTTTGTGCTTTGTGAAGCACTATAGAAATACTATGGTAACGATAGTATGGATTCAGGCAAAATTAGTGAAAACAAGACTAGAATAGTCAGTGCTGGAAGCTTGATAATGAGCATGAACATAATCGAGTATGTTCATGGACATGACTCACCTTTAGGCAAAGTTGAGTAACAACTAGACCAAAAGAGAGTTATAACTAGGCCATAACATGTGGCTAAAGATATCGAGTGATGGACCAATAGATCAGTCACTAGTGGGATCTCGATGTACTATAGTGTGGTCTAGAGATATCGGGTGATGGACCAATGGAGTAGTCATTGAAGGGATCCCGATGTATTGAGGAATGTTCTAGCTAGTCAAAGATGGATATTCATGCACTTCAAAAATTTGATTCTTATCTATGCATACGAAGACTCAATGGTTATGTTATAACTAGGCCATAGCATGTGGCTCGGTCCACATGTTGGTGGATCCTAGGTTTAGGCCAACCACAGCGAGGGCTATTGAGTGATGAGCCATTGGCTGTAGTGGAGAAAAACACTGGTGGGATCCCAATGTACCGAAGTATGGTTTAGCTGGGTTTGGGAGTTGGAAAATGTGAATTTTCCCTGCCACATTTTCCTCCCTACAAAGAGAAGAACGAAATATCGGGAGTGAGTAGGTGTCGTGAATGTTTTCCCACCACATTTTCCTCCCCATGAAGATGAAGAGTTGTATTAAAGGCCTTGCAAGGCACATTACGTGCAGAGCAACGCCTGAAGATATAATTATGTTAAGAGTTGAAGAGTTGTATAGAAGGCCTTGTAAGACACATTTTGTATAGGGCAGTGCCTCAGTATACAATTATGTGAAAAATTGAAGAGTTGTATAGAAGGACATGTAGGACACATTTTTTGTAGGGCAGCGCTTGAGGATACTGACAAGTCAATAGTTAGACATTTTATAGTGTGATTTAGGTTGATTTTAGATATAAATGATGATGTTATACTAGGTATTTTCTTGTTTTTGTGATTTTAGGATTTAATTATGAAAAATAAAGAAATGAAAGAAAAAAATGAAGAATAAGCAAAAAAGACAACTGCAGAAATATGCCAGTGATTAGCCAGTGAATTGGGAACAACATAGGAATCGTTGGATAAATCGATGGAGCACACAGAGCTATTTCTATTGATTTTTTCAATGATTTGTGTTCAAATTAGATTCGCTGAAGAATTGCTAAGGTCGATGACGGGCTTTTTAGATAAGAACGAGGAATTTGAGTGTATCTACAATATGTACACTTAAGGAAACTATAAATAACAGCTCATGGCTTCGAAATTAAGTGCCCTCTATTAGCAATTACTAGTTTTAAAGTCTTTTTAATTAGGTTTTAGTTTAGTTCTTTGTTTGTTAATTTTGGAGACTCTTTGAGGATTCAAGAGAGATATTTTACATTAATGTTTTTCAATTATTTATTTATTGCAATGTTTATTATTAATATGTGTGAGCGGTTTATTATTCTAAACAATACACTGGACATGATTGTAAATCGTTTGTCAATTTAGTTATAATGCAAAATTTATGTGCTTAATGCTTTAAACCAATCAGACACGTCAATCACAGTTTTAATAAGTTGATTTTGCGTATTACAATTAATGATTCTTTATATTGAGTGCATAGTGAAAAATATATTTCTTAACATAGGGCATCTAAATCTCTTTCTATGATTATTGACAACAATTATAGAAATAGCAACTAGGATTAATCTTTAGGGCAAAGAAGAATAAAACCCAAGTGGATGTTCCAGGTGATTGTGCTCTAGATTATTTAATTACTAGCATATTTCTGGTTTTTATTTAGTTTAGATTAAGTTTGAACTTTATAGAGTGTTAATGCTATCGTGATTTCTAGTTTATTTTGTTTCATCCGATGAGTAAAATTACAAGGGTCAACATATGGCTTATTTCCATTAAATATGGGAAAGTCGATAGTTTGCTAAAGGCTATCAACCTAATGTAATTAGAGCTTAATGATTAGGATCATTATATAAATATGAAGGTTTTATTATGACTATGCTTTAATGAAAATGTCCAGATATGACGGTTTACATATCATTGTATAAGACGTATTGTTTAGATATTTAATTTATATTGATTTATCGATTGATTGTACATTAGATTAGTTTATTAAACTTAAATTGCTTAAAGTTTAATTATTTTAATTAATTGATTCTTTCATTTTTAGAATGACAGTGTTTAATTCACGTTTTAATTAGATTAGTTCAATTAAAGTAAATTAAATCTAATAAGACTTTAAGGTGGCCTTAATTCTGAAGAGATTTGTAAAATCCCTGTGGAGACAATGTCTCATTTACCACTGCTACAAATAATAGGAAAATACGAAAAACTATTATGCAAGCTCAACACATATCAATTCTTGACACCATTGCCATGGATTTTTAAAATAATCTCTTGGAAACCTTGTTGTTGAATGTCTTATAATATGGCCGAAGACGAGGAAGAGCTAACTTTTAGGCAATATGATTGGAATTTCACAGCTTATGAACTTATGTGTATAAATTTTACAACATAATTTCTGAAATTCGAATTGAAGTTTTGATTCATAAATTCTTTACCGTGTTTCTATGGTGAAGATAATTAATATGCTTAAAAGTTTATTAGAGACTTTGCACACAAAGTAAGCACGTTGAAACCTAATGATATATAAATAAATTATGTTAAATTAAAAGCTTTTCTTTTTGTATTAAAAGGCTAAGCTTTAGATTGGTTATTTTACCTTCGTCAAAATTCCATAACTAGTTAGCCAGAGATGCTACAAGTCTTTCTTGATCAATATGACCCGACAAGACAAATGAGTTTATATAGAAAAAGATTAGTAATACTAGGATGTGAATTGGAGAAAAGTTTGATGAATTTTGAGATAGGTATCAAAGATTAATTTCGTTGTGTCCAATACATAGATTTAGAGAAAAACTTTAATACTAAATCACTTAGAATGAAGATTTTTAGACACAATATGTGGAGGGTCTTTGCTCGATACAACACCAACTTTAGTAAGAGAAGTGTAAATAAAATGGCTAAACAATCTACGCAATATGGTGAGAATAGTGAATTAATTATGAAAAATCCAAGTGAAATGAATAGAAGGACATATTAGACACCAAACGAAAAGATAGATGAGCTAAAAGCCATGGTTGAATTATTGCTAAATAATAGATCAAGCAAGGGTAAACCTTATGTTTTCTGTAATGAATTAAGCCATTCTAATGATGGATACCCTTTTTGACAGCAAACCAAAATAGAAGAAGTTGATGCTATAATGAACCAATACGATGGATTTGTTGATCTCACTTATAACTTTAATAATTACATAAATTACTCACAACCAAACATAGGTAATCATGTTAACAATTAGGGTTATCAAAAGTATAAAACACCAAATAATTTAGAAAGAAAAAAATATCAAAAACTCAAACATTACAAAATGATATGACCAGCCATAATATTAAGAAGTGGTAAGTAGATGGAAGAACCTAAAATGTCAGGCCAATATGTTTTTAGAAAAGAAATAGAAGCAGAATTAGAGAAAGAAATTGAAGTAACAAGTAATAAGATTTTTGACGAAAAGGGTGATTAGCCTGATAAAGATATATTAGTTAATATAAAATCATCATTTCCTCATCGTTTGGAAGATAATAGAAATGCTAAGAAATCGCAGGAAGAAAAAAAAATATTTAATACATTAAAGAAATTAGTACTTAATATACCTCTGTTTGAATTCATTCAAACTGCACCTATGTATCAGAAACTTATAAAATATTTATTTACTAATAAGATTAAGGCTAATAAAAAGGTGAGTCTAAGAGAACGTATCAGCACTAATTCAAAAAAAATTATCTACTAAATGTTCTGACCCCTAGAATATTTTTCGTTCCATGTACAATTGAAAATATAAGAATTTCTAAAGAATTGTGTAAGCTAGGAGGCTCCATAAATGTTATGCCTTTATCTAGTTATTTATAAATAATGGATGTACATTTAGAAGAAACTTGTATAGTGGTACAGTTAGCAAATTGATCCACTATTAAACCGATAGGGTTACTAGAAAATGTAGTAGTCATAGTTAATGATTTAGTCTTTCCAGCGACTTTCTATATTTTAGACATGAAAGAAGATAATTTCTTTAATAGAACTTCTCTAATTTTAGGAATACCATTTTTGAAAATAGTAAAAGCAAAGGTTGATGTCTCAAATGAAATATTAACAATGGAAATAGATGACGATACAGTGAATTTTAATATATATATGATGCAATGAAATGCCCAATGGATGTCTCTTCCTTATGCACAGTAGATATGATAGACCAATTAATAGTCAAATCTTTTATAAAAGATAAAATAGATAAATTGGAATTGGTAATAGAAGATTAAGAGGAAGATGATGATATAGATGAGGAAAAGAAAGAGATAATAAGTAGTTTGGAATCATACAATCAATTACCATAACTTAGCTATTCCTAGATTTAGTTAGATCTTGACACGTGTCGAGGGTGCACAATAATAAATTTTTAGTATATTTATAACTTGTAGTAGTGATAAGTGAGATATCGTCTCCACGGAGATTTTGCAAACTTCTAAGGAAAGTGTTTTTTGTCTTATTTTTCTTAATTTAGTTAATCAAGTTAAATGAGAATTAAATTATCAAATAACTAAAAACTATAACTATTAACTTAATTACTCAAACTAACTATACTAATTCAAACAATTCAACGCAAACTAAATTAAACAATATTCAAATTTAGTATAAATATAAATATCTTAAACAAACATCTAAACCAACCCAGTAAACAATGTAATATACTTGGATTGCTTCTCAAACACTAGAACATAGCATACTTCATAGTATAGTTATAATCATAATACAAGAAATCTTGGAATCATTAAATCCTACACTTAACCAAATTCTTCACTTTTAATCTAATTTTCTTTCATTTCTTCACTTTTCCTATTTAAATCTTGAAATCACAAAAACAAGAGAATACCCAGTGTAATATCAAAATTTTCATCTAAAATCAACCTAAATCAGACTATAAAATATATTTAATTATTGACTTGTTAAATACCCCTAAACTCGACACTTTGTTGTCCCGATTAAAGGAATACTTTAAATTATATTCTTTTTTCATTCTTTATATATTGATTACAATCTAATTCATCTCAACTTTAAATAATAGAAAATTTAAAATAGAAGTTATTTTTAAATAGAAACATATTACCCGTCAAATAAATGAAAGTTATGATAGAATATATTGATTTAGAAAAAATAAAATATCCCTTAATGAAAACTCAACCACTCAATGTAACACTCTTCAAATCTTAAAGTTCATTACCAAGATTAGTACACAATATAGGTTTTCTCAATTTCCGCTGACAAGTATCAAGCTTACAATAACTAGTATAGAATCTCTAAACACAAAAATCACTAGATTATTATTATTTTAGAAAATGTATTAGATTAAGAAATACTTCAATCAACTCTAGCTTCAAGCACTTGAGCTAAATCTTTTCTTTGAAGAGTTTAAGAAAATCCACATTTTTTATCTCTCATTTTTTCTACTTCATCCTAACTATTTCTTCTTTCTTTATTATATATATTTTTTCATTTGACTTTTGAGTCCTTGCTCCATTTCCTATGAACATTCTCATACTTTTTCAATTATAGATTCCCTGTTCTATTTTCTATGGAATCTATATGACTTTCTATATATTTGTAAGCTCATGTTAATACTTCCTATTGTCCATTAAAGTTGAAGAAAGTTTTCTTTTTAACTTATAGAAATTCATCAATTTATAACTCATTTCTACTTTTAATTGTGGCATAATAACTTTCTATATATATTATAAAAAAAACTTAATAAATAGCTTTGTATTAAAAGATTCTTAGAAATCTGTCTTGTCCATGTTGCACTATCGTTTCGATCTTCTATCCATTATCATGACTAACACAAGGTATTCAATTCAATGTATACTTCAACTAGTAAAGTTAATAAAAAATGGTACAAAAACCAACTCCTTTATCATAAAATTCACTTGAGTAATAAAAACATCAATTCCATTCAAAAATCTAATATATATACATTTTCATTATATTATATTCCAACTAAAAATAAAGTAAAATGAAATTCATACTTACTTTGATTCAGAAGAAGTTTTGAAAATTTTCATAAACCCATTTGAATATCAGAGCAAGAGTTTGAACTTTGCATCAATTATGAACTTGTCTTCTACCTTTCTTTTCTTTCCTTGTTATTGCTATTGCTATGCATCACCTAAAACACCCTCAAATTAATTCCAAACCTTGTCCTCAAGGTTTAAAAATTAAGTCGGTTTCCGAACAAAACAAATATACCATGTGAAATATAAATGATTTGTTATACTAGTAAATTTGATAATCAATAAAAGAATAAACTTAATATATAAAATAATTCATTTGCCATATACTAAAAATAGTTTAAAAATCTCATATCAATAAAAAATTAATATATAAAATAATTAATTTGCCATATACTAAAAATAGTTTAAAAATCTCATATCAATAAAAAATTAACGTACCATTCCCATACTAGTATTATAATTGAAAACATTCGACATTAAAACCAATTTTGAGATAAATTTTTTTTTGAAATTTAGGTTCTATCCTAAATAAAAATCCAAAAAACCATGAATATCTCAAGATTAGAACTCTAAAACTCCTCTAAAAACCTCCAATCTCCAACTTCGAGTTCCCCTTGCTCAAGCCCTAGTTGCCTCTACACCTTTTAAACTCACCAAATTTAGGTTGAATGTGCAAAAATTAAGGTGGGAATCGCTTAAATACACTAAGATCTAGCGTTGGAAAGTTGACTCCAGTCAAGAATTAGGCTCTTGATGAAAAAGTTGCAATGGTTTGTGAGTGTGAAATGAGCGAATGTGGCGATTTTAGGTTTGTTTGTTTTAAAAGCGCGTATTCATTCTCAGCGAATCAACGTTTAAGTGGGTTCGTTGGGAAATCGCTGAAAATAAGCCTTCGTGGCTCATTGACTAGTTCGACGAATCTTGGTTATGGGTGTAAATTGGTGTCAAATTGATGACTTAAAATTTTACTGAAAATTCTGTACATTGTTGCCGATTTTCTCAGTGAATTTCAGTTTAAACTGAAATTGTTGGGAAATTGCCATCTTATTTTTACTTTTTTCGAATTTAATTGATTTTCACACATTTATCACATATATATCCAATAAAAAGGTAGAATTATTCAAAATCATCAAAATTTAACTAATTTCATTACTATAAATAACCAACATAAACTAATGTATAAAAAAAATATAATACATAAATAAATTGGCTAGATCAACTCCCCTCACATGTATCATTCTGAAATTAAATTCCTAAAATATCCCTATTATTAGAGTCAAAGTTTTGAATAATTTTTATATACATTAGTAGGAGAAAAGGTGTAGAGCCAACTAGGGCTTAAGCAAGGGGAATTCGAAGGAGAACTAGTCTTCTACCTTTTATAATTTTTTTTAAAAGGTTAGTCAAAATTTTTAATAATTTTTATACATTAGTAGGAGAAATATCCCAGTACAGGGAAGTCAATAGAACTATTAGATACTATGATTAGAAGGAGATTCAATATTGTTTGCCTTCAAAAGACAAAATAGGTAGGAGAAAAGAGTAGAGAAATAGGAAGCATAGGGTTTAAATTATGGTACACTAGTATAGATAGAAAATGCAGTGGAGTAGGAATTGTGGTGGATAATGATAATAAGGATAAGTTCGTAGAGGTTAAGAGAATGGGGGATAGATTGATTCTAGTTAAATTAATTACTAGAGATGAAAAAACTAACATACTTAGCACCTATGCACCACAAGTAGGATTAAACGAGTCAAATGCAAGTTTTTAGATGATATGGATGGATTTATGCAAAATATACCATTAGATGAAAAGGCTTTTATTGAAGGAGATTTAAATGGGCATGTTGGCGCAAGTAACGATGTGTTTGAGAGAGTTCATGGAGGTTTTGGTTACGGTAATAGAAATGAAAAAGGAGAATCAATCTTAAAATTTACTTCAACATACGATCTTGTCTTAGATAATACTAGTTTTAGGAAGAGGAAGTTGCATATAATTACTTTTAGTAGTGGTCATAACAAAAGTCAAATAGATTTTCTTTTAACAAGAAAAACATATAGAAAAATATATAGAGACTGCAAAGTAGTGCTTGGTGAAGTGTTTATTACCAATCATAAGTTAGTAGTACTTGATATTAGGCTAAAATGATGACATAATATGAATAAAAGAGTTAGCGACCCTAGAATAAAGTGGTGGAACCTAAAAAATAGTACACAAGTAGAGTTTAGAGAAAACCTACTAAACGAAAATGTTTGGAATCTTTACTTAGATGCTAATATAATGTGACTAGAAATGAGTAGTTGCATAAGGAGAGTGAGTTCAAATGTATTAAGTATATTTAAGGGTTTGGGACCACCAAAGAAGGAAACATGGTGGTGGAATGAGGATGTCCAAGGAACAATTAAGACTAAAAGAAAGATGTATAGGAAAATACCTAAGTGTCAAGATGAAGATGCATACAATCAATATAAAGAAGCTAGAAAACAAGAAAAAAAAATGGTTAGTCAAGCCAAAACAAATTTCATGAAAATCTATATAAAGGGTTAGGTAATAGAGATGGCGAGATATATATATATAGGCTAGCTAAATTAAGAGATAAAAAGAAACAATACCTAAGTCATGTAAGATGTATTAAGGATGAAAATGAAAATGTTTTAACGCGCGAGAATGATATTAAGGAGAGATGGAGAAGTTACTTCAATAGTTTATTTAATGATGGCCAAGTTGATACTATAATAGATGAAAACCCACACCAAGAAAGAAATGTAAACTATACACGTAATATTTGAATTCTAGAAGTTAAAGAGGCATTGAAAAGAATGAAAATCGGGAAAGCATGTGGCCTATATGAAATACCCATAGAGGTTTGGAAATGCTTAGGAGAAATTGGATTGACTTGGTTAACAGAAATTTTCAATAAAATTCTAAAATCAAAACGGATGCCAATGGATTGGAGAAGAAACATGTTTGTGTCAATCTTCAAAAACAAATGAGACCTTCAAAGTTGCTCAAACTACTGAGGAATTAAACTTATGAGTCACACTATGAAACTTTAGGAGAGGATAATTGACAATAGGATGAGGAGAAAAACAACAATATCGGATAATCAATTTGGCTTTATGCTTGGGAGGTTAACTATAAAGGCGATTTTCCTTGTAAGATATTGTTAGAAAAATATAGAGAAAAGAAAAAAGATCTTCATATGGTATTCGTAGATTTAGAAAAAACATACGATAAGGTACTTAGAGATATTCTTTGGTGGGTTCTAGAAAGAAAAGGTGTGCATGTTGGATACATGGACGCTATTAACAATATGTATGATGGAGTAGTAATGAGTATAAAGACATTTGGAGGAGTTACAAAAAAATCTTCCATTACGATAGGACTACATCAAGGATCGGTTTTAAGCCCATATCTATTTACTTTAGTTATGGATGAACTAACTAGGCGTATTTAAGAGGATATACCATGGTGTATACTATTTGCATATGTTATTATCTTAGTGGATGAAACAAAAGATGGAATAAATAGGAAATGAGAACTCTAGAGGAATACATTAAAATCTAAAGGCTTTAAGTTGAGTAGGACGAAAATCGAATATATGCACTGTGAGTTTAGAAACATTAGACATCGAGATAATGAAGTGGTAAAATTAGGGGAAGTAGAAGTTCCTAAGGTGAACCACTTTAGATACCAAGGATCAATCATATAAAATGATGGTAATATTGAGAATGATGTCACACATAGAACTCAAGCTGGATGGAAGAAATGGTGGAGTGCAACAGGGGTGAGTTGTGATCAAAATGTTCCTACCAAGTTAAAAGAAAAATTTTATAGGACCGCAATTAGGCTAGCTATGCTCTATGGAAGTGAATGTTGGGCGGTAAAGCAACAACAATTACATAAAATGAACATAGCATAAATGAGGATGTTTAGGTGGATGTGTGGTAAAACTCTTAAAGATAGAATAAGAAATATATAAATTCAAATACAAATAGTAATAGCACTAATTGATACAAAGGTTAGGGAAGGGCGGATATGGTGGTTTGATCACCTGCAAAGACAGCCTACAAATGCCCCCACTAAAAAATTTGACTTAATAGAAACTATAAAAATTCGACGAGGTAGGGGTAGACCAAAGTTAACACGGGATGCATTAACTAGGAAGGATTTGAATGGTTTGGAAAGCTCACCGTCAATTGCGTTTAATCGAGCACAATGGTAAAGTTTGATTCATGTAACCGACCTCAATTAATTTGGGACTGAGGCTATGTTATTGTTAATGTTGTTGTTGTTGATAAGAGTCAAAATTTGAAAGAATATAAAAACAACTAACTAATCCTAATACTAAAACTGAAAGTAAAGATGGAGTATGGGCTGCCTCCCATAGAGCGCTTTTATTTATTGTTGTTGGCTCAACTGAACCACACAGTCTTAATCTGATCTAAATTGAGAAGTTGTTCTTCTATACCATGCTTAAAAATAGTTTCCTCATTTCCAACTATTATTTTGATAGTTCCATGAGCTACATTAAGTGTTGCATTAGTAGTTGTTAGGAAAGGTTCTCCTAATGTAGTAAGTACATCGTCCTCTGATTTATGATCCAGAATAATGAAATCAAACAAGAAGAAGAAACTATAATATAATGATCTTTATCATATTTCCTACTGGAAAAAATGTGTTCCAAAAATTAATAGAAATGTATGTTATATGATGCATTTGAGTCACATTTGACATTATCAAATTTCTTACTACTGATAACAGTGGAGATTGTTATGTTTCTTGATTTATCATCCTTATTCTTATTAATTATTTCTTTTAGTTCTTTCATAAAAAATGAATTGATAGAACTCAATCTCTTTACTATCTTAATATCTAAATCGACCCCTCCCGAATCATGCAACGTAACAGGATTTGAATTCAACAATTTCTTCTTAATGTCCTTTTTAGCACTTGAATCTTCTGGCTCAATAGTATTTTCTTTGTTTTTCGGCTTCTGAACTCTCCATTCTTGAGTTATTTTCTTATCATTAAGAGTGTCTTCAACTTCTTCCTTCTTTGAAATATCATTTTTAATTTCCATCTTTACTGCATTGACTACATATACTTCAATATTTAAACTATTATAAGATTCGAATTCTAAAGAATCGTTTTCTTTAATTTTTTTGCTAAGCAGTTCGTTAGAATCATTATAGTTATCCTGATTATTGAATTTGAAAGTGACATTTTTGTCTTAAAATCCCATAGACAAAGTTCTTTCAAAGATATATAACTTAGCTTTAGCAATTTTAAGAAAAGGTCTACCTAACAATATTGATGGAGAATTAGGTGATATTGAATCTCTAATTTTCATGACATAAAATTCAGCAGGGAATACTAAGTCATCTACGTTTACTAAAACATCTTCTAATAAACCATAAGGTTTAGCTTCTGTGTTATCAGCCAAAGTAAGATTAATAGGTATATTTGTTAATGAACCTATTTTCAATGATTCGTAGAGTTTAAGGGACATCACGTAAATTGATGCTCCAAGATCACTCATAGAAAATTCTATAAAAGAAGTTTATATTATAATAGGCATTCCAAACATTCGTGGATCAAAACATTTCTCATGTATTTTCTTTTTAAATAAATCAAACACCTTTTTCCTAAGTTTTCTTTATATTCTTCTAAAAAATTATCTTTAGATTTAGAGAAATCTTTCAAAACATCATCATGGTTAGAGAATCACTTAATTGATTCCATCAATGGTTTATTGATTTCTATTTTTCAAAATGCTTCAAGTACGTCTTCATTGTTTTCTTCCTTCCTAGCATCAGCTAATTATTGTGAAACGGTAGAATTTGAATACATATCTTTATTCAAATTATCTAGAATCTTATGAATTTTCTTTTCATTAGCTATTTTAGAGTTTTATAAAGATTTTTTGTAAGCTTGGACTAAATACCATGGGTATAGCCTTTTAGAAAAATGTGTATATTTCAATTGTTTAGCCTTCCATTCTCTAGTTGGATTGATATTAGCCATCATTTCTTCTTTTTTTTCAATAGTTTTTCTTTTTCTTTTTCTTAATTGCCCTTTTTGGTATCTTTTCAGGTATATGTGTGTCTTTCTCATTATCAATGAATAAAGCATTAACTTGTGCTTGACTAGTAGGAACAATTTGTGTAGGTGCTTTAGATTGATTAATGAATGTATTAAGTTGTTTTAATTGAATTAATTAATTTTTCAATTTGTTATTATTATGTTGTAAGACTTGGATTATTTGATCTTGCTCCTCGTTTGAATTTTTTAATGGAATGGTTCTTTTAATCTATGTAGGTGACCTAAACCCTTGATAACTCTAGTTACTTAGACCATTTCCTATATTTGGTTGTAGAAAATTTGTATAGTCATTGAAGCTATAATTAGGTTTAGTGAATCCACCATAATTTTCATCATCACATTAGCTTATTCAATGTTGCCTTCTTGCATTAAAGGACATTCATTATCAAAATGATTATTATTATTACAAAAAACACAAACGTTCACTTAGATTGATCTATCTTTTAATAATAGCTTAACCATGCTTTTTAATTAATCAATTATATCATCTGATGTGTTCAATTTTCTTTTCTTCTCTTGATAAAGTATCTCCTTTATGGGTCTATTCTTTTCATCATATTACTTGGATTGTTTTGCCACTTTGTTAATAGCATCTATAAATAAAATTGGTATTAGTTCGAATAAAGATCCTCCTCCACATACTGTGTCTAAAAATCTTATTTCTTGATGGTTTAATCATTCATAGTACCAAAACTCTTTTTGTAAATCCATGATGTGGATACAATGAGATCAATCTTTGATACCTATCCTGAAACTCACCAAAGGTCTCCTCAATTTCCATCTTAGCATTACTAATTCATTGTTTTTGTAAACTAATTTTGAGGGATGGGATGTATTTATCAATAAAAGCTTGTAACATTTCGGACCAAGTGGTTATGAAATTTGGAGGAAAATAGAACAGCCAATTTAGAGCTTGACCTTTTAATGAAGAAGGAAAAACTTTCAGTTTAACATACTCAAGTTCTACATCCTTAGGTTTCATAACATCTACTATATATATTCCCTAATAAATGATTAAGGATCTTCATCATCTTCACCATGAGATTGTGGTAAATATTTGATGAGTCAAGACTTTAATTCAAAGTCAGAGAATTCTACAAGAAAACGATGGACATTGGTTCATAAGCCACTACATTTTTATCATGTTGCCTAAAAGTAAGTTCTTGCTCGTCTTCCATCATATTATATGATATACAACAAGAAATATTCCTAAGAAATTATACTAAAATCTCTGGCAATGGCACTAAAAATTAATATTTATCGAGCATGCACAACAATAAATTTCCTGTATACTTATAACTTGTAGTAGTGATAAGTGTGATATTATCTCCACAGGGATTTTGCAAACTTCTAAGGAAATTATTTTATCTTTTTTAATTTAATTAATCTAATTAAATAGGAATTAAAATATCAAATAACTAAAAACTACAACTATTAACTTAATTAACCAAACTAACTAAACTAATTCAAATAGTTCAATACAAACTAAAGTAAACAATATTCAAATTCTATATAAATATAAATATCTTAAACAAACGCCCACTAAACAATGTAATATACTTGGATTGCTTTCAAATACTAGAACACGGCATCACTTCATACTATAGTTATAATCATATCGCATAGAATCTTGGAATCATCAAATCCTAATTCATAATAGGTTGATAGCTTTAGCTAGCCACCGATTTCCTTAAATTTAATGGAAAAGCCACTTTCTTATCATTGTAAATCTATCCATTGGATAAAACACAACACCATAGAAATATGATAGCATTAACAATCAATAAAAATTATGCTTAATCTAAGCCATTATTAACCGAATTTGCATAATAAACAACTTAGAACACAATCACATAGAACATCCACTTGAGAAAAGCCCTATAGATTAATCCAAGTTACTACTTATGTAATTGTTTTCAATAATTATAAACATAGACTCAAAATCATAATACCACAATACATATTGCACACTATGCATGCAATATCAACCTTCATTAGTTGTAATAAGCAAAAATAAATTATTAAATCCGTTGACATATATGAATAGATTTAAAGCATTAAGTACAATATTCCTTAATTATAACTAACATGCAATCCAAAGTATATACATGTCTAGGGTTTGTTTATATTAAGAAACTACTCACTTATGCTTGAAATAAAGAATGCAAGAATAGAATTAAAAGACATAATAAATGAATATCTCTTAATAAATTAAACAAAAAACCAACATAGCTTTAAACATAAACTCAATAATAACTAAATAATGGTTCGCATAAGCTTGTTAGGAGAAAATAGGGCCCCTAATCTCAAAGCCATAAGGTCCTATTTATAGTTTTCTAATGTATACATATCATAGATAAACTCAAATCCTTCATATTAATCTAAAAAAATCTGTAATCGAACTTACGATTTATCAGCGATTCCATTTTGTACACAAATTGCTGAGAAAATCACTTAAAATAGCCTTTTGTGCTCCATCGATTTGGCTGGCAATTCCTAGTATATTTTTTAAATCGCTAGGAAATTGCTGATTTTTTCTACTACCGATTCAGGAAGCAAATCCTAGTGTATTTTGGATTCGCTAACTAATTGTTGGCTTTTTGTTGCACTGAATTGTACCTTTTGTTGCATTTTTTCTGCACTTAACCAAATTCTTCAGCTTTAATCCTATTTTCTTCCATTTCTTTACTTTTCTTATTTAAATCCTGAAATCACAAAAATAATAGAATACTTAATATAATATCATCATTTGCATCTAAAATCAACCTAAATTAGACTATAAAATATGTTTAATTATTGACTTATCAGATCTCATTCAAGACTTTTACCTTTTATAGTTAAAGCCCCATAATTAGATCTAAAAACTTTACCAAATCATTTGAAATATGTTTATCTAAGGGACTTTAACAATTTACTAGTATTAATTTCTAATAAATGACAAGTCTATAAGAATATAGATTAATAAATGCACTGAAAGAACTTAAGGAAGCAATAGGATGGAGTATAGCTGATATTAAAAGTATAAGTCCAGCTACATGTATGCATAGGATAAATCTAGAAACCGACACAAAAGCTTCTAAACAACCTCAACATAGATTAAGCCCACCTATAATAGACATAGTAAAAACTAAAATATTAAAATTATTAGATGCAGGATGATAATTTCAAAGGTGATAGCAATTGGATAAGCCTAGTCCAAGTACTTCCTAAAAAGACAGGAATTACAAGAATAACAAATGATTATGGAGAGTGGTACTAACTAGAACCCAAAACGGTTTGAGGGTATGTATAGATTGTAGGAAATTGAATGCCTCAATTGGGAAGTGTCATTATCCACTCCCGTTTATAGATCAGATGTTAGAAAGATTGGTTGAAAAAATTCATTACTATTGTCTAGATGATTATTCTGGATTTCATCAAATACCTGTAGCCCCAGAAGATTGGGAGAAAAAACAACTTTTACTTGCCCGTTTGGTACATTTGTTTATAAGCGTATCCCTTTTGATTTATGTGATGCACCTTCAACTTTTCAAAGGTGTATGGTTAGTATTTTCTCTAATTATGTGGAAAATTTTATTGAAGTGATTAAGAGATGCATAGAAAAGAATTTAGTATTAAATTATGAAAAATGTCATTTCATAGTAGATCAAGGACTTATATTAGGAGTCTCATAAAGGAATAGAGTAGATCTAGCCAAAATTTAAGCAATCAAAACATTACCTTACCCTTCTACAATGAGAGAAATAGTTCATTTCTTAGCCATGCAGGATTTTATAAAAGATTTGTGAAAGATTTTTTCAGAATAGCACAACCTTTATGCAAACTGTTGGGGCAAAAATAAGGTCCATTAAAATAGATCTACAAAAGTAAATCATACCTTAATATGTGATTACCTTCTCCTATTATTCGAACTCCAAGATGTTCAAGTGCACATCATTTCTTCATTTTATAAAAGACTTCTCCTATTTTTTGGATCGTATTTTCTTCACTTATGTGTAGCCAAACGAAAATTTATCAAAATGAAGAAATGATAGCAGCAAACAAGAAGACTTTACAACGTTATCATTTTATGTTTGAGAGAAGGCATGACATTTGTTTGCAAGATTCGAGAAGTGTCGACATTCCTTTTTTGCAATTGCAATTTCCAACTGGGACTTACAACTCATTTAATAGTTATGTTTCACAACCTTTTGCAGGAATGGACGAAGATGATGAAGATAATGATGAATTTACTTCTAGATACTTCCATGTGTAGTTTATTTTCTTTTATATGCTGCGAATGAATGAATAATTTATTATATTGATCTTCCTTTTAATTTTGCTTATGAATGACATATGTTCCCTTTGCATTCCATTCCTTTTAAGTTTGTAGAATTACATATTTATCTATTTCATTACAATTTTTTATTATACATATCAATTCTTTTATACTTCACGAGGCATATTTATTTTATTGAAAACCCACTTAATTCCTCAACTTTGAGGACAAGGTTTGGAATGAGTTTGTGCGTATTTTAGGTGAAGCATAATAAAGAAAGCAAGAAAAGAAAAGAAAGGAGGGAAGATAAGTTCAGAATTTATATAAATTTCAAACTTTTGATCTGATATTCAAGCGAGTTGATAAAAAAAATTTCAAATTTCTTTCGAATTCAAGTAAGTATGAATTTCATTTCATTTTTTCTGTTAGGAATATAATGGAGGAATATAATGGAATGAATATATAGTAGATATTTTTTAAATGGAAGTGATATTTTTATTACCCAAGTGAGTTTTATTATAGAAGAAATCAAAAAGATTCTATATCTTTTTTTATTAACTTTACTAGTTGATGTATATATTGGATTGACTGCCTTGTGTTAGTCATAAGAATTGGTAAAAGATCAAAACAATAGTCCAAGATGAACAAGAAAGATTTCTAAGAATCTTATGATACAAAAGGTATTGATTAAATATTTTTATAATATATAGTAAATTATTATGCCACAATTGAAAAAATAAATGGGTTAGAAACTGATGATTTTTATAAGTTTGAAAGAACACTTTCTTCAACTTTAGTGGATAGCGATAAGTGCTAACAAGAGTTTACAAATATATAGAGAGTCATATAGATTCCATAGGAACTGGAGCAGGGAATCTATAGTGGGAAAAATGTGAGAATGTCTACAAGAAATGGAGCAGGGACTCAAAATTCAAAAGTAAAAAAATAAATATATAAAAATAATAAAGAAAATAATTATGATGAAGTAGAAAAAAAAATGAGAGATGAAAAGGTGGATGTTCTTAAACTTTTCAAGGAAAAGATTCAGCTATAGTGCTTACAGGTAGGTTTGAGTGAAATATTTCTTTGTCTGACACATTTTAAATGATATATTCATTGTTATATTTGCAAAATTCTTATTAATTTTAATTGTGGTACTATTTGTAAAGTATTTTCTAAAATTAAGATTAATCTAGTGGTTTTTATGTTTTTAGATTCTACATTAGCCATCGTAAGCTTGATGCTTGTCAATGGAGATTGAGAATACCTAAATTAGGTACTAGCCTTGGTATTGAACTTTAAGTTCTAAGGGTTGTTACATTGGGTGGTTGAGCTATCATTAAGGGATTGTTTGATTTTTTCTAAATCAATATATTCTATTATAATTTTTATTTACTAATGGGTAATATGTTTCTATTTGAAGATCATTTCTATTTAAAACTTCTATTCTTTAAAGATAAGATGAATTAGATTGAAATCATGATATCAAGAATGAGAAGAGAATATGATTGAGAGTATTCCTTTACTTGGGACAACAAAGTGCTGAGTTTGGGGGTATTTGACAAGTTAATAATTAGATATATTTTATAGTGTAATTAATGCAGATTTTAGATATAAATGATGATATTACACCAGGTATTTTCTTATGTTTTATTTTAGAATTTAATTAGAAAAAATTAAGAAATGGAAGAAAAAGAGGAAGAAAATAGCAAAATAGTCAACTGCGAAAATGAGCCAGCGATTGGCCAGCAAATTGGGAATAACATAGGAATTGTTGGATGAATCGGTGGAGTACATAGAGCTATTTCCAATTATTTTCTTTGCAATTTGTGAACAAATTGGATTCACTGAGGAATCGCGAAGGTTGGCGACGAGTTTTTAGATAAGAACGAGAAATTTGAGTTTATATATGATATGTACACTTAGGGAAAATATAAAAAAGAACTTAGGGCTTTAAATTAAGAGCCCTTTATTAGCCATTATTAGTTTTAAAGTCTTTTCGATTAGGTTTTAGTTTAGTTCTTTATTCATTACTTTTGGAGACTCTTAAGAGATTCAAGAGAGGTATTTTACATTAATTTGTTATTTAATTATTTATTGCAATTTTTATTATTAATCTGTGTGAGTAGTTTATTATTATAAACAATAATCTGGACTTGATTGTAAACCATTCATCGATTTAGTCATAATAAGGAATTTATGTGCTTAATGCTTTAAGCTAATCACACATGTCAATCACGATTTTAATAAGTTATTTTTGCGTATTACAACTAATAATTCTTTATATTGAGTGCATAATGGCTAATATATTTCTTAATATAGGGTATTTAAATCTATGTATATGATTATTGATAACAATTATAAAAGTAGTAACTAGGATTAATCTATAAGGCAAAAAAAAATATTACCAAAGTGAATGTTCTTGGTGGTTGTATTATAGACTATTTAATGACTAGCATATTTATAGTTTTCATTTAGGTTAGATTATATATGAGTTTTATTGAGTGTTAATGTTATCGTAATTTTTAGTTTATTAGATTTTATCCAATAAGTAGAATTACAAGGGTAAGGATAAGGCTTATTTATATTGAATATAGGAAACTCGATAGTTTGTTAAAGGCTTTTAACCTATTGTGATTAGAGTTTAATGATTTAGGATCATTATATAAATATGATGATTTGATTATGACTATGTTTTAATGAAAATGTCCAGATATGACAGTTTACATATCATATTATAAGATGTATTGTTTAGATATTTAGTTTATACTGATTCATTGATTGGTTTTTTGAATTGCATTAGATTAGTTTATTGAATTCAATTCGCTTATAGTTTAATTATTTTAAATAATTGATTTTTTATTTTTGGAATAATAGTGTTTAATTCCCGTTTTAATTAGATTAGTTAAATTAAAGTAAATTAAATCTAATAAAACTTTAAGGTTGCCTTAATTATGAAAAGACTTGTAAAATCCCTATAGAGATGATATCTCATTTACCACTACAACTAATAGAAGATACGGGAAACTATTATACACGCTCGACACGTGTCAGAAATAGTTATATGAAGAGTTGAAGAACTGTATTAAAGGCCTTGTATTGCATTTAGGGTAATGCCTGAGGATACAATTATAAATAGGTCAAAAATGATAGTGGATCATATAAAGGAAGTCAAACAGTGTTGTCTGAAAATTTAGACTGATAGGGGTAGGTAAAACTCTATAAGCGAACAATTATCCCGACGAGTAAGATGACTCAGTCCTATCCGAGATCCGAAATCAAGAAGAACCTGGTATTGAGGTTCATTGAGTTGTTATATCATCTTAGTAGTCCAACTGTATGAGATTTTAGATTTCCTTAACTTTCAGCACAAAATTCCCCTACTTTGGAGGAATTATAACAGCCCAATATTTATTAATCGTGTCTATTCATAAACTTTAGACTAGGACGTCAACTATGATCCACGTGGACACCGTGAATCGGGGTAGGACACATCTGACTAGAAATAATTTGTTATTTATGTGTGATGGTTGACTTAATTGTGATGTTTCACCTATTTATAACATTTTATTACATCGCATGTTTGTATGTATCTTGTATGTTGAGTAAGATTTGTGACGGGAGTTCACCTCAAAAACCATGTCAACACAGGTATTGAGTAGGCGAAGTACAGGAATACTAAGGTTAGAAAAGGTAAATATGACATGCAACGGTAATAAAACTAATAGGCTAAGTCAAGTTAGTTGAATAAGCAAAATTATAGCGCGCCTCAAGATGTGTGACGAATAGTGGGGCACCAAAAATCGAGTAACCGGGTATGGATTAGCACTAGATTTAGTTTATGAGAGTCATTAAAGTAATGACTCAGTGTACTGACAGATTAAATAAGGACTTTATATTGTCCTCGATATATGCATATCATGGATGATGAGAGCAAACTATATAAGCAAGGAGATAGTAAGTTTTTTTCATCATTTCCACCTACTTCAACATGCAAGTTTAGAGAAATCCTTAGCTGGAGATGAATTTGAGAGCTCGAATTCAGTGTTTGGAAATCAACTTAGGAGATCATCAAGCTAGGTAATGGTCTCATTATCAACATCACCTTCAATTCATCAAAATAGAGCTTAATAAATTGGATTTTCATGCAAAAATGAATTTAATCAGGAGCTCATTGATCTCTACAAAAAAACAACTTGCTTTGGCATTGAATTTGGATTACAAATTGATTTCCAAGCCACATTAATTATGTTCTTGACATATGATTGCAATGCATGGATGAATCCATATAAATTAATTATGATTTTGATGAATTAATGCATGAATCTTATAAGTTGTGGTTATTCTGTTGTTCTCAAACGCCTTTGAACCTATTTCGATGGGATTTAGAACTATAAAATTGAACTTAGGGATTTTGTGTTAAATTGTTGAGAAAAAACCTCAAAATCGGACACCTCATGTTTTTGGCAACGTAGGTGGCGCCATGCCTTATAAGGCACGATGCCAAATTCCCTTAAATGGCACCTTTTTGGAGGCCGAACGAAGTCGGCACCGTCCTTGTATAAGGCACAGTATTGAAATGAATCGACGACACTAGTTTTTCCTTCTCACAGTGCCATTTTCTGCATACCTGAGTGACTTTCGTATAGCGGCAATAACTTTCCCATTTTGACTTCGATTTCGGCGTTCCACCCATCGTCAAAAAGCTAAAAGAGAGTTCTCGCATATGACACCTTTAAATCACAAAGAACCAGCTATTTGTGAAATCAAATTAGGCTGGAAGTTAAGTGTTAAGCATAGAAAAGTTATTTTTTACAAGTTTAGGGACTTAAAACGTGTTCAAAAGCTCTAAAAATTAACTTAATGACTCAACACACCTAATGTTACTAAGATTTAAATTAGGTATTTGTAGGATTATTATTGAGTGTCGAGTACGGATTCCAGGATGAGAACGTAGTGTTTAGGGGAAAACAGGAGTGAGCATGAGATTGAGATGCGTAAAACCTATGAGGATGCATCGTAGAATTCAGCTCATTTTGGTTATCTATTTTATGACTGCCGATTGGTTTATTTCGTTGTTTTATTTAACTGCTAGTTATATTGATTAATTGGTCAAGTTGTTTCACTGGGGTTTATCGTGATAACTGGTTGAGTTGGTTTGCCAGGGATTATGTCGCGTTGTTGTGTAGGACAGACTTATTTACCAGTTGAGTGGTTCACTAGGGCTATATAAGGTGTGGTACAAGATTGTCTGATTAACTGATTAAGTTGGTTCACTGGGTTGTTCTATGGTTTACATTCACGCTTAGTTATAAACTATTGTTCTATTTTTTTATTATTTTACCTACAACTCTGGTTTTCGAATTGCTCCACATTCATGCAAGTATTTTTTTCTGCCGCCAGATGCATACTTGCACGTCTCATTGTTTTATTTGGTTTTTTGTTGAATATTGTGTCGACTTATCTTGGAGTTTTACTCACTAGACTCGTCATCGTTTTCGTTAGATAACCAAGCGCATATCTTATTATAAGTAGTAGCAAGGGGGATCTTAGGCAGCTATCTCTTTCTACTGGCAGTTTTGGAAATACTCGTAGGTGTTTGTTTTGATATATTGCTTATTTCTAGGTATTAGGGGCTATGATAGAGATTGTACATGTATATATTTACTTTTGGAGTATCTTATCAACTTATGTAGATAGTACTTTAATTTCGGGTTTTCCATAGTAGGATGTTTATTATTTGAGGCTTCCACTATATTTTATTGATTATTAACTCTAAAGATTCTAATGCAAGCCATACTTCCTAACTTATAATTTTGTACTAAAAACATTGAAATTTTAAGAACTTATCAAAAATACTGAATAACTTGTGAAATTTCATAATGAAATCAGATAAGTTAGCCCATACTTCGAGAACATTGATGTGGCATTAACGTCAGCAAGGCTGCGGGACCTGTGTAGCAACTCACTCAGCGGCCATGGGGCGCGGGGCTATGATAACATGCATCATAGGATTAATCTCGAAACACATACAAAACCATCAATACCAGCTCAATGTAGATTGAATCCACCCATAATGGAAGTAGTAAAGAAATAAATATTAAAATTACTAGATGTAAGAATGATATTTTTAATAGCAGATAGTAATTGGGTTAGCCCGGTACAAGTAGTTCCTAAGAAGATAGGGATCACAGTTATAACAAATGTACATGGAGAATTAGTACTACTTAGAATCCAAAATGGTTGGAAAGTGTGCATAGATTATAAGAAGCTAAATGTTGCAACCAGAAAAGATCACCATCCATTTTTGTTCATAGATCAAATGTTAGAAAGACTAGTTGTAGGAACCCATAACTATTGTTTAGATGGATACTCATGATTTCATCATATTCCTGTAGCTCCAGAAGATTAAGAAAAAACTACTTTACATGCTTTTTTGGTACATTTCTTTATAAACGCATGCTTTTTGGTTTATGTAACGCGCACGCTATATTCCAAAGGTGTATGATTAATATCTTTTCAGACTACGAAAAGCATTTTATTGAAGTTTTTATGGACGATTTTACTATATATGATAGTTGTTTCGATGAATGCTTACTTCATTTAACTAAAGTACTTAAAAATGCATAGTCAAAAATCTAGTATTGAATTATGAAAAATGTCATTTTATGGTAAATCAGGGACTTATACTATGATACATAGTATCAGCAAAAGGAATAGAAGTAGACCCGACTAAAATCCAAGTTATCAAAACATTACTTTACCCTACTACTGTGAGATAGGTAAAATATTTTCTTGGTCATGCAGGATTCTATAGACTTTTGTAAAAGATTATTCCAAAATTACACAACCCTTATGCAAACTCTTGCAAAAAAATGTTACATTTGAGTTCACGACTGAATGCAAGACAACTTTTAATAAATTAAAAGATGCTTTGATTACCACACCTATGATAAAGTCACCAGATTGGTCAGAAGTATTTGGAATTGGTCAGAAGTATTCGGAATAATGTGATACAAAAAACTATGTAGTAGGAGCTATTTAGGTCAAAAGATAGGAAAGGATTCTCATGTCATATATTATGCATCAAGAAATCTAGATCCTGCCCAACTAAACTATACCACCATAAAAAAGAACTCCTAGCAATTATGTTTGCATTAGAAAACTTTAGACCATATCTACTAGGAACAAAAGTAATAGTTTACTCACACTAGAACAATTTTGACTTTTTATAGCAGTTAATTAATAGAGGTTTTAAGGAACCCCTATCTATTAGGTAATCAAAACAACACAACTCTCACAAGTCATCCCTTAAAACACTTGGAGCACAAATCACAACCCATCATCGTCGAAATCCAAATGCCAAGACCCATCAATACTCATTTTCTCATCTATATTCTCCTCGTCAACTGAAGAACCCTAGGAATCACGAATCGGGTTTCAACTTCAACTACGAAGACTTTCTCTCTTCATCAGATCCTCCAAACCCTAGCTTCTCACGTACTCATTTTCCAATCCACTCTCAAAATTCTCATTCCACTTACTCGGATCGTCGCTTCGGTTATCGATTTCGTCCAAACCGTCGTCTTTATCGTAGGTTTTGTTTGGTTTTCAATTTGATGATTCGTTTGCAAATCGAGATGCGATTGTTGGTATAGATTGATCAATTGGTGTGTAATGTAAGGGAATTGGTTTTGATTGATTTGAATTGGTTTCGGTGTTGATGAATGCAGAGATTGGTGAGGATGGGGCGTTGAGAGTGGGATTAGTGATGTCTTTTGACGAAGAGGAGAAGCAATGGAGTTGCAGAAAGGTCGGTGCGGTCGATTCGAACCTGTGGTCTTTGCTCCTCTGGTCGCTCTCCTAATCGCATCGATTGTTCAGTGGATCCTCTGCAAAAATTCAGTTAGTTGTGCAAAAATTTGAACAGTAATATTGATTTTGTTGATTTTGTATGATTTTGTTGACAAATAGATGTTCAATGAGTTGCTCAATAGTGGTTGAATACATTCTTTTCCAGATTTTGTGAAATCTTAAAATTTATTTGGTGGATGAGAAGAATCCGAAGGATCTGCAGCAGGAGATTGCTGATGGAACTTGAGAAAGTTGGAAAATGTTACTCTTTTAAAAGTTTTTGTTATATCTTTTTGTGTTTTTGGATCAAATTGAGTTATTGATTGTAAGGAATTGAATTTCCAAATTCATGGAAACGATTTGGAAAAATAGGATCCATGGACCTTTCCAAATTCATCTAATGAAAAGATCAAACTTCTGAGCAACTATTGCTCAATAATTGTCCCAACAGTTATCTAGCTTATCTTTTGTACAAACAGTGACAATGTTAAATGCTACCTTTTATGCGTAACTCTTATTTTAGATGCATAGTTCAAATACAAGTTGTGTAGCTTTGTTCTTCAAAGGAAATCAGGACTGCCCTTCTTTTATCTTTCAAGCAATGAACCTTGCTATTTCTCATATCATCGAAAGATATTTTTTGTTTTGTTATATTTCAAGGAAAGGTGATGCATCTCATCTGTTATGGCTTCAATTAGTCATTATTTAATAACTTGTACTGATCAGACCAAATCGGAATTACAGGAAGTTATGGATTTTTTGAAGAACCTTGATAAGTACACTGCTTTGGGAGCTAAGTTATGCCGCGATGTTATAGAAAGAGGCAAGGACGCACCCGTAATAAGTAGTAACTGCTACTGCTAGTGCTATTTCTCTTTGATTTGATCCGCCTTTCTCTATTGCCTTTTGGTATTTGATTTGAACAGTCTGTCAATCATTCCATCCAAAGACGATCGCAAGATATTTGTTTGTTTTCTTATCAAACCAGCTCATTTAAGTTTGCGGATACCACCCTTTCCTCTTTTCTTTTCTTTTTATTTCTTTCTTTTTTCTTCTACTTCTTAATTTTCATCCATTCATTCCAACCTCCTCCTCTTCCTCCTATGCGCAGCCTCCTATGACCGTGGTCGACGTCTGCTCATGGCCTCCGAGACAATTCCTCCTCCCCATCATCACCAAGATGCAGATGAGGTTAGTTTTCCACTTCTTTTAATTAATTTAGGCAACTACTTCAACATTACAACACCCTAGCTATTAATTAATTATTATTGTGCTTTCTCTTCAGTTTATGGAGACTTGTTGGTTTTTTTATTATTTTAATTGTGTGTCGGTCACAATGATTCCTTGATCGATCATCGTCGTATGATCCTCTTAAGATTTCACTATGTTTCTTCATGAGAATCAATTAAATAAAGTTAACAAGAAACTGATGGAGGAAATTAAACTTTTCATTTTGACTTATTTTACTACTTAATTTAATATATGCAACTACCGCATGTTTTGCGCTTTCTGTTACCAAATATTCACTAGCTACTTTGTGTGTTAATCATATGTATACTCCTATTCATGGATGGCTAATTGAGATAAAAAAAAAATTAAAGTCTGTGACAATTTGGAGGGAAAAAAAGTTGAAATTTGAAGTCAATTCTATATTAGAGTAATAATTGACTGAAAGTATAAATATGCTTCTATTTCATGTCTGAATGAGTGGTTTATATGCAATTACAGGTTCAAATTGGGTCACATGCCTTCACTTTTGATCATGTTTATAGTGGCACAAGCTCTTCTTCCTATAGAATATTCGAGGACCGCATTTCTCCTTTAGTTGATGCATTCTTCGGTGGTTATAATGCCACGGTTACGGCATATGGCCAGGTACACTATCTTCACTCTTTGCTTTTGCATCTCTAGTTTATGTCAAGTGATATATGTATTGTGCATATAGCCGGAATTTTCCTGATCTAGTTTGCTTATTCTGTTTCAATTTTAAATAAATTTTATCTACACTGTTAGTGAATCAATTGTTATTTCCCGTCATATAACCAAGTGTAGAATGCCAATGTTGCCTTCTGTCTTGCCATAAAGTAAGAAATGCTAGTTCTTTTCAGTTTTAACTTGACTACTAAACAAATTTCGATCTCCAATTGTAAAACCCTTAAGTTTTCTCCATGTTGATCCATTTATATTAATTTTCTCTGATTTTAATCATTAAAGTATTAGTTTAACGAAAATAGGATATGAATTTATTAAGTGCTCGAGGTTTGGTGGAGAAAAATGTTTACAAACCAGAACTCCATTCTTAATCAATATAAGAAATTGCTAATTTCTAAGATAATAAAATTTTAAAAGTATTGCCATAATTTATTCAATTCATAGATCCACATACTAATTTCTTAGATCAGAGTTCTTTACGACTCATGATTTACTTATTCAAGATTTTCCAAATTTAAATTTGGTTGGACGGTCTTAGATACTAGTTTAAGTAGGGCATCCCTTTTTTGTGGCTCCATGCGCTCACATCATTACTTACTTTCTCACTAACTTGTTTATCAACTTAACGTGTTTCCAGTGTTTCAATCGATGGGACAAATTCAAATATGTTTGTGTCTGGTTCATGTGATGCGACTGCTCGTCTGTGGGACACTCGCATTGCAAGCCGAGCTGTTCGCACGTTTCATGGCCATGAAGGTGATGTTTGCACTGTTGCTTGATCACAGAGGAAGCATCTTTTTCTTCCTTGAGTGAGTTTTTGACTTCAGGTTTTCCTCATTATTGGACTGATCATTGTTACTAGGAAGTGACAATACCAACTTGTCAATGGATTTCTGAACATTTTCAAGCTGTTCCTCAAGATTTGCAATTGTGCTTCCTTGTGAATGAAGTCTAGTAATCTCCTCTTTCAAATTAGCACCTACACTTCTGTTAGGATCAACATCTCTAACTACAACATCTTATGATGCAGTTCTTACAGAGCACATTTCTCTGATTTATGCTTGCAATTTGGCAATTGTCTCGGTTGCGTCTTGGTTACCTTGTCTATGACAAGCAACCTCTTTCTGTAGCACTTCCGAGCATGCTTTGCTTCTTCCACAAGTCGTTTGGGAGCCTGCTCTAGTTTGCGAATTTCGTGCATAAGTGGAAATGGTGCAGGTATGCTTGGACTTTCTTCTCTTCGGTATATGCTTCCATGAATATTATTTACTTTTCAATTTTTGCTACAAACTATATATTACATACTTAGTAACTTGAGCAAAATTTATACGCAGATCAAAGTAGAAGCATACATTGGATTGGGCGATGCGTCGTGACATAATTCTTGGGATTGCTAGAGGAGTTTTATATCTTCATCAAGACTCCAGATTAAGAATTGTTCATATAGACCTTAAAGCAAGTAATGTTCTGCTAAGACGCGGAGATGAATCAAAAGATTTCTGATTTTGGAATGGCAAGAATATTTGTTCAAACTTTACATTGATTGAATGAAATAATAATATTGCGAGTGGAATGTAGATTTGTATATTTTCAATTGAAAATGGAAATGGAAATTAATTTTGGGCATTTTCAGCTATTATTTTTTTAAAATTACATTTGATAGGGGTTTGAAACCCCTATGTAAGCCTTTGACGATAATATAGAGGTTTCAAACCCCTATGAAATCACTACAATTGATAGGGGTTTGAAACCCCTATGTAAGCCTCTGAAGATATTATAGAGGTTTCAAACCCCTATGAAATAGTCAAGATTTGATAGAGGTTTGAAACCCCTATGAAATAGCCAGGATTTGATAGAGGTTTGAAACCCCTATGTAAGCTTTGAGGATACGATAACACCTTAAAAGATAACACTTTTCATAGAGGTTCAAAACTCTACGAAAAGTAGAATTTGTTCTAGTGTCAAATCATGCCGCATTAAGATATTTAACGACAAAGAATGATGCTAAACCAAGATTAATAAGCTGGGTCTTATTGTTATAGGAATTTAATCTTGCTATAAAAGATAAAAAAATGTGCTGAAAACTTAGTAGCATACCATCTAAGTAGACTGAGAACGGAGAAACCCCAATACCATTAAAAGATTAATTTTTAGAAGAATACTTATACAAAATAGCTGTCACTAGCACATGGTAACTCGACAAAGTCAACTATCTCACTAAAAATAGGCTACCGTCCCATTTAACGAGTGCCTAAAAGAATAAGATAAAACACGAGTTTAAACATTATTTACGGGATGAACCTTACTCGTGGAGATTCTTTTCGACCAAACCATTCGAAGCTATATTCCATAAATAGAAATATAGTCCATCATAGCTCATTTCCATACTTATGCTTATAGAGGACATTTTGGTCCATGTGTACAACCCGTAAGATATTAGACTCAGGATTCTTTTAGCCTACTTTATTCCACGAGTGTTATGTTTATACGAAAGCTTTTCCAAATTTTCAAAGAACAGTAAATTTAGGAAGTAAGAACCAAATGCCCTTATATCATTTACTCTTTTGCGAAGTATTTTATGTTTGGGGAATAGACTTCATGGGACCGTTTCCACCATCTAGTGGAGATATTTACATTTTATTAGATGTAGATTATGTGTCCAAATGGGTAGAAGCTATAGTCACTAAGTCTAATGATTCTAAAATAGTAATTAATTTTCAAAAATCAAGGATCTTTACTGTTTTTGGAGCACCTAGAACATTAATTAGCGATAGAGGTTCACACTTTTGCAATAGAATTGTCACTACTCTACTTCACAGATATAACACTACATATAGAACATCCAATACCTATCACCCTCAAACTAGTGAACAAGTTGAAACCTCGAACAGAGAAATTAAGTCAATTTTAGAGAAAACAGTATATCCAACACAAGAAGACTGGAGTCTTTGTTTAGAATATGCATTATGTGCATATAAAACTGCATTTAAGAGAACTATAGGTATCATACCTTATAGGATAGTTTTCGAAAAAGCATGTCATTTATCAGTAGAATTAGAACATAAAGAATATATGGCAATTAAAACATGTACTATGAATTATGATGATGTACGAAAACGACGTAAACTAAATATCCAAGAATTGGAAGAATTGAGAAATGATGCGTATGAAAGTGCTTGCATTTATAAAGATAAAACTAAAGAATTTCATGATAATAAATTAAATATTAAGAATTTTAAAGTTGGACAAAAAATGTTATTTTTTTGTTCACATCTAAAATTATTTCCTGAAAAACTTATTTCACGATGGACGGGACCTTTTGTAATTATGCACATATTTCCCCATGGTGTTGTAGAAATAGAAAGTAGAGAATCAAGGAGAGTCTTTAAAGTTAATGATCATAGATTGAGACATTATCATGAAAATTTTGTCTCACAAGATATCGAGTTCGTTAACTTAGACCCAGTTGATAACTTGTCAAATGACTTGAACATTGTGGAGGAGCTTATTGTAACCATAAGATTTAATGAAATAGTCAAGTTTTTATGGTTACTTCACCAAAAAAAATGAATAATAAGAAACCACAAAAGGAACAACAACTCGGATTACAAGGAATAAGATGAAAATAGCCTCTTAGAAGCATATTCAAGGCATACCTACTTCAACATACAAATCAATAAAATATCCTTTACGGAGATCAACTTGATACGTGAGCCGATATGAATCTTATGTCTGCACATTGGTTTCTTCTAAAAAATGTGTGGATTCATTGTAAGGCTCCTATCAAAGTCTAAAAGCCAAATAGTGATTTCACAGTCCCATTAGGTATCAAAGAATGTGCTCGTACGAGTAAGAAGGTTCTCTTTCACTACAAATTTCTTAGTCATTCTACCAGCTACCCAAAATGATGGGATATTATTGGGAAGACCATTCTTATCGATTGCCGAAGCTATCATCGAGATAAGTGAGTGCATAGTTACACTTAAGATGGGTAATAACAAAATGTCATTCAAATATGGAAAAAGAAGTTTGCTATGCTATTGACGAAGGGAAATTCAGTGACGTCGATGAGAGCAATGATGAGGGACATTTTTCAGACACTAAACGAAGATTGATTCCTCTGTAAGTCGAGCCAACAACAATAAACAAAAGCACTCTATGGGAGGAAGCCTAAATTCTATATTTATTTATTTATTTATGCATCGCTTTTCATAGGAAATTTAGCATTAGTACAGTTTGCTTTTATTCTCTCCTTTTGCTTCTCTTTTGCAATTATTTTTGGAAATCAAGCTCCGGATTAGCTTCAGTAAGAGGGGGATGATTGAGTTGTTTTTGTTTTTATAGCCTTTATGCGAGTTTGTATTTTCCACTTGCTTAATTTTTTATTTATTCATTTATTTATTTAATTTATAAAATTATTAGTTAGTTACATTTCCTGATCAAACTTTCTAATTTTTTTTGTTAACTTTACCTTTATTTTACCTTTATATTCATTTTTATGAAGGATGTATAATTTAATTATGAAATAATTGGGAAAAAAATAGATTAAGCCCAACGATTTTGAAGCAAATCCATACAACATTGACAATCGTTTGCTAAATTAGTGACAGAAACCAGTAAAATTAAGTCAAGATTGGAGTTTGGTAAATCCCCAACGATTTGGTCTCTCAACATGAATCGCTAGTCAGATCAGTGGGTCAGTGCATTGTTTTCACCAATTTGTGTAAAAATTTCTCAACGATTCCACTTAAGACACGAATCATTAGGCACGGCTAGGAGTTTTTAAAATAAAACCCGAATTGCCAAACACACACACCTTCAATACATAAATAGTTGCACCCCTTCACTCACACAATCGATTTTTTGCCAAGATTCATTCTTCTTATGCTCAGCTTTAGCATATTTAAGTGATTCCTACCTATTTTTAGTTTCATTTAACCCTACAACCTTCAATTTTAGGAGAGTAGAACCGACCTAGGGTTTAAGGGATTTCAACTTGGACCTTATAAAACTGATCTTGAAGAGTTTAAGAGCACATATCTTAAAAGATTCACTCTCAAGAAGGCTACCACGACGAACCTTAGCTCTTAATTTTGATGAGAATTTTGGTTTGTTCGGTTTTTGCACAATTTTTCAATTAATTTCAAAAAAATTTATTGTAATCCATTTCCATACCACAAATGAATGATTTCATTGATTCAAATACATTAGGTATTATAATGGCAATAATCGTTGGCTTACAAATTTCATATTTTCGAAGTTTGATTTTTGGAATTACAAGACAAGTACTCGAAATGATTTTGAATTTTAGTTTCAAACAAATAAGAGGTGCATTTCTAAAAAATTTTCAAATTCATTTTGATAAATTTGATCTAATATTCTTAAATTCCGTGATTTTGATATGTTTTGCAAAATCTACCCTTTTACAAAAAAATGTTTCAAATGTCTTGATAACAATTTGATTTACAATAAAAAAAACTTGCCTTATATCCATTTTCATATCAAATATAGGATTTTGATTTATCGATTCATCGTAATTGATTTATTCATTATGTTAGGAAGAGGTAGTAGATGAAGTATGAGTAGGGCAGAAGAACAAAAAAAGAGTCATGATAGCAAAACCCAAGAAGAACTATGCAGGCCAATAAATGTCGATCCAACCCACGGGGATTAGTATTAGAGAATCAAGACTCATAATAACTTAGTTGAGAACACCATCCCCATCTAGCTCTAATAAGAACTTTGGCCACTTAGACCCTAACACACAAGTCCCTTATGATCCAAATGAGATTTGTTAGTCCTAAAGCACAAAATGGATATTGTTAAAATGCGAAAAGAGTTATCATACCCGAAAGAGGAATTCAAATTCAAAATATTCTTAAGTACAAAAACTAAATCATGAGCATCTCAATAGAAAGGCAATAGGGAAACCTTCTTAGGGACTACGAATGAAAATTAGAAAGATGATGCTCAGAATTAGTTCGCCAATTCTACACGAATGGATATTTGAGTAATAATCCTAACAAAGTAATATTTGAATGACGACCATGAAGCATCAAGGTCTACCATTCCCACTTTTGATTACCAAACTTTGCATGAAAGCAAAAGTGGGTTTCAACGAGGTTGGATTCGATGAGTTACCCTAAAGGACCATTGTTGATTCTATGGTAAAAAAAGATGTAAGCATTTGAAGGGTATAATGATTCAAAAGATGAAAGGGAGCTCAATGACATGAGAAGGTCTAGAATTGAAGGCATAAGTAATAGACAAAGAACTCACAGAAAAACACAAGAAGAAGCGAGACAAGTATCAAGCCTAATGACTCAAGTGAGTGTTCCAGAGGCAGAGGAAAGCTTTACATCACCAACAAATGCTAAAGGAAAAGGGTTTTCCAAATCCTTGTTTTTAGCTTTTGTGCGTAATGAAAAGCAGAGTTTGAAGAATCAAGGAATGCTAGATGAGAATGAGAGAACTTTGGCATGTCATCATTCCATGACAAAGAGGAGGTTGGACGAACGTTCATAAGACCCAAGGAGGAGCATTAATATTCCTTCATAGCAACTGAGATTTTCATCAAGAGTTTATAACCCCACTGATAGCTACATTTCAAAACCTATTACGACAAGGAATGACGATTGAGCCGAAGATACTGACAACGAATTTACTTCTGCATAAAATGCATTATTATCTTTTTAATGTTTACTTGTATGTGTGGAATATGAACTTTTTTAGCACCATTAATAAGAAATGAGTGATTAACTTCATTACACTTTGCTATTATGCGATGTTTGATTGTCTATTTTGAAAGCAGCTTATTTTATATTTAGTTCTTTAATGTTTTACGAGGTATTTTTATTTTGTTAAAAACTCAATGTAATTTTTAAACCTTTAGGACAGGTTTTGGAATGAGTTTAGGGGTATTTAGGTGAAGTGAAGTATAAAGAAGCCAAGTATGGAAAACTCGAGAGAGGTAGAATTTTTTTTAATGTTCAAGTTGACGAAATATTTTTTAAATTTTCTACAATTTAGGTAATATTTCTTCACTTTACTTTACTTAGTTAGGAATATGAATTGAATATAATCTAGATTTAAATAGAAGTGATATTTTTAGTACCCATGAAAAAAGAAAATTTTATGATAGAAAGGAATTGTCATAAAGATAAAAAACATAGATTTCTAAGAATCTTATTATTCAAAGACTATTGATCAAGTATTATATATATTATAAAACATTTATACCACAATTGAAGGGAAGAATGGGAATTTAGCCAATAAACTTTTATTTAGTTGAAAAGAATACTTCTTTAGCAATCGTGAAAGTGAGAAGAGCTAACAAGAGTTTTTAAATAAAAAATTAGAGTGACCCACATCCAAAGGAAATGGAGCAGGGAATCTAGTGGTGGGAAAATGAGATGAAGAATTCCTATAAAAAAGAAAAACGGATTCCAAAGGAAATGGATAAGGGAACCATATGAATATAAAAAGAAAAATATATAATTATAGAAGAAAGAAAGAGAGATATAGAAAAAAAAAATGTTTATGAAAAAACTCTTCAAATAAAAGATTTACCTCTAGTGCTCATAGTTAAGTTAAGTGAAGTATTTTTTTATTCCAACAAATAGATATGAAGTGATGATTATTAGTGACTAAAGAATTCCTATCGACTTTGATTGTGGTGATATTTTAAATATTGTTTGAAAATAAGATTGATTTAATTATTTTTGTATCTTGAGATTCTATATTAGTCATCGTAAGTTTGATGCTTGTCAGTGGAGATTGAGAAAACATATATAGTGGTTTGGCCTTAGTAATTGATTTAACTTTGAATTATAAAATGTATTGCATAACTAGAAAGACTGAATTGTCAAAGTGGTTGTTCTTTAAATCTTTTTACTCTATCATATTTTCATTAATATAAGGGTACTATGTTTTCTTATTTATTTATTTAATGGCCACTTCTATTTGAAAATAAGGGTATATAATTATGAAATTAGAACGAATGAAGAAATAAGAATATAATTGAGAATATTCCTTTTCTCGGGATAGCAAAGTGTTGAGTTTGGGGTGTTTGATAAGTCAATAATTAGACAGTATTTTATAGTGTATTTTAGGGTAATTTTAGATATTAAAGACTATATTACACTGTTTTTCTCTTGTTTTGTTATTTTAGGTAATGATTAAAATATTTGAAAATAGATGAAAAATGGAACAAAGTAAAGGATTTGACCAAGTAGAAGCACTGCACAGTGATTCAGAAGAGAACTTCGATTCACTGCTAGCTATTCTTAAGCGATTTGAGATTTACACTGTGAATTGTCAGTCAGATCGGTGGAGCATAGAGGCAACTTTCCAAAGAATTTCTTAGCAATTTACATTATCAGAGGAATCGCTAAGGATTTGTTGGAGTTGATTTCGTGGATTTCAAATTACAAAGAGGATTTTGAATTAGTGTAAGATTGGTATTACCTGAGACACTATATACATGAACCTTGGACTACGAAATTAAGAGCTTTTGATAGTATTTACACTTTTTACTTTAGTTTGGAGGTCATTCTTCATTGTTTTGATTGCTTTTGGAGAAGATTGGAATATTCAAGCTTTCAATATGGTGTTTTTAATTATGTATTTTATTCATTCTATTATTATGTTATTTATGATAATGAATGAGTAGTTTATTGAAGGTCACCCAAGAGGGGGGGGTGAATTGGGTTACCGAGTAGTTATTACCCTTTTAAAGCTTTATGCGCAAATTACAACTATAATGCATACACTATCAATGAATATATATATGCTATGCAAGTGAATGGAATGGAAGAGATGGAAAGTGACACACAATTTATAGTGGTTCGATCCAACGATCTACGTCCACTACCTAACCTCCCCGGTTAGGATTTTAACCCCCACTTATATTGCAAATAAGTGTTACAACCTAAGCATACAAGCCTAGAATGCCTAATTACAATTAGGACTTCCCACCTAGCCGCAACTAGGATTTGTGCCTAGTCTCAACTAGGTCTTCCCCTTTGACTTAGATTCCACTAAGTCTTACAATCATACAAATACAATAAGTTGCTGAAAAATAATGAGATACACTTTACAACACAAAGTGGTATCAAATTCAAACACTAGCAAGCCTCCTAGAGCCTAACAACTCTTATGCATGCAAGTATGAGAATAAATGGAATATGCAAATATGTCACTGATTTTGTTGTAAATCCCAAATGTGAAATCGTTTTAAAAACTTAATATATTAGTGTAAAACCGATTTCAAGTCTAAGAACAATAGTTTAACAAAAATCAAGTTTAAGTGCAAAACTTTTGTTCAAATCAATCTTAGGGTTTGATAAAATAAATTTAAGTGCAAAACCCAAGAAGAAGGTGTTCAAACACACAACAAAATGATTTTCAAATCAAATACACAAAACTATGTAGATTAAGCACAAGCAAGATTTTAGATCTAGGACTTTCTTACAAACAAGAGAATGACAAAAGAGATCAGTTTTGAAGAGATTCTTGTACTCCTTTGAAAGCCTCAAAATTCTTTGGATTAGAGAACTAAAGAAACGACCCACAAAGATCTCCTTTTGCTTCTTCACAAAAATCAAAGTTCTTCTCTTTGTAGATTTTTAGTTTTTGAGTGTGTTTCTTCCTTCTTTCAACAAAACCATGTTCTTGGTGGTTTTATAATGTTAGGTATTCCATCTTGACAGTTTATGACCGTTCTAGGGATCCAAGGGTCCAAAATAGATCAAGAATTCAAATTAAAGTGTGTTTTTCAAATTTGTCAAAAAAAGGCATCGGATATGCAATTAGCGCGCTAATCCGAGACCTAGCGCGCTAACTACGCACTTAGCGCGCTAATGAAATCATTAGCGCGCTAACTGCGGGGACCTCAAAACAATTATTTTGTCCCTTTGTGTTAGCGACCCTTAAACTCGTCCGGGACCTAACCAACCCTTATATAACATGTTATACACGTTTATTATGAGTCATTAAGCCTAATTGGGTGGTCCGGATATTTTTACAAATCCCGAAAACGGAAATTCACGATTTCATAATGTATTAGGGGCTTTTCTACAAATTTACAGTTTTCTTTTCGAAGACCTTTCAAAAACGAGTTTTTTCTTTTTCGAAAACATTTACAATGATCTCTAATATGCAAATGACCATCCACACAAAGTTTCACATTGTTTAAACTCATAGACCTAGTTATGTGCTTAAATTCCACTTTGAAACTTGAAGTAAACTTATAACTTTGAAAAATGGTTTAAGAAACTTGATATGCATGGACTAATGCATTTGGCTTGCGTGAAAGAATTTGTATACCTTACATTGAAATTACAAATTGCGGTTTGAACTTTCATCTTCATTTCTTCATTAATGCCGAGTCTTGAACTTGTATTTCTTGAGTACCCTTGATATGTTGTTTTGCATCCTTTAACAAAAACTGAAATACACTAGATGTTTATTAGTACATTTTCACCTTGTTTGTTTCCATCAAAATCTCGGTCGGAGTGTGAGTGACTAACCACTTAGTCCAACATTTATTAATCTAAACAAAGCCCGAACATGAACTTGATCCGTTTTCAATTTAGTCGTAATGAGATGATTTTGTGCTTAATGTTTTAAACCAATTGTATTCTTTAATTCACTTATTTAATAAGTTGTTATTTGCGGAGTGCAATAATGAATCTAGGTATTGTATGCAAAGTCACTAATGTGCATTATGTTATTTTAATTATATATCTATTTTAAAGTAGTAACTAGGATTGTTTAAAATGTCTATTACCATTTACATGTTCTAGGTAGAGTTATATCAAAATTTTATTTTGAAGTGGCTTTCCGAAGATAATAGGTTTAAAAGTTCAAAATTTTCACAAAGTGTAATGCAGTTTTGTTGCTTAAATTTAATTTCTTTGTGTATTTAAAGGGTTAATTCAATAAAATTAGAACGTGATTTTTCGATCGGTGTAAGGAGAACTAATTGCTTGATAAGGGTTGTTTACTTACTTATGATTAGTGTTTAATGATCTAGAATACTTTATGAAGTATTGATTACGACTATGATTTAAATAACATGTTTACATGCAAAACATATGGAAATTTGTTTTGCATCTAAACATGATACTTAAATCATACAATCACAATAATACTTTATAAAGTATTCTATATCATTAAACTTTAATCATAAGTAAACAACCCTTATCAAGCCATTAGTTTTCCTTATACCATTGAAAAAACCACGTTCTAATTTTATGTAATTAACCCTTTGAATATACAAAGAAATCAACTTTGAGTAATAAAGTTATATTACCCTTTGTGAAAACTTCGAACTACTAAATCTAATACCTTCGGAAAGCCACTTCAATATTAAAATTAGATCTTAATTCACCTATGACATCTAAACGGTAATAAACCTTTCAACAATTTTAGTTGCCACTTTAAACTAGTTAATGAATCCAAATATCAAAATATACATTTTAGACTATGCATGCAATACAAAGTTCCATGGTTAAAATCCGCAAATAATAATCTATTAAATCAGTGAATTAAAGAATATGATAGGTTTAAAGCATTAAGCATAAAATCATTTCCATCATGACTACATTGCAAAATGGATCAAGTTCATGTTCGGACTTTGTTTAGATTAATAAACTACTCACTCATGATCATAAATAACATTGCAATAAGGTAAATAAAAGACATAGATAAATACCTTTGGATAAATACTTTGAATTTTCAAATCATCTCCAAAGCAATAAACAATAAAGCAATAAACTAAAACAATAAACAATTGCTCCATAAGCAATGAAATATTGATATAAGTGCTCAAGGGCAACTAATTTCATAGCCCTAAAGTCATATATACAGTATTCTGAGTAATACACATCCTAAATTAACTCTAACGTTTCGTGGTTATCTAAAATTCCCGAAATCGAACCCAGCGATTCCATAGTGATTCCATTTGTTGCTCAAATCGCAAAAAATATCCTTGAGAAATCGCCTATATACTCCACCGATTTGAATAGCAATTCCCAATGTAATTCTCAAGTCGATGATGATTTGCTAGTAGAAAATTTTAGTTCTCTTCTATTTTGCTGATGGTTCTTTATATACTCTTTCCACTAGATCAAATCCTTTATATTCTTCCTTTTTTACTTCATTTCTTCACATATTACAATTATTATCTAAAATAACAAAAAAAAAAGAAAACTCCATGTAATATAAGTTTTTATATCTAAAATCACGCTAATATAAACTATAAATACTGTTTAATTATTTACTTATCAAACACCCTAAAACTTAACAATTTGTTGTCTCGAGCAAAGGAATGCTCTCAATTATATTCTCTATTCTTTGCACATTCTAATTTCATAATTATATACTCTTATTTTTAAATAGAAATGATCATTAAATATAAACATCTTACCCTTGTTAAAATGAAAATCCTGATATAATAGAAAGATTAAAAGAACAACCCCTTAATTGACTACTCAACCTTCTAATTATGCAATACATCTCAGAATTTAAAGTTAAATCAATTACCAAGGTCAAACCACTATATAGGTTTCACAATCTCAACTGACAAGCATCAAGCTTACGATGACTAATACAAAATCTCAAGATACAAAAATCACTAAATCAATTTAATTTTCAAATAATATTTAAAATAACACTACAATCAAAGTCGATAGGAGGTCTTCAATCACCAATAATCATCAATTCATATCCATTTATTGGAATGTTGGAATAAAATGATATACTTCACTTAACTTAGCTATAAGAACTCGAGCTAAATCTTTTATTTGAAGAGTTTTTCACAAACATCCTTCCATTTTTTCTATACATCTAAAGTTTTGAAAACTTGAGGAACTGAGGAGATTAATGAATCAGTGATGAACTAATAATACACATCAAAACTAAACGAGAATTGATAACAGAGTAAGACTTAAATATCTTCCTCTACATAAGATCAGCCTAAAGAATAAGTTCATCAAATTGATAATGTGCACAACCACTATAATGATCTCTCGTTCTTACAAAACTCAATTAATAAATGATGATCCATACAATGGCGATCTTGAGTATTTATAGACTCAGTCTATCTACTCTATCTAGGAATTCAATCTTAAATAACGTACAACTCGAAAAACCTCCTCGGTCTCCAATTGTAAATCTTATTGGAATCATCAAATGTTCAACATATAAGTCTTCTATTCATTCAAGAATCTTGACTCGTCATTTCCATAAAGTTCTTTAGTCCTTTATGCACATTTCTCTCGGACGAAGTTCTCTGCTTGCAGTATCGAACTTCTTCACTAGTATAGACTAATACTAACAGTTGCTCTGTTTCAGTATCCAGCTCGTATTCAATTCCAGTTTTGACTTCGAATTTGTCTTCATTTTCGACTCTAAATTTGATATTGTAATCTTCAATGAGATTTGCATTATAGTCTATCTCCGAGTTGTATCTACACTCAGACATCTTGCGTAGTCAGACTTCCATCTACATTGCAGTATTTACCTAACTTAACTCATGTTTTGATAATATACTACTAACAAGGATAGACAGACCCAAACATAGTAAACTAGGGTTTAGCAAACTCCCCTTTCGGCATAGATTGGTCAAAAGCAATAACTTAGCAAGATAACCTGATTTTTTTGGAACTTCATAAAATGTATTGTTACTAATGGGATAAAGTAACAACATATAAAAGTAAAACCCTAAAAATCTTATAGTCACCAGCTACTAAGTAAAACTATGAAATGCAGTCTTAATAACACAAAGTTCATGTACTTACAATCACAAAATACTAAAAAAGAACTTAACCTTCTCTTGTACACTCCCCTTTTTGACTAAACAACGTCAAAGAGATTATAACTAAGTTCTAACCAGCCAACTCAATTGGCAAAGTTCGGCATTAGCAATATCCAGCTCTTCTTGCATAGGTCGCATTTGTGCAGCTACATCTTCTATGTAAATAGTCAGATAGGGAATATGATCCAAGAAGTAATCGAACAGCAGTGGGTGTAGTCTCATCACCACTAGAGAACTTAGTTGTTGAAGTGGTTCATCTTAGGTCGAAGCAAAGTCATCTTCAACAGTTTCTGTCTATGTTGTATGACAAGTCAATAATTAGACACATTTTATAATGTAATTTAGGTTGATTTTATATATAAATAATGATATTACACTAGGTATTCTCTTTTTGAGATTTCAGGATTTAAATAGAAAAATAAAAAATAAAAGAAAATAGAAAGTAGAGCAAAATAGTTAACTAGAAAAGAATTCCAGCTATTAGGCAGCGATTTGTAATTACACTAAGAATCGCCACCTAAATCAGCATCAGGAAAATGACAGCAAATCCACATGCTATTGGAGAATGCACTAGAAATCGTCAGCTAAGTCAATGGAGCACACAGAGCTATTTCTAACGATTTACTCAACAATTTGTGTACAACTTAAGAATCAGTGAAAAATCAATGAGGTCGGTTACGAATTTTTTAGATTAATATGAAAAATCTGAGTTTATCTAAGATATGTATACGCATGGAGACTATAAAAAGGCCAGAGAGCTTCGAAATAATTCTCTCTTCATTTTTCTCTACATTATTTATATTGTCTATTCTATATTTCTAGTTGATGTTTAAAGGTACATTGGATATTTGATATATTTTAAGGTATTTATTTATTCATTATATCTTTTAATTATATTTGCATTATTTATTTCTAGCATGAGTGAGTAGTCTATCAATCTAAACAAACCCTAGACATGTATATACTTTAGATTGCTAAATAGTTATAATTAAGGAATCATGAACTTAATGCTTTAAATCTATTCATACAGGTCAATCTCGGGTTTAACAAGTTGTTTTTATGTATTACAACTAAAGAAGATTAATATTGTATGAATAGTTACAAATGAGTATTGTGGTATTTTGATTATGAATCTATGTCTATAGTTATTGACAACAATTATAGAAAAAGTAACTAGGATTAATCTAAATGGCTTTTCCCGAGTGGATGTTCTAGGTGATTGTGTTCTAAGTTGTTTATTATGCGACTTCGGTTGATATTGGCTTAGATTAGACATAATTTTCATTGAGTGTAATGCTATCATATTTCTACGGTATTGTGTTTTATCCAATGGGTAGGTTTACTATTATAAGATTTGGCATTTTCATTAAATTTAGGAATATTGGTGGTTTGCTAAAGGTTATCGACCTATTATGAATTACGATTTAATAATTCCAAGATTTTATATGTTATAATGATAACTATAGTATGAAGTGATGTAATGTTCTAGTGTTAGAAAGCAATCTAAGTATATTATATGTTGAGTGGGGGTTTGTTTAGATGTTTGTTTAAGATATTTGAATTATATTGAATTTGATTATTGTTTAATTTAGTTTGAGTTGAATTGGTTGAATTACGTTAGTTAGTTGTGTTAATTAAGTTAGTATTTATAGATTTTAGTTATTTAATATTTTAATTTCTGTTTAATTAAATTAACTAAATTAAGAAAAAAAAAAGAAAAAAAATTGTTTCCTTTAAGATTCGAAAAATCCCTATTGAGACGATATTCCATTTATCACTACTACAAATAATAGAAAAATAAGGGAAACTATTGTGCACGCTCAAGATGTGTCAATTTTTTGATGATGTTGTCGGGGATTTTTAAAGAATTTTTAAGGATTTTAAACATTGTATGGTCTACACACTTCTTCGTGTTAATTCAACAGGATATTTACATCCGTTTGATCCCGAAATAGATAGAACTTTTAATCGAAGTTTAAGACAACAACAACTTAAGGAAATTTTAGCTAATAGGATGGAAGACAACAATAATGATATTAATAGTAGTTATAATAGAGTTATCAATAATAATAACAATAATAGACAACTCGCTTTTAGACAAGCAAATCAAAATGTCACAGCATATAAGCCTATGTGCATAGCATACCCCGATGGACTTCTTGAATTTGAACTTAGATTTGAGTTTATTAGTGTCTTACCTAACTTTTATGGTAAAGACAATGAAAATCCACAGAAAATTATAAGGAAGTATCAACATAAAGTTAATGGGATGGAACCGAAAGAATGTACCTTAGAACAAGTCAAACTTAAGGTTTTCCCTTTTGCATTGAAATTTCAAGCAAAAGATTGGTTGTTCTATCTCCCACAAGATTCAATAACTACATGGACTCAAATGCTAGAAGCTTTCCTAGATGAATATACGCCTGCTAGAAAAAATAGTTCTTATAGAAAGCAAATCACAGTTGCAAAGATGAAATACAATGAAAACTTTAATGAATTTTGAGATAGATTTCAAAGACTAATTTCTTCTTGTCCACAACATGGATACACTCAAAGAGCTTTATTAGGATTTTTTATGAAGGACTCAATCACTTTGAACAAAGGTTATTAGACATAGTATGTGGTGGATCTTTATTTGAGACAACACCTACTTTGGCGAAATAAGCAATTAATAAAATGGCAAAACAATCTAAGCATCATGGAGAAAAGGTTGAATCCTCACGAAAGAAACTCTATGAAGTGGATGATAAAAGAAATAATGCATTTGATGATAAAACTGATGAACAATCTAAGATGGTAAAATTGTTATTTAATGATAGATCTAATCAAGTTAAGGCTTCTGGATTTTGTAATGATGTTACACATCCTACGGATGTGTGTCCTACTCTACATGACGAAAATACTAATGAGGTTAATGCAATGATGAATTAATTTTTTGGTCCCTAAAAAATCTATATAATAATAACAATACTTATTTTCTTGGAAGACCAAATCCAAGTATAAGTTATGGTCCTCAAAATCAAAATTATAATACTTATAGACCAAGAGCTTAGATGCAATCTGCACCTAATCAGCAACCTCAACAAAATACTCAACTTATGAATCCAAATTTATTGCAAATCTTGCATAACTTTATGAGTCAAAGTCATCAAAACTTTATATAAATTTCTCAAAATCAGATTAAGACTAATAATACTATTAATGAACTAAAAAAATCAGTTAAGTCAAATGAATTTGCAAATTTTGCATAATTTTATGAGTCACAGTCATTAAAACAAAGTAATCAAGCTAAAGCACCTACACAAGCTAATGTTTCTCCTACTAATTAAGCACAAATCAATGTTTTATTCATTGATGAGAATGACATGCCTATAACTGGAAGATACTTAAACATAGTAGTAAAAAAAAGGTTCATAAAACTATTCAAGAAGAAGAAGAAGAAGAAGAAGAAGAAGAAGAAGAAGAAGAAGAAGAAGAAGAATAATAATAATAATAATAATAATAATAATAATAATAATAATAATAATAATAATAATAATAATAATAAATGATGGCTAATGCCATTTCTACTAGAAAATGGATGGTTGAACAATTGAAAAATACACATTTTCCTTGAAGAATATACCTATGGTATTTAGCTAGAGTTGAAGCATATAAAAAATATTTACGAAGGTCTGAATTAATTGATAATGATAGAAATGAAAAGATTTCTGATACTTTGAATGAAGATATATGTTCTTATTTTACCGTTCCACAACGATTAGCTAATGCAAGAGAAGAAGAAAACAATGAAGACATTTTTAAAGCATTTAAGAAAATATAAATCAATAAACTATTTATGGAATAAATTATGCCATTTTTTAATTATGATGAAGTTTAGAAAGAATTCTATAAATCAAAGGATAAGTTTTTAGAATAATCTAAAGAAAACTTATGACAAAAAATGGTCGCTTTAATTAAAAAGAAAATACCCGAGAAATGTTCTGGTCTAGGAATGTTTGGAATTCCTATCACAATAAGGATTTTTTAATAGATTTTGCTATGTGTGATCTTAGGGCATCAATAAAAATTATGTCACTTAAACTATACAATTGAAAATAAGTTCGTTGACTAATACACCTATTAATCTTACTTTAATTGGCAACATTATTATTTAACCTTATGGTTTACTAGAAGATGTCTTAGTCTAAGTAAATGACTTAATATTTCCAGCCAACTTCTATGTCGTGGAAATGGGAGATTCTATATCATCAAAGTCTCTACCTATACTTTTAAGAGGAACATTTCTTAAAATAGCTAAAAGAAAATTAGATTGTCTATGGAATTTGAAAACAAAATTGTCACTATCCGTTCCAATGATGACGATATCTATGGAAATTCTGATGAATTTGAAAATGAACAAACTAATAATAATGAATCTTTAGAATTAAACCATCATGAAGCTGCAGTATATGTTATTAATGCAATAACAATGGAAGATGAAAATGATATGACCAAGAATAAGCAAGTTAAAGATACTTCAAATCAAAATACAATAGCCCGGGAATGGAGGATTAAGCAACCTAACAATGTTAAGAACGATAATAATATAGAGGAATTTAAATCTACAATGAATAAGAAGAAGAAAAAGGAAAATCTATCAATTGTCAAGCTCGATGATCCAAGAGTTATATATATAAATATAAAGGTCAAATGGGCTTGATATTTTAAAGCTATTTGTGATATGGGTTCTAGAGCAAACTACATGCCAATTTATTTTTTTCTTCATAATCAACTGGAATTGGATGTACTTGCTTTCAAAAAAGTTACTCTACCAAACGGTTACTCAGTAAAACCAATAGGTGCGGTTGCTATTGTACCAGTTCAAATTGATAAGTACATTATTCCATAAATTTTTTGGTTATGCCACACTTTATCAACAAAGATGCTCCATTAATCTTAGGACGACCTTTATTAGCTACTTTGCAAGCTGTCATGGATACTCTGAACAAGACAATCACTTTTCAAGTGCATGGATGAGCAATCACTTTCTAGAATGCCACAATAGTGGATAATCCTACACTTAAGTTTGTAGCACCAATCTAGAAATGTGTGGTTAGTTGAGCCGACGACAATAAACAAAGGCGTTGTATGGGAGGCAACCCACGGTATATCTTTATTTTTAGTTTTAGTATTAGGATTAGTTAGTTATATTTATATTCTCTCAACTTTTGACTCTTGTAATCGGGATATTTTAGGAATTTATTTTTGGAATAGTTTCATTTAAGGGGGTTAATCGAGCCAATTTATTTTCGTATCATATTATGTATTAGTTTTATGTTAATTAGCTATTTATAATAATTAAAATGTCATTTAATACATATCATAGTTAATTTCAAAAAAAAATTGAATAATTATACCTTTACTAATATATATATATATATGTGTGTGTGTGTGTGTGTGTGTGTGTGTGTGTGTGTGTGTGTGTGTGACAATTAAATTGTAAAATCAATTTAATTGAAAAGATGGTAAAAATAGGCTGGCGATTTCCTAGTGATTCCAGTTTGTACTAAAAATCGATAAGAAAATTGGCAGCAATGTGCAAAGTTTTTAGTGAAATTTTTGAGTCAGGATTTCTCATTGATTCGGACTTATAACTAGAATTCAGTGGACAAATCGATGAGATTTTGAGGCTCATTTTAAATGATTTTGTCAGTGATTTCTCAGAGAACCCACTGAAACCCTGATTCGCTAAGAATGAATTTGAGTTTTTAAAAACAGAAACCCCAAAATTGCCACATTTAAACATTTCACACTCACAAATCATTGCAACTATTTGATCAAGAGACTAAATTTTAACTAGATTCAACCTTCTAAAGTTTGATTTTAATATATTTAAGTGATTCCCACCTTAATCTTTACACATTTAACCCAAAATTTGGTTAGTTTTGAGAGTGTAGAGCCACCTAAGGCTTTAGCAAGGGAGTTCAAATTGGAACTTGGATAAGTATTCTAGAGAAGAGTTTGAATCCTAAACTTGAAATAATAACTTTCAAAAAGCTAATCAATGAAAATCCTAACTTCTTATTGATTAAATTTTTGGTTTTTCATCAATTTTAGATAGTTAATAGGTTAAAAGCTCAATTTTGAAATTTTTATTCTAAAATGGCTTTGATATCGAATGATTTCTATTACAATACTAATATGGGAGTGGTGTGATGATTTTTTTATTGTTATCGAATTTTTGAGCAATTTTTCATACATGGCGAATGAATAGAATTTTATATGCAAGCTAGTTTGAGACTATATTTCTAATGAGTTTAGGGTTCTTGTGAATATTTATCGACTAATTTGAATTCGATACAAACATTTGTTTTTTTAATGATGTCTTATCAATAAATTTCATATAAATTTCAAACTCTCAATTTCTAAATTAGTTTTTGATGAATTTCTCCTTTTGATAGATAAGTTGGATTTTACCGAACACTTTTCTGACAAAGTTGGTTTTAAATAATTTTAGAGGTTCATTCTTTTACTTAGACTAATCCAAATGGTTGGAGGTAGAAAGGGTATAGGTTCAAGAGATGAGAAAAAGAAGGAGAAGTTAGTAGAGAAATCAAAGACTAAATCTAAAGTTTCCCAAATCCAACCAATGTTAATCTCTTTTAGCACACCTACGATTAGACCACAAAGAGAACCTACCCCACCTTTATCATTTAGCTATAAAAGTGAGGACGAATATGTGGAGGGGGGCGAAAAAGGAAGAATTAGAGGAGGAGATACTAACGGGAGAGAAGAATTATGTACTAAGGGAAGAAAACTTTGTCGATAAAAAAGCCTATGAAAAATTTAAGAATGATTTAGTGAGTGATAGGAAGTTGAACCCGGAGAGTGGATTAAATGTGGAGAATGAATTGAAATACAAGCCTAGGATCTTAGATATCATCGAGTCTAGGAATTGGGGATTTTTGACTGGGATTATAACCACTTAGACTTAAAGGATGTTCTTAGTGAAATGGGTTGTGATATTTTTGTGAGAGAGTTTTATGCCAACGCATATGGAAGTGAAAGCAAGGTCGAGTCACGAGTTCGAAGGAGGACATTGGATTATTCCTAAACAAGAATAAATAAGTATTTTGGTTTACCAAGTTTTCACAAAAAATAAAATAATAAATACCCCAAACCCGAATACGCCATCAAGTACCACTACCCCACCAAGACAATTAAAGGAGGTTTAGAAGCAATCCATGGAAATGGATTTGTCTATGATATGGATGGTGCCCCAAGCACATGACCACCAAATCTCTTAGGAAAATCCTAAAAGTCTGGTGTTATTTCATCAACGCAAGCTTACAGTTGAGCCTGCAGTATTACGACTAGTGAACTACAAGGTCGCCCTATTTTATCATATTGTTATGGGATTACGATACTTAGATGTTAATTAAATCATTAAGAATTCTGTAAGGAGCACCATTACAACTAAGAAGAACTATGGACTACCTTCCTCTTTATTGATTACGGCATTTTGTAGAGTGGATCAATTAAACATGGCGAAGCTTGAGATAGATGTCCTATTGAAGAAGACCATTACGAATGAGGTTATAGAGAGAGATATGGAAGATTTAATGGTTATAAAGAAATAGAGGATGAAAAAAAGGGTTGAGATAGCTAGAAGAGAAATTTAGAAGAAAAGGAAAATTAAAGATGACACGAGGAGAATTCTGGAAGAGATGTCGGAAGCTAGAAAAGATTCGAATGTGGAGCAGCCTGCTAGGTATTATGACGAACTTTACATGGAAGAGTCGGGGCTGGCCTTTATGGGTGCAATTTTATGCAATCGGTTGACCACTCTGCGTAATCAAGAACTGGTGTTTGAGAACCAGAGAGCCTTAGCAAGGAGCTTCCACGAGATGGAGCGAATAATGTCCAAGAGAAACAGATGTTGAGGAGGCGTAGAGGTTCGTGTACCTTCTACACAAATGAGGTTACCACTTAGTAGTAATCTTGATGTTCCAACATTTTTCAGGTTAGAAATACCACATCTACGACCTCGCTGCAAGTTACAAGTCCTAGAGGATTAATCCAGTAGAGGATGACGATGACGCGACTTCCAAACAAAGACATTGATCTCCTTATTTTTATCTTCTTTCTCTCTGAGTGATATCATGTAAGGAATTCTATGTAACTCTGGTCTTGGTGATATACTTTGTGATTAATAATGTACTTAATGTTTATGGTGGTGACATACTATGTGATATATTTTATTTAGTGCTTTGGTGTGAAATTTGATACATTTGATATATAATGGTGATGTTTATTCATATAATTTATATGCACTCTACCTTATTATAATTCTACATTGAATTTATTCATATCTTGATTGTCAAATTTATTATTATATTATTTCTTTTATACTTCATATGGTATGTTTGCTATGTTGAAAACCTGACTTCATTTTTAAACCTCGAGGACAAGGTTTAGAATAAGTTTGTGGGTATTTGAGGTGAAGTATGACAATGATAGCAAAGAAAACAAGGAAAAGATAAAAAAGGAAGAAGACAAATTCATAATTGATCTGAAAAGTTAAAATAATATTTAAGTAAGTTGACGAAATTCTTCAAAGAAATTTCTTCCTAATTTAAGTAAGTATGAATTTCGTTTTCCCTTATTTTTATTTTTAGTTAGGAAAAGAATGAAAATGAAAATAAACATAGAATAGACTCTTGAATGAAAGCGATATTTTTATTACCCAAGTAAATTTTATAATAGAAGGAATCAATTTTTATACTCTTTTTATTAACTTTACTAGTTGACATATACACCAAATTGAATTTCTTATATTAGTCGTGATAATGAGTAGAAGATCAAAAAAAGTGTAAGATAAACAATATATATTTCTAAGAATATTGTGATACAAAAACTATTGCTTAAGTATTTTATAATATAGATATAGAGTGTTATTATGCCATAATTGAAAAAAGAAATGAGTTAGAAACCGATGAAATTCTATAAGTTAGAAAGAATACTTTTTTTAACTTTAGTGGATAGGGAGAAGTGTTAACAAAAGTTTACAAAAATAGATATAGAAAGTCATATAGATTCAGAAGGAAATGGACTAAGGAATCTATAGTAGAAAAAATGTGAGAATGTCTAAAGGAAATGGAGCAAGGACTCAAAAGCAAAAGTAAAAGAATAATAATAAGAATAAATAATTAGAGTGAAGTGAAAAAAAAAGATGAAAAAGATGGATGTTCATAAACGCATTGAAGAAAAGATTTAATTCAAGTACTTGACGCTAGAGTTGAATGAAGTATTTCTTAATCTAACATTTTTAAATGATATATTCATTGGTATCTTAGCAAAGTTCTTATTGATTTTGATTGTGGCACTATTATAAAGTATTATCTAAAATTAAAATTAATCTAGTGGTTTCTGTGTTTCGAAATTCTATTCTAGTTATCGTAAGCTTGATGCTTGTCAGTGGAGATTGAGAAAACCTATGTTATGTGTTGACTTTGTTAATGAGTTTTAAGTTCTGAAGAGTGTTACATTGGGTGGTTCAGTTATCGTTAAGGGATGTTTTGTTTTGTCTAAATTATTCTATTCTATCATAAATTTTATTTACTTATGGATAGTATTTTTTTCATTTGGAAATCACTTCTATTTTAAAATTTATATTATTTAAAGTTAAGATGAATTAAATTGAAATTAGTTTATAAGAATGAAAAAAGAATATGATTGAGAGTATTCTTTTGCTCAGACAACAAAGTGCTAAGTTTAAAGGTATTTGACAAGTCAATAATTAGACACATTTTATAGTGTAATTTAGGTTGATTTCATATATAAATGATGATATTACACTAGATATTCTCTTGTTTTTTGTGATTTTAGGATTTAAATAGGAAAATAAAGAAATGGAAGAAAAGAGAAAGAATAGCAAATTAGTCAACTGGAAAAGAAGTCTAGCAATTAGCCAGTGATTTGTAATTACACTAGGAATCGCCACCTAAATTGACAGTAAGAAACTGTCAGCGAATCCACAGCAAATTGGAGAATGCACTAGAAATTGTCAGCTAAATCAGTAGAGTACAGAGAGCTATTTCTAGTGATTTACTTAGTGATTTGTGTACAACTTAGGAGTCGCTGACAAATCATTGAGGTCAGTTACAAGTTTAATAGATTAATATGAAGAATTTGATTTTATATAGGATATGTATACGTAGGGTGACTATAAAAAAACCAGAGAGCTTCAAAATAACTATCTTTTCATTTTTCTCTACATTATTTCTAATGTCTATTCTATATTTATAGTTGATGTTTGAAGATACATTGGATTTTTTATTTATTTTAAGATATTTATTTATTCATTATGTCTTTTAATTATATATTTGCATTGTTTATTTCCAGTATGAGTGAGTTGTCTATCAATCTAAACAAACCATAAACATGTATATACTTTGGATTGTTATATAGTTATAATTAAGGAATCATGAACTTAATACTTTAAATCTATTCATACACATCAATTACAAATTTATCAAGTTGTTTTTGCGTAATACAACTAAAGAAGATTAATATTGCATGCATAGTTGCAAATGTGTATTGTGGTATTTTGATTTTGAGTTTATATCTATAATTATTGACAACAATTATAGAAGTAGTAACTAAGATTAATCTATATGGCTTTTCTCGAGTGGATGTTCTAGGTGATTATGTTCTACGTTGTTTAATATGCGACTTTGGTTAATATTGGCTTAGATTAGGCATGATTTTCGTTGAGTGTAATGTTATTGTATTTCTACAGTGTTGCATTTTATCCAATGGGCAGATCTACAATGATAAGAAAGTGGCATTTCTATTGAATTTTGGGAAATTGGTGGCTGGTTTATGAATTAGGATTTAATGATTCCAAGATTCTATTTGTAATGATTATAACTATAGTATGAAGTGATATTATGTTCTAGTGTCTGAAAGTAATCCAAATATATTACATCATTTAGTGGGGGTTTGCTTAGATATTTATTTAAGATATTTGAATTATATTGAATTTGAGTAATGTTTAATTTAGTTTGAGTTGAATTATTTGAATTAAGTTAGTCAATTTGGTTAATTAAGTTAGTATTTATAGATTTTAGTTATTTAATATTTTAATTCTCATCTAATTAGATTAACTAAATTAAGAAAAACAAGAAAAACTATTTCCTTTGAGATTTGAGAAATTCATGTGGAGATGATATTTTATTTATCACTACAAATAATAGGAAAATAGAGAAACTATTGTGCATGTTTGACACGTGTTATCGTAATAGCAGAAGTAGGAGCAGAAGTGGCATGTTCAGCAGTAGAAGGGGCAGGTTCAGCAATAATATCATCAATCGAAGTTGTTAGTTCTACTGAAGTGGTAGGAATGGCTTGATTGACTTCAAAATCCTCATGCTCAAGGTGAGTAGGAGGATGGACTGACACACTTGGCTTTAGTTGCAAAGCTTCGTTCACTAGAGCTTCAATAGTATGTCCCGTGTTTGTAATAATCGAATGCAGTAAAATGCCATCAAAGTTAACAGCAGTCAAGTCCTCAACAGGAGGCATCTTTGATGTTGCTAGAGACTCTACCTGTCTAACAATGGCTAAGATGGTTGACGTTGTCGAAAGAAATGTGGATAGCGTGGAAGATGAAGGCACAACGTAGGAGACCAAGTAAAAAAGAAAACGAGTTAGGACAGTTGGCGCAGTAGCGACACTATGGAGGATAAGGGACAATGTCGGGACAGGATACACAAGGCGTCGAGTCTACTGAATGAGAAAAAAGCACACAAAGTTATCAAAGCTGTCATGGAATCATGGCATAACACACAGCATCGGATCATAAGTGACAACACTGAGATGAAAGAAAATAGAAAATTAGAGTTTTTTTTCAGGTGGAATTGTCTTTTAGGGTTTCTAATTGTTTCTTAAAATGTCTTAGGAGTATAAATAGGTATTAGAACGTGGTAAATATACACACCACTATAGATGATCATAATTAGTATAGTTTTACTTTACTCTTGTGTATTAAGAAGATTTGTGGAAGAGAACATTGAAAACTCACGTGTTATGATTCAGGTATTTTTTTTATTAATTTAATTGAAGTTATTTAATTATATCTTTGATTGCAATGAATACCATTATGTGCATGTTTGTTTCAATGAAGTATGAGTAGTTCATTAATCTTAGGGATCAATGGACCTTATGGTATGAATGTTATGCTATAAACATGAATAAATTGTAAAATTAAAAAGTGCAATGGTTAGAATTTATATTGATTCTGAGCATAATTCTACAAACACCTTAATCAAGTGTTTGTTGATATTGGGTTTTAGATGTTATCATGGTCATTGAAGCTTTTAAGCAGGATATGGATGGTACAACCATAAAATACATAACATCGATGGATAGTTATTGATTAAGGAGGCACTAATAGTAAACTTAATTGGTTATGAATCTAAAGATTTGGAGCTTAAAGCAATGTGGAGCTTACGTTATTCACATCGACAGGTGGAGTTCTAGTTTGCATGTTATAATCTTTTCTATCACGACTTGGGGTTGAAGTGGGTTTGATGAAAAACATTTATTCTAATTAGTCATTGCACACACATAATAAAGATGAGAAAGTGAGTTAAAAAACACAATATTTCATTACCTAGATGAAGTTGTGAACAAGATAGTTTTAATATAAGAGTTTAAAAGCAATTTACATTGATTTGTTAGTATAGAATAATTTAGTTATAAAAACCAATTAAAAAAGAATTTCGTTAGCAATAGAATAATTTTGACTAGATAATACAAAGCGCATACACCTTTCCTTGATGAGGATATCCATAATCAACGTAAGTTGCTCACACCATTACTACAATCGAGCCATTATACTTTCAGCTACGATAAGCCTACGGTTCCATAAATCCAAATTAAGATTCAATAGCATGTCATGGTCTTCAATCTTTCCCAAAAGATTATTAATTCAATTCATTCTATATTAGCTATAAGAAATAGACATCCGCCAGAAATATCTAATTCCCCTAATCTCGATAGTTATGACATCCGCCACTAACTACTTCCCTAGTCAACAAATAACCCTAGACATCTGCATATAAGGTTTAATGCATTAACTGCATAAAAGGTCTATGAGAATACTAATTCTAAATAACTGGATCGCGTCTGCTTCCAAGTTAACCTAGATTTATTTGTCGCACACTCAAGAATCGAAAAGGTTTTAATGGCAAATGGGTAAGTGATTGTCACTTGTACCAGTCCAATCATACATTACGAATATGATTGTCCCAATTAACTATAAATTTTCCACTTAAAAGCATGCATTAGCTACATACATACCTTAAGCTTGCACCATAATCATGAACACAACAACGAATAAATATAAGAAGAATTGAAATTATTTAAGTTATAAATAAAAGACCTCATATAACATGCTATCAACTAAGATTATGGACTTGTTTCGCCTCCGACCTAGGAAAAGAGTGCTTAGTCGGACATTATCATGATAAACATCATCAAATTCTAAAGAAAATAGTCTCCTTCAATGCTCTTCAAATCTATGTGTTTACCACATCCTAATAACTATTTATACTCCTAAGACCCATAAAAACACAATTAGAAACCCTAATTAGAAATCCCAAACAAAATAGAACTTTATAACTTTTTATTTTCATGTCTCGGCATCTTCTATATATGATCCACGTCGTGCATGTATTTGTCACAGCGCCACCACAATGCCAACTTTGTTTATGTGAATTTTCTCCTCTTAGTGGTCCTGATGCCGAATGTGTAAAGTACCGATGTCGTGTGTGTAAATCCACAGCTTCAACTCCATTGCCCTTTATTTTCTTGGCTTTTCATCATGAAATCACTTCTTTGCCTCTTTTATAACTTGTAAACTTGAAAACACATAAATATCATCAATTAGAGTTCATTTCAGGATATTCATACCAATTATAACACTAAACTAACCCTATAATATATAAGTCTAATTAAGCATTTATCAGACGTCCTAAAAGAATCGAAGAAGAGTTGATGAATGGTTCCTCTTTCATATCTATGATGAAGAAATTTGTAGGAAAGTACACTGAATTGAAGAAGCTCCTAAATCTAACATTGCCTTAGATAAGTGTATCTCACCAATAGTTATTGGCATTGAAAACATTCCTGGGTCTTTACACTTAAGGGGAGTTTTTTCTTAAGGATGGCTGAGACGGTTTCATCAATAGTAATTTTTTAATGTTTATGTAGCTTTGACTTGTTGCTGCACAACACTTTCAAAACTTTGGCATACCTAGGAATATTGGCTACAACATCTGGTTAAGATTTATTGATCTATACTTTCCCGAGGGTATATAGGATTCCTTTATCTTTCTCATTTTTCTTTGTTTTTGTAAAATGGTAGGGGAACGAAGGATGAACAACAACATGTTTCATGATTGGTTCTACCCTTGGCTCCTCAAGTGATGTAGCAGTAACTTATATTTCATGCTCAGCCTCTGCCCTTACCTCCTTCGGGTTGCTTGGTGGATTCGGTTGATTTGGTTTTCCAAGTTTGGCTCCATTCCTCAAAGTAGTCTTACTAGCATCAACCAAATGTTGTATACGTTGCCTCCCTTCCCTATTTGCTTGATTCTTAAATCTACCTTGCTCAATTTGCCTTACCATCTCGTTGAACCTCGTATCACATTGTTGAGTAAAAGACCCAAACAACTTATGAATCTTTCCAAAAGTAAATGTGTTCTTTTGTGTAGGTGATTATTGCTCTTCTACCATAACTGATTAGTGATCATTTCAATGGAAATCGTAGCCCTGGTCATCATTACCTCTCTCATGACTCATGAAACATTTTGATAGACTTATATATCTCTCTCGAGGTGATCTTGGAAATTGCTCAGCTGCGTCTACTTGATGTCTTTCCTTAAAACATGAATGACATTCATTTGTAATGTGTGCGTATTTTGGACATGTACACAAGCTTCAAGTTTCTCTGATCCTTGCAAAAGTTGCTTCGTTGTCAATTTCAATTCTGACATCTCACTTTCCAGCCTATTATCTCATGAATTGACACCAGCTTGACTCTGATATGTATTGTCTAGATTGATTTGCCATTTTTTCAATGATTCTATTTGCTTTAGAGGGTGTAAATCCCAAAATCTTTCTATTGCATACTATATCCACCCATCGTTTCTCATCATTACTTAGTCCTTCACAGAAGTTATCTGATAATGGTTTTTAAGAGAAATTATGTTGTTGGCAAGTATGAAAGAGTCTTTTGAATCTCTCCTCTCCTAGTACTCAAAGAAAGATTCTCATTTCTTCATGTAAATGGTAGTGATTTGTCTTTTAATGAAGGCGATCTTGCTCGCATGCATATAATATTCCTAAAATTTGAGGTGCTGATCATTTTAAAGTGAATAGATATATGTGATAAGTGGAACAACCAGTCCTGAGCATTTCCTTTTAGACAAAATGGAAAAGACTTCAGCTTAGCCATACCAGTTTCGACGGTAGTAGGTTTCATACCTACCACAATCCATTTGAATGCCGCTATAAATTTTTACAGATCCTCATCATCTCTTCCAAAAAATATTGAAAGTTTCTGGATAAGTCCAAGTTTTAACTAGAAGTCTCAGGCTTAGTTTAGGAATTTTATATAGAGGGGTTGAAAACCTTCTCAGAATTGGTTGGCTTCTCTAAAAGTGAGTTCTTTTTCTTTTTGGCTCATTTTTGTATGTTTTCCTAGAAAATCCTTTACCACAGTGCCAGACAACTGGGCCGAAAAATTGATGTCGCGTCGAAGGTAACAATATTAGTCTCGAATTCACCGACTACTATGAATTTTTAGTGAGGCAAGTACGGGGTCGAACCTACAGAAATTGTGAAGAATACTTCAGCTATAAACTGAAGGGAAATATGAGGTTTTCTAATGAGCCTATCCTAAAGGAAGTTTACTCAACAAACTATCCTAAGGCAACTAAAACATGCATTAATAATCAAAATAGAAATAATAACTTGAACAATATAAAGAAAGCCTCAATTGAGAGTAGTTTCGTATCTTGCAAACATTTGAATTAAAAATCGGTTACTATAAACACCTTTTCACTATTGAGTTCTTATAGAAAATCTTAAGCGAAAACACTAAGTCTTCCATGGTCAATGACAAGAATGTGTGGCACTACCACATACTAACTAGATTTGCAAAACCCCAAGTGCTTCGCAAATTTTCAACGGACTAGCAACCTTGTACTTTACGAAAACACTTGCCCTAAGTGGTAACTAGCATGAGTTGCTACATTCCTTATACTCCAAAAGCACAAGAGCATACCAATTTCCAATAGACAAGACCCTATTTGTCACTTAACATGATCCCCATTACCGAGCGACAGTAAGATTGCTGACAAAGATTTCCTACACCCACATATGCATTGGCCATTACACATGACGAATGTAATTAATCTAATCTAGTGTAAGTAGTAGATTTATAATCAATGCAATTAAAGTTACAAGAATCCAACAAGTAAGCTTTCAATTCAATAATCAAAACCTCATAAATTAAGTTAGCAAGTGTAAAAAGCCCTCAATCCAGAGAGTACGTACTGATTATTATACATAAAATTAAATTAAAGCAATGAAAGCAAACTAAATAATACATTTAATGCGAAGCAAGAACTCCTGTAACTTTTCTTCAAAAAACTAGAACCAAAACAAAAGATATTTAGAACGTCTAAACTCTAGCTATTAATAGTGGGATGAAATAAACCGAATTAGATAATGTGAACGTGACGGCCCCAAATTCCAAGGCAAACCGGGTACCGCCACGTCGCTAGACACGTCAAACATCTCTCAACCTACGGGATCCTCAAAAGATTATGTAATTTCTCGCGTGCAAGAATCCATCTCGCAGCTTCCTCCGGGTCTCCACCTCCAGTGAAATATCCCAGCTGAAATCATAAACTCCTTCGTCAACAAAGCTTCAGCTAACAGGGAAGCCTCAAATGTGATTTCTTGTGGAGCATGTGTCAGTGTCAGTGCTTGTGTAGATGTCGGTGTGGTAGTCTCTGCCATAACTGCAGTGACTAGCGTACCCTGAACAATCGGCGCAGCTGTCGTCTCAGTGGCGCTCGGTGTGATGGTGGCGGTAAGCGTCTCGATAGCCGCTGTCTGAGCACGAAGCAAGGCCATCATCTGCTCGAACTGTCGATCGTGTGCCGCAATCCGATCAAGTACACTTTGATCAGTCGCGATAGGCGTAGTACCACTCGTCTGTCCACCATCATCCGAAGGTGGAGTCGGTTGTCCATCCATGTCGTATATGCAACTGCGAAGGCTTGTATCAGCCTCGTATACGCATATATACTATTACAAATCAAAATATATAACGCATAAGCCTTGGCACTACCCGTCCCATGTTCGCTTCCCAACTAAAGTTCTAAATCAGGATCTTCGGGCTTCCACATCTAATGTTTGTTGTTAAGTTTTATTCGGTTGTATTACATTTTTCCCTAGGTTCGCCTGAACCTAAGCTTTGATACCAACTATGACGGCCCCAAATTCCAAGGCAAACCGGGTACCGCCACGTCGCCAGACACGTCACCAAACATGCCACATCACCGTACACTTATTTTGACTGTCCGCGACCTAAACCCTTGTACGTAACTTATTCGCCTTTAACTTATTAATTATAGATATTTTATGAATTATTAAGTTATTCATGATTTAGTAATTTAATATAAATCATACATTGATGCGGAAGTCTTAAGGCATGCATATATAGTCAAAGTAAAAAGTTTGCATTTTTATGAATAACCCTACAGTGTGGAAACCCGGCATTTGATACCATGTATATCAAGAGCGACAAAAGTACAAAAGGTGAGCATATACATGTATCAGGTGTACAAGTATTTCCTAAAAAAATTCAATAGAAACAGTAAATATATACGTACAACCACTTACGCAAAAAAGTGGCAGCCTCTCCCTACTTAGACATAGTCGCCTAAGACTCCTTTGCCTCGGCTCGTCGCAGGATCTGCGATTTCTCACCAAAAACAATGACAAATCCCAGGTGAGAAAATCCCTGAGAACGTTAGCTAATATTCACAAATTCCAATGAAACTGCTACAATTCATGCAATTTAAATAAAGGACAAGCATAAGGAAATTCGCCTGAAAATAAGTCGTTAAGAAATCAAATTTGGACACGAGTGTAGCGTGACAGAGAACCCTGGTCGACATCTGGGAATCTTCGTAGCTAAACCGAGAGGAACCATTGACGACCACCTCGCCAAACATCTCACGGTCGAATGAGAGGAACCATTGAACGGTAGAACCCCGTCCAAACATCTCTCGAGAGGAACCATTGGCGTAGACTTAAGACTACGTCAAACATCTCTCAACCTACGGATTTCGGGGAGAATAGTCACCGCGTAGCCCTATCATGGCCAATTACTCGAACAGTGTGGGGTAGGTAGCTCCGGGGTGTGAATCCGTGCCATGCCGACCCCGTCGACAAACACACATACACACGTGGGAGTGGATGAACAATAATTGAACAGCAATAAATAGCACAATGAAATAATTGAAATGCGAAAAAAAGCAAGTGCATAAATTGAATTTTAACTAATTTTCTCGTGGGATTACTTACCTCAAACGAGTTGCAAACTGCCTTCAAAACGTTCCGCACATGCCTTGAGATGCGTACCCGACCCCCGAATATGATAGCCTAAGTCTCTGTTGTCCAATTATACAATTTTGTTATTATTTTAGAGTCTCATTGAATGAATTTAAGGTGTGAGACCAAGAATTTGACATTTTTGTTTCAAAAACTTTAATTTCGGCACACTCTTCGAGTTATACCGGGGTTCCGACGCCCCAAATGTCCTCAAAACTTTCTTTTTTTATATTTTCCCATTTTATTATATTTTTTCGGATTTTTCTGGATTTTTTTCATAATTCTCTAGCTATTTTTCCTATTTTTTTATATTTAATTTAATTTAAAATTGTTTTTTTAATTAAAAATTAATATTATATTATTTTAATATGTGGGTGGGTCCCTGGACCGGGTTTGACCCGGTCCGCCCGAGTCGGCCTGACCCGGGTCGGGTCCGGTTGGGCCCGGACTGGCCCAACCAGCCCAGGGGGTTGCACGCACTCACGCACACGCGTGCGCGCACCCCTCCCGCACCCCATCTTCTCTACAGAGACAGGAGTCTCTGTTGCTGTTTTTTTTTCTTTTTCTTCTTTAATACAACAACAACAACAACAACAACAACAACAACAATTCCAACAACAACAACAACACAACCTCATCACTTAACTCCTCAAAATTCAACGACAACAATATCAACCACTCACTTGATTAATGGGGTCTGCCGCTGCCCCACCGAGCTCGCCACCACTTCCCCGCCGAGCTCGCCGCCGCTGTTCCGTCGGGCTCCTCGCCGAAGCTTCCCCTCTGGCCGTCACTCACCCTCTCTCCTCTCTTTCTCTACCAGCGCCCTCTCTCTCTCTCTCTCTTTCTCTATTTCTCTCCCTTCCTTCTCTCTTTCTCCCGATTTAAAGTAAAAACATTTTTTTTAATCATTTGGAAAAGAGAGGGGTAATGATGAGTGATGGGTTTAATGTGATATTTGATGTGATGTGTGATGTGATGGGTGTGTGATGTGACAGCTAAATCCCATACTACCAAGTATGCCGGCATTATGCGCACACTGCGACGTCGCACACTCTCGTCACTACACGCGCACAACGTGACCAATAAAATATCAAATAATGCGACGCTAATTATTTAATATTAGTAAATTAAGTAAACACTCACACACAAAAATAACAAATTTTTACCTCGTTAGACGTGCCCTGGACTTTTCTGGGACGTCCACGTCGGTCTGAGCCTAGGGTTTTAATATGTAATTTGTAAGTTAATTGGGATTAATTAGAGCGGGCCGTTACAATCTTCCCAACTAAAAGGAATTTCGTCCCAAAATTCAAATTTAACGAAATCTTTACCTTGGAACAAGTGGGGGTATCGCTCTCGCAGGGTAGACTCTCTCTCCCAAGTGAGGCCCTCGTTCTTATGATACTGTCATCGAACGAGTACAAGTGGTATTTCTTTCCTTCTAAGGGTCTATACTAGGGCTGGCAATTTGGGTCATGAAACGATTAACACGACACGACACGACACGTAGTAAACATGTCGTGGGTTTGGCTTAAGTGGGTCTGGGTCATAAACATGTTAACACATTTATACACGGTTAATAAACTAGTCATTAACATGTCAACCTGCTCAACTCGTTTATGACTCGCTTAACACGGCTAAAGAATAATGTATAAATAATAAATATTGTATAATAAATAGATTGATACAAAATTCACCTATTTGAATGCATGTTAATAGCATGATTTATTTATTTTATTTATAGACATCTTTTATCATATTTTATTTTATATTTGAGAGGAAATATTCATTTTACTTTTAATATATTATTTATGTTTTAGATTTTATTAATAATTATTTATTAAGAAAAAAATAAAACTTTTCGCCAAAGTAAAATTTAGATATTTTTTTAGATGATTCTTATAATTTTGTTTATGTTATTATTACGAGTCATTTTTGCTTTATTTTTAAGAGTAATAAAAACTTGAATGAAAAAATAAAGTAAAACTAACGACTATATACAACCACATTATATTTTATTGGTTATTTAGTATGTTTTTTCGAATTTAATCATTTAGATATATTTTTAAAAAATAGTATTATAAAAGTTTAAATAAAATAAAAATTTTAAATATAATATTTAATAAGCGGGTGACACGATTACACGACATGTTTAACACACGACCCACTTAGACACGAAAATGATTAACACGATTAATAAACATGTCATGTAATGGGTTTGCATTATATGGGACACGACACGTTTACGACTCGCCGATACGAATTGCCACCCCTAGTCTATACCTTGTGGTCCATTATCTCAATGGGGTGTTCCTCGTACGTCACATCTGGTCGAACCTCGATTTTTGTCATATCAACCATTGGTCTCGGTCCTGATCTAGCCAACCGTAACATCGAAATATGAAAAACGTTATGAACCCTTGCCAATCGACTTGGCAATTTCAACTGATAAGCGACTTTCCCAACTCGTTTCTCAATCTGAAACGGCCCAATAAATCTTGGTGCTAGTTTCCCCTTGATCTCAATTCTCTGATGACCCTTCAACGAAGAAACTTTCAAGTAGACCCAATCATCCACCTCGTAGCTCAGTCCATCGCGGTACTTATCCGCATACTTCTTCTATCTCTGTTGGGCAGCCAATAACCATTGACGAATCAGTCTCACCTTCTCTGTATGGTCCACAACAATCTCAGACCCCCCAACTGTTGTATCCTCTGGCTATGCCCAACAAGTTGGTTATCTACACGGTCTACCGTACAGGGCTTCAAATGGCGGCATCCCAATACTCGCCTGATAGCTATTGGTGTAAGCAAATTCACAGAGCGGCAAGTACTCCTCCCAAGACCCACCAAACTGCAACACACATGCCCTGAGCATATCCTCCAGTATTTGTATTAATCTCTCTGACTGCCCGCCTGTCTGAGGATGGAATGCAGTGCTAAACTGTAATTTAGTACCAAATTGTTCCTGCATGGCTTGCCACAATGATGATGTAAGACGATTGTCTCGGTCTGAAACAATCAAAATTGGCACTCCGTACAGTCGTACAATCTCTTTTTCGAATAATATGCTCAACTGTGTGAAATTATATTTCATAGAAATTGGTAGGAAATGAGCTGATTTCGTCAACCTGTCCACGATCACCCATATCGCATCGTGTTTCCGCGAAGTCTGCGGTAATCCACAAACGAAATCCATCGTAATGTGTTCACATTTCCACTGAGGGATGGGCATCGGCCGCAATAACCCTCCAGGCCTCCTGTACTCAGCCATAACCTGCTGGCACACCTCACAACCCCTAACATAGGCGCCAACGTCCGCCTTCATCCCTAGCCACAAAAATAATCGTCGCATATCGTGATACATTTTGGTCCTGGCAGGATGCACTGTATACCGGGACCTGTGAGCCTCCTGGAGTATCCCATCGCGTATCTCTGCCACTGCTGGAATCCATAACCTCCCTCGGTGCCTCAAACATTGATCCACAGACTCGCTCCAATCCGGGTGATCGGGATTGCACGCCATCTCACTGAATCTCGAGTACATCTCGTCAGTCCTCTGACACTCCAATACTCGCGGAATAGAAATAGACGGTATACCAATTTGTCCACGAATCTGTGCATCCGCTTTAGCAGGAACCTCTGTCAAACTCATTGTTGTTGCCGCCTCAAGTAAACCATACTCGTGCATCATATGGCAGACTACCGTCTCAGAATCTGGTCCTCTCCTGCTCAAAGCATCTGCTACGACATTTGCCTTCCCAGGCTGATATTCGATGGAGAAGTCGTAGTCCTTCAGCAACTCTAGCCAACGTCGTTGTCTCTTGTTTAGATCTTTCTAAGTGAATAAGTATGTCAAACTCTTATGATCTGTATATAATGTGAACCTCTCACCGTAGAGGCAATGTCTCCATACTTTTACAACAAATATTACTGCTGCAAGCTCCAAGTCGTGCACGGGACAATTCCTTTCATTGGTCCTTAACTGTCGGGATAGGTAGGCAATTACGCCGTCTCCCTACATCAGCACACAACCTAACCCTGTGTCGCAAGCATCAGTATGAACTGTCAATCCCTTACCCGCCTCTGGCAGCACTAGTACTGGTGCAGTAGTCAGTGTCATCTTCAACTGTGTAAATGCATCATCGCACTCCTTCGACCAATTGAAAGGTACATCTTTTTTTGTCAATTTAGTCATCGGCGCAGCGGTCTTTGAGAAGTCATTCACAAATCGCCTATAGTATCTTGCCAACCCTAGGAAGCTCCTAATATCTATCACTGTCTCAGATGTCGGCCAATCTATGACAGCATGAATTTTACTCGGATCCACTGATATACCTCCGTCACTGATCACGTGTCCCAAGAATTTGACTTTTGACAGCCAAAACTCGCACTTACTGAACTTAGCATACAATTTGTGCTCTCTCAACGTCATCAATATCTGCCTAAGATGTTGCCCGTGATCTTCGCGAGTCTTGCTGTAGATCAATACGTCGTCAATGAAGACAATGACGAATTTATCCAAGTACGGCTTCAATACTCTGTGCATCAAGTCCATGAACATGGTCGATGCATTCGTTAGTCCGAATGGCATCACTGTAAACTCAAATAACCCATATCTAGTGTTGAATGCAGTCTTAGGTATGTCTTCATCCCGAATCCTGAGCTGATGATAACCCGATCTTAAGTCGATCTTAGAGAAGACACTGGCTCCGACCAACTGGTCAAACAAATCGTCGATCCTTGGCAAAGGGTAACGATTTCGTACTGTCACCTGGTTCAACTTCCTATAGTCAATGCACATCCTCAAACTACAATCCTTCTTCTTAACGAACAAGATCGGTGCTCCCCATGGTGATGTGCTCGGGTGTATAAACCCCTTCTTCTCTAAATCTTCTAGTTGAGTTTTCAACTCCTCTTGCTCCTTCCGTGACATCCAGTACGGTCTGCTAGCTATTGGCTGTGTGCCTGGTACTAGCTCAATAACGAACTCAATCTCTCTGTGTGGGGGCAATCCTGGTATATCCTCCAAGAAGACATCAGAAAACTCACTGATAACTGAGACATCCTCAAGTCTAACCTCTGGGGTTTCGGTTGACTCTACTATTCCTGCAAATACTTCCATCTCTAAGGTCGTAGCCAATCTGCCCCTAGTGGTCGGTAGTATACTCGCATCACCCGTGAAAGTGAACTCTGGTATGTCGGGGATCTGAAAAGTCACTATCTTACGGAAACAATCCAACTGTACGTGACATGACGCTAGTCAGTCCATGCCTAAAAGCGCATCGAACTCTAAGAACTCTAGAACGCGTAGGTCGACAGGGAGTTGGTGTCCGGAGATCTATATCGTGCAACCCTCACAAATCATGTTAGGGTAAACCTTCTCCCCAACTGCTGTGCTGAGAATCAGGAGTGTACTAACTGTAATCGGTGTTAACCCTAACTCATCAACCATACCGCCATAAATAAATGATATTGTGGAACCAGAATCAATAAGTGTATGCATAAAACCATTGCAAATCGAAATCATACCCTCGACGAGCTGTCTGGTGGCCTCGCGGTCTGGCTGTGCTACAGTGTGCACCCGCTCCCTAGCCTGAACTAGTGGTGCTGCAATCGGTACTACTGAAGCCATCGGGCATTCTTTCTTAATGTGTCCAGGCTGTCTGAATTTGAAACAAGTAAGATGCTGGTGTCTTGACCCCTGGACCTGTCCCCTGTCTAACCTCTGGCCCTGACTCTGACCATACTGTCCTCGGTCCCTGCCTCCCTGATCCTGGGTCGGTCTCTGGCCCGATCGCGGTCCATAACCACCACTTGACAGTTGTGCCGACTGCGCAGTACGATCGCATGAGAAGTGACCGCCTGGTGATCCTCATGTCTGGGCCTCTGTCCTCTCATATCTCTGTGATCGATGATCCTTTTCCCTTTCCTGTCAGACCTGGTGCTTTGCTGGGACGACCCCGATGCCAACTGTGACATGGGCATCACGGCACAAAAGATAAGATATGTCTCATGGGCTAAGGCCCTCTCGTAGATCTCCTGCAGTGTACGAGCTCCGCCTGATACTACTGCACTCACAATCTCATCTCTAAGCCCGACTCCAAAGTAGTGAACATGATCGCGATCTGTAGAAGCCAAATCCCCAGCGAATTGTAATAGGTAGCGAAACCTCTCTATGTACTGGACCACTGTACGATTACCCTGCATAAGATACAAAAACTCAAGTCTCAGACGTAACCGTATCTCCCTCGGTATATACTGGTCATAAAAGGCCAGTCTGAACCCGGCCCAAGTAGTTGGCTCTCCATGAGTCTCGGTATGAGCGGTCCACCAAACTCCGGCCTCTCCTCGGAGCATATATCCAGATATCCTGGCGCGAATACTATCGTGGATCCTCGAAAGATTATGTAATTTCTCGTGTGCAAGAAGCCATCTCGCAGCTGCCTCTGGGTCTCCACCTCCAGTGAAATATCCCAGCTGAAATCTCACAAACTCCTTCGTTAACTTAGCTTTAGCTGACAGGGAAGCCTCAAATGTGGTTTCTTGTGGAGCAGGTGTCAGTGTCAGTGCTTGTGTAGATGCCGGTGTGGTAGTCTCTGCCATAACTGCAGTGACTGGCGTACCCTGAACAATCGGCGCGGCTGCCGGCTCAGTGGCGCTCGGTTTGATGGTGGCGATAAGCGTAGCGATAGCCGCTATCTGAGCACGGAGCAAGGCCATCATCTGCTCGAACTGTCGATCGTGTGTCGCAATCTGATCAAGTACACTCTGATCAGTCGCGATAGGCGTAGTACCACTCGTCTGTCCACCATCCTCCGAAGGTGGAGTCTGCTGTCCGTCCATGTCGTATATGCAACAGCGAAGGCTTGTATCAGCCTCGTATACGCATATATACTATTACAAATCAAAATATATAATGTATAAGCCTTGGCACTACCCGTCCCATGTTCGCTTCCCAACTAAAGTTCTAAATCAGGATCTTCAGGCTTCCACATCTAATGTTTGTTGTTAAGTTTTATTCGATTGTATTACATTTTTCCCTAGGTTCGCCCGAACCTAAGATTTGATACCAACTGTGACGGCCCTAAATTCCAAAGCAAACCGAGTACCGCCACGTCGCCAGACACGTCACCAAACATGCCACATCACCGCACACTTATTTTGACTGTCCACGACCTAAACCCGTATACGTAACTTATTCACCTTTAACTTAGTAATTATAGATATTTTATGAATTATTAAGTTATTCATGATTTAGTAATTTAATATAAATCATACATTGATGCGGAAGTCTTAAGGCATGCATATATCGTAAAAGTAAAAAGTTTGCATTTTTATGAACAACCCTACAGTGTGGAAACCCGACATTTGATACCATGTATATCAAGAGTAACAAAAGTACAAAAGGTGAGCATATACATGTATCAGGTGTACAAGTCTTTCCCAAAAAAATTCAATAGAAACTGTAAATATATACGTACAACCACTTACGCAAAAAGTGGCGACCTCTCCCTACTTAGACATAGTCGCCTAAGACTCCTTTGCCTCGGTTCGTCGCAGGATCTGCAATTTGTCACAAAAAACAATGACAAATCCCAAGTGAGTAAATCCCAGAGAACGTTAGCTAATATTCACAAATTCCAATGAAACGACTACAGTTCATGCAATTTAAATAAAGGACAAGCATAAGGAAATTCGCATGAAAATAAGTCGTTGAGAAATCAAATTATGACACGAGTGTAGCGTGACAGAGAACCCTGGTCGACATCCGAGAATCTTCGTAGCTAAACCGAGAGGAACTATTGACGACCACCTCGCCAAACATCTCACGGTCGAAGGAGAGGAACCATTGAATGGTAGAACCCCGTCCAAACATCTCTCGAAATGAACCATTGGCGTAGACTTAAGACTACGTCAAACATCTCTCAACCTACGGGTTTCGAGGAGAATAGTCACCGCGTAGCCTTATCATGGCCAATTACTCGAACAGTGCGGGGTAGCTAGCTCCGGGGTGTGAGTCCGTGCCATGCCGACCCCGTCAACAAACACACATACACACGTGGGAGTGGATGAACAATAATTGAACATCAATAAATAGCACAATGGAATAATTGAAATACGAAATAAAGCAAGTGCATAAATTGGATTTTAACTAATTTTCTCGTAGGATTACTTACCTCAAACAAGTTGCAAACTGCCTTCAAAACGTTCCGCACACGCCTCGAGATGCGTACCCGACACCCGAATATGGTAGTTAAGTCCCTAGAGTCCAATTATACAATTTTATTATTATTTTAGAGTCTCATTGAATGAATTTAAGGTGTGAGACCAAGAATTTGACATTTTTGTTTCAAAAAGTTTAATTTCGGCACGCTTTTCGAGTTATTCCGGGGTGCCGACGCCCCAAATGTCCTCAAAACTACCTTTTTATATATTTTCCCATTTTATTATATTTTCGGATTTTTTCATAATTCTCTAGCTATTTTTCCTATTTTTTATATTTAATTTAATTTAAAACTATTTTTTAAATTAAAAATTAATATTATATTATTTTAATATGCGGGTGGGTCCCTAGACCGGGTTTGACCCGGTCCACCCGTGTCGGCCGGACCCGATTCTGGCCCACTCGGGTCGGGTCCGGTCGGGCCCGGACCGGCCCAACCGGCCTAGGGGGTTGCACGCACGCACGCACACGCGTGCGTGCACCCCTCCCGCACCCCATCTTCTCCACAGAGACAGGAGTCTCGTTGTCGTTTTTTTTTTTTTCTTTTCATTTCTTCTTTAATACAACAACAACAACAACAACAACAACACCAATACAACCTCATCACTTATACTCCTCAAAATTCAACGACAACAATATCAACCACTCACTTGATTAATGGGGTCTCGCGCCCTCGCCGAGCTCGCCACCATCGCCTTGCGAGTCGCCGTCGTCCGTCGCACTCCTCGCCGGAGCTTCCCCTCTCTCCTCTCTCTCTCTCTACCAGCGCCCTCTCTTTCTCTCTTTCTCTCCCTTCCTTCTCTCTTTCTCCCTATTTAAAGTAAAAAAAAATGTATTTTTATTTTTTTAATCATTTGGAGAGGAGAGGGGTAATGATGAGTGATGGGTTTGATGTGATATTTGATGTGATGTGTGATGTGATGGGTGTGTGATGTGGCAGCTAAATCCCATACTACCCCATACGCCCGCGTTACGCGCACACCGCGACGTCGCAAACTCTCGTCACTACACGCGCACAACGTGACCAATAAAATATCAAATAATGCGACGCTAATTATTTAATATTAGTAAATTAAGTAAACACTTACACAAAAAAATAAATTTTTACCTCGTTAGGCGTGCCCTGGACTTTTTTTCGACGTCCACGTGGGTCTGAGCTTAGGGTCTTAATCTGTAATTTGTAAGTTAATTGGGGTTAATTAGAGCGGGCCGTTACAGTGAATCTTGCGTCCACCAAATCTAAAACTTTAAATCTTTCGATTTGTCCAGCGACGTACATTTAAAACTCAAAGGCATTGGGAATCGCTAAGGAAGCTCTACAACACTCTATTTTCTGTTTGCTCTGTCCCGACACGAGCTCAGTGCTGCGCCAGCACCACATGTTGATTGCAAAGTGCCACTTAGGTGCTCCGATTTTTCTTGGAATTTGAGCTCCGACTTCCTCTTAGGTCTTCACAAGGCTTCATTCGCAACATTTCTAGTAAGTTTCATACAATACATTCAGGTTTCATCCAACGATTCCATGACGATTCTTCACCTTAAGGACGGGCATTTTTTCAAGTTTTTGACTAGTTTTTTTTTGTCGGAAATCACTCATTTGTTTCCAATAGCCTGTATTTGCACTAAAAACACAAAAATAAAGGTTTAGGAGTATAATTGGAGATAAAATTCTTGGAATTTATAGTAGCATCACATTAAAATATAGCATAATCTACAACTTATCGGACGTGTACTTGACTAATATCATTCTTCGAAAAAGCTCGAGACTGGAGAAGCGATTATTTGCTTGCAAGATTGGATATGCGAAGGAATATAATGTTATATTATTTTTCAATGTTTTCATTTTTTTATTGTTATTTACCTTTAATATCTTAAGCTTTCTAATTATAATACACTTCACTATTTTATTTGTTGTAGATGAAGATGGCAAAATAGACTTGGAGAATATTACACAAGATATACTTTACTTGAGTGTGAGTGAAAGATCCACTAGTAGCCACTTGCTCAAACTCTGTTGGTGATTAGATCACTCGAAGCTTTTTTTCTTATTAAACTTAAGTCGGTCTCTTAATAAACTGTATTTTGATTTCTATGTGAACTTCATATAGTTTGGTAGTTGGGTTATTAAACTTAAATTTATCTCTTAAGAACTTGTATTTTTTTTTTTATTAAACTTGAATTCTTCACATATCCCTGTGATATGACTCGGTAGTTGGGTTAGTATTTTGTGTTGTTTGTATAGATTTTATTGTTAATATCATTAATTAATCTATTGAAAAATTCAATAGCTCAATAAACATGTTAATAAACAATCTAAATACGACTCGTTAAGTAAATGCGTGAGTCGTACATAGGCCACCTATTTATTAAACATATCGTGTTCATGTTTGCATATTGTGACATGTTTAATAATCATGTTGTGTTCGTGCTTAAGATAATTATGTCGTCACTTTGTTTACGACACAAAACAATGACGACTCACTTACATAAATTGCGGCTCCTTATAATAAGAATAGTTTCTAGCAGCAATTATCTACCAAAAGAATGGAAACAATTTGAATTGATATCAATTGCGGACGGTGAAGGCTCCACCCCAAAAATCAAATCAATTCGAAACCTCAACACTTGCGTTGGTCTAGAATATCTGATGTCTCTGGCACTCAGTCGGCAAAGCCCCCTTGCGAGCTCCTCGGACCCGTTTCAGAGTTCCTTCCGGAGATTCCATGCCTTTCACCGAAAACCATTGAGGTACAGTCCATCATTCTACTTCTCAGAGAAATACCCACCAAGGAATTCGGGTGTCGTGTTGAGATTCAAGTCCATTCGATGGAATCATTCTGTGGGGAGAGCATGTAGACCCAAATTTATCAAAGGTGAGCATGGATTGATGGATCTTGATGTGGCTGGTGATGGCGAAGTTCTTAGTGAATGTAATGACGATGAGGGGCGAGACGGTGACGGTTCGAAGACTGTTGGTGGGAAAATGGGGAAGATTATGGAGAAGTTAAAGGGTTTTGGGTATGCCAAAGAAGAAGCTAATGAGGCGAAGGAGAGATTGCCGGCGAAAAAATCTCTGAAGTATGTTTTTTATGCTGAAGAAGGGAATTCAAAAGGCGGGTTTAGTAGAGAATCTCAATTAGTAGTAGGGAAGAGTTTTGGCAGTAATGGGGAAGGTTTAGTTAAGGTAGAGGTGCCATTAGGGATGGACAAAGAAGGTAGAAATTCGGGTAGGTGGCGAAGAAGAAGTTCTTTAGCTGAATTGACACTTCCTGATTTAGAATTGAGGAGGCTGAGGAATTTATCGGTTTGGGAAGAGGAGTCGATTGATATCGGGGTTTTAGGTGTAACTCAGGCTATTGTGGATATGATTCATGAGAAATGGAAGACGGCGGAGGTGGTGAGGCTCAATTGTCACGCTGCTCATGCTCCTAACATGAGGAGGATGCATGAGATGTTGGAGGTAAGTGTCTTGTCTTCCTTTTATTCTTGTGTTTTTTGCTTGAGCTTTTGAATTTTGTTAATTTTTAATGACAGTAAGTTCTGTGTAAGGTGCATGTAAAAACATTTTATGGTCTCGCATTGGAAGGTTTTTAAATGGATGTTCAATTGCCTATGGATTGAAATAATAGTTGTGGAGACTACTTATTCTGTTGAATATCTAGGTTGTAACTATTTTTTGCATTAAAGCTGACTTATCATCATCATAGGCATGACAACAACAACAACAACAACAACAACAACATAGCCTCGGTCTCAAATTAATTGGGGTTGGCTACATGAATCAAACTTTTTCATTGTGTCCGATTAAGTGCAATTGATGGTGAGCTTTCCAGACCATTCGAATCCCTCGTAATTAATGCATCCCATATTAACTTTGATCTACCCCTACCTCGTCGAATTTCTACGATTTCTATTAAGTCAAGTTTTCTAATGGGGCATTTGTAGGTCGTCTTTGCAAGTGACCAAACCACCACAACCGCCCTTCCCTAATCTTTATATCAATTGGTGCTACTCCTACTTGTCTTTGAATTTCTATATTTCTTATTTTATCTTTACGAGTTTTACCACACATCCACCGAAGTATCCTCATTTCTGTTACGTTCATTTTACGTAATTGTTGTTACTTTACCGCCCAACATTCACTTTCATAGAGCATAGCTGGCCTAATTGCGGTCCTATAAAATTTTTCTTTTAACTTAGTAGGAAGATTTTGATCACAAATCACCCCTGTTGCACTCCGCCATTTCTTCCATCAAGCTTGAATTCTATGTGTGACACCATTCTTAATATTACCATCATTTTGTATGATTGATCTTAGGTATCTAAAGTGGTTCACCTTAGGAACTTCTACTTCCCCTAATTTTATCACTCCATTATCTCGATGCTAGTATTTCTAAACTCACAGTGCATGTTTTCGGTCTTTTTCTTACTCAACTTAAAGCCTTTAGATTCTAATGTATTCCTCCAGAGTTCTAATTTCCTATTCACTCAATTTTTGTTTCATCCACTAAGAGAATATCATCTGCAAATAGCATACGCCATGGTATATCTTCTTGAATATGCCTTGTTGATTCATCCATTACTAAAGTAAATAGATATGGGTTTAAAGCCGATCATTGATGTAGTCCTATTGTAATGAGAAATTCTTTTGTAGCTCATCCAAACGTCTTTATGCTCGTTACTACTCCATCATACATATCCTTAATAGTATCTATGTATCTAGCATGCACTTTTTTTCTTTCTAGAACCCACCAAAGAACATATCTAAGAACCCTATCATATGCTTTGTCTAAATCTACAAATACCATATCGAGATCTTTTTTCTTTTCTCTATATTTTTCAACAATCTTCTTACAAAGAAAATCGCCTCCATAGTTGACGTCCCATGCATGAAGCCAAATTGGTTCTCTGAGATTGTTGTTTCTCTCCTTAGCCTATTGTCAATTATCCTCGCCCAAAGTTTCATAGCGTGACTCATAAATTTAATTCCCCGGTAGTTTGAGCAACGTTGAATGTCTCATTTGTTTTTGAAGATTGGCACGGGCGTGCTCCTCCTCCAATCCATTGGCATCCGTTTTGATTTTAAAATTTTGTTGAAAAGCTTTGTTAACCAAGTCAATCCAGTTTCTCCTAAGCATTTCCAAACCTTTATGGGTATTTCATCTGGTCACATACTTTTCTTATTTTCATCATTTTCAATGCCTTTTAACTTCTAGAATTCTAATATTGCATGTATAGTTTACATGTCTTTCTTGGTGTGGGTTTTCGTCTACTATAATATCAACTTGGCCATCATTAAATAAACTATCGAAGTAACTTCTCCATCTCTCCTTAATATCATCATCGCGCGTTAATTTTTTTTGATTTTCGTCCTTAATACATCTTACATGACTTAGAACTTGTTTCTTTTCATCTCTTAATTTGGCTAGCCTATATATATTTTTCGCAATCTCTATTACCTAACCTTGTATATAGATCTTCTATGAAATTTGTTTTAGCTTGACTAACTACTTTTTTAGCTTGTTTTCTAGGTTTTCTATATTGATTTTACGCCTATTCTCTTGACACTTATGTATTTTCCTATACATATCTCTTTTAGTCTTAATCGCTCGTTGGACATCCTCATTCCACCAGCATGTTTCATTTTTTGGTGGTTCAAAGCCTTTAGATATACCTAATACGTTTGATCCTACTCTCCTTATGCAACTGCTTATTTATAGCCATATTGTATTGGCATCTAAATCAAGATTCCAAATATTTTCCTTTGGTAGTTTTTCTTTAAACTCTACTTGTTTACTATTTCCATTTTATTCTAGAGTTGTTGACTCTTCTATTCCTATTAAGTCATCGTTTTAGCTTAATATCAAGTACTACTAATGTTGGATAGTAAGCGCTTCACCATGTATTACTTTGTTGTCTCTACATATTTTTCTATCTATTTTTCTTGTTAAAAAAATCTATTTGACTCTTGTTATGACCACTACTAAAAGTAATTATGTGCGACTCTCTTTTCCTAAAACTAGTATTTGCTAAGACAAGATCATATGCTGAAGCAAACTTTAAGATTGATTCTTCTTTTTCATTTCTATTACCGTAACCAAAACCTCCATGAACTCTCTCAAACCCATCATTACTTGCCCCGACATGCCCATTTTGAATCACCTCCAATAAAAACCTTTTCATCTAATGATATACTTTGCATAAATCCATCCATATCGTCCCAAAATATGCGTTTGATGCTCTCGCTTAATTCTACTTGTGGTGCATAGGCGCTAAGTATGTTAATCTTTTCGTCTCCAATAATTTATTTAACTAGAATCAATTTATCCCCCATTCTCTTAACCTATATGACCTTATCCTTATAATCATTATCCACCAGAATTCCTACTCCATTGTATATTCTATATATACCAGTGTACCGTAATTTAAACCATGTGCTTCCTATCTCACCCATTTTGTCTCTTGGAGGCAAGCAATGTTGTCGCTCCTTCTAATTATAGTAATTACTAGTTCTATTGACTTCCCTGTAAGTGTTCCTATATTCAAAGTTCCTAAACGAATTTTTTCTCCCTTTTGTGTTTGTTTTCCTTTTCTATTTCTATTTTATCTAAAAGATTTAGTATTCGTAATTATGATTTTGTTTTTGTTTTGAACTAGCTTCTTTACCCACGCCCGACCTTTATATGGGAACCGTTGCTCATTTTTCTTTACATTTGGGCGAAGATGTGAAGGGGCTAGCTTCTTTACCCCGCACGTCCTTTGTGTGGGAACCCTTGCCCATTTTTCTTCACACCCAAGCGGCGATGTGAAACACACCCTTGCTCATTTCTCACTACACCTGGGTTTCGATGCAGCGCGTCGCTAGGTGGGAATGCCCCAACGTTTATATGTGTTTGATCTATTTCATGAAAAGTGACAAAAGTTTTATGCTAGATGTTAACCTACTGCAACCCTCGTCCATTTTTCAAGGATGAAAAATGGGCTTAGGGCCTCCCTCCCCTACAAGATATTAATTTAAACTGTCCGATTAAATTGATATTTTACAATTTATTAATTCTTTTATAGATTTGATTATGTCCATTTCGCTCATCCATAAAATCGCATTGTGGAAGGGTTTGATCCATGTATCGACCCCAACTAATTTGAATTGAGGCCGATCCCAACCAGTTTGAGATTGAGGCTTTGTTGTTGTTGTCATGGTTTTAGAATTCTCTGAAATTCGATAAAATTCTCCAAGTTAATTATATTTTTTGAAGCATTGAATTAAAAATTAGGTGTAAACAAAATTTTACAATATTTCCATCGAAGTTGGAGAGTAATGATGAGATTTCCAAATTTTAATTCTAATTTTAAGAATAATGAAATACAATTCGTTCTATTTTTTTGTTAGAACGTTTCTTAATGAATGAAAACACATTAGAAGATACAAGAGCTCCAAAACTCAATGCCACTTATATGAAATTGTTTAACAATTTCTTATAAAAAGAATATGGAAAATTATGAATCGTGTCAAAATTGAAGTTAAAATAACTAGGATAAAGTATAGATAGAGAAAAGACAAGAAATGTATAAAGAAGGCCTAATGATAAAAGAATATCCTAATATTTACAATTTGTATCAATTATATCCTAACCTTTAAAACTTAGTATCAATTATGTCCTCATTTAGTTTGGGACACTTTTTCTTTGAAATCAACTTAAGATTTTAACTTTTCTTTTGATGATCATACAAAATGATCAATTTATATTAAAATCTTTAAGCCTCATGGCTCATGTTTAAATTAAGTTTATGAGGACTCACAAAAATAATAATTTATAAATCAATGATACATTAATACTCTCATTAAAATTTAGTTATTCATATATCACCAATAGTAAGTTGAAAATCAGGTGTATATACATTGAGAATGTTACATAAAACTTATTAGAAGGTTACCTATAGTTGTTTAATTTGACAAATTGAATTATGTGCTTAGATTATGTGTGTGATTAAGTAGGCATATGTACACACAACTGTATGTAATATATATGTGAATACATATTCATCAAGAAAATTGAGCTATAGTGCATATGTATGAATAAATCCTTAAAGGGTATTACAAGAAAGTTGAAAAGAATGTTGTGTGGGCACATATTATGATAGAAAAAGGGGCTAAAATTAGTAGATGACAAAATTGAAACTAAATCGAAAGGTTAGGATATAACTGATAAATTCCAATGGTTAGGATATAATTGCTACAACTTTTAAAGGTTAGGAATTTTTTTATTATTATTAGGCCTATAAAGAAATAGGCTTTCTAATAAGTTTTAATACAACTTGAGTGTTCTCTTGCCCTTAGATGAAGCTATTTGTACGTCTCCATAATGTCAAGATTTTACGAAAAACCCCCACATCAAATTGTACTCTCCCGAATTAATTCTGCAAAGCGAGTGAAGCTATAGACGCAGTCGAGTTTTCAATCCTTGGTTGTCGTCGTCGTTGTAATCCAAGAAGTGATCTTAAAACCTATGACAATGAACTCGATCAAGTTGGTTTTTTGAATATACCAAATGTCTTGTGGGTTCATTGATATTGGTTTTGGATTTGGGAAGCTATTGAAAGCCTAAAATGGATACATATGGATTAGATTTGCCCAGAAAAACCCATGGGAAATGACATTTGGAATAATGTTAGGTAGTGGAAGAATAGTTTTAGGTCTTTTTGCATTTTGTCAATACATGCCTGCACCATATGTTCTTTATCAATGATCAAGGTGCAATGTATTTTGGGAAGATTATAATATTTTGACCTCCTATTTGTACATTTCATCATGGAAAGCACACGCATAAATCCCCGAAAACTATTGATATTCATATGTTTTAAGAGCCATTCTAAAGGACCCATAGGTTATGAGACAAACTAAAATGCATAAATGCCCAAACTCCATGTTTAGAAGATTTAAAAGAAAGAAGAATAAGGGATATCATTAGAAGTTGAGGAAAACTGCATAAGATATTTAATTAAGTGCGAATCTATAGATTGAGGAGCTCGACAATGTAGAAGAGTGCCACTAGCTTTGATAAGTAATAGATTATTCCATACGATTGGCAAATATGATGCAACAAGAACTCAATATCAACTCAAAGCAATTCTATTCCCGTAATTCAATAAATTTGTGCCTTTGAATTGGTTATGACTCAACTTTCCTACGAATTCAATGTGGTCAACCATGGCCTTACCACATTTTCTGTAGTCCATCTCATTATCATGATTGGTGGTGATCTTCATTGGATACCACTCCTTGTCACACAACCTCTTTAACATTCATTGGCGTCAAAACCTCTTCAATCATGGCGGTTGCCCTATGATATGATCCCACATAGAGTCTTGTAGACTTAGTTACAAGGGAACATTATAAATAGGGGTAGAGAAGTCATGTAAGCTCATTCAATACATTTGTCTTGATTAGGAAACTCGTTTGAGTTCTTGGAGAGTTAAGCCTCTTGAATGCTGTGTGATTGCTTGTTTTGTGGTTCAGCTCAACAATAAATCTTCTTCTCTCTCAATCTCTTGTTCTTTATCTTTTCTTTGTTGATTTAGTCCAACTAAGGTCCAGGGTTGTATCACTCTCCTTTTTTAACCAAACCATCTTTTGGTTAAATAACCTCCACATAGTTATGCACCAACTTTGCCCAATTCTTAATGGAAGTTGTTTCAAATGGAATCTTATCGTGCTTGGTTCGAGTCTCAAATTCTTTCAATCTAGATATATGTTCTATCTTTACTATGTACATAACTCTAGAGTCTAGACCACCCATCTTGTCATCATTGTGATTACTATTTTCCGTGTTGGAAAGCACCTAGACTTCTCTTTTATGAAGTGACTCCTCACTAGAACTTCTTACTACTTTTGAAATCATTGTTGTCCCAATTTTTTTTATAATAGTGTCGCCTTGATCCATGTAGTCGATCCTAGTTACTTTAGGATTGAGGCTATGTTGTTGTTGTTGTAATAATGTCGCCTTGACTGACTTCTCTTTTATGAAGCGACTCCTCACTAGAACTTCTTACTACTTTTGAAATCATTGTTGTCCCAATTTTTTTATAATAGTGTCGCCTTGATCCATGTAGCCGACCCCAGTTAATTTGGGACTGAGGCTATGTTGTTATTGTTGTTGTTGTTGTTGTTGTTGTTGTAGTTGTTGTAATAGTGTCGCCTTGACTTCAAGGAATATCCTTTGTTTGTAGTAGACCTCCTCTTATAAGCCCAATAAAGGATTTCATTCTCAAAATCCTAATCTCATCAACTTTTTAGGAATTTTTAGGAAGTATACCCATGAATCTATATGTCTTTCTTTGAACTTAAAGAACATGTTTGTGATGCCACTCGCACAAAAATGAAGGCTTAAATAAAAGATAAAGAAAAAAAGGGAAGATTGCCACAAGTTGCAGAGAGCTCAATAAATATATAACTTTAGTGCCAAGGCAAAATCCATATATTAGTTTGACTGTCACAATTGTTTATTGGTGCATATTTCGCTAGATCATGCGAAGGAGGAGAGGAGTTGAAGTTGAGAGCGAGAAGAGAAGAAAAAAACTCTCTGAATATGCTATGCGTAAAAAAGGGTGGCCACGTCAATTTCCTTGATGAAAAAACACGGCTTGGCGAAAGATAGGGTTGAGGCTATGTTTCGCGAATACCGCAAATAAGAGGTGGCGAAGACTAATCTCTTCGCAAAGACCGTAACTCAAACGCGGGCGATAACGTAGACGATGTGCTTGGTGGCGCCACGAGGTGAAGTGAACGGGCCCTAAGTAGGTTCATTAATATCTTAGACCCTTTGGGACCCATTCCTAGTTAACAACCCCTCAAATACCTAGTAAGGTGTTGTAATAACAAACATTGTTTTTACAACTCTTGTGTTCATAGAGCTTGTGATCACAACCTTTGTGATCACAAGCACCTGTGTTGCAACATGCACCATTAAAGTTTGAAATCATCAAGGACCAAATTCGTGATTTCCTAAACCAACTCCTATTGAACACCCTCCAACTCTCCAATTTGCCAAGAATTTGGGGTCTCTACATCCAACAACCCAAATCAACAATAATACAAGAATGTCTTACACTCCAACCCCAAAACCACACTCATTCAACATCAAATCATTGTTACTCATCATCTTCTTCACCACCACAACAACATCAACAACAATGTAAACCCACAGGAGAAACCCTTTTTTCTTTTAAATCCACACCATTAGAGGTCGATCTAACTTGTTTCAGACTAAACTAAACTCAAACAAGAAACAACAACCCAACAACAATCCCATTGCACCGTAAACAACAACGAGCAAGGTCTAGGGTTTAAGGAAAAAAAAATGCGTACATAGGGCTCCAATGCCCTTCGATCTACCTCCCTTGGGCCTCAATCCCGCAAGATTTTACCCTTTGGACTTCGATTTGGCGAGCTCATTTGGTTTCCATCACTAATTTTCCATTCTTATCTCCTTTTTTCTAGCTTTATCACATTCTTTCTCATTCCCTCTTGTAAAATGAAAATGGAGAGAAGAGTGAAAGAGACTTGACTAAGTCTACAATCCATCTCTAGATCCTTAAATGCGTATCCTGAGGAGAATCCTTTGGCTTTCAAAGTTTCAACACTTCCTTTCCATTGTGTGGCTAAGTTATGTGGTCCACATTCAACCAACAGGTCCAACACACCCACACTTAGAGCCCTTGTTTCTCCTAGGATTCATTCAATGTGCATTTCAATGCAAATCCTGTTGCCTTCAAATTGCACAATACACATCTCATTAATGTGATACTGTTCCTCCTCGTTTGACTCCTAGATTCGTATGACGAGGCACATCCATCTCACCACTCAATTCAAGTCAAACTTAGGCTCATCAATAGCTTATTTGATTTTCAATAACTTGGTCAATCTCCCAACCTTAGTGAATTAAGTAAATTTGTGCGACACAGATAAACTGTAGTACATCCAATACACCGCCATCATCCAAAAATTTCATGCTTCAGGTTCCGCACCCGTGTTTGCACGGAGGTTTACTTGGTGAACAATTGATTTAGGGTCATTAGTCACTTGATTAAGGGTTAACATAGGATTAAATTTTCGGGCCTTTACAGTGGTGGTGTTCTGTATGTGTGTGTGTGTTGCCACTTCATCTGAGGGTGCTCTTAGTCACTGAGCATGGTGTAAGGTGGCCCTTCGAGATTTTTTGCTTGTGCTCCGAGGCTCGAACAAGGTTCATGGCAATTCCGATGTTTCTAATTTTGTTGCATCTTGATGTCTATTTGCAAGCAAGGATTTCAAGGCGCTAAGGCGATCCCGAGGCGATTTCCCTGGCCTAGGCAATATTGCGTAAGCAAACAAAATAATATTTATTTAGAGATCCTTGGATAAGTAATTATTTATTTATAGGTCCTTAAGTAACACCAATTTTATATTAGTTAATATGATTCCTATTCAATATACACTCCAAAAATACTAATAAGTCTTTTGGTCTCTATGTAACATTAATTGTGTTAACATTTTCTTGTTGGGTAGGTATATTTATTATCAAACATAATTTTCAACAACCCCCTTCAAATTATAAAAATTACTTAGGACACACTGCCTTGGCAGTTTTCCCCCAAAACGTGTAGGCGATGTCTAGGCGGCGTCTTGGAATCACTGTGTGCAAGTCATCAACTAGGCCCACAATGAAGGGCTCCACCTATTTTCGAGATTTTGGGTCGAATGTCTTAGCCAACAATGAATGGAACTAGGGATGCAAATGTGGAGGATATGGGATGGGGATCCCATCTCCATCCCCATACTTGCTTAAGAATTAATCCTTCCATCTCCGTACCCATCCCCATGCGGGGATGAATTTTCATTTCCATCCCCGTCCCCGGCCTCGTCTACGTCTAATCCTCGCGAGGATGGGAAATTTATGCGGGGAAAATCCTTTCCCCATTTAATTCTCCACTGGGGATCTCCGTGGGGATTCTCGCGGAGAATATATCGTATTCCTCAGGAGAGTTGCCCTCATCACAAGTCGATCGAGATCATCTTGCGCCCATCCAAGCGCACTTCCTCGAAGGGGACGGCGAATTCATGTACAAAATATTTCCATATCAATGCATCTGATATTTTTGTTTTGTTTCGACCCGTGAAAAAAAATATATTATGGAGTTTTAGATTCATCTGAAGGAACAGGTGTAGTGCAGTCAAATTCGACTTGTAGTGAGAGGCCCTGACTACACGTAATGTGACTGAAAGCAGAATTAGTGTGGTCAAGCGATTTGACATACCTTACATTTTGAAGCTAGCTAGGTGAGGTGAGGTCGTCTTTCTTTCCAGCCGCCATACGGGCTCGCGAATGTATCGTCGCGGGGAAATAATTCTCCCCACACAATTTTGCTTAAAAAGAAATTAGAAATTATAAGGTATAAAATAACTTAGTGTACTTACTAAGAGCTTAAAAAAAAACATGAGGTACTTAACATTGTTTTTTAATATGAAAATTTTTTGATCAAATTTAACTTGTTTTAGTGGAAAATCAAAACTTTAAGGCACTCTTTTGGATTCAGTGTTTTCATTGCAATTTTTTTCATTCGATCTTAAATTTGTAAAATTTAAATATAATTGTGCAAATGACGAGTGTCGAATGCGTCAAAATATATAATCCCGACGAGATTACCAATGACCACAAGAACTGCAGTAGTGGCAAGCACGGGGTCGAACCACGAAGACCAAGTTTCTTACCTATGCTACGAAATTAAAAATAACTCGGGGTGTTCACAGGAATAATATCTAAATTAACTAAAACTAGACTAAAAATAGCAAGTAAATATATCAATCAAGTGGGAAACAATCCAAACCATCGGTATCACAAATCTCCTCAATTTGACATAATTTTACATACGGTCCTCAATCTAATCAAAGCATGCAATCCATAATAAATTAGTGTAGCTATAAACCCGGTAACGAACGCGGGTCCTCGCACTTCCCTATCTCGATGGTCAAGGTACGACAATGACCACTTCCCTAGTCAAACACTTAACCATATATTCAAGTGAATTAGGTTTAATGTGTTGACCACAATGGGCTTTGTGAAGGCACTACACCTAGACAACTGGATCACTAGTGTGTCCAGTTTAGCCTAGATCCCTATGGTATTCAACCGGTCCCAAAAGGGTCTAATCAATTGGTATGGTCGGATGCCACTAATGTGGTCTTATTGCACAAGTACGGGTGCGTACAACCTACTGACATGTAAATCAAGATTTAAACAAGTGTTTAATCTCAATAATTCAACCAATATCAAAAGGAATAAAATATTATGAAAGACAAAATAAATAAATAAATAAATAAATCTCGCATATGTTTTTATGCCAAAACGGGTGATTTGATCCACCTCCGGTTCAGATTGATGAGTTTAGCCGGCCATCGTCGTCAAGAACTCCATCAAAATCCAAAAACAAAGTGTAAAACAATAGTTTTTGAAAGAGAAAAGAGAAAAGAAAACAAAGCCGCCCAAAAAGTCTCCCCACCAAAACGGTCTATCGACCCCCCCTAAAAACCCCTAAATAAAATTGTTTTCCAGGTCTTTGCCACGTGTCAGCGTTCGATTGGGTGAAGGAGGTGGACCGGGTGACGTGGCGCAGTGTGATTGGAGGAAGACAGTTGTGATGACGCGTCGTAGCGCAATACCGCCACGTGTCGAGTGTGATTGGTTGGGCTTTTGGCGGGCAGCGGTGACGTGGCGAGCAGCGATTGGAGGAGACAACTGTTGTGATGCAGCTGGTTAGAAAGGAGGTTGCCACGTGTCGCTTTTGGATTGGTGGATAGATGCCTTTTACAGCTTTTTGCAGGGACATGCGTCAGCTGCTGACGCGAACAAGAGGGGCTGGCGAATGGACAACTGCCATGTGGCGTGGAGTGGCAGTGCGCGAGCTTTTGCCGGAGTCTCGCCGACCAATTGGGACGTGACATGTGGAATGCAACAAGACACCAGCGAATGACAGAGTGACACGTGGAGTGCAACAGTGGAAAATCGCCCAAAACGCGCATATCTCGAGGCATATCTTTCGGTGTCCGATCACTATGAATGAGTAGTCCATTTCGCTCAGTTTTTCGCCACGAACTCAACCGCGCACTCCAAAAACCCTGAAAATAATAAATAAGGATAATTAGGCATATATTTCAGTGATTTAACAATAAAAATACATAAATAAAATATATATAATATGCATAAATAATGACCTATCAAATACCCCAAACTTAGGACTTTGCACGTCTCGAGCAAATGTGTAAATGACACATACAAATAAACTAGACCTCTAATATGACTATGCATTGACTCAACTACTCTATACTCGATTCAAAATTCATGGAGTTCCTTTGGTTGACATAGTCGCCAAGATATCAAATTACTCAAGAAATTTCGGAGTTATGATATGTCAAGAACTGCAACCCAAACACAATTAAGATAACATTTTCAAGACAAAGATATAGTCAAGACAAATGTCATCAACTACTCGCTGGTTTTCTTGGTCTACACATTCAAGCATGCAAGTTCACAATTTCCTTGAAAATAGCGCATCAACGCATCAAAAGTGCCATGCACAAGAAATGTAACCACATTATCCACTACTATAGACTTAGCACCAATGGGAATCAATAGGACTTCAATAGGTTTGCAGCAAGGCTGGGGAAGGGTACCAAGGAAGTGGTGTAAAGGGTACGCGAAATGTTGAAAAACTAGAACTTAGATTATAGAATGATTACCCGAGAACACGAATATGACTAAATTGCACTAAAATTCATTTTTTCATTCAAAATGTGCAGTCCTCACCTTTTTTCAACCACCCGACTCCCTGCTCCATTTCCTGTGGATGCCGTTTTAGGTGGGACTCTCTAATCATGAATTTCCCCTTAATTTGGGCAAGTAAACATTTTTTTTTCTCTGATTTTTTTTTCTCTCCTCATGTCTCTTTCTAAGGATTTCAAATCTAAGTCTAGTTTCCAACTAGGTATAAGACATAAGGCTAATGGCTGAGGGTTTAATGATAGGTAATGAAAGAAATCAGGTTTAATTCGGCTCAAATGGGCTAACTAGTGGTAAGATGAAAGGTAGGTCTAAGGTTAAGGGTTTAAATTCAAAATGGCCTAAATCATTTCCCCAAAAGTGTTCTAGTCATAAGAATTTAGCCTCGAGTGAGTTACATCCTCGTTCTGGTACTCTAGAAATCAGACTTGCACAATTCTGACCGTCTACCTCCTTTGGTATCTAGCACAGGCTCAACCAACATACTAAGTCTCTAATCATGAAATCATAAGAATGTCGTGCTACAGGCTCGAGTGAGTGTTTCACCTAATTTCTCCTGAGTCTCAAGTCAGCAGGGCAACCAACGAAATAAAAAAATGAAAAATACATTAAAAATATACATGAAAATGTATCAACTCCTAATAAAATGAGAAAGTGAAATATGGAGGGCAAAGAGATGGAAGAAATGAGTGAATAAGAGATACAAAACACCACCAATACCGTCCGACAACCGCATATAATTGAAAAAATTTAAACGATCTCACCTGCGGTCTTTCGCATAGAGACCCGTCCAGCTCAGTCCACAAATCCTAAAGTACCCCCAAACTTATTCCGAACCTAGTCCTTAAGGTTCAAAACAGTTTAGGAGCACATATGAACACATACAAAAAGGTGAAAGAAGATGATAGATATAGAGGCAAGGAAATGAGACAAGATCATGCAGAAGACTGACATTAACCCTAAATCTACGGACGAAAAGAAGATGGGTGACCTTACCAGATCGCGGATGTGACTAACCGTAGTTACAGAATGTGTGAGGAGCCGCAGGAGCAATATTAAGCTCTCAAAATCTAGTGCACTATGCAGAGGTCACACACCTATAAAAAGTCACAAAGAGATAATAGTAAGATGATAGCATCAAGGGCCGACCCCCTATTAGAAAGGTGTACCAAAGGAGGAAGGTGGGAGTTTTGGTTAAGGGAGGGACCATCGAATCGATTCTTTGGGGCAATACATGAAGAATAGGGAGTCTGTGGGCCCCACAGGTCAGGGGATCAAGAGGACGTGGGGTGTAGTCAGTGGAGTCAGTGGCAGTGGGGTGTAATTAGTTAGGGTGTACAGTGATGACGCTCGTGTGGATGACACACGCGCGTGTGTGTGTGTGTGTCATGTAAGTCGGTTGTGGGTTTTATTAGGCGTCACTCGTCAGGGAGTCCATTGAAAGGCATCGAGAGTAAAAGTGAATTCTGGGTGAGAAGGGAGAGAAGTTCTTCTCTGTCTCCGGTGTGGTGAGGAGTTTTGTAACTGGTTTTTTTGTTGGCTATCAATAAAATTACCGGAGGCGACCCCCTCTTTCTCTATCAGTGGTATCAGAGCAACCACCTATGCCGTCAAAAATGGAGTCCCGAGTGGAGTCCCTGGAAGAGCAGCTGAAGCAGGTGCCGACAGAGTTGCAGCGGATCCCGGCACTGGAGGCGGCCGTGGGTGAGTTACGGACGGAGATCCGAGAGTTGGTGGGTCAGATCTGAGATCTCCACCACGGAGATCGGTCGTTGCAGTCGCGGATCAGTCAGATCGGTGAAGGTGAGACTCACATACTCGCGGATCCACCGGATCTGGGCTTCAGAGGTCGAGCCCCGATGGCTGGCCGAGCAGATCTGGGGGTTCCCCCCTATAGATCGGGTCCTGACGTCCGGAAAATCAAGATGCCGACGATCTACTTGTCTGGTTCAACCAGGCCGAGCATTATTTTGCTCTGCATTAGATGGCCGAGGAGTCGAAACTCAGAGCTGCTCGGATCTGCCTAGTCGGACCGGCGCAGATCTGGCTGCAGATGGAGGAGAAGGCCAAGCCGTTCGGGTCGTGGGCCGAATTGAAGGCGCAGCTGGTTCGCCGTTTTATGGATGCTGATCCTCTCAGCCTCAGTCAGCAATTCTTCGCCATCAAGCAGGAGTCAACTGTGGCGGAGTACCGGCAGAGGTTCGAGTTGTTATACTTGCAGCGGGAGGGCTTGTCGGAAACCCATGCCATCGCAGTCTTCATCAATGGCCTGACCGATCGTCTCCGGCTGGAGGTGATGGCGGAGCCTCCCCATACCCTAGCGGCTGTCGTTGATCGAGCGACTTAGGTGGAGCGCAAGCTTCGCCAAGGGGACGCGATGGGCCTGCGACCGGGTGGAGGCCCAAAAGCCCAGTCGTTACCAAGCCCAACATCTAGATCGGATTCAAAGGGGCCCGGGTGGGTGACTCACACGATTACGAGCCCGACTCGCGAGTTTGGGCCGGGCTTGCCCAGAAGCCCAAGTCAAGGAGGCTTGTCCCTTAAGCGCAGTCAAACTTCCTCATCTTCTTCGAGCCCGTCGTCCTCCAAGCATGCCACTCCGCAGGTGTCCCCGCCTAAATTCAAACGCCTGACGGAGGCCGAGGCCGAGACTCGTCGGAAGCAGGGGTTGTGCTACCGGTGTGATGCTAGGTGGTTTGTGGGCCACCGGTGCCAGAGGAAGGAGCTACAGGTGATGTTAGTTGATGACGACGATGACGACTCCCCGGGGCCCCTCTCGGATGTGGGGGAGGAGCAGCTGGACAAGCCGACGGTGGAACTCACAGCGCACGCGGTCGATGGTCCACCTGGACCGCGGACACTGAAGGTCAAAGGTCAGGTCCACGGCGTGGACGTGGTGATTCTGATAGACAGTGGGGCTTCCCACAATTTTATCTCGATGGAGTTGGTTCGCACTCTCGATCTTCCAGTGATGTCCACAGCTGGCTACAATGTGCTCGTCGGGGGCGGTACCCGAGTACCAGGTTCAGGGGTGTGTAAGGATATCCCGTTGCACTTCCGGGGTCTGACTGTCACCGCCGATTTCCACCCAATTTCGATGCTGAGCTCGGACGTAATCCTCGGGATGCAATGGCTGGTATCACTTGGGTTCACGGCCGAAGATTGGCCTAACCTCACCATGTATTTCCACCATGACGGGCGTTGGGTGGCGATCAAAGGGGACCCATCCCTGCACCGCGCACTGGTATCCTGTAAGTCCATCCAGCGCTCTTTGGATTCGGGTTTGGGCTGCTTTCTAATCGAGTGCCTTAGCGGCGAGGCCTCTCCCCTTATTTCGTGGGAGTCCATAGAGGTTCCAAGTGTCCGTGAGCTCCTCCAATCTTTCTCGGCTCTGTTCGATACTCCGGTTTCTCTTCCGCCGGCGCGGGATTGTGATAATGTCATCCTCCTTAAAGAGGGTACGGATCCCATTCGCGTCCGGCCGTACCGCTACCCCCACATTAAGAAGTCCGAGATCGAGAAGATGGTCGCCGAGATGCTTGCTGCCGGGATCATCCAACCTAGTGTGTCGCCGTTCTCTAGCCCGGTGCTCCTGGTGAAAAAGAAGGATGGCAGTTGGCGGTTCTTCGTGGACTACCGCGCCCTGAATAAGGCCACCGTCCCTGATCGGTTTCCTATCCCTAACATTGACGAGCTGTTGGATGAATTCCATGGGGCCAGGGTGTTTTCCAAACTCGACCTGAGGTCCGGGTACCATCAGATCAGAGTGAAGCCGGCTGATGTCCCCAAGACAGCCTTCCGCACCCACGACGGCCATTGTGAGTTTTTGGTGATGCCTTTCGGACTATCAAACGCCCCCGCCACATTTCAGTCCTTGATGAACTCCATCTTCAAGGGAAGTACTCGCCGCTTTGTGCTAGTCTTTTTTGATGATATTTTGGTTTACGGCAAGTCCATGCCTGATCATTGTGCTCACCTTTCTCATGTGCTCTCTGTTCTTCGGTCTAATTCATTGTTCCTTAATTTTCGCAAATGCTGCTTTGCTAAATCCAGTTTGGATTATCTGGGCCACATCATTTCCCAGGAGGGCGTGTCTGCCGATCCCGACAAGGTCAGGGCCATGGATGTATGGCCTCTTCCGTCATCTCCCAAAGATCTCCGCAGTTTTTTGGACCTCACGGGGTATTACAGGAGGTTTGTCCAGAACTATGGCAAAATAGCTGCCCCTCTTACTCTCCTCCTTCGCAAAGATTCATTTGAGTGGACTGAGGAGGCGACCTTCACCTTCAATAAGCTGAAGCAAGCCATGAAGTGCGTCCCCATACTTGCCCTTCGGGACTTTACTGCCCTCTTTGTGATCGACACTGACGCCTCCGGGGTGGGGGTTGGTGCTGTCCTCTCTCAACACGACCGGCCCATTGCCTTCTTTAGTCAAGCCTTCTCCCCTGCGGCGCGTGCCAAGTCGGCCTACGAGCGGGTGTTAATGGCCATTGTTTTGGCCGTTCAGAAATGGCGTCGCTACCTTCTTGGCCGGCGGTTCCTTGTCCGTACGGATCAGCGCAGCCTGAAGTTTTTATTGGAACAACGAGTGGTCGCTCCAGAGTATCAGCGGTGGTTACTGAAACTAATGTGGTTTCATTTTGACATACAGTATAAGCCGGGCCCCTCTAACGTCGTGGCCGATGCCCTTTCCAGATTCCCCATTACTGCCGAGCTCTTATCTCTGTCGGTGTTGGCGGTGACTGAGGTGCCCTTGCTCTTGGCCGAAGCAACTGCTGACCCGACCTTGGCCGCCATCCGCTCATCACTTCAAGCCGATCCGTCGTCCAAGCCAGGGTGGTCTCTGTCCCACGATCGCCTACTTTTTCACAACCGCCTTGCCATTTCTGCCTCTTCTCAATTCAAGTCCTAATTACTTGCCGAGTATCATGCTAGCCCACTAGGGGGCCATGGGGGGATCTTAAAAACTTTCAAACGCCTGTTCGCGGAGTTCTATTGGATGGGTATGCACAAGGATGTCAAGCTCTTTGTCCAATCCTGCGAGGTGTGCCAGCGCAGCAAGTATGAGACGCTTTCTCCTGGCGGTCTCTTACAACCTCTTCCCATTCCCACAGCTGTATGGGAGGACATCTCCCTTGATTTTATTGAAGGGTTGCCGTGTTCCCATGGATACAACTCCATTCTGGTGGTAGTGGATTGCCTGAGCAAATACGGCCATTTCTTTCCCCTGAAGCATCCGTTCACAGCAAAGAAGGTGGCGGAGGTGTTCTTACAAGGAGTGGTCCGTCTTCACGGATTTCCCCGCTCCATGGTTTCTGACCGGGACAAGATTTTCCTCAGCCACTTTTGGCGCGAGCTTTTCCGTCTCCACCACACTCAGCTTAACCGCAGTTCCGCTTATCACCCCCAGAGTGACGGTCAGACCGAGGTCGTCAACCGCTGCCTCGAAATGTACCTACGCCGTTTCATCAGCCAACGTCCCAAATTGTGGTCGGAGTGGACCTTTTGGGCCGAATATTGGTACAACACCTCTTTTCACTCATCTTTGCAATGTACTCCCTTCAAGGTGGTCTATGGTCGTGACCCGCCTCCGCTGGTCCAGTTAGGTATGCCCTCCGCCAGCTCCCCAACCGACCTTGATACGATGTTATTGGCCCGGGATAATGCCTTGCGGGAGCTCCACCTTCAGCTCCTTGCCGCTCAAAATAGAATGAAACAGCAGGCCGATAAGGGCCGCCGCGAAGTGGTGTCTGATGTGGGTTCCCGGGTCTACCTTAAGCTCCGCCCCTATCGCCAATCCACAGTCGCCCGCCGATCCAATATGAAACTAAGCCCAAAGTTCTACGTCCCTTTTACAGTGTTAGCACGCATTGGTGAAGTCGCTTACAAACTCGACCTTCCTGCGGCCTCGTCAATTCATCCGGTCTTCCATGTTTCCCAATTGAAGGCTGCTGTGGGCTCCTCTCAGGTTTCCCCGACTCTTCCTTCCATCTTGCCTGACTCCCTGGTCATTGACTGTGAGCCCGAATCAGTGTTGGCCTATCGCCACCTTTCAGCCGGCCCGGAGGTTCTCGTCAAATGGACTTCTCTCCCTCCTTCCGAAGCTTCTTGGGAGCTGGTTCGCCATGTGCGGCGTTCTTTCCCTTCTTTCCACCTTGAGGACAAGGTGAGTGTTCAGGGGGGGAGTATTGATAGCATCAAAAGGTGTACCAAAGGAGGAAGGTGGGAGTTTTGGTTAAGGGAGGGACCACTGAATCAGTTGCTGGGGCAATACATGAAGAATAGGGAGTCTGTGGGCCCCACAGGTCAGGGGATCAAGAGGACGTGGGGTGTAGTCAGTGGAGTCAGTGGCAGTGGGGTGTAATTAGTTAGGGTGTACAGTGATGACGCGAGTGTGGATGACGCGCGCGTGTGTGTGTCATGTAAGTCGGTTGTGGGTTTTATTAGGCGTCAGGGAGTCCATTGAAAGGCATCGAGAGTAAAAGCGAATTCTGGGTGAGAAGGGAGAGAAGTTCTTCTCTGTCTCCGGTGTGGTGAGGAGTTTTGTAACTGGTTTTTTTGTTGGCTATCAATAAAATTACCGGAGGCGACCCCCTCTTTCTCTATCATAAGAATACCCAAAAAAATACCAAAATAAAAATCAAAAAGAAAGGGATAGAAGCTTGAGGTGCCTCCCAAGAACGCCTTTTTTTTTTTAACGTCGTTGGCTCAACTCAGTCTGACTCTTTCTCAGTCAAAGTACTCTACAACTGCTAGAGTCTCGCTCTCGATCTCATGCTGTGGGAAGTTCTCGTAGAATGGCTTCAGTCGGTGTCCATTCACTTTGAAAACTTTCCCTGCGTCTATGCTCCTGATCTCAACTGCACCATGTCCAAACACATCAGTAACAACAAAAGGTCTGAGCCATCGTGACCTCAATTTCCCTGGATGGAGAGTTAATCTGGAATTATAAAGTAGGACCTTTTGGCCGACTATGAAAGTCTTACGAGATAAGTTGCGATCGTGCAACGCCTTGGTTTTATCCTTATAAATTCGAGCGGACTCGTAGGCATCGTTCCGAATTTCCTCTAATTCTTGAAGGTCCAACTTTCTCTCTTTGCCGGCTGCGTCGAGTTCCATGTTGAGCCGTTTGACAGCCCATAGAGACTTATGCTCTAACTCGATCGACAAGTGGCACGATTTGCCAAAGACTAAGCGATACGGAGACATTCCGATTGGTGTTTTATACGCCGTTCGATAAGCCCATACTGCGTCAACAAGGCGTGTGCTCCAGTCCTTTCGTGATGGGTTTACGGTCTTCTCCAAAATGGATTTAATCTCCCTATTCGACACCTCTGCTTGGCCACTAGTCTGAGGGTGATAGGCCGTAGACGTACGGTGTGTAACATTATACTTGTGCATGAGACTTTCAACCATGCGGTTGCAGAAATGGGTACCTCGATCACTAATCAAAGCTCGTGGAGCGCCAAAAGTCGAGAAAATTTGTGATTTAAGGAAATCGCATACCACCGACGAATCATTGGTGCGAGTGGCTTTAACTTCCACCCATTTGGACACGTAATCCACCGCCAGTAAGATATAAAGAAAACTATGTGATGGTGGAAATGGCCCCATGAAGTCGATCCCCCCAAACATAAAAAATCTCACAAAATAGGATCGAGGTCAGTGGCATTTGATCCCTGTGACTTAAGGTACCAGTCGACTGACATCTGCCACAGGTTTTGGCGCATAGATATGAATCGTGAAAAATGGTGGGCCAATAAAACCCACTCTCCAAAACCTTCATAGCTGTCCTACGTGGACCGAAATGACCACCGCAGGCATATGAATGATAGAATGCCAATATAGACACATCGACGAATGACCTGGTCTGAGCAAAACTTCCACAAGTATGGGTCATCCCATACATAGTGTTTGGAATCGCTCCGGATCTTATCCTTCTGGGCTCGCGTAAGGCGAGGTGAAAACTCTCGTGTAACGAGGTAGTTTACCAGATCCGCAAACCAAGGGAGTTCCTCAGAAATTGCTAAGAGATGTTCATCCGGAAAGTCATCTCGAAGCGGGACAGGTGCTTCACCATTCTCGATACGACTGAGATGGTCAACAACAAGATTTTCTGCACCACTTTTATCTTTAATCTCGATGTCAAACTCTTGTAATAAGAGTATCCATCGAATGAGACGAGGTTTAGCTTCCTTTTTGGCCATAGGATACTTTAAGGCAGCATGGTCAGAGTAGACGACCACCTTAGTCCCCAAGAGATAAGGCCGAAATTTCTCCAAAGCGAAGACGACAGCTAGAAACTCCTTCTCTGTAGTGGTGTAATTCAGTTGGGCAGGATCAAGAGTTCGGGAGGCATAGTATATGACATGAGAAGCCCGCCCGACTCGTTGCCCAAGCACAGCACCCACAGCGTGGTTGCTGGCGTCGCACATGATCTCAAAAGGTAGCTCCCAGTTTGGAGCTCGAATCACTGGAGTAGATATGAGAGAGTTTTCTAGTGCATCGAATGCACTCCGACATGCCTTATCAAGATGGAAAGGCACGTCCTTCTGAAGAAGGCGACACAGGGGTTGAGCAATTTTGGAGAAATCCTTAATAAATCGCCGATAGAAACCGGAATGGCCAAGGAATGATCGGATTTCTCGCACAGTCGTGGGGTAAGGCAATTTTTGAATTACTTCAATCTTTGCCGGGTCTACCTCCACACCCCTAGCAGACACTATGTGACCCAAGATAAGACCTTGATCCACCATGAAGTGACATTTCTCATAATTGAGGATCAAGTTCTTCTGGATACATCGGTGAAGTACCTTAGTCAGGTGACTAAGGCAAAGATCGAATGAATCGCCGTAAACAGTGAAATCATCCATGAATACTTCGATGAAGTGCTCAACGAAGTCAGAGAATATGCTCATCATACACCTCTAAAAAGTAGCAGGTGCATTGCACAACCCAAAAGGCATGCGCCGGTAAGCGAAAGTACCGAAAGGACAAGTGAAGGTGGTCTTCTCTTGATCCTCAGGTGCTACATGAATCTGGTGAAAACCAGAATAGCCATCCAAGCAGCAGTAGTGAGACCTACCTGCTAAACGCTCTAACATCTGATCAATGAAAGGCAATGGGAAGTGGTCTTTCCTAGTAGAAGCATTAAGCTTCCTGTAATCGATACATACCCGCCCATCCGTTTTGGACGCGAGTTGGGACTAACTCACCTTGTGAGTTACCACTGTGATTCCCGTTTTCTTGGGAACCACCTGAATGGGACTGACCCACTTGCTGTCAGAGATCGGGTAGATCATCCCAGCGTCAAGGAGCTTCAGAATCTCCTTTTTAACCACATCCATCATCGGTGGGTTCAGTCTCCGTTGTGCTTCTCGTGAAGGTTTTGACCCTTCTTCCATATGTATCTGATGCATGCATGTGGAAGGGCTAATACTTTTGATGTCAGCGATCGTCCACCCTAGGGCTTCTTTGAACTCCTGAAGCACATGAATCAACTTCTCTTCCTCTGGTAATGTGAGTTTAGTGGAGATGATCACTGGTAAAGTATCATTCTCACCTAAAAACACATATTTGAGGTGGCTAAGTAGTGGTTTGAGCTCCAGTGTGGGGGCTCGCTCCATAGAGGGGAGAAGTGTAGAGTTCGAAGCTGGTAAGTCAAGATATGCTAGGGTGGGAAAATAAAGTGGAGTAGAGTCCAACTCAGAGATCAACTCCTCGATCTCAGTATCGAGGGCGAAGCATTGCTGTCACAAATAATCGGTGTCGAGATGATTCTCTAACACCACTTTCATATCATCACCTTTCACGAGAAAGGTGTCCTGGACAAGTGAGTACACACTGTCCATGGCAAGCACCATAGAAGAGGCATCGCAGGGATGGCGCATCGCAGGGATGGCGCACACATCATAGATGTTGAACTTAATGAGTTCACCATCAAACTCCATGGTTAGAGAACCACTGTGAACATCAATCTTGGTCTTGACAGTCTTTAGAAAAGGCCTACCGAGCAAGACTGAAGAGAGATGGGGGCATGGCTAAGTCTTCATATCGATGATATAGAAGTCAGCAGGAAATATGAGCTCGCTAACCTTCACCAGGATGTCTTCCAAGACACCCACAGGACGAACGACGGACCGGTCTGCCAAATGTATGATAATTCCAGTATCCTTTAGAGGGCCAGCATTCAATGTCTCATATATGGATAGTGGCATGACATTGATAGAGGCTCCGAGGTCACACATAGCTTTCGAGATCTCAACTTCACCAATTATGCAAGGGACAGTGAACATGCCCGGGTCCTCACACTTGGTGGGCAACTTTTTGCGTAGGATAGCTGAGACATTCTCACCTACGGTGATTTTCTTGTTGCCTTTGAGTCGACCTTTGTTGGTGCATAGGTCTTTGAGCAACTAAGCATAGCGGGGCATGTGTGCTAAGGCATCAAGAAGTGGGATGTTTATCGCCACTTTCCTCAAGATTTCCAGAATTTCCTTCTCTTCTCCCGCGTTTTTATTCTTAATGAGGCGTTGAGGGAACGGAGGTAGAATTTTGAGAGAAGGTTGTGCTTCCTTATCCAAGTGTACCGTTTCAGTGTGAGACGGTTGAACTTCGAGCTCCTGCTCGACTTCCTTGGATTTAGGGGTGGCCTTTTTAGGATTGGGTTCTTTAAGGACTTCTTCCAGCTCTCTGCCGCTACGAAGTGTGACAGCATTAACGTTCGCATTAGGATTCGGATGCGGTTGAGATGGCAACTTGCCTTTCTCATCCGTGCGCCCAACATGAAGGGCTAGTTGCCCTAATTGAGCCTCGAGACTTTTAATGCTAGAAGCATGGCTCGTGATTGTTTCATTTTTGAGTTGGGCCAAATCTTTAGAGAATCTCTCTTGATTAGCAATGAGTGTCCTCATCATGTCTTCTAAAGATCCCGAATTCTGAGCGGGTTGAGACTGTTGAGGAAGAGATTGTCCCTTTGGAACATACTGGAGGAAGTTCTGGTTCCGGGGACCATAACTAAAATAGGGGCTTTTTACGGCATGATTATAAGTGTTACTGAAGTTGTTGTCGTATTGATTCCTTAGTGGTCCTTGGAATCCGCCACCTAAAGCGTTCGCCTGCTCGTTCTCGAATAAGGTAGGACAAGAGTAAGTGGAATGGTCATTGGCTGTGCAGAAGCCGCAAGCTTTAACTTGAGCTTTTCCTGAGGTGAGGAATCGCTCCATGAGATCGGTGAGTTTATCAAGCTTGCTGTTGGCAGAATTTGACCCTACTCCGTCATAAAGACTTCGTGAAGGTCCCTCTTCATCGTCATCAATGTAATGACGTGATTGACTTGCTATAGAGTCATATAGTTCAAACATCTCATCAGTGGTCTTACATCTGTAGTCGCCTCCACAAGCATTGTCAATCATCCGTTTCTCGAGGGGTGTAAGTCCCATATAGAAGAAACGAACAATGGAGAGGTTGCTTTGGCCATGTTGGGGGCATTGCGCAAGTAAGCGCTAATAACGACCCCAATAATCGCCAAAAGATTTGCCCCGTTTCATTTTGATACTGCATATCTCTCTAGTAAGTTGGGAAGCTCTAGATTCAGGGAAGAACTCTTTGAGGAATGCAGAAATCATGTCGTTCCAATTTGTGATGGAACTAGGAAGAAGATAGAAGAGCCAGTCTTGAGCTTTATCCTAAAGCAGAAAGGGAAAGCTGAGAGTTTGACTTCGTCTTCATCAACTCGAGGGGGAATCTTGGTCCTACACTTAGAATGGAAGCCCTTGATGAAGGTGACCGGATCCTCACGATCCAGTCCATGGAAGACGGGGAGCAGGTTAATGAAACCTGATCTGAGCTCAAAATTGCCCCTGTGGGCTGGGAATGCGATGCAGTGTGGCTGATGAGCCAGGAGATCCTGTATCCCATCATTCGCCATCCCGATGGTAATGCGACGGTTGGCCTGAGGTTGTGCCCAATGGTTAGCTTGTGGCCTTTGTGGAAGGGGATCAACTACTCGTTGATCGAATGGTTGATGCTGGTGTACTACAGGCCTCTGCTGTTCCACTGGTGCATATGGTCCAGCTGGTGCGACAAACTGTCGGGGAGGAATAACTATGGGTTCCTCCTGTCTCTCATGTGGTGCAATGGGTGCATGTGGTGCATGTGGGTTCCCAATGTGGTCAGCCATCAAAAGGGGCTGCTCGTCGTTCAGTTGAACTCTGGAGGATTGGTTCCTCTGTCGAGTTACTTTCGAGTTCCGACGGCAAGTCTTTTATATCTCCGGATCAAAAGGGAGTAAAGATCCGGCGGACAACGATCGACGAAGACTGTGGGACATAAAGGTGAACACAAACTAGGTAAGAAGAAAAAATAAAAAATAAATAAAATAAATTGGTCCCCGGCACCGGCGCCAAAATTTGAAATCCCGATGAGATTACCAATGACCACAAGAACTGAAGTAGTGGCAAGCACGATGTCGAACCACGAAGACCAAGTTTCTTACCTATGCTACGAAATTAAAAATAACTCGGGGTGTTCACAGGAATAATATCTAAATTAACTAAAACTAGACTAAAAATAGCAAGTAAATATATCAATCAAGTGGGAAACAATCCAAACCATCGGTATCACAAATCTCCTCAAGTTGACATAATTTTACATACGGTCCTCAATCTAATCAAAGCATGCAATCCATAATAAATTAGTGTAGCTATAGACCCGGTAACGTACGCGGGTCCTCGCACTTCCCTATCTCGATGGTCAAGGTACGACAATGACCACTTCCCTAGTCAAACACATAACCATATATTCAAGTGAATTAGGTTTAATGTGTTGACCGCAATGGGCTTTGTGAAGGCACTACACCTAGACAATTGGATCACTAGTATGTCCAGTTTAGCCTAGATCCCTATGGTATTCAACCGGTCCCAAAAGGGTCTAATCAATTGGTATGGTCGGATGCCACTAATGTGGTCTTATTGCACAAGTACGGGTGCGTACAACCTACTGGCATGTAAATCAAGATTTAAACAAGTGTTTAATCTCAATAATTCAACCAATATCAAAAGGAATAAAATATTATGAAAGACAAATTAAATAAATAAATAAATAAATCTCACATATGTTTTTATGCCAAAACGGGTGATTTGATCCACCTCTGGTTCAGATTGATGAGTTTAGCCGGCCATCGTCGTCAAGAACTCCATCAAAATCCAAAAATAAAGTGTAAAACAATAGTTTTCGAAAGAGAAAAGAGAAAAGAAAACAAAGCCGCCCAAAAAGTCTCCCCACCAAAACTGCTCTCGGTCCCCCCCTAAAAACCCCTAAATAAAATTGTTTTCCAGGTCTCCGCCACGTGTCAGCGTTCGATTGGGCGAAGGAGGTGGACCGGGTGACGTGGCGCAGTGTGATTGGAGGAAGACAATTGTGATGACGCCGCAGTAGCGAATACCGCCACGTGTCGAGTGTGATTGGTTGGGCTTGCTTGGCACGGTGACGTGGCGAGCAGCGATTGGAGGAGACAAGCTGTTGTGATGCGGCTGGTGAGAAAGGAGGCTGCCACGTGTCGCTTTTGGATTGGTGGACATATGTCTTTTGACTTTTTGCGGGGACATGCGTCGTCGACGCTTGAGCGAGAGGGGTGGCGAATGGACAACCGCCACGTGGCGTGGAGTGGCAAGTGCGTCGCCTTTTCTTTGGAGTCTCGCGACCAATTGGGACGTGACACGTGGAATGCAACAGGACACCAGCAAATGACGGAGTGACACGTGGACTGCAACAGTGGAAAAATCGCCCAAAACGCACATATCTCGAGGCATATCTTTCGGTGTCTGATCACTATGTATGAGTAGTCCATTTCGCTCAGTTTTTTGCTACGAACTCAACCGCGCACTCCAAAAACCTTGAAAATGATAAATAAGGATAATTAGACATATTTCAGTGATTTAACAATAAAAATACAAAAATAAAATATATATAATATGCATAAATAATAACCTATCAGCAAACAACTCAAAACGAAACATATAGTTAGTTAATGTATTTTGGTAATAAAATTATTTTATTTATTTAACTAAATAAGTTAAAAGTTTACATCTCATTAGAGTTTATTTGTTATGTGTATCACTAGTGTTTTAGGGTGGAAACAATGAAATATTATGTATGCATATAATATATAAACCTATATATAATATAACATACGGTGTGTATATATATAATTGATATAGAGATCCCATGAAACTTCCCTAATGGGGATACTCGCGGGGATCCCCAGTGGGGATACCTGCGGGGATTCCCGTGGATATATTATTTCCCCATCCCCGTACCCATTTCCGCGCGGGTATGAAATTTTCTCTCCATTCCCATCCTCGCTTCCATCCTCATTTAAATTACCCGTCCCCGTCCGGGAATGCCCATCCCCCTTAGAGATTCCCGCACCCACTTGCATCCCAAAATGGAACTGATGTTGCTACTCTTCGATGGACCCATTTACCGCTTATTCACTTAATGGATTGATACTCGCTGGGTCTGAGTCTCACATGGCAAAATTACTTGAAGCGATCCTAGTCGAGGTTGTCATCTTCTTGCTCCACTTGATTGAACTATAGTTGTGCCTCACTCTATAGGTGAATCCAACTAGTCCCTTGTCTCCTTCTACGGTTTTTGATGGAAGAATTTTTCACATCTATGCAATCACCGCAAGGGGTCTTCGGCACCATCATAAGTTGGGAATTCCATTTTCATTCGGGAAACCATATGTCCTCCAAAGCGTGAGTTAAATCTTCTTTTTGGCCGATTGTGATGCCCTTCATAGCCACTATTTTATCCCTTGACTTCTTGGCTGGTTGGTTGCTTTGACACCTCTTGCTTATTTATGGTAGAGAGGTCCGCTACTCGCTCTTCCAAAGCCCTTTAATGAGCGTTGATCTACTCTATGAAAGTCTTCAGTTTCTTTGTCAAAGCCTCCTTGTCACCTATGATTATCGTTGGCTTTGATATCAAGTTGTTATGAACCTTTGTATATGACCTAGTTACAAGCCTAGACATTGTCGACTCTAGATTATACCTTTTTTGCAGTATAAAAAGGTAGTCCATAGCTTCTTCTCCTTAGACTGATTTGTGCACTAGTAATAGCTTCCTTTGTTATTCCATGATGCTAGTCTTTTATAGACCTCTCATTCAATGGGAACGATTGTAGAAAAACTAATTTTATAGGAGTCCAATTAGGAAAGGAAACATTCTAATAAGTTAATAAGGAAAAGCTATCTAATTAGTAACTTCTAAACGATTAGAAACTTCTAAATAGACTAATATAATGTTCCTAATTAGTTAACTTCTAATTACAATAGGTTTCGGTGTGCCTCTTTTGGTTTTAGGGCTAACAAAAGATTGTATCAATGAGATCTCGGAGGAATATACAACAACAAAGCCTTAATCTGAAATTAGTTGGGATTGGCTACATGGATTAAACTCTTCCATTGCACTCGATTTACCGCACCCGGAAGCCTATGAAGAATGGATTTCTTTGCGCTTTTCACGAGTTACAATACTCCCTATATATAGATTTTGAATACAACGTTCAACTTTACAGATGAGGAAATAATAAATGTTTATAAAAATGCAAAATATGATACACAAAATAAGGGAGTTGAAACACTATTTAATTCCAATTAGCAAAAGCAATGTGTTCTCAAGTTACGCTACATTTTATTTGTAGATTTTGGTCGACGAACAACTCGATTTATTTATATAGATTTGTTAATTGTTCCTTCATGAAACATTTTCGCCACTGCGCTACGTTGTTTGCTGCTTTTCTCGGTTCCTAGCAACATAACTTTTGGTTGATGTGGTATCTCATTGTTGAAAAGGCAAAATTGCATCATCTTTTGTATCAAGGGATTAATTGAACTTAGGAGACTTTGGATTCTTTTTGATTTTTTTTGTCCCTTATAATTGGAAGTACGTTATTGAGTGTGAAATTCCTTCATTAGATGATTGTACCTTCTCCTTCCATTGTCTGGTCACAAATAGAAGATAAGAACTTGGTCGCTCTAGAATTTTTCAGTATTGAACTATTTACATCTTCTATTTGTTTATTTATTCATTTATTTATTTTATTCTGGAACAATTCAATTCATCAATTATTCATTATTGTGAGTTATGATTGAATGTGCTTGCTAAGTTGATTCATTTTTCTTTTTTACTTTTCTATTTTAGTCTCAAATAATGCTGTTTTTCATGCTGATCAGAAAAAAACTGGTGGATTGGTAATATGGAACCATGAAAGTTCTATGTCAGTTTACAGAGGAGCGAGTTACGAGTTACCTTCTGAACAAGCACAAGGTGAACTTGTTCAGATATTCAATGCTGATCATGACGTGGTGGCTACTGATGAAAATAACAACGATCCCTTAGAATCCTTGTCTGCTGAAAGGTTGACATTAGTTAATGCCAATGAGGCTGAAGAACCAGAATCACTGCCAGATATAGACTATGAACATGAAGTCGACCAGCTGCTAAATGGTCTTGGTCCGCGGTATACTTATTGGCCTGGTGGTGACCCACTGCCTGTTGATGCTGATTTACTCCGTGGTTCTGTTTCTGGTTACAAACCTCCCTTTAGATTGCTTCCTTATACAGTGAGATCTACACTTGGAATCAAGGAAGCGACAGCTCTTAGAAGGCTTGCCAAAATACTTCCTCCTCATTTTGCCATTGGTGTGGATTTTATCTTCTTTTATACTTATCTTCTAATACTCTAATGTTGGATTGTGATTTAAAAATTTACATATCCAGGGAGAAGTAGGCGATATGAAGGGCTAGCCATGGCCATGGCTAAGTTGTGGGAAAGAAGTTCTATTGCAAAGATCGCTCTTAAGCGGGGTGTGCAACTCACTGCAATAGATCGAATGGCTGAAGACATCAAAGTAATTTCATACTAAATTTATTGCAAGGGATCATTTTTCTCTTTCAATATGCATATTACTCTAGTTCTGTATTTTATTTTCCCAATTTGCTTTAGTTACTATAATTGCTTTCTTATCTTCTATATTTATGCGTGTAAGGGTGCATATTTATATGCATAATCATTAACATCAAGATGTTTCTTAAATATCTTCATTTCGTAAAAGTCCTGCACAGCTGTATGAATAATGATGCTAACTATGTGTATATGAAGTTTCTTGTATCGCTTCATGTTATCGTTAGTTGGCTGTCATTTAGTCTTGAATGTAGTATTTGGCAATGAACTTGGCTCTTTCTAATTTTATGAATGACACGAGCCTCAAGTATAAGACTTGATGCAAGTAATAGTGGCACCAACTAGTGTTGGTACCGGGTTTATCGAATCCACAGGGATGGTGTGAATGCTAATCTATTGTCCAATTAAGAAATTAAGTTAGGAAACAAGATTTGGTTTTTGTAATGGAAATTGAACTAACTAATTGCATGGAATTTTAATTTGTGACTCCACAATGGAGAGAAATAGTCCAAGCCTCTGAGGGAATTAATTTCACCTGGGTTGCATTTTTTCTATCCAATTTCATATCACAATCCAAATTAAAGTGAAGATAGGTGAATTTCCCTATTTTTTCACTCCACCCAGTGGTCTCGGCGGTAGAGATTCTAGCATTGCACTCAGACTCCACCGGTCGATGTGGGTGGGTTAAGTGCAGTGCCGCATTAGACTCCAAATTCTAAGGCTTCCCTCGTCAATGGCCATCGGTCGATTTATAGCATATTCAAGGGTTGTGTTTCCTATTTCCAGGTTGAAAACTCCAATGATCATGGTGGAATTCAAACCCTATGTTCTACACCTACGTGATCACAACAAGTATAGCATTAAGTTCAAGCAAACACAAATTGAAGAAAACAACATGAATTACATTGGAATTTGAAAGAAAAGCAACCCAAGATCCATTAATCCTCGGGACAAAGAGTATTACCCCATAGTAGGGCTCAAATCCGTACAAAACATAGTAGAAACTAAAGAAAACATGAAATCAAACCTAGAAATTGAAGTTGAATCCACAAGTTTAATCCAAACCTCTAGACTCCACTAGTGTTTCTCCAAAGCAAAAGTTGTCTTTAACCTAATTTTCAAGTCTATTTATAACCCCCGGGGGCAACTTGGTCCGAAAAATGGCCTATAATCCCAAAAAACTCGTAATATGGGTTTGTTGGCCGCAGTGGGCCCTTACCCTGGTGCGCCAGGCTCGGCGCCCATTGCAATTCCCCAATGTTTTGGGGCGTTGAATTGGGCGTCGAGTGTTGGGGCGCATGGCCAGAAATCTGCACATATTTCTCACCTTGCAACACGATTTTGGACTGTTTAGAGTCTGAATTTGACGAAGCTCGTGAGAAATGAAAATGTTTTGCTCTAAGTGTACTTTCCAACGAAAGAAACAACAAGTCATTTAGATTTGAAATGCAGGAGTTATGGCCTAAACACTGAAGCTTGGTCAAAATAGATTTTGTCAAAACTTGGCCAATTTGAAATCGTTCTTTCCCAAACCTTGTACTCTCTTCCTGAAACCTCCAAACTTCTTCAAACCACACTGAAGCATGTGAAATATCATCATTTCATCACTCGCTTCTAGCTTCGCTTTTCTCCTTCTCGCCTCGCTTATTGTGCAAAACATTCAGTCACTTTCTTTACCTACCACGCACACAAAATGCCCCGGATTAGTATAAACTCTTGATTTATTTTGTCGAAATATAAAGTAAATACCAATATAAAACATATAAACTATGCTACGCATCAATGAGCAAGAAATAATGACACTTGCGCATGTGAATCGGTTATGACATCACTAAAAACCAATAGTAGGCAAATTACACTTTCTTAGTTTGGTAATCACAAAAAAACCAAAATAGGCAAAGTATGCTTTCTTAGTTTGACGACTGCTTCTTAAGAATCTCGAAGGCCTTCATTACAACTTCTTTTCCTCATTCTTGCTCCTAATTTTATTCATAGTATACATTAGGTTTGTTGGAAAAGATATGTCCTCTAATTACGCATGTAGGATTGAAGGTACCACATGTTAAATTGAATAGCGTTACTAACAATTGTTGAGCTTAGAGGGAAGGAATGCCCCTTAAGACAACCACGATTCTAATATTGGCGAGTGCATGGAGAAATTGTCGTTGGGAGGGCTGCCCACTATATGTGTTCAACAGTGCCTAGACCCAGTCCCAGGGTAGTAAGAGTAAGTCGGATACAGGGAGTTACAGAACAAAAACAAGAAAAACTAAAATAATGTTGGATAATATGGGTAGCTTTTCTGTCAATAAGTCATTACACTCAGCGTAAAGGAAGGTATAAATGGAGAAATGTTCTTTTATGTTGTGCAATAAATGTGCAGCAAAGAATCAAGTGCATGCTTTGAGATGAATAAATAGGCCTTGTAGATAAAGATTAAAAAAAAAAGAAAGAAAACATATTATGGATAAGAGTGAATGATTCATGCTGTGAAAGCTTCCTCTTCATTTTATTTCCTCTATTTCATCAAATAAATGACTTGCCAGGAATCTTTTCTTTCTGCTATGTAGGTGTCGCTCTATTGGTCGATTGTCATTGTAATTTGTAACTAAAAGCTATTATTATTTGGGGGCCTAACAACGGGTATCAAGATATTCCAACACTTTCCCTCACGTACATCCCGTAGAATGTCTTGACTCAAAAGGGAGAAAGAAGATAGAGAATGCCAATTTTGCATGAAGATAAGAAGTGTTAACAATTAGGCTTAAACCTAAGGCCTTCTTCAAACCAATTCTTTAATACTACGTTTGATCATTATTGTAATTGAAAGCTACTAATATTACTGGCTTGACAATTAACATCATGCTGTTCCAACACCTTCACCATCAACAATGATGTAAGAACATCTCTTTGATGCTCACATTTGTCATCTTGTGATGTTTTTCCTTTTCCTCATTTTATCTCTGTGATTCTTTCGATTCCATATCCCAATTCTTTGACATCCTTTTTCTTCTATGTATTGTGCAAATATAATTTGAACCTGATGTGTGTATTTGTGTGTCTTGAATTTTTTCACGAACTTCTTTGGACGGAAACCTGCAAAAACTTGACTTGTAAAAAAATAGGCTAGGCATTAGGTTTCTGGCTTTGCTTGCTTGTAGCCATTTGCTTAAAATAAATGTGCTTGTCTAATAGCTATTGCATACCATTTGAGTTTTGAGGCTTACCTGTTAATTATTATCATCTGGAGACCTTTCTAATTTACCAGTTGCTTGTGGTACTAGTGACTTAAATAATTAGACCTCTGCTTGGTTGACGCAGAACATAACTGGAGGTACAATACTTTCTATCAACAAAGACTACATGGTCTTTTTTAGAGGAAAGGATTTCTTGCCTGAAGAAGTTGCAGAAGCGTTATTAGAAAGGGAGATGTTGTCAATGGCCCTGCATGATGAAGAGGAGCAAGCGCGTGTAAGAGCCTCATCCTTGGTTATGCCAATTGCTGAAATCAATGAAGAAGTTGGTGAGACTGGAACACTTGGTGAGACTCAAGAAGCTGATGCTCGGTGGGGAAAAAGGATGGATGATAATCATAGGTGTAAGGTGCTGAGAGCTGGTGAAATTGTAAAGCATACAGGTTTTGTGAGGAAGCTTGAGCAAAAGCTTGCTATTGTAAGTGTCCTAAAGTGGGAATTTTTTATTCGTGGGTTAGAATTTCAATATAGTTTGACACTACTTTTGAAGATTATATATGTTGTCTTATTTCTGGTGCAATTCATTATTCAGTCAGGTAGGAATTTCATTATTTCAAAAGCTACAAAGTAATGACTGGTATTGGTTCATGCATAATTCTTTTGTCAAATCACTTTGTTATTTTATAAATGCTTTTCTTACACTCATTGACGTAATTGAGTCATTTTTTTTCTCCCACAGTTGGACCAGTTTGCATGACTTTATGTTTTCCTTTTCTTGGTTTTGTTTTTGTTTTTGTTTGTTTTATTACAAGAAACTAACTATTGACTCCAACATGAGTCGAACCAACAACCTCCCCCAATCTTGCCTTTGGCAAATAATGCCTCATCCATCTCACTATAGATGGCTTGGCCATGACTTTATTGGTCATGACTTTTTGTTATTTAGTCACCAACTTGCTGTGAAATTTGGTTATCATAATTGTTTTGTACATTCCATGGCATTGCCACACATATTCTATGTTAATACTCAGTCATGTATGTGCTTCAACTTTCGTTTATGGAGCATCTTATATTACTTCAGTTTTAGAGAACCTACGAAACTTATCCTTTAATTTTTATCATTATGTCGTCTTAGTATTTGCTTATCGAATAAACAAGTTGTGGTCCCCTTTTTTGCTTCATCTGTGCTACATTAATTCTACCTAAAGTTTTTGTCTAACATAGTTTTCAATAGTTTATATAAATGGATGGCTTTAAATGTGTTCGACTTGCTCAATTTGATGGAATTGTTTGTATTTTTAAATAAATTTCCATTAAAAGTTTACTTGGCTGAATTTGTGAGGACTGAGATTTGATAATTTGCTTACGATTTCCAATTATGTGGCTAATAATTGGGATTCAATTAACTATTAGAAGGTGATAGAATCATAGAACCGTGTAGAAGTGCTTCACTCTGCATCGTATGTTTCTTACTGGTGACTGTGAAATGGTCGTATCTTGTTTTAGGAGTCATCTACTGAATGATGGTTTTCAAAACTTTGGACCAATCAAAACCCAACGGGCTAAACCTGATTTCTTATAGTTTTGATCTGAGCTGTGAATTTCTGCATTTGGTTTGTACTTTGTCTTAAGAGGACTGGCCAACAGCAGGTTATTGCTGAAACAAACCCTCAACCATTATCTAATTCCAAAATATTGGTTAGACATAAATCTAAAATTGCACCACATGTTTATTCTTTCCCTTTCTCAGTTTTAAATGAACAGCTTTATGACTGAAATACATTTGGTTGTACTCAATGTGGAGTAGCATCCTGATTGAGCTTGGTCAACCTACTAATTGAGCCACTGTATGGGGGATTTTCTGATGAAATAAAATTGCTCGTAATGACAAAAAATTGTGATTGCTAGTTCAGTTGGATTCTGTTGCAGATTTGACATTTGGAACATGGTTTTGACGGGGGTTGACTTCCAATGTACTCGACTTGGCCTAAATGACTTTGTAAAATGTCGTTTGTAGATTTTGTAATTTTAATGCTGCTTCAAGATTTTTCCCATTTTGCTTCATCTATTCAATGTTTTACTCTAGTTTATGTCTTCCATCCATTCAGATTTTTAATCTACTCTGTACTTTCTTAAGTTTTTAAACTCCTTGTAACAGTCTGAACACAAATTAATGAGGGCAGAACGATCATTAGCAAAGGTGGAAGCATTTTTAAAACCTACTGAAAGACCAAGAAACTCTGAAAGCATAACAGATGAAGAAAGATTCTTGTTTCGCAAAATCGGTTTGAGGATGAAGGCATTCATGCTTATTGGTAACAACTATATGTTATATAACATGCTCTCTTTCTGACTGGATTATCTTCTTAAATGGTAGAAGTTAAGATATGAGACTTTTTCAGGTAGACGAGGAGTTTTTGATGGTACCGTGGAAAGTATGCATATGCATTGGAAATATAGGGAGTTGGTTAAAATTGTCGTGAAGGCTGAAACTTTGAATCAGGTCAGGAATATTGCAGTATCACTAGAGGCTGAGAGTGGAGGTATACTGGTTTCAGTGGACAAAATATCTGAGGGGTTTGCAATGATTATATATCGTGGGAAGGAGTACAAGCAGCCTTCTGTGATGAGGCCCAATAATCTTTTGTCAAAAAGGAAGGCTTTGGCCCGTTCACTTGAGGTTCAGAGACGCGAGGTATGTTTCATAATGAGATGTGACTAGTCTAGTGTTCCATAATATGTATGGAAAGTTTCATCCATATTGCTCCATAGGTCACAAGGAGTTGATCTATGTTAGTGCGTTTATGTTTTGGCAGGAAAAACGTAAAACAATTGATGTAGGCTGTGTTCAATCCTTCCATAAGCATTTTAACAATAGAGTTAAAGAGTCCAAGAATAATTGGGATATTATTTTGCAATTGGAAGTCTGCGTAGTAAGGATTTATTTAATTTATTTCAATAATTTTGTTATTTTGTACTTGGAAATTGGTCGGAACTCAAGATTTCTTGTTTCATTAGGAGTTATGTTATTACATGCATGCACGTACGCATTCTTATCTTCATTCTCCATTATTCCGTTGTGTCATTTGATAAGTCCCAATCGATGCAAGATTTGATCTTCTTTTAATTGAGCTACGAAGCAAAATTCTTATGCAGGAGAAGCTGGAAAATTGTAGTTAGATCTCATTTTTAACAATAGAATGATTAAGTTTTGGAGCATGGTACATTTGTGGTTGTAATTGATGAATATTCAGTTGGTTTTATGTCAGTTTCTTGTTGCTTAAGTTAAAAAAAAAAGGCACTGTTACCCCACTGCAAATTCAGAACTTCAGTTTTCCCTTTTTCTCGCTAATACCCTATTGGGTTGTTAATATTTTTTAGTGTTGGAATAAATTTTTTTTAGTTTTCACTTTTGAAGGATTCAGGATTCCTTAATTTTTTTAGCTACTTGTCACTTTTTTGTGCTTATTGACCAAGGTAATGATTTATATCTATTATTCTATTCAATTTGATAACAGGCACTCTATAAGCATGTCTCAGATCTGGAAAGGACAGTGGACTCTCTTAGATCAGAACTTGTATGGCCTCTTCCAATTAATGCTTAATCTAATGCATCAATGCTCTATCGATTTTTTTCTATCTACCTTCTTGATTCCAAAACGACTCTAATTCTCGCTTGTAGGATCAAACAGAAGAAGTGAGTCCAGGTATCTGAAGATTTATAAACGAAAACCAAATGTTGCCTACCCTACTGAAGATGGAAATGCAAAGGTTATCGGTTAGTACCTAGAAGTACCACTCCTGCATATTTTCTTGTTATTCCTATTATAGGAATAAAGCAATGAAGTGTGGTGAAGAAACTTGCAATCATCGTATAACTGATTCGGAATGTACTGATTGTGAGGAATCCTGTCTATATCTCTTATGAATTTCAATCCAGCATGATGAGGCTCTGAAAGCGATACCTTGAAAGAGAGTTTCCTTTTAATATGAGCAATACAGGCAGTGACATGCATGCTTTTTAAATCAAGAGGCATCTTTATTTAAGATGGGTGCATTTTGATCTTAGAAAAGGAGAGCGTTTCAGCATGACGTGAAAGATCAATTTTGGTAAATGATGTCAAAAGTTGCTGGAGATGGAGGCGTTGTTTGGGGGAGCGAAAATCAAGTGTTGATGTTCCCATTGGTGGTTATCTTTTCCAATGTGATGCACAGAGTTAAAGTCAATTTTACCAGCTTGATTGTCATGATTTTGAATGCAATACCCAAAGTTCAATCTAAATGCCCAAGTCTCTGTTAAGCAGTGACTCTTTTTTATGATGTCAAAATTCTCTGGAAATTGACAATGTTTCAATCAGGTAATGGATAGATATACAGTTAATGCGTGTATTTGGTATCAATAGATGCAATGCAGCAATGCAGTTCAAGGTTTGGAGTTCCTAGGTGTCTTTGCTGCCGAGGTTGAGACTCGCGTTGGTGATCTGGTTAGTGCCCTTACATAAGATGAATAAAAAGAAAAGGAATTGAATCATTTCTGTGTTTCACTTTTGTTGCATTTTTATGTATATAATTTAGTCTTTAGTATTTCAAAGTCCAACTATTTAATTAATGTTTCATGTTTGTATGACAAGATTTGTGATCGACATGTTTCATTGAGTAGTAACGAGTATAAAAACATTTGGAGGAGCTACAAAAGAATTTCCCATTACGATAGGACTACATCAAGGATCGGCTTTAAGCCCATATCTATTTACTTTAGTTATGGATGAACTAACTAGACATATTCAGGAGGATATACCATGGTGTATGTTATTTGCAGATGATATTGTCTTAGTGGATGAAACCAAAGATGGAGTGAATAGGAAATTAGAACTCTGGAGGAATATATTAGAATCTAAAGGCTTTAAGTTGAGTAGGACGGCGAATACATGCACTTTGTGAGTTTGGAAACACTAGACATCGAGATGACGGAGTGGTAAAATTAGGGGAAGTAGAAGTTCCTAAGGTAAACCACTTTAGATACCTAGGATCAATCATACAAAATGATGGTAACATTGAAAATGATGTCACACATAGAATTCAAGCTGGATTGAAGAAATGGCGGAGTGCAACAGGGGTGATTTGTGATCGACATGTTCCTACTAAGTTAAAAGGAAAGTTTTATAGGACCGCAATTAGGCTAGCTATGCTCTATGGAAGTGAATGTTGGGCGGTAAAGCAACAACAATTATATAAAGTGAACGTAGCAGAAATGAGGATGCTTAGGTGGATGTGTGGTAAAACTCGTAAAGATAGAATAAGAAATATAGAAATTCAAAGACAAGTAAGAGTAGCACCAATTGATACAAAGATTAGGGAAGGGCGGTTGCGATGGTTTGGTCACCTGCAAAGACGGCCTACAAATGCCCCAACTAGAAAACTTGACTCAATAGAAAGCGTAGAAATTCGACGAGGTAGGGGCAGACCAAAGTTAACATGGGATGCATTAATTAAAAGGGATTTGAATGGTTTGCAAAGCTCACCATCAATTGCACTTAATCGAGCACAATGGAAAAGTTTGATCCATGTAGTCGACCCCAGTTAATTTGGGACTGAGGCTATGTTGTTGTTGTTTGTATGACAAGATTCATATAGAAGTACCAAACAAATTAGAAGGGCTACTCACATCCTATACTTGCCTAAAGAAGTTGGACCGGAAAGCATCTCCTTAGAATGGCACTAGTCTTACTTGGTTGGTATCCTTACTCAGCAGATGTACTTCCATAGAACCTCTTGTCTTGCAAATACTTCAGGTAACAATTAAAAGTTTCTTATAGTTTAGATTTGCAGTAGTTCTCGAATTAGATCATTGAATTCTCAATTTTTGTGGCCAAATTCTAATTTGTAGATCTAAGTCTATGATCTTGCTTTCATTTATTTTTTATTTTTATTTTTTTCTCTAGTTTGGTGAAGGATAAAATGAACATAACAGAAATGAATATGCTTACGTGTGGTAAAACTCGTAAAGATAGAATAAGAAATATATAAATTCAACGACAAGTAGGAGTAGCTCCAATTGACACAGATTAGGGAAGGGCGGTTGCGGTGGTTTGGTCACCTGCAAAGACGGCCTATAAATGCCCCCACTAGAAAACTTAACTCAATAGAAACTAAAGAAATTCGACGCGGTTAACTTGAAATGCATTAATTAGAAGGGATTTGAATGGTTTGGAAAGCTCACTATCTATTGCACTTAATCGAGCACAATGGATGAGTTTGATCCATGTAGCCGACCCCAATTAATGTAGGCTTGAGGCTATGATGTTGTTGTAGAGTGGTGAAGGAAGAAAGAGGAGCCTGCATCGTCTTTGTAGCCACTAAATCACTTGAAATACGTTACTTTCAAGGGACTGGTAGTATACGAGTATAAGCTTAAATTCTTGTGATTTCTATTTAATAGTGCAAGGAATCTAGATAGACTAGTCATCGTTGATAGTAGATCGGAAGATTTTTAAATTAAGTTAGGTGCTTTACCGATCTTTCATGATGAGCTAATGACATTATCCAAAGACTTTTCTTATGCGAAGGTATCTTTTTGATTTTGTAAGTCTAGTGTGGCATGCTTCGCTCTGACTGCAGTCCATTTTGAAGTCTTAGTTGCTCTTGAGCCTCCTCAATTATGTTATTGCCAAATAGGAAGGATGCAACAATGAGCTTGATATATACTTTGAGATTAAGGTTGATATTTCTTTTTTTCTTAAAAAGAGAATTATTTCGAGATTTCAGAAAGAATGAATTGTCTATAAGACTACAATTAGGAAGTACTAGTTCCATTGATACTTGTTGAGTGAAGAATGCTGAACTTGTAATGTATAAATCAAATTACAAATAGATATGTATCAACATCAACATAGCCTCAGTCCCAAATTAATTGGTTCAGCTACGTAGATATGTATCCTATTTAATAATTATTTGATCTTAAATTATTCATAATATGAGTTTTGAGTGACTAGAAAGGGACAAATTTTGAAAAATAAAACACTAAAGTGAATTTTAGGACCAACAACAAAAAAACAAATATTAGGGTAAACCTCTAACAAGGCGCTCAGAGTTCTAATTTACCCTAATCAGAATCTATATCCATAATAACAATAAATGATATGGTAATGACAACAATTGGTTGGTCCTGAAAAACTTGGAGACTGATAACAAGAGAGTTGTCAAACTGCAGTCCGTCCCTTTGGTAATTGCAAGCTTGAATTGCATTCACGAAATCTCTTAACTTTTGTTTACAAAGGTGTCGTGCTCAAGGATTGGTCAATTGGGAACTTGGAGGCACTAATTGACATAGATTTATCTTTATGCCTACCTTCAAAATATGAAGAATCGTGCCCCCATGAGGTGTGGTATAGTGGTAAAGAAAAGAACACTTTAACTCTAACTAAGACAAATGTCACGAGTTTAATTCTTGGCAACAACATTATATTTCCTTGGTTTCTCTCGGGTTGTGGGGTTGGGCCACCCGACTAACTCCCATGGGATTACTCATACCAAAGTAAGGATGGGCCGAAAAAAGTTTGGATACCCATGGTTATCAAAAAAAAAAAAAATGTTTAATCAAATTATATGAAGCTTTTGAAAGGCCTAAATGGTTCAAGGACTTTTAACTCGGAGGAGTTTGGTATGTTTGATTTCTATTTGTAGCAATCGCTCACTAAAGTGTCCTTCGACTTTTAGTTAGTAATTAATTTTTAGTAGCTCTCCACTTTCTCGATCTGGAAAATTTTCAAATTTAACAAATGCGGTATCCCCTTAGTTGCAAGTCAAATCTAGCTTGAACTTTTGATAATTACCACATGCGTAAGGCTTCTGTTTAATCGAAAATGCAGGAAGTGCGACTTAGTATCCCGTTTGAACGATCACCAAGGTTTTAGGATGTTTCATGCTAATTATATGCTTTCAAGAACTAAAACATTGAAGTGTCCAAAGCATCTCTAGTGAGATGGATGAGACATCACTTGCCAAAAGCAAGGTTGGGAGAGGTTGGATGTTCCACTCATGTTGGAGTTAAAAAATAAGAGGGCCGCTATGGGCACCCCACCAATTCATGAAGGCACCCGGTTTTTTTTTGTCATTCTCCCCTCTAAATTACACTTTGATGTAAATGACTCTATTGCCCCTTCATATATACTCTCTCCAATCTCACAACCTATTTTCAAATCAATTTTGGGGCACCCCACCACATTGGCTCCCAAGTGAAACCTAAAGCCACAATTTTGTCAATGTAGGGTTTGGTAAATTCGACCAATCCGAAGTTGTTTCCACTATAAAATTGACGAATGTACTGCAATGGTGTAAGAGGACGAACAAGAGGATGTATTTGGTGAAATTTATTGTGTTTTTTTTTTTTTTTTTTTTTTTTTTTTTCCTGATTTTTCATGTTTTCAGTCGAAGTTGCACGGGTGCGATTGTTTCGGCCTCGCAGGACCGAAACTTATACATAAGTCTCGGTTAAGAGCCACCGAGAGCAAACACAGCGTTACGCTACCTAAAACAATTCAAAAAAAAAAAGAACAAAATCTTCTATTTCTATAGTCTCGGTCATGCACTTTTGAGAAAACCACAAGAATGTCGGTGGCGCATGACCGAGATAACAATAATGGTCTCGGTAATGGGCAACCGAGAGCAATGTTACATTCTCGTGTACATCACCGACATGACATAAACTATACACTTATGGTTACTCTCGTGATGTGGTGACCGAGATAACACAATTACTCTCGGCCATTCGTTGCCGAGACTGTATAAACTATTCTAAGTACGAGTGGCCGAGAACCACGAGTTCCCAAAAACTTCCCCTCTGTCTCGGCCATGCTTGGCCGAGACTGTAAATAACTCTGGCCTGTGTGGCCGAGAACCACAACTTTCCAATCAGAGAACCATTGAATGCACCGCTACACAAACATAACAACTACTCTACCAAATGCGACTTAATTAGACTATCAACGTACCTTCAAACGATCGATTTCACGACTTGAGTGTGTGAACGAAAACATAGAACAGAGCCCTAATGTGGAGACGAAATCGAACAAAACACAGAGCCTCCAAAATCGAAATTCCGCCTACAACAGAGAGAGACGGAGAGGAACGAAGACAAATCCATATAACCGAGAAAATGTGGGTTCAAGAGAGTATGGCTCGTTGAAGAGGACGGTGGTGGGGTGGTGGGGTGCCTTTGTTTTGAATGAGGGGTATTTTGGGGATTTCGAGCCTCAATTTTGGGTGCCCTTGGTAAATGACTTTGTGCCCTCAACAACTGGGTGCCTTCATGAATTGGTGGGGTGCCTATAGCGGCCCTAAAAAATAATCTGAAGAGCTGAACCTCATGATACCTTCTATTGCAATTTTAATGAACTCTGGAAAGTCTCATATTTTTCTCTTGTTTGGATCAATCGCTGGCAAAAATACTTATCAGTTGCTAGAGGCTCTTTTATTCTAGAATTAGGTGACTGCTTTGCTTGGGAGTAGAGTTTTTCCTGATGATCCCAATGCATTAGGACGGCTACTGATGGATACTACACCCCTTTTTTATGTTGCTCATTTTTCTTTGTCAAGTGTGCTAGTTTAGGCATCTTACTGCTGCACTTGACTAAATTTGACTCATCAACCGTCATGGAGAAATGCTCTATCTGGAGTATCATCATGGCCTATGTTGGGGTCTTGGGTGTTGGGGTCTCCCAAGATTCCAAGCTTATAAAACCCTTTTCTTTTGAAAGCCACATGAATCATTTTGCACATAAGGCATAATGTTCAAAATCCATATTCTATCTGGTTTATTGTTTCGTGGATGTTTCATTGTTTTGCATGGTATTTTTTCAACCTTAGAGATCATATTCAAGGATTTGGCGAATTCTGACTTCAAGAGTCAAGTCCGACAAGCCAAATTAGAATGATCAAAATCAAGATTGTAACTTTATTTGAGTTTATTATTTCTAATAGAAAACAGCTGATGTATTAGTAAAAATCAAGATCAAGATTGTTTTCATTGCTTATCATAAGTTTATTTAATAATTCAAACTTGTTATGTACATACTTATATTATGTATATTTTTCTTCTAATATATTTTGAATTATTCATTGTTTGTTTGCTGTGGCTATGTTGTTGTTGTTGTTGTTGTTGTTGTTTGCTGAGATTTCTTCTGAAGTTTCAGATGCTTGGACATAACCCCTGTACCAATCAAATTGAACTCCAAAAAGAAGACAAGAAAAAGACAATTGTTGCTTTGTGTTTATGTTCTTTGATTGCACTTTTGTTTATGTATCAGTTGCTAGTATTCTGGAATCTTACAATTCAATGTTTGTGTGGTAAGATTTTTTCAGAAGGTCCAAATACTACGGCGCCACTTATTTCAGAGCTACTCACTTCATATACTAAACTAAAGAATTTGGAGTTGGTAACATTTATTGTCCCTGGCACTTGTGTTACTTCGCTGGCATCACTACTTTGTCACTGTTGTTCCAGAGAAACTCGTCTTGCACATAATTGAGGTAATAATCGGAGACTTGATATAGTTTGTATTTGTCATATTTTTCTTAATAATTCATAGCAACTCTCAATTTTTGTGTCCTCGTCGAATTTTATTTTTTTATTTTTTTATTTTATTTATCTATGATGTTAATATTCTTTTTTTTTTAATCACTAGTACTATGATCGATGGAAGAGGAGCTCACATTGCCTTTGTGCCCACTAAACCATCTGAAATACATAGTTGTTTGGGGACTTGAAGGACGTGATGATGAGCTTGAACTCTTGAGATTTTTGTTTAAACGTGCAGTGAATTTAGAGTGACTCATGACCATCACTGGAGGTAAGATCAAAAGAACTCCAAAGCTAAACATTCAGGATAACCTCATGTCTATATCATTATCCCAAGACTTTCCTAATGTTGGAAGTATTGTTTCGGATTTTGTAAATCTAATTTGGCACGTTTTACTCCCGCTTAAATCCAATTTTGAAGTCTTAGACTGCTCTAATCTAAGCCACCTCAATAATTATGTTGTGAAGAGACTTGAAGAACTTTACTACTATGAGCTTGAATACACGAGGCTTTTGTTTAACAATGCATGTTGAAGTATCATTTATTGTTTGTAAATGTGACGTGCCTTGTTTTGCTGAACTTCAACAGCTCCATTTTGATGTCTTTATTGATCAGATCATAGACTCCACCTATGTTGAACACTACGTGCGCTGCATAGCCGGTTTCAAGTCCGAATAAAGGACTCTGACGCCCATTCTTCATATCGAAAATGGGTAAGGAAGGTGCCGAACTCATTTTTCATACCCGAAAAGTGGGGGAGGAAATCCTCAAGGCCATTTTTCATTCTTGGAAAACTGAGGAGGGTTGTAATACGTTGACAACCAGTGTAAAATTTGTCACTTTTCATGAAATAGATCAAACATATATAAATGTCGGGGCGTTCCCACCTAGCGACGCGTTGCATCGAAGCACGGGTGTAATGAGAAATGAGTAAGGGTGTGTTTCACATTGCTACGTGGGTGTGAAGAAAAATGAGCAAGGGTTCCCATACATATGACGTATATGGGTAAATAAGTTAGTTCATTCACATCATCGTTCGGATGTGAAGAAAAATGAGCAAGGGTCCCCACACAGAGGACGTATGTGGGTAAAGAAAAACAAACACGAAAACAAAAATAAATTCATAGATACATATACTAGATCTTTTAAACAAAATATAAATAGAAAAGGAAAAGGAAAACAAACACAAAAGGGAGAAAAAATTTGTTTAGGAACATGGAACATATGAACACTTACAAGGACGTAAATAGAACTAGTAGATACTATGATTAGAAGGAGAGTCAATATTGCTTGCCTCTAAGAGAAGAAATGGATAGGAGAAAAGAGTAGAGAAATAGGAAACACAAGGTTTAAATTGTGGTACACTAGTATAGATAAAAAATGCAATGGAGTAGAAATTCTAGTGGATAATGATTATAAGGATAAGTTCGTAGAGGTTAAGAGAATATGAGATAGATCGATTCTAGTTAAATTAATTATTGGAGATGAAAAGATTAACATACTTAGTGTCTATGCACCACGAGTATGATTAAACGAGAGCATCAAACACAAATTTTGCGACGATATGGATGGATTATGTAAAGTATAACATTAGATGAAAATATTTTTATTGGAAGATATTTAAATAGGCATGTCGAGGCAAGTAATGATGGATTTGAAAGAGTTCATGGAGATTTCGGTTACGATAATAAAAATGAAGAAGGAGAATTAATCTTAAAATTTGCTTTAGCATACAATCTTATCTTAGCAAATACTAATTTTAGGAAAAATGAGTCGCACATAATCACTTTTAGTAGTGGTCATAAAAAGAGTCAAATAGATTTTCTTTTAATAAGAAAAGTAGATAGCAAAATATGTAGAGATTACAAAGTAATACCTAGTAAAGTGCTTACTACTCAACATAAGTTAGTAGTACTTGATATTAAGCTAAAACGATGACTTAATAAGAGTAAAAGAGTTAGCGACCTTAGAATAAAGTGGTGGAACCTAAAAAATAGTAAACAAGTAGAGTTTAGAGAAAACTACTAAAGGAAAATGTTTGGAATCTTGACTTAGATGCTAATACAATGTGGCTAGAAATGAGTAGTTGCATAAGGAGAGTAAGATCAAACGTATTAGGTATATCTAAAGGCTTGGGAACACTAAAGAAGGAAACATGGTGGTGGAATGAGGATGTCCAACAAGCAATTAAGACTAAAAGAGAGATGTATAGGAAAAAATATCTAAGTGTCAAGATGATTATGTGTAGAATCAATATAGAGAAGCTAGAAAACATGCAAAAAAAAAAATGGTTAGCCAAATATATATATATATATATATATATATATTAAGGATGAAAATAAAAAATGTATATATAATGATGTTAAGGAGAGATGGAGAAGTTACTTCGATAGTTTATTTAACGATAACCAAGTTGATACTATATTAGATGAAAATCCACATCAAGAAAGAAATGTAAACTATACACGTAATATTAGAATTTTAGAAGTTAAAAAGGCATTGAAAAAAATGAAACTAGAGAAAGCATGTGACCCACATGAATAGAGGTTTGGAAATGCTTAGGAGAAATTAGATTGACTTGGTTAACAAAACTTTTCAATAAAACTCTAAAATCTAAACAGATGCCAATGATTGGAGAAGAAGCATGCTTGTGTCAATCTTCAAAAACAAAGGAGACATTCAAAGTTGTTTAAACTACCGGAGAATTAAACTTATGAGTCACATTATGAAACTTGGGGAAATGATAATTGACAATAGGCAAAAGAGAGAAACAACAATATCAAAGAACCAATTTGTCTTCATGGCTTGGAATGTCATATGGAGGTGATTTTCCTTGTAAAATGATTGTTAGAAAAATATAGAGAAAAAAAAAATCTTCATATGTTATTCGCAGATTTAGAAAAAACATATGATAGGGTTCTTAGAAATGTTCTTTGGTGGGTTCTAGAAAGAAAAGGAGTGATGCTAGATATATAAACACTATTAAGGATATGTATGATGAAGTAGTAGTGAGTATAAAAACATTTGGATGAGCTACAAAAGAATTTCCTATTACGATAGGACCACATCAAGGATCGGCTTTAAGCCCATATCTATTTACTTCAGTTATGGACGAACTAACTAGGCATATTCAAGAGGATATATTATGGTGTATGTTATTTGCAGATGATATTGTCTTAGTGGATGAAACAAAAGATGAAGTGAATAGGAAATTAGAACTCTTGAGGAATACATTAGAATCTAAAGGCTTTAAGTTGAGTAAGACGAAGACCGAATACATGCACTATGAGTTTAAAAACACTAGACATCGAGATGATGGAGTAGTCGAATTAAGGGAAGTAGAAGTTCCTAAGGTGAATCACTTTAGATACCTATGATCGGTCATAAAAAATGATGGTAATATTGAGAATGATGTCACACATAGAATTCATGTTGGATGGAAGAAATGAAGGAGTGCAACATGGGTAATTTGTGATCGAAATGTTCCTACTAAGTTAAAAGGAGAATTTTATAGGACTACAATTAGGATAGCTATGCTCTATGGAAGTGCATGTTGAGCGGTAAAACAACAACAATCACGTAAAATGAACGTAGCAGAAATGAGGATGCTTAGGTGGAGGTGTGGTAAAACTCGTAAAGATAGAATAAGAAATATAGAAATTTAAAGACAAGTAGGAGTAGCACCAATTGATACAAAGATTATAGAAGGGCGGTTGCGGTGGTTTGGTCACCTGCAAAGACGGCTTACAAATGCCCCCATTAGAAAACTTGACTCAATTGAAACTGTAGAAATTCGACGATGTAAAGGTATACCAAAATTAACATGAGATACATTAATTAAGAGGGATTTGAATGGTTTGGAAAGCTCATCATCAATTGCACTTAATCGAGCACAATGAAAAAGTTCGATCCATGTAGCCGACCTCAATTAAGTTGGGACTGAGGCTATGTGTTGTTGTTGTTGTTGTTGTTGTTGTTGTTGTTGTTGTTGTATGGATCAGATCAAAATTTGTCGCTTCTCTCTACTTGTGTTACTTTCTCCAAATCATCTTATTGTATGGTCAATAATATTGTAATAATCGTTTATGCAAACATGTCTATGGTAAGGATGAAAGCCTTGAACTAAATTTAGGCTTAACTTTTTGAGTGATAAATCCTAGTCTTGAAGAAGATTTTTTGTTATTCAATCTCAATAAGTATTTTTTTTTTCGTTTTTCTCTCAGAGAAGGGTTTTTGTTTTTTTGTTTTGTTTTGTTTTGTTTTTTTATTTTTATGAACAAAAGAACTTTTCAATTTTTTTCGGCTGAAATTACTTATAGAAACTAGAAAATAACTTGTATTAATTTTTTATTTTCTGTCAACTAAAAAAGGAGTTGTCTATAATCGTATGTACACATGCATGAACATTAAGCCATATCCGTGGCATTGTGGTAGGGAGCATCGGCTAACAACAAACTTAGTTCCAATTGCTATATATCGTGTACTCGCCATTAGGTTTTATTTCACAAGTAGTTGTTTCTTAAGGTTGTATTGTTTTCCCTCGTTGGAAGTTGTGTTTACTTTCCTTATCAGAAGTTTTATGTTTCGTTATGGTTCGAGTAATGTATATGTGTACTATTGTGTTTCAGATGTTTATCAAGAGAATAGTCACTAAAATTGTTCAATTGTTATAGGTGCAGTTCTTAAAAGCCAACTTAATCACGATTGAATGTTATTTTGAACAATTAAGAGTAACGAATCAATTTGCTACAGTGATTAATTCTATGTATGGGATCCAACATCAATTATAATAGTCACTCAGTATGTCTTCCCCTCTCATTTTCTATGTCTCATTGCGTTTCATTCAATATATTGAGAGCCATTGTTGATTGATGAAACTTTTATTTTTTTTAAAAATTGACATGTATACATACTTTGAGAGCCATTGTTGATTAATGAAACTTCTATTTCTTCAAATAAAATGACGTTTATACTTACTATCAAAATTTTTAGTAGAGTTATAAGGATCTAAAATTTGTTTTAGTGAAGTTAGGATTCAACATTTTTTGTGTTGTGCTGAGTATTGATTACAATTACCTCTTCGCACTTGACGCCACCATAAATTTTCTTTCAAAAAATTTGGTCAGCCACACAATTTTTCGAAAAGCGTCATAGGATAAAACTGAGATTTAGAAGCAATATTTCACAAGTGAAGTTTAGGGTTATTATTATTTTTTTCTTTTGAAATACTATTAGGGTAATGCTAGATGGACTCAAAAAGTCCGGACTCAAATAACTAAAAAGACATAAAGACCCTTAATTAAAATTCATTATTAGTGTTTGGGGGTAGAGGGTAATTATGTATTTTACTTAGATAGATATCTTAAATTGTTAACAAAAAAATCTTTGAAGTCCGAACATATTTTTTGATACTATTAAACCATATTTGACTCCTACATTTGACACGCTTATTTGAGTTTTTTATGTGGCTTTTAACACCAAACTCTCCCAACTTAATTTTTTATTATTGATAAGATCATAATTGTGTGTTCGATTTGCATGAATGCTTAGCTAATCCATTAGATTAGATGTAATCTGTTATTTACTTAGCATGATTAGATAATGCAATGGATTAAGTAATCACACAAACTGTGGACTAAACTAAGTAGCCACTTTCTCCATCGTTAGTTAGTCCTTCCTCACCCATTAAGTGAAATGACGAGACTGCCCCTTCTCTTTATTTCACTAAATTGAACTGTTAAAATTGACATCTGCGATTTAGGTTTTCCCAAACTGGTCTTGACCAAGACCTTCTCGTAATCGACAAAGTCATCACATTTTGTGCAACAATTTCTTCAAATGACATTACCAAATCAATAGACTATGCAATTTCAATATTTGAACAGATTTAAACCCCATATGGTTTGTTTGGAATGCCATGATTAAAGGGTTTGGGCAAAGTAGAGAGCCTGAAAAGGTTTTTTTTTCCAAGAGAATGGTTGATAGAGAAGTGTTTGTTGACAATTTCACATTCTCTTTCTTGCTTAAGATATGTAGACAGTTGAGAGATGTGAAGTTGGGAAGCAATTTCATTGTTGTACACTGAAAAGTGGATTGGATTCTCATGTGTTTGTGAGGAACACTTCGATTCACATGTATGGCTCAGTGTTTAAAGATATGGGTATTGCACATAATTTGTTTGAGGAAATGCCCGGTTCGAATGTAGTTGATTGGAATAAAACAAACACATAATGCTCGTCTTCTTCTTCCCGGTCTTTTTTGTTGTTGGTTTGGACGATGAGGACGATGCTTGAGGTTGGGTTTTTTTTCTGAAGGTAAAAGCTGATGGTTGGGGTTTTTATATAGGGAGGGTAAAATCTTCAATTTCATGAAACCACTTAAAATTTTACATGTGAATTGAACAAGTCTCCAAACTCAGATTACCTTAATCCATAGCCATCTAATTCAATTTTTGTCAATCCGCCCTATTAAGACAACCGAACATACCATAAGACTTTACTCGCGATCTCGCTTGAGGGGAAGAAGTCTCCACTCGAACCAATGGTAAATAGTGTGCCTACAGTCATTTCGTAACAAACTATTTTTTCTTACCGAGAAAATGATTGAAAAAGGCAATTTTCTTTTCAAAATCAGCGGGAAAGTAATTGCTTTTCGGGTTACTAAATATGGAACTCATGATCAACCATTTTCCACTGCTAAATTCATACAAGAAAATGAGAGGGGAACACAGACTGAGTGATATACCAGAAGTCCTTCTCCATCACATCTTTTCCTTCCTCCTGACGAAAGAGGTCGTTCGATCGACATGGCTTCTCTCCAAGACCTAGACACATTTCTTGGCTTCTGTTCCTCATCTCTTTTTCACCCTAGATCGTGACAATGCCATAATATACATCAATAAATTCATGTGTTGACGCAGCGATAAGCCCAGATTTGCAGGGACTTCGTCTGTGTTGCTTGTATTACGATAAAGATGATTAAAAATGTGTGAAAAAATGGATTGCAACAACACTAAATCGGAATGTTCGAGAGCTCGACATCTTTCTAAGGCATGTCATTTCGTTTTTTACAGTCCCTACAAAAGTGTTCAAGTTGGCGTCTTCGGTGAAAGAGATCTAGCTGGAATCACCGTGGGCACCATTTCATGGTTTCGCGCCCAATGCTTTCATCCCTAAATATCAAAACCCTAGTGTTGATTAAACTTAAGCTTCCGAAGGGGAATTCGAAAGTGGAGGTTGTTGTGAGTTGCTCTGTTTTGGAAACATTTTTATGAAGAAGTGTTGCCTTTTCCGTCTCCAAGTTGCGAACTTATTTGCTAATTGACTGAAAAGGTAGAGATCGATAACATGGCGGAAATGTTGGGTTTTTGAGGTTCATACAAAGCGAAAAATTCAAAACAAATTTTGAAAAACCCCAGGATCGAAAAATAAATTCCATTAAATTAAATCTACGAAAATAAATCATACCTTATTCTGTGATTTCCTTTTGATTGTTCGATTTTCAAGACGTTCAAGTGCGCGTCTTCTATCAGAAATTCACACACGAACGGCGACCACAATTTGGAGTGCTAGCCCTGAGAGAGATTGAAAATGATTTTTCTGTCTCTCCCTAAATCCAGAGAACTCGTAAATTATTAAAACGAAATCTTATTTCGTTTTTAGGGATCCACCCTTTATTTATGTGTAGATAAGCCCTCACTTAAAATCCTATTCGTAATACAACTATTGTATTTACATAGTTTAAACAAATTATACATGCGCCTCTATTAATAAGTTATCATATAATAAATTGTATGGGCATTTAGGTTATGAGTTTTATCATATAAATTCATTACTATGGACCAATTGAAATTGTGCAAAGCCATTCTTTCTGTGCGACCAAATAGTTTCATGCGATGTTGTAGTAAATCAAAAACCATTTTGGTACGCAAGTCATAAGCGGTCTCTAGCAAGACATTATGACTACCCAAGTAGCATGAATATCAACATCGATACAACCTAATTAATAACGTATATCATATCCTTTTGTCGTGTGATATCCTTTGATTAAACATAAGGCATGGAAAGTCACCTTTAATGTTCAATCGTACTAGTCTTGATCTTTATGTAAACTGAAAAACATCCAAGTGACATTGATCATATCAATTCACATGGACTTGGCCATTATCAGTCCATCTTATTGAAGGATCACTGATATCTCTATTTATACGAGGGTGATAAATTCTATCTTGATTACACGCCTTCACATATTATTTACACGGTAACCAATTATAATCTTTATAATTGTCTGGTTAAAAGACAACATTTGATTGTATCAAATTATCATGCTATTAATATTGAAATCTATGGTAATCTCTAGTCGAAAGACTAAATGATATACCTATCATGAGTAACACCTATGATTTAATCTATGTAGTATTCTTATAGCAGGTCGGTCTAGTATCTTGTTCCATAATAAGTACTTAAGATCTTGATTCGTGTCCTTATACGCAAGATCTTCACATGACCATCAATCAAGATTCACGCAAGTCTTAATTCATTATAGTTCCCAGTATAATGACCGACTAGGGACATTTATGATATTTCAACAAATACCCATGGATCTTACTATAAGGTAAACATGCAATCGCTTATAATAAAACAACAAATAAAACCTCTATTTTATTTACTAAAATTATAAGATAAATAATGTTTGTAGATTGACCTAAGGCACATGCCCTAACATCTCTTACTTGCACTAGGGCCAATCATTCATGCACTAATACCTAATGACCTAACATGACCATCATGTTTCACTTGTGGAAGAGTCTTCGTCAAAGGATCTTCAACATTGTTTTACGTAGGAACTCTACAAATCTTCACGTCTCCCCTCTTAATGATTTCTCGAATGAGATGAAACTTCTAAGTATATGTTTGAATCCGTGGTGTGATCTTAGTTCTTTGGCCGGTGCTATTGCCCCGTTGTTGTCACAATACAGGCAAATGGGGTTAGTTATACTTGGAACCACACTAAGTTCGATTATGAACTTTTTTATCCAAACTGCCTCCTTAGCTGCATCGGACGCTGCAATATATTCAACTTATGTTGTAGAATTGATAAGTCAGTATCTATATATATATATTTAGTAGTTTATTTTAGTATATTTAATTATGCAAACTCTCTAAAATATATATTTAATTATGTTTTTTGGTTGTTTTTAGGTGAAACGGAGTGTGCAGTTGAATTCGTGGCGGAAAATTCTCAAAATGGAATATTTACATGCAGTGATCGGATGCCGGACTATTTGCCTCGAGTTCCGAGTTTCGCGGTCGGTAGAGTTGGAGACATCATATCTCAACCAATTAAGCGATGTCACATCAGCGCCATGCGTTACCCAGCATCACAGCAGTAGCCACGTGGTGCGTTTTCATTGGATACAAGCACGTCACTCATTGTTGTCTCAGCCAATTAGAAGCCGCCATGTAGCGCAACAAATCGACTCCTCTAATCTGTAGCCGCCACGCGTGAGCAACACAGACCACGTCACACCATGTTTCTTCTCTGCGTTTTGGCCTTCATCGATTTGCCTCGGGATGCGCATTTGCACAGACTCCCAAATTTTTGACTGATTTGCGTGACTCGCCCTTCGCCTTATGCGCGCCATGTGGCGAGTTCTCACCCAACACCATGTCACAAACAACCGGTTCAACCAATCAAAAGCTGCCACATGGAGCATTCTCATAGCCCAGTGCGTCATCGACACATCTCTCGACCAATCAGGTGACGACACGTCAGCGCGACAGCATGAAACAGACCAATAGCATGCGAACACATGACGAACACCTAATTTCAAGCCAAAAACAGCCCTACGATGCTCCTCGACGAACGAGTCACCTCTCAAACCCCCAGAATTAGTTTCTCTCACCTCTCGAGACCAAGTTTTAGTAGTTTTATATATTAGGAACTTAGGTTTTATTATTTTGAAGAGAAGATCGACAATTATTATTTCGTTATCGACTTTCTTTGACGCCGATGTTCGGCTAATCAACTCCTTGCCTAGGTCGAAGGGGAAGCAAGTCGGGATTATGGATTCATGGAATATTATGTGAGATGTTTTATTTTATTATTTAATTTAATTTAAATTCTCCTATTTCATTGTTGTTGATTTTAATGATTATGGTTTAGATCTAGGGTATGTACATGGCCAGTGCATGCTTTTAGGTGGACAATCTACAGTTATTTGGACTATTAGTATCCATGTAGTTGTGCTTTTAGACCAATAAAGTGACAAACATTCACCCGTTTGCCGTTAAACCCTTTCGCTTCTTGAGTATGCAACAATTGAATCTAGGTTAAATCGGGAGCAGATGCGATCCAGTTATTTAGGATTAGCGTTCCCACAGACCCAAATTATTGCGGTTAGTGTGTTCAACCCGATTATCGGATATCTAGGGTTATACATTAATTATGGAAATAGTTAGTGGCGGACGTCCAGACTATCGAGATTAAGGGAACGAGGAATTTCTGGCAGATGTCGATTTCTCATAGCTAATCAAGGAGAACATAAATTAATAGCTTTTCGGGAAAGATCGAAGACCATGATTGCAATTGAATCTTATCCTGATTTGTGGAACTATAGATTTAGGTGTTACTTAGGCGTAGACTTAGGTGTTACTTAGGTATTAATTAATTGTTTTGAAAATTAGTTTAGTTTTTTTATTTATTTAGTTTAATTAGATTAGATTAGTTAAATTAACTTATTTTAAAACCCTCGATTTTCCTTTTTTGTTGTTTTTAACCTAAGAAAGACTACCAATCACCGTGGGATGGACCCTTTTCCACTATTCTACAAAATAGTTGGTTTAGGAAACTTTACTTTATTGATGCGCTCGGCGCGTGAAAGTTTCTTACTTCGAACTTTTCCAGCTCAGTGCGCCTCCATTCAAACTAAACATATATCCAAATTGCGATCTGAAGTCATCTATATCAGTTTGAAAACTTGCATTTGTTTCTACTAAAATGTAGTAGAGTTAAGAACAAGGTTGAACCCATAGGATTGAGTCAAACTAATTTCGATAAATATAAAAGAGAATTTTGGGGGAAAGGGGTTTGAAAGAGTTTTATCTAAAAACCTACCAAATAAGAAAGTAAATAAATTGTAAATCAAAAAATAAAGACATACCTAAGTCTATGAATCTATGATCTAGCGTTGTGTTGTTTCCATGTCTAGTATCATTGACATTAAAAATTGGTTTCAAAATAGTTTTCTCTAAATAGGATATAGATGTTGGGGTCACTAATACCTTGGTCCCCTATTCTCGATAGATAGGGAAATTGCTCTCTAAATACTTCTCTTACTCCACCGTACAACCTTTGGTAATGGCTCTCAAGATTTAGCACGTGAGCAGCATTAACTGTGTAATGACTCGTATCCTTAACCTAGTGCTTAAAGTTAATCCGAAATCTAATTAACCCAAGTTAAACTTGTGGTTAAGCTTGTCTTGTCTCGATTAGCATGTGAGTGTGATTGTTATGTATGTATTGTCTAGATGATGTGTGTGGAATCATCAATTTAACTATAGGTGATTAATGTGAATTAATATTAAACCTATAGTTGGAAAAAATGATAATTTCTTTTACTTAATGCCTAGTATGACACATGTTGATCATGAGGGATCATACAGAGAGACATGGAAGCAATGTGTACGCTGGGATGTATTTAGTGGCGTAATGGAAAACAGAAAAGTTATAAAATATATAGATGTATATATATTTATATATGTTGATATATAAATATATATATGTAAATAAAACCTATAGTTAGAAAGAAAATAATTAGAAAATTATGGAACGCCTAATATTGTGTGTAGGTCAAGGGTGACGCACATGGGTCATGGGGTAGTGTGCACGCCCAAGTGTACTCGTTGGCGCCCATGATGAAATTATAAACGCATGAATATATGGGTATGTGTACATATATATATATATATATATTTATATATATTGTTTATAGATATATTCAAAATAATTAATAAATTGGTGGGCGACTAGTAACATGTGAGGTTGAGAATGACACATATGGGGTGTACAATAGTGTGCACACTCGAAGGTGCTCATTGGTGCGCGTGGTGCATTTATAGATGAGAAAATACATAGGTATATATATCTATATATAATTAATATATATATAAATAACCTATAGTTTTGGTTTAAATTGTTTAAACTATTAGATTTGCCTCGAGATATGCGTAGCGTGACATAGAGGAGGTGAATGGTGGGATGTTGATATTTATATGTTGTAGAGATTGTCTATGTCTTGAAATGTGTGTCATGTCATCTTATGAAAGATTGATGATTTAATTCATGCTCTTTGGACTGTCCTCGAGATTAGTGTGTGCAAATATCGAGAAAAGCGCATTTGATCTTACATAAGTCGGTTATATGGTGGTGGGTTTGTAATGGCTACAAAGATCGACCTCATGATACGTGTTATGTATCTCGAGAAAGATCCAAATATAAAATGGAATAAACTCAACCTTTAAATTTGCCTCGAGATTTGTTTGATATGAATCTCTAGAAAATCTCATATTTATCCCAAATATGATACAAAACACAACCTCAATTGTGGTTTTGAGATCATAGAGAGTGAAGAAATCGAAATTGAAAGAGGAGCCAGGATAAGTCAAGTCCGAAAGGGAAATAGATCAAACAATGATAGAGGAAGTAAGGTTGAGGTTATTGAAGTTGTTGTCGTTGTTATTATCATTGTTTTTTATAGTTATTGTTGATGTAGGTTGCAATGATGGAGATGGGGATTGGGGGGACTCGATTGTCCAAGGAAAGAGATGACCGTGGGCCATCTCCCCTCCCAAGAGTTTTATGGGGATTGATTGCTTGAACAGTGACAAGAGGGTCGTGAACAAGAAGAAGGGGATCGACTCCCCAAATCGGACTGAACAAGGTTCGGTTCAACTAAACCAGACTCCGGACCAGTCTGGTTTAAGGGGTTCATAAATAAAAAATAAAGGAAAAATGCTTAAATTTTGGAAAAAATCTAGAAAATTATCAAAAAAATATATTTATGGAATAGAAATTGGGGATTTCTATAAAAAGTGAAAAATTTGGAAGTTTGTCGAGACTTTAAATCGGGGTTTTACCTCGAAAAACATAAGAAGGTCGTATCGACCTAAAAAATTGGAAAATTGGTTCCAAATTCAATTGGGATCAATTTAGGGGGTTCTAAACATAGAATGTTAGAATTATATTAATAATAAATAGTTTTTGATAGGTTTTGGAACACCGAAAAAGTGTAAGTGAAATAGAAAGCAAGGAAATTGAAAATGTAACCTAACTGAGGTAAGTACGGATTCGTTTAGTTATCGACTTTGCCTAGCTATGTCGTATATTTAGTTCATATAGTTTATGGACTTGAATGGGAGCTATGTACGCTGTGATATATTTTCTTGGAAAAGGAGAATAGTATTTAAGGTGATCTGTGAGAGTAACTCCTAGAATTAAGATTAGGTTATAGAGGAGATGGGTTGACTTTCCAGCCTATATGTAACTCCTACTCAATTAGATAGGTTGCATGGATTATATATATTCATTAAGAGAGTTTAGGATAGAACCATTTGGAGAGTGACAAGTGGCCAGACAACACATACGTGCAATGTGCTAGTTAGGTTGTGGTGTCACTATAGCTGATGGGTAATCGACCCAAATTTTATAAAAATAAGGAAAATCACAGTGTAATAGCGATTGGCTGTATAACTTGCATTTGTTTATCTATTAGAGTATATGATTATCCATATAGCTTATTAGCTATGATTAGTTCGTATTATTACTGCATTTCATTCTTGATTATTATATAGATTGCTGATAGTTCTATAAATCTATACTTACCAAGCAAGTTGGAGCACTCACCTCAATTAACATTTCAAGAATCTCGACGAGCGCTTCAACTATTAGACAGAGAAGGTTTAAGAGACTTGATCTTTTCTTCGATTTAATGATACTTCCCTGGTTTATATATTTGTATTGAAATACAGTTTTCTAATATCACAAGAGTTGGGAGGTTTAGTATAACTAAGGTTTATTCCAACTTAATTTGGTTTGTATATCGTGTACTATATTGTGATTCTTTTTTTATTTTTTCTGTATTTATAATTTTTTTATTGTCGATATTCGATATATAATCATTTTTATCAAATGTTGAAGGTAAGGCTGCTGGCTCTAGTTGAGTATTGCTGGTGTACCAAGGCTTAATTAGGGTATAGTCTGAATGATTCCTTAATTAGGATAAGGTTCGTTATAGTTGGTATCAGAGCTTAAGTCTTATCACTTTCGAATTGTTTTCGAAATAAGTAGTAATTTAGATTCAGTTTGGTATCGAAGTTTATGGTTGTTGGGCAATGAATATTCATTCCCATTGCCGTATATTATTGTTTGAATTCCTCAAATCCTCATATTCATTGACCTCTCATTCTAATAATAAGATCAAACTAGCTGTTCTCAAGAGTAAGCTAAGATCCGATTGTCATCTTTATATGATCATAATTAAGGATATATATATATATAAAGATGATTTCAGATGGATGGTGGATCATTTTAAGTGGATGGTGAAAACCATTAGAACTTATTAGAACTCATGCTATGTTCATGAAAAAAGAGTGTATTGTTTTTAAATTCTATCCCAATTAAGTTGTTATCATGTTATTGATAACACGATGGGTTCTTTGAAGACTTAGAACGTACACGAGCATTATAATAAAGAGTCATAAGCCACAACGGTAAATTGGTTCATGCCGCATTTTGCAAGTGCAAGTACTAAGTTTCAAAGATAAATTATTTTTATTTATGTTGAATATTAACTACAAATCAAGTGATTTTACTATGACTGAGACAATTTGGGACTATCATATATTCAACACAAAGGCAAAAGAGAAAAGTAATCTTGAAACAATTAAATAATACAAACGATTGATCCTTTGGTCTCTAATATCATTGTGTAATTTATTCAATTAACTAGATTATGAGATTGGTGTGAGTTAAAAGGAGATACAGTGATGCTTTAGAGAAAGTTGAAGTATAGTTTAACTACAATGTTTGTTTGATTGTACATAAATTGTAGAAAAAGTTAGAGGTTCCTTTTAAGATTTCTTATTGATGTAAGAATGTGTGTTGACACAATAAATCAAGATTGTAGCTTATACTTCTTTATATATATATATATATATATATATATATATATATATATATATATATATAGTTCTAAACATTTGAGAAGAACTATTACGGATGGATAATCTCATGATAGCTATTTTGGTCGTTGTACTAAATATGGTAAGGCATCACTTATAAACAAGAGGAAAGGTTTGTTGAGAGTCTTTTAATCATTCTTAAAGATTCAAGAATCTTAGAAAAATCATTGAAAGATAACTTGGACGTATAAAAACAAATGGATTAGTGAAAAGCTAAAGTGGTGAATTTCAAACTATGGAAGTTTGAAAGAGTGTATTGTCAGGGTGACAGATATGAAAGCTGAGATATATACCTTTAATTTCTTAAGTGTTAAAAACTCACTTTGAAACGTCACTTATTAAAGGTGATCGTGTTGACAATGCCTTGAGTAGAAAAAGGATAGTAGACGTAATTACAGTAAAAGATTCTTAGTAATATCCCTTGAACAAGATGTATGATAGTGATCTCTTGAAGTCCTGCGCTCGTACATCATCAACTGAGTTGTTTGGACTTGTAATTACCAATCTGGTCTTTGTATCTCAAATGAGAGCTAAGCTAATGATAATTGATTGAATTGTGTATTATTGGAAAAATTGATTGAGATTATCTAGTAGGTTAAGGCTTGACTATTAGTTATTGATATTTTATATGGATAATCTCAGATCATAACGTTGAGCATGAAAACAAAGTTATTAGATCTCAAATCGAAATGTAAGGCAAGAATGTTATGAGAATCTCATGGATTTCTTTAAGATATTCAGTCAGGCAAAATCATAAATCATTGTTATAAAAATGAGTTACTGGTGACCTGGAATGAAAATTGACGATGTCAATTTTATAAAGAAATATGAGATATATCAGTTACTTGAAGCTGAATGTTATCAGCCTGGAGGGTTATATTATTCTTACCCTACATGAATGAGTTTTCATGCTCAGAAACTTATGATAGATTAACATAAGTTATAAGGTCAATTGAAGGTTGTTAATGTTGTAGTTGTAAGACTGAATGAGTCTGCAAATTTTTTGCCAGTATAATATTTTATTTCTTGTGGAAGAGAGCGAGATATATATGTGTAGAAAAAGTTAAGAGTTTATGAAGAACCAATATTATTATTTTGGCGATGAACTGGAAATTTGTTTTCCAGTAGGGAATATATGTATAATAGCTGGGAGGAACTTTCTCAATCTTAACACGATATATCAGCAGCTAATCTTAGTTCCAAAGAATGTAATTTCTGAGCTTGTGACTTGAAATGTAATAATTACTAGAAGAAATATGTTTTACTATGTGGGTTCTCTAGTATTGACATGATCAGGCTATAAATGTTAGGGTGTTATCTTTAAAAGTTTGTATGCATGACTTCATAATTAATTGTGTAGACAAGAAGTAAAGATACATATTAACTAGAACCTGAATAATTTAAAACTGCACAAAAGTATGTTAGCAGAGTGTCAGTATGCAATTACAACTCAGATGTATGGAAAGAATATGTTGACAAGCATCATATGGTGTTTAAATATTAAAAAGATGTATGTCTTCTTTTGAACTTCTCATCTATAAAATGGCAATATAGATTCAAAATTTTAAGGAAAGCTTGAAAATGATTATGTACAATATCTTTCATATCTTTACGTTATTAAAAATAAACCAATTCGTGTCCAGTGTTGCCTAGAACGAAGTTGATTGAAAAGAAGATTTATTTATCAATGAATTAACTTGAGAAATGAAGAAATGACTGCCTTAAATCTTTAGTGCTATATTTAGTTGATAAACTTTAATCTCAAGGAAGAAATTGATTTAAATTTGGGGAAAATGTAACGACTCATGTCCCTAACCTGTTGATTAACATTAATCCAAAATCTAATTAACTCGAGTTAGACTCGTGGTCAAGCCCAACTTATTTCGATTAGCTTATGAGTGTGATTGTTGTGATGTATTCTGTTTGGATGGTGTGTGTATGTGTGTGTGTGTGTGTGTGTGTGTGTGTGTGTGTGTGTGTGTGTGTGTGTGTGTGTGTGTGTGTGTGTGTGTGTGTGTGTGTGTGTGTGTGTGTGTGTGTGTGTGTGTGTGTGTGTGTGTGAAATATCAATGTAACTATAGGTGATTAATGTGAATTAATATAAAAACTATAGTTGGAAAACAAGCGAAAAATAAATTTACTGAATGCCTAATATGACACATGTGAATCGTAGGGGATTACACAAAGAGACGTGGAAGCAATGTGTACACTCAGATGTATTTATTATCTTATATCGCAAACTTAGAAGTCGTAAAACATATAGGTGTATATATATATATTTATATATGTTGATTTATAAATATATATAAATAAAACCTATAGTTGGAAAGAAAATAATTAGAAAACTATAGGACGCCTAATACCATGTATTGGTCAAGGGTGATGCATATGGGTCATGGGGTAGCGTGCATGCCCGAGTGTACTTGTTGGCGTGCACGAAGAAATTATAAACGCATGAATATATGAATATGTATATATATTTATATATTGTATGTACATATATAAAATAATTATTAAAATGGTGGGCGACTAGTGACGCGTAGGGTCAAGGAAGACACATGTGGGGTATACAATAGTGTGCACACCCGAGGGTGCTCGGTGGCATGCGTGGTGAGTTTATAGATGAGAAATACATAGGTTTATTTATTTATATATAATTGATATATATATATAAATATATAAATAACCTATAGTTTTGGTTTAAATTGTTTAAACTATTAGATTCGCTTCGAGATATGCATAGCATGGCATCGAGGAGGTGAATGGTGGGACGCTGATCATTGTATGTTGTAGAGATTGTCTATGTCTCGAGACGCGTATCATTTCATCTCAAGAAAAATTGTTGATTTAATTCATGCTATTTAAATCGTCCTCAAGATTCGTGTATGCGAATCTCGAGAAAAATGTATTTGGTCTTATATAAGTCGGTTATGTGGTGGTGGGTTTGGTAATAGCCACAAAGATCGACCTTAAGATACGTGTTACGTATCTCAAGAAAGATCCAAATATAAAATGGAAGGAACTCAACCTTTATATCTGCTTTGAGATTCATGCGTTACAAATCTTGAGGAAATCTCGTATTTATCCCCAATAAGATACATACCACATCCTCAACTATGGTTTCGAGAAGAGAAAGAGAGAATGAGAGATGGAGAGAGAGAGAGATAGAGAGAGAGAAAGAAATAGAAGAAATCTAAATCGAATGAGAGACAGGGAGAGCTCAAGGATGAGAGGGAGATAAATCAAACGATGATGGATGAGGTAAGCTTGAGGTTATTGAAGTTGTTGTCATTGTTACTATCATTGTTGTCGATAGTTGTTGTTGATGTAGGTTGCAACGGTGGAGATGGGGTTGGGGGGACTTGGTTGTCCGAGGAAGCTCCCTTCCTAAAAGTGCTTTGGGGTTGGGCTAAACCCAACCCTAGTGAGCTAAACAAAGAAAAAAATGACGAATTGCTTGAACAGAGACATGGGGTCATGAGGAAGAAGAAAGGTACTCATTCCGTGAACTAGACTAAACTGGACCGATTCGATTCAAGGTCAAACCCCTTCACAAATAAAAAATAAAGGAAAAATGTTGGAATTTAGGAAAAAATCCCATAAAATTGTGAAAAAAAATATATTTACGGATCAAATCCCTAGAAATTAGGTGTTTCTATAAAAAAAAGGAGAATTCGAAAGTCTGTCGAGAATTTGAACCGAGGCTTTACCTTGAAAAACATGAAAAGGTGTGTCAACCTAAAACATTGGTAGATTAGTTTTGAATTTAATTAGAATCAATTTAGGGGTTCTGAACATAGGATGTTAGACATATATTAATTACAAATGGTTAGTGATATGTTTTGGAACATTGGAAAGCGTAAGTGAACCAGAAAGTAAGGAAACTAGAAACTTAACCTAACTAAGGTAAGTATTAATTCGTTTCACTATCAACTTTGCCTCGCTGTGTAGTATATTTAGTTCATATAGTTTATGGACTTAAATGAGAGCTATGTACAATGTGATATGTTTTCATGAAAAAGGAAAATAGTGTTTATGTGATTCGCGAGAGTAACTCCTGGAATCGAGATTAGGTTATATATGAGATGGGTTGACTTCCCGTCCTATATGTAACTCCTACTCAGTTAGAAATGTTACGTGGATTACATATTCACTAAGAGGGTTTAGGATAGAACCATTTGGACAGTGATAAGTAGTCAGATAGTACATATGCGCAATGCGCTGGTCAGGTTATGGTATCACTATAGATGATGGGTAATCGACTTAATTTTATAAAAATAGGGAAAATCATAGTGTTATAGCGATTGATTTTATGACTTACATCTGTTTATCTATTGGATTATATGATTGTTCATATACCTTGTTAGCAATGATTAGTTTATATTGTTATTGTATTTCATTCTTGATTATTGTATGGATTATTGATAATTTTGTGAATCCATACTTGCTGAGCAAGTTGGAACGCTCACCCTAATTAACATTTCAGGAATTTCGACGAGCGCTACAACTATTGGACAGAGAATCCTTAGAAGTATTTATCTTCTCTTTGATGTAATGAAACTTATCTAGTTTATATATTTATATTGAATTGCAGTTTTTGTAATATCATATGGGTTGGGAGGTTTTGTATAACTGAGTTTTATTTTGGTTTGATTTGGTTTTGTATATCGTGTATTATACCACGAAAAAGTTTTGAATTCTTGTTATGTTTATAATTTTTTTATTATCAATATTTGATATACAATTGCTTTTATCATGTGTTGAAGGTGTGGCTATTGGCTATTAGCGTTTTAGGCTGAACGATTCCTTAATTAGGATAAGGTATGTTACAAACAACTTTGTGGGAACACCTACCCCTAGACAACCTTAGGTATCTACTCTTAATGTTTATCCTAGTTCTTAACGTTACTCACCTAGAGCAACAAGTGTGTCAGGTTTCTTGCTCTAGATGATTACCACTTTTCAACCTGGTTGGTATCACAGACTCAACCTGATTAATAGCAGGTCGATGGGTTTACGCCTAAAGTTTTGCAATGAATACGCGAACTTTAAACTACCATTAAGACATATTTAAAAACTGCAACACAAAGATATAGAACTGAAATAAAACACTATTATTATAGAAAATCTCAACAAAACATAAAAAACCTACTAGAGCTTCATCCCTGACCTAGGTATTAAAGTACATAGCCGGTCATGGCTACTCCTACCTTGCTCTACTCGTAAATCGCTCTGAATACAATATATTTTTTTTCATAATGGTGCCTTCTTTATATAAGTGTGCTTTGGTATAAGAATAGCAACTCACGATAATAAGAACATTCTAAAAAGTCTCAAAATTTTTATTTTGTGATGTTAGCGTCTTCCATGGCATTGTGGTTATGTGGGTATGGTGCTAGGTGGCAATGTGGAAATATATAGAAAGTCTTGGGTAGCAAGTCAATCTGAAACTTCTATTTCTGAACTTAGCGGAGTGGGTGACGCTGTTAGTTTAAAGTTCATTGCCATCCGTTCAAGTCTAGTGCCATGTGTTGTCTTACTATGATGCCTTGATTGGTGTCGTGGGTCTTCACTGGTGATATTTCTCTACTCTAGCAACGTCAAGCCTTCTAAACTTCGACCGATGTTTGACTTCTTTCTCGATTTTTCTTGGATCACACATAAATTCTCAAGTATCCTGTAAATCTCTGAAGTAAACATATAGAACAATAAAACCCAACTTTGTACTTGATTTACATAGCAAAACACCTACGAAAAAGTGAATAAATAAAGACTCATTAGTTGTTTAATTGGAAATGCAATTACATGTGTCCATGTATTTAGACAAATAATTGCAGGAGTACATATCAATGTAGGATTTCACTTGCCCATCATTTTCAAGTCTTTTTTATGATTTCACGATCCTTGGGAAGATTTGAAAGGACTTACAAAAGCTTCAAGAACTTCGGTGATATTTTTGGTCAAAGTAATTTTTCATATTGCATATGGTTGTTATATTATGGCTTAGGTTCTCGGGATGAGTGTAGGTCGTGGAATACTTTAAACAAATTAATGAAACTCATATGTCATAGACTGGATGAGTTTTGAGTTAGTTATGAGACTTATGGAAGTCACTTAAGTTTAAAATTTAATTTGATGATACATTGTGAACCGAGGGAAGATGTAAGTTCTTCTTGGCTTTCTTCCTAAGCTGATGTCTATCATGTTGAAGTTTTTTGGGAGTCTATATTATAGGGGAAACTCTACCAGAATTTCTATAGAATATGGAAATCTAAAGGTATGATTTCCTAATTTGCTCCACTTATGAAAATTGAAAACTAAGATTTGATTAAGGAAATAAATTATATTTTAAGGTTGAAATAATTTAAAACATATTAGAAACCTAATTAGGGTAATTAAGTTAAGTTAAGGCTTAGTGAGTCTGACCTTGATATAGAATGATGTTAGTATCAGTTACATTGGTGACTTGAGAAAACCTATTTTACTAAAGATATTGGTTTAACTCAATAACCAATCAGGAAGTGTTTCATAAATGGTCTCAATGTAATAAAAAGGAGATGTGTTATTGAAAAGAGAAATTGATTAGATAAGATAAACATAAAATGGAATATCATAATGGGATTATGATACGACTAGTCAATTTATTTAAACCAATCTCTATGAAAATACGAAACTTGAGGCAAAGTATTATCTCATTTACAAAATAAAACATGAAGTGAAATGAAAATAAAACCATTGTTGAAAATAGACAAATAATTTCTAAAAAGGAGTATTGTATATTTTAATCTTATCTTATTCAAATTGCTCAGTTATAAGCAAAATCTGAATATAGCGGTTATATGGTTCAAACAAATAAATAATAACAATGAATTGAAACAATTAACTTGGGGATGCTCTTGTTGACACAGTGTCAGGTGTTGTGAAAATACAATGGCCAACAAAATCTTTAACTTAAAAATGACAGGCTTAGTGCTAGTATTAATGTATTAGAAAGTTAAAATATTGAGAAAATGGTCTAATAATAGATGTGAGCAGCTATTAAATGGGAAACAAGTGATTGTGTTATGTAATCTCAAGTACCCAATAGTTTTTTGAACAATATTGAGATTTTGACGCTTATTACCACAACTAAAGATCAAACAAATGAAAAGATAGATGTACTGATTTGAGTATAAGTAAGTGATCAACACAGGAAGTCAGTATGTACTTCTATATGGAATCATTTCCATTAATATAACTTAAGGGATCGAAATAGTAACCTTAAAGAGTTTTGATTAGCTGTCAAGTTGATCAAGAGACTAGAAATTCTAATTTTTCTATCTTTTCGGTTGAATAATAACAGATAGGTGAAATCGTTATAGGTAAGTGTGTGGAAAGTAAGATATATATTGCTATCTTACATATTCTCTTATAAAGTATTGAAGTTCTTTTTAAGAAAAAAGGAAAGTCAGGAGAAACATAGGCTAAGAAAAGTAGACTTAAGGCGATAAGAAATAGTGAGACTGTTTGAGTTATGAATTTCTCTAATTTCAAAAAAGACTAGCTAAAGAAGATTTTAATTTATTGAAAGATTATAAAAATTCATATTGTTCTTGGTTAGATATTTAAAAAGAGAAAATATTGAAATTTCCTTTGTAAGTCAATTTAAAGAGACCATAAGTGATCCAAATGTTGTATAGAGTGCCAATAAGTCGATATCAGGACAAATGATGAAACAAATGCGAGAATAGGTAAGATTGACAAAATAGAACTGAATAGACTCTGTATATAGAAATGAGACGTGGAGATGACTTACGATTATTGGAAATGGCACAAACGAACTCCATTACTCAAGGTAAGGCACTAGAGTAGTTGTGCGTGACTAAAAGTCTAAGTAACTTCATATCATAATCATAATTTACTAACAATGTAAGTGTCACACCCAACCTTGAATCGACAGACTGACTGGTCTGGATCGTTCCCCAATTCTCCAACTTGGAAAAGAGAACCAAAGTACGACTCGGCTTACACCTTAATTCACATTCCCTATAAGTTTAGCCTAGAAAAATTGTATAGTCATTTAAAACATTTATAACTTTCGAAAAACATTAAACATTTTTTAAACGGTTCTGGTCTAGTTAAAGCATGATTTCACAGTGCGGAAGTAGTGCGCATGCCTTATATACAATAAAAAAGGAATTATAGTGGAAAACCCAAAGTTCGATATATTGTCATCCATAAGTCGAGGAGTATTTAAAACCAAAAGTATAAACATACATATAAAAATCAAATATACAAACAAAACTTACAATAATGATAGTGACGAAGCTCTCCTTGTCGTCGTGCGCCAGTCTTGAGCCTTGCCTTTTCCTCTATCGCTATAAGACGAATTTGGTCCCACCAAAAGAGTGACCCGATGAATGAACAGCTAGGGAATATACATGCTCATTACATAAAAGTAAAGGAAAGGAAATATATAGCAAGGTAGAATGAAGGGAACATGCAACATGTCTAAACATCCTCGTGGGAAACTCTCGTGAACCAAATGCAATAGACCTGGCCTGTACTGTTAAAGTCTTGAAACCCATAGGAATTAAGGAGATTAATGAATCAGTGATGTACCAAAATGCGCACATCAATACTAAACAAGAATTTATATTGTAGTAAGACATGAATTCTTTCTTCTACGTAGGTTTAACCTAATCAAATAATCAAATTGATAATGTGAATAACCACAATAATGATATCTCATTCGCATAAAACTCAAGTCATGAATGGTGACCTGCACAATGGCAACCTTGAGTAATTATAGACTCATTCTATCTACACTATCTAAGAATTCAGTCCTAAATACAATAAAACTCTGAAAACCTTCACAGTCTCCAATTGTAAATTCTTTTGGAATCATTCAATGTTCAACAACTAAATCTTTTATTTCTTCAATAATCTTGAATCGTCGTCTCCATAAACTTCTTCAGTGCTTTATGCAACTTTCTCTTAGATTTGTAGTTGTAATCTATCTTGAATTTCTCTCCTTGCAGTATCGAACTTCTTCATTATTGTAGACTAATACTTATAGTTGCTCTATTGTAGTATCCAACTTGTATTATATTCTTGCTTCAACTTCAGTTTTGTCTTCATCATCGACTCTGACTTTAATATTGTAATCTTTACTGAAATATACATTGTAATCTATCTCTGAGTTGTATCTACACATAAACATCTTGTTGAGTTAAGCTTCCATCTTCATGGCAATATTTACCTAACTTAACTTCTATTTCGACAATATAATTTCATTCAAATTATCAGAAACATGATCATTTTTATCCTTTTCAATTATTTCAGACTTTTTTAAAGATTTTTCATATGCTTCTACTCTGGCTAAATACCATGGGTATAACTTCTAAGAAAAGGTGTATATTTCAATTGTCCATCAATCCATTCTCTAGTCGGAATGACATTAACCATCATTTCTTCTTCTTCTTCTTCTTCTTCAATAGTTTTATGTGCTTTTTATTACCTTGTTTAATTGTCTTTCAATTTATAGGTGTGTCTTTCTTATTACTGAATAAAGCATTAACTTGTGCTTGTTTAATTGTTTAATTGTCTTTCAATTTGAGTAGGTGCTTTAGCTTGATTACTCTATTGAGTACTTAACCTATTTATATGTAAATTCATTTGACTTAATTGATTTTTATTTCATTAATAGTAGCATCAGTCTTAATCTGATTTTGAGAAATTTGTACAAATTTTTGATGACTTTGGTTCATCAAATTATGCAAGATCTGCTTTAAATTTGGATTCATAGTTTGAGCATTTTTTTGAGGTTACTAATTAGGTGCAAATAACATCTGAGCACTAAGTCTATAAGTATTATAATTTTAATTTTGAGGGCAATAACTAAGATTTGGATTTGGTATTCCAGGATAATGAGTATTATTAAATTGGTTTCTTAGGGGACTAGAAAATTGATTCATCATTGCATTAACATCTTCGGTATTTTCTTCATGTCGTGTAGGACACGCATCTGTAGGATATGTAACCTCATTACAGAATCTACAAGCTTTAATTTGATTAGATCTATCATTAATTAACAATTTAATCATATAAGATAATTCATCAATTTTATTATCAGACGCATTTTTCTTCTATTATCAACTTAATAGAGTTTCTTTCTAGAGGATTCAACCTTTTCACCATATTGCTTGGATGGTTTTGCCATGTTATTAATTGCTTCTTTTGGTAAAGTAGGTTTTATTTAAAATAAAGATCCACCAGATACAATGTCCAATATCCTTTGTTCAAAGTGATTGAGTTAATCATAAAAATATTTTAATAAAGCTTTTTGGATATATCCATGTTGTGGATAAGAAGAAGTTAATCTTTGGAATCTATCCCAAAATTAATTAAAGCTTTCATCATCTTTCATCTTTGAAACGGTGATTTGCTTTCTTTTAAAACTAATTTTTCTAGGAGGCATATATTCATCTAGGAAAGCTTCAAGAATTTGAGTCCTTGTAGTTATTGAATCTTGCAAGAGATAAAACAACCAATCTTGTGCTTAATCTTTCAATGGAAAAGAAAAGACTTTAAGTTTGACTTGTTCTAAAGTACATTCTTTCAATTTCATCCCATTAACTTTATGTTGATACTTCCTTATGAATTTATGTGGGTCTTCATTTTTTTTACCACAGAAGTTAGGTAAGACACTAATAAATATCGATCTAAGGTCAAATTCAGGAAATCCATCAGGGTATGCTATGCATATAGGCTTATATGTTGTAACATTTTGATTTGTTTGTCTAAAAGTGAGTTCTCTATTATTATTAATATTATTGAAAACTCTATTGTCATTATTATTATTAATGACATTGTCATTAATATCATTGTTGTTATCCTCCATCCTATTAGCTAAAATTTCCCTAAGTTGTTGTTGTTTTCTTAAATTCCGATTAAAAGTTCTACTTATTTCAGGATCGAAAATATGTAAAGATCTTATAGAATTAACACGAAGAAGTGTGTAGAACATACATCATCAAAAATCTTTAGAAATTATATAAAAAGTCCCTATGACACCAAAAACTATTATGGATCGAGTATGCACAATAGTTTCTCATATTTTCCTATTATTTGTAGTGGTAAATGATATATCTTCTCCCCTGGGATTTTGAAAACTTCAAAGGAAAATATTTTTTCTTGTTTTTCTTAATTTAGTTATCTAATTAAACGAGAATAAAAATACAAATAACAGAAAGCTATAACTATTAACTTAACTAACCAAATTATTTAGACTAATTTAAACAATTCAATGCAAACTAAATTAAACAATACTCAAATTCAATATAATATAAATATCTAAACAAACATCTAAACAAACCCCTATAAATAATGTAATATACTTGGATTGTTTTCAAACACTAGAACATATCATCACTTCATAATATAGTTATAATCATAACACACAAAATCTTTGAATCATTAAATCATAATTCATAATAGTTTGATAGCCTTTAGCAAGCCACTAGTTTTCCTAAATTTAATGGAAAAGCCGTATTCTTATCATTATTGATCTACGTATTGGATAAAACGCAACACCATAGAAATATGATAACATTAATACTCAATGAAAATCATGCATAATCTAAATAAAAATATCTGAATATGTCGATTAATAAATAACTTAGAACACAATCACCTAGACATCCACTCAGGAAAAGCCCTATAGATTAATCATAGTTACTACTTCTATAATTGTTGTCAGTAATTATAAAAATAGATTCAGAACCAAAATACCATAATACACATTTGCAACTATACATGCAATATCAATCTTCATTAATTGTAATACGCAAAAACAACTTGTTAAATCGATGATTGACGTGTATGAATAGATTTAAAAGCATTAAATATATGATTCCTTACTCACAACTATCTAGCAATCCAAAGTATATATATATATATATATGTTTAGGGTTTGTTTTAACTGATAAACTACTCACTTATGCTAAAAATAAATAACATAATAATATAATTAAAAGACATAATAAAATAAATAAATACCTCTTAAATACATCAAAGCTCCAATGTAGCTTCAAATATAAACTAAAACTAATAAAATACTTATTAAATATGTGAAATAGGTTGGAGAGAGAGAGTTATTTCGAAGCTCTCTAGTCTTATTTATAGTCTCCTAAGTTATACATATCCTAGATAAACTCTAATTCTTCATATTAATCTAAAAAAAACTCGTAACTGACTCAAGCCATTTGTCAGCGATTCCTAAGTTGTGCACAAATCACTGGGTCAATCACTGGATTTAGCTCTATGTGCTCCACCAATTCAGCTGGCGATTTCTTGTATATTTTCCAATTCGCTAAGGATTCGCTAGCACTTCTTTGCTGATGATTTAAGTGGAGATTCCTATCGTAACTTCAAATTGATGGCTATCACTAGACTTCTTTTCCAATTGATTGTTTTGCTATTCTTCCTATTTTTCTTCCATTTCTTTATTTTCTTATTTAAATCCTGAAATCACAAAAACAAGAGAATATTTAGTGTAATATCATCATTTATATATAATATCAACCTAAATGACACTATAAAACATGTCTAATTATTGACTTATCAAGCATGCACCCTGAGATATGAGACACGCGATTGAGTTTCGGTACACCACACGTGAGGTTTGTGAACATTAGGAATTTATAAACTTTATTAGGAATCATACTAAAAGTTTTATAGTTAGATGTGCACCGCATCATAATTACTTATGGCCATGCATATATACATTTGGACCTTTAGGGGTCGTCTCCGAGTATTAGATAGAGCGCCTTGACGACGAAGAGTGTTCCCCCCCACCAGTCATGCAACTTTGAGGGATGGCTATATTGTGATCTTCTACCCTCCAGCCAATACGACGATGGGAGGATGTTGAACACCATCAGACCGACAAGATTCAGGCTAGGTCTATGCATATGGGTTTCATGGGTCATGAAGTCACATGACAGGTACGTGTGTTGACAGTCAATATAGTAGTGAGTGCATTAATAGAATCATTAGTTTTTTTGTCATTTTCATCTTAGTTATCATCAGTCCAAGAAGCATTTAACAGCTTCTTCTTCTTGTAAGTAAGACATTCAATCTGAATATGTCCAACTCCTCCATACTTACAAAACTTAATGCCCCTAAGTTTATTCTAAGCGTATGCTTCTTATCATTAGTAGAAGGCTTATTGTTGTCATTAACCTTATTGTAATTGGTTCTAACATAGTTTCTCTTATAGTTTTTGAGAAATTTTAGGACTTTTTTGCCATTATAGCAAAATTATCTCCCATAGAGTCATCGTAAATAGAAGTCTCAACATGATAGAAATTCTTAGAAGAACATGGATTTTTAAACATATTCATCTCAAATGTTTGCAACAAACCCATTAATTCATCAAAAGACATCTTAGTAATATCATGACACTCTTCGATTGTAGTAATTTTTAAGTCAGATCATGAAGAGCACGTCGTACTAACTGCTCATTAATATATTTTTCTCCAAGTTGAAAGGCTTGATTAGCAATGTCGCATAAATGACCATTGAAATAGGTCGTATATTCCTCTTTCATCTCAAGATGATCAAATATAGAACTTAATTGTTGTAACTTGGAAATTTTAACAAAATTCATACCTTCAAATATTATCTACAGAACATCCCATGCTTGCTTTACAGTAGTGCAATTCGCAATCATTTTGAATTGTTGAGTATCAACACCCCTAAAGATAGAATTGATTGCTTCCTAATTGACATCCTTTTCCTTCTTCTCAACGTCTGTCCATCGAGATACAGGTTGTAGAACAACATTACCATTCGTATCTGGGTGTGTTAGAGTAGTGTATTCTCTCTCTAGTAATTTCATCAATCGTTGAGACAAAGTGGACCGTCTGAACCTTCCAGTAGGCACATTTTGTTCCTTCCAATAATGGCAGTTAAGTTATTAATCCACCTTTATGTCCTTCACCTGTTCATTGTCGTAACGACTCATCAATCGATCCCATGGCAATAAAACTCTCCGGAATCTCACTCTTCTATACTTGTAGAAATAACGAAGTGACAAAGCTCTGATACCACAATTAGTTTTAGAAACAAGAGAAACTAAAAACATTAACGAATCAGTGATGAACTAACATGCACACATCAATACTAAACAAGAATTGATATCATAGTAAGACTTGAATGTATTCCTCTGCGTAGGCTCATCATAATCAATTAATCAAATTGATAATGTGAACAACCTCTGTAATGGTCTCTTGTTCTCGTGAAACTCAAGTCATGAACAATTATCCACACAATGGCAACCTTAAGTATGTATAGACTTAGTATATCTACTATATTTAGGAATTAAGACCTTAATACAATACAACTCGAAAAACCTCATCAATCTCTAATCGTGAATTCTGTTGGAATAATCCAATATTCAACAACTTAGTCTTCTATTCTTTCAAGAATCTTGACTCGTCGTCTCCATATATTTCTTCAGTTATTTATGCGCCTTTTCTCTTGGATTTTTAGTTGTAATCCATCTTGAAGTTCTCTCCTTGCAGTATCGAACTTTTTCACTATTGTAGACTAATACTAACAATTGCTTCGTTACACTATAAGACTCATATTCTATTTCAGTTTCAACTTCAGTTTTGTCTTTTTCTTCGACTATGACTTTGATACTCTAATGCACACTAGAATTTACATTGTAATATGTCTCTGAGTTGTATATACACTTGGACATCTTACTGAGTCAGGCTTCTATCTTCATTGCAGCATTTACCTAACTTACTTAACTTATGTTTTGACAATAAAATGCTAACAAGGATATACCGATCCAAGCACAATAAACTAGGGTCTAACATGTACCGTCAGCTTGATGGTGGCTCATACTAAATGGTTTTCTTTGGCTTATCACAACCAACCAATAATAACTCTGATAATAGGAAGTTTTAGTCACTCTCTGCTCCCACAAGAGGTTACAGTGATAACATGCTCTTAGCTCTTCAGGAAAAGTTCAAGTTGGGTACATTTTATAGTTTACCACTCCACGTGGGAGGATGCTAGACATGTACTCTCTTTTCTTTCTCGCACATAAACTGGTCATACTTACTATCAGATTCGGCCTCTCAAGGTCCCCGTGTCTACCACATGCATGACTACATGTATAGTATGATGCAATGCCATAAAATGTAATGATAATATATTCATAATAAAATTTTATATTCGTTTAGTTTTCACTAACTATTTATTGCATTCCTGCCCCAAGGTAACCCGACGCTCCCGGCTTAGCCTCGAGTCATATCATGGATTCTAAGTCATTTTCCTTTTTATAGATTAATTATGACAACATCTCAATGCGTGTGTTAAGACCTTATAAAACCCATATCCACATCAAGCTTCAAAGAAATAACTGAGGCCTTGGAATTTCTTTAAGTCTTGTAAAACAGTTTATGTCCCTGACTTATGCTCCATTTTTTATCGTCAAGAAATCAAAATCTCTAGAAACATTTCAAACAAAAGTTGTTGGACTATAAACCAGCTTTCTAGAAAGCTAAACAAATCTCGATTTTGATAAAAGTGAAATATTTATGCCTTTTAGACTGAATCATGTTTAACATCTCCAAATTTTGTTTGACAGTTTTTTTATCACATATTGTAGAGCATTGTTTGCTACGAAAACGTTTGATTTTGAAAAACAACATTCAGTAAGACAAATTTTTTCTTATATCAAAGTTAACTTTCAAATGACATTGGAATCAGCCCATTTCAATCTAAAATAAAAGAAATATGATGAAAATACCATTGCTGGTCCAACTAAAACTTCATGTTTACTAGTCCAAGTTGCAGAGCTGTTTTGAGGGGGTTAACATCCACATCTCATAAATCTACAGTGGACAAAGTTGAATGACTTTAAGTTATGTTTCATATGGCGTTGAATGCACTCTATTTGGATTCCAAACAAGAGGGATATATTTAGATTACTAACACTATGCAACACAAACTTTTTCAAATTATACTATAAGTAAAGTTACCTAATTCCTACTAGCCATAAATGCATAAGAATGGTATTGCAGAGTCGGTGTCACACCTAGAACATCATGGGACCTCCCGAAAGTGTGCCTTTTATAGCATCCTTTATCCCGATTAGAGCAATACTCAGCCTGAAACCCTAATTAAACCTCGATAACCTAGCCAGACTTAACTAGAGCTAGCAGCCTCTCCTTCTATCTTTTGATAAACAAAATTATATATCAAATATCAATGTAACACAAATATTACGCGCAGTGAAAATTAAGACTTTTTATATTTAAATACGATATACAAAATCAATTCAAACCGGAATAAATCTCGATTATACAAAACCTTATATCACTTGTGATGTTGCAAAACTATAATTCAATACAAATATATAAGACAAGGATAGATTCATTACATCGAAAAGAAAATCGAGACTCCTAAATCTTCTCTGTCCCATAGTCATACCGCTTAACAGTTTCCTAGAAATGCTTATTTGGGATGAGCGCTCTAATTTGCTCAATAAGTAAAGATTCGCAAAGCCATCAATATTCCATATAATAATCAAAAATATTATGAAATAATAATGTGCACTAACGTTAACTAACATGATTGTGAAAAACATATAATTCAATAAAAATTAGATGCAAGTATGTCGGTCAATGGCTATTACACTGTGATTCCCATTTTATTCGTAAAACTAGGGTCAATTACCCACATACACCATTAATGTGATCGTTAGACTGACACTTTGGTTGATGTGTTATCTAGCCAATCCATTAAGTCTAATGGTTCAATCTGAAACCCTCTAATGAGCATAGAATCCATGCAACCTATCTAACTAAGTAGGAAATGAGATATAGACCGGGAAAGTAACCCATCTCCTATATAACCTATTCTCAGTTTTAGGAGTTACTTTTGTGAATCACATTAAACACCATTTTCCATTTAGTAAAACATCATAGTGTTCATAGTTCCCCATTTAGTCCATAAACTATATGAACTACATATACAAACATATCCAGACAACATTGATGAATAAGCGAATCCATGCTTACCTCGGTTCAGGTTTTTGTTTCCAAACTTCCCTAACTTTTCGGTTCACTTACACGTTCCTAGTGTTCCAAAACCAATCACAAACCATTAATGATTAATATAAGTTTAACACCCTATATTTAGAACCCCTAAATCAGTCCCTAAGACCTCAAGAAATTCTAACCAAATTACAAAAGAGTTTCTATTTTCTAAGATAGGAGCGCGATCCCTTAATTATTGGGTTACGCTTCACCAACTGGGTTCATCCTTATCGATGAAGGGAGTGCGCTCCACCCTGCACTATCTCGATAGTGAACGAGGCAGCAGCCACTGTTCCGTAATCAAATCTCCAAAACAACATCCATCACTCTCCCAAAACATCATGGAGGATCTCTAGTGAAGTATAAACTCATTTATGATCATCAACAAGAACAATTCACAAAGAAATCATCACCAATTATTGAATTTAACTTCAAACTCAAAACTATACTTACCAAGATGATAATCTCTCATCCAAAAGTGGTTTCACTTTGATTCAGTGGAAAATACCATCTTAATTAACCCCTCAAAACTCAAAACCCTCAGTTGTTCTCCATTATCACTATTTCAATTGATCAGCTGAAAATGAGGATTAAGTTGAAGGCTTTTAATTGAAATATATTGATTATCATTGAGATACCCCCCACGCTATCTCGAGGCTGACCAAGTGATTGATGTGTTAAAATGACACTCCCTAAAGTGACACAAATTTTAACACCATCAACACTTACGCACATGTCGAAGTGATCCAACGACCCATATAATTCAAACTAAGCTTATAATTTTAGTATGTATATTCATATATCAACTATATATATAAACATATATACCTAGTATATTTTCTCGCCAATAAGTTCATCGTACATGCCTAGGAGATTTATCGGGCATGCACATTTGTTTCATGATCACCTCATCGTAGTTTGTGCACTGGTAATTTATTGTTTATTTATTTATTTTCCGATTATAGGCTTGTATACAACTTCTCTTTTTATACTATATCCTATTAATTCAATAAACATTCCAAACAAACACCAATCATCACACAAGCCCACGCACACGCTAATCGAGGTATGCCGAACTTAACCACGAGCCTAACTCGGGTCGATTAGAATTTGGATTAATACTAATCACCACCAGAATGTAACAGGTCATTACAACAACAACAACAACAACAACAACAACAACAACAACAACAACAACAACAACAACAACAACAACAACAACAACAACAACATAGCCTCAGTCCCAAATTAACTAGGGTCGGCTACATGGATCAAACTTTTCCATTGTGCTCGATTAAGTGTAATTGATGGCGAGCTTTGCAAACCATTCAAATCTCTCTTAATTAATGCATCCCATGTTAACTTTGGTCTGCCCCTACCTCATCGAATTTCTACAGTTTCTATTGAGTCAAGTTTTCTAGTTGGGGCATTTGTAGGCCGTCTTTGTAGGTGACCAAACCATCGCAACCGCCCTTCCCTAATCTTTGTATCAATTGGTGCTACTCCTACTTGTCTTTACAGGTAACAGGTCATTACAATTTTCTTAATTTAAAGCAATTTCGTTCTCGAGATTAAACTAAACATAAAATTACCTATAGTTTTAAAGAGAAAAGGAAACAATTCCTTCAAATAAGATTATAGCTCCCAAATTAGTTCCTTATCATCGTGGAATTGCTTTTTCACCTTAACCAAAGTAATCTCTTTGATTCTCAGCATTCGAATCTTACTATCAAGTATCTGAATCAGTTATGCGCTAAAAGATAAGTCTTCCCAAAGATTAAATTCATTTCAATCAATCCTTAGAGCGAGTTGAGTCTCCGTTTTATGAAACATAGACACGTGGAAGACATTATGAACTCCAGCTAACTGAGAAGGTAACTCTAACCTGTAAGCAATAGTACCAATCCTTTCCTACACTCTGAACGACATAATATACCTTAGAGGTAGCTTACCTCGCAATCCAAACCTATATATCCCTTCATAGGTGAGATTTTCAACAGAATGAAATCGTCCTTTAAAAACTCTAAAAACCTATGATGTTTATCAGCATATCTTTTTTGTCTTAGCTGTGCCATAGTCAAACACTGGAAAATCATTTGAATTCTCTCTGTTTAGTCCTGAATCAAATCACACAGAGAAATGTATTTCTTCCAGTTACCACCAAACTCCAAGACATAAGCTCAAAGTATATCCTCTAACACCGAAATCAACCACTCAGGCTACTTATCAGTCTTCCGATTGTATATTGTACCGAGGTTAAGAATAGTTCTAAGCTATCTTTGGAACTCACTTTACAATCTAGAAGTTAATCTCATATCTCTATCCAAAATAATCGACACTGGAAGTCCATGAAATATCAACACCTCCTGAACGTACACCTTATATAATTGGTCAAGAGGATTTCGCATGGAAACTGGTAAGAAATGCTTAGACTTCATCAACCTATTAACTATAACTTATATGACATCGTGCTTACACTGACTTAGAAGTAAACCAGAAACAAAATCTATCGATATATGTTCTCATTTCCAGTCAGGATTAGGTAGTGAATGCAATAACCTTTCAGGTTTCTTATGCTCAGCCTTAACTTGCCTACTTATCTCACATCTTTTTACAAACTTAACAAGATCGATCTTCATCCCAGGCCACCAAAAACATGCCTCATATTGTGATACATCTTATTATTAGCATGAATAGAGTAAATAGATCCATGAGATTTCCATCGCAACTCCTGCCTCAACTCATCCTTAGCTGGAACCCATAATCTATCCCTGAACCAAAAAGCACCATTATCAAAAACTGACTAATCAGGATGATCTACGCTAGCCACTAATCTCTGACTCACTATATAATCTTGATCAGCTTTCTAATAAACAATCAACCATTGAATCATCTCTACTTTAGCTTGAATTTGAGCTTAGAAGAACATATTAGTAGCTCTGGGATTAGCTCTCATAGTTGATGATGTGTCTGCTAAACTTACATAAATCATCATCATAGATGCTTCCTCAAGAAGTCCAAATCGAGAAGCTCTAGCAGTAGCTTCATTTTTTTGCCTATTCTTCTCTTACTCATGGCATCCATAACCTCATTCGCCTTGCTTAGGTGATATTCTAGAGTGAAGTCATTGTTCTTGAGAAACTCAAGCCATCCATGCTTCCTTATATATCTTTCCATTTAGTTGATTTGTAATTTCATACTGACAGTTGTTAATACTCTCCTGTGTAGTGTTAAATTACTCACACAAAAATTAACTTGTATATTTACTTCTCATCCTACACGAATTGACAATGAAGCTAAGCATACAAAGTTTTAAAGGAAACACCTCAACATTTATAACTTGATAATGTCAATATAGGAGAACTCGCACAACAAAATATTTCTTCCAGTAACTAATATCTTCTAAGTCACAAGCTTGAAAATTATATTCTCCGGAACTAAGATCAACTATAGATATATTGTGTTATGATTAAGAAATGTCCCTCGTAGTCATTATATATTTCTTCCCCACTAGTAAGCAAACTTTTGGTTCTTTACTAAAATAATAATCTTGGTTCTCCATAAACTTTGTACTCTTTCTACACACATATATCTTGCTTACTCTCCTACAAGAATTAAACTGCGATGCTGATAAGAGATCTCAGACTCTATCAGTTCTATAACTATAACATCAACAACCTTCAGTTGTCATTATAATATAGGTTAATCGATCATAAATTTCTGAGCATGAATTTTTATTCACATATGGCAAGAATAACATAACCTTCCAGGTTAATAACATTCAGCTTCCACATGCTAATTTATCTAATATTTCTTCATAAAATCGACACCGTCAATTTTCATTCAAGGTCATCAACAACTCAATTCTTATCACAATGATTTTGAATTTCACCTAGATGAGTATGTTAAAGAAATACATGAGATTTTCATAATATTCTTACCTCACTTTTTTATTCAAGTTCCAAGAACTTTCTTTACATGCTCAATGTTTTAATTTGAGATTATCCATATAGAATACATACAACTAGTATTTAAACATTGACCTACTAGATAATCTCAATCAATTTCTCCAATAATTCATCACTCAATTAATTATTATTAGCCCATTCCAATCTGTGCTCCAAAGAACAAACTTGTAGTTACCAATCCAGACAACTCAGCAGATGATGTACCTAGGCAGGATTTCAATTTTTCATCATTACACACCTTACTTAAGAGATCATACTGAGAAGCTTTTATCGTAACTAAGTCCTCTGTCTTTTTCTTATTAAAGGCATTGTCAACACAATCACCTTAATAAGTAATGTTTCATAGTGAATTCCTAATATTTGAGAAATCTAAGGTATTAATATCGCCTTCCATTTCCATCACTATGACAATTACACTTTTCAAAACTTTTATAGTTTGAAATTCATTGCTTATACCAATCCACTAGTTTTTATACTTCCATATTGTATTTTAATGATTCTTCTAAGGATCTCAATAATATCTAAGAATGATTAAAAGAGTCTCAACAATTTTCCTCTTATTTACAATCGATACCTTTTCACATTTAGTACAACTACCAAATAGCTATCTCGAGATTATCAATCTCCAATAGTTCTTCTCAAATGTCTTGAACTATAAATATAGATAGAATTATAAGCTACAATTTTGCTTTATTGAGTCAACACACATCCTTACCTCAATAAGAAGCCTTAGGATGAACCTCTAACTTCTTCTATAATTTATGTATCATTAAGCAAGCATTATAGTCAAACTATACTTCAACTTCCTCCAAAGCATCCTTATGTCTAATTCTAGTTCACAACAATCCTCGTACTTGAGGTAACTGAATTAATTATACAACAATAATAAAGATCATTGGGTCAATCATTTGTAATATTCAATTATGTCAAGATTACTTTTCTCTTTTAATTTTGTGTTGAATATATGACGAACCCATATTGTCTCAATTCTAGTCAAATCCCTTGATTTGCTTTTAATATTCAACACTCGTACAAGTAATTTACCATTGAAACTTAGTACTGGAACTTACAAAATCTGTCCTGAACCAATTTACCATCATGATTTACAATTCTATATGGTAATGCTCGTGCGTCTTCTAAGTCTTCAAAGATTCCATGTTATTATTGATAACACAATAACAACTTAATTAAAATATGGTTTCAAAACTTGGCACCCTTCATTCATGAACATAGCATGAGTTCTAGTAAGTTCAAATGATTTTCGCCATCCACTTAAAGTGATCCAACATTCGCCTGAAATCATCTTTAAATATATATATCCTTAACTCTAATCATACCAAGATGACAACCAAATCTCAACTAACTTTTGAGAACAACTGATTTCACCTTATTATCAGAATGAGTTGTCACTCCTGAGCAATGAATATTCATTCCCACTACCATATATTATTCTTTGGATTCCTCAAATCCTTAGATTCATCGATAACTCATTCTCCTCAATTTAGATTATACTAGTCTAAAACATCATACTAGAATATCTTTCAACCTCACTATTATGTTTCAGATTAAACTATCTTCTAGTTTCACTAGTTTGAATTCTAAATTTTCACCTTTCATTATCTGACGATTTGCTTATCATTCTAATATTAATTCACACCATATCTAGAATTTCTCCTTCATAACAACTTACAAAGTATAAATACATTAGTAGTTTCCTAACTTCAAATTTGCTTTTATCATTAACCACTAATTTATTACTGCATAACTTCAATTACTTCTCAACTAGTCTCAATACTAGTATTTAATCATGTCACAGTGACTTACCATTTATGAGTTCCACTTAAAGTCATTCAATATTCCATTGCTTCATAAATTCCATTCTCATGATACACATCTTAAGGTCTAGATCCAATAGATATTTCTTCACTAACTGTTATTTTGTTAAATAATATTAGCATGAACAATGATCATTGATAATAGTTAATAGGAGAATAGTTAAATTTCATCTTTGTAAATTTTTCCTTATGTCTTTCCTTTTCAAATTGCTCGAGGTTAAAATTCTTTTGAACTCTTACCTGCGACACTTTCTCATATAATGAGAAATCAATGGACATGAACCATCTTATCATCATTCAGGAAAGAAAAAACTTTTATATCTACCACATAGATATAATAAAGCACGACAAATAATATATCTTAGTTTTTTATCTTTTGGGTACCCCCAAAATCACAATAAAAACCATTTATTGTGCCCTAAGCTTCATTGTAACTCGAGACAACTCTTAGAGTTAGCAAACTTAGGTTATAATACCAAAGTATATCAGAGCCAACAATCTTAAACTTTAATACCAAACAGTGTTCAAATTATCACTTGTTTCAAAGTAATAAGGTTATTTTTTGAAGTAAACTTGAGTATTACTCTATATCAGAGTTAATTACCTTAAGCTTTGGAGTAAGCTTTGACTAGTCTCTGATACCAAACTATATCAGATTTATCAAATGTAACAAAGGCCTTAACCTTAGGCTCTGATCATCCCCTATCCCGATTAGGGCAATGCTCGTTCTGCAACCCTAATTAAGCCCCGGTAACCCAGCCAAACTTAACTAGAGCCAGTAACCTCTCCTTCTATCTCCTGATAAACATAATTATATATTTAATATCAATGCAAGACAAATATTAAATGCAACCAAAATAAGAGTTTTTCGATATTTAAATACGATATACATAATCAATTCAAATCAGAATAAACCTTAGTTATACAAAAACTCTCATCCATTGTGATATTACAAAAATGCAATTCAATACAAATATATAAGGCAAGGAAAGATTCATTACATTGAAAAGAATATCAAGACTCCTAAATCTTCTTTATCCCATAGCCGTAGCGCACGTCGGTTTTCCTGAAATGTTAATTTAGGATCAGTGCTCTAACTTGCTCAGTAAGTAAGGATTCAAAAAGCCAGCAATAAACCATATAATAATCAAGAATATTATGCAATAACAATATGCACCAATGTTGACTAAGGGGATTATGAAAAACATATAATTCAATAAATAACAGATGCAAGGTCATTTGTCAATGAGTATAACAATATGATTCCCATTTTATTTGTAATACTAGGGTCGATTATCCACTTACACCATTAATGTTATTGCTAGACCAACACATTGACTAATGTGTTGTCTAGTTGATCCATTAATGTCCAATGGTTCTATCTAAAACCCTCTAGTGAGTATGTAATCCATGCGACCTATCTAATTGAGTAGGAAGTTACATATAGGCCGGAAAGGTAACCCATCTCCTATATAACCTATTCTTAGTTCCAGGAGTTACTCTCGTGAATCACATTTAACACAGTCTTCCATTTAGTAAAAACATCACAATGTACATAGTCTCACATTCAGTCCATAAACTATATGAACTACATTATACTAACATATCCAAGCAACATTGAGAAATAAGAGAATCCATACTTACCTCTGTTCGGGTTTCCGTTTCCAAACTTCCCTAACTTTCCCATTCACTTACACTTTCCTCGAGTATGTAATCCATGTAACCTATCTAATTGAGTAGGAAGTTACATATAGGCTGGAAAGGTAACCCATCTCCTATATAACATATTCTCAACTCCAGGAGTTACTCTCGTGAATCACATTTAACACCGTCTTCCATTTAGTAAGAAAGTTATAGTGTACATAGTCTCAGATTTAGTCCATAAACTATATGAACTACATATACTAATATATCCAAGCAACATTGATAAATAAGTGAATCCACACTTACCTCGGTTCAGGTTTTCGTTTCTAAACATCCTTAACTTTCCCATTCACTCACACTTCCCTGATGTTTCAAAACTTATCACAAACCATTTGTGATCAATATAAGTCTAATTCCTTGTATTTAGAACTCCTAATTCAATCCTTAAGACCTCAAGAAATTCTAACCAAATTACAACAAAGTTTTTTATTTTTTGGAATAGGAGCGTACTCCCTCAAATGTAGGGGCGCTCCACAAACTAGGTTCATCCCAACTAATGAAGGGAGCATGATCATCTACTACTTGGAGCATGCTCCACCCTATATTGTTTCCAAGTGAACAGGGCAGTAGCCACTGTTCCATAGCCGAATCTCTAAAACAACATCCAACACTCTCCTAGAACATGAAGAAAGACCTATAGTTAGGTATAAACTCATTTATAATCATCAAAAATAATAATTCACATAAAAATCATCACCAATTATTGAATTCAACTTCAAACTCAAAACTACACTAACAAAGATGATGATCTATTATCCAACAGTGGTTTGATCACTTTGATTCAGAGGCAAATTCTCTCGTGATCAACCCCTTAAAACCCAAAGCCCTCAGCTGCTCTCCTCTTTCACTCTCTTGATTGATTAGATGAAAATAAGGATAAACTCGAAGGCTTTTTATTAAAATGTATAGATTTTTCTTGAGATATGCATCGCGCTATCTCGAGACTGATCAAATGATTGATGTGTTAAAATGACACTCCTTAGAGTGACACAAATTTTAACACCATTAACACTTAAACTCATCTCAAAGTGATCCAACGATCCATATAACACAAACTAAACTTATAGTCTTTATATATATTTATATATCAAATATATATATATATATATATATGCGTCGTGTATTTTCTCATCAATAAATTCACTGGACATGCATGTGAGTGGTTTTGGGAATGCACATTCATTTCTCGTTGCACTTGGTGTACAAAGATTTTTTTGTTTATTCATTTATTTTTCAATTATAGGATTATATATAAATTCTCTTTTTATAATACAACCTATAAATTCAATAAACATTCCAAACGAACACCAATTCTCCTACAAACCTACTCATACGTTAATTAAGGTACGTTGAACTTAACCATGAGCCTAACTTAGGTTAATTAGAATTTAGATTAATACTAATCACCAGCTTAAAGTAACGAGTTGTTACACCTTCACTTCCCGATTCTCTCATTTCTTCGTCTCCTCATGGTAGTTAGTGAGAAAACGAGAGGAAATGAGTTGTATTAATTTATATAGTTGGATTTAGAAATTTGGTTAACTGAATTAATCTTAATTAACCTCCTTAAATCATGCTCCTGATTTTACATATGGAAGTGATGGTGAGGCATATGGCACTCCTAAATTCATCGTTCCATGCAACCAATTAGACTAATAGAAGCGATGATGGGACACATGGCAATCCTCTATTCATCACTCCATGAATCCAATCCCCTTCCTCCACTTCATGCTAGTGTTAGCCTTTCCATGACCCTTCGACGTGTCTCGGGATGTGTGCTCGAAGATGATTAAAGGTATTCATGTAAGTATGTATTAATTTAAGTCATTCTTCATTGCCTGGAGATGCACATTGTCCACTTTTATTTTAATATTAGAATGAATTGGTGATGATAAATATAGTAGAGTGTAAAGTTTCATTGAAATCAATTAGAAGCTAAAGTATAAACGAATGAATTATTTAGAAATTCTAATATGGTTATGAAAATGGGAACTAGGAGTTTCGAAGTAATAAGTCTCGATAAGACTTAATATATTAAGCAATAAGTTTGATAGAACCTGGAATGTCTTCATAAGAATAAAAAAAGAATAAATCAAATATCTAATGATTGAGATTTTGAATCAGATAGTTCACACACAATTATAGATAATACATTATATATTAGTTCAAAATTGTAGTGATGCATCATACGCTTAAACAATGGTGAAGTTTAGAAGCACTAGTTATTTCAAGTTTGGAGTTAATGCAAGATTCTTGTTTTAGATAGTTAAGACATAAGTTAAACAAAAAGAGACATACAAAACTTATAGCTCTGTTAGACTATAATATATCTTTCAATTGGAAGTGTTGAGTAGAGGATAGTAAATATGGCTTAATAAATTTGAAAATTAATTTTTCTTCTATAACAGTTTTGAGGAAAATCAAAGATATTTAATTAGTAGAGCTAGGAAGGAGATAACATATTGACAAACTTGTATGAGATACAAGCAAAAGTTATGTGGCAAGAGTGTAACTAAGAAATACTTTGATAGCTCGGTTTAAGTTTGTATATCTACTCAAGTAGGAAAGATTAATTTTCTTTATTCAAATAATGAGAAAATTTTGGTGAGAGGTAAGTGATTGAGACATGAGATGGTATGGATCTTAGGTAATGTGAATGTAAAAAGAAAAATAGAAAAATAGAAGGACAATTTGAAAGATATGTTGGTAGCTAAAGAAAGAAATGAGTTTTTTTGTGAACTCATCAGTGGATATGATTTGACAATTGTTAGAGAAATTTTTATCTCTCTAACTAGTCAGGTAAAGAATAGTTTTCGGTTTACCCAAGCTTTAACTCTCTAAAATACGAAAAAAAATTAATTTTTTGAAAAGACAGAAGTATTAGAGAATGATCATTAAAGTTGTATTTTTATAGAAAAATATTACTATAGCTACCAAAGAAAATAAATAGTCGAACAAACTGTGAAAAAAATTGAATTAGCTAACGACTAAGAGTGGATAATGTCTTTCAAATAAAAAAATCTATATGAAATTTGAGTAGACATTTAAAGAATGAGTGAGAGTTGTAGGATGTGTTAGGTTTCACTTCCTAATTATATTGAAATTTGAGATCTCTTGTCATGAAATGACATATTTAATTTGAGATCTCTAGTCGTGGGAAGACTTATATAATTTCAAGTTTTATTGAGAAATATTTGAATGGTGACGAATCAGATAGACGTATCTAGTTTAGTATCTAATGTTGTACTTAAATATTTTTATATCACTTTATATTTTTAGACCGAAAATAGTCTAAGAACTAACTGGCCGACAATTTTAACAAAAAGATAATTGGTGATGTAGAAACAAACTTAGACATCTGTACTAGAGTTTGACGGATAGGGTAAGAATTGTCAACTGGTTGTGGAACAATTAAGTGGTACATTTCTACTTAATTTTGTGATTTTTTCATGTTGCCCATGGATCTCGGTACCAAAGAACTGAGACATAAAGTGGGTTTCTATCGCAAAGGCCTGAGCTATAGTATTAGTATTAAAATTAACATCATCGAGCTCTCATCTAAATTAGTAACAATGCACGATAGCACTTATATTGTGAGTTTTAACCACCTCTTAAACACAATGTAAATTTTATTTTTAAATCCAATTTTAAAGATTAAGGATAGAACACTTCGAGAATTACATCAATATATATTGCGTAATGTTGATGCAAGTGTACAAATCATTATACATGATTTTTTTTCTTGAGAATCCCAATGGATAAAAGCTAATGAAAAAACATCAAAAACTATTTGCTTTTAGTGAGTACATGTCTAGATAACTGCATTATTTTGCTTTCATAATCTTGAATAACAAGAAAAATATATATGTATATATTCTAACATGTCTAGAGTTCAAAAAAAAAATGTTCCAACATGTCTAGAGTTAAAAAAAAAGAATAAATGTTCTTTTTTTCACTCTTGAGTAAAAAGTTACTCATTTTCTCTTCACCTTAAGTAACTTCAGGCTAAAGTTACTAAAAAAATAAAAAATGCAGAAGTTTATTTTGTTACGAAACATACGTTTTTTAGGGTTGAATGAAAAAAGAAAAAAAAAACTACTTTGACTATGGACATTCTGAGTTCACAAGGTTAAACTTAAATCTAAAAGGGTTAATTAAATTCTCACCCTTAGATTCTAATGTGGTTGCTAATGAAGGCATAAAGTTAGAATCACAATATGGTATTTTACAAGGGTATATTATGAATATATATAATATTGATGTACTCTTTTTATGTTTTAGTACAAGAGGTCGTAAAGACTCTACTCTAGTTAGCTTTTACCTAATGAATTGAAGAATTGAATAGAGAGACCATGGATTAGGTTTTTATATGTTTTCTTTCTTGTTGGTTTGTTCTCTTAATATTCTTTTAATTCCCTTTAATATAGAATAGTATCAGAGATATGCCGTCAGGAAGCGAGGAATTCCAGTGAAAGAGGAAATGGCCCCATCTCAACAATGATAATCATAAGATGCAAGCCCTTTATGCAAGTTGATGGGTTTGGAGGGTTATAAACGTCGCAGAGGTTTTAAGTTTTATTTTTGAAACCCTAACAGGATCGAATTCGAATTTCGTTGAACTGATTAACAAAAGTAAATCTTACCTCAATCGCTAGTTTGTTTCTCTTTGTTAATTGGTATTTAAGACGTTGCTGGAGACGAACATTCTCTATAAAAAATACATACACGAACATTAGCCAAGATTCTGAGTACTAGCCAAAAAGGGAATGTGAAAACAATTTTCTACTCTCCTTAAAATCTCTAGAATGGCTGAGAAGCCTAACTTGTTTTCTAAAAACAAAAAATTAGATTCCAACCACAACTTCTCCTATAATGTGAATTCACTTAACATGTTTATTTACCTTATACAAAGTTGGGTGAGTGAATTACCATTATACCATTACTTAATGTGGTAATAATATGACACATCATAAGAACTTCTATATTACGATATTGATTATATTAAATTCATTGTTCTGAGTCATTTAAAATCCCGCAAAATTATTCTTTATGTGCGACCTAAAAGGTTCAAGCAACATTGACAGTGAACCAAAACCATTTTTCGTACACGAATCATAAGCGGTCTCTAGCAAAACATTATGAATATCCAAATTGCATGAAGATGAAAATCAATACAACTTAATGAATAGTGAATATCATATCCTTTTGTCGTACTATATCCTTTGATGAAACATAAGACACAAAAAAGTCACCCTCAATGTTCAATCGTACTAGTCTCGATCTCTGGGTAGATTGAACATTTAAGTGACATTGATCATATCAATTCACTCGAACTGTGCCATTTTTAGTCTAACATATCGTAGGATCCACTAATATCTTTCTTTAAATGAGAAGAACAAATTCTATCTCGATTACACACCTTCACACATTATTCACATAGTAACTAATCATAACTTTTATAATCATTTAGTAAAAGACGAATTTTGATTATGTCAAATCAATATGATCCTAATATGGAAGTCTCTGTTAATCTCAAGTTAGAGGACTAAATGATATACATAACATGAGTAACACCTACGACTTCATTCATATGGTGTTCTCATAGCGGTTCATTCTAGTACCTTATTCCCTAGCTGATACTCATGATCTTGATTCATATCTTTATACGCATGATCATCATATGACCATCAATCAAGACTCATACTAGTCTTAATTCATTATAGTTCCTAGTATAATAACTGACTAAGGGGATTTATGATGTTTTACAAAACGTCCTTAGGTCCTATTATAATTTAAACAGGCAAACCAATTATAATAATAAATAGCAAATGAAATCCTTTATTCAACTGACCAAAATAGTAATAGGAACAAAATTCATAAGATTGACCAAGGGCACATTCCTCGACACAAGTTTTCATTCTTAGGAGCACACAATTTTGAGCACAAGATCCGTGGAAGGTTGCTTCCAGACCTTGTTTCATGGCATCAATGGGTGCACTAAGTAGATCAACAAGATCAATGACATCGATAATCTTAAACATCACCTATATGTTCGTTGGATGTCGAGACAATAAGACATCTACATCAGTTTTTATATCAGTTTCAAAGCCCTAGATCTATTACACCTATTCGACCATGTCCCACAACACCCTCACTTCTACCCCCTCAACTCAGCAAATCGAACCCACTAATCCAAGCTTGTGTTGCACAAACATCCTCTTCTCCATTAAACCTATCTCTAAAACTCGTCCCTCTTCTACCATAAACGCCATGCATCGACCAATAAACGCCACCACCACCACCACCACCATTGAATCAAGTATGTTTAGTGTACCCACTACTCATTCATCCTCCTAATTTACCAAAACGTCTTTACTGCCATTCATTTCTACACTACTACCACTTATCTCGAGTAATCAAAGGTCATATGAATACATGAAAGGGATGGGTCTCCCTAATCTCTCTGTAGATTTAGATATGCAACTCAGCTCTTTCCCAATCAAGAATTATTTCATGTTTTCTGAGTTCAATTGCCCTAATCAAACTACGCATGTTATTTTTCTCCCAAAACATGATTATTTTGTATCCCTATAGTTAGATCTCAACAATCTCAACATTTGGTTGTTATTGATGAAGGATGTCATATGATTATTTTTGTTCAATTCCTATTAAATTTGACATTAGGGCAATAAAGATCTTTGAAGTAATGGCTAATAAGTTACATGCTACGACTACACTGTCTAGTTCTTATTTTCCCACTTATTTGGTTTTGATGTTTTGTATAATTGGCTTGCTTGATACTTAGGGATTGTTCTCTGCTGCAGAGCAGAAAAATCTTTTTCTTATGACCATAGCAGACCCAAATTTCAGCAAAATGCAACTCATACGTCATGTAAGTGGAAACTTCAAACGGCTAGCTTTTATTAGCAGAGAGGTGGATCACTACATTACACTTACTTTTGAGAAAACATCACTGGTAAGAATTTCAGGGTTCATGGGTGTCATAAGATTTCTACAAGGTGTTTTCAAGGTAGATTATATGTGCTTCAAGACTTCATCTTGTTCTTCAAAGTCAAGAGTTAATGATTGATGTTTTTTATAAGAATTTAAGTTCAATGATATTGGTGCTTTTCGACTTCTCACTTGTGTCAGTCTACCTTGTTTCTCATTCATTGATGGTGTTCCTACTTCAATTGATCTCTCAAGGTCGAGCCCTTTTAAAAAAGGGAGAATGATGTGGTAACTAGTGTGGGATAATATTAGAATTATAATATGGTATATTACAGGGGTATATTATGAATATATAATATCGATGTGCTGGGTTTTTTTATGTTTTAGTATAAAAGTCGTAAAGACTCTACATTAGTTAGCTTTTATCTGTTAAATTGAAGAATCAAGTAGATAAACCATGGACTATGTGTTTATGTATGTTCTTTTTTGTTTGTTTGTTCTCCCACTCCCATTTGATCCTCTCTATATTAGATTCCTTAATCCTTACCCACAATATGTTTAAATACACTATTAATTTGGAGAAGTGAAATATCTAAAAGGAAGCATTAAACTATGACTAGCTCTATAGAGATTTCAAAATGCATGGGCACTAGAATGTGTAATGTTGGTCGCAAGTATGGCGGCTCGATTGTAGTAATAGTGTGACCAACTTACGTTGATTACGGATATCGTCCTCAGGGAAATATGTATTGCACTCAGTATATTTAGTTAGAATTACTCTATTGCTAAGGAAATATCATTTTTATTGGTTTAATAACTAAATTATTTTATTCTAACAAATCAATATAAATAACTTTGTACTCTTATATTAAGAATATCTTAGTTCACAACATCAACTAGGTAATGAATAACTATGCTTTTCAACTCACTTTCTCATCTTTATTATGTGTGTGCAATGCACAATTAGAATAAACACATTTCCTTCAAATCCACTTTAACCCACTGTCATGACGGAAAAGATTATAATATATAAACTAAAAATCCACTTATCAGTGAGAATAACATAAGCTTCACATTGCTTTAAGTTATAAATATTTAGATTCACAACCAATTAAGTTGACTATCCATGTCTCCCTAATCAATAACTATCTATCAATGTTATATATTTTACGGTTGTACCGTCCATATCCGGCTTAAAAGCTTCAATGGCGATGATAACTTCTAAAACCTAATATCAACAAACACGTGATCAAGATGTTTGTAGCATTACACTCATAATCAATACAAATTCAAATCATTGCACTTTTCAACTTTATAATCTATTCATGTTTATAGCATAGCATTCATACCATAGGATCCATTGATCAGAAAGATTAATAAACTACTTACACTTCATTGAAACAAACATGCACATAATGATATTCATTTCAATCAAAGATATAATCAAATAATTTCAACTAAATCAATAAAAATAATACCTGAATCATCACACCTCAGTCTTCAATGTCTTCTCTTCCACAAATTTTCTTAATACTCAAGAATAAAGTAAAACTATACTAATTAGTTGCTCACTACCGTAATGGTGATAATCTATATGTTTACCATGTTCTAATACCTATTTATACTTGTAAGATATTGTAAAAAATAATTAGAAACCCTTATAGATAATTCTATCTGAAATAGAACTCTAACTTTTTATTTTCTTTTGTCTCAATGTTGCCCATAAGTGGTCCAGCGTTGTGTGTGTAACACCACGACGCCTTAACAGCTTCGCCCATTTTGTGTGCTTCTTCCTCGGTAAGTAGACAAAGTGCCTTTGTAACCTGTCTCAGCATTGTCACTTATGACCAACGGCACTGCTATTGCGCTTGCCATGCTGTCCATTTTTTTTACTTTCATCCTCTTCCATGTTGTGCGCACGCTGTGCCTTCATTTCCCATGGTGTCAATTGTTCTGTCCATGTTGTCAACTTTGATTTTGTTCATTTTGTCTCAATTTCTTCACTAATTCACTCGTTTAGCTCCTTTATGCCTTGTATACTTGCAAATACATAAATACCATTAGTTAGAGTTCATTTTGAGATATTTAGGCTAATTATACTACTAAACTAACCCTATATATAAGTCTAAATAATCACTTATCACATACCCCCAAGCTTAGGATTTTGTATGTTGCGAGCAAAAGTGTATTTTACTAAGTATTCTAGCTTTCACTATCACTTAAGTTCATATTCATTTGACATCGTTTATGGAGTATCGTTTAATCCAAATAAGTTCAAGTTAATAATCCACTCAAGAGTTTTTCTTTTCAAAAACTTGTATTTTTCAAAACGTGTAGCCTTACCAACAAATACAATTCACTTTTGAAGCACCAAAGTAGTTCACAACCAAAACCATCACTACTCAAGTTCACCTCGACACTCAAGTAGCAAATGTACAATCTCAAGATTTCTCATTAAGCTCATGAATTCACAAATAAGCATAGATCACACTAGTTTTATAGACTTTAGCACTTTAAGAGTCTATAGGGCTTAACATGATTGGAATGAAAACTTAACTCAATTATGCTACTTGTACTCGAGCCAAGTCTTTTCTTTGAAGAGTTTTAATCTAATTTTCACCTTCTTTTTTTATTTCTTTATCTTTTTTTGCTTTTCTTCTTCTCATTCATCCTTTTATTTTCTAATCGCATGGTCTTTGCTCCATTTCCTATAGATTTTGTTTTTTCTCAGTTTTTCCGACCATCAAGTTCTCTTCCCCATTTCCTGTAGAACTCGTAAGGCTCTTTATTTTTTATTTATTTTTAAAACTTTTTTTAGCACTTCTCACTTTCACTCTATCATGCAAGTTAACTCCAACTTTTCCATTAAAAACCATGCTTATTTCTTCCCCTCTTAAAACTAAATCATTATTCATTTTAATATTCAAGTAAGATTCACACTTATGATAGAATTCCTTAGAGATCTAAATTTTTCAACAAGAAGTGTTCTAGTATTCTTCAAGCTTTTGTTTCATGTTCTCGGTTTTTCCCAAACTTTAAGTTTTTAATCATGAAATTATACCATTCTTCGCTACATTTCTCATTTTCTTCAAAAATTATAAAATAATTTCTTGAGTTTCATATCAACAAGATACTTCCATTCTTACTCTTCCTCAATTAAAGGCATGAACTTTGCAAATGAATTACTTATTCATTACATATTACTATTGATAAGTCAGTATTTTATCAGTAATTAGTAGTCTATTTTAGTATAATAATTATTGAAAATATTTAAATATTATATTAAATAATATGTTTTTGTCATTTTTAGGTAAAACGGAGTGCGCGGTTGAATTTGTGGTGGAAAAATACTCAAAATGGAGTATTTACTTGTAATAATCGAATGTCGGACGGTTTGTCTCGAAATACGCGTTGTGCGGTGTGTCGAATAGCCGACAGTACATTTCAGCCAACAAGGTGATGACACGTCAGAGAGAAACACCTCTCCACCAATCATGGGACGCCACGTGGACAGGAGCAGGAAAACAACCGCGTAAACTGGGCGAATCGGACCAATCGCTGCGCGCCACGTGGCGTCGCCACATCGCTCCAACAAATCAGCAAACGTCGCGTCAGCAGCACATGCCACGTCCATAATCTTCACCTCGTTTCCGACACCGTCGATTTGCCTCGGGATGCACATCTAGACAGACTCCAGTTCTTCGCCCGAGATGCGTATTTTCTCCATGCCACGTCACGCCACTTGGCATTCACCTAATGGTCCAGCGCGTCACGTCGAGGTGTCTCCCCCAATCAGATTGTGCCATGTGTCGATGACTTAGCCACACACAGCAGTAGCTATCCGATCCTATCTCGACACGTGGCGGTCCCTCTCACACCAGCACGTCACGCCAGCAGCCCTCATCCAATCATCTCGCGCCACGTCAGCGTCACATTAAAGCGACCCAATCATGCGATGACACGTGGCATAATCAATTTTAATAAATATGTGATCGACCGAGAGTATGAGGGAGTCTAATTTTTGGAGTTTTTGGCATGCAGTTTTGGGGGGGGGGGTGGACTCCTCTCGGCCTCTTTGGCCGAGATTTCTACCACTCCCCCATTCTGTATTTTTACTTGTTCTTTGTGTTTTTTTTTATGGGAGGTTAAAAAACCTTTAGCCTAGGGAAGATTGCGAGGGAGGTTCGACTGCGCATATCAATGGATTTGTGAGATTTATATATTTTAATTTCAGTCTTTTCATTAATATTTTATTTCCTTTGGTATTATTTTAATAATCAAGGTTAAACACTTGTTTAAATCTTGATTTATCAGCCAGTGTGTCGTAAGCCTACTTGTGCGATAAGACCACAGTAGTGGCATTCGACCATACCGATTGATTAGACCCTTTTGGGACCAGTTGAATACCATAGGGATTTAGGCTAAATCGGACACACTAGTGATCCGGTTGTCTAGGTGTAGTGCCTTCACAAAGCTCAATGCGGTCAACACAGTAAACATAATTCACTTGAATATATGGTTATGTGTTTGACTAGGGAAATAGTCACCGTCGTACCTTGGCTATCGAGATTAGGAAGTGCGAGGAACTGCGTGCGTCACCGGGTCTATAGCTACACTAGGATATTTTGATTTGCATATTTTACTTAAATCGAAGACCAAATCCAATCTTTTACCGAACCAAACTTGTATGTCTTGACCTAGGTGTTTTTATTAATTGTTTTTAAATTATTTTCATTGCTTTAGTTACTTTATTTATATTTAGATTAGATTTATTATTCATCTCTATCAAACCCCGATTTCCCTTTTTGTTCTTTTTAAACCTTAGAAAGATTACCAGTCCCTGTGGGATCGACCCTTTGCCACTATTCTGCAAATAGTTGGTTTAGGTATTTTAATTTTATTGACTCGTTTGGCGAGCGTCAACTATACATAACCTAATCTATACTACCTAAACACACTCAGATAATAAATAGAACATAATAGAATACACTACCATGTTTTCCTCCGTAACTGCTTCAAAAATAAGATTTTAACGATCGTACCTGCAGTGCTTATCATTATTTCATCCTTTCTTGCAACCTTTCATAGTTTGGTGTTAATGCCCCTAAACTTAAACCAAACCTTATCCTTAAGGTTTAAAAATAAGCCCGAAACATGAAAAAAAACTAATACACAAACATAATAATAATAATATCCCTATAACTCATTAATATTTTATGAATCTTCTGCATATGTTGAGACTTTTTCATTCCGATGAAATTTCACCCGAAAAATGGTCTCTCCCGCACTTTTTAGCATGATTTTTTAAAAGTAAAAAAAAAACTAAAACATTTGGATTATACTACTAAACTAACTACCTAACTAAAATTTAATAATTTGAAATTAAAAAAGCCCTAGGCTGCCTCCCAGTAGAGCTTAGTTTAACATTAGCCTGGCATTTTTTGCTCGTTTAGCCTGAGTCTAAATCAAGATACTCCATTACTTGTGATGTTGAAATAATTGGTCATCCACTAATACTTCGGTTACTGGCTTCCATGTATCACCTTCTTTATGAGGTAACCTAAATAGATGATCTGCAACTAAATTTTCACTCCCTTTCTTATCTTTGATTTCCAAGTCAAACTCTTGCAATAATAACACTCAACTAATTAACATTGGTTTAGCATCCTTCTCTACAAACATATAATGGATTGCTACATGGTCAATATACACCTTGACTTTTGATCCCACTATGTAAGCTCTAAACTTGTCACACATAAACACTGTTGCCAATAGCTCATTTTCTATGGCAGTATAATTCTATTGTGCATAATCCAATGTTTTACTTGCTTAGTATTTAGCTCTAAACATTCCATCTCTCCGTTGGCCGAACATTGCTCCTACTGCATAGTCACCGGAATCGCACATTATTTCAAATTTAAACTTCCAATCTGGTACTACCTCTATTGGTGTCAAAATCAAAGCTACTTTCAAGATCTTTAATGCTTGTATACATGCAGGACTCAACATCTTTTTCCAACATTATACACAATGGTTAGTGATTTTTGAGAAATCCTTAATAAACCTTCTATAGAAACCCCCATGTCCTAAAAAGCTCCTTATATCTTTAATATGTCTTAGTATATGAAGTTTCTCAATTAGTGCTATTTCTGCTCTATCAACCTCTAATGCACGAGCAGGCACTCTATGTCCCAAAACAATTCCATCTCAAACCATTAAGTGACACTTTTCCCAATTAAGTACCAAGTTTGTGTCTTTACATATTTTCAATACTAAGGCCAAATTTTGCAAGCATAGGTCTAAAAATGCTCCAAAGATAGAAAAGTCATCCATAAATACCTCCATGATATCCTCGACCATATCAGAGAAAATATTCATCATACATCTTTGAAATGTTGCTCGTGTATTGCATAATCCAAATGGCATCCTTCTAAATGCAAATGTTCCATAAGGATGAGTAAGCATCATTTTCTCCTTATCTTCTAGTGCTATAGCAATTTGATTATATCCTGTATACCCATCTAGGAAACAATAGTATTCATATCATTCAAATCTATCCAACATTTGATCAATGAATGGTAAAGGGAAGTAATCCTCTCTTGTAGCCATATTTAACTTATGATAATCAATGCAAACTCTCTAGCTAGTTACTATTCTAACAGATAAGGTATCCCATTTTTTGTCTAAATAATGGTTATTCATCCTTTCTTTGGTACCACATGTATAATGACCTTCCTTTAACCTAGGTGCAGGTTACCTGGCTTAGACCACCTCCCAAGCCCAACAACCGAATCGAGCTTAAGCAGCAGATTTGGCTCGCCTAAATAACTTGTGGAATAATCATAAAGACAATATGGAAATAAAATGAGGAATAAAATATGGAACAAATCCATATGTCTAGCAAAGAATTGTAAATGAGTTTTCATTGTGTACTACCATGTAGGGTTATCCAAAGGCTCCCAAATAACTTGACTACAAGGGATATAGTGTTCAAACTACCCAAATGACATACTTTAAAATATAACCCAAGTTTAATAGTTATAAAAATGAATATATAGATAATGCAATACCAGGCTCACATAAAAAGAGAAGGCTTCAAGTTATCACCTTTACGTTTACTGGGATCTAGCACTGACATGGATACCCGAGATGTAAGTGGGGTAAGCTAAAGAACCAATAGAGCTCAATAAAAGATAAGACTCGCTCAAACACTAAACATGTAACATTACCTATAAAGTAAAATAATTCTACACTTGAAGTAGTAAACCGAATTGTAAAGCATCTAATGAAAAGCAATGAAGACATGATTCTTTTTGTAAAAAGGGGTGTAAACAAGTTCCAAGTCCAGTATAACTTAAAGATATATTCATAATTCAATAAGCAAAAACGTGAGCACTCTTTTGAAGCCACATCATGAAAGAGAATTTGAAATTCGTAAATAAATTTAATTTATTCATGCAACGGGGTCCAATAAGAGATTTACCATAAGAAGTAGTAATAATTTATAAGTCATTGTTTCATTCAATGCATTCTAGTTAATGGCATGAATCAGGTGAGTGAAACACTCTCCCCCGAGGTGATGTGAATCATTGGTGGTCACAATGGCCATTGTGACCTCCACCTAGTTTTATCAAACTAACAGTAAGTGTTTCCAAGCCATTACCAATTGTGACCACTCGTGAACTTGGTATTTTACGGTGCAGACCACTCTCTTTTTAGTAGGATCATACCACAACACTGCAATTTGTGGCATGGACCACTCTCTTTTGATGAGCATAGTGCCACATCACCTCTTTTGATCGAATAACATAAGTTTTTATATCACATACGTCCCATAGATTAGCATAATCATACCATTGAATAAATGCAACCCAAACCCAAGTCTTTTAATATAAACGTGACATTGATATTTATTTAATATTCAAGCCATATTTAATGCATGAGCGAAGCTCCCCGCTTAACTCAACTCATCGCGAATCATATTTTCGATCCTTGTGTGCTCGGAGTCCAATGCGACCCGCCTTACGAATCAAAATAATTTAAGACACATTCACTTCAAAACAAGTCATATTATTTCTAATTTTTTTAAATTTATTTTTTCCACTAGTGTGGGTCCGACATCTCATCGTTCGGTGCGAAAGTCGAGGGATAGGACCCGCCCAACTCTTGCCATATGGATGTGATAGCGTGCCCTGTTTGTTGGTAAAATTTATTATTTATTATTTTATTTATTATACATATGTATCATATATTTATATACATATTATATATAATATGTCTAGATTAATTGATAAGGGATGTTTGTCCTTGGTTTTGAGGTGCAGAGGCCAATGGCCCCTGGTCAATTTAATCCACAGGCCAGTTTGGCCCCTGTGGCATATGCATAAATGGAACCTTTACTAACCATCCTCCACACTCTCATAAAGGAAGCCCAAGAGTGGTTGGGGGTTTTAGGGGGCCACCACTGGGAGGCCCCTCCTCCCTCTACAGCAGCGGCGAACCGCCACTGCCCTTCTTTGATGACGGTGGTGACCCTGTCGTCGCCCCTCTATGACACATCATGATGACGCCGCTCCCTTCTTTTAAGGTCACTTTTTCACCATTACAACCATTAAAATTCTCCACCATTAATGGAACTAAACCAAGCTTGTAAATTAACTTGAACAAGAAAATAAGAGAGTATGGATAATGAGTTTACCCTCAAAAGGGACTTTGGAGTGCAACACCCACCATGAAGTCACCAACAAACTCTCATCTATCCTTCTGTTAAGATTTAGGGTTTTGCATAAAAATACATAACAAGTTGGGGAAATATTGTTAGTAGAAGATAGTTCGAAACTAAGGCCATGTAGCAACGGTTTTTCTTTATCTCTCTAGAGAATCCCACCAATCGCAAGCTGAACCAATCAATAGAAAAAGTAACCAGTTTAACCTTAAATAGGTCCTTAACCTCAACTACAAAAAATCATTGCTCCATCTCTAAAATCCATGCCTCTACAACACCATCCTCAATAATGTCGTTCAATCTCATGATATCATATTTCATGAATTCCTTTCGAGTTTTGAGAAATGCAACCTTTCCAAGATCCATTGGCATTACCAGTACTGCCTTTAGGGGAACCTGTGCTACCATTGGCTAAATTAGAGCTACAATTGTCTCAATTCCTCCCTAAGCCCTACTAACCTTAGGACTGGCTACAGACTAAGCCTCAGGCTCTTGTACTAGAGGTGCCATCTACGCTATCACCATACCCATAAGTTTAGCTTTAGATTCTAGCAATTCTCTCATTTGCTACTCCATTTTAGCTTTCAATGTGTCCCATCGTGTTCTAATAAACATATGAGTGATAAGACCATTAAGGTAATTTCCATAGTAAACAGGCAATTCATGTCTTTCCAATAGATACCAATAAACACAACAAATAATGTATAATAATCTTTTCATTTTCATTTTCAACAAAAAATCACGATAAAAACCATTTATCAAATCCTAAGTTCTTTCATAACACGAGATAATTCTCCAAGTTAGTGAATGTAGGCTCTGGTACCAAATGTAGCATCCTCAATCCCGATTAGGAGCAATACCCGACCTGAAACCCTGATTAAGCCCTGATATACCATCCAAACTTAATTGGAGTAACAATAGCCTATCGTTAACACTTGATTCACACAACCTTTATATCAAAGATCGAAATAAGATAAAATGACATGCAGAGGAAACTTAAAACCTTTACCAATAATAAACACGAGATACAAAAATTAAAGTTGACCGGAACAAACTTTGGTTATAAAACATATCTTAACCCTTTGATATTGTGAAATTGTAATTCAAATGGTATATAATACTCACAAATAGTTCATTAAATCGTAGAAGATTCCTAGACTCCTAAATCCTCCCTTTCCTTTGTCTTAAGTGTTGGGTTGAGTACGTGAATGTAAAGAGGCATAGGCGCTCCAACTTGCTCAGCAAGTGATGCTCGTAGACATATCAATTACCAACTAATAGCCAATAAATCAATGAATAACAATATGAATCTAATCAATATATATTTAGGCATTAAAAATAATATAAACAATAAATAACGAAATACAAGTTAAAAGGTAAACGACATTTATACTCATGTCTTGTAATTTTATTTTCATTTCAAAGTCGTAATCTCATGTTACATAAAAATAATAACCACGGTATCCACACGTTGCCCAAAATGAGATTATGTCGATGGATTCAGATGTAATTGAGCTGACAACTCTAACTAGATAATAAGAGATTGATGTAACTCAAGGGTTAATGAGGATGAAGGGCATAACTTATTCATGTCTAACATTTTCGTCACTTAGTTCCGATTGGCCTTATCAACCACTTCCAAATAATTTAGTATAAAATACAATCAAGTCATAATACATTGCCCCATTTTCACTTCCATAAAACTATATGAACTATATATACTATTTTAAGAAGCGTAATTGATAAAAACACGAGTCCCACTTGTCTTAATTTGTGTTTTCAAGCCTTTTCGGACCTCTCAAGCCTCGTAGAGAACTCCTAAGTAAATATATACAAACACAAGTTAATATTGGTCGATTTAGGTCCTACACTAGTCTTAATATCATCATGGAATCGTGTCCCAAGTCTCGTTTGAATCTGGTACCTGAAACCTATTTTTTTCCATTTTTAGACTCATGGGATATGGCGGCGGTGTCCACGATGCCAATTGGACAACAACAGTCTCATTTTATGTTGTGGGTGGTGTTGTTTCTTGCAACCCCAACTCAGGGTTGCCTCCTTCTCCGGTGACTCTCATGACTTCTCGAACCCATTGGTCACCTCAAAACACTAGAGAACCCTTAAAATGGCTCTTACATCTAGTATAACCTCTCCATACAACTACAATAGCAACAAACAAAAGATTAAACCATGATTTTATATTTAATTTCAACAATAACAACCTCAATAACATGACATCAAAAAAACAGCCATAGCTTGCTCTACTAGAGATTGTAGTGAACCTATGAAATCTCAAAACCAATCCTATAAATGGCACAACGATTGTTGAACGATAAACCTTATGGTTTCCAATGAAAAATTAGAAGGAAAGAGAGACTCACCAAAGAGAACCAATGAAAGAAATGAAGTTCTTTGAATTCCCAAACCAGTCTCCTAGTTTTTTCTCTTCTTCCTCAGCTGGTCACTTACTCTCTCTCTCTCTCTCTCATAGAAGAAGGTGACGATGGTAATGATCATAATGATAATGATGATGATGATGATGATGATCTCATCTCTTTTTACTTCATATAAGTAAATTTTCCATCTCAGCCTTATGTCCCTTGAATTTTCTTAAGATCCCTCACACAAATCTCGAGGTATGTCTAGTGATCATCAAGTTAAAATGAAACAAATCACAATCACGATACCAATCGTGACACGCAGTACATCTCGAGGTTCATTTAAAGGTTCAAACAATTGAATAAAATTAAATTATAAGATTTTTTATTTCCAATTCAATCTATTCCAATTAATTCACAATAACATGTCACACAAACCTAAATGCACACTAATCAGGGTACGCAAGACTTAACCATGAGTTGAACTTGAGTTAATTAGGATTCAAGTTAGTGCTAATTGCCTACTTAAGAAAATGGGGTTACACAGATCAACCTCATTAAAGGCCTCAAATTTCCCAAATGAGCAATTTTTGTACATGACACCTTTATAAACAAAAGTTGAGATACTTAGGGTATGCAGTTCAAGCTTGTAATCGCTAAAGCGGTAATAAGTGACGCTTACACCAATAGGGAAGAGCTTTTCCCAATAGGCCATGTGCCCTAGGTCAATCTACAAACGTTGTTTATCTTATAATTTTAGTTAATAAAATAAAGGTTTTATTTGATGTTTTATCATAAGTGATTGCATGTTTACCTTATAGTAAGATCCATGGGTATTTGTTGAAATATCATAAATGTCTTTAGTCGGTCATTATACTGGGAACTATAATGAATTAAGACTTGTGTGAATATTAATTGATGGTCATGTGATGATCATGCGAATAAGGATACAAATCGAGATCATGAGTACTTATTATGGAGTAAGATACTGGATCGACCCGCTATGAGAACGTCACATGGATTAAGTCATAGGTGTTACTCATGATAGGTATATCGTTTAGTCCTTCGACTTAAGATTACCATAAATTTCAATATTAGGACCATGATAATTTGAAACAATCAAATGTTGTCTTTAACCGGACAATTATAAAGATTATGATTGGTTACTGTGTGAACAATATGTGAAGGTGTGTAAGCAAGATAGAATTTGTCACTCTCTTATAGAGAAAGATATCAGTAGATCCCTCGATAAGATAGACTGATAATGGCCAAGTCCATGTGAATTGATATGATCAATGTCACTTGGATGTTTTTTAGTTTAGCTAAAGATTGAGACTAGTACGATTGAACATTAAGGGTGACTTTCCATGTCTTATGTTTAATAAAAGGATATTGCATGACAAAATGATATGATATACGTTATTAATTAGATTGTATCGATGTTGATATTCGTGCTACTTGGGTAGTCATAATGCCTTGCTAGAGATCGCTTATGACTTGTGTACCAAAATGGTTTTTGATTTATTGCCAACGGCGCGTGAACCTATTGGGTCACACACAAAGAATGGCTTTGCACAATTTCAATTGGTCCATAGTAATGGATTTTATCTAATAAAATTCATGACATAAAAGCCCTTACGATTTGTTATATGATAACTTATTAATAGGTGCTATGTGTAATTTGCTTAAACTACGTAAATACAATAGTTGTATTACAAATAGAATTTTAAGTGATGACTTATCTACACATATAAATAAAGGGTGGATCCTTAAAAATGAAATAAGATTTTGTTTTAATAATTTATGAGTTCTTTGGATTTAGGGAGAGAAAAAAATCATTTTCAATCTATCTTGGGGCTAGTACTCCAAATTTTTGTCACCGTTCGTATGTGGATTTCTGATAGAGGATGCGCACTTGAGCGTCTTGAAAATCGAACGATCAAAAGGAAATCACTGAATGAGGTATTATTTACTTTCATAGATTTAGTTTAAAGGAACTTGTTTTTTTATCCTATTTGGGTTTTTCAAAATTTGTTTTGAATTTTTCACTGCGTATGAACCCCAAAAATCCAACAATGGTATCAGAGCATTAAGATCGGTTATATTAAACGCTTGCATGTTTTCAATGATGTATATATGATATATGTGTGAAAATATAATCTTGATTAATGTATATAAGATATACATATAGATTATGTGATAATTGTTATCAAGAATTGCTTTTAAAGCATGTTGTTAATTCATGTATAGTGATACATCTCATAATATGATTCAATGATAGTATTCATGTTTAGAATATTTTGATTAATATATATTTTATATTGAGTGATGTGAATTTCGTATGTTCATGGTAGACTTCATGTTTAAGTTTATATGATTCTGATCTTGAACACATATTTCATTTTGTTCAATAATTATGTATGTCTTCATGATAGAGATCATGATTAGGTTAATATGATTAATTTAATATGATTCTAATGTTGAAAACATGATTAATATCTCGAAATTGATTTTGACCATATATCTCATTGTAGTAATCCGCTAGTATATTCATATAAGATAGTAAATAGACTTGTAATTTCGATTAGAATTACAAATCCTATAAGATATGTGAGATATAAAACAAATCCTAAATGGATTAGGATTCATAGTATCTTAAATTTTAATTGGATTAAGATAAGATATTAAGTTAATGGTGGGCCTGAGATAATTAAAAATATTTTAATTAATATTTTTGAAATTAAAATAAGGGGCATTTTTAGTTGATTGGATTGACTAAAATTATAAAAGATTTTAGACAATTTTCAATTTTTGCAATTTGAATTTGTTGTCTAAAAAAAAAACGGGGGCGCTGCCCCCTGTACCCTCACCTATTGACCGATCAACGGAACCACCGCCCGTTGACCGGCCAGCAAGACCGCCATTAACTGTTTGTAGCATCCAGAAATCTGTACAATAGTCAATATTTGTATGATTTTCTAACTTTTTAGTGATTATTCACACATTGAAATATTTGATATTTATGTTATTTAATTACAATCACTAAAACAAACAAAAACCCCTCTTTCAAATTTTAAGTCAAGTATCATCCACTCTTAAACACTTGTCGAGGCTTTGATCACATCAATATGGGTCTGCCTCCGTAGAGTATATTGTGTTATCTTGATGAGGCAAGTTGAGTAACGGTTACTCTATTATTTGATATGGTTAGACTTGATAAAGCTATGAAAACGATTTTGGGCTTTAGGCACTAGATGAGATAAAATACGCTAAGACATAATGTCATAATCTCATAAAATAACTAAAAGTTACATATGATGTAATTGGTAATTGGAACTTACCTAAATAACCTAATTCGAAGTGTCATGCCTTAGTTGTCTTGGAATTAGTTGAAACATGGATTTTAGTCCCCTAAATTAACATAACATTTTTATAGAGGGTTGTTAATTTAGTGGGAGTTTATTCCTCTATACTAAAATGAACTTTTTCATAATCTTTGTTGTAGATCTGTGGCCCCTTCAAATCACACAAATCCCTTGTCACTGCGATCCATCTTTGAGAAGGATAAGTTGTTTGGGACAAGCTTTTTTGACTAGTTCAGAAACTCAAGAATTGTTCTAAAGAATGAACGCAAGTTGTATGTCCTGGATAATCCTATTCCTGATGAACCACTAGCCAATGCTTTAAGAGCCATAAAGGATGCACATACTAAGCATGTCAACGACTCAACTGATGTTGCATGCATTATGTTAGCAACTATGGTTCCTGAACTTCAGCAAGACATGGAACACATGGAAGCTTACGACATGGCTACAACGCTGAAGGAAATGTTCCAAAAGCGAGCTAGGCAAGAAAGGTTCGAGACAGTCAAGAACCTTCATTCTTACAAAATGGCTTAGGTTACGTCAGTTAGTCCTCATGTTCTGAAAATGAATGGCTATATTAACCATCTAGACAGGCTTGGATTTCCCATAAACCAAGAATTGGCTATGGATTTGATCTTGAATTCATTGCCTGATAGTTATTCATAATTTGTGATGAACTATAATATGAATAACATGGATAAGTCTATCTTAGAGTTGCATTTGATGCTTAAAACTACTGAGCAAAATGTTAAGAAGTCCATTGCTAGTGTGTTGATGGTTAAGAAATGAAAGGCCTTGAAGAAAAAGGGCAAAGGCAAAACTAAAGTTACCAAGGCTATTGTAACCGTTACAAAGCCTATAGAACAATTCAAACCTCGTGTTGCTTCTACTTCTCAGTCTCATAAAGGAAAGGAAAAAGAAGAAAATTGACATTTCTGCCATGCACCTAGACATTGGTTCAGAAATTGCAAGCTCTATCTTGAAGATCTAAAGAAAAAGATGAATAGTGCGACTACTGCTTTAGGTATTTACGTTATGGAAGTCAACTTGTCTACTAGCGATTCCTGGGTATTGGATACCGGATATGGGTCTCACATTTGCATTAATGTGCAGGTTTCACTAAAAGTAGAAAGCTGAATAAAGGAAAAGTCATCCTTTGAGTTGAAAATAGAGCAAAGGTTGTTGTGTTGGATATAGGATGCTATGAGTTAATTTTACTTAGTGGACTTATGTTAGTTTTAAATAATTTTTATTATGTCCCTATTTTGAGCAGAAACATCATTTTAGTTTCATGTTTGGATTTGGATGGTTATAATTTCATTATTGTGAATAATAAATGCTCCATTTCTTGTAAAGACATTTTCTATGTGAATGTTGATTTGTGTGATGGTCTTTATATTCCAAACATGAAAAGGTCCACAGATACTCCCGTTCTTAACGTAAATACAAAAAGATTCAAGTCAAATGATTTGAATTAAACCTACCTTTGGAATTGTCACCTTGGCCACATTAATAAGAAATGCATTTCTAAACTCCATAAAGATGGACTTTTAGATTCATTTGATATTGAATCATATAAAACAAGTGTATCTTTTTTACTAGGCAAGATGACAAAGAGTCTATTTACTGAACACAGTGAAAGGGCAAGTGGTGTATTGGGTCTAATAAATACTGATGTATGCGATCCTATAAACACAATGGCTAAAAGTGGTTATCAGTATTTCATTACATTCACTAATGATTTCAGTAGATATGGTTACGTATATCTCATGAAACATAAAAGTGAGTCTTTTGAGATGTTTCAAATATTTCAGATAGAAGTGCAAAATGAACTTGGTAAAACTATTTAAGCACTTCGATCAGATCGAGGTGGTGAATATTTGAGCCAAGATTTTGATGATCATCTTAGAGACTATTGGATTGTCTCATAGTTAACTCCCCCAGCAACTCCACAATGGAATGGTGTTTCTAAGACGAGAAATCAGACTTTATTAGATATGGTTTAATCAATGATGAGTCATGCAAATCTTCCTATTTCCTTTTAGGGTTATGCATTAAAAACTGTTGCGTTATACTAAATCGTGTTCCTTCTAAAGCGGTTGATAAAATACCACATGATATGTGGTTTGGGAAAAGACCAAATTTGTTTTTCCTTAAGATTTGGGGCTTTGAGGTTTTCATACAATGACAAATCTCAGAAAAGTTATCAGCCAAATCTACCAAGTGTGTGTTCATTAGTTATCCTAAAGAAACTAAAGGATACTATTTTTATAACCCCACTGAGAACAAAGTGTTTGTTGCTCGAAATTATGTCTTTGTGGAAAAACGTTTATTTCAAAAGACAACAGTGGGAATAAAGTAAATCTTGAAGAAACTCAAGAACTGCAAATAAACACTCAACCGTTAGTGGGAGATCAACTAAGTATTGCACTAATTGATCCTCCACAGGTATCAGAAGGCCCTCGTAATTCTGATAGGGTAAGATATCAGCCTGAAAGATTTGGGTTTCTTATTACTGATCATAGTGAGGTATTGCTTATGGATCAAGATAAACCTACTACTTATCAGGAGGCTGTTTCTAGCCCTGAGGCAGATAAATGGCTCAGTGCCATAAATTTTGAAATGCAATCCATGTATGATAACCAAGTTTGGAACTTGGTTGATTTACTTGAAGGTGGTAAGACCATTGGATGTAAATGGTTTCAAGAAGAAAACTGACATGGATGGCAATGTGCATACTTATAAAGCACGGCTAGTAGCAAAAGGTTTCAAACAGACTCAAGGTGTTGATTATGATGAAACTTTTTCTCTTGTAGCCATGCTTAAATCCATTGGAGTTCTAATTTCCATAGCCGCATATTAGGACTATGAGATATGGCAAATAGATGTCAAAACAACTTTTCTAAATAAAAAGTTACTTGATGACGTGTATATGATACAGCCTGAAGGGTTTGTTGATCCTAAGACTTCTAGGAAGGTGTGCAAGCTTCAAAGATCTATTTATGGATTAAAGCAAGCTTCTCGAAGTTGGAATCTTCGTTTTGATGAAGCAATTAAGGAATTTAGTTTCATTAAAAATAAAGATGAGCTTTGTGTATATACAAGAAGGTCAGTGGGAGCGTGGTTGTTTTCTTGGTGTTATATGTTGATGATATATTACTCATTGGAAATGACATCCCAACCTTGCAGAGTGTCAAGTCTTGGTTAGGGAAGTGTTTCTCAATGAAGGAATTAGGAAATGCAACCTAAATCCTTGGGATTAAGATCTATAGGGATAGATCTAAAAGGTTGATCGGTCTAAGTCAAAGTACTTATATTGATAAGGTACTTAATAAGTTCAATATGCAAGACTCTAAAAGAGGGTCATTGCCAATGTCTCATTGTATAAATCTCAGCAAGACTAATGATGAGCGAGAGCGCTTGAATATGATTCCATATGCATCAACCATTGGATCTATCATGTATGTCATGTTATGCACTCGACCTGATGTATCATATGCTTTGAGCGCAATAAGCAAATATCAATCTGATCCTGGTGAGAGTCATTGCATAGCAGTAAAGAACATTCTTAAGTACTTTAGAAGGACTAAAGAAGTGTTCTTAGTCTATGAAAGTTTGGTAATCTATTACAGGTTATATTTGACATGCACGATATGAGATCAAATTTCGGCTCCATTGTTAAGGACTCAGTACAAAATTGTGTTTGACTTTTATTTTCCTTTGGTTTTGTTTTGTTCTTTGGGTTTACTAGTTTATGTATAGTCAGATAACTCGATCGAAATTGACTAGTTCACTATTAACTTTTGATTTAGAAATCGATAAAACCCATCAGAGGTTAGCTTGGGAAGCTCTAAATAGATAGTCCATTTTCCTCCAACTTACTATGGTTGACGATGCTCGCCACGCCGACAGTGATTGCCAGATTACTATGGGCGTATCAATGAAGATATCCAAAATCTTCTTGCTTAGCTGCCCATCTACATAAACTTCCCACCAAACGGCAAAGCTTTTGAGCTTAAGTATGGCTTTATTCATCCATTGCCCACCTTCCATGGCATGGAGAGTGATGACCCCGTGGCATTCTTCAAGGAGTTTTAGACAAATTGTCAGTCTATGAAGCCTCCTTAGGTGAAAGAGAATGAGATAAAGCTTAAGGCTTTTCTATTTTGCTTAAAGGATAAAGCCAAACAATAGTTCTTTTATCCTAGCTGCATTGACTCATGAAACGACATGATAGATGAGTTCCTTAGGGAATATTTTCCAGAGGATAAGGTAGCCTAACTCATCTATGAGGTATGTAGCATTAAGGTGAAGACCGGTGAGTCTTTTGGTGATTATTGCTATAAGCGCCCAATTACCAATTGCACATAGCATGACCAATCCGATAGAGCCATTATTCGGTTCTTCTATGTTGGCATGCCTTTAGAGAGGCGTATGATTGATAATGCTTGTGGTGGTCACATTCGTGACAAAGCCCCTGCGCAAATGAATCAACTCTACGAGGATAAGATAATTATATGGGGATATTGGTGTGAACACGTGTTGAAGTCCATTAGTTGGAGCTACTATTAGCTCAAGCGACAAGAGAATTGATCAGTTGACTTCCCTGAAAGAACGTCTCCTGAATTATGGCCAAGCGCAAGTTAAGGCTTGTGGATTTTACTCAGCCACAAGCCATGTGACTGATGAATGTCCTACTCTATTTGAAGACCGTCAGCAGGTTAATATGGTAGGTAACCAATTCTAAGGGCAAGCCCGAGCATTTTTCGGAAATACCTACAATCAAGCAACACCGAGGACCAAATCTAACTTTAGTTATGGGCCTCAAAACCAGAACTACCAATCTTTCATCTCTAGAGGACAATCGTTGCCCAAACTAGTGACTAATCATTTCTCTCTAGAAGATATGATTAAAACTCTAGCGGCTCAATAGAGCCAATTTGCTAAAACGTGAGCCACGTTTAGTCAAACTAAGAAAGCTCTCCGTGACACGAGTGTCGCGATCCGAAACTTGGAGGTCCAAGTGGGACAAATTGCACAACAACTGGGTCGATTTGAGGAAAGGGGGAAGTTGCCTTCGCAAACCTGCCCCAACCCAAATATGGGTACTAACCCACCATGCGCATAAGTGAACATTGTTGTTTATGATAGTGTCACCTCAAAGAATAAGGTCTTTAGAACCATCGCCTAGGAAAAACCAAATTAGATGACCCCACATTTCAGGGAAGTCCTTAAATGTGTCGATTCGGAGGTAGTAGGTATCCCTTGCACAATAGGTGGAGTCTATTTGAAAAATGTAATGCTTTATTTGGGAGCATAAATTAACATGATGTCCTCAGATTTTTATAATTCTATAAGGATTAGTGAGTTGATTGAGATGAAGACTTAATTTCATGGTATTGACGACAATGCGATCTCTTCCAAAGGAGCAATCCAAGACCTAATGACATGTAGGGGATTTGAAATTCTTTGCAGACTTTCATGTCATCGATATTACGGAGCCACAAAAGTTTAAGCCATTCTCAGTCCTTTTTAGTAGGCCTTTTATGCAAACGTTCAAAGCCAACATTGACTTAGTCAAGGGCTCAGTATCCATTGAGCATAAAGGAACATTAGTTAGCTTTAAAATTCCACATATCTTGAATTCTTCAACTGGCACTTTGTTTGCTCGTTCCATTATTATTTTAAACATGATGTTTATGAATGTGTATGCATGGAGTGAGGAGGCCCCGGGAGAGATCGAGCCAGGGATAGTCCCAAGAGGAAAGCCTCCACAGAGAGGTGCGTGTATTGGTACGAGGCCTCTATAAAACGTGTAACTCACCGAAAAAGGGACCAAACATGTGAGGAGGGATGACAGTGAAGAAAAGAGGATTGTACCCCATGACATATTACATTACCAGTTCGAATCCGACAAACACCCTAGGATAGTTGTGCTCCCATACGAGATCAGATATAAAAGGTTCCCTAAGGTTGTGTGTGACATGGGTGCTACATTTAATGTAAATGTCATCCAAAATCTTCAACCTATCTGGATTTTGTATCGCTGGTGATGATGAGACCAATATGATATATCCAAATGGGATGGTGGAAAAACTCAGAGGGATGGTCGAGAATATATTTGTTCGCATAGGAGGTTTTGTGTTCATCGTAGACTCCTATATGGTCAATAGGCCAATGTGAAACACTTATATTGAGGTTACCATTCTTAGTGACAGCTAGATCATTGATCAACGTATAATTACAATACATTAGCATCCAGATAGGAAAGAGGAAGAAGCTTTTCCAGGACGAAAATGAGATCCTACCCGATAAAGAGTGAGTCTTCGCAACATTCTTCGTATCGGTAATTGAGGTCATCGATTTATACCCCAACTAGGGGGAGGTAAATTGGTCGAGCCAATGAAGTTAAACAAAAGCGCTACTGGGAGGCAGCGCACGAACAATTTTGTAGTTAGTAATAAAAAATATTGTACTAAATTATATATAATTGTATATATATATATATATATATATATTATTCATCTATTTCCACCATTTCTTTTATGTTTGGTTTGCGCAGCTTGTTTTAAACCTTGAGGACAAAGTTCATAATAAGTTTGAGGTGTTTAGGTAAGTGGACCATTTGACAATATCATTGGTTGAAAACCCATAGGTATAATCGTTACATTTTTTCAATTTACTTGTGATTTCAGTGGAATCGTGGTGGTATTTCTCCCTTTTTCGTCTCATTTCTTATCTCTCACTTCTTTCACCACTTGAAATTAGTACAATAATGCATGCATGTCTTAGGTAGTTTAGTGTATTTACTATTTTATAAAGTCTTTGCTACGAGCGAGACTTTTCTTTTGATTCTTAAACTAAGAATTAAACTATTTGCCTTCAAACATAGAAAAAGTTAAAGAGCTTTTCCACCTTCTTGACAACGTTAATAGATACTTGGAGTATGGATGAGTCATGACTTGAAATCAAAGTAGGTAGTTAGTAAAATTAACTTTGCATGGAAATTCTCTAGGACTCTAAACCTAGGACTAATCCACTTAGAGTATAATTTTTAAAGATCTAATACTTGTAAGAGGAAGAAGTAGGCTTATTCACTATAATACGGGCTTGATGATTTTACATTGGAGAACTAACTTAGCTTTAGCAAAAGCGACAAGTGTTAATAAGATATTTCTAAAAATTAGAGTCCCACAAGTTTTGCGGGAAATGAAGCAGGGGACTTGACTATTGGAAAAAATAATAAAAAATCAGTATCTACAAAAAATGGAGTAAGGACCATACAGTAAAAAAAACCATATAAAAAGGGAAAGTGGGGATCTTCAGTTGAATGAAAGGCGAAAGTTCATAAAAAAAGAAGCTCCTATAAAGAAATAAAGATTTAGCTCAAGTGTCTATAGCTAGGTTAAGTTAGTATTTCCAATGCCATGAACCAAATAATAGCCTACGTCTAAATAAGCCATATGGACAAGGTGTGAAGATATGCAAATAAGTGAAAAGTGGTGATAAAGTTTGTTTAAAAGAATCCGTCTAATAGAGATCAATTTGGATCCGCTGCATTGATAAAAGACCTAGAAAACCTAAAAGTAAGTTGAAGTTTATGGTTTTTAATGTTTCGAGTGTTGAAAGAATGTTGTCTTTGAAAGGTGACCATATTTAACCAGCCTTCGAAAATCCTAAGTCTCTTGTCAAATAAATTAACCAAATTTTGATTGAAAGGACTCAGTTGTTTTGTAAACTATGTATAAAGTCGTTAGAAAAACATCACTTAATTTGTCACAATATGTTTAATCATTGTAGTTAGATAATGTATTGGTCAGGACGTGCAAAGTTTTTATGTTTGGCAGTATTTGATGAGTCTTTATTTATGCACTTTTATTGTGTAAATTAAGTCCAAAGTGGGGTTCTATGGTTTTACATGTTTACCTTAGAGATTTACAGGGTACTTGAGCATTTGTGCGTGATTCGAGAAAAATTGAGAAAGAAGTCAAACATTGGTCAAAGTTTAGTAGGCTTGATGCAACTAGAGTATATAGATGGTGCCAGTGAAGACCCACAACACCAAGCAAGGCATCATAGCGGGACAACACGACGCCAGACTTGACAGATGGCGCCAGACTTTGAACTGAGGATGTCACCCACAATGCCAGGTTCAAACCAAATTGCTGCCCAAGACTTCCTATATATTTCCACGTCACCACCTGGCGCCATACCCACATAACGACGATGCCATGAATGGCGCTAACATCATAGAATAGCAGTTTGGGAACTTTTTAAAAGGTTCTTATGCCCAATAGTTGCTATTCTTGTACCAAATCACACCTATATAAAGGAGCCACCTCTATGAACAAAAATATATTGTACTCATAGTGATTTACGAGTAGAGCAAGGTAGAGTAGCCATGACCAGCTAGGCACAAGTTGGGGATGAAGCTCTCCAACTAATAGTAGGTTATTTTCTATATCTTGTTAAGATTTTCTACAATAATAGTGTTTTGTTTCAGTTCTCTATCTTTGGGTTGATGTTTTTAATGATGTCTCAATTGTAGTTTAAATTTTGTATATTCATTGAAAATCTCTAAGCGTAAACCCATTGACATGCTATCAATCTTGTTTAGTCCGTGAAACCAACCGGGTTGAGAAGTGGCAGTAAACTAGAGCAAGAAACCTCACACACTTGTTGCTCTAGGTGAGTAACATCGAGAACTAAGCTAAATATTAAGAGCAGTTGCCAAGGTTATCTATGGGTAGGTGTTCCAACAGAGCTGTTAATGCTGCTCGCGTGCTAAATCTTTAAAGTGGTTGCCCAAGGTTGTATGGAGGAGAAAGAGAAGTATTTAGAGAGTTGTTGCCCATCTATCGAGAATAGGGGGACTAGGGGTGTTAGCAATACCTATAGCCTATACTAGAGAAAACTGTTTTGAAACCATCTTTTAAAGTCAATGATACAAGACATGGAAACAAGACAGAGCTAGATCGTGGATTCCTAGACTTAGGTATGTCTTTATTTTTTGATTTACAATTTATTTACTTTCATGTTTAGTAGGCTTTTGGATAAAACTCTTTCTAAAAACCCTTGGATTTAATGTTCTGTTCATTGAACCCTGTTTGACTGACTCCTGTGGATTCGACCCCGTTCTTACCTCTACTACATTTAAGTAAGATTTGGTAACCTATTACAGGTTATATTTGACATGCATGGCACCTGATCAACAACAAATCTTATATAACAACATAAAACCCTTCTATTTTTATTCAAGGTTCACAAACAACTTAGTAGACCTATGTATGAACCTACAATAGAAATAAAAGTCCAGTTCATGCTCCTCAGAATCGACATTGCCTGCCTTCGACCTCTACATATACGTCTACTTGGAGTGGATCTCATCCAACTCATTGAACAAAGCAAGGGAAACTTTATCCGTATGACATGTATGCATGACCAACGATAGCGCAAAATGCCATGCAGACTAAAACCACAAATGTAGGTACAAAGATGATTCCATAAAAAGTAAAATCACTATAGAGTTTACTTTTAGTCAAACCAACTCTATGTTGGTAACGAAGCCTCACACGTGAGTTCCCGACTTTTACGTCCATTCATAAGACCTACGAGTCTATTTATTCATATTTAAAACCATATATCCATTCTCAACTGATTTCCATCTATTATATAAGAATTACTCAAAGCCTTGATACAAAGCTCAATTGAAGTCTCCCAATGAGTGTCCAACTCCATTACAAGTTAGTTTAGAGTTTTAAATTCCTAATTACCCAATAACTTCACCTTAACTTCCAGTTTTTTTATTGTTTAGCTCTTAATGCCTAGCAAGACCTTAACTTGTTTAATTTCATGGTTTTAAGGCCTTAGGAACTTCGATATCAATTACACACCTAACTATGCAGGAGAACCAATAATAATATTTTAGATTTGGAACCCTTGTATCCATCACTACAAAAAAAAAGCAAATCAGAAACGGAATTTTCCGTTTCTGATTTGCAAAAATTCCGTCTCTGATTGGATTCAGAAACGGAACAGAGACGGAATGCGTTCCGTCTCTGAAAACGTCGTCGCTGATTGGATCAAAAACGAAAAATGGATTCCGTTTCTGATTTAGAGACGGATCAGAAACGGAATAAATTCCGTTTCTGATTAGAAACGGAATTTATTCCGTCTCTAATTCCGTTTCTGATTAGAGACGGAATAAATTCCGTTTCTGATTATTTCCGTCTCTGATCCGTTGCTAATCAGAGACGGATCAGAGACGGAATTTAATCCATTTCTGATTTATGTATCTTACAAAAACGAAAATTAGAGACGGAAATAGCAACGGAATCCAAAGATTCTGTTGCTATTTCCGTCTCTAATTTTCATTTTTGTTTAGTTTTTAAAGTCTTACATATATAGGTCTCAATCCAAGCACATTTAACCTGCCAATATATAATAAATTGACATTCATACATCGACAATATATATCAACAAATATTCAATTGAGAGAACAAAAATGTAAAAATCAAAAATTGAAAAAGATATATATCCAAAAAAAATTGTATAGTATTACAAATGCTCCAAATTTCTAAGTATTCACAAAACCACCAATCCTATTGTTCAACAACCACAAAAAAAAAAAAAACTTACAATCCTATAAATATGCACAAAAAGAATTATCAATCGAAAAGTCTTGAGATGTTCTTCAACACCACCCCCGCACGACCCAAGGGACATTTGAAACAACTTAATAATTGAATAGTTGAACTTAAATTTTTCAGGGACATAAGCATCATAGGAGATAGAGCTAAGGTAGAAGAGCAATGACTCACATCGAACTTATAGTGACGATCCCTGCACTCGACCATCAAAGTCTACAAACAAGCAAAAAGATTAACATTAATTCATTTGAGATTTAAGAATCCACAAACGATGATAAACACTGCATATACTGATTTAAGTAAATTAAACTTGATGAGGAACTAGGATACCTTTTAAGTTGTGAAGTATGAACTTAATGAGTATCAAACTATTGATCACACCAAAAAAAAATGATATGGACTTGTTATTGCCTAAATTTAAAGAAGACATATCCTTATTCAAACAACAATGCAAATTATAGATCATTGGTTTATGGCTTATGAGGAACTAGGATACCTTTTAAGTTGTGAAGTATGAACTTAACTACTTCTTTCTCTTAAATATTTAACCAATGTTTTGCCCATCTCTATCTTTGGTTTATGGCTTATGTTTTAAGTCAAAATGCTCTATTTCAACAATACAAAGAGCATAGTCATTAGACAACTCTATTAAGCATGGAACTATTAACTAAACTAAACATTTGTGAATTTACACATTTAATAAGGTCATGTGGAAAAATTACAAGTCATTTTGGGAAGAACAAACTTACCTCGACTTTTAGCATTTCCTTCTCAATCACTTGTCTAAGCCTATCAGTTTCCTACAAAGTTCCAAAAAAGAATACATTGTAAGCAAGTAGCAAATTTCTAATAAAATTCTAATAAATTGTTTGGCACATTGAGCTGAAACTATAAAAGATAAAATCCGAATAAATAGTTTCTAATTACTACTCATTAGCTAATTATGTCATAAATCCATTATGCATCAAACAACTAAAGAGAACCATTTTCAAGTCCCTAAAAGGAAAAAGAATGATTCAAATTCACATCAATAGTTAGTCTAAAAAACAACTAAAGAGAAACATCTAACATACCATTGCCACTGAATTCTCTAATATGCTTGTTTTTATAGGCTTGAAGGTTAACATAGAAAACTTTACCTTTTTCTCACTACAAAGTTGCTTGTATGGGAGAAGCATTTTACTGGCTTTCCATTCCATTCCCTTCTTGTATGCAGCCGCTACAAAAACCTTAAAAAAAACCTTAAAAAAAACTTCTTTGCACAGATCCCTTAATGAGCATCAAAATTTGTGAATGAATCACGTCAAAACATGGCACATCCAAAAGCACAATCAGACAGTGACATTTGAACCAAGCTATAGCTATGCATAGGATGGTTCGTAGTTGCTCCCATGGTACGCACTCACAATCAATCACAATGAATTTTTTTCAATGTGCATGTGAGCAAATCAATCCATTAATAGTAGCCCTAGAATATTCAAAGATTAAAATAGAGTAAACCAGCTGCATATTTGAAGTACCTGTTCACATTTTTTTACAGCAAATCCACCTTCTCTTAGTCTTAGGGAACCTTTCCAGCTAAAATCACCTTATGTTACTAGAAAGAGTTAAAGAAAAGTTGCAAACATGCATTTTTCGACATTGAAAAATAACTTCATAAAAGTAAGATTCAAATCCAACTCCTGATTCACAATGACGGCAAGATTACGATCGAAATACAGATAAAGTTGCCTAGTTCAAACAACAATTACTAAACCAAGTCCACCATATTTATATATGATGTTGATATATAATTAAAATATACATGTATAAGAGAGTAATATGCAAAGCAAGGAAAAAAAATATCATGTAATAAAATATTGAACTTATGCAAATAAGTAAATAAGTTCTACCTCCCCAATTCCAAAGCTTTCCATCTTCTTGTGATTGCCATTGTGGAAAACCCACCACATGTAAAGTTCACCTACATCACACGAATGAAGAAGATAATAACATAAAAAATATTAGGACGACAAATTTAATCAATACAATCAAATTCATTAAAGCATAAGCCTACACTTGCAACTTTATCCACAACCTCTTAACTATAAATTCCATTGGAGATGTCGGTCTTCTTAAGATGTCATCTTAGTGCAAAACCAACATTATAGGAGGGTTTGTTTATGCCATTGGGAAACATGGATATCTATTGGAAGCACCACCACCGTTTTCTTAGGCGGCAAGAGGTTGTGAATGTTGGGCATGACTCCACCGCTCGCAATCGTCATCGCTCCGAGCAACTTGCTTTGAGCTCCTCGTCGTTCCTCACCGCCATTTGTATGTGGCGAGGGACTACCCGAGTCTTCTTGTTGTCCCTCATTGCGTTCCCCGCCAACTCCAACACTCGCATACGCATTCACCATTTCAAACGAACCCAAAATCACAAACACAAAGAGAGAGATTCTCGGACACTCAAAATCACAAAAACACTAGTGATTAGTGATTCAAATTCAAAGACACCCAAGTGGACCAAATAACAAAACATTAAGAGATTCAAATTTCAATGACACTCGAAATCACAAAAACACTAAGGAATCAAACTTCAAAGATTCTCAAAATCACAAAACGCTAAAAATTCAAATTCATAGACACTAATATTATAACAAAAACAACTATTTGGACTTTTAAAGTACAAACTCAAAAAGCTAGAGAAATAGAATCAAACTTGAGACCATGTATTTAACTAACAAAATCCCAAACTTGCCCTAGACATTCAAATTTCCAAGACAAATAGAATCACAAAAAAAAAAACAGAAAAAAAAGAGCTAAAAAGGTAGAGATTGAAATTCAATAGACGACCAAAAATCAGAAATACCTCGGCGGCCAAGTATTCAAGCACGGCTGCCAAGTAAACAGGAGCGCCAGCATCGCCCTCGCAGCGAAGAAACCCGTCGTCGTCAGACTTGGTGAAGCAGTGGTGGAATTTGTTTGCGGTGGTGGCGGTGGCGGCGGCGACGGGCTTGTCGGACAGAACTGCCCTTAGTTTTAGGGTTTTGGAGTGAGGTTTGAAGAGGGGGGAGGATTTGAGAGGGAGAGAGAGCGGTCGACGGTCCGTGAGAGAGAGCGGTGACAGAGAGAGCGGTGAGAGAGAGAGAGAGAGATCTCGTTGTCGAGAGAGAGGGATTTTGGGGAGATAGGGGTTTCGGAGAGACAGAGAATCGGGAGAGAGAGCGGTGAGAGACAGAGAGAGAGAGATCTGCCGTCGAGAGAGAGAGAGAGAGAGATCTGCCGTCGAGAGAGAGAGAGAGAGATCGCCGTCGGAGAGAGAGAGAGAGAGATCTCGCCGTCGAGAGAGAGAGAGAGAGAGATCTGCCGTCGAGAGAGAGGGGTTTTTGGGGAGAGAGACAGAGAATCGGGAGAGAGAGATCGAAGGGTTTTGGGAGAGAGAGAATCGGAAGAGAGAGAGGGAGTGTTGGGGAGATGGAGTTTTCGAGAGAGACGAATCGGGAGAGAGAGAGGGAGTTTTATTTTTGAATCATCGAGATCGAAAGATGCACAAATCTCGAGATTTGATGAACGGGTATAACAAAATAAAGTTTTGGCGGGAATGATGGCGCCATTTTTCAGAGACGGAATTTAATTCCGTCTCTAATTCCGTCTCTAATCCGTCTCTAATCCGTCTCTGAATGTTTCCGTCTCAATTCCGTCGCTAACTTTTTAATTTAGAAACGGAAATTATTCCGTTTCTAATTCCGTTTCTAATTTAGAAACGGAACTTATTTCCGTTTCTAATTCCGTTTCTGATTTGCTGTTTTTTTGTAGTGCATCTATTTGATTTTCAAGTCACTATGGGATTCAAATTCACTATAAACTCCGACAACTCTTTCTAAAGTTCTAAATCACTATTCAAACCTCTTTTGCATGACTTAATCCCCTATTACGGTCCTAAATCACTTGATTGGGTTGAAAAAACAACTAACAAACTCAATTTGATTTCTAAAATTGGGATTTTAACCCAATCGACAATAGTAAACTTTGCTAATTCCAAATTTCCATCGGAAAACTTCAACAAGTCTCCATTTTACTTATTTCATCAACAAGTCCATTCACCTCATTTGATTTAACCTTTTTTATGTGGAAAGAGGGGCAAGAGCCCAAATAAGAGTTTATATTAAACACATTCTAGGTAGGGTGACCCTCGAATATTGTCTAATAAAATTTTCTTCACTAGATCTGGTGGTTAGTTGAGAAGTGTCACACCTTGTGGACCATCCTTTGCCATGTTCGCCGGGGAATCCGCAGCCCCCATTCCCCTCGCGATAGGCGTGTGTTCGAACTGATAAAAAGAACACACAAAATGTGTGATCCGTTTATTTCCTCATTGCATAGTTTTATATTACAATAGTGTATATATAAGTGAGGTACACAAAGTGAGACGACCATTTAACTAACTCCTCTAACCAAGTAAGCCTATTAAGCTACCTTAAGACTAATATATTATACATAACCAACATAGTCTTCATCCCCCCTCAAGATGGAAGGCGATGTCAGTCGCAGTGACCCATCTTGGATAGTAAATCATGGAAGATAGGAATAGACAAAGATTTGGTAAAGAGATCAGCCAGCTGCTGCCGAGAAGAAATGTAAGCAGAAACAACAAAACCAAGTTTAAATCGATCACGTACAAGATGGCAATCGATGTCTAAATGCTTAGTACGTTCATGAAAAATAGGATTAGCAGACAAGTGAATAGTCGGCTGATTATCACACCAAAGTTGAATAGGAAGAGAAACATCCACAAAGAAATCCTTAAGAATGTATGAGATCCACTGAAGCTCGCACACTAACGATCTTCAGCTTTTATAGAGGACTTCGAAACATTAGTTTGTTTCTTTGTTTTCCACGAAATGGGCGAAGAAACAAGGAAAACACAATAGCCAGTGAGAGATCTTTTAGAAAAAGGACAAAAAACCTAATCACTATCACAATAAGCAGTGATAGATAGATCAGATTGCACAGGAAAAATAGATCCTTAGAAGGTGAACCCAGAAGATACTTAAGAATATGTAGAGCACCAAACTAGTGCTGCTCAGTAGGAAGTTGGGCAAATTGGCTTAAGTATTGAGTAGCATGAGAAATGTCAGGTTGAGTAAAACCAAGTTATAATAAACGACCAATGACTCTTCTATACCTGCCTGGATCTAGAAGAAGAAGAGAAAACTCATAATCGAACTTGCAATCACAAAGAAGAGGTGTAGCATTGGACTTGGAATCAACCAGGCCAATATCTTAAAAGAGGTCTAAGACATACTTGCGTTGGTTAACATAAAGACCAGTAGAAGATCGAGCAACTCCCAAGCCCAAAAAATAATGAGCTTGACCAAAGCTTTAATGGTAAACTATTGATCAAGAAACTGTTTCACCAAGGTAATAGCCGAGAAAGAAGTACCAATTAATAGAACATCATCAACTAACACAAACAAAGCCAAAAACTCCCCATTAGCTTGGTAAAAAAAAGATAGGGATCATGGACTGATTGCACAAAACCATACTGCAACAGGTGAAGAATGAATTGGCAATTCCATTGTCTAGATGCCTGCTTAAGGCCATAAAGGGACTTTTGTAACTTGTAGACTTGAAGAGAAGAAGCTTTGGTGTAGCCATCAGGAAGTGTCATGTAGAGCTCTTCATAAACGAGACTTGCATCTATCAAGAGAACCATCAGGATGTAACTTGACCTTGTAGACCCATTTAGAGCCGATGGGTTTCTTCCCAGGTGGAAGATCAGTAAGAATCCATGTACAATTGTCTTCCAATGCTTGTAATTCCTTTTGCATAGCAGCAACCTAAACAAGATCTTTTTGGGCTTGAATAAAAGATGTAGGCTCTTTGATGTGAGGGCAGAAGCCATAAAAGACATGTATGAGTCTGTGAGAGTAGGAGAAACAACAAAGGGAAATGTGGGAGGATAAGAAGACTGCTCGTGGAAAGAAATAATAGCTTGTGCTCTCACATTGTAAGTAACAAAATCATTCAACCATCTAAGTTGATGAACAACTCGCTGACTCTTCTCATGTGCAAGGGGAAGTGAAGGAGAAGAAGTCTCTATAGGGGCATGTGACACAATAGAAGTCTCCTCAGTGGCAGGCACAAAATCATGGGAAGTAGGTACAAGAACTTCATGATGAGAGAGAGGAGGTAACACATCAATGGCAGATGGTACGATAGCAGGTGGAGCAGGAAGTACATTAGCAGGCTCGAGGTAATCATTAACAAGTAAAGGTAAAGTGGGAGTAGGTAAAGGAGAATGAGCAGTGTGTAAAGGAAAATTATTTTCAAAGAAAAAAACATCTCGAGACACAAATGAAGACTGAGTAGAAAGATTGTAGAGCTTGTAAGCTTTTTGACCTGGGGAATAACCTATGAAGACAGATTTAATAGCTCGAGAATCTAGCTTGTCCTTCTGAGGAGAAGTATTAGTTGCATAACACATGCAACCAAAGGTCTTCAAAATAGAGTAATCAGGGAGTTTATCAAACAAAACTTGATAAAGAGACTTCCAGTGTAACAACTGAGAAGGTAAGCGATTGATGAGGTAGTAGATGTCAACAAAGCATCACCACAGAATCTTTTAGCCAAACCAGGCTAAAAAATAAGAGCCCTTAATACTTGATGAAGATGTCAATGTTTATGTTCAACCACTCCATTCTGTTGAAGGGAATAAAGGGTAGAACTCTGATGAAGAATACCTAACTTGGAGAACAAAGTAACACATCCATGATTTAGAAACTCAGTCTCACTATCAGATCTGATAGTCTAAACAAAGGTACAAAACTTAGTATGAACAAATGACGAAATGTTCTATAATATCACCAGTAGAAGACTTGCATTTCAACAAATAAGTCCATGTAAATCTACTAAAATCATCAACAATGGTGAGGAAAAAATGAGCGCCTTGAAGAGAAAACTGCTTGTAAGGTCCCCAAACATCTATATGTATTAATTGAAAAGGATGTGTAGTTTTAATATAACTCATAGGAAAAACCAATATGCATTGTCTAGACATTTGAATACATCACTTGGAAATGTATGTTTTGCACCAACTAAGAAACCCAAATGTTCAAGTACAAGATCAGATGGATGTCCCAGTCTGTGATGCCCCAAAAAAATAGAACTAGCCAAATTTGAAGTATCAAGAATAGATATTTCTTGAAAAGATTAAATAACCTTTGTAGAGAAAGAATCTGGTTCAAGAATGTATAAGCCAGTAATCATCCTTCCCATGGAAAGTACCTCAGAGTGTTCACTGTCCTGTAGAACACAATATTATGAATTGAATTCAAACTTCAACTTAAAAGAAAAAGTAACCTTGCTCACTGATAATAAATTATATCTGAAAGAAGCTATGTGAAGACAAGAATGTAGAGTGATCTTGGTACTGAGATGAACACCCCCCACAAAATTCATTGTTTTAGTAGTGCCGTCAGGAAGATAGACAGATGATGGCGTATACAAACTAGTGAGATTAACGAGTAAGGATTCATTTGTGCACATATGAATAGAGGCACCTGTGTCAACTATCCAAGCATCATTGCCAATGAAAGCATTATAACTGGAACTATGGTTCAATAAGCTACCTGTAAATTCATGGTGAGCTGAGTTAACAAGAGCAGAAGGTTCAGCAACATCAGTATATTTTCCTTTCATGAACTTTTCAATGTCATGCTGAATCATTGCAGCAATGTCTAATGGAGATTCCAACATGTTGGCAAAAACCTTAGGTGTAGCTCCTCCCTGCTTCTTATCAAAACCTTCTTGTACCAATCAGGAACCCCATGTAGCTTAAAACATGTATCTTTTGCATGTCTACGAGCCTTGCAATGATCACAAAAAGGTCATCCTTATTCACTGATTTCTTGAACTGACCTTTTCCAACATTTCCAGCATATCCAACATTTCCAATAGGTTTAGGCACAACAACCTTAACCAACATAGCATTCTCCATTCCAGAGGAGAAATTCACATTGACTTCTTTTGTTTTTCAACTCTAACAATCATGGAATATGCTTTGTTAATGTTTGGAAGGGGATCCACGACAATAATTTGGTTTCTAATATGGTCGTATCCATCATTTAGTCCCATCAAGAATTGCATTAACTTGTCATTGGAATCCAAAATAACCATCTTAGAAGCTGCACCACAATCACAGACTGGAATTGGGGCTAAACACCCAAGTTCATCCCATAGCTTCTACAATTTTGTATAGTACTGTGAAACTGACATTTCTCCTTGATTGATAGAGCAAATTTCTCTCTTAGTTTGATATAACAAAGGACCATTACATTCACCATATCTTTCTTGCAATTCTTTCCATGATGCATAAGAAGAAGTAGTGTAAAAGAAAGCCTTAACAATCTCTTTAGAATTGGAGTTAAGAATTTAAGAAGTTACCATATAATCCACCTTTATCCATCGATCAAGTCAATCTCCTACTACCGATTTCTTGCAACTACCATCAACAAACCCTACCTTTGTCTTTGCTCCAAGTGCAATCATCATCGCACGACTCCAAGAGAGGTAATTCAAACCATTCAATGTATTTGAAACAAGAATCATCCCTAGAGGATCTAAGTTCTGAAGGAAGTATGGACTCCCCACTCCCACTGTAGATGATTCAGTCAAAGTGCCAGATGAAGAACTTCTTGTTCCTTGATTGTGTGACGTGATTCAAGAATCAATTAAACACAAACAATCAAGAAAGTGAGATCAATCGAAAGCTCTCACAAAACCAAACCTTAGATCCACCTCAAACACTCAATGTAGATTCAAAATCACAAACTCAAAATGAGGGTTTTAACACAAGTTTCTTGAAACGAAGACCATGCTCTGATGCAATGTTCAAACTGATAACAAAGAACACATAAAATGTGTAATTTGTTTATTTCCTCATTACATAGTTCTGTATTACAACAGTGTATATATATAAGTGAAGTGTACAAAGTAAGACAACTATTTAACTAACTTAGGCCTTGTTTGGTTGGAGTTATATGTAAGGCATAGAGATTGACTTCCCTAAGTCATGGCTTTAGGGAGAGATAAGGTTTTATTTAAAGGTGTTTGGTTCAAGTACCCACCTTTTAGTATTAGAGTCTTTAAAGCAAAAAAATTGGCGAAAAGTCTTAAATACCCCTCTTTAATTTTCAACGACCAAATCACCCACTTCATAGTGGGAGAGCAACATGAGCTCCGACATCTTCGTCGACAATGGCGTTGGCAGCAGAGAGTTCCGACACATGGGGCAGGAAGCATGGATCATCAACTAAGCAATCACACAGTCTATATGAAAGAAATGCCAACAATCAGGCATCATCCTCATCATCTCTCTTTCTTTGTAATCACACAAGCAAATCGAACACATTGCGTCTCCACCACCCAAATCCCTTGATCTCACAAACACGAACTTGGGATAGGATTAATGACCGCCCCTCTCATCTCCTCCATGTCATCCTCCGCAACGAAGTTAATGCGAAGGAGGACGACGTCGTTCGGACCGGAGGCGGTCGGACCAGATGAAGTGGCGGGCCAGGCGGAGGCGCGACAGATGTAGGAGGCGAGGAGGATGATAGAGAGGAAGATGAGGAGGCCGAGGGCGATGGAGATGGTGTAGCCGAGGCTGCGTAAGAACCCAACTTTTCACAAATAATGTACATAAGGCTTATCTTAGGTAAGCCTGAATTTGAGGTCTTTGGTAAGACCATGTATTACTTAACACTCGAATTAAACGCCAGTCGTACTACTAAACTTAAGGTTACATAAGCTAACACTTGAACCAAACAGGCCTTAACTCCTCTACACAAGTAAGCCTATTAAGCTAACTTGAGACTGACATACGATACATAACCAACATAGTTTTCAGTATGCGAGAAAATCAGTCGAGTCCCATAGTAGCAAAGTATAGATACCTCTTGCCAGTCGAAATTACGTGATATCCTGTAAGGATGACCTTTGATAATGTCAAGTACACATTTGCTATCCATCTCTACATTAACATTACGATACCCCCGCTACTAGCAGAACATAAGTCCCTTGTAGTACCCCTTAGTTTCGCGACTACAGTCGAGCCTGGGCCAATGTTGTGAACAAACTCCCTAGCCAACCCCCCTCAGAATTTCGGATTAGACCCACTGTTATGGCTTATCCAATCGATGTAAGGAAGGATCCATCAGTGTTAAGTTTCACTGAATTTTTTGCGGGTAGGATCCATCTGACAAATTTCTCCTCTCTTGGTGGTATAAACTTGTTTACCAAGAGCAGCATCAAGATTTATTGTCTGTCGAAGTATGGCTCCAGTGAGGTTACTTATATGTCTCATCAAACAACAATTTATTTCTTATTCCAAAGGAACCAACACCCCACACCAAACAAAAGTGCCCCGCTCAAGCCTCTGACTGACTTTAGACGGTCCTCCAGGTTTGGATTCAACTACGATAGCAGGTTAGTGCAAAAGAATACTTGCCAGTCTTGTGGAGGGACTAGAAGTTGCCATATGACTCGGGGAAGTTCGCACTCCCGTTCTGGGTGTTTTTCCAAAAGTAAGGCGCATTTACAGTTTATTTCACAAAATAGGGTGGTGTACTTTGAATTCACAAAAATAGGCAATAACGTCTTTTGAAAAGGCATTATTGCCTTTGAGGTTGGTGAGGTGGCGGGGCAATTATATGGATAGCGCCTTTTGAAAAAGGCGTTATCCATATAATTGCCCCGCCACCTCATCGCCACCTCACAAACTTTCAATAACGCCTTTTGAAAAGGCGTTATTGCCTATTTTTGCAGTTGGTGAGGTGGCGTTGAGGTGGCGGTGACGCACGCGCATATCGAAGTGGACAACTCATGCAAACGTCACCCATGTATGCCGATGTGCATATTTCATGCAAATGTTAGACACGTCTGTCGAGGTGGGCGACCCATGCAACCTCATGCAACTCATGCAAACGTCACGCACATGTCTCGAGGTGGTAAAACCAATGTCAACGTCACGCACGTATCTCTTGGTTGACAATCCATGCAAACGTCATGCACGTATCCTGAGGTGGGCAATTCATGCAAACGTCATGCACGTATCTCGAGGGGGCAACTCATGCATATCCACTACAAACCATAGACCTCATGTAAACGTTAGCACATATTGCGAGGCGGACAACCCGTACAACCCATAGGCGTTATTCGGTCGGCCCATGTCCACGTGGTCCCGTACAACCCATAGGCGCTATTCGGTCGGCCCATGTCCACGTGGTCATCCTACGTGGACCGTGTCATGTATTGCGAGGCGGACAACCCGCACAACCCATAAGCGCTATTCGGTCGGCCATGTCCACGTAGGATGCTCACGTGGACCGTCCACGTCAGCAAAAAATCCACTCACTTTTATAGCGTATTTTGAAAATGCGTTATTGCCTATTCTGTAGAAAAAAAATAACACAACTTTATTTTTCGAATTTAAACTAAAAACATTAGTAATTTTGTAACGTAAGGCGTGTAGAATCGATTCTGTCTTCTCATTGCGGAGGGGACATGTGGAGTCATCAGTGCTGTGTCTCGCTGCTCCTCATTGTTCGTTAGCAGTCTCCCATTTACTGCAATCCACAGAAAGAACTTTGTTCTCTCAGGTCCCCTCCACTTCCATATGACCGGCCATAGCTCTGCATTCTCTTCTTCACCCTGCTGGGATAGATGCTGATTGGCTGAGGACACTGAGAAATTTCCATCCTTTAATAGGTAAGAGTTTGTCTGGTCCGTCATCAGGCAGTGGTGGCTTCAGGGCTGCTATGTGTGTAACTAAGGTCGTAAGTAATAGATGAGCAAATCTTTGCCAGTCCCAGTGTGCTGTTGTTGTCAGATATGCACTAAGAACGAGAGAGTCTAGGGGGGGGGGGGGGGGAGGGGAATGGGTGTGATGGCGTAGTTTTCCAAGGGAGATGGGAGGTTCGGCCATTTATCATTCTAGGATAGAATATTGTTCCCCATTTCCTAAGCCCCATAAGCAGCACCTTATTGTGTCATCCCATACTTACAGCAGACCCGGCACGCATTTGATTTAGAATTAGGTACCTTATGGCGGTCATTGTGCATATCATTGAGCTTATACTTGTTTCTGAGGATTTCGGCCCATAAGCCCTTTCCATCAGTTAAGAGGCTCCAAGCTAATTTCATCATAAAGACCTTCTTTAAATAGTGCATATGCATCCTGCGTAACCCTAATCCTCCATTGGGTTTGGTTTCACATACTTTCTTCCAAGACACTAGGCTTTGTTCATGATTCGTTTCTGTGCTGCCTCAAAGAAATTGCCTGCAAACCCTTTCTATCTTCTGACTCACAGCTTGAGGGACTGCTGCAGTCTGAAAGGTGTAAGGAGGGATGACATTGAAGGTGGGTTTTATAAGAGTAGTTCTTCCGGCAAGAGAGAGACTTGATGGTTGAACAGCCATTGCTTTCTTGAGTATGCCATCGACTAGGTACTCATAGGTAGAGCTGGATACTCTGCAGTGTCAGACTGGTACTCCGAGGTATTTGCCCAGGTTGGAGGAAGCTTGAAACCCAAGAGTTGCAGTGATGTCCTTTGATAGATTCGGAGGTGTATTCGGCGAGAAAAATATCCTTGTCTTCGCATCACTAACCTTATGTCTTGAAGCAGTGCTAAACGAGGACAGAGTGGAGGCAATGTTTTGCGCTTGCTTCAGTGTGGCTTTGGCAAATAGAACCAGTTGATCGGCAAAGAAGAGGTGGGAAACCTTAGGCGTATTGCGGGCCAGCATGGGGATTCCCAATCTTTCTTTGGTACTGCATCTGTAATACAATGACTAAGTCTCTCCATATCTAGTACAAACACGTGTTCATCAAGAGTCCCAACACTATTTTTGAAAATCGATTTCCATCAATTTAATTCATAAGAGTCCAAACACTATTTTCGAAAATCCAAAACTCCTTCAAAACAATTGTAGGTATTGTTGTGGAATATGGATGACCATACATGTACACCAACATATTGTGTAGTCATGTAACAATTTCCAATGTACACCAACTCTTCCATGTATTGTCAAATTACTTGTAATGTGTTGTGTGACATGGGGTGTATGTGTTACTTGTACACATTATATAAAATACATTTATCATCATCACCAAATGGCCTATATAAAGGGTGTCAACCTCATTGTAAAAACACACCAAGTTGAATAAAAACTTCTCATTCCAACTATCTCATTTCTTCTCATCTCCTTTGTACTAGTTGTTTGTAGTAGTAGAAGTTTTTAGTCTTCTATTTTCCTTCTTTAATTCTTAGCAAGTTCCAACTCAATTTACAGCACGTTATCAGCACGAGCTTGCTCTAGCATTAAGGAGATCTTGAAGTTCTAGAAGGCTTGTTAAGGAGACAAAGCTAGGAAGGTATGACTTTTGTTATTTAAATAAGTTCAATTTATTTATATATTATCATGGTTGCTTTCTTTTATTCACTACAAGGAAAACGAAATTTAGAAACAGAATTAGAAACGGAATTAAGTTTCGTTGCTAAAAAAAGAAGTTAGAGACGGAATTGAGACGGAAAAGTTCAGAGACGGAATTGAGACGGATCAGAGACGGAAATAAAGACGGAATTAGAGACGGAATTAAATTCCGTCTCTAAAAAATGGCACCAACATTCCCACCAAAACTTTATTTTGTTATACCCGTTCATCAAATCTCGAGATTTTGATAAGCCCCCTCCAACCCCCCTCCTCCCCACCACCGAAATCCCCAAATCCCATAGCGTCCTTCGTCGTCTCTCCTCTATACTCTCGTCTCTCCTCTATACTCTGGTCTCTCCGTCTCTCTCCGGTCGCTGGCCCCCAAATCCCCAACCCCCAACAAATCTCTCGTCTCGCCTCTTGCTCTCAACTCTCTCTCTCGTATCTCCGTCTCTTGCTCAACCAGTCACTCCGGTGTCTCTGGTCTCTCTGGTCTCTCCGTCTCTCTCCGGTCACCGCCCCCCAAATCCCCAACCCCCAACAAGTCGTCCTCGCACTCCTTTGCTCCCTGGTAGCGCTGCCCTGTTCTGGTCGTCATCGCGTTGATCCGCTCCAGTCGTGCACTTTTTCATCCGCGCCTCTGCTCCTCTCGGCTCTCACATCGTGCTCTCATTCGAGTCCCTCTTCGACCTCTCTCGCTCTCTCATTGTGCTCTCATTCAGTCCGCGCCTCGCTGTGTTTCATTGGTGAGTTCTCCCTCTTTCCTCTCAAAACATTGCTTTTTGGTTAAATGACAGTGAGATGTTTTGTTTGCTTTTACAATGATCTGTGATTTTTACTCTGGCGTGAGATTTTATTGTTTCATGTATTTTGTTGTTTTTCTGCTTCTTTATTATACACAAGTTGTTTTGGTGAGTAACAATTCGATTACAATGTCGGCAAATATTTGGATGAATCTTCACGACGACATGTATATGTAACATCAACTATGTAATTACTTGTTGTCTATATGTTACTTGTTCCACTTTGTGTACTCTTCTATTTACCTTGTCCACTAAGTGTAGCTTGTAATCTTTGTTCAAAGTACATATGATCATCATGATCAAGTGCATTTAAAAGGAGTTCATTCTCTTGTAAACAATATAAAATTTTTTGAAATACAATCTCTACATTATCTCTAACTCTCTTCTCTCTTGTTTCCCTTCTCTACTTGCTCTTCTAATTGTTAGTTTAATTAAGCCTTCCATGCTTAAGTCTTTAGCAAGGCCAACTTTAGCTTATAACACGTTATCAGCACAAATTTGATATTGCACAAAAGAAAGCTTGTTAAAGAGACAAAGCTAGAAATGTATAATTTAAATAAATTTGATTTGGTTGTAACTCTTTACATCTTTTTATTAATTTAAACTTGATTTAAAATTATGAGGTTTAGCTATATAATTAAAAAAAGGGAAAAAGGAAGAAAGGGAACTGTCCTTGCAAGCCTCTCACTATGTTTCATCATTTTACAACCTTTTTTAAGTGTTTCATTGGCTTAAGTTGTGAGATTAAATATGTCTCTATGGGTGTCTGTTCTTTTGTGTTTTTTGGTCAATAGTTTTGTAATACATGGGTGGTTCATTATAGGTTTGATGCATTCATATTTTCTTGCATATATAAGAAGACTTTGGTGACTTTTTGACAAAAAAAAAGGCTTTAGTAACTTCGCTTCAGAGGCATTGCCATATTATAGGAACTGTTTTTATTAATGTTATCAATAATTATCATGGTTTTATGCTTTCAAATTGAGGACATACATTTTTCTTTTTTTGCCATTTGGAAACCACTATAAACCAGTACTCGTCTGCCCCTAACATCATAGTCAATGCACAAGATAAAAACTAGCAACGTTTTAAGTGCAACTTTTCATTTTGACTTTGATATATTTATTTCGATTCAACCTATTTGTAATGTAATTAAAAGATGGGTTCATAGATTCAAATTTCTACAGTTTTTAGTATAGAGAAAACCTACGCAAGTTTGTCTCTCCAAGCTTCGTGATTTGACATGCAACTCATGACCACGATTTGTAAATATATCTCTAATTTTATACTTTATTGTGCACTTGATATAGATTCCACTAGAGCATATTATTAAATGAGATTGATTATTTACAATGTGCACACAATAGTTGTGTTCTAGCTAAAAGTTCAGTTGGTAGTTATCAAAAAAAGAAGTCGAGAAGATTAAGGAAAGTAATATTTAAATATCATTTGTGTACCTAAAACACCCTCATACTCTAACTACCATTTAATTTTAAAACCAATATGAAAAAACAAAGTAAGGTCAATATAAGCAATATTGCAAAGTTTTATTTAATACAATCCTAGGGAGGATTGCCATTAGATATAGTATAGATAACCACTTCTCTTCATCTTGTTTTTTCTAGTGTAATGTGTTTGTGAAGGTAATGAGACAAAAACTTGGGTTTCTAAAGTTGTGTTCATTTCATCTTGTTAATTTTCTTCAATGGGTAATTTTATATTTGGATGATATATGTTATATTTTTATGCTTGACATGCTGATTGTTTTGGTATCTCTTGGCTTTTGCTACTGTTATTTTCGCAGCTCATAAAGATCTATGGTGGGATTGTTGATGGGTGTCTTGTATTTGGCCACATTTTTTCATGTTTTGCCCACTATATTTGATTCACTTGTGTGTATATGCATGTGTGTAGAGAAAACTACCAATAGAGTAGGTATAGAGAAATAGTACCTGTAAATATATAATTTCTACTACTAGTTAGGATTCAAAACACTAGGATTACTCTTTTAGTTAATGTTGCTATTTCACATAAAATTTCTAGAGAATTGAATAAACCTATAACCTTAAGGAGGTACGAGTGAACAAGTAGTAGGGGCTTTGATACTATGTGGTATTTGTATGCCTCTTGTAACTTATGATTTATTTATTTTTTTGAACTCCTTGTTGCTTATATTGTTACGACTAATTATCATACTCTGTTTGGTATTAGTTATGTACCGAGCTAGGTATTAAGAAAGTTGTTTCCAACCCCCTTTATTCAATGGCTAGAAGAAAAGATTTTTGTTCATGTAGTTAGGTAGGTCCTCAGATTCCCCCTTATAATAAATTGTGTTAGTTGGACACACAAGTTGACATGTACCGTCGGAAATTATGAAACTAGTTGACTAATTTAATTGCACAATTACAATAGGAATGTCGTCTACAAGTCGAGACTGGATGTACAACCGTCTCAACAACGGCTTCGTTCGAATTGAATTCGCGGTGAAGGTTAAAGAATTCATATCATTTGCTAAACAACATTGTCCTACATACCATAGTGAAAGGAAGATTAGATGTCCGTGCAATTATAAGAATATGTAGGTATGGATTTGTTTCGGGATATCACTGTTGGTACGAACATAGTGAGAACGGAGATGAAGGCCCGCGAAACTTTTACCAAATGGATAACCATATTGATGATGCTGATGTAGGAGGAGACGATCCGACAACTTACCGCGAGATGCTACACAACGTGGCAGGTCCAAGTTTCAATTGGACTCACGTGGAAGAATCACTAAACCCCCAAGCACGCCAACTATATGACATGATAGAGGCTAGTAGCGAACAATTGTGGCCGGGTTGCGAAACCATGACAACGTTGTCCGCAATGGCAAGATTACTTGCGATCAAGTCTGAACATCATATATCTGAATGAGGGTATAATGAAATCATTAAATACATGAAGGATTGTTTCCCAAATGACAATTCATTGGTTGAAAATTTTTATGCCACTAAAAGACTAATGCGAGGTCTAAGTCTACCAGTTGAGAAAATAAATTGTTGTGAGGACCAATGTATGATTTATTGGGGAGTGGACTCTGAGTTGACATCTTGTAAATTTAGTGGGAAATCACGCTACATTGCACATCGACGAGGTCGTGGTCGGAACACCAAAAAATGCCCTTGCAAAAAAATGTACTACTTCCCTTTGGGCCCTCAGTTGCAACGATTGTATCCGTCTGAGTCAACAACAAAACATATGCGATGGCATAGAGATCATTCCTCGCCAGAAGATGTTATGCAACACCGTTCTAATTCGATAGCTTGGAGACATTTTAATGACGTCAATAGAGACTTCGCCGCCGAGGTTCGGAATGTTCGTTTAGGATTGTGCACTGATGGTTTTCAAGTATTTGGGATATCAGGGAAATTGTACTCTTCATGGCCCGTAATATTGACTCCTTACAACCTTCCACCGTCGATGTGCATAAAATCTGAGTTTATGTTCTTAATCGTTATCGTTCCTGGACCGACCAGCCCAAAGCAGAAAATCGACGTGTTCCTTCAGCCGCTTGTGAAAGAGTTGCAAGATTTATGGAACAATGAGGCGATTACATACGATGTGTCCACAAAGACGAATTTTCTAATGCGAGTTGCCCTTTTATGGACTGTTAGTGATTTCCCTGCGTATAGCATGTTGTCCGGTTGGAGCACACACGGTAAGATGGCTTGTCCATATTGTATGGAGGATACAAATGCATTTGAATTGCGAAATGGTGGTAAGACATCGTGGTTCGAATGTCACCGTCGTTTCTTGGCGAAGGCATCACCATTAAGGAAAGAGAAAAAAAATTTCTTAGAGGCAAAATGGTCATAAATGACGATCCGCCCGCTTTGCATTCTGGTGATGAAATTTTGGCAGAAATTGAATCGTTAGGCTTGATGAAGGTGACAGAAATTGGAGCTGATTATGTGAATGGGCGGATAGCTAAGAATTCGAGATGGAGAAAAAAAAGCATTTTCTGGGACTTGTCGTATTGGAAGACAAACTTGATCCGCCACAACTTAGATGTCATGTACATCGAGAAAAATGTTTTTGACAACATATTCAACACTATTATGTGTGTACCGGGCAAGAGTAAGGACAATGCGAAAGCGAGACAAGATATTAGTGAATATTGTCACCGACCTTCTCTACACATTGATTCGGCGACAAATACTTACATCCTTGGATGCTATGCTCTTGATACATCAAAAAAATAAAAATTGTGCGAGTGGGTTGAAAAGTTGCGTTTTCCTGATGGTTATGCTTCGAATCTTGGTCGATGTGTGGATCCAAAGAAATTGCGAATGTTCAGCATGAAGAGTCATGATTGTCATATTTTCATGCAACGGTTGATACCAATTGCATTCAGAGAACTCCTCCCAAACCCGATTTGGGTTGCAATTAGCGAACTAAGCCTTTTTTTTCGATCCCTACCTGCGAAAAGTGTCAGTCTCAAAGATATGGAGGTCTTAGAGTCTGAAATACCAAAAATCATTTGCAAGTTGGAGAAAATATTCCCTCCAAGCTTCTTCGACTCTATGGAACACCTACCAATCCACTTGGCCTACGAGGCCCGTCTGGCCGGTCCCATTACAATGTGTAGACTTGCTGTTTTTTTTGGGGTGCTGTTTTGCTGTGTTTTTTTTTTCCTTTCGTTTTTTAATCCTTGCTTTTTTTTTCCTTGCTTGTTTGTTTTTGTGTTTTTTTTGTTGCTGTTTTTTTTTTTTTCTGAAAATAGAGTGCATGAAAAGTTGAAAACCGCGAAACCAATCCGACCAAACCGAACAAAGCCTTTGCCTTTTTCATTTAGCACGTACAATTTTCTCATTTGTCTTGTTTCCTCCTTTATGTTGGCATTTAGGTTGCTGAGTTCAATGCGCAAGTCTTTCAACAAGGCATTGTCTACATTGATGAAGTTGATAAGATAACAAAGAAGGTCCTATACTTGATTCATGTACTATTTTCAGACTCTTCATGATAAAAACCTTATATATCCTCAATTGTTTGTGCAGGCAGAGAGCTTGAACATTAGTAGAGATGTATTTGGAGAGGGTGTTCAGCAGGCACTGTTGAAAATGCTTAAAGGAACTATGAGTGCACCCTTTGTATTGTTACTGTTTTTTTGCTTCATTATTAATTTTCTTAGAGTAGACGGTGTGGATTTTAGCTTTCTCTATGGTCTTCATTCATATTTCATCTCAAATTGTCTTTCATGATTTCTAGGAGAAGAAACAAATAATTTTTTTATACATCACTTGCAAATAGCAAGAAGTAAAACAACCCCTCTATTTGCTGCGTCAATGGGAGTGAAACCTCCCCAATCTAAGCATGCTAAAAAATCACAAAATTCACTTAAACAAAAACAAAGGATAGTTAAGCATTTCGCCTGTATTCAAACCACCATGCAAAACAATACAACCAAAAAATTTTACTTTAGAGGGAATCATAGCCTTTCAAAGTCCTTAAATTGCTCGGTGTATTGTTGAGTTCGGTCCTTCAGTTAAAAAAACTAAAGATGATTTGCTTGAGAAGAGACTTGATATATCAATGTTCCAAGTTGTTTTATCTTCTCTATTTTTGTTAGTGGAGTTTAACTAGACAAAAAAGGTGGCTTTTGAACGAACTTCACTAGGCAAACAACAAGTAATAAAGTGAAACCCCAATTAGCCTCTCTCATTTGAGTGCAAGAAGATGATGAAGGAAGGACCCATGTGTGTCACAGTAGAAGCATTTAAGCTTTACCAATAATTCTCATGTTCTTCCTTTCAGTCTTACCATACATGCTTTTCAAGGCTAAAAAGCACAACATATGAGTGCACATTCACGTGTTGGTCTTCTACAGGCATTCAACAATTGAAGCATTAGAGACTACAAATTAATACTCTCGATTCTTCTCAACCCAATGACAATAGACTTGCCAGTCCAAATGAATTGGTCACCTAAATGTGTTGATGTGTTGGATAGCTCCCACGTAGTTTCTTATTGGCCTCAAATAGAGGAAACATTTTTTATGCCATAAAATGTTCTGTCTCTGTTATACTAGTAGTAAGCACTGACACAATACTTAATGGCCTCTTCGGTTTGCAAATTATGAGGTAGAATAGCTACAGTGATTAAGGTTTGGTTTCAAGTTAATATTTTTTAGTTGATATTTAAGTTTAGTCCATGAATGGATTTTAGTAGAATAATTCAAGTTTGCTAAAATTCATGCTAGTTATACGGGGTCATTAGATTCACGAGTTAGATATGTTAGCTGAACGTCAGTAAGACTGAAATTACTTTATTGTCTACAAATCTCAATTGCCATTATGCCTCGTTTGATTCATTTTTGTTAACTTACAGTGTTAGTTGAGAGCTATCTTCTTGGAGTTAACTTCTTGAAGTTAATATTTTCATGTAGTTAGGTAGGCCCTTAGATTCCCCCTTCTAATAAATTGTGTTAGTTGGACACACAAGTTGCCGTGTACCATCGGAAATTATGAAACTAGTTGACTAATTTAATTGCACAATTACAATAGGAATGTGTCTTATATCCTAAATTGATTTTTCATTTAACTTAGGGTGCTGAAGTGGACATTTCTTTACTACCTAAGCTTCAAAGCATTCCACAATTTTTGGCTTCCTAAGCTGTGCTCCGTACAAGGTACTGATATTTCCTCAAACCTTAAAGATTTGTTTCCCGCTTGGTACTTTGCCTTCACCTATTTTACGGTAAATTTTTTCTTTCCTAAACCCTTAAACAATCAAACTTTCTTGCCTTGATATTTCATTCATGTCTTACCTAACGTGCCTTTTAGTAGCAGAACACCCTTATGGCTGAAGAAATTAGACGATACAGGGTTAGATCTAAGCTAACTTGGGACACATTGATTACGAAAAATTTACAAGATTTGGAAAGCATGTCGTTAAGTGCACTAAATCGAGAGCAACAAATAGAGTATGATCTAGTAGCAAACCCCAACTAATTTGGAATTGAGTGCTTTTATTTCAGGCATTTTGCATAGAGGTTTCAGAAGTTGCATTTTGTGTTCTTATGAACTTTTTTTCTTGATTGAATATGCTTTTCTTACATTTTAGTTAATGTCTTGAGCAGTCATGTTGTTAATAAGCTTGTTGTAGCTGTCGGGGGAGCAACTGCACTTGCCGCAGGGGTTTACAAAACAAGGTATGTTCAAGATGCTTTTTTTTTTTTTTTTTTTTTTTTTTTTTTTTTTTTTGCTCTTCTTTTCGAAGATCTATTTCTGGTTGTAATGTTTGAACAAACATGCACCTAATATTTAATATTAGTGGTTTTGGTTTCTATTTGAAATGCTTCTATTGCAAATTTGCATGTTCATTTTCATTTTGAAACTGCCACTAGATGCATATTCTTAAGTTTCAGATTATGCATTCGAAATGGAATGTACGACTTCCATAGTTCCATTGAGTTGCATACTTGCTAATAAGTGAATAGACAAAGTACACTGAACGTGTTTGTTGATTTTGTGTTGTTCACAGGATAGACACATGAAAGGGAATGGTTCCAAATTGGCTATTAAATAAGAGTTCTATACGTATTGATAAAATGTTTCTTTTCATTTTCCTCTGAATGTGTTTGTTGATTTTGAGTTGTTCATAGGATAGACACATGAAAGGGAATGGTTCCTTAATTATTATGGGTTGCTGGTTTCCTCTAAATGTGTTTGTTTATTTTGCTATTTTTTTTTTGGGTTGCTAGTTTGCTGGTTTTTTTTTATTTTGTTGTTTTTTTGTTTTTTTTATGGGTTGCATTACAAGGTGGAATGGTCTGCTTTGGAATGGCTCCTAGTGAGTTCTCTGGTTGAAATTGCCTCTTCATATCGATTAAGAGGCTTTGTATGTAATGTATTTTCGGTTCATCTGGTTTGTTTTTTTTTGTTGTGAAAGGTTTCCTTAGGTTGTTACGGGATTTACTTGTTTGTATATTGTTTGAGTATTAGTTTCCTTTCAAAGATGAAGAGGTTTGTTTAGAGTCGCCACAGTGCCACCGGCTTTTTGTTTATTTTTGTGCTTGTTGTTTTTAAAAGTGTTAGTTGTGAACAATGTGTAGGCTCTTCTTTGTTTTTTTTTTTTGGGTTGCTTTTTTTTTTTTGGGTGTTTTGCTATTTTTTTTTTTGGTTTTTGTCATTTACTTTAACTGCCACTTTCTACATTCATTTGAATTTCAAACTTTATCATTTCTTCCAATACATAAGAAAGAAACTTGTTTTGTCATCTCTTAGTATGTAAGGAAGAACTTCGCTCCTAATTGTTCTTTGTTAAAAACTTTTATTTTATTTTATTATGTTCTTTGCTGTTGTGCATGTTTTATCATTCATTCTCCCTTTGCGACTGTCCATGTGAAGGATGCAAGTATGCAACACAAGTAGCCATGTACCGTCGTAATTGTGCTTTAGCAAAGCTTTTTGTTCATGTAGTTAGGTAGGTTCTCAGATTCCCCCTTCTAATAAATTGTGTTAGTTGGACACACAAGTAGCCATGTACCGTCGAAAATTATAGTTAAATATACTGCTTTCTTTTGCACTGTAAATGGAGATAATTTTTTTGCAGTTTCGTATTTTTTATCATGAGTTCGATCTATTTTGCAATATTTGCAGAGCGTGGCCCTATCAGTAGGTGACTGGTTCTTCGATCGAGTGGGAGTTAGTGCCATTGACTTTCCCATATCCCTGTGACAATACCTGCCATAATCTGATTTCCAAGTGAGAGATGAGGAATTTAAAGCATTTCATGTAACTTTTATAGTTGTTTACATGACTTTTAGATTGATAATTCTTTTTGTGCATATTTAGAGGATTGTAAGTTTTTTTTTGTGGTTGTTGAACAATAGGATTGGTGATTTTTGTGAATACTTAGAAATTTGGAGCATTTGTTATACTAGACAATTTTTCGTGGATATATAAATCTTTTTCAAATTTCGAATTTTACATTTTTTCTCTCATTTGAATATTTGTTGATATATATTGTCGATGTATGAATGTCAAATTTTACTTTTTTGGGGGATGTTAGCACCCCCAAGGAGTTGTTGGAGGGGGTGCAGGCGATGGAGTAGGTCCTATGGCTGTATTTTCAAGTTATAGGTTGGAGAACCAATTGGATTGAGTGTATGTTTGAAAACTAAACAAAAAGGAAAATTAGAGACGGATTAGCAACGAAATTCAGAGATTCCGTTGCTATTCCGTCTCTAATTTTCGAGGAATATATGTATGAATCAGCAACGGATCAAAGACGGAATGGAAAAGTTCCGTCTCTGATTCCGTTGCTAATCAGAAACGGAATCTGAGACGGAAATGAGAATTTCGTCTCTGATTCAATTTCTGATTAGCAACGAAATCAGAGACGGAAATAAGAATTCCGTCTCTGATTTCGTTTCTGATTAGCAACGGAATCAGAGACGGAAATAATGAATTTCGTCTCTGATTCCGTTGCTAATCAGAAACGGAATCAGAGACGGAATGCAATTACAAATGTACCATTTCGAAAAATTTCCATTTCTGTTCCGTCTCTGTTCCGTTTCTAATTTATGTCTCTAATCCGTCTCTAATTAGAAACGGAATTTATTCCGTCTCTAATCCGTCTTTACTCAGAAACGGAATCACATTTTCGTTTCTGATTGAATTAGCGACGACGATTTTAGAGACGAAATTTATTCCGTCTCTGTTCCGTTTCAGATTTCAATTAGAGACGGAATTTATGCGAATCAAAGACGGAAATTTCTGTTTCTGATCTGCTGTTTTTTTGTAGTGATTACATGCATCACTTCTATATGCATACTTTATTCATATACTATACATTATAACGTCACCGATTGAGAAAGTATGCTCTGTAGTTGCGTCTTGTACGATCTTCTACATCAGAAATCAAAAGTCAATATGTGACATAACTAGTTTTCTCTTAAAACTACAAACGATTAGTTATTGTTCTATTCTTGATTTTATAATACAAATAATGTTATAAGTTTGAGTTAATAGTGGGTAAGCATTGTCCCCGGTAAAGCTAAACATTGAAAGGGAGACGGGTTATCCTGTTCGAGGAGGAATGATATTAAGTAGACTATGTCTCGCCACCCAACCTGGAGGTTGTCCCACCAACTCATGCGAATCATATATTTTGTTGTGAACATATATTTAATCATATGTTATGTTTTTACATAAAAAGGGAAAATTTATTTTATATTAAATTCATTTTCAAAATACTATTCAACCATAGTTGAACTTGTTGCCTTATTATATTACCGATAAAAATTACTCGTCATGACAATTAGATACTACAATTTGTGAATAAAGCATATATGCAAAACTGTGTGTTATACATAATCATTCGCCAATTTCTCTTTAGAGATTTGAAAAGTGAATATTTCACTTTATATATCTTTTCACCTTATAGAGTTATATATATACATATCAAAAGGGTAATGCTCCAAAAGCTCAAAATAAGCGGTTGCATCTCATGCTACAAAATTTAATCAGTCAAATATTAATTATAATTTCGCAATTTTAATTACCTCTATGTTGGGGCTATGTTGAAATATGATTGATGAGACAATAAAAAGGTCACGTGGCCCGCTTCGATTTATTGCTGCAACAAATATCGAGTGTGCACGTCAATCCAATAAATATTAAAGATTGATTTCTTGTCTCATGGTAGCTGAATAAAATAATGAGATATTATAAATATAATATCGATCCCGTCCAATTAGTTCAACTTCAAATTAAGAAACATATGTTGCATATAATGATCATGATCGCAATAATAAGTTTATGGACGTGGAAAATGTGAAAATATCAGGTAAAGGTCGTATTGACAATTCCAACAAAAGGTGGAACAAAAGTGGTGCACCACTACAAAGGGTAAATAATTATTGACAATGAGCGCTCATAATTGTGACATTTTTTTGGTCATATATGAAAGGCTATTTTGCCTAAATATTGTCATATATATACCCGAAAATTTTTGTGACCTTTACCATGTCTTCAAAATCAAAGGCAAAATATTATGAATTTTTATCAATGAAATACGACAATTTTCTAATTTGCCAAACATTATTTATCCAGATGGATCAACAAATCATGTGTTCAAATCATGAATCAAATAAGAGCGATATATGTCTTGCTGATTGTGCTACAACGCACACAATTAGCTGAGGCTAATGTTCAAACAATATCTAGCATCTCCAATTTGATTAATGGCTCTGGAAGAGCAAATATTATGTTGCTTGGGGGAACAACAATTCATTTTGACAATGCCTTGTACTCTGAAAAATTCAGAAGAAATTTACTGAGCTTTAAAAATATTCGACAAAATAGATCTCACATTGAAACCGTGAATGAAAAATAATAGACAATTTCTCTAAGTCACATTGGTTTCAAATGAGAAAAAAGAAGTGTTAGAAAAATTCTCAACTTTATCCTCCGAATTATATTTTACTCATATAAGGCATGTCGAAATGAATGTCGTCTTGAATAAAAAAATTAATGATCCAAAGACATTCATTTTATGGTATGACCGGCTTGGTCCTTCAGGATCATCAATGATGCGAAGAATAATTAATAATTCGCATGGACATCCTTTAAGGAGTCACAAAATATTTTCAGCTGGTGATTATAATTGTGCTAGTTGTTCTCAAGGTAAATTGATAGTTAAACAATCCCCAAGTAAAATTGTTGTGGAATCCCCAGTTTTCTTAGAACGCATTCAGGGAGACATATGTGGACCTATTCATCCTCACTGTGAACCATTTAGATATTTCATGATTTTGATAGATGCATCAATTAGGTGGTCACATGTTTGTTTGCTTTCAACCCGCAATGTTGCATTTGCTAGACTTTTAGCACAAATCATTAAGTTAAGAGCACAATTCCCTGACAACCCAATCAAGACCACCCGTCTTGATATTGCCGGAGAATTTCAATCTCAAGCATTTAAAAATTATTGCATGTCTATAGGAATTACCATTGAACATTATGTTCCATATGTGCATACCCAGAATGGTTTGGCAGAATCTCTGATCAAACGCATTCAATTAATTGCCAGACCTTTAATCATGAGAACTAAGTTATCAACTTCAGTTTGAGGACATGTAGTCCTTCATGCAACATCTATCATTCGTTATAGGCCTACCGCATACCATGAACATTCCCCCATGCAACTCATTTTAGGTCAACAACCAAATATTTCATACTTGAGAATATTTGGTTGTGCAGTGTATGTTCCTATACCACCTACCAATAGAACTAAGATGGGTCCACAACGAAAACTTTGATTTATGTTGAATTTAACTCATCGTCCATTATAAGATACCTTGAGCCCTTAACATGGGATTTATTTACTGCACGTTTTGCTGATTGTCACTTTGATGAAGCAATTTTCCCACCATTATGGGGAGATAAGAAGACAATTCAAAAGGAATGACGCGAAATTGCTTGGAATGCATCGACTTTATCACATTATGATCCACGCACAAATCAGTGTGAACTTGAAGTTCAAAAGATCATTCATTTGCAACAAATCGCAAATCAATTACCAGATGCATTTAATGATGCAAAATAAGTGACAAAATCACATATTCCAACTGTAAATGCTCTTGCAAGAATCGATGTCTCTGTGCAACAAAATGCACAAGAACCAACAAAATGCTTAAAGCGTGGAAGACCGGTTGGTTCTAAGGATACAATTCCTCGAAAGAGGAAAATGGGAGTAAAACTAAAGACAAATCAAAATACTCCTGATAAAGCACAAGAATCCTTTGATAAGGGTTTGTCAGAACAAGTTGATTCTGATGAGGAACAACTTCCTCTAGAAATAGAGGAAAAATATGAAAATAATGAGATCTCAATAAATTATTTAAACTCTGGTAAGATTTGAGATCGAAATGAATTTGTTCCTGATGATATATTTGCTTTCAATGTGTCCTTTGAAATATGTGAAAATGATGATGATCCAGAACCACGATCAGTGGACGAATGTCAAAAAAGACCTGATTGACAAAAATTGCAAGATGCTATCCGAGCAGAGCTAAACTCGTTAAGGAAACGAGAGGTTTTTGGACCGATTGTCCAAACTCCAGATGGCGTAAAACCTATTTGATATAAATGAGTATTTGTACGAAAGAGAAACGAAAAAATGAAGTTACAAGGTACAAAGCAAGACTTGTAGCTCAAGGTTTCTCACAAAGACCTGACATCGATTATGAGGAAACATATTCTCCTCTTATAGATGCAATCACATTTCGCTTCTTGATAAGCCATGCAGTCTCTGAAGGGCTTGATATGCATTTAATGGATATCGTTACTGTGACGGCCCCAATTTTCCACAAACTGGGCCCCTCGCGGCCTAAACTCATGTGGACCCCCCAAACCAGTCTCGCTAGGTCAACGAGAGCCTAGTCAGCCTTCAAATCCATCATTATCAGGACATTCAACATTTTACAGTTGAGTTATTAATGTTTTGCAAGATTTTTAAAAATTTAGCGGAAGTGACTAATACACGAAATAACTCAACGAAAAGATCAGGGAGTTAGACAACCTAATTGTGGAACCCAGTAAATATCATCAGAGGAGAGTAAATACAAAATATACAAAATTCACCTAGCTATGAAGCCTTCCCTCTGCTACTCGTCCGCGGCTCTGCACTCAGTCAAACATAAGAATGACGAACCCAGGTAAGTAAATCATGTAGGATATATAAACAACATTTCACAATATCCAAAACAACAGTTCACGATATCCAAAGCAGTCGAATTCATGCAAATATAACGAAAGGAATCAAGAAACGCATGAATATAAAAGACTGTATGTGACGGCCCCAAATTCCAAGGCAAACCGGGTACCGCCACGTCGCCAGACACGTCACCAAGCACGCCACATCACCGCACACTTATTTTGACTGTCTGCGACCTAAACCCTTGTACATAACTTATTCGCCTTTAATTTAGTAATTATGGATATTTTATGAATTATTAAGTTATTCATGATTTAGTAATTTAATATAAATCATACATTGATGCAGAAGTCTTAAGGCATGCATATATCGTAAAAGTGAAGAGTTTACATTTTTAAGAACAATCCTACAGTGTGGAAACCCGGCATTAGATACCATGTATATCAAAAGCGACAAAAGTACAAAAAGTGAGCATACACATGTATCTGGTATACAAGTCCTCCTAAAATATCATAAAGTAGTTAATAGATACATGCAACTACCTAAGCAAAAAGTGGCAGCCTCTCCCTACTTAGACGTAGTCGCCAAAGACTCCCTTGCCTCGGCTCGTTGCAGGATCTGAGATTTGTCACAAAAAAATAATGACAAATCTCAGATGAGTAAATCCTAAAGAACGTTAGCTAATATTCACGAATTCCAATAAAACGGCTACAATTCATGCAATTTAAATAAATGACAAAAATAAAATAATCGCATGAAAATAAGTCGTTGAGTAGTCAAATTTGGACACGAGTGTAGCGTGACAGAGAACCCTGGTCTACATCCGGGAATCTTCGTAGCTAAACCGAGAGGAACCATTGACGACCATCTCGCCAAACATCTCACGGTCGAATGACAGGAACCATTGAACGGAAGACCCCATCCAAACATTTCTCGAGAGGAACCATCGACGTAGACTTAGGTCTTTGTCAAACATCTCTCAACCTACGGGTTTCGCAGAGAATAGTCACCGCGTAGCCCTATCATGGCCAATTACTCGAACAGCGCGGAGTAGCTAGCCCCGGTGTGTGAGTCCGTGCCATGCCGACCCCGTCGACAAACACACATACACACGTGGGAGTGGATGAACAGTAAATGAACAGAAATGGAAAGCACAATGGAATAATTTAGAATGCAAAATAAAGCAAGTGCATAAATTAAATTTTAACTAAATTTCTCGTGAGTTTACTTACCTCAAACGAATCGCAAAACGCCTTCGAAATGTCCCGCACTCGCCTCGAGATACGTACCCGACACCTGACTATGGTCTCTTAAATTTTTGGTGCCAATTAAAACATTTTTAATATTTTTCCCATAATTTTCCACCTACGTTTCTTATTTTTCAGTAATTTATTTAATTTTAAATTACTTTTAAATTATGTTTTAACATTTATATTATTTTAATATATGGGTGAGCCCCTGGACCGGGTATGAACCGGTCCAACCAGGTGGCCCTGTTCGGGCCCAACCGGGTCGGGCCCGGACCGGCCCAATCGGTTCAGGGGGTGCACGGTTCAGGGGATGCATGCACGCACAGCGTGCGTGCACCCCTCTCCTCACCCCATCTTCTTCACAGCGCCTCTGCAGATCTTTTATTTTTGTTAATCCAACAACAATAACAACAACAACGACAGCAATTCCTACAACAACAACAACATTAACCACTCACTTGATCAATGGAGGTCGCCTCTGCGAGAGCGCGTCACCACCGCCGACGTCGGTGCCGGAGTCCGCCGGCGCCTCTGGTGAGCTCAGCCGTCCCCGACCTCCTGTCGCCGCTCTCTCTCTCTCTCTCTCTTGCCGATTCTCTTCTTTTCCTTCTCTTTTAATTTTCTTTATTTCTCTCTTTCTCCCTTTCTTCCTCTCTCTCTCTGTTGGTTTTTGTTTCTTTTTATACGGATTTTTTTTGGAGAGAAATGAAAAAAAAGAATTATTAGGGATGGTTGATTTGATATTTGATGTGATGTGATGTGACAACTCAATCACATACTACCCCGTACACCCGCGTTAAGCGCACACCGCGACTAATAAAATGTCAAATAATGCGACGCTAATTATTTAATATTAGTAAAATAATACACTCACACACAAAAATAACAAATTTTACCTCGTTAGGCGTACCCTGAACTTTTCTGCGACGTCTACGTGGGTTTGAGCTTAACATCTTAATCTGTAATTTGTAAGTTAATTGGGATTAATTAGAGCGGGTCGTTACAATCTTCCAAACTAAAAGGAATTTCGTCCTGAAATTCAAATTTAATGAAATCTTTACCTTGGAACAAGTGGGGGTATCACTCTCGCAAGGTAGACTCTCTCCCAAGTGAGACCCTCGTTCTTATGATACTGCTATCGAACGAGTACAAGAGGTATTTCTTTCCTTCTTAGGGTCTGTACCTTGCGGTCCACTATCTCAATGGTGTGTTCCTCGTACGTCACATCTGGTCGAACCTCGATTTTCTTCATATCAACCATCAGTCTCGGTCCCGATCTAGCCAGCCTTAACATCGAAATTATCAGTCTCGGTCCCGATCTACCGTACGGGGTTTCAAATGGTGACATCCCAATACTGGCCCGATAGCTATTGTTGTAAGCAAATTCACAGAGCGGCAAGTACTCATCCTAAGACCCACCAAACTGCAACACACATACCTTGAGCATATCCTCGAGTGTTTGTATCAATCTCTCTGATTGCCTGTCTGTCTGAGGATGAAACGCAGTGCTAAACTGTAATTTAGTACCAAACTGTTCCTGCATAGCTTGCCACGATGATGATGTAAGACGACTATCTCGGTCTGAAACAATCAAAATTGGTACTCTGCGCAGTCGTACAATCTCTTTTTTGAATAATATGCTCAACTGTGTAAAATTATACTTCATAGAAATTAGTAGGAAATGAGTTGATTTCATCAACCTATCCACAATCACCCATATTGCATCGTGTTTCCGCGAAGTCTGCGGTAATCCACAAGCGAAATCCATCGTAATATGTTCCCATTTCCACTGAGGGATGGACAGCGGCTGCAATAACCCTCCAGGCCTCCTGTGCTCGGCCTTAACCTGCTGGCACACCTCACAACCCCTAACATAGACGCAGACGTCCGCCTTCATCCCTGGCCACCGAAATAATCGTCGCATATCGTGATACATTTTGGTCCCGCCAGGATGCACTTTATATACCGGGACATGTGAGCCTCCTGGAGTATCCCATCGCGTATCTCTGCCACTGCTGGAATCCATAACATCCCTCGGTGCCTCAAACACTGATCCACAGACTCATTTCAATTCGGGTGATCAGGATTGCGTGCCATCTCACTGAATCTCTAGTACATCTCGTCAGTCCTCTAACACTCCAACACTCGCGAAATAGAAATAGACGGCACACCAATATGTCCACGAATCTGTGCGTCCGTTGTAGCAGGAACCTCTGTCAAACACAGTGTTGTCGCCGCCTCAAGTAAACCATACTCGTGCATCATATGGCAGACAACTGTCTCAGAATCTGGTCCTCTCCTGCTCAATGCATCTGCTACGACATTTGCCTTCTCAGGTTGATATTCGATAGAGAAGTCGTAGTCCTTCAACAACTCTAGCCAACGTCGTTGTCTCATGTTCAGATCTTTCTGAGCGAATAAGTATGTCAAACTCTTATGATCTGTATATAATGTGAACCTCTCACCGTAGAGGTAATGTCTCCATACCTTCAGTGCAAATACGACTGCTGCAAGCTCCCAGTCGTGCACTGGATAATTTCTCTCATGGGTCCTTAACTGTCGGGATAGGTAAGCGATTACGCCCTCTCCCTGCATCAGCACGCAACCTAACCCTGTGCCGCAAGCATCAGTATGAACTGTCAATTCCTTACCCGGCTCTGGCAGCACTAGTACTGGTTCAGTAGTCAGTGTCATCTTCAACTGTGTAAATGCGTCCTCGCACTCCTTCGACCAATTAAAAGGTAAATCATTCTTTGTCAATTTTCGAGAAGTCCTTCACAAATCGCCTATACTATCCTGCCAATCCTAGGAAGCTCCTAATATCGGTAACTGTCTCAGGTGTCGGTCAGTCTATGACAGCATGGATTTTACTCGGATCCACTGATACACTTCTGTCACTGATCACGTGTCCCAAGAATCTGACTTCTGACAGTCAAAACTCGCACTTACCAAACTTAGCATAAAGCTTGTGCTCTCTCAGCGTCATCAATATCTGCCTGAGATGTTGTCCATGATCTTCGCGAGTCTTGTCGTAGATCAATATGTCATCAATGAAGACAATGACAAATTTATCCAAGTACGGCTTCAGTACTCTGTGCATCAAGTCCACGAACATGGCCGGTGCATTCGTTAGTCCGAATGACATCATTGTAAACTCAAATAACCCATATCTGGTGCTAAATGCAGTCTTAGGTGTGTCTTCATCCCGAGTCCTGAGCTGATGATAACTCGAACTTAAGTCGATCTTAGAGAAGACATGTGCTCTAGTCAACTGGTCAAACAAATCGTCGATCCTTGGCAAAGGGTAATGATTTCGTACTGTCACTTGGTTCAACTTCTTATAGTCAATGCACATCCTCAAGCTACTGTCATTCTTCTTAATGAACAGGACCGATGCTCCCCATGGTGATGTGCTCGGGTGTATAAACCTATTCTTCTCTAAATCTTCCAGTTGAGTCTTCAACTCCTCTTGCTCCTTCCGTGACATCCGGTACGGTCTACTAGCTATCGATTGTGTGTCTGGTACTAGCTCAATAACAAACTCAATCTCTCTTTGTGGGGGCAATCCTGGTAGATCCTCCGGAAAGACATCGGGAAACTCACTAACAACTGGGACATCCTCAAGTTTAACCTCTGGGATCTCGGTTGACTCTACTATCCCTGCAAACACTTCCATCTCTAAGGTCGTAGTCAATCTACCCGTAGTGGTCGGTAGTATACTCGCATTACCCATGAAAGTGAACTTTGGTATGTCGGGGATCTGAAAAGTCACTATCTTACGGAAACAATCCACCTGGGCGTGATATGAAGCTAGCCAGTCCATGCCCAAAAGTGCATCGAACTCTAAGAACTCTAGAACGCGTAGGTCGATAGGGAGTTGGTGTCCGGAGATCTCTATCGTGCAACCCTCATAAATCATGTTAGGGTAAACCTTCTCCCCACCTGCTGTGCTAAGAATTAGGAATGTATTAACTATAATCGGTGTTAACCCTAACTCATCAACCATATGTCAAGAAATATATGATACTGTGGAACTAGAATCAATAAGTGTATGCATAAAACGATCGCAAATCGAAATCATACCCTCGATGAGCTATCTGGTAGCCTCGCGGTCTGGCTGTGCTACAACATGCACCCGCTCCCTGGCCTGAACTAGTGGTGCTGCAATCATTGCTACTGAAGTCATCAGACATTCTTTCTTAATGTGTCCAGGCTGTCTGCATTTGAAACAAGTAAGATGCATGTATCTTGTCCCCTGGCCCTGACCTTTGTCTGACATCTGGCCTTGACTCTAACCAAATTGTCCTCGGTCCCTGCCTCCTTGATCCTGGGTCGGTCTCTGCCCTGGCCTCGGTGCATAACCACCACTTTACAACTGTGCTGAATGCGCGGGTACTATCGCATGAGAAGTGACCGCTTGGCGATTCTCATGTTTGGGCCTCTGTCCTCTCTTATCTCCGTGATCGATGATCCTTTTCCCTTTCCTGTAAGATCCGATGCCTTGCTGGGACGACCCTGATGCCAACTGTTGCATAGTCATCGCGGCACGAAAGATAAGATATGTCTCATGGGCTAATGCCCTATCGTAGATCTCCTGCAGTGTACGAGCTCCGCATGATACTACTGCGCTCGTAATCTCATCTCTAAGCCCGACTCCAAAGTAGTGAACTTGATCGCGATCTGTAGAAGCCAAATCCCCAGCGAACTGTAATAGGAAGCGAAACCTCTCCATATACTGGACCACTGTACTATTACCTTACCTAAGACACAAAAACTCTTGTCTCAGACGTAACTGTATCTCCCTCGGTATATATTGGTCATAAAAGGCCTGTCTGAACCCGGCCCAAGTAGTCGCATGAGTCTCGGTATGAGCGGTTCACCAAACTCCGGCCTCTCCTCGGAGCATATATCCAGATATCCTGGTGCGAATACCATCGTGAATCCTCAAAAGATTATGTAATTTTTCGTGTGCAAGAATCCATCTCGCAGGTGCCTTCGGGTCTTCATCTCCAGTGAAATATCCTGGCTGAAATCTCACAAACTCCTTCGTCAGCTTAGCTTCAGCTGACAGGGAAGCCTCAAATGTGCTTTCTTGTGGAGCATGTGTAAGTGTCACTGCTTGTGTAGATGTCGGTGTGGTAGTCTCTGCCATAACTGCAGTGACTGGCGTACCCAGAACAATTGGCGCGGCGGCCTGCTCGGTGGCGCTCGGTGTGATGGTGGCGATAAGCATCGCGATAGCCGCTGTCTGAGCACGGAGCAAGGCCATCATCTGCTCGAACCGTCGATCGTGTGCCGCAATCCAATCAAGTACACTCTGATCAGTCGCGATAGGTGTAGTACCACTCGTCTGTCCACCATCCTCTGAAGGTGGAGTCGGCTGTCCGTCCATGTCGTATCTGCAACAGCGAAGGCTTGTATCACCCTCGTATACGCATATATACTATTACAAATCAAAATATATAACATATAAGCCTTGGCACTACCCGTCCCTTGTTCACTTCCCAACTAAAATTCTAAGTCAGGATCTTCGGGTTTCCACATCTAATGTTTGTTGTTATGTTTTATTCAATTGTATTACATTTTCCCCTAGGTTCGTCTGAACCTAAGCTCTGATACCAATTGTGACGTTGGTATCACAATATCATAAGCCATGAAATTTTCAAGACTTTCCCCTAGGTTCGCCTGAACCTGGCTCTGATACCAACTGTGACGGCTCCAAATTTCAAGGCAAACCGGGTACTGCCACGTCGCCAGATACGTCACCAAGCAAGCCACATCACCGCACACTTATTTTGACTGTCAGCGACCTAAACCCTTGTACATAACTTATTCGTCTTTAACTTAGTAATTATGGATATTTTGTGAATTATTAAGTTATTCATGATTTAGTAATTTAATATAAATCATACATTGATGCGGAAGTCTTAAGGCATGCATATATCGTAAAAGTGAAGAGTTTGCATTTTTATGAACAACCCTACAGTGTGAAAACCCGACATTAGATACCATGTATATCAAAAGCGACAAAAGTACAAAAAGTGAGCATATACATGTATCGGGTATACTAGTCCTCCCAAAATATCATAAAGTAGTTAATAGATACATGCAAGTACCTAAGCAAAAAGTGGCGGTCTCTCCCTACTTAGTCGTAGTCGCATAAGACTCCCTTGCCTCGGCTCGTCGCAGGATCTGTGATTTGTCACAAAAAATAAAGACGAATCTCAGATGAGTAAATCCCAAAGAACGTTAGCTAATATTCACGAATTCCAATAAAACGGCTACAATTCATGCAATTTAAATAAAGGACAAAAACAAAATAATCGCATGAAAATAAGTCGTTGAGTAGACAAATCTGGACACGAGTGTAGCATGACATAGAACCCTGATCGACATCCGGGAATCTTCGTAGCTAAACCGAGATGAACCATTGACGATCACCTCGCCAAACATCTCACGGTCGAATGAGAGGAACCATTGAACGGAAGACCCCGTCCAAACATCTCTCGAGAGGAACCATTGACGTAGACTTAGGTCTTCGTCAAACATCTCTCAACCTACGGGTTTCACAGAGAATAGTCACCGCGTAGCCCTATCATGGCCAATTACTCGAACAGCGCGGGGTAGCTAGCCCCGGGGTGTGAGTCCGTGCCAAGCCGACCCCGTCGACAAGCACACATACACACGTGGGAGTGAATGAACAGTAAATGAACAGAAGTGGAAAACACAATGGAATACTTTAGAATGCAAAATAAAGCAAGTGCATAAATTGAATTTTAACTAAATTTCTCGTGAGTTTACTTACCTCAAACGAATCGCAAAACGCCTTCGAAATGTCCCGCACTCGCCTCGAGATACGTACCCGACGCCTGACTATGGTCTCTTAAATTTCCGGTGCCAATTAAAACATTTTAAATATTTTTCCCGTTATTTTCCACCTATTTTTCTTATTTTTCAGTAATTTATTTAATTTTAAATTACTTTTAAATTATGTTTTAACATTTATATTATTTTAATATAGGGGTGGGCCCCTGGATCGGGTTTGACCCAGTCAAACCGGGTCGGCCCAACCCTTTTCGGGCCCACTCGGGTCGGGTCCGGTTGGGCCTGAACCGGCCCAACCGGTCCAGGGAATGCACGCACGCACATCGTGCGTGCACCCCTCTCCCCACCCCATCTTCTTCACAACGCCTCTGCAGTTTTTTTTTTTTTTTGTTAATCCAACAACAACAACAACAATTCCAACAACAACAACAACAATAACAACATTAACCACTCACTTGATCAATGGAGGTCGCCGCTGCGAGAGCGCGTCACCACCTACGACGCCGCTGCTGGAGTCCGCCGGCGCCGCTGGTGAGCTCCGCCGTCCCTGTCCTCCCGTCGCCGCTCTCTCTCTCTCTTGTCGATTCTCTTCTTTTCCTTCTCTTTTACTTCTCTCTATCTCTCTCTTTCTCCCTTTCTTCCTCTCTCTCTCTGTTCGTTTTTTTTCTTCTTTTTATAAGGATTTTTTTTCGAGAGAAAGGACAAAAAGAATGATTACGGATGGTTGATGTGATATTTGATGTGATGTGTGATGTGATGTGACAACTCAATCACAAACTACCCCGTACACCCGCGTTATGCGCACACCGCGACTAATAAAATGTCAAATAATGTGACGCTAATTATTTAATATTAGTAAAATAATACACTCACACGCAAAAATAACAAATTTTACCTCGTTAGGCGTACCCTGAACTTTTTTGCGACGTCCACGTGGGTCTGAGCTTAGGGTCTTAATCCGTAATTTGTAAGTTAATTGAGATTAATTAGAGCGGGTCGATACACCGTAACCAATCCATCGATGAGTGAGACCCAATAACAAGGAGTCCCGACCAAAAGGTCGTTGTGTCGCGGTACAAGCCCAGCAGACTCGGGTTTAAGATGAGACCCCAGCCTCCCAGCCCCCTTGCGACTATGAGACATTCACAGACCCAGATCTAGGACGAGACCCCAGCCTCCTAGCCCTAGCCCGTACGACTATGAACCATCCATGGACCCGGATAATATCGACGAACGACCACGAAAGACATCGGATTTAGGACGAGGCCCCTGCCTTCTAGACCTAACCCTCTCATATCGCAGATAAACAGTAACCATGACTCATTTGCCAATGGACTCACTCAATCGACAACATTTCCACAGATAGCTATCATCACAAAGCAGTGAACAACAATAAAGTTATCACAAAACAGTAAAAAACAACAGCCAATGAAGAGAAATGAAATACTGTATAAGTTCCTAACTGGTTTACTTACCTTGAGAAATCGCGAACTTCAAAACATCTTGCTCGCATCTCGATTCGCGCACTCGACACCCGACCCTAAGTCCTTGGTGTCCATTTAGACATTTTAGGCATAATTTATTAATATCATTCACATCACACTGAAATTATGTGAAATAAACATCACCTCCATCGCGTCGTTGCGATTTCGTCGAAATCGCGCATCCGACCGGTCGACAACGCGCTACCGCACCATATCTCACCGGCCGTCGGCGCCGCCGCTCGCTGGTCGCCGCCACCGCTTGCGAGTTCCTCTGCGTTGCGTCGCGTCGCCGCTGGTTCATCGCTGTCGATCCGACCCGCTGCGCGCCGGAGTCGCAGCCGTCTCACCGTGTCGCGCTCGCGCTGTCTGCGTCGCTCTGGCGGCGCGCCTCGCTTCGTCGCGTCCTCACGGCTCATTGCTGAGAGTGTCGCCTGGCGTTGCTTGTCCGTCATGAGTCCATGCCTTCACGGCCGCTTGGCTGGATCTCTTGGTGCCACCGCACAGATCGCTCGGCGGCTACGGCCGCGTGGCCATTGCTTTGCAGGTCTGGCCCATTGCTACGTTGTTGGCCGTGCAGCGCCATGGCTGCCTGTGCTGGTGCTTCCTCCTACTCCACACGCTGCGTTAGTTGGAGCGTCGCGCTCTCTGTCCGCCATCCGCCATCGGCCGCCGGTCGATCCGGCGCGCGCTCTCGCCGCGAGCCTTGTTGTCGCCCTCTGCGCTGCTGATCCGCCGGCTCGTCGCCGATCTCGCCGTGTGGAGAGTCGCCGGGGCTGCTGGCTTGTGCGTTCTCTCTCTCCCTTGCTTCTCCCCTTACCTCACGATCTCTCTATTTTTTCTCTTCTTATCCTCTTTTTTTTGTTCTTTATATATATATATATATATATATATATATATATATATACATTTTTTTTTATATTTCAAATCAACAATGTCCTCGAGATTCGTGCAACTCGAATCTCGAGGCCTCTCAACAACCAAGCAGCACGCATCTGGAGGCACAAACCCGCCTCATTTTAAAAATCCACATACTCGCGCTACACGCATCACGAGACATACCCAATGTACAAATTACACCCACATAGAATCACTATCTCGGTCCCACGTCGGCATGCGACTCGAGACGCGTCCCCGTTCATGTTTCGACTCACCGAATTCATCACATAGTTAGCATTATCATCTCGAATTGGATTCATAAAAGACGTATTTCGACGAGTGGACCCCACATACGACCTTGACTTGGCACATGACACAAGTCAAATTTTTGGGTCGTTACAGTTACAGCATATCTGTACGGGATCCCTAGACAGTGAGATATATATGAAAATCCCTGATGGATTTGTAATATCCGATGAAATAAAATCAAAACCTCATAACGTGCATTCTATAAAATTACAAAAGTCTTTGTACGGGTTGAAACAATCCGGAAGAAAGTGGTACAAACGTCTTAGTGATTATTTACTGAAAGAAGGATATGTAAATAATCTGCTTTGCCCATGTGTCTTCATTAAAAGATCATCAACAAGATTTGTGATTATTGCTGTATATATTGATGATTTAAATATAATGGAAAACCACGACGACATCGTTAGAACATCCGAATACTTGAAAAAGGGATTCGAGATGAAAGAACTTGGAAAAACAAGACTTTGTCTTGGTTTGCAAATTGAACATTTTTCAAGTGGAGTACTTGTCCATCAATCAAATTATATTGAAAAAATATTAAAAAGATTTTATATGAAAAAAACACATCCATTGAGTTCTCCAATGGTTGTCAGATCACTTGAAGTGGATAATGATCAATTTCGACCTTATGAAAGTGATGAAGAGCTAATTGGTCAGGAGGTACCATATTTAAGTGCAATTGGTGCACTTATGTATCTTGCAAATTGTATAAGACCTGACATTGGTTTTGCTGTCAACCTACTTGCAAGATACAACTCTTCACCAACTCGAAGACATTGGAATTGTGTTAAACATATTTTCCGATATCTTTGAGGAACAAGTGACATGGGTTTATTTTACTCGTGAGGGGTAAAATTGAATCTCCAAGGTTATGCTGTGCTGGATTTTTATCTGATCCCCATAAGGCCCGTTCTCAAACGGGATATGTATTCACCTGTGGTAATACTGTTGTATCATGAAAGTCAGTAAAACAAACTATGTTTGCTACTTCTTTCAATCATTCTGAAGTACTTGCAATTCATGAAGCAAGTCGTGAATGCGTTTGGTTGAGAAACATGATTGAACATATTCAAGAATCATGTGGATTGCCTTCAATAAAAGATTCTCCAACCATATTATATGAAGATAATGCATCATGTATTGCACAATTAAGTGAAAGATTCATAAAAGGGGACAGAACAAAACATATTTCACCAAAATTCTTTTATGCGCATGAGCTTCAGAAGAATGGTGAAATTGATGTCAAGCAAATCCGATTGAGTGATAATCTTGCTGATTTATTCACAAAAGTCTTACCAACTACGACATTTAAAAGGCTTACATATGATATTGGCTTGCGTAAACTTAAAGACATTGCAAGTAAAGAAACTGAACAAGTTTCACCCATGTTCACATGAGGGAGAGTTATTGAGTAGTGTATTGCACTCTTTTTCCCTTAGTTATGGTTTTGTCCCATTGGATTTTCATAGCAAGGTTTTTAATGAGGCAATCTTAACAATATTATATCCATCTTAATATTTATGAGAATAGCGTACTCTTTTTCTTTTACTATATTTTTTCCCACATGGTTTTTCTTAGTAGAAGTTTTAACGAGACAAAATCTCTAAGCGAGTGTCATCCAAGGGGGAGTGTTGTGGAATATGGATGACCATACATGTACACCAACATATTGTGTAGTCATGTAACTTGAATTTCTCACTTAATAGTACCTCCACTTGTCTATGTATTGTCATGTTACTTGTAACCATTTCCAATGTACACCAACTCTTCCATGTATTGTCAAATTACTTATAATGTGTTGTATGACATGGGGTGTATGTGTTTCTTTTACACATTGTATAAAATACATTTATCATCATCACCAAATGACCTATATAAAGGGTGTCAACTTCATTGTAAAAACACACCAAGTTGAATGAAAACTTATCATTCCAACCATCCCATTTCTTCTCATCTCCTTTGTAGTAGTTGTTCGTAGTAGTAAAAATTTATAGTCTTTTATTTTTTTCTCTAATTTTTAGCAAATTTCAACTCAATTTACAACAGGTCTCAAATTACTCATTTACTCAACAAACAAATCAATTCAGTTGAGTTGGTCAACTCTCCCAATTTTTAATAATTTTCTTGCCAATTTAATTCAAATTTTATTTCTCCGAGTGCCACAGCATCGGCCGAGCCTCGACTCGACTTCGCCTAGCACTCGGGCAGCGCCCAGGCCTTCCCTGGCTTAGCAGGGTCGTGCCTTGCACTGCAAGGCATGCCCTTCCGTACAAGGCACGCCCCGCCCTGCCCTGCCAAGGCATGGCTGTTGGAGGCCCTGCTTTAGCATGGCGCTGCCTTCCCATGTCAAGGACGCCCTGCCTCCCTTACCCCCATTGCAGCTCTGCTGCACCAACTTCACCGTTACCATCTCCATCAATTCCCATCCCCCCAACCGAATCCATATCACAACTCATCCCTCAAAACCCAATCAAAACAACAATTCTCAAGCAAAGAGCTTAATTCCCATCAACAACCAACAAATTCATTCAACGAAACATCAATTCAAGCTGACCTCAACCAATGTCGATCCTACTGTTATTCATTGTGTTCACCGTGAGAGAGATGAGAGATTAAGAGACCAGTGATTGATCGATTGGACTGAGAGAGAAAGAGAGAGGGAACAGGAGATCTAGAGAGAAACTTTCGAGAGAGGAGAAAACCAAGTTGGAGAAGATGGCCGAGCCGTGAAGAAGATAATCGAGTCGAAGAAGATGGAATGGGTTTTGGTTTGCGAATTACCCATTTTACCCCTAAGCTTATCCATTGCTTCACTAAAATGTTTCTTTATTGGTCGTTTTACATTTTTCCTTTATTTTCCATATTTTCAACTCAATTTTACTCACTTTTCAAACACTGAAAAATAAGCCAATTTCGTCAAAACCTGACAAAATTCCTAACACGCTCTAATATGCTTGTACAACATGTCTTAACACTAATCTAAATTTGTTTCACGACCGATACAATAATAATACATCCTCTAGTCACGCAATACATAAAAAAAAATTAACCTTATGATCTTTGGTCCAAAACGCGTACGTCCCACATTGGATAACGAAATGCAAATTAAAATTCAAAAATTCTTAATTAGTGTATAATCAAGTTTATGAAATTCTCAAATTTCACATTCTATAAACATGATATATTCACACTTGTGCTTCTAAAAAAGTCTTAATTTAATTTCATATTTATGAAATGATTCTTAATCATTTGAAACTTTGACTTTAAGTCAATCTGACAATTTTTTGAGCGTTTCTATGTATATAGTTGTTAAAGTTTTGGAACCAAAGGAACTGAGGAGAGTAACAAATCAGTGGTGAAGTAATATGCACACATCAATACAAAACAAGAATTGACATCGCAGTAAAACTTGAATGTCTTCCTCTTCGTAGGCTCGGCCTAATAATAAAACAAATTGATAATGTGAACAACCACTATAATGATCTCTCATTCTCACAAAACTCAAGTAATAAACGATTATCCACACAATGGTGACCTCGAGTATTTATAAAACCATTCTATCTATTCTATATAGGAATTTAGTCCTAATATAATGCAAGTTGGAAAATCTCATTGGTCTCCAATTTTAACATCCGTTAGAATCATCCAATGTTCAACAACTAAGTCTTCTATTCCTTTAAGAATCTTGACTCGTCGTTTTCGTAATGTTCTTCAGTCATTTATGCACATTTCTCTAAGATTTGTAGTTGTAATCCTTCTTGAAGTTTTCTGCTTGCAGTATCAAACTTTTTCATTACTATAGACTAAAATTAAGAGTTACTCTGTTGCAATATCTAACTCGGATTATATATTTGCCTTGACTTCAGTTATGTCTTCATCTTCGACTCTGGTTTCAATACTTTAATCTTTACTACAATTTATATTCGTAATCTATTTCTGTGATGTATCTACATTCGTACATCTCGCTGAGTCATACTTCCATCTTCATTGCATCATTCACCTAACTAACTTAACTTCTATTTTGACAAAATAATGCCAATAAGGATAGACCGACCCAAACACAGTAAACTAAGGTCTAATAATAGTAATAGTTCGATATTCTCAACTTTAAAGAAATTTAAGTTCAATACTCACATTCATGAATTCTTTAGAGTTCACTTCAAATAATTACCCATTGGTTTTGTAAATTGATTTTAATCTATTAGTTGCTTCGATATTGAACCACTTACAACATTCTTTTTTGAATTTAGATTTCTCAAGTTTATTTCACTTCTGATTACGCTTAGTTATCGTATATTAAATAAGTTCTCTCTTTGACTCACTATTCATAGCCTCACTCGTTATGTCGGATGAGTTCAATATTAAATAGATAAAGAGAATAAACTTCATATCACATATCTGGCGATAGCACAATAATACATATTAAATATAAAAAATATGAAATTATTCTCTACTTACAGTCACTACTTAACTAGTTGTAGCCTCATTATCGAACCTTGTTCCTCAAGATCATCCTTTAGATCTTCCCAACCTAAGTCAATCGTTAGAGCCTTAACCTGAACTTCCTGATAGTCTCAATCATAACTAAATCTCAAAATATTCTCCTTGATTGAGCTAAACCTGGAACTAATACCAATTATATCAAGACCCATTTTATTAAGCCCCTAACATTGCCTAATTACCTTAATCTCCTAGATAAATCCATTAACAATCTCAATTACCTAAAGTCCTCAAGATAAGTGACAATCCTTAAGTCATATTCAAAGTTTTGATTTCAAAATGAGGATCGATTTAGGAAATCATTGATGTTGCGTCGAATGACACCAATACTAATCCCAAATATCGGGCTACTATCGAGTTGCAGTAGCGGTAAGTGAGTTCAAATCCACAAAGACTGGGGGATAACTTTAGGTTACAAAGAAAAGGGGTTTGAAAAAATTATACTAATCTAAATTAATTACTAATTAACTAAAAAGCTAGGAAATAAATGTGAGAATAGATAACTATAAATACAACTAAATTAATAATACTATAATAATTTTAGATTAAGGAGATACTTAGACCAATGTAAGTATGATTTAGCCACCTATTCAAAAAGACTAATTTTCATCAAGTCTTATAGATAGGCTTATAATGACTCACGCCACATCGTTCTCATCATGTCAATAGAAGGAACGCCTTACATAACCACATACTAACTAGACCGCAAAACCCCCGGATATGCCATAAATTCTCAATGAACTAGCAACATTAAACTTTATGAGAACACCTACCATGAGTGGTAACTAGAGTTAAATCTTTCTACATGTCACGTTGAGATTACAATACGTCGCTACCCTTCTCATATCCAAATTGCGTAAGGGCACATCGATTGCAAATTACAAGTTAATAATTAGACATGTTTTATAGTGTAATTTTGGTTGATTTTTAAATATAATTGACAATATTACACTGGTATTCTCTTGTTTTGTGATTTCAAGATTTCATTAGAAAAAATGAGAAAATGATGGAAAAGAGGAAGAAGAACAAAATAGTCAACTAGTGAGAGGTCCAGTGATTAGCTAGCGATATTGAATTACATAGAAAATCGCCACCAAAATCGGGAGCAGTGAAAATCCAGCAAATCATCAACAAAATAAGAAGTACATTAAGAATCGACAGATGTATTGGTGGAGTACAAAGCGCTTAATCCAATGATTAACTCAACAATTTGTGTACAAAGAGGAATCGCTGACAAATCACTTAGGTCGGTGACAAGTTTTTTAAATAAGAACAAGGAATTTGAGTTTGTCTATGATATGTATACTTAGGGAAACTATACATAGGACTTGAGGGCTTAGAAATTGAACTCTCTTAGCTCTCTCTCTCTATTAGTTTTTATTAGTTTTAGAGTTTTTAGGTTTTAGTTCATTGTTCATTACTTTTGGAGATTTTTCGAAGATTCAAGATAGGTATTTTACATTAATGTCTTTTATTTATATATTTATTGCAATTATTATTATTATTATTATTATTATTATTATTATTATTATTATTATTATTATTATTATTATTATTATTATTATTATTATTATTATGTGTGAATAATTTATTATTCTAAACAATACTCTGGAAATGATTGTAAATCGTTCATTAATTTAGTCATAATATAGAATTTATGTGTTTAATGCTTTAAACCAATTACACATGTCAATCACATATTTAATAAGTTGATTTTGCATATTACAACTAATGATTCTTTGTATTGAGTGCATAGTAGACAATATATTTCTTAATATAGGATATCTAAATCTATGTCTATGATTATTGACAACAAGTATAGAAGTAGTAACTAGGATTAATTTATATATAAATATTGCCAATTAGATGTTCAGGTGATTGTGTTCTAGTTTATTTATTAATTAGCATATTTGGATTAGTATTTGATTCAGATTAGGTATAACTTTTATCGAGTGTTAATGCTATCGTAATTTTTAGTTTATTGCGTTATATCTAATAATTAGATTTACAATGATAAGGATATGACTTATTTCCATTGAATATCGAAAAGTTGATGGTTTGTTAAAGGCTATTAACCTATTGTGATTAAAGTTTAATGATGTAAGATCATTATAAAAATATGATAATTTGATTATGACTATGCCTTAATGAAATGTCCATATATGATGGTTTACATATCATATTGTCTAAGATGTATTATTTAGATATTTAATTTATATTAATTTATTAATTTATTGGTTATTTGTATGAATAGCGTTAATTAATTTATTGAATTTAAATTGTTTATAGTTTAATTATTTTAATTAATCTTTTTTAGAGATGATAGTGTTTGATTCCCATCTAGTTAAATTAAACCAAATTAAATCCAATAAAATTTTAGGGTAGCCTTAATTCTTAAGATGTTTGCAAAATCTCTGTAGAGATGATATTTCGTTTACCACTACTACAAATAATAGAAAAATATGAAAAATTATTGTGCATGCTTTACACATGTCAATTTTTGGCGCCATTGCAGGGGATTTTTAAAGTAGTATCTTGGAAACCTTCTTGTTGAATGTCGTATAATATGGCCGAAGACGATGAAGAATTAACTTTTAGGCAATTTGATAAGAATGTCACGGCTTACGAACCTATTTGTATAACTTTACAACAAAATCTCAAGAATCTCTATTGAAGTTCGGATTCATAAATTCTTTACTGTGTTTCTATAGTGAAGATAATGAAGATACTCAAAAGTTTATTATAGAGTTCACACACAAAGTAAGCACTTTAAAACGTAAGGATATAGAAATAGATTATGTTAAATTAAAAGTTTTTCCTTCTATATTAAAAAGGCACGCTTTAAATTGGTTATTTTATCTCCCTCAAAACTCCATAACAAATTGGTCAGAGATGCTACAAGTCTTTCTTGATCAATATGTCCTACCAAGACGAATTAGTTTGTATAGACACAAAAATTAGTAATACTGGGATGGAAATTGAAAAAACTTTTGATGAATTTTGGGATATATATCAAAGATTGATTTTATTTTGTCCAATGTATGGATTTACATAAAAACTTTAATGCAATATTTTTATGAAGAATTAAACCACTTAGAATGAAGATTCTTAGACATAGTAAGTGAAGGTCTTTGCTCGACAAAACACCAATTTTAGCAAGAGAATTTATAAATAAAATGGCTAAACAATCTAAGCAATATGGTGAGAAAAGTGAATTAATTAAGGAAAATCTAAGCAAAATGAATAGAAGGACATATAAGACACTAAACGATATGATAGATGAGCTAAAAGTCATGGTTAAATTATTACTAAAGGATAGACCAAGCAAAGTAAAACTTTTGTTTTCTATAATGAATTAAGTCATTCTAATGAAGAATGCACTTTATGACAACAAACCAAAATAGAAGAAGTTAATGCTATAATGAATCAATATGATGGATTTGTTAATCCCACTTATAACTTTTATAATTATACAAATTACTCACAACTAAATGTAGGTAATTGTATTAACAATCAAGGTTATCAATGGTATAAAACATCGAATAATTCCAAAAAAGAATAAGATCAAATAATTTAAACATTACGAAATGATATGACTGAGTTGAAAAATCAATTAAGTTGGATGGCAGCATAAATGAGTGAATTTATAAATCAAGAGAAATTACAATATCAACCTTATCCTATTTTATACGAAAAATCACCAGCCATAATATTAAGAAGTAGTAAGCAGATGGATGAACCTAAACTGCCATACCAATTAGTTTCTAGAAAAGAAATAGAAGCAAAATTAGAGAAAAAAATTGAAGTAACAAGTAATAGAATTTTTAACGAAAATGGTGATGAACCTGACAAAAACAGACCGATTAAAATAAAACCACCATTCCCTCATTGTTTAAAAGATAATAGAACTATTAAGAATTTGTAGGAAAAAATAAATCTCTGATACATTCAAGAAAGTAGTAGTTCATATACCTCTGTTTGACGTCATTCAAAATGAACCTGAGTATTAGGAATTTATAATAGATTTATGCACAGTAATGAAAATGTGAGTCTATGAGAACATGTATCAGCATTAATTCAAAATTAAGAAATTACCTTCAAATTTTTCTGACTCTGGAATGTTTTTCGTTCTATATACGATTGAAAATATAGGAATTTCTAAAACATTGTGTGATTTGGGAGCCTTCATAAATGTTATGACGTTATCTATTTATTTGCAAATGCGGATGTACATTTAGAAGAAACTAGTATAGTGGTACAATTAAGAGATAGATCCACTATTAAACCGGTATGGTTACTAGAGGATTCAGAGTTAATGATTTAATCTTCCTAATAGATTTCTATGTTTTACACATGAAAGAAGATAATTTCTATAATAGAATTTCTCTAATTTTAGGAAGTTCATTCTTGAAAATAGCAAAAGCGAAGATTGATGTTTCAAATGGAACATCAACAATGGATATGATGATATAGTGAATTTTAATATATATGATGCAATGAAATATTCGATGGATGTCTCTTCCTTATGCACAGTAGATATGATAGACCCATTAGTAGACAAATCTTTTAGAAAAAAATAAAACAAATAAATTGAAATTGGTAATAGAAGATTTCGAAGAAGATGAGGATAGAGATGAAGACATGAAAGAGATAATAAGTACCTTAGAATCATACAATGAACTACTTGAACTTACTTATTACCTAGATTTATCTAGATCTCATTTAAAACTTTTACATTCTATAGTTAAGTCCCACAATTAGATATAAAAATCTTACCAGATCATTTAAAATATATTTATTTAGGGGACTATGATAAATTACCAGTAAAAATCTTCAATAAAATGAAAAACTTAGAAGAATATAAAATATGCTGAAAGAATTTAAAAGAGCAATACGATGGACCATAGGTGGTATCAATGGAATAAGTCCAGCTACATGTATGCATAAGATAAATCTAAAAACTGATATAAAAGCTTCTAGACAAGCTTCACGTAGATTAAATCCACCTATAATGGATGTAGTAAAAGCCATCATATTAAAACTATTAGATGCATGAATGATATTTCTAATAGCTGATACTAATTGGATAAGCCCAATCTAAGTAGTCCCTAAAAATAGGGATTACAGTAATAACAAATGAGTATGGAGAGTCAGTACCAATTAGAATTCAAAATGGTTGGAGGGTATGTACAGATTATAGGAAGTTGAATGCCTCAACTAGGAAGGACTATTAGAAAAAATCAATTACTGCTGAAAAACTCATTACTGCTGTCTAGATGGTTATTCAGGATTTCATCAAATAACTTTAGCCCCAGAAGATAAGGAAAAAAATAACGTTTACTTGCCTCTTTGGTACATTTGCTTATAGACGTAGGCCTTTGGTTTATGTAATGCACATGCAACTTTTCAAAAGTGTATGGTTAGTATTTTCTCTAATTATGTGAAATTTTTTATCAAAGTCTTCATGGATGATTTCACTTTTTATGGTAATTCTTTTGGTGAATATTTAGTTAATTTAACCAAAGTGTTTAACAGATGCGTAGAAAAGAATTTAGTATTAAATTATAAAAAATGTCATTTCATGGTAGATCAATGACTTATACTAGGATATGCAGTGTCACAAAAAGGAATATAGGTAGATAAAAAAAATTCAAGTAATCAAAATGTTACCTTACCGTATCACGGCGAGAGAAATACGTTTATTTCTTGGCCATGCAGAATTTTATAGAAGATTTATGAAATTTTTTTCTAAAAGAACGCAACCTTTATGCAAACTTTTACAAAAAAGACACTCTTTTTAAATTTATTAATGATTGCAAGATAACATTTGATAAATTAAAGATTCTTTAACAATCACACCTCTGATTAAATCACCAGATTGGTCGTTGCCGTTTGAAATAATGTGTCATGCAAGTAACTATGCAGTTGAAGTTGTTTTAGGTAAAAAAGTAGGAAAAGATTCTCGTGTTATATATTATGCTTCTAGGACACTAGATCCAGCCCAACTGAACTATACCACTATTAAAAAAGAATTTTTAGCAGTTATGTTTGTCTGAAAAAATTTTAGACCATATTTATTAGGAATAAAATTGATAGTTTATTAAGATCATGTAGCATTGCGATACTTAATGACAAAACAAAATGCTAAATAAAAGCTAATAAGATGGATAATACTTTTACATGAACTCAAACTTACTATAAAAGATAGGAAATGAGCCAAAAATCTCCTAGCAGATCATTTAAGTAGGTTAGAAAATGGAGAACCACTGAAATGACCCTTCCCCGACCTAGGGTCGGGTCGCCCGGCCCAGATCGTCGATTATGCCCAATACCTAAACCAAGCCCAAATAATGGTCTAGCATCATAAACAACCTGCAGAATAACATATAAACAATATGGCAAAAGAATGCGGAATTTGAATTTCAATAAATACCATATGTCATCATAATACCAACCATCAAGTATCTCAGATTCACCTAAGCAAATCAAACAATATAAAATCTCCATAACCTTCAAATATTTATAAATGTATTTAACAAACTAAAGAAAGGTTTAACTATCTAGCAGACTTGCTTATGTTGCAACCCTTATTAATAGTTTTCAAAACAAATAGTAGATATATCATGTAAGGCTCACACTACAAGGAGACTTCAAACAATGGCCTTCCCCTTGCCACGATCTATCACACTCGCAGATGGACCTGCAGTGTAAATGGGGTAAGCTAAAGAACCAATGGAGCCCAATAAGAGAAGAACTACACTCAAATATTAAACATGTAAGTAATACCTACAAAGCAAAACAAAGCTAGCATGCATTCGAAATCAAGATAACATTGAAATCAGTAGCATGACAACAATTTCCATAAAGAATAAGCATTTCATATTCCATAAAACAACTTAAGCAGTGATAGGGAATTCCAAGAGTTGTAAAACATAAGAAAATCATATTTTTCATGCAAAAGGTTACAAGAGAGATACATAGAATGTAATAGATATAAATGCAAGTCCATTGTCCCATTTGTCATTATATGCCCTTGTTGACCAATCATCATAATATAATAAATATGCGTGGGTGACTTGATTCCACCATGTGTCCACGGCTCCTCAAGAGGCCAGGGTGACTTGTTTCCATCGTGCATCTATAACTCCCCAAGAGGCCTTTAAATATGTAAGATGGTTTGGTTCCACTATTCGACTATCGCTCCCCAAGATGCCCTACATGAAGTCCAAAAAGGTAGGTAATAACCCCATTCCAAGTCCTTTAGTTAAAATCATTAATTCTAAATATACTAGTAGCAAGCCACATTTAATAACGAGCGAAGCTCCCCACTTACCTCGACTCGTTGAGTTAGACTTTTTCGGCTGCTTTCACACACATGGGGCTCAATGTTAACCTCCTTGCGAATCTAGACAATTTAAACAATAATCAGATTATTCGACGATTCAAAATTCATAGTTAATTATTTATTCAATTACTTCAGAGTAGGGCCCACTAGTGTGGTCCCCACGGGTCCCCAGTCGCTCGTTAGAGGATTGAGGGTGGGGGCCTGCCCAACCCATATGAAAATATATTAATTTTTATTTATTTATGATATATATATATCTATATATATTATTTTATTATATTTTATTTTAATTTATTATTTTTTGTGTTAACCGGTCAACTGGCAGTTGACCAAGGGGGTTTGGCCTTTGGATCCGTTAGGCAGGGACGAAGTCCTTAACCAATGCACGGGCTACCACACTTGGGTGTCCGGCGTCCTCGAAGACCGCTGCCAAAGACGTCCTTATCGGGGACATCCCCGCCGGCGGCGGTGGTGTCGCCCACTTCCGTGGCATGATAAGTTGGTTTTTATATGCTTAGTAGTTTATTTTAGTATATTTAATTATGTAAAGTATCCAAAATATATATTAATTATATTTATCGGTCATTTTTAGTTGAAACGGAGTGCGTGGTTGAATTCATGGTAGAGAAATACTCAAAATGGAGTATTTGCATCCAGTGATCGGATGCCAGACAGTTTGCCTCAAGTTACGCGTTGCGCGGTGGGTAGAATAGGAGACATCATATTTCAACCAATTACACGCTGCGACGTCGGCGGTTCACATTACAACAGCTGCCAAGTGTCACGCGACCACTAGCTCAATCACATCACTCATTAGTTCTCGACCAATCACGTCTTACCACATCAACATTTCCATTCTCTCCTCCAATGAATAACCGCCACGTCAGCATCAACATATCGCAACATCAGCAAAACTATTTCTTGTCCTCGCACAGATGCTCTTCGATTTCCTCGAGATGCGCGTCCGCATAAACTCCTAGATTTTTGCACGAATTCGTGCGATTTCACTCCGCCTACGCGTGCGCCACTTGGCGCTAGCTTACCACGCCAGCATGTCATCTGTAGGGGTCTTCTCCAATCAGACGATGCCACGTCAGCGCTCTCACCCATGCCAACAAAGTCATCACATGCCGTCTCAGACAATCAGGTGATGACACGTCAGTGCGACAGGAGGAGGCGAGCCAATAGGCTGCAGACACATGACAGACACCCATTTTCGAGCCAAAAATAGCTATACGATGCTCCTCGGCGCACGAGTCACCTCCCCAACCCCCAAAATTAGTTTCTCTCACATCTCGAGACAAATTTTTAGTAGTTTTATATATTAGGAACTAAGGTTTTATTATTTTGATCATCGACTATTATTGTTTTGTTATTGACTTTCTTCGACGATGATGTTCGGCTAATCAACTCATTGCCTAGGTCGAAGGGGAAATAAGTTAGGATTATGGATTCATGGCATATTATGTGAGATATTTTATTTTATTATTTAATTTAGTTTAAATTCTCCTATTTTATTGTTGTTGCTTTTAATGATTATGATTTAGATCTAGGGTGTGTATGTGGCCAGTGCATGCTTTTAGGTGAACAATTTACAGTTATTTGGACCATTAGTATCAGTGCAATTGTGCTTTTAGACCAATAAAGTGACAAACACTCACCTATTTGCCGTGAAACCCTTTCGGTTCTTGAGTGTGGGACAAATAGTTCTAGGTTAAATCGAAAGCGAATGCGATCCGGTTATTTAGTATTAGTGTTCCCACAGACCCAAATTACTGCGGTTAGTGAGTTAAACCCGATTGGAGGATGTCTAGGGTTATACATTAGTTAGGGAAGTAGTTAGTGGCAGACGCCCTGACTATCGAGATTAGGGGAACGAGGAATTTCTTGCAGATGTCGATTTTCTATAGCTAATCTAGGAGAATATAAACTAATTACTTTTTGGGAAAGATTGAAAATCTTGAATGCCATTGAATCTTGATCCTGATTTGTGGAACTGCAGACTTAGGTGTTACTTAGGTAATCATGGATCAAACTTTTACATTGTGCTCGATTAAGTGCAATTGATGGTGAGCTTTGCTTAGATTAGTTAGTTAAATTAATATTTATTTTAAAACCATCGACTTTCCTTTTTTGTTGTTTTTAACCTAAGAAAGACTACCAATCTCGTGGGGTCGACCTTCTGCCACTATTTTACAAAATAGTTGGTTTAGAAAACTTTACTTTATTGACCCATTCGACGAACGTCATGGCGCCGCCTCTATATGGGTTTTCTATCCTTTTTGTACAAACCCAACACATGTACACCATTAAAACTTAAAAAAAGAAAGCATGACGAAGAAGATGAAGGTGGGGGATACCTTTTAGTTGTTCTTTTTGAGTTAGCCAATCCAATTGATACCACTTTCTCTTTTCTCTCAAACGTGTTGATTTTGAAGAAAAAGGGCTAGGACTTCACTTTGATTTTTATATTAGGGCTAAATTAGTGTAAGGTTTGAAAATTTACTAAATTGCCCCTAGAGCAGGCTTATTGGGTTTTAGGTCGTCAAAACGATCTATACCATTAAGGGATAAATTTTCGGATGAATATTTATATTTTATAATGACTGATGGCCAATGATATGCTGATATAGTTAATTATCTTACCACTAATAGGTTATCACCTTATTTGATGAGAGCTCAAAAGAATAAAATTAAAAAAGACTCTAAACATTATTTATGGGATCATCCTTATTTAAGGAATTAATGTATCAGCCAAATAATTAAGAGACGTATACCACAGTCGGAAGTATAATCAATTATATCTTATTCCCATACTAATGCCTGTGGAGGACATTTTGGTCCACGTAGAAGTACTCATAAAATTTTAGATTATGGATTCTCTTAGCCCACATTATTTCATGATTGTTTTCCTTATACAAAATCTTGTCCAAATTGCCAACAAATTGAAAATTTAGGATGTAAAAATCAAATGCCTTTACTTCCTATTCTTTTTGCGTAGTGTTTAATGTATGCGGTATAGAATTCATGGGATCTTTTCCCCCATTAAATGGTTATATTTATAGTTTAGTTTCAATAGATTATGTGCCTACATCGGTAGAAGCAAAAGCTACTAAAAATAATGATTAAAAAATAGTGGTTAATTTTCTTAGATAAAGTTTTACTGATTTTTAAAGCACCTAGAGCACTTATTAGTGATAGAGATTCACATTTTTGTAATAGGTTAGTTGCTAATTTACTCGCTAAGTACAACGTCACACATATGATATCTACTACATATCACCCACAAATTAGTGAACAAGCTGAGACTTCAAATAGAGAAATTAAGTCAATACTGAAAAGTAGTTAGTCCAACACGTAAGGATTGGAGTCTTAGATTAGAAGACACATTATAGGCATAAGAATAACATTTAAGACACCTATAGGTATGATGCCTTATATGTTATTATTCGGAAAAGCATTCCATTTACCAGTAGAATTAGAACATAAGGCCTATTGGGAAATAAAAGCATGTAACATGAATTGTAATGAGTCAGGAAACCAATGCAAAATGAGTCTTTAAGAATTAGAAGAACTTAGGAATGAAGCTTATGAAATTGCATCAATTTATAAAGATGAAACCAAAGCATTTCAAGATAACAAATTAGTTCCTAAAAACTTTCAAGTAGGAGATAAAGTTCCACTCTTTTATTCAAAACTTAAATTATTTCCTTAAAAACGTCGTTCAAGATGGATAGGACCTTTTATGGTTATGAACTTATTTCCTCATGGCACAGTAGAAATAGAAAGCTTCGAAACAGGAAAAAATATTTGAAGTAAATGGTCATAGGTTAAAACCTTATTATGAAAATTTCGTTGAACATGATATGGAGATCATCAATCTCGTGCCTAAGAAATAAACTCTACAATATAATAAAGAGAAGTTCAATGTTCACATCAATGGGAGTGAAACTGTTAAGAATGAGAAATATACTCTGGATGTATAAAAAGTCGCGCAACAAGAAGAAGAAATTAAAGAAGTACCAACCTAAAGAGCCACGACCTGAAGTGTAATTATTAGGGCATGTGCCCTTGGTCAATCTATAAACATTGTTTATCTTATAATTTTAGTTAATAAAATAAAGGTTTTATTTTTGTTTTATTATAAGAGATTGCATGTTTACCTTATAGTAAGATACACAGTTATTTGTTGAAATATCTTAAATGTCCCCAGTCAGTCATTATACTGGGAGCTATAATGAATTAAGACTAATGTAAATCTTAATTGATGGTCATGTGATGATCATGCATATAGTGATACGAATCACGATCATGAGTACTTGATAGGGAATAAGGTATTAGACTTACCCGCTATGAGAACACCGCATGGATTAAGTCATAGGTGTTACTTATGATAGGTATATCATTTTGTCATTTGACTTGAGATTACCATAGACTTTAACATTAGGAGCATGATAATTTGACACAATTAAATGTTGTCTTTAATCGGACAATTATAAAGATTGTGATTGGTTACCGTGTGAATAATATGCGAAGGTATGTAATCAAGATATAATTCGTCACTCTCGTATATAGAATGATATTAATGGAACCCTCAATAAGATAGACTGATAATGGCCTAGCCTATGTGAATTGATATGATCAATGTCACTTGGATGTTTTTTAGTTTATCTAACGATCGAGACTAATACGATTGAACATTAAGGGTGACTTTCCATGCCTTATGTTTAATTAAAGGATATCACACGATAAAATAATATGATATATGTTATTGATTAGGTTGTATCGATGTTGATATTCATGCTACTCGGGTAGTCATAATGCCTTGCTAGAGACCGCTTATGACTTGTATACCAAAATGGTTTTTGGTTCACTGCCAACGTTGCATGAACTTATTGGATCGCACATAAAGAATGGCTTTGCACAATCTCAATTGGTTAAAAGTAATAAATTTTATATGATAAAATTCATGACGTAAAAGCCCTTACGATTTGTTATATGATAACTTATTAATAGGGGCGTATGTGTAATTTGTTTAAACTGCCTAAATACAATAGTTGTATTACGAATAAGATTTTAAGTGAGGGCTTATCTACATATATAAATAAAGGGTGAAACCCTAAAAAAATATAAAATTTTCATTTTCACAATTTTCAAGTTCTTTAGATTTAGGGAGAGAAAGAAAAATCATTTTCAATCTCTCTTGGGGCTAGCACTCCAAATTGTGGTCACCATTCGTGTATGGATTTTTGATAGAAAATGCGCACTTGAATGTCTTGAAAATTGAACGATCAAAAGAAAATCACGAAATAAGGTATGATTTACTTTCATAGATTTAGTTTAATGGAACTTATTTTGATCCTGTTGGGGTTTTTCAAAACTTGTTTTGAATTTCTCACTGCGTGTGAACTCTAAAACCCAACGGTAATAGCAAACAGGGAAGCGACTAGCGGAAGAACAATTTTTTGATGAGCAACTAAAGCTGTAAGATCTAGGATATCTGATTGAAATTTATAGATGATCTAGGGAAACTCTACTTTCACATGTTGATCAATGAAGATAGTTTTCCTAGTGTTCTACTTAACACAAGAGCTGATATAAATATCTTACCGAAACAATGGTGCAAAAAGGCCAAGTTAAAAATTGATTTTATACCACCTTTTGTTGTCAATAAAGCAAATGGTGATGAGATATTTCCAATAGGAATGTCGATGAATGTGCCAGTGAGAGTGGGATGGTTTAAGTATCTCACCAACTTCTTGATGGTACCATAGATTGAAAATGATGACGTGATATTAATGGGACAAAATCTTTTGAAGAATGCTGGAGTTGTTCTCGATATAGAACAATGTATAGTCATGGTTAGGATGGAAAATGATTATGTGTCTTCATGATGGTTATGAGATGGACGATATGTCAATGACGATAATTATGGTGATGACTATGAAGAGGAGAATTACTACTGTAATGATTACCCTGAAAAACGTTATACAAATGTTGAGAATGATAAAGAAGTTAAAGATGTCAAAAATGATGAAGAATTTGTTGATGATCAATTTGACTCGCTTAAGCTAAACGACGAGTAATCTCATCTATCAATTCGAGCAAATGACTATAAACAAAAGCGCTCTAAAGGAGGCATCCCATACTGTATCTTTTCTTTCAGTTTTAGTATTAGGATTAGTTAGTTATTTTTACATTCTCTCAATTTTTGACTCTTATAATGAAGATATTTTAGGAATATAATTCAGGAATAATTTCATATAAGGGGGTTGATCGAGCCAATGTCTTTCCATATTAGTAGATTTATGATAGTTAGAATATTTATTTTCTCTCTTTTTTATCTTTCTTTTGGTATATTTTCAATTGAAAGGGGGATGATTGAGTTATTTTTCAATTTAACTATATTTTTCTTTAATTATTTTAAGTAATAAAGTAGTTAGTTAGTAGTATAACGTTCTCTAGCTACAAATCAAAATTCCATTTTAAAATATTTTTTATTGATTACTTATCAAATTTACCTTAAATATGATGAATATGTGTGAAAAATTAGTAAAATATATAATATATTGGAAAAACTGCCGAAATTGGTCAATGATTTCCCAACGATACCAAATAACACTAGGAATCGCTGGGTAATTTGGTAGAGATTTGCAAAATTTTAAGTGTAAAAATGACTCAGCGATTTGTCAGTGATTCAATTTTATACTAAGAATTGTTGAGCTAGTCGGTGGACCACCGAGACCAATTTTCAGCAATTTAATTGGTGATTTGTCAGAAAATCCACTTAAACTACGATTCATTGAGCACGAATCCTTGTTTTTAAAAATAGAGCCCCAAATTGCCAACCCATAAACCCTTTCACACCTAAAACCTTTGCACTCATTCGATTGATTAATCAATTTTTGTCTAGATTCAACCCTTCAATGCTTGAATTATAGCTTATTTAAATGTATCCCACCTTTTTTAGGAGTGATTCAACCCTAGAAATTTTGAATTCAAGTTCATACAACCAAGTTAGGGCTTAAGTGGGTGTTTTTCGAATTGAAGCTTAGAGAGGGAGTCTAAGGAGCTAATAGAGCATATTACTCGAGAGATTCACTCTCAAGAAGGTAATAAATCAATATTCTAGCATCTTTTTTATATGAACTTCCAATTTGGATATGGGTTTCAAATGAGTTTGGGGGTTTCTATAAATTTTTCCAATATATACATAATTATGATAGGAATATGTAGATGAAATTATTTTAAATGCACTATTTTCAGCTCTTTCGAGATTTAATGATAAAATTTCTACACAAACTTGTTTTCCTCACCATGATAGTTTGGATTTTTCAAATATAGGATTTTAGTTTATCTATTTCATCATAGTTGAGTATTTCTATAGCGGGAGGAGGAAAAGGAAGAGGTATGAGTAGTAAGCAAGATAAGGGAAAGATGTAGTGCAAGCAAAACCTGAGCAAAAGTATGTAGGCCGGTTGATAAATATTATAGCTACTGAGGTTTGGTATTATAGAACCTATATCTGGGAGGGTAGAGCTTAGAGAACAATCTCCATTTTCATCTGATAAGGAAGAATATGTTGAGAATGCAGAACCTAGTAATTTAGTGTCTTATGACCTTTCTTTGTTTGTGAAACCTAGAGCTCAGAGGAGGTACTCTTGTGCTATTAATATGAAGATAATTCCTGATAGATGGTTCAATATTCTGAATATGAGCAAGTATAAGGATTAGATTTTAGCATCATCAAAGTAGAGGATGGGAGCATCTTCTAATAGACTATTTGGGTAAAGGAGAAAGAGGATATTCAAAAATTGTACGACAATTTTATGAGAATGGCCATGTTGGTAAGGAATGTGATAAAGTAGTAGTGAAATGGAGGAAAATTGGTATTTCACATGCGAGGTTGAATAGGTTTTTTGGTTTACCATGAAACAAATAGAAGACGGAGGAGGATTACCCGAATGTCATTTAAGTCAATAAGAAAATCATTTCCCTATAAGATAATCCAAGAAGCTTTAGAGATACCTTTGGGAAAGGATTTGTGCTTGATAGTGACGGACGCCTGAAGTTTATCGAAACCACTTATTTTAGAAAAATCGCGAATAGTTTGAGTTATGTTATAGATGCATGTTTTTGTCCAACCAAGCGACACTTTGAATTGAAGAACCCTAGAGCTGCTTTACTTTACCATATAGTGATGAAGCAGGGTTATATCAATGTTGGAAAGATTATACGCGATTCTATGAAGTTTGCGATGCAGACTGATACGAATGAAGGAATATAGTTCCTAATTATGATCACTCAATTGTGTAGACAAGCAGGGTTAGCTTTCGATACTGAGTTCGATGTATTGCTCGAGAAGATAATAAATTATGCGAGATTTGAAAAAATGAAGAAGGTGGTAGGATATAATGACTCGGATGATAAAAAAAATCATTTAATGCAATAAATATGGGAGAAATAAAAAGGTAGAGCGACACAAAAAATAGAAGGAAGACTAAAGAAGACACATGAAAAAGGCAAGATTGATGGCTCGATAGAATGTGCTAAGTGATAATATAAGTTCAGAACCATCTTCATCACAGCCTAGGACGAGAGGATTTTTTCAGACCATATTTTCTTCACTTATGTGTAGCCGAATGAAAATACACTGCAATAAAGAAATGATAATAGTAAATGAGATGACTTTACAACGTTATCATTTTATGTCTGAGAAAAGGCATGACAATTGCTTGCAAAACTCAAGGAGAAGCGTCGACATTCCATATTTGCGGTTGCAATTTCCAACTAGGACTCATAGTTATGTTTCACAACCTTCTACAGGAATGAATGAAGATGATGAAGATAATAATGAATTTACTCCTAGACACCGCCATGTGTAGTTTATTTTCTTTTATATGAAATGAATGAATGATTGATTAGATGTATTGCTCTTGCTTAAACTTTTGCTCATAAATGAAATATGTTACCTTTGCATTCCATTCATTTGAAGTTTGTAGAATTGCATAATTGTCTATTGAATTACATTTTTATTGTTATACATATCGATTCGTTTATGCTTCACATAATATATTTATTTTGTTAGAGATTCAACTTAATTTTTAAACCTTAAGGATAAGGTTTGAGATTACTTTGGGGATATTTAGGTGAAGTATGAAAAAATAGCAAAAGCAAGGAAATTAAGAAAAGAAAAGTACATGATATCGGCCGAATGAGTGAGAGCCAAGCCACAATTTTGATCCGATATTCAAGTGAGTTGATGAAAATTTTCATTTATTCTGAATTCAAGTTAGTATGAATTTCATTTTTCTTAATTAGGAATATAATGGAATATATATAATGGATTTTTTAATGGAAGTGATATTTTTACTACCCAAGTGAATTCTATGATCGAAATAATCAAATTTTATACCCTTTTTTATTAACTTTACTAGTTGATGAATGCACTGGGTTGAATGCATTATGTTAGTCATGGTTAGAAGATCAAAACAATAGTGCAAGATGGGTAAGACAAATTTTTAAGAATCTTGTAATACAAAGGCTATTGATTAAGTATTTTTTTATAATATATATAGAAAGTTATTATGCCACAATTGAAAGAAGAAATGGGTTAGAAACAAATTAATTTCTATAAGTTAGAAAGAATACTTTCTTCAACTTTAGTGGATAGTGAGAAGTGTTAACAAGAGTTAACAAATATATAAAGTCCTGTAGATTCCATACGAAATGGAGTAGGGAATCTATAGTGAAACTTTTTTTAGCATGTCCACATGAAATGGAGCAGGGACTCAAAAGTCAAATGAATATATATATATATATATATATATAATAATAATAATAATAATAAATAATAATCAGGATGAAGTAGAAAAAAGAAATTAGAGATGAAAAATGGATGTTCTTAAACACTTCAAAGAAAATATTTAGCTCGAGTGCTTGATGCTATGGTTGATTGAAGTATTTCTTAATCTAACACGTTTTAAACAATATATTCATTGGTATCTTGACAAAATTCATATTGATTTTGATTATGGTGTTATTATCAAGTATTTTCTAAAATCAAGATTAATCTAGTGGCTTTTGTGTTTTGAGATTCTATATTAGTCATCATAAGCTTGATGTTTCTCAGTGGAGATTGAGAAAACCTATGTTGTGTACTGGCCTTGATATTGAACTTTAAGTTCTAAAGGGTATTGCATTGGGTGGTTAAGTTATCATTAAATGATGTTTTGTTTTGTTTTGTCTAAATCATTCTATTCTATCACAACTTTTATTTACTTGTGGGTAATATGTTTTTATTTGAAGATCACTTTTGTTTTAAAACTTCTATTATTTAAAATTAAAAAGAGTTAGTTTGAAATCAATTTATAAAGATTGAATAGAGAATATGATTGAGAGTATTCCTTTGCTTGAGATAACATAGTGCTGAGTTTGGAGATATTCGATAAGTCAATAATTAGACGTGTTTTATAGTGTAATTTGGGTTGATTTTAGATTTAAATGATAATATTACACTAAGTATTCTCTTATTCTTGTATTTTCAGGATTTAATTAGGGAAAAATGAAGTAATGAAGAAAAGGGGGAAAGGAGAAAAACAGTCAACTGGTGAAGAGGTGCACGCCATCGATTCAGGATTACACAGGAAATTGCCACTAAAATTGGTAGCAAAGAAAAGCCAACGAATCATCAGCGAATTAGGAAATACACTAGGAATCACCAAATGACTCGATGGAGTATAGAGAGTGCTAAATCCAATAATTAACTCAGCGATTTATGTACAAAGAGGAATCACTGACGTATGGCTAAGATAGGTGACGAGTTTTTTAGACCAGAACAAAGAATTTAAGTTTATCTATGGTATGTATACTTAGGGAAACTATATATAGGACCTTAGGGCTTCGAAATTGCACTCTCTTAGCTCTCTGTCTCTCTGAGCCCTTTATCAGTTTTATTAGTTTTAAAGTTTTTAGGATTTAGTTCATTGTTTATTACTTTTAGAGCCTCTTTGGAGATTCAAAAATGGTATTTTACATTAATGTCTTTAATTTATATATTTATTACAATATTTATTATTATTATTATGTGTAAGTAATTTATTATTATAAACAATACTCTGGACATGATTGTAAACCGTTCATTAACTTAGTCACAATAAGGAATTTATGTGCTTAATGCTTTAAACTAATCACACATGTTCATCACAGATTTCATAAGTTATTTTTGCGTATTACAACTAATGATTCTTTGTATTGAGTGCATAGTTACCAATATGTTTCTTAATATGTGGTATATAAATCTTTGTCTATGATTATTGACAATAATTATAGAAGTAGTAGCTAGGATTAATCTACAGGGCAATATTACTCGAGAGGATGTTATTGGTGATTGTGTTTTAGGTTATTTATCAATTAGCATATTATGATTAATATTTGATTTAGATTAGGTATGACTTTTATTGAGGGTTAATGCTATTGCAATTTCTAGTTTATTGCATTTTATCCAATAATTAGATTTACAATGATAAGGATATGACTTATTTCTATTGAATATGGAAAAGTCGATGTTTCGTTAAAGGCTATCAACATATTGTGATTAGAGTTTAATGATTTAGAATCATTATATAAATATGATGATTTGATTATGATTATACTTTAATGAAATGTCCAAATATGACGATTCACATACCATTGTCTATGATGTATTATTTATATATTTCATTTATATCGATTTATTGATTATTTGTTTGAATTGTCTCAGATTAGTTTATTGAATTTAAATTATTTATAGTTTAACTATTTTAATTAATTGATTGCTTATTTTTAGATTGATATTGTTTGATTCCCGTTTTAATTAGATTAGTTAAATTAAAGCCAATTAAATTCAATAAAACTTTAAGGTAGCATTAATTCTTAAGTGATTTGCAAAATTCATGTGGAGACGATATCTCATTTACCACTACTACAAATAATAGAAACTATGGAACATTGTTGTGCACACTCGACACATGTCAACCAACAAATAAGGCCTAGTTGCCACCTAACGTGATCCCCTTACCGAGTGAAGGAAAGATCAATGACAAAGATCTCCCACACTCACACATGCATTGGCCATTACATATGACAATTGTGACCAATCTAATCTATTATAAACAATGCAATAAAAAATGCAAGACAATAATAAAAATATGGAATTTATTATATAAATCTCGTAAGTCATTGGTCTCCTCGATCTAAATAATAGTTTAGCCGAGTACGACCATAGAAATAAAAAGAAAAAAGAAAACTGGTAGAGAGGAGAGAAGAGGAGAATGGATATTAGCGTAGAGGAGCAAAAGATCCCCAAAGTCATTCTAGGGTTTCCTATTTATTGTAGAAGTGTGGTAAAAGGTAATTTAATCTCGAACTTGCAAATCCATTAAACGCGAAACTGTTAATCTTCGGATTTATCCAACGTTATACGTGCAAAACTCTAAGGTGCTAGAAATCATAGAGAATGTTCTACGATAATATATTTTTCATTCAATTTTGTCACCATCCGAGTCCGTGCCTTGTGGCCTAACGCACTGATCTGCCTCTTGGAACTTTAGCTTTGTTTTCTCTTGGTTCTTCACAAGGCTTCATACGCAATGTTTTCGGTAATTTCCTATGATCCAGTCAAATTTGATCCAACGATTTCTTTGCGATTTTAGTTCACCTAGAGATGTCGAGCTTATGTCGAGCTTTTGACTAGATTGTTTTGTTGAAAAATTGTTTTTCGTCTAATAGCTTGTATTTACCCTAAAAATACAAAAACAAAGGTTTTAGATTATAAATTGTTGGGTTTCGGGGATCATGCGCTGCGAAAGTTTTCAAAACCTTTTTGAACATCCCCAAACTAAGATCCTACTGATTCCATTAAATTGATGTGCCAATAAAAATCGTACATTAGCAAGAATAACTCCATGTCTACCTTGTTTCATGTAGATCAATTCCTTTAAGACACTACTAGATATGAACATCCTGTATCAGAAACCCACACACGAACGGACAATCACAATTCGGAGTGCTAGCCCCAAGAACCCTAGGACGAAAGCTCTCACAAAGATTCTCTAGGAAAAATCTCTTTCGGGAATTTACTCTCGAGAAAAAATTACGTCATAACTATGACCTTAATGTCTTATTTATAATACACTACGTCGAGTTGTAAAAGAACTCCAACTCCTAGTCACACTCCAAATTGAGTCCTAGATAAAGTCCAACTCTAAAAAGGATAGAGTCATAGATAATCCACAATTATTAATCCAACAAGAGTTTTAATTTATCTAAAACTCAAATAAGAATTAAAGTCATTGTTTGATTTTAATTAGAGTCCTATTCCAAATAGGATTTCCTTAGAGATAAAATCTCTAGTCAGATTAGAAATGTAGGAGAATCTTGAATCCTAGTAAAACTAGGACATTTAATGAGAATATTCAAAATGAAATTTATCAAATAAAATTCATTAACCCAGATAATATTAAATTTCGCAAATCTGTTCTTTGTGTACGACCCAATTGGTTCATACAATGTTGGCAATGAACCAAAACCATTTTGGTACACAAGTCATAAGCGGTCTATAGCAAGACATTATGACTACCCAAGTAGCATGAAAATCAATAAATCAATACAATCTAATACACAATGTATATCATATCCCTTTGTCACGCAATATCTCTTGATTGAACATAAGATAAGGAATGTCACCCTTATAGTTCAATCTTCCAGTCTCGATCTCCGAGTAAACTTAAATTGTCAAGTGACATTGATCCAATCAATATACTAAACATGGCCATTTATCAGTCTAACATATCAAGGGGCCTAATAGATATCTATGTCTAAAAGAGACGGACAAATTCCATCTTGATCACACAACATCTACATAATAGTCGAGCAATGACCAATCACAATCTTTATAATTATTCATTTAAAGACAACGTTTAATTATATCAAATTATTGTGCTCCTAATGTTGGAGTCTCTGGTTATCTCAAGTCAAAGGACTAAATGATATAACTCTCATGAGAATCACTTATGACATTGACCATGTAATGTTCTCATAGTGGGTCGGTCCAGCATCTGTTCCTAACATATACCCATTATCTTGATCCGTATCCGTATACGCATATCATCATATGATTATCAATCAAGACTCATAATAGTCTTGATTTATTATTGTTCCCACAATAATAACTAACTAGGGACATTTAGAATAATACAATAATTATCCATTGATACTATTACAAAAGAAACATGCATCTACTTATAATAGTTAAACAAAGTTTACGGAATTGACCTAGGGAACATACCGCAACATAAATGGAAATAAAAGTCTAGGAATTTGTATAAATATTTTACTAACATATAGTAAAATTGGCAACTTATCAATCATTCTTTTACAATTTCCATTTTAAGTTAAATCTTAGGAAATTCCTCAAAAATGGGCTGCTGAAAAGTCAATATTTATAATGTTTACTACCTAGAATATTATAAATACAATCCTAGGGTTACAAACTCAGCTTTTCTTAAGTACTTACATCAATATTTTATTACTCGATGAGCCATTGTTTATTGCTTTATTATTCATTATTTTTGGAGAATATTCGAAGATTAAAGTTTTTATTCTAAAGGTATTTATCTGTCTTTTATTTATATTATTGCAATGTTATTTATGATTATGAGTGAGTACTTAGTTGATCTAAACAAAGTCTGAACATGAACTTGATCCGTTTTGCAATGTAATTATGATGAGATGAATATATGCTTAATGCTTTAAACCAATTGTATTCTTTGATTCACTTATTTAATAGGTTATTATTTACTAATTTTAATCATGAACTTTGTATTGCATACATAGTCTAGAATGTGTATAATAATATTTGGATTACTAGTTTGAAGTAATAACTAGGATTGTTTGAAAGGTGTTACCGTTTAAATGTCCTAGGTAAATTTGAGATCTAAATCTGATGTTGAATTGGCTTTTCGAAGAGGTTAGATTTAGTAGTTTGAATTTCTCATGAAGTGTAACGCGATTTTATTGCGTGAAGTTAATGTTTGATGTATTCAAAGGGGTTAGCTTAATAAAATTAGAATGTAACTTTTTCATCTGAGAACAAATGGTTGGCTAAAGGCTATTAATTACTTATTATTAGAGTTTAATGGTTTTTATACTTTATAAAGTATGCTCATAACTCTATAATTGAAGTAACATGTTTGAAATGCAAAACATATTGATGTTTCATAGTTCTGGATGTTTATTTAGATATTTATTTATATTATTGAATTGAAATGTTTTGAGTGACATTGTATTTGAATCATGTTAGTTAAGTTAGTTATTATTACATTATAGATTAAATTAGTGAGTTTAATTGTTGTTTTGATTAAATTAATTAAATTAAAGAAAAAATAATAAAAACCATTAAAAGTCTTTTACTAGAGAAGTTTGATAAATTCCTACGGAAATGATTCCCATTTACCACTATTACAAAATATTCAAAGTAGAATAAAGGAGGGAGATTTACTATACACACTCAAAACGTGTCAATTTCTGATGTCGTTGTTTGGGATTTAAATATAATTCTTTAGGAGTTTCAAACGCTCAAAATGTGTTAATTTTTGACGTTGTTCTAATTTCATAGGACCCATATATCCATTTGATCCTGAGGTAGATATGACATTTAATCATAATTTAAAACAACAACAACGTAGAGAACACCAAACTACCATAATGGAAGCCAATAATAACTTTAATATTATTAATATTAATGATAATAGGGAACTAACTTTTAGGCAAGTTAATCAAAATGCCACTACATATGAACCAATGTGTATTGCCTATCCTGAGTTATTTCCTAAATTTGAACTTAGATCTGGATTCATTAGTGCTCTACCTAACTTTTACGGTAAGATAATGAAGACCTACAAAAATTCACAAGGGAATACTAACATAAAGTTAATGCAATGAAACCTAAAGATTGCACGTTAGAACAAGTCAAACTTAAAGCTTATCCTTTTGTATTGAAAGATCAAGCATAAGATTAGTGGTTTCATTTTCCTCAAAATTCGATAACCACACATGGGCTTAAATGTTAAAAGCTTTCCTAGATCAATAAATGCATGCGAAAAAATTAGTACTTATAGAAGATAAATCACATTCGTGAGAATTAAATATGATGAGAATTTTAATGATTTTTTGGATATATTTTATAAATTAACTTTATCTTGTCCACAACATGGATATAACGAAAGAGCTTTATTAGAATACTTTTATGAATGATTAAATCATTTTGAATAAACACTATTAGATATTGTATGTGGTGAATCATTATTTGATGTTACACCAACTTTAGCAAAAGAAGTTATTAACAAGATGGCCAAAAAATCTCAACATATGGTGGAAAGATCGATACATCCAGAAAGAAAGTTTATGAATTTAATAATAAAACAACTAATAAATTTGACGAAAAAGTTGAAGAACTATCTAACATGGTTAAATTACTACTAAAAGATAGTATGTAGATTTTGTAATGAAGTTACACATCTTATGAATGTGTGTCATACTTTACAAGAAGATAACAATGCAAAAGTCAACACGGTTATGAACCAATATTTCGGTCTTCCCAGAAATTAATATAACAATTATTACACTGGAAAACCAAATTCAAACCTTACTTGAGATCCATAGAATTAAAATTATACCAATTATAGACTTAGAGCACCAATAAAACCTATATAACCAAATTTATAATAAATACTACATAACTTTATGACCCAAAGTCATTAAAACTTTATGCGGATTTTTCAAAATCAAATTAAAATTGATACGTATATTAATGAGTTGAAAAATCTATTAAATCAAATGAATTTATAAATAAAAAGTTAAGGAATCAAACTAAAGTATCTCAACCTACAAACACCAAGCAAAGTTAACACTTTATTTGTGATAACGAAAAAGATACGCACATGCAATAATAGACACCAAAAAGAGGCTAAAAGAAAATCAAAATATCTTAAAACAATAGAATAAGAAGAAGAAAGATGATAGCAAACGTCATTCCCACTAGAGAATGGATGTTCGTTAAACTGAAATACAAACCTTTCTCGAAAGATTATATTTATGGTACGTAGCCAAAGTAGAAGCCTATGAAAAATCTTTACAAAATTCTGAGTTATTTAACCAAGACAAAGTAAACAATATTTATAAATTAAATGAAGGTATGCACTCTAATTCTATCGTTCTATAACAATTAGCAAATGCTAGGGAGGAAAAAATTGAAGAAGAAATATCCAAATCATTTAAGAAAATAGAGATCGATAAATATTTAATAGAATCAACTATGCAATTATCAAACTACGAAGAAGAATCTAATGAAAACTTAGGACAAAAGATATCATCCTTAAAGAGAATGCCTGATAAATATTTCGACCTAAAAATGTTTGTCACACCCATCACAATATGAAATTCTTCTATTGAATTTGCTATGTGTGATCTCGTCACTTAAATTTTATGAATCATTGAAAATATGATTGTTAACTAATGCACCTATTAATTTTACTTCAGCAAATAATACTATTATTAAACCGTATGGGTTATTAGAAGACATCTTAATAAAAGTACTTGATTTAATATTTTCAACTGACTTCGATGTCTTGGAAATAGGATATTCAACATCACTCAATCCTTTACATATACTATTAGGTAGACCTTTTTCTTCAGACAACTTAAAACTAAGTTAGATATTTCTGAAGGAACAATGTCTATGGAATTTGAAGATAAGATTGATAAATTCAAAATTATTAATGAGCACAATTATAATATCCATCAAGAATATGATGAATTAGTTGATAATGACATTGATAATAATGAATTTCTAGACTTAAACTATTATGATAACTTTAATGCTGAAATTTATGCAATTGATGCGGTGACAACGAAAATTGATAAAGATATTCCAAAGAAAGAACTAGTTGAAGACACTTCAAAAGAAAATAAAATAACGAAAAAAATGAAGAATTAAGTACCCGGAGAATGGAAAAATCACTAACAAGCCGAAAATTTTTAGATCCTAGATAATGCTTAATAATCCTGAAGGTATACATTTATACATTGAAATAAAAATGGGCTTGGTACTTTAGAGCTCTGTGTGATATAAACTCGGATGCAAATCTCATGCCTATACATTTTTCCTATATACCCAATTAGAGTTAAATTCACTTACTTCTGAACGCTTCACTTTACTGGATGAAACTTCAATTCAATTAATAGGAGTGGTCATGAATGTCCTAGTTCAAGTCAACAACAACATTGTACCCATGGACTTTTTGGTTATGCCACATTTTATTGATGAATATCTTCTTTTAATTTTAACATGACCTTTCTTAGCCATTACACATGTTGTTATGGATATTCTGAACAAAACAATTACTCTGATGATTAATGGCCGAGCACTCATTTTCTAGAATGACACCAGAGTGGATAATCCTAAATTTAAGTTTATAGATACAAACTAATTCTAGAAGGGTTAAATCGAGCCAACTACATTAAACAAAAGCGCTCTGTGGGAGGCATCCCATATTTTATATTTATTTTATGTTTATTTAGTTATATTAGGAATTTAGTTTACTTTTGTATAATATATTTTTATGCACTCACTTTTTGATACTTTTATTAGAAATATTTTTGGAATTTAAACTTCGAGGTAACTTCAATTAAGGGGGAGTGATCGAGTTATTTTTGTTAATATGGCCTTTATGCAAGTTACATTATTTACTTGATTGCTTATTTATATGTTTATTTATTTATTTATTCATTTAATAAAATTATTAAGTTAGTTACATGTCCCACTTTAACTTTCAAAATTTTAGTTAATTTTTCCTTAACATAACTTTTTATGATTGATATATAAGTTAATCATGGAGTAAATTACAAAAAATAGTGAATTAGACCCAACTATTTGAAATAACACTTGGAATTACTTGCAAAATCGATAGCAGTAAACAATAAATTTAAAGAAAATTTGAAGTCCGGCGAATCCCCAGCGATTCGCCTTACAAAGGAATCGCTGCTCAGGTCGATGGGTCACTGAACCTTACAAACCACTGATCCACCTAGCGATTTCATAGTGATTCCACTTACACAAGACTCGTTGGGCACGATTTATAGTTTTTAAAATAAAACTTCAAATCACCATAAACAAAAACCTATTCACACTACCAAACCGTTGCATCACTTCAACAAAAACTTCAATTTCTTGCCTTGATTCGTTTATCCTAAGCTCAATACCATAACATTTAAGTGATTCTGACTTCAACCTAGTTCCATTCAAACCAAGATTTTCAGTTTTAGAAGGTTTGAAGTAAACTAGGGTTTTAGAGAAATTTATTTAGAGCTTGGACGAATGGTCTACTTCAATATCTAAAATCTTAAGAGATTCACTCTCAAGAAGGTAATTACAACAACTCTAGCTCTTTACTATAATGAAATTTTAATTTGAAGGGTTTTTTGCAAATTGTTTAATGTTTTTCAAAATCGTTTTTTGGAATTTATTCAAGTGTCTTGAACAAATGATTTCATTGCTTCCAATAGACTAGGCATGATGATTAAATTGATCGTTGGTTTACAAATTCAATAATTTAAAGATTTTGACAAAGATAGGTACCCAAAACACATACAAACAAAATACATTAGGAAAACCACTGGCAAGTCATTAATGAGGCATTCTTTTATAGGTATTTAGCTATGTAAATCAAGTCCAAAGTCATGTTTTATGGTTCTATATATTTACTTTGGAGATTTACAGGGTATTTGAGTGTTTATGTATGAATTAGACAACTTCAAGAAATAAGTCATAGATCGGTCAAAAGATAGTAGATATGACGCCCGTAAAATGAACTAACGGCACCATGGAGAAGCTATGACACCATGTAAGGCGTCAGGGCAAATGAACACACGAGGCCAGAAATGAATGGACGGTGCCAAGCTCTACAAGAAACGGCTCCACCCATAGCACTAGGGTCAGAAAATAGAAGTTCTAGGTCGACTTGTTGTTCAAGACTTACTATTTTATGCCATGCCATGAGTTGACGTCGTTCCCACATAATGGCGAAGCCATTTGCGGTGCTAGACTCACATAATAGAAGTTTTGTATTCTTTATAAGGATCTTATTTCCCGAGCTTTTCTATTCTAGTACCCAAGCTCACCTATATAAAAGACAGATCCCTATGGACTAAAACACATTGTTTTCAAAATGATTTAGGTGTAGAAAAAAGGTATAGTAGTCATGTCTAGCTAGGTTCTTTAATACCTAGGTCGAGGATGAAGCTATCAAGCTATTAGTTAGTTATTTTTTATGACTTGTTGAGATTTTCTATTATAATAACTTTTTTGATTCAGTTCTTTATCTTTATGTCATTATTTTTAGTGATGTCTCAATGGTAGTTTAGAGATTGTAAATTCATTGCAAATCTCTAGGTGTAAACTTATTGACATGTTATCAATTAGGTTGAGTCCATGATACCAATCAGGTTGTGAAGTGGAGATCACTTAGGGCAAGAAAACTTACACACCTGTTGTTCTAAGTGAGTAACATTGAGAACTAGGTTAAATCTTGAGAGCGGTTACCCAAAATATCTTGGGGTCGGTGTTCCTACAGAGTGCTAATTGCTACTCACGTGCTAAATCTTGAGAGCGGTTGCCCAAGGTTGTACGGTGGAATAAGGGAAGTATTTAGAGGATGATTGCCCTTCTATCGAGAATAGGGGAACTAGGGTGTTGGCGCAACACTGATAGTCAATCTAGGGAAACTATTTTTAAAACTCATCTTTCTAAATCGATGATAGAAGACATGGAAATAACATAGGGCTAGATTGTGGATTTATAGACTCATATATATTTATATTCTCTAATTTAGGACTTATTTACTTTCTTGTTTAGAATACCTTTAGGAAAAACGTTTTCAAAAATCCCCTAGATTTACTTTTCTAATTGTTAAACTCAATTTGAGTGAATCGTATGGATTCGACCCTGTGCTTGCAATTACTACATTCTAGTAGGATTAGTAAACTTTTGCGAGTTATATTTTATACATGCGACATGTGATCTGATTTTGACGTCGTCGAGGATTTAGTCCTAAATGAAGTTTAACTTTTATTTTATTTTATTTTATTTTCGCGATATCTATTTTTATATTTAGACCTTTTTCTCTGGTATTTGTTTGCAAGTAACTCAATAATGGCCTTCTACTCCCCAAACTATGGTCATTACAATAACTCATACTATTATAATATGAATGGGGTAACTACATCGAGTTTTAGATGTGAATTTTCTAATCGCCCTTTTATTGAGCAACAGGGTTATGTGGAAGCATATAGAGTTTGTGTAGATGTCTCTTATCCCACTAGTGCTTCTCATTACTACTCAAAATATGAAAATTTTCTTGAGCAGAGCTATTCATTACCACTACTCAACTTCTACGAATTTGTGCCAAGTTCACGGATTCCTCAACAAGAAGAATGTCCTCTTGATGAAATCATGAAATACTTAGCCTTAGTCCATGAATAGTTTCATAAAGACAATCTACGATATCAAGAAAACATGGAACGATATCGGCAAGAAGTGAATTCAAGTTTTCAAAATATGGGAACTCTAATTAGTCAAGTAAAAACTAGCCTTGATAATTTGATTAATGAATAAGAGTTCTCTATGCATGTACATTGTGATCAAGAAAAGAATGCAAGTGTGATTTCATTAAGAGGTGTTGAAGAATACGAGTATTGGTTTGAATAGGAGGATGAAATCGAGATTTCTCCATCAGATTCAGAAGTTATTACCGTACAAGTTCATGATGAGGAAGTTGAGAAGAAAATTGAAGTCACTTTGGAAAGGCCATAGGAGCTAGCAGATGAGAACAAGGAAAATCAACCTCTCATGTTGGTAAAACCACTCACTCTACCACAAATATTGGTTGAGTTTGAAATGGGGGTGGAAAAGAAAGGGCATCTGAAAATCTTATATGCCGATGACATTATTTTGTAAGATGGTCAGGATAAAACATAATCTTTTCTAAGGGCCTAGATAAGCCCGAAACCATAAGAAGAGCCAAGAACATCACATTACCCAAAATAGCAGGGAAGCCATTTGTTCACGACTTCTACAAATTAGTGGGTGCCACGTGATCTGTCATGCCAAGTCAGGCTATCGACTTTAAACATCGGCGCTTCTAGGAGAAAGCCCAAAAGTAAAATTATTTTTAGGATTTAATTTATGTTTTTAATTCAATTTTCATATGGTCTTATTTTTTCAACCATGCATAAAACTTGTTCAATTTCTTAATATTATATATCCATCTATTTATACCATTCTTTCTATTAGTGGGTACCACCAGCTTAGTTTTGAATCTTAAAGATGATGTTAAGAATAAGTTTGGGGTATTAGGTATATGGACTGTTGGATAAAACAATAACAATTGGATGAAGACTCACAAGTATGAGCTTAATTTTAAATTTTTTCTTGCGACTCCAAGGGATTCATAGTAGTATTATTTCCTTTTTCATTCCATTTCTTACCTTCCATTTCATTCACCTCACTCAGAATTTAACACAATAATAGATGAATGTTTAGGAAGTTTAGTATCTTTACTATTCTATAGAGTCTTACCTACAAGTGAAACTTTGCTTTCGATTAAATGAGTGAAAACTTAGTCAAATTGTTTACTTCTAGACTCAAAAGAAGTAGAAGAGCTTTCCACCAACTTGACAACATAAATAGAAATTTGGTGAAGGGGTAAGTCAAATCTTGAGACCAAAGTAGGTAGATGGTTAAATTAACTTTGCCAGAAAACTCAAATTTCCAAGATTCTTAAACGAGGACATATATTCACTTGGAGTATAATTGTTAAAGACTTAGCACTTGTAAGGGGAAGAAGTAGGCTTGTTTATTGTAATTTAAATAAAGGCTTTAGTATATTTGCATTAGAGAACTACCTTAACTTCAGTGAAAATGAGAAATGCTAACATGAGTTTTTAAATAAAAAATAGAGAGTCCCACAAGTTCTGCATGAAACAGAGCAGAAAACTTGATGGTTGGAAAAACATTAAAAAATCAGTATCCGCAAGACAATGAGTAGGGACCTTATAATAAAAAACCATATAGAGGGAGAAAGTGAGGATCTCTAATTGAAAGAAAGGAAAAAGTTCATAAAAAACTCCTCTTAAGAAATAAAATATTTAACTCAAGTACTTAATAGTTAAGTTAAGTGAGCTTCTCTAATTTCATAATAGCCTACCCCAAAAAATAAGCCACATGGAACATTATAAGTGTGAGAATTTGCAAATAAGCGAAAATGAATGATAAAGTTCGTTTAAAAGAATCCACCCAATAAGGAGAGCAATTAGATCTATTGCTTTAATAAAGAGAACCTAAAAAAACTATGAGCAAATTGAAGGTTATGATTTTTGTATGCTTCAAGTTTTGAAAAAGTTGTCTCAAGAGGTAACCAAGTTTGAGTAATCAAGCTAGCTTTTGAAAATTCCAAGTCTCTTTTTAAATAGATTGACCAGGTTTAGATCTAAAAGACTCCATTATTTTGCAAAGTGGTTATAAAGTCTTTATGTTAGTATCAATCAATTTTGTTGTATCGTGTTAAGTCGTTGTAGTCAGATAACCCTTTGCTCAGGACGTGCAAAGTTCTAAGTTTAGGGGTATTTGTTGAGTCATTAATTATGCATTATTTTATAAGCATTTAACTATATGAATCAAGTACAAAATCATGTTTTTTTGTTCCATATTTTACTTTGGAAATTTACAAGGTATTTGAGTGTTTGTACGTGAATTAGACAAATCTGAGAAAGAAGTTGAAATCGGTCAAAGGGCAGCATATATGGCGCCACCAAAATGAACTGAACATGCCATGGAGAAGCCACTGTGCCACATAAAGCATTAGGGTATATAAATGCATGGCATAACGGATGACGCCAGGTTCTGCAACATACGGTGCCACCCACAGCGCCAGGATAATAAATAGAAATTCTATACCAACTTGTTATTCAAGACTTACTATATTATGCCATGCCATGACTTGGCCCCGTTCCAACATAATGGCGGCACCACTGACAACACCATACTTGCATAGTGGAAGTTTTGCAATTTTTAGAAGGTTCTTATTTATCGGGCTTTCCTATTCTTGTACCCAGGCTCACCTATATAAAGGAGGGACCTCTAAGGACCAAAACAAAATGTATTTAAACTAATTTAAGAGTAAAGGAAGGTAGATTAGCCATGTCCGGCTAGGTTTTTAATACCAAGGTTAGGGGATGAAGCTCTCTAGCCATTAATTAGTTGTTTTCTATGTCTTGTTTAGATTTTCTATTATAATAGTATTTTGATTTACTTTTTTTTTATCTTAATGTTATTATTTTAATGTTGTCTCAAGGGTAGTTTAGAGATTGTATATTCATTGCAAATCGCTATGTGTAAACCTATCGACGTGCTATCAATCAGGTTAAGTCTGTGATACCAACCGGGTTGAGAAGTGGCGATCACTTAGAGCAAGAGACCTGACACACCTATTGTTCCAAAGAGTAGCATCGAGAACTAGTTTAAAACTTGATAGTGCTTGTCCAAGGTTATCTAGGGGTCTGTGTTCCCACAAAATGTTAAGTGCTGCTTACGTGCTAAATCTTGAGACTGATTGCCCAAGGTTATACGGTGCAGTAAGGGGAGTATTAAGAGAACGCTTGCCCTATCTATTGAGAATAGGTTAACTAGGGTTTTGGCAAACCCAACACATATAGCTGATCTAAGAAAGCTATTTTTAAAACCCATCTTTCTAAATCGATGATACAAGACATAGAAACAACATAAGGTTAGATTGTGGATTCTTAGACTTAGGTATATTCCTAATATCTGATTTACAACTTATTTACTTTCTTTTTTAAGTAGAACTTTAGGATAAAATGAAGGAATACCCCCCTCCCCATATTTACTTTTCTATTAGTTAGACTCAGTTTAATTAAATCTTGCAGTTTCGACCCCATACTTGCCACTACTACATTCCAGTGGTATTGGCAACCTTGTGCAGGTTATATTTGACATGTGTGACATGTGATCAACCACCAAAGCTTGGATCTTTTTCCAAATGTGAGCCTACAACTAACTTTACAGAACTATAAAATAGTAAACTATAGGGCGACTCTTTTGTACCATATAGTTCAAAGGATCGACTATATTGATGTTGGCAAGATAATGGATGATTCAATTAGGAATACCATGACCACAAAAAAATGAAGGATTTCCTTTTTCCTTAATGGTTACGGAGTTTTGCAAGTAAGATAGAGATATAATGAGAGGTCGAGTTATAATGAGAGGTCTAGGGTTAGATGTTTACCTGGATAGGACCATCACCGACGAAGTCATTAAAAGCACCAAGAAGTGTCATGATATGTTGATTCGGAGGAGGAACAATAGAGAAATGAAGCACATAGAAGAGAAACCATAGAGAGAAGAAGAATACTGGTAGAGAATCGAAAAAACTTGGAAGAGACGCAGACTACAATGTATAATGACATAACAAACCAAAGCCTAAAGCCACTTGGAGAGGATTTTACTAGCATGTATGGGAATGAAATGGAAATAGCCATGATGTGGTCAGTTTTGTGAAACCAGAAGAGAAATCTGAGAAATCAAGAGTTTATGTTTCAGAACCAACATGAGATTGCTAGGAACATTTATACGTCCAAGCGACGCATGACCAGGAAGATGCAAGGCTAAGGAGCTAAAATTCAAATTCCATGTACCCAACTTAGAATGCATAACTAGGGAATCCTTTCAAAAGATAACCCAGTAGCATAAGTGGACTACATGTTATATCATCCCGCAGCAAGCTTCCAATCTCAATAGCAAGATTAAGGGGATGGTAGTGATGATGCAACATCTGGATGGAAATTCTAATATCTTATTTTTTTCTTTGTGATTTCTTTGAGTGTTATTGTAAGGGGTCTTTGTTTCTAATCCTATGACATATTTGAATAATGTGGTATATGAATCTATTATACTATTGCTCTAGTGTTCACACATTTGATACATCCATTTGATATGTTACTTTAAATTCAACGATGCTCGAAAATGCTTCAATTAATCAAATTCTCAATTACTTTTGCAATTCATTCTTATGTTAGTTATTTACTTATTTAATTTATTCGTTTATGCTTCACGTGGTATTTCGATTTTTTGGAAACTCGACTTTCTTTTTTAAACCTTAAGGACAAGGTTTGGAATGAGTTTGAGAGTATTAGATGAAGTGAAGTATGAAGATGCGAAACATGAAAGAAACCAGTGGTAGAATCTAGTTGAACATTGTGAATTTTTCGAAAATTTCCACAATACAAGTAATATTTTTCTATTTTATTTTACTTTATTTAGTTACGAATATGGAATTGAATATAATTTGGATTTAAATGGAAATGATATATTATTATTACCTATGAAAATATAAATTTTATGATGGAAAGGACTTGTTATACCCTATTTGACTTAACGTAGATTGTGTATACAATAGAGGAGTTTAGAGGGGATTGATTACTTTGTATAAGACATTATAATGGGTAAAAAATCAAAACGATAGTGCAAGTTAAACAAGTCAGGTTTATAAGAATGTTGCTATATAAAGATGATTGATCAAGTATTTTATACGTGCAGTGAAAATAGTTTATGCAGCAAATGAGGAGAAAAATAGGAATTAGCCAATGAACATCACATAGTTGGAAAGAATGCTTCATTGACTATAGTGTAAGTAAGAAGAGCTAACAAAAGTTTTTGAAAGAAAAAATAAAGAGACCCATAGATTCCAAAGGAAACAGAGCAGAGAATCTAATGGTGGGGAAAATGAGAGGAAGAATTCCTACAAAAATGAATAAATAATTCTAAAGGAAATAGAGCAGGGAACTGTAGGAATATAAAGATAAAGAAGAAAATCAATATACAATTGAAGAAGAAAAAAATAAAGATATTAAAATGAATGGAAGGAAGTTTATGAAAACTTTTCAAATAAAAGACTTAGTTCAAGTGCTTATAGCCAAGTTAAGTGAAGTGTATCGTTTTTATTCCAACAAATGGATATGAAATAATGATTATAGGTGGATAAAAACTTCTATAGACTTTGATTGTGGTGATATTTTAAATATTCTTTGAAAATAAGATTGATTTATTAATTTCAATATTTTGAGATTCTATATTAGTTATCATAAGCTTGATGCTTGTCTGTGGAGATTGAGAAAACCTATGTAATGCCTTGACCTTGGTGATTGGTTTAACTTTGAATTATGAGGTGTATTACACAATTAGAAGGTTGAGTTGTCAAATGAAAGGGGTTGTCGTTTCATTCTTTCTATTCTACATGAATCTTATTTTTATGAAAGTCATATGTTTTTATTTAAACATCATTTTTGTTTAAGAATACGAGCATATATTGTGAAATCTAAACGAGGGAAAGAAAGAGAATATGATTTAGAGTATTCCTTTGGTCTGGATAGAAAAGTGTTGAGTTTGGGGATATTCGATAAGTCCATAACTAGACATATTTTATAGTACATTTTAGGACGATTTATATGTAAAAGACTATATTACACAAGGTTTTCTCTTGTTTTTGTTATTTCATGTTATAAACTGAAAATATGAAGAAATAGAGCAAAAAAGGAAGATTATGAAGGAATTGATCAAGTGGAAAGAGTACGCAAAGAATCGTGAACAAGTGAAGGAAAAAAATTGGGTTTTAAGGCCATCGATTCCTAACCGATTCATATACACACCGTAATCGCTACTCAGATTAGTAGAGCACTAAGACTACTTTTCTAAGGATTTTCCCAGCAATTCCACTTAAGCCTAAATCGTTGGGTTCGATTTTGAAGATTTTAGAGAACAACGAGACGTTTAAGTTAGTTTGGGATATTTACTACCTAGAATACTATAAATACAATCTTACGGTTTCAAAATCAGTTGCCTTTAAGTACTTATATCAATATTTCATTGCTCTATGAGCCATTGTTTGTTTTTATTGTTTATTGCTTTATTGTTCATTATTTTTTCAAGAAGACTTGAAGATTTAAAATATTTATTCCATAGGTATTTATTTGTCTTTTATTTACATTATTGCAATGTTATTTATGATTATGAGTGAGTAGTTAGTTGATCTAAACAAAGTCCGAACATGAAGTTGATATGTTTTGCAATGAAGTTATGATTAGATGAATATGTGCTTAATGGTTTAAACTAATTGTATTCTTCGATTCACCAATTTAATAGGTTATTATCTACTGATTTTAATCATGAAATTTGTATTACATGCATAGTCTAGAATGTGTATTATGATGTTTGGATTCATTATCTAATTTAAAGTAGTAACTAGGATTGTTTGAAAGGTGTTACCATTTAGATGTCCTAGGTGAATTTAAGATCTAAATCTGATGCTGAAGTGGCTTTCTGAAGATATTAGATTTAGTAGTTCAGAGTTCTCATAAAATGTAATGCATTTTTATTGTGTGAAATTAATGTCTTTGTGTATTCAAATAGGTTAACTCAATAAAATTAGAACACAACTTTTCCACTGTAGAACAAATGGTTGGCTAAAAGTTATTTACTTACTTATGATTAGAGTTTAATGACTGTAGAACAAATGGTTGGCTAAAAGTTCTTTACTTACTTATGATTAGAGTTTAATGATCTTTGATACTTTATAAAGTATGCTCATAACTATATGATTGAAGTAGCATGTTTGGAATGTAAAACGAATTGATGTTTCATAATTCTGGATGTTTGTTTAGATATTTATTTTTATTATTTAATCGAATTGATTTGAGTAATAATGAATTTGAATTGTGTTAACTAAGTTAGTATAATTTGTTTAGCTAGTTATTATTATATTATTGATTAAATTAGTGAGTTTAATTGTTTTTAATTAAATTAATTAAATAAAAGTAAAAAATGATAAAAATCGTTAAAAATCCTTTTCTTAAAGAAGTCTAATAAACCCCTGTGAAGACGATTATGACTTACCACTACTACACATGTGAGCTGCCGAAACTAAAAGCTTGATAATAACAGTTTTGGGAGAAAGCTTAGAAGGACTTACATTTCTACAATAGTTCACAATATAATATCTATATGAATTAGAGGATCAAATTCGCATCAAGTTCACAAATTTTAACTTTAAAATTCATTTAAAATGATATTAGCTCCACAATCCGTATTTACATCTAAGTGAACCACAAATTATTTCAAAATTCTCTCAAACTATTTGTTATTATTTCTCTACAATATTATGAGCTACTATCATCATTGAGTCCCATAAACACATTACGTAACAAAAATAATATACTATCCAAAAAAAATTCAAAAAAAATCACCAATAGATTTCTATGCTTGTTCTTCCTTTTATTCTACACTATATACCTGACATTTTAAAAATGACTCGATGATGTCACACAAGTATATTCCTACATTGACCTGTACTCCTTCAAGTTTTAGTTTGATATATGGACACATGCTATTGCATTTTCAAATAAATTAACAATATATATAACAATGTGAATCCATTCATTTCTATTTGAAGTTCAAAAACAGATTGCGCAATCCAAATGTTTCATGGCCAAAATTTTTAATCTCAGATTTGTCCATAATTACGATCACGGACCTGTGATGTATTTCCCCCATCGAGATACATGCACTTACCAAGACATGTGGCCGAGGTATATTTTAGTTTTGTTGTGATGTATTCCTAGTGTACTGTATGTATGTAGACTGATTAAATCACTTCTACTTATTTATAAGCATCAGACATGAGCAAAGACGCGCCTCGAGATGCGTATGAGTGTAGGACTGAGTAGAGAGTGATTAATGAGTCATTTTAATTAATTATACGTATTAATGTGCTCATTTTACATAAATATTTACTTTCCATATGTTTGGAAATCTAATTAAAAAGTGTATGTACATAAAATCTAACTAAAAATTCAACGAACATTGATATGCCTTGAGATACATGTTGTCACCTATCACTATGAAACTTTATGTATGTTTCTATGTTAATACGTTGGAATTAGTAGGTTATATGACCAAATAAAAGCCGTTAGATCATCCAGTGATGGGTGTGTACACACATGATCATCTACTGAGTATAAATACAACATTTAGACTATTTGGTGCTCATTTATATGGTTGGATGAGAGAATAAGAAATCAGAGCTGGAAGTTGAAGAAATTTTTGGAATTTGGGGTTTTGAGGGAGCTTTTCATCACTTAAGAGGAAATCCAAGTACATTGGATTAATCTACCAACTTAGGTAAATCAATTCCCACACATAATACATTAGTTGTTGTTGATTTTGGTTTCAAATCAAAGGGCTTTTGTTCTAAACTGATTTAGGAAGGTTTTGAAGATTATGTTGAAGCAAATTGAAGTCCTATATTGGTTCCTAAAACTAATATTTGAAATTGGGGTTCTTGGCCAAAAATTGGGTTTTCTTTAATGAAACTTAAATACAAATTAATTTTTCAAAAAAACCTGCTAGTGATGAATACCACTAGAGATAAGTGACATAGGGCTAAAGAGAGATCCAGTTATATAATTGTTGTTGATTTGTAAAACCAGTTGTATTTTCAAAATCTTCTTTTCATACTAATAATCTAGGTATTAAGAAGTTTGTAATTTGGTTTCCAAATCAAAAGGTTATAGTATTTTTTGTGTTCTTGAGCTTGTGAACCAAAAATGCATGTTTAAATTTGGTTAAATTGATCGATTATTGGAGTGCCTGTTGTTTATTGCTATTGAGTGTGTATTGGACCCTTAGCGAATGGGAGTGAGAGTCTGAGGCAACATAGTCGAGTCATGACAGCAAAACATAGCCAACAGTGTGCAACCCATGCCTGGCATCGTGGTCAATGGCGTAGGTTTACAAGGACGACACCAAACACGGTGTAGTATACAAGAAGAAGGGCAAAACACATGGCGCCATCGTGCCCTTTCGTCTCTTATATGGACGACGCTGAGAGTGGTGCCATAGAGTTGTACATACGGCGCCAATAACGTTGCCACACCCTGAAAATTTATAAATTTATAAATAAAAATAAGAGACTTCTCTAATTAACTTAACCCAACTTTAATCGATTGGACAAGTCCTAAAACACCATAATTAACGTTAGGAAGTTAGAGGAGAGTCTTACGGAATTGTTTTTGCGTAGCGGGGTGTCGGAAGATCGGATTAGCTTAGGACTTTGTCTGCTTTGTAAGTAATCTGATTGAGACACTTCTCTTCATTTCATTCCCTCTTATATGATTGAATTCACAGTCTTTTAGACTGATTGTGTTTTTGTAATCTGGATGTCATGACTTGATTCTTATTCTCACATTTATTGGGCTATTGTTCCATGGCATTATATCCTTGTGATACTTTGTTGATTCTTGTGCCTAAGCTATGTCATTTTATGATGTAAAATGTGATATGAATGTGGGAAATAGCATGCTATTAGTGTAGTCACATATTGAGATAACTTATGGTATTGCATTCATTGTCTTGCATCTGTAGTATCGAACTTAACCTTGCTTTGAATTCCGAGCTCGAGGCTTTCCTTGACAAATAAAAGTAGTTTTTGTATCCAGGATCCCCTACTTGATAAAGATGAGCGACACATGGGGTCATTGGATTCCGAGGATGTCGATACTTACCATTAACTTGTGCTGCAAACGGGGTAATAGGACACGAGGTAGTCACAAGTATATACATAATGGGCATTTGTGAGAGTGTCAGATGATGTGATCTAACTCATGGCAAACCAGACCTAGATCATTACTACTTAGCGTAGTATCAGTCTCACTTTATTTAATCAAAGTATCTTACGACATGTTTCTATTTCAACATTCTTTTGCTAATATTTTTCTTTTAGATACTTTCTATTATACTTGGAAATGCGTACAAATGTCTCTCGGTTTTACTTTAAATATTACTGTACTCACCGTCCTTTTATGATGGCAGGTGCAAATTTGTTGAAACGACCCTTACCTGAACTAAGGTAGGGTCGCCCGGGCCAAACCATTACTCAAGCTCGATACTTGAACCAAGCCTAAATAACAGTCTAACACACTTGTTTCAACCAGAGGAATAACACACTAACCATATATGGTAATAAATGCGTAAGTGAAATCAAACTAGAATTTCATAAATCATCTAATTAAAGTGATAAGAGATTAAAAGTCTAACTAGTTTAAATCATTCCAAAAGCTTCCAAAATAGACCAAAATAGATAAGGAAGGTTCCAAACTATCCAAATAACCTTCTAAAGATACCACCCAAACTTATTGTTCTCAAAATCAAATAAATAGATAATAGAAACATGTAATTTCTCACAAAGTAAGGAAAGACTTCAAGTGGGTGCCTTTCCTTTGCCACGAGCTAATGCATATATGATGTACCTAGATAGTAAGTGAGGTAAGCTAAAGACCCAATGGAGCTCAATAAGAGAGAAGACTAGCTCAAACACTAAACATGCAAGTATTACCTAAATAGCAAAACAATTCTACACATGTAGTAGTAAACCGAATTGTAAAGTAATTAATGGAAAGAAATGAAGACATGATTCTTGTTCATAAAAGGGGGTATAAACATGTTCCATATCCAATATCACTTAACAGTAGATTCATTGTTCAACAAACTAGGAAATGCACAATCTTTTGAAAAAACTTCATAGAAATGGAATTCACAAATTTGTAAGTAAATATCATTCATTCATGGAACGGGGTCCAACAAGAGAGTTACCATAAGAACTAGTAATAAATATAAATGATGGTTAAATTCAATGCATCCTAGCTAATAGTATGAATCTGGCGACCGAAACACTCACCCTCGAGATGATGCAAACTATTGGTGGTCACAATGGCTGTTGTGATCTCCATCTAGTTCCATCAAACCAACAGTAAATGTTTCCAAGCCATCGCCGATTGTGACTACTTGTGAACTTGATACTTCGTGGCAGAACACTCTCTTTTTGGTAGAACATAGCCGTACCACTGCATTTTGTGGCGCAGACCACTTTTGTTGGTAGTCACACTACCACACCACAACTACTCATGGCGCGGACCACTCTCTTTTGACGTATACAATGTCACATCACCGCATTTGGATCGGATAACGAAATCGTTCACATTACTTGCATTCCATAGATAAGCATATTCATATCGTAAACCAAATGCAACCCAATCCAAAGTCTTTAGATATAAATGTTAAATTTATATTTATCTAATATTCAACCAACATTTAATGCATGATCGAAGCGCCCCACTTACCTCGGCTCGCCGCGATGCCTAAAAGAACACCTAGTACGCTTAAGGCCTGATGTGAACCTTCGCACAACATTAAACATCTATAATACATCTTATCAATAAATGCTTAAAGTTGATTAAATATTCCATTTATTGGTCTTTCAGATCTACTAGTGTGGGTTTTACGGGTCCCCCGTCACCTAAGGCTATGGGTGGGGTGGGTATCCTTTAGAGACGTGGTAGTGCCCCATTTGAAAGCAAATATTTTTGTTTATTTATAATATATATTATCTTCTTGTATTTCTTTATTTTTTTGTGTTAACCGGTCAACGTGTTTTGACTAGTCAACAAAATTTAATCGATCAACCACAGTTGACTGGTCAACCAGGGGCTGTTTGGTTCCTGATTTAATGTCCAGGGATTGGTGCTAGGATGTCCCTGCCAGTCGTCATAAGGGTGGCTCCAGTGCCACCCTCCCCTTTACTACCCATTTTGGGGGCCTCTAATGGAGGCCCCATCTTGGGACAGTGGTGGCGGCGGTGACGTTGCTGCTCTCCTCCAAGAGCAGTGGTGGTGATCCCGACGTTCACCTCCTGTTGCGTCGCAGTGGTGCCACCTCTAAATGAAGTTTTCTCTTCTTTTGTATAAATCCAACAATATGTAAACTATTGAAACTTTAAAAACGGAGCATAATGAAGAAGATGAGGGTAAGAGTTACCTTCTTGGTGGTGCCTCTTTAGGTTAGAAATCCTACAAACTCAATCACCCCTTTTTCACTCAAACGTGTTGATTTTAACTAAAAGAGGCTAAGGTTTAAATTTCGATTTTTATATTGGGGCTAATTTACTAAATTACCTCTCGGGTGGGTGTATTGGGTTTTTGGGTCGTCACAATATCCCTAATTTTAAAGAACTTTCGTCCTTGAAAGTAAAGTAAAGTTATACCTTATGGTTCGAAAAGGAATGGAAAGTTCTCCATCATGTAGTCTTCTTGCTCCCAAGTCAACTCTTATTCTCCATGGAATTTCCATTAAACTTGCAGAAACGAGATTTCTTTCTTCCAAAGTTTATGCACTTTCTTGTCCATGATCTGAATTGGGTGCACATTGTAGGACATGTCCTCCCTCAAATCAAGTTGCCCCCAATCGATTATCGGTGCATGTTTGTTATGTGTCTTCCTCAACATCGAAACATGAATGACATCATGAACTCCAACTAACTGGGTGGAGACTTAAGGCGACAAGCTACCAGACATACTTGATTCTTGATCTTGAATGGTCCAATGAACTTTGGAGATAACTTTCCCTTCAATCTGAATCGATAATGCCCTTTCATTGGTGACACTTTCAATAGTACAAATTATCCTTCCTTGAACACAACCTTTAGATGGTCTTTGTCAGCATATTTCTTCTGGCTACTTTGGGTGGTCTCTAATCGTTGCCTAATCAGTTTTATCCTCTCTATTTGTTCATGCATTGGATCGATCAACATAGCATCTTCGACCTCAGTCCAACAAACTGGAGATCTACACAGTTTCCCATAAAATGCCTCAAACAGTGCAATGCCAATACTTGCTTGAAAACTATTGTTGTACGCAAACTCGCACAACATAATATACTTCTCCCAACTCTCGTAGAAATCCAACACACAAGCTCCTAGAATATCCTCAAGTAACTAAATCAATTTCTCAATTTGCCTGTCATTTTGAGCTGAAAAGGTCGTATTGAGATTGAGCTGAATCCTTACTGGTGCTGAGTCCTACTCCAAAATTAAGAGGTAAACCTCAGATCACAATCCGATAAAATAGACATCGAGACACCATGTAATGTGACGATCTCATCTACGTTTATACTTCCAACTTGTACGCTGAATTTCCGTTGAAATAGGGGTGAAATGATCTAATTTGGTCAACCGATCCACAACCACCCAAACCACATCATACCCTTTTCGAGTAGTCAGTAGGCCCGAAAGAAAGTCCATGGCTATGTGTTCCTATTTCCACTGTGGAATAGGTAACAGTTACAATAATCCTCCCATTTTTCGGTGGTGTGCTTTCACTTGTTGATAAATCTTACAATCCTGGATATAAGTAGTAATGTCCACCTTTATTCCTAGCCACTAACACATCCTCCGCATGTCCTGATACATCTTGTTACCTTCGAGATGAATGGTGTATCGAGATCTATGCATTTTAGGGAGTACTCTTCTTTCAACTATCTATGAGATGGTATCCACAATCTGTCTCAAAATCTTAATGGTCCATCAGCTAAAAGTCCTCAATACATATCGTCACCGCTATCTTAAAGCGTCTTGTACTTCATGTACTCTAAATCGACCCTCTAATAGTCAACCACTCTAAACACAGCCACTAGCTTTACTCTTATCTGAACTCGTGCCTGACCCTCTAAAACATATCAACCCACAATTGAGCCATCAGCAGGTACTCCTTGAACGTTCGTTACAATCTCAAACTCTCTCTAGTCTTACACGGCTCAAAGCATCTGTCATTACATTACCCTTCCCTAGGTGGTACTGGAGCATGAAGTCATAGTATTTCTAGAGTTCCAACCATCTCCTATGTCGCATGTTTAACTCACTTTGAGTGAATAAGTACTTCAAACTTTTATGATTTGAGTAGACAGTTAACTTCTCCCCATACAAGTACTGCCTCCATAACTTCAAAGCAAACACAATTGTTTGTAACTCTAAGTTCTGCAATGGATAGTTCTTCTCATGTACTTTCAACTGCCTAGACGCATAAGCAATTACTTTCTCGTCTTACATTAACACACTGCCCAAACCAGTCCCTGACGAATCAGTATACACAGACAGCTCCCTGTCAGCCTCCAATAGAATCAAAAACCCTATTGTAGTTAGACGATTCTTCATCAACTAAAAGACCTCCTCACATGAATCATCCCATTCATAGGCAACATCTTTCCTAGTAAAGTTGTAAGTGATGAAGCAATCGATGAGAAACCTTGCACGAATCGTCAATAGTATCCTACCAAGTCTAAAAAACATTGAATCTCAAAAGCATTGGTGGGTTGGCCACCTAAGGATCGCCTCAGTCTTGGAGTATATCACGATGTCATCGATGAACACAATCACAAATTGGTCAAGAAACGACTTGAAAAATAGTGCATCAAGTCCATGAACATCACCGGTGCATTGGTGAGCCCAAACTGCGTCATAGTGAACTATAAGTGTTCGTAACAGGTGCTAAAAGCAGTCTTGGTATGTCCTCATCTCGTATACGCAACTGATGATAACCCAATCTTAGATCTATTTTAGAGAGGAATTTTGATCCCCTTAACTGGTCAAACTAGTCTTCGATCCTGGGAAATTTATTTTGGATAGTCACCCTGTTCAATTGTTGGTAATCAATACACATCCTCAAACTGTCATCCTTTTTCTTCACAAATAACACCAGCACTCCTCACGGCGATACATTCGGTGTAATGAAGCATTTCTAAGTCAAGTTTTCTAACTGTGTTTTCAACTTCTTCAACTCAGTTGCCACCATACGGTAAGATGTCTTAGAAATTGGTCTCGTAACGGGTATAAGGTCGATTATAAAGTTAATCTTTCGATGAGGAGGGATTCTTGAAAGGTCTAAAGGAAACGAGAAAGTCCTAACCACTAGGATCTTCTCAATCAAAACTTCATATCCTTCCTCTCTCATAGAAGTCAAGCTCACAATGGTCTCCATCTCCGCCAAACATGCAACCCCACCACAAGCGGTCGCGCTAGTCAGTGTATAACCTTTGAACTTAAATAGTGGAATGCCTAGAATCTGGAAATATACAATTTTTTAAAAATAATCTATCTTGGCATGATACGCTGCTAACCAGTCCATGCCTAGTAATACATCAAACTCAAAACGGTCTAAGACCTATAAATCAAATATCATCATGTGATCCCTAATTCTGATCTTGCACCCGTCACATGCCATATTAGGATAAATCACTTCAATAGAAACTGTGCTCAAAATTAAGTAAGTGTATGTTGTAACCAATGTCAACCCCAAGGCATGAACTACGGCCTCTGATATGAGCGATATAGTAGAACAAGAATGAAATAGTGTATGCATATCTCGACCATTAATTGAAACAGTACCTGTAACCAATTGACGCGACGGCTCCCCATCCTGCCCAACAACTACATGAACTCCTCTACGAGCAGCTAGAGCTGTATTCCCCTCAGATATTGGTGGGTTAAGTAATTTATTCTGGTAATGCCACGGAGTCCCATACTAGTAAAAGATCACATGTGGATTCTTATAAGTTGGAGGTGCATGCGTGACACTGGCTAAGGCACTCGATCTAGGCCATGCTAGCCCTCTACTCCTACTCTATTGCAGTTGTTGTGGTGGACGTGGTGGTATGAATGTTACACTCTGAGACACTAAGGGGTAGGGACACCTAAATGTGTGGTGGTCCCTAACGAAGCATGTGGTACCCTTAAAGTTCTACAGATGATGCACGGTTACTCGCTAATCCCCCAAATCTATGTTTCTTAAAACTTCCTCCTTGACCTCTTTGATAACTACTAAAACTACACTTACCCTGACTATACTGATTGGATCCCCCTTGAAACTGCTTATGCTGCTCATTAAGAAGTGCTGACTCACACTCGAGTGCTCGATGACAGGCCTACTCTGATCCCGATGCTGCCACCATCACGTATATATCCCTCATAACCCCTGAATAAATCGTCTCTTAGGAGTCACCTCGAATGGAACATACTCATACACGAACTCAACCAGCTCGTTGAACATTGATGCATATTCAGCCACGATCATGTCGCCTTGTACTAAAGCAAGAAATTCTCTAATCTTACCTACCTTGACGGTCTTTGGGAACCATTCATCATAGAACAAGTGTTTGAACAGTGGCCAACTCATATTTGGTCCCCGAGTTCTTGAAATAGATAACCACCACTTATGCGCTTTATGTTCCAATAAAAAGGTCACCAACAATATTATAGTCCTATCGTAAATGCCCAGAGTATCTTTTCTCTTTTCCATATTTAATATCCAGGCTTCTGCCTCGTTAGGATCAGGGTCCCCATAGACGTATGACACATCATACTTCTTGAACTCCTTTTGGATCCTATCTCTCCGACATGCCTTGTTCTTTTCATCAACTATGGGTACAGCCACTACAGCTATAGCCGTGACATAATCAACACCTTCCTCTGTAGGGTGGTGCTCTTGTATCGGTGCTAATGAATGACCAAGCCCTGGCCCCACCAGTGGATGTTCGGCTACTCCATTATTCCTCTTATTTAGCAGTAGTTCCAAGATCTGTGCTATGTTATTTTCCTATGCGATGGTCAAGTCATGTATGGCCTTCTAATGTGCCCCGAACATAGCAGACATGCGCAGTTCCATCTTACTGCACTAGTGCATTTCTTATCTTTCTAAGTTTCCTTCTGCTTGTAGGATGTCCCTACGTGGTTACTCATCATGCACTTGGGAGCAACAAAAAAGGATATTCGTCCTACAAGTTAAGAAAGTAGGCAAAAATATATAAACACTATATATATTACATTACAAAAATGAAAAACATTATATTAATGTTTTATTTCATGTTTTCAACCCCTTACCATCATAGGATTGGTCTTTTGTGCACTTAAAGTCGACTTGAACCAATGTCCCATACCATTGAGTTGTTCGACTTAAACTCGACCTTTAAACTTAAAGGCTCTCTATAATTAGGTTTCATTAACCTTATAATTTTTTGTAGGTTTTAATACCTATTCTCGGATACCAACTAAAACGACCCTCACCTGAAATAAGATCGAGTTGCCCGGTCCAAACCATTAATCAAACTCAATACCTAAATTAGGCCCAAATAACAGTTTGGCACACCTGCTTCAACCGTCAGAATAACACACTAACCATATAGGGTAATAAATGCGGAAGCGAAATCAAACTAGAATTTCATAACTCATCGATAAGAGATCAAAAGTCTAACTAGTTTAAATCATCCCAAAAGCTTCCAAATAGTCCATAAAGCTTCCAAAATAGTCCAAAGTAGATAAGGAAGGTTCCAAACTACCCGAATAACCTACTAAAGTTACAACCCAAATTTATTATTCTCAAGATAAAATGAATAGATAATAGAAGCATACAATTTCTCGCAAAGCGAGGAAAGAATTGAAGCGGATGTGGATGTACTTGGAGAGTAGTAGGGTGAGTTAAAGGACCAACATAGCTCAATAAGATAGAAAATGAGCTCAAACACTAAACATGCAAGTATTACCTAAAAAGCAAAGCAATTCTACACATATAGTAGTAAACCGAATTGTAAAGCGTTTAATGGAAAGAAATGAAGACATGATTCTTTTTCATAAAAGGGGGGTGTAAACAAGTTACATATCCAATATCACTTAAAAGTAGATTCATTATTCAACAAACTAGGAAATGTGCATTCATTCTTGCAACGGGGTCCAACAAGAGATTTACCATAAGAACTAGTAATATATATAAATAATGGTTCCATTCAATGCATCCTAGCTAATAGTATAAATCCAGTGACCGAAACACTTACCCTCGAGATGATGCAAACTATTGGTTGTCACAATGGCCATTGTGATCTCCATCTAGTTCCATCAAACCAACAGTAAGTATTTCTAATCCATCACCGATTGTGACTAATTGTGAACTTGATACTTCGTGGTGCAGACCACTCTCTTTTTGGTAAGACTATAGCCATACCACTGCATTTCGTGGCGCTAACCACTCTCTATTAGTAGGCACACTGCCACACCACCGCTACTCGTGGCGCAGACCACTCTCTTATGATGAGCATAATGCCACATCACTACATTTAGATTGGATAACGAAATTGTTCACATCACTTGCATTCCATAGATAAGCATATTCATACGATTAACCTAATGCAACCCAATACCAAGTCTTTCGATATAAATGTGAAATCTCTATTTAATTAATATTCATGCCACATTTAATGCATGAGCGAAGCTCCCCACTTACCTTGACGCGCCGCGATGCCTATAACAACTCCTGGTACACCGGGAGCCTGATGTGAACCTTCGCGTGACACTATACAATCATAATACATCTTATCGATAAATGATTTAATTTAAAGTTAATTAAATATTACATTTATTGGTCTTTGGGATCCATTAATGTGGGTCTCGCGCGTCCCCTGCAGCCCGAGGAGAGGGTTGAGGGTGGGACCTGGTGGGTCTCCCTCAGAGACGCGGTAGTGCTCCATTTGAAAGAAAATATTTTTGTTTATTTATAATATATATTATTTTATTGTATTTTATTTTTGTGTTATATTTTTTTGTTTTTTGTGTTGACTACTCAACAACACGGGGACGTCCTCGGTGTTTTGGGCCCCAGACGTCGTCGGCATCCTATACGTCGTACATCCCTTAGGGGCTATTTGGCCCCTGGTCTAATGTTCTGGACATCCAGCGTCCTTGAGAGCGATGTCGGGACATCCGTGCTGGCTATTGTCAGTGGTGGCTCCAGTTCCACCCCTCCCGTCTCATATTCACTTCAGCAGCTTCTAATGGAGGCCCCCTTTTAGGACAGTGGCGGCAGTAATGATGTCGTCGCCTTCCTCCAGCAATGATGGCACCGATGTCACCGTTCACCTTCGGTTGCGTCGCGGTGATGCCGCCTCTAGTTGAGGTTTTCTTTTCTTTTCTTTTCTACAAACCCAACCATATGTAAACCATTAAAACTTCAAAACGAGAGCATAATGAAGAGAATGAGGGTGGGAGTTACCTTATTGGTAGTGCCTCTTTAGAAATCCCATGAATTCCAATCACCCCTTTCACTTAAACGTGTTGATTTTGACTAAAAGAGGCTAGGGCTTAAAATTCGATTTTTATATTAGGGCTAATTTAGTTTAAGGTTTGTAAAGTAACTAAATTGCCCCTCATACGGGTCTATTGGGTTTTGGGTCGTCACATTCATCTAGTAATAGGTCAGACAAGGAAAAGATCGGCGATTACCTCTGAGCCTTGAGCGTACTTCTATCACCAATTTTGTAAGTTTTTGATATTTTGTTGTATGACTTACTTTATGCCTTTTACATACTCTTGGGTTATATATATTTGAGTTGAGCGATAATTCCCCGACCAGACACATGTTTTCACACTGTTATCGTTGTTATGTTATCTATATACATGTGATCATTGTTTCATGGTTTCCACCCTTAGGAATTTACTTTATTTGCTTCCACAAAACTTTTAAGACTTCCGCTAAATAACACACATATCTTTTAAAATTTTAATTAACTCTAAAATCACAAATAATGATAAATTGAGAAATAATTGTCCTAGACATGAATAACGATGCTAATAAGACAAAAGGCTAACTAATACGGTGTTAGGTCCTACATGGGCTTAATGACAGGATTAGGTTTGGCGGTGCCCCTGGATTAAGATAGGGGCCATTACAAAATGTGAACTTCGAACAATACTAAGTTTTTCAACACATGCTCTCGTAATCCACATTACCCACCTTAAAGGCTTGCGGATTTGTCTAAAATGTGAACTCATAACAATATTAAATGCTCACATATGCATCTAGTTTGGAGCGGATCCCATCCAACTCATTGTACGAAGAAGGGATAACTCTATTCATCAAACATGTATCCGTTATCAACAATAATGCAAAATACAATGCAGTCTAAAATCACAAATGCAAGTTCAAATATAAATAATCAATAAATAGTATCTGCCATTGGAGGGTTTACTTATTACCAACCAACTTTAATATGATCTTCGGGGGTCCCGGAGCGTCAAATCACCTTGAAAATGGCTCTAATAGCTTCCCTACATGCCTAATTATAATGCGGTCAAGCTTCAAGTGTCACAAAGTCACAAAAACCCCACAAAAATAGTGGCCAAAGTATTCTTGAAAAAACACTTCCAAAAATAATTATCTATAACAACTTCAACTAGCTTTCAACTAGCTAACTTGAGGTAACTTTTTAACATTGAAAACCCCAATATATTTCATGTCGACCAAAAAGTTATATAATTGTAGAATTCACTTAACCCTCTCCATAGAATTCAAAAACACGTAAATCAAATCACAAACATGTTTCATTATGTTCTTGACACTGCCTCTGATTGTTGAGTGCGCATGCTTCCAGATATGTGTCGGAGGGCAAATGAGGGGTGTGTCTTTAACCCGCGTGTACTTTCTTTTTGTTTTTTTTTGGCAAGGGGCCATAATTTTTCTCTTTTCCTTTTCTATTAGAGTAGATGTCTCATATATTGGCGTAGATATGGCAAATGGTGGGTTTAAAGAGGGTATATGATTTTAAGGAAAAAGAAGGTAGATGGAGAGGGTTAAAGAAAATGGATGCTTCTGCTTTGTTTTGTTTTTTGGTTTTTTTTTAACGTTTTGCATTTTTCGCTTTTTGTAGGCTATTTTGTGCTTCTATTTGCGCATGTGTGTATTTCATCTTTTTTTTTTTTCAGGTGGCTATTAAGTGTGTTGGGCTAAGTACAAGTATTAGGGGTAGGCTAAATGTAAATTGGGTTGACTATTAGTAAAAGAAAATTATTTTTTTTATGACTGCCCTTGGCTAGCTCCGCCTTGGTTATCTTATCGATCATTTGCTTTTTTAGAATCGTCAACATTTGCACTAACAAACTCTGATTCAAGTCATAAATTGATGCCCTAAACTAACAACAATACTAATGAATTAAAAAAAAAAACCACCAAAAGCACTTAAAATAAAAATGAAAGATCAATTGCAAAATGGAGATAACCCACTTATTGAGTGAAAATGGAGATATTTTTTTCTGGTTTAATCGGGGTATAAGGGATTAGTGGCGCAGGGGAGGCAGCAGTGAGAAAGGGCAAGTGGGGTAGATTTTTTAAAAAATGGGTACATTTTAGAAAAAAAAATGGGGTCCATTTAGTATTTTATTAGCGAGTAGTTTTTTTAAGAATATATTAGAGAGTAGTTGGAGTCATTTCGCCCATTTATCAAGTTTTTTAGAAAATGGGTCGTGTTCAACTAAAAGTGGGGTCCCCATTTAGTCACTCCCAAAAAAAGATTTTCGAAAAATGAACTATTTTTCCTCCTTTACTACCCATAACCTCATCACCAAAACATATCTTCTCTCCAATACTTTTAGGCCTCGATTTACTCTTTTCTCCATTTCAATATCAACGAGCAACCACAATACTATATATTTAGACTACAACTTTCACATCTTGAGTTCGACAAGCCCATATATATTGTATGGTTGACATCGACGAATTAAGCACCTCTTCTTTGCATAGATTATCTTTTGCTGGTACTTTTTTCGAAATGTTTGTTTCATGTACTTTTGGGTGTTATCCGTTTTAGGAGAACCAGACACTCAGTCATTAGATAGTAATTTTACTAATTTTATTTGTTCAAAAGGACTAAATGTACACCAAAACAAAAATTCAGATACTAAATTTCGCCAGATACAAGTCTGAGGACAAAATCAAGAAAACTCGTATAAAGTTCGGAGACCAAATAAAGAGTATTGCCTAAAATTAAAGGAAACATGTGTTAACCCACCCCCCCCCCCCCGCGCATTTACACTTTTGATTAAATGGGTCACATGTACATCTTTCATTTCAAAAGTAACATATTTTTGACACCTACCTTTGATACACGTACGATTATACTCGAGGTAAAATTTAAATAATAATCACAAATGTCAAATGTTAGTGTCAAGGGGTATTGTGGTGTAGTGACAATGAAAAAGAGCACCGAGACTCAAACCAAAGTAAGTATAATGAGTTTGATTTTTAGTAGCTACATTATGTTTTCTTACTTTCCCTTAGTTATGGGTTTCAAACAAAAGTAAGGATGGGCAAAAAAGGGGTTCCGACACCTATCCTACTTAAAAAATGCCATCCAATAATTATTTTCTAATAAAACAATCGTGCATGGACTTTTTCTAAAATGTGTAAGTCAAATCCATACCTAGAGATGCAAATGGGTAAGGTAAGGGATGGGGACCTTATTCCATCCCTATACCCACTAAAACATTATCACCCATGCCCATATTCATACCTATTTGAGGATAAATTCTCATACCCATCCCATACTGACCAAATCCTCATGGATATAGGGAATCCCTATGGGTTTTCATGGGAAATTTTATGGGGATGAGGAATCTTTGTGGAAGATTTTTTTTTCTCCATTCCATTCCCAAAGGATCCTCGCGGGGATTCTCAAAACAAGAACTGTAACAAATAAGATGTCAAATATACATACATAACAACACAATTTTAGAAACTTCAATAAAAAATCAAAATATTATGCAATAAAAATGCTAACAGTTATAATTAAGTTTCTACAAAATCATTGGCATATGCAAAACAAAAAGTTTGAATTTTAAATATTCCTTAAAGTCACTATTTCTTTAAACCACCAAGTCATCAACTTTTTTTTAGTACTTTTGATCTTGAAATTTTAAAATATAAATATAGTTGCAAACAATTCAAAACAAAATATATAGTTAATAATTAACCAAGTAAATTAAAACTATAAATCTCATTAAGAGGTTTTTTGTTATATGTATGAGTGTATTGGAGTGGAAACTATGTAATACTATGCAATATTTATATATAAATATAATATGTTATATATCTAAATAATAAATATAATATGGTGTATAAATTGATATATGGGGATCCCAGTGGGTAGATGGGTATCCTCGTAGGTGTCCCCGTAAAGATTACTCGTGGGGATCCCTGTAGGGATTACTCATGGGGATTCTCCATGGAGATCTCCGTTGGTATATTTTATTACCTATTCTCGTACCCATACCCATGTGGGTATGAGATTTTGTACCCATCTTCATCCTCATCCCCATTTAAAATCTCCATATCCATACCCGTTAGAGTAAATCTTCATCGCCCGTTGGTATTTCTCTATCCATTTGCATCCCTATCCATACAATCCATAAAGCACAGTTTTTCATTGGTTTTTTATTTCTTACCAAATCAAACCACAATTAAATAATTATCCTTATCAGGTGGGAACTACACTGACTATGAGGTGGGTAAAGGTTATCAATGATGGCGTCGCCAAAAAGGGCAGCACGAGAGCTAGTGTAAGAGGAATTGTGAGAGATGATGAAACATGGAAGTAGCTAGGCGGGATGTGTGCCAATATTAGGGTGGGCTTCACAATGAAAGTTGATTTTTGGGGAGTTATCACAGATTGATCTTGCCTTGGATTTGGGTTACCGTCAAGTGAATTAGAATTGGACAATGCAAGCTATTGTTGCGTAAGGCTATGCATGTGCTTATCTTCGGGAACAAATTGGAACCTTATAGCACCGATTGAACAATTATTGTCAGGCCCCACCTAAATGGGGCATCTAACAAGCCTAAATTACCTCAATCCACTGATAATCTTGCAACGTTAATCTAGCCACTAATAAATAATTAAGATCTATCGCCTCAATTAACAAATATAATTCTTAATCAACCAAAAAACATTCTAAAGTGGATCGTAAACCTCGAAGTTCAATTGGATTGATTACATTATCCTTATAATTATGTAAAAAAATTTTGATAGCATCTCCTCTATTTTTAAGCCTACACCGAAAAACTCGACTTTCAGAGATATTCAACAAAACTTGCTCAGCTTGGTGTAATTACCGAAGGACTCACAATCCACCCCATAACAATATATATTGCATTCACAAAAATTATTTATTCATTTTAACCTATCATAGACTTTCAAAATCCTTAAACTATCATTACCTTAGCTCCGCAGCATTCCAGTCCGTCATAAAACCATTATAACAATTTCAAAAGAGATCCTTATCGTACACGAACCAAAAAATCGATTTATACCATATTTTACATTAAAAAATAATACATATATAGAAAGAAAGAAATTGAGCAAATCACCAATAATCGGAAAGCTTTCCATTTCTTTTGTCCCTGCTAGAACTTGTCATTACCAAATTATAAAAACTCGATAATGTCAGATAAGCAAATCTCACACTATCCAGTACACCTGTAGTAATCAAATGCATAATAATCCAAGGCATTTAAAATAACAATGTAATCCAAGGAATTTAAATACAACCGTGAATCCATCCCGTTTTTGTTTTCAGGGCACAATCAGATGACACCCTCCGAAAGCGGTAAGTAAACAATAATAAGGGGTCATGCACGGGGAGAATAACCTAATGAGTCTCGTTCCTTGAGTCTATCAAAGTATGATCTGGTTCACGGTGATCATATGGTAATCACGTGAAGCAAAGAACCAGTGACTCGAGCTCCTCAAGCATAATATAGTTCTACCCTATACACAGTCAGGTAGACACTATAAAGAAACTCATAATGCCTTATCCTCTCAAACCGTGTATGCATGTACAACAAAAATTCAATTTCAAGAATCGATGCAATTTATACGAAATTATAATCATACAATGTAAAGGTTACTATGGGATTTACTTAACCTTACAACCTCGATATCTATGTTCCCTTGCACTCCGAGTTGTTCAGCTAGTCCACACGAGGTTCCGATTACGGTCCTACAATTCATTTATAAATCTAATAAGATTCCAAAACCACCCTACAATTGTTTTCCAATTAGTTCTTAAATTAACCCAATCGCATCCCGAAATCCTTAAAATACTTCCCAACATATATTCTCCGAAGCAAGGATTTTGTTTTCGACTAATATTGTTATGCAACATCAAAAATCATGTAGTCTAAGGTTAAATATAATTTTTTTCCAATTTATTACATATTTATCGATCCAACCTTGACTAGAAAACCCTGAAATCACTCCGAATCATATCCTCAAATGTCCGGATCCCAATTTTGACTTCAAATTGTGATTTGAAACTGAAAATTAACCTACACTAGGCCATTAAAAGTTTTTCCAAATTTTGGACATTTTCGGTTATCTTATCATGCATTACGAGAATAATACAACAATAACATAACTTCAGTCCCAAATTACATTACGAGAATAACACTTGATATAAATCCTTGAGAAAATCTCAAAATACTTATTCTTCATAAAACCCCCCTGCATCTACCTCTTTCACACATTTTTTTTTTCTTCTTCTTCTTCTTCTTCATCTTCTTCTCGAAATTATAGTTTCTCAATATATTTTCTTTTTTCGATCAACTGTTTTTCTCTTTTGATCATCTCCTCCTTGTTCTTCAATTCAATAAACAACAAAAACACACCCAGTCCCAGAAAATCTAAATTGAAAATTCAAAACCTAAACTCATCTTCGACACTGCCACCAACAACACCAACAACAACACCAACAATTTAATTCAAAGAGGGAAAGAGAGACTTGAATGAGATAGAAAGACGAGTGAGAGAGAGAGAGAGAGAGAGACAAGAGAGATAAAACCATGGGAAGAAACGAATAAGACGATGCAACAATAGCCCCTATTCGATTTTGAATTTTGAGGTCAAATGACCGTTTTGCCTCTCCAATATTATTCCATACTATATAAACCAAATTCCCTTTTGGGTAATTTGCCACTTTTCTTTTATTTTTCATAATTATCTCTTTGATTTTGAGCCTAAATTAAACAGAGAAAAATACCCCAATTCGGGCAAAAATTAGAGAATTTACCAAAACATGCCAAAACACTTGAACCACAGTGTTTGAACAGAAATCGTGGCGTGGGGCCCGTGTCAGCCCATTAAAATCAAAGTAAAATCAAATATTTAAATTTTTAAACTTAAAACCATTATTTATCGCGAAATTTGAAACTAACGTTCGATTCGGCATTTTTACTATCTCCAAACCCGTCTCGACACATATTTCGAAGCAAAATCCCATGAAGCATCAAATTCACTCAACCGAATTGGATTTTGCAAAATAAAATAATATATAATACACAACACTAGGCAAAATATCACAAAATAATAAAATTAATTATAGATCCCAAATTCACAAATATTTAAATCCCGACTTGCGGCTAAAACCAGAGTTAGGATCCCCTAATCCTTGATTAACCGTTTCAGGATTTGACAATCTTCCCAACTAATAAAAATTTCGTTATCAAAATTAAAAGTTAACCAAATTAAACTGGACTAAAAGAGATCCGAATCAATACTCTCCCATCTACACATCTCGTTACCATATTAACTCCAAATCACTATGAAATTTTCACTTAACCAAAACAAATGGAGATTTCTTTATTTCGAGACTTTTGGACCATCCTATCAATTAAAATTGGTAACTCTTCATACAACACGTCACCCTACAAATCAAACTGATCCTATTCAACTATGTAATACTATTCAGTTTCCTTTCGCCTGAACATAAACACGTGAAATACATTATAAACTCCAATTAACTAAGGCAATACTACAAATACATACGCAACCTTCCTAATCCATTTCACAATCTCTAATTGTCCTACAAATTTGGGAGAGAGCTTTCCTTTTAATCCAAGCCTATAATGGCTTTTTGTAAGGGGAAACTTTCAAATACACTCAATCTCCTTCACTATATATCACAAGCTAGTGACAGAGATCATAATAACTTTTGTATCTTTCTTGAACCGTTTACAATCTTAAACAAATCTGCTGCACAACCTCAGTGTGATCTCCAACCATCTGTGACCCCAACTCCACCGAATCCTCTTCTTCAACCCAACCGGCAAGCGATCGACAAGGTACCTCATACATGCCTAAAACTAAGCCATTTCAATACACAATTAACGACAATTATTATAAAAGAACTCACACAAAGGTATGTATTTTTCCCATGAACCCTCAAATACCAGTACACAAGCTTCGAGCAAGTCCTCCAACACAGATCAACTTTCAGTTTCACCATCTACTCGTGGATGAAATATAGTACTAAAATGTAACTGAGCGTCGAGTTGTTCTCGCATGCTCTCTTACACCCCCGATGTGCACCGAGCATCACAATAAGAATTATCACTAGCGACACTCCAAATAAATGAGCTACCTCTCACCCACACAACAAGCTCAGCTATGTTAAGGCATTCGAAATGTACCTAGGAAGAAAATGAGCAAACTTTGTCAGTCCATCGACAATAATCTAGACTGCATCATGTTTTCTCCAAAACGTAAGTAGATGAATAACGAAATCCATCACAATATGTTCCTATTTTCATTAAGATATGGGAAGTGGCTCCAACGTATCTCTAGGTTTTTGCCGTTCGGCCTTAACCAGTTGGAAAGTTTTATATCGCTTCATATAATCACCCACGTCAGCTTTCCTCCTTGGCCAATAATACAATCGCTCCACATCATGATACATGTTAGTCCTGCTAGGACGAATGCTATATCTTGAACGATGAGACTTTCTCAATATCTCACCCCAAATCTCAACGACTGACTGAATCCATAGTCTGCCTTTAGGCCTCAATCTATGATCCGCAACTCAACCTAATTTGAATTATTACTATTATCAACCAACCCCTTGAACTTTTCATAATCCACATTACTTTGCTAACACTCTATCACTTCTTGAACAGATACGAGTTATACTGTAAGTTGAAATTAGCCCTCTATCAGGATCAGGAGTCTCAGACAAAGTCATAGCAACGACTTTTTCGAGAAACTCATACTCGTAAGTCAATCGACTAGTAACACGTAATGTTTTAGCACTCCTCATGCTATGTACGTCAACAACAACGTTAGCTTTACCCAAATGGCATTTAAGAATAAAACCAAAGTCTTTCAAATGTTCAAACCACCATTGTTGTCTCATATTCAACTCCATTTAAAAGAACAAATAACTTAAACTCTTATGATTTGAAAATAGTGTAAAACTTTCACCATATAAATAGTGTTTCCACAACTTCAAAGCAAACATAATCACCACTAATTTCAAATCATGAACAGAATAATTCTTCTCATGAATATTTAATTGCAGAGAAGCATAAGCAATTACCTTGTCATTCTGCATTAACGTATAACCTAATCCAACTTTTGATGCATCATTATAAATTGTAAGATTTTTCCCCAGTTCAGGCAATATTAAATTGATGATAAACTCAAACACTTCTTCAGTTCCTAAAACGGAGCATCACATTATATTGACCTAATAAATGGAATATTTCTCTAAGTTAATTTAGTAATTGGCACAGCTATCTTTGAAAATCTTTCACAAATCTATGATAATAGCCAGCCAAACTCAGAAAACTCTGTATCTATGTCCCTATGGTAGGTCCCGACTAACCAATGATAGCCTCAATCTTGGTTGAATCCATCAAAATTCCCTTCGTACGAACTACATGACATAAAAACTTCATCTCAAACAACCAAAACTCGCATTTGCTAAACTTGGGGTGCAGCTTATGATTTCTCAAATTTTAGAGACTAACTCTAAGATATTGTTCATGATCCTCGTATGTTTTTAAGTACATATACATATATATCATTAATAAAGACCATCAAAAAATGACTTATATTCAGCTTAAACGTTCTCATCATCAAATCCATAAACATAGTCGGATCATCAATCTACCTAAAACGACATAATAACAAACTCAAAATGACCATATCTGGTACTAAACATAGTCCTCTACGCATCATCTTCCTGAACTATCAACTGATGATAATAAGAATGAAAACAACTATTTGAAAAGAGTTTTGCCCAATTCGGTTGATCAAACAAATCATCAGTTCGAGGCAATGTATATTTATTCTGATAAGTTACAATGTCTCATTGTCTATAATAAATGCAGAGCCTCAAGTTACCATCCTTTTTTTTCACAAAAGGGACTGTTGCGCCCTATGGTGACTTACTTCGATGAATAAGCTCTTTCATCCATCAACTCCTTCAACTTTATTTTTGCAACTCATGTAACTCCTTTGGAGCCATCCTATAGGGTAGAATAGTTGTCGATTTAGTTCCAAAAAACAAATTAATTACAAAATTAATCTCTTTCGGAAATGGAATTCAAGGTAAATCATCAAGAAACACGCCCAAAAACTCACAACCATAAGGATTTCCACTTGTTTAATTTCAAATCTTGCCTTTGTACTATAGTTCTAGCAAGAGTTTCTATTTTCTTCCTGGTGACTAACCAATCCATTATCAATAACACATCAAACTCCAGTAACTCCAACACATAGAGATCAATAGTCATCTTATGTCTGGAGATCTCAACAACACATTTCTGATAAATAAAACGAGGATCTACCATATCCCCAAATACCGTATTGGGTACAAAATGAAGAGGGACTCACATCAAAGTTAACCCTAACTCAATCACCATACAACCACGAACTGAAATCATACCTTCTCTGATATGTTGTTGAGTCTATGAAACAAAAGAGGACAATCCTTAGAGTAGTGAACATGAAATCTTATAATGTCCTTTCATTCCACTCCTAAACATGTAATCACACTCAGATCTCGAGAACGGTCTCAGCTGATGTGACCTTCCTTTTCACACCCAAAACGTGTAACTATAGGTTTACTATATATCGAAGATTCCTGAATAGATGTCGATCTCTGATTTACACCGTCTCTGAAATCCGCAGCCCTTACATCTATTCCTTTGCGACTAAGGTGTACATTTTCGACGAAAAGGCTAAAAGACTACGATCAAGCCGGTCATAAGCCGAACGATGTCATACCAGATGGTTTACTGGTTGTACTCGAAAAAGAATTACAACGTACGTATGATGAGATGATAGGTATCGTAAGCGAGAATGATGGTTTTCCACTCTTCTCTTTCTTTCGAAACTTTGAGTCATGCTTGAAAGAAAGTTTTTTTTCTTACTCACAAAATCAGACCTTATCCTAACTCCACGACACCTTGATATCATCGTGATTCACACTGAAAAACTTATGCAGTTACATAGGCTCTAACTCTATTTCGAACCTCTCGAAGTGTTCCGTTTTTTCATCGATATAATGGTACAAAACTCTTCTTACTTTTCCTCTTGTGACATGAATGAATCAGTCTAAACTAAAAAGCGCAACAACCAGTTCAACTCTTGAATGAACTGCAATAGTAGCCTGCTCTTACTGAGTGGCTGGAATGATAGTAGGAACTTCCTTAACCATGCGAACCACAAATACCTGAGCTACAATCTATTCTTGTGAGGTATTTATTGACTCTACCATGCCCCACCATGTTTTGAAACATATTTGATTCTACACGTTACAAATCCCTAACCCAACTCTTGTTGTCCACTTATAATTTTTCGCGGCAAAAATTAAATGAAAAGTAATTTAGCAAGCCTATATCTAACGATATCTTGATAATATAAAACATAAATCACAATCATAAAGTTTTTAAACTTTTTAACCTCTTCCGATCGCGTTACTTCCCAACTAATCACTCACTAAACCTCAAACAAAAAGATTCTCTTAGAATCCTAGGTTCTGATACCAACATTGTCAGACCCTACCTAATTAAGACATCTGACTGGCCTAGATTACCTTAACTCAGTGATAATCTAGCACCCTTAATATTGCCATCAATAAATAATTAAGATCTATCGTCTCAATTAACAAATATAATTCTTTATCAACCACAAAAGATTCTAAAGTGAATCTTAAACCTCAAAGCTCAATTGGATTGATTACACTATCCTTATAATTCAGTAAAACATTTTCGACAACATCTTCTCTATTTTTAAGCCTACATTGAAAAACTCAGCCTTCAAAAATCTTCAACAAAATCTGCTCAGTTTGGCGTAAATGACGCATGACTCACAATCCACCCCATAACAATATATATTGCATTCACAAAAAATATTTATTCATTCTAACCTATCTCATACTTTCAAAAGTTGTAAACTATCATTACCTTAGCTCAACAACATTCTAGTCTGTCCTAAAACCATTATAATAATTTCAAAAGAGATCATAATCGCACATAAAAACAAAAACCCAATTATACCATTTTTTATATTAAAAAATAATACATACATATCGAGAAAGAAATTGAGCATGTCACTAATAATCAGAAAGCTTTTCCTTTCCCTTGTCACTGCTAGAACCTATTATTACCCAATTACAAAAATTTGAAAATGTCAGATAATCAAATACCACACTATCCAGTACACCTGTAGTAATCAAAATGCATAATAATCTACAAAATTTAAATAAACAATATAATCCAAGGAATTTAAATACAGCCGTGAATCCATCCCGTTACTGTTATCTGACCACAATCAGATGATGTCTTCCGAAAGTGGTAAGTAAATAATAATAAAGACTCATGCGCGGGGAGAATAACCAAACGAGTCTCTTTCCTCGAGGCTATCAAAGTATGATCTAGTTCAACGTGACCTTATGGTAATCACATGATGCAAAGTATCAGTAACTCTAGCCCCTCAAGCATAATATACTTCTACTTTGTACACGGTTAGGTAGACACTATAAGGAGACTCGTAATGCCTTTTCCTCCCAAACTGTGTATGCATGTACAACAAAAATGCAATTTCAAGGATCAATGTAATTTATATGAAATTATAATCATACAATGTAAAGGTTACTATGAGATTTACTTAACCTTACAAACATGATAGCGACGTTCCTTTGCGCTCCGAATTGGCAACTAGTCCACATGAGGTTCCAATTGCGATGCTATAATTCATTTATAAATCTGATAAGATTCCACAACCGCTCCACCATTGTTTTCCAATTAGTTATAGTTAAATTAAGCCAATCGCATCCCGAAACCCTTAAAATACTTCCCAACATATATATTCTTCGATGCTCGAATTTCGTTTTCGACTTAAAATTGTTATTCGACATCAAAAATTATGTAGTCTAGGCTTAAATATATTTTTTCCAATTTATTACATATTTATCGGTCCAACCTCGACTAGAAAACTCCGAAATTTCTCCGAATCATATCCTCAGATGTCCGGATCCCAATTTTCACTTCAAATTGTGATTCAAAATCGAAAATTAACTTATACTTGGCCATAAAATAATTTTTCAAATTTTGGATATTTTTGGGCCGTAACACGCATTAATAGAATAATACCCAATATAAATCCTCGAGAAAATTCCAAAATTCTCATTTTTCATAAAAACCCTCAATTCTCATCAATTTATCCAAAAATCCAATTTCCTCAAATTTTCCCTACTTTCCAGGGATTTTTATTTCATTTTTTTCTTTTTTGTAAAACCATTTTTTTATTTTAAATTGGGGAAAGGGGGTTTATCTCTGGACCGGTCCAGTTCACGGTCATCCCTACCTCCCTTAGAGACGAAACAGAGAAGCTCTGTTTTGTTCTCTAAATTTTTTTTTTTAATTTTTTTAAAAGAGAGGTCGAAGCTCCCCCATCTTCTCCCTAACCCCCTATATTTACCTCCCTTACACACTTTCTTCTTCTTCTTCTTCTTCTTCTTCTCGAAATTACAGTTTCTCACTGCCTTTTCATTTTTTTTCGATCAACTGTTTTTCTCTTTTGAACATCTCCTCCTTGTTCTTCAATTCAATAAACAACGACAACACACCCAATCCCAGAAAACCTAAATTCAAAATTCAAAACTTAAACTCACCTTCAACATCGCCACCAACAACACCAACAACAACTCCAACAGTTTGATTCAAAGACGGGGAGAGAGATTTGAACGAGAGAGAAAGACGAGTGAGACGATGCAACAGAAGCCCCCATTCGATTTCGATTTTTGATGTATTGGGGGGTCAAATGACCGTTTTGCCTCTCCAATATTATCCTATACTATATAAACCAAATACCCTTTTGGGTAATTTTCCACTTTTCTTTTATTTTTCATAATTATCTCTTTCCCAATTCGGTCAAAATTGGAGAATTTACCAAAACACTTTAAAACTCCCAAAGCACCCATCTGCATGAAAATCGAGGCATAGTGCCCATGTTAGTGCGTTAAATCCAATTAAAATAAGAAATTTAAATTTTTAAACTTAAAACCATTATTTGTCATGAAATTTGAAACTAATGTTCAATTCAACATTTTAACTATCTCCGCACCCGTCTCGACATGTATTTCGAGGCAAAATCTCGTGAAACACGAAATTCACTCAACCAATTTGAATTTCGCAAAATAAATAATATACAATACACAACACTAGATAAACGTCGCAGAATAATAAAATTAATTATAAGTCTCAAATTCACCGGTATCTAACGCTTGACTCGCGGCTAAAACCATAATTATGATCCTCTAATCCTTGATTAACCGTAATTACCGATTTAAGAATTTTGGAATTCGACAATCTTACCAACCAATAAAAATTATGTCCTCGAAATTAAAATTTAACTAAATTAAACTGGACAAAAAGAGATATGAAAGAATACTCTCCCATGTACGCATCTCGTTTCCATATTAACTCTGAATCAGTATGAAACTTCCACTTAACCAAAATAATTGGAGATTTCTTTATTTCGAAACTTTTGAACCTTCTTATCCACAATTAAAATTGGTAAATCGTCATACAACACGTCACCCCGCAAAACAAACTGATTCTATTCAACTATGTAATACTAATCAGTTTCCTTTTGCCTGAACATAAACACGTGGAATACATTATAAACTCTACTTAACTAAGGCAATACTACAAATCCATATGCAAGCTTCCTAATCCGTTTCACAATCTCGAATGGTCCAACAAATCTGGGAGAAAGCTTTCCTTTTAGTCCAAACATATGATGGCCTTTTGTGAGGGGAAACTTTCAAATACACCAAATTTCCTTCACTATATATCACAAACCGGTGATATAGATCATAATAACTTTTGTATTTTTCCTGAACCGTTTTCAATCTTAGAAAAATCTGCTGCCCAATCTCAGTATGATCTCCAACCATCTATGACCCAACTCCACTAAATCCTCCTGTTCAATCCAACTGGCAAGAGATTGAAAAGGTACCCTATACCATGCCTAAAACTGAGTCATTTCAATACATGATTAACAACAATTATTATAAAAGAACTCACACAAAGGTATGTATTTTCCTATGAACCTCCAAATACTAGTACAAGCTCTGAGCAAGTCCTCCAACATAAAGATTAACACTTCAGTTTGACTATCCAACCGTAGATGAAATACACTACTGAAATGTAACTAAGTGCCAAGTTTTTCTTGCATGCTCTACCACAACGTCGTTGTGTACTGATCGTGAACTATCATCAACGATATTCCAAACAAGTGAGCCACCTCTCATCCACCCAACAAGCTTAGCTATGTAAAGGCATTCGAAATGTACGTAGAAAGCAAATGAGAAGACTTCGTTAGTCCATCAACAATAATCTAGACCGCATCATGTTTTCTCCAAGAAGTAGGTAGATGAATAACAAATTCCATTACAAAATGTTACTATTTTTATTACCATATGGGAAGTGGCTGCAACGTATCTCTAGGTTTTTGCAGTTCGACCTTAACCTGTTGGTAAATCTCACATCTCCTCTCATAATCACCCACGTCAGCATTCATCCTTTGTCACTAGTACAATTGCTCCGCATCATGATACATGTTAGTCCTGCCAGGATGAATGCTATATCTTGAACGATGAGACTGTCTATATCTCATCCCAAACTTCAACCGCCGATGAAATCCACAGTCTTCCTTTAGGCCTCAAACTATGATCCGTAACTCAACATAATTTGAATTATTACTATTATCAACCAAACCCTTGAACTTTTCATAATCCGCATCACTTTGTTAACACTCTATCACTTCCTAAATTGATATAAGTTGAAATCTAGGCTAAGCAAAAATTAGCTCATCATCAGCATCAGGAGTCTCCGACAAAGTCATAGCAATGACTTTTTCGAGCAACTCATACTCGTAAGTCAATCGACTAGTTGCACGTAATGTTTTAGCAATCCTCATACGTAGTGTGTCATTAACAATGTTAGCTTTACCTGAATGCTATTCAATACTAAGATCAAAACCTTTCAAATGTTCAAACCACCATTATTGTCTCATATTCAACTCTGTTTAAGAGAACAAACAAATCAAATTCTTATGATTTGAAAATAGGGTAAAACTTTCCCGATATAAATAGTGTTTCCACTGATTCAACGCAAACATAATTGCCGCTAATTTCAAATCATGAACAAAATAATTTTTTTCGAGATTATTTAATTGCCGAGAAGCATAAGCAATTACTTTGTCTGCATTAACACACAACCTAATCTCACTTTTGATGCGTTATTATAAACTGTAAGATTTTTCCCCAGTTCAGGTAATACTAAAATTGGTAAAGAAGTCAAACCCTTATTCAGTTCCCAAAATGCAGTATCGCATTCTATTAATCTAGTAAATGGAAAATGTTTCTGAGTTAATTTAGTAATTGGCATAGCTATCTTTGAAAATCTTTGACAAATTTATGATAATAGCTAGCCAAACTCAGAAAACTTCGTATCTCTGTCATTTTGGTAGGTTCCGACTAACCAATGATAGCCTCAATTTTGGTCGAATTCACCAAAATTCCTTTCGTACTAACTACATGACCCAAAAACTTCATCTTAGATAATCAAAACTCGCATTTGCTAAACTTGGCGCGCAGCTTATGATTTCTCAAATTTTAGAGACTAACTCTAAGATATTGTTCATGATCCTTGTGAGTTTTAAAGTACATCTACATATCATTAATAAAAAATATGATAAAGTGACCTAGATTTAGCCTAAACAATCTCATCATAAAATCCATAAACATAGCCGGAGCATCAATCTACCTAAAATGACATAACTACAAACTCAAAATGACCATATCTGGTGCTAAACACAGTCTTATGCACATCACCTTCCTGAACTATCAACTTATGATAATCATAACAAAAACAACTCTTTGAAAAGAGTTTTGCCATATTTTGTTGATCAAACAAATCATCAATTCGAGGCAATATATATTTATTCTGATCAGTTACTATGTTTCATTGTCTATAATAAATGTAAAGCCTCAAATTACCATCCTTCTTTTTCACAAAAGGGACTGGTGCACCCTATGGTGACTTACTTCAATGAATAAACTCCTTCATCCATCAACTCATCCAACTTAATTTCTACAACTCCTACAATTCCTTCGGAGCTATCCTATAGGGCTTAATAGTTGTTGGTTTTGTTCCAAAAACTAAATTAATCACAAAATTAATCTATCTCGAAAATGGAATTCAGGGTAAATCATTAAGAAACATGCTCGAGAATCCACAATTATAAAGATTTCCTCTAGTTTAATTTCAGATCTTGCCTTTGTACTATAGTTTCAATAACAGTTTATATTTTTTTCCTAGCTAATCCATTATGAAAAAAAGATATCAATCTCCAGTAACTCTCACATATAGAGATCAATAGTCATCTCGTTTCTGGAGATCTCAACAACACATTTCTCATAAATAAAGTGAGGATCCGCCTTATCCCCAAATATTGTATTTGGTAGAAAATAAATAGGGACTCACATTAGAGTTAACCCTAACTCAATCACCACATAACCACAAACTGAAATCGTACCTTCGATAAGATTATGATTTAAATTTGAATCTCGTTCAGTCACCACCTGAACATATTCTCTGATATGTTGTTGACTCTATGATACACAAGAGGATAGTGTTAAGAGTGGTGAACATGAAATCTTGTAATGTATTTTCATTCCACACCTAAAAACGTAATCATATTTTGATTCTAAGAATAGTCTTGGCCGATGTGACCTTACTTTTTGAGCCCAAAATATGTAGTTGTAGGTTTACTACATACCAAAGATTCCTGAATAGGTATCGATCTCTAATTTACATTTAATGTCTCAAATCCTTGGCCCTTACATCCATTCCTTTGTGATTAAGGTGTACCTTTTTGACCAGAAGGCTAAAAGACTATGATCGAGTCGGTCCTAAGCCAGTCGATGTCATCTCAGATGGTCTAGTGGTTATACTCGAAAAAGAATTACTACGTACATATGATTAGATGATAGATATCGTAAGCGAGAACAATTGTTCTCCACTCTACTATTTTTTTTGAGACTTTGAGTCAAGCCTAAAAGGAAATTTTTTTATCCTGACTCCACGACACCCTAATAATTTCATTGTGTGTTTATGGCACGCTAGACCATAACATGTGTAACAAGAGTCCTTGGAGAATGACGACTCAAACTACTTTATTGGTACACATGTCGGTGCGTCGTGCGCCTATGTCGACCATCAAGAGAACCAGGTTATGGGCTAGCTGGGTGCACCCACTGGAAGGATCTTGGGGAGAGAATTCAAAGTATGATCTAGTGTGATTGGGACGGGTGCACACATTTGCACTTTATTGTTATTTACACATGCGATGACCCCTTTACAATTAACATTTACGTTCTACATGTTTATTTAACAGTATTTATGAATTCCTTTACTTTATCCTATGAATGCTAGGTGAGGTTTCCTTAAGATTTTACTCACTAGACTCGTCATTTACTTTTCGTGATGTCGAGTGCACATCCTAGTACCAATAGGAGCAAGGGGATCCCAGACAACTACTTTTGATTGCCCACCATCAAGGACCTTCTAGTATGTGTTTATTTTGATATTTTACTTTATTATGGGTATTTAGGAGACTGGAGTGATACTGTACATGTATATATAGTCTTATGGTACTATCTATTATATATAAAGTAATCTTTTGGGTTTTCCACAATATGCCATGCTCATATGAGCGGTGCTATGTATTGTGATGAACTTTGTGCTTTACTTACTCTAATTTAGACTTTCGTTGCTTTATGTTAAATGTGATTAACTATTGACTCATAAAATACAAACCACTAGCATAGCTAGGACTTGAATAAACTACAAATAGTTGAACTTAAGGAATTTAAAGACTTAAGGAATTTAAAGACTTAAGGAAATAAATTTAGAAGAATATGAACAACTGATTAAATAATTAATAACACACAAGTGGACATGAATATCGAGACATGAGATTGGCGGGCAAGTGTCGAACACGCCCACCAAGCGAGGAGCACACGACATGACAATACCCCAGGCGACCTCGAGGTGCGGGGCCGCCTTAGTTGGTATCAAAGCCAAGTTCTAGGAACTTGGGAAACTTAAATGAAAGAGCACAAAATTTAATAAACAAACTTTAGATGTGGAAACCTGATGATATTGCCTTAGAACCTTAGTTGGGAAGTAATGTGAGGCGGGTATAATTAGGGTTATATTTTCATTATATGTGATATATACGTATATATACCGAGGCTGATCTGGTGCACACTTCTTGATGAAGATCATACACGGACAATCGAATACTCCTAAGGAGACTGGAAAAACTATCGATGCAATTAGGGTGTCACGACCCAAATTTCTAATTCGAGTTTAATTCCTTAATTAGGATCAGTAACTTATGACGTGGGACTCGCATCGAGATATGTGCATTGACTGAGGCGAGTTGACAGATGTATATGTTAGATTTTTTATGATGTATGTATAGTGTGTTGTATATGTGTAGACTACTAAGTCACTCCAACTTGTATTTAAATGTCGAGACATGAGCGAAGAGACGCCTTGAGATGTGTGTCGACGTGACACTGGGTTAAGAGTGATATGGTAAGTTGATTTAAGCTTAGTGTAGCTTAAATAGTAGTATTAATGTGGCTATAGTTGATTTTATATTAAATGTAACCTAAGTTAGCAAGTTAAAACAATAGCCATTTGATGATACTCGAGATACTTGTTGACACATCAATAGACTAATTGAGTTTCCATTTGGTATTAGTTAGATGGAGTTAGTGAGAGTTAGTGAAATTATGTCAAAATGTAGGCCATTAGATTAGTCTGGAGATATATTTGTACATTAAAATCAATGGCTATTAAACAATCTTATCTTCATATATAAGATTGGAAAGATCAATCCATGCAATTCATTTCAATTGAAACTTAGAAGCTAAGGTTGTTGGAGAAGAAAGATAAAAGAATATCAACAGCTATTGAGGGATTCTTGTTGATCAAGTTGTTGGTGTCCGTCAACTAGGTAATCCTACTTAACCATTCGTTTAGCTTAATTTGATAAATTTATGAAGTTTATAAGGTGTGGATGATCTTGTAGTGTTAATGGGTATCTTGGGCAGTTTAATAGGTGAGGAAAGAAATCCTAAGGTATTGGAGTGGTCTATGTGTGGAAAGAACTCAGAATTCTAAGTGCAGAATTCTTTGTGTAGAATTCTAGGTTTTCCTACACATAAGTATGCTGGATGAGTTAGCTAGCGTTCTACCTATGTGTAGCGCGCTAATAAATCTGACTAGTGCGCTAATGTGGTCACTAGCATGCTAAATAGAACACCTAGCGCATTAATTGCTCTAACAACAAAAAAACTGTAATTTTTTTAATTATAACTTGAACATTTTAAACAAGTTTCATATCCTAATTAATGGTTTAAACACACTTAAAAATATGTTAAATGATATCAAGAACTTAGGGAAGAGTTTGAAAGGGTCGGGTACGTGTTTTGAGGTGTTGAGAGGTCGAACTAGCTAGGAAATTTGCATGGATTGTAAGTAAACTGATTGAAATATTTATTTACATTTCACTTCTATTTTGTTATTCATTTCCAGTCACTTAGACTGATTTTCTTATTATACTCTAAGTACCATGACTTGTTTCCTCTCTCATTTCATGAATTTGCTATCATAGTATTGATTATTGGTTAAATAATTTCATTGACTCTAAATAATCTACTATGCCATTTTTGATTGTCGAAGCACTTAGTCAAATGAAATAGCATGCTATTAGTTAGGTGTTACATGGTATTGTAATTTATTTGTAATGACCCAAAACCTTAAACACCCGTCCTATGGGTAATATAGTAATTTCACAAACCCTACATTAAATTGGTCCCACTATATAAATCAAATTATAAACCCTATTCCCTATTTGATTCAACAACCAAACTACGTTAAAGAGAAAATGAGAGGAGACTTGTTTGGAAATCATGGTGGCGAAGCCAAGGAGACATTAGTTGAAGGTAATCCACCCTCTACACCCTTTTTCCTTTTGTAAACAAATTTGCAAGCTTGTCTTTACTTCAACAATGGAGGAAAACGTTTTTTTTCTTGTGGTGAAGTTTCGATGGCACCCTTGAGGGGAGCAGCAGTGACCTCATTGTCGCCACCAGTAAAAGGGTGGCGACGACCTTAATGGCGTCGTCGCCAGCAAGAGGGTGGGGCACCACTAGGCAGCCCCACCACTTCAATAAAAATCAAAGGGAAGGTGGCAATTGGTCCACCCCCATGATTGTGGGGCACTCCACTACTGATAGAGACATTCCCGGCAGGCGCCAGAGGCGTCTCGGCACCATCCTCGGGTGGGGTGCCCGGAGGAGGGTGGCGCCTCTCGGCCATGCAAGGCGCCTAGGGGCAGCGCCGCTTGACATTAAACCAGGGGCCAAACGCCCTTGGACCGGTCAACATTAAATAAGAAATAATAAAATAAATTAATATATATTATAAATAAACAAATATATACATATATAATAAAATAAAAACAAATATTTATTTTCAAACAGGGCACTACCGCATCCTTGCGGGAAATCGACCAGGTCCCGCCTCTTCAATCCTCGCATAGTGCGACGGGGGACCCACAGGATCCACACTGGTGTAACTTAAAGTAAGTTTAATGGCAAATTAAAATTTAAAATGTGACTTGTAGTTGATGTGACGTGTATTAAATTTTATAGATTCGTGAAACGGTCTATATATAACCTCGTGCGTGCAAGGATCAAGAGTGAAAATCACGTCAAATCGAGGTAAGTGGGGAGCTTCGCTCAAGTATCAAATATGGCATGCTATTAGATAATTAAGATTCATGATTTGAACTCAAGATTTAGGAATGGGTTGCATTATGCCATTGACTTGATTTACTTATCTATAGTTGTATATGTGTTGCGCCAAAAAAAATTGGATTACCTTCTCCTCGGCTAGGAGATGGAATTACCTACTCTTGGGTAAGGAGTTGGCACTACCCTTCTTGGCTAAGGAGATGGGGTTGAATTATTAAGGACATGAGCGGTAGTATACTTCTCATGAAAACTCTAAGTGATATTGGTGCACATATCGGCGATGCCTTGGATGAACTTACTGTTAGTTTGATGGGACCATTGAGGGGACACAACGGCCATTATGTTCACTAGTGATCTTCATCACCTCCAGAGTAGGGAAATCGATCATCGAAATCAAGTCAATAACTAGTATGCATTGAATGGAACAACAACTTATAATTATTATTATTCTTTATGGTATATCTCTTGTGGGTCCCTATGCATGAATGCTTCAATTTCATTTATGATTTTCAAACCACTTGCTATTATGGTTTAATGCATCTTGGAACTTGTCTTAAATGAATAAAATGAATGGTTTACATTTAATTATAGATATGAATCTTATTTCCATGCTTTTTACTATATACTTGATGATTTGATTTCAGCTCCATGTTAGATCTTGCATCTTTATTAACTAATGCTTCCATGTTTGATGTTTGAGCGGGGTTTTCCTCTTATTAAGCTTCGTCGCCCCTTTTAGCTCACCCTACTTACTCTCTAGGTACATCCATATCTGCTTTAGACCGCGGCAAGTGAAAAGAGTTAGCTTGAAGTTTTCTTTTCTAGTGTGAGCCTCGTGCGCTCCTAATACCTAGTTATTTGATTTTGAGAACTTATGAATTTGAGTTGTAACTTAAGACTTGTTGGGTAGCTTGAACCATTCATTGTTTTAATTAGGACTTATGGAAGCATTTTGGGATATTATGAATCGAATAGACTTTTGAAAAATTAGTTCATGGATCTTACTTTAAATAGCATAATGGATATTTTATTTCCTTGATTCCACATTTATTATCCATTTGTATAGTTATTGTCTTTCTGCAGTTTTGTTTAGGCAAGCTAAGCAGTTGAATGAGCCTAATTTAGGTGCTTGGGCTTGGGTAACAGTTTGGGCCGGGGGATTCCACCCTAGGTCAGGGGAGGGTCGTCATAGTTAGTATTAGAGCATATGTATTAGAACCTAGGGAAAATGATTAGGTTAGTGAAACCTAAGTATATAGAACCTTTAAGTTTAAAGGTCAAGTTTAAGTCGAACAACTCAATGGTATAAGACATTTGTTCAATTCGACTTAAAGTGCGCGAAAGACCAATCCTATGATAGGGAGGGATTGAAAACATGAAATAAAACACTAACATAATGTTATTTGTTTTGTGTTGTAATATTTATAGCGTTTAGATATTATTGCCTACTTTCCAAATTTTGTAGGACTAATTCCCATTTGTTGCTCTATAGTGCACAATGAACAACCACTGAGGAACTTCCTATTGGGTTTCGAGGATCACTCGTACTGGAAGTTTTCGAAACCTTTTCGAACATCCCCGAACCAAGATCTTATTAATTCCATTAAATTAATGTTCCAATAAAAATCATACGTTAGTAAGAATAACTCCATGTCTACCTTGTTTCATGTTGATCTATTCCTTTAAGAGGCTACCAGAGACGAACATCCTCTATCAGGAATCCATACATGAACGCAAGATTACAATCCTGAGTGGTAGCCCCAAAAATCATAGGATAAAAATTCTTACAAAAATTGTCTAGGAAAAATCTTTCTTAGGAATTCTCTCTCAAGAAAAATTCCTTCACAACTGTGACCCTAATGTCTTATTTATAGTACACTAGGTCAAGTTGTAAAAGAACTGCATCTCCTAGTCACACTCCAAATAGGGCTCTAGATACAGTCAAACTCTAAAAGGATAGAGTCATAGATAATCTACAATTCCTAATCAAACAATAGTTTTAATTTATCTAAAACTCAAATAAGAATTAAAGTCATACTATAATTCCAATTAGAGTCCTATTCCAAATAGGACATAAACGTTGTATGAGAATCTTGAATCATAGTCAAACTACCACATACTATAATTCCAATTAGATAAAATTTCTAGTCACACTAAAAATGTATGAGAATCTTGAATCCTATTCGAACTAGGACATTTAATGAGAATCTTCAAAATGAATTTTATCAAATAAGATTCATTAACCAGACAATATTAAATCGCGCAAATTCGTTCTTTATGTATGACCCAATAGTTTCACATAACGTCGCCAGTAAACAAAAACCATTTTGGTACACAAGTCATAAGCAGTCTCTTGCAAGACATTATGACTACCCAAGTAACATGAAGATCAATAAATCGATACAACCTAGTAGACAATGTATATCATATCCCTTTGTCACGCGATATCTTTTGATTGAACATAAGATATGGAATGTCACCCTTATAGTTCAATCTACTTGTATCGATCTCCGAGTACACAGAAACTTCCAAGTGACATTGATTAAATCAATTCACTAGACATAGCCATTTATCAGTCTAACATATCGAGGGGGCCAATAGATATCTCTCTAAAAGAGAGGGACAAATTCCATCTTGATCACACAACATCCACACATTAGTCGAACAATGACCAATCACAATCGTTATGATTATCCGTTAAAGATAACTTTTGATTGTATCAAATCATTGTGCTCATAATGTTGGAATCTTCGGTGATCTCAAGTCAAAATACTAAATGATATAACTCTCGTAAGAATCACTTATGACATTCACCATGTAGTGTTCTCATAGCAGGTCGGTCCAACATCTGTTTCTAACAGATATCCATTATCTTGATCCGTATCCGTATACGCATAATCATCATATGATTATCAATCAAGACTCATACTAGTCTTAGTTTATTATTGCTCCCACAATAATAACTGACTAGGGACATTTAGAATAATACATTAATTATCCATGGACACTATTATGAAAGAAACATGCATATAATTATAATAGTTAAACAACGTTTACAGAATTGGTCTAGGGCACATACCCTAACATCTCTCACTTGCACTAGGTCCAATCCTACACGTATCCAATATTGAGTAACCACATGCATTCTTAGTGGAAAAAGTTTGTTTATGTATTTGCTACATTATTTGTTATTGATGTTATGTAAATCTTTACGTTCTCACTTTTATAAGACAAAAACGCTCCAGTGATTGTTCAGATCTATAGTGTGATTTAGGGTCCATAACCTAAATTTGTCCACTGCTTTTACAATAAAAGCCAACATTATTTCTAACATTTAGAACCACATTTTATTCAATCATGAACGTTACGATCTAAACATTTTCTTTGGCTGCATCAAATGTTGTTTAAAACTCAGTTTATGTTATAGAACTTGTTAGAGCGAGTTTAGAATATTTTCAACTCATTCCTACAAACTTAACACATATCCATATTGTGATCATTAATCTTTTATATTAGTTTGAAAGTTTGCATCTGTAACCATTTACAAGACTCGTATCTTTCAAACCTCTGCAAATCTAATAAAATCTCTCGTGTGCTTCTGAAGTACTTAAAAATGTTATCAATAAATATCTAGTGACCTTCACTGGAATCTATGAGATGTACGTTTTGTCCAAAGCATATGACATATCAAGTTGAATGCAAAGTATAATATATGTGATGATTCTAATAGCTAATGCGCAAGAAATCATATTCACATTGTCTTGCTCATCATTTGTCTTAAGACTTTAAGTCTTGCATAGACTAATTTTATAAGACTTAAGTACAAATTCTTTTGAAAATCTCGTACACTAAAACCTTTTCAATTATTTTTCTTTATAAGCACTCTTATTTAAAGTAATTAGCCTCTTTGATCTATCTCGAGAGATCTATATCACAAGGATATATTCCTAATTAGCTAAGAATCTCATTGAGAAACCTTCCTTAAACAAAACTTGACATTCTACAGGGTTAAGACGTCGTTTCCAATGAATAATATATCATTAGCATACATATTCAAAAAGATAATTGCACCCCCATTAACCTTTATGTATTAAACAAGATTTATCTTCAATTCAATGAATGCAATTCATTAATTATTTCATTAAAACAAAGATCTCAACTCTGGTAAGCTTACTATAATCCACAAATGGATCCTTTAAGCTTGCATACCTTTCTCAAATTCTCAAAATAATAAAAAAAAACCTTAAGTTAGATCATACACATCTTTAAGGAACATAGAGCAATGCTATTTTTGACATCCGTTTGTCATATCTTATAGTCGACTATGAAGTAATGACAATATAATTCAAGAACTTGAGCTTAGCTACCAATGAAAATCTTATCATAATCAACACATTGATTTAGATTGAAATTCTCGATAAGCCGTGATTTTAAGTATGCATTTTTTCTTTTTTACGTCACTTTAACTCGTTTACATCCAATGGTCATACCATTTTTAGGTAAATAATTCAAGTTCCAAACTTGGTTAACATACATGAATTGAAATTCAAAGTTAATAACACTTAGTTTCTTCATTCAATCCAACAAGACATGTCTCTAGATAAGTAGTGATTCATTTTGATCCAGTTTCAAAAATACATCGCAATTATCAATAATAAGAAATTCCAAATTTCTCTGGCCAATTTCTAATTATTCTAGATTTTCAAGATATATATTACTTGTGTATACTCAACTAGTTTAAAACTTTGTTGATCTTCCTAAAGTTGTTCGGTTCTCATTTGTGGCACTTGAACATTTTAAGATTTACTTTATTCCCAATAGTGTCTTTAAAATAAACACTTTACTTAGAAATACATCATTTTGAGTAACAAATAATTTGTTCTCAATTGTATAAAATAGTATCATAGTGTTCCTCAATTAGAACAAAAGATTTAGGCATCAAACTTTATGTGACTTAACGCCTTACGCAAGTCTCGCCACCTCAAATCCCAAGAAAAGACAAACTAGATCTTTTTATTCCATATCAGATATGGAGTTTTATCAACCACTTTAACGAAAATAAGGTTTGGGGCGAGTGCCTTGGTTTCTAAAGTATAGCCTCAATAAGACATCATAGAAACGTTTGTGTGACACATCATAAATCAAATTATATCCTATATAGTTTGATTTATCCTCTTAAAAAATTATTTCTCAAATGATGTTCCTAGTGGAGTTAATTGCAAGACAATCTCCCAATTTCAAAAATGGTCACTTCAATTCTCGCTCAAATATTATGCACCTTGATCTCATCAAAGTATGTTAATAGTTTATCAAGTTATTTTTATACTCATTTTGAAATGTTCGTAACAATTTAAAATTATATCTTCCTGATAAGATTTGTAATTCATTATAAAATGAACAATTTCATTTTATGAAAAAGAAATCAGTTCTTTAAGGCTTTCTTTAGGACTTGGCAAAGTCTAGCTTACAACTAAGGTTTCTGTGTCCGACAAAAGCATCTTTTGTAGCATTTACCTTCCATTTATCTTTTTTTATTAAATTCCTTTATGTTACGAACCATCGAATATATATCTAAGGCCGCTTTTTATTGTTATGTCTTACAATTTTAAACATCATATGCAACTATAAATAGTGTTCTCCATGTCTTTCAAATTATGTAGTTTAAAACTATTTTGATGAATTATAGATCAAATCTACTGCCAACTTTTGGCACATGAAGATTCAATCCTTTCGAGATAATTGATATAGTTCTTTATTGTTCCAATCATAAAGACATATTAATAGGTTTTTAACCATTTTACAAGAATCTAGGTATTTTACAATCTTATGCCGTTCCTGTATAACTTACTGTTGGAACATTTCCTTCAGTGTCACTATCATGTCACTAGTTTTCATGGCCCGAATCTTTTCTAAAGTCCTATTTTATATTTGCTTACATGACATATAATCTTTGTACTAATAGATGGTAGTTTAGAAGGAACCATTAATCTAAGACATATATCCTTGTTTATATGTACCAATTTTCTAATTGAAACAGGGAAATTAGTCTTAGAAATAATTTTATCCTTATCAAGGATTGATCGTAGTTATTCTGGATTAGTGTTATTAGAAGTTTAACATCCACACTTAGAAGATTATGCAGAATAATTTATTAGTGAGTAATTAAACTCCTACTAAATCAATTGCCCTCGTAAATATTACTTTAGTGGACTAAGATCCATATCTCACTTAATTTTGAGACAGCTAAGGCATGACACTCAAAATCAAGTTGTTTAGGTAGGTGACCATTACCAATTGCATCATATGCAACTCTTAGGTTCTTTATGAGACCTAAACATCACATGTCACAACATGTTATGTCTCATCTATGCCTAAAGTCCAAAACTGTTTGGATAGCTTTATTAAGTCAAACCAATTTAAAACATCCAGGAAACCGTTACCAGCTTGCCTCATCAAGATAACAAAATACACCATACGAAGGTAGACCCATATTGATGTGATCGAGGCCTTCACAAGTGTTTAAAAATGGGTGACATTAACTTAAAATTCTAATTGAGGGATTTTTTTTATCAAGTTTTATGATCCATGTAGTGTTTTACAACGACTAATTCTAGCATCTATTTAGTTATGGAATATCATATCTACCCAATATGCATAGAATAAAGATCATTAAAATAAAACAAGAATAAACATCTTCACATATCAACAAGGCATCTTAAAATAAATCAAGGAAATTAAATATCTTAAAATTTTTCGAGTGCATGAAAGATTATCTTTTCGTTAATTAATTAATTATATCTTAATATAATTTTTTATCGCACTCTATTAAATTAATATTAATAGAAGTCCCACAAATTTAATTTGATATAAATTCAATTAAAATACCTTCCAATTAAATTAATTCAATCTAATTATTGAACAATATTCAATTAATGTTAATTAATAAATTAAAACTTCTTTCAATTAATATATAACTTAATTAATATAAATAGAGTTGTAATTCTATTACAACTTGCAATGGATAGCATAGATGGCTAAGTCATTCCAATGAGTCGGTGGATGACGGATCAAATCTTACTATAAAAAAGCCACTTATTTATTCTACTTTTGTAATCATATTACAAATAGACTTGCTTTTAATTTTATTTTGTAATCTTGTGACAGGTTGAATTGCTAGTTAGGATGGCTAAAGCATTGCAAGAAGAGTTGAACGGCTAGGGAATCGAATTCCATCTTAGCCAAAATCTTTTTACTTTTTTTTATCAATATCATGGCTTTCATATCTCATACAACCACCAAAATATTAAATTACACATATTTATGTACACAAATAGTGAGATCTTTTTCGCCAAATTTGATGCGCACCTATTTTGTGCATGCATGTGAATGATGGTGCGACTTCATCAACAACACCATGCTGATACTTTCACACTTTTACATATATATTAATTCTATTAAACGCAATGATGCAACCATATATAAAATATCATGATTGAATTATATATTATGTATATCAAAAAATAAGGACATATTACAATTTAATTAAATCATGCCTACTGGCTCCGATACCACTGTTGGGTTTCGGGGTTTATACGCGGCAGAAGTTTTTGAAACCTTTTCGAACATCCCTGAACCAAGATCCTATTAATTCCATTAAATTGATGTGCCAATAAAAATCATATCTTAGCAAGAGTAACTCCATGACTGCCTTGTTTCGTGTTGGTCGATTCCTTCAAGACATTGCTAGAGACGAACGTCCTCTATCAGAAATCCATACACGAACGGACGTTCACAATCCAGAGTGCTAGCCCCAATAATCATAGGACAAAAATTCTCACAAAGATTCTCTAGGAAAAATCTCTCTCGAGAATTCTCTATTAAGAAAAATCACTTCACAATTGTGACCTTAATGTCTTATTTATAGTACACTAGGTCAAGTTGTAAAAGAACTCCATCTCCTAGTCACACTCCAAATAGAGTCCTAGATAAAGTCCAACTCTAAAAAGGATAGAGTCATATATAATCTATAATTACTAATATAATTAAAGTTTTAATTTATCTAAAACTCAAATAAGAATTAAAGTCATACTATAATTCCAGTTAGAGTCCTATTCTAAATAGGCTTTACTAAGAGACAAAATTTCTAGTCACACTACAAATGTATGAGAATCTTGAATCCTAGTCAAACTAAGACATTTAATGAGAGTCTTGAAAATGAGTTTTATCAAATAACACTCATTAACCCAGAAAATATTAAATCGTGCAAATTCATTCTATTTGTGTGACTCAATAGGTTCATACAACGTTGGTAGTAAACTAAGACTATTTTGATACACATGTCATAAGCGGTCTCTAGTAAGGCATTATGACTACCCAAGTAGCATAAAGATCAATGAATCGATACAACTTAGTAGACACTGTATACCATCTCCCTTTGTCACGTGATATCTTTTGATCGAACATAAGACATGGAATGTCACCCTTATAGTTCAATCTATTAGTCTTGATCTTCGAGTAGACTGAAATTGTCAAGTGACATTGATCCAATCAATTCACTAGACACGACCATTTATCAGTCTAACATATCGAGGGGCTCAATAGATATTCTCTCTTAAAGAGAGGGACAAACTCTATCTTGATCAAACAAAATTCACACATTAGTCGAACAATTACCAATCACAATCCTTATAATCATCAAGTTAAAGACAACTTTTGATTGTATCAAATCATTGTGCTCCTAATGTTGGAGTCTCTGGTGATCTCAAGTCAAATGAAAAAATGATATAACTTTCATAAGAATCACTTATGACATTGACCATGTAGTGTTCTCATAGCGGATCGGTCCAGTATCTGTTACCAATAGATACCCATTATCTTGATCTGTATCCATATATGCATAATCAACACATGATTATGAATCAAGACTAATACTAGTCTCAGTTTATTGTTGTTCCCACAATAATAACTGAGTAGGGACATTTATTTATGGATACTATTATAAACGAAACATGCCTATACTTATAATAGTTAAACAACGTTTACAGAAATGGCCTATGGCACATACCCAACACTTCCTACAACTTGAGGGAAACTCAAGAAAGAGAAGAAATGCAATGGCTTAGTCAAATAGAATAACGCATATATGCTTTGACTGAGACACACTAGAAGGCCACTTAGAACTTGACTTCTGCACATGACCAGAGGTTTGCAGAGCTAGTCCAGTCTCAAGAAAGAAATATGACATGCATTTTGGAACTATTACATAATCAGAGGAATACTAGACCAGTCGAGCAGGCACTATTAGGATAAGGGCCAAATCTTCTATTATCACCCGTACATGAGGACCATCCCATGGAGGAGGGAGCTGATTCTATCACTGCTACAGTTGCAGTGGCCGTACCCATCGTTGATGTAGCGAACGAGACATGCAAAGAGGCATGATCTAGAAGGAGTTCATAAAGGAAGATGTGTCACACTTCTATTGGGAACCTGATCTATTGAGGCAGAAGCCTAGATATTGAACATGGAAATGAGGAAATATACTCTGGGAATTGATGAGAGGACCATGATACCATTGGCGGCTTTCTCACTGGAGTACAAGGCGCATAAATGGTGGTTTTTTATTTCAAGAAATTGAAGACCAAATATGAGTTGACGGCAGTTCAAACGTTTGATCTATGATGAGTGGTTCCAGAAACCGTCAACGGAGATAAGATTAGTGAGTTCCTTGCCTTGGTACAAGGCAATATGACCATGGTTGAGTATGCATCAAAATTTAACGAGTTGGCTGAGATTGCATATGATTATGTTCCATCTGAGACGATTTGTAGAAGACGATTCATTGATGGATTGAAGAGAGACGTACATGCTATAGTGGCAACATCGAGATAAAATACATACTAGTAGGCTTATCATCGGGCACTCAAATGCGGGTTATCACTTCGTGAGGATGGTATGCAACTTAAGGGAGGGTTCGATCGGTATAGTCAAGGCAAATGTAGTTTCGACACTTATCAAAAACGTAATTGAGGAAATCTCAAAAAGCATAGATATGAAGGATCATCGGGTGGCCATGCACCCTATGGTGCAGCTTTTGGGACCGCAATGCATTCACGTGTCCCTGCACCTTCGGCTATTCAGAGTGTGGCATTTAGGCTACTACGTCCATCACAGCAGCCGTAGCAAAGCGAGGGCAAGGGGCTGAGACTGAGTGCTTCCGTGAGTGTTGCAATGCCACCTCCGAATTACCATAAATCACACATAATATGTTTCCAGTGTGGAGAAGTAGGACATTATAAGAGCAGATGCCCCGACCTACCACCATAAGAGAGGAGTGTAGCTCCATATGCTCGAGGAGGAGACCATGTGGTAGCTGAATATAACCAGGAGACCCCACGACGAGTAGTTGCAAGTACGGGCTTTGATTTTAGTAATGAAACCAACATCCGTTAGTTAATTTGAAATCCGTTATTTTACTATTATTAGGAAACCAAAATTTGGTACAATATGGTTGGAAAGGCCAGTGCAAAACTCAACAAAAAATACAAAAAAAAAAAAATACTATCATTGATGGAATTGTATGATCTCATAGATAGATTGTAAGATACCAAAATTAGGGATTCCCCAAACTAAAAATACGTTAAAAATGAACATTAAGTGCATGCCGCATCGATATAATTAGATCTATTGATTTTGATTTAAAAGAGATACACGTCATGGAAGGTGGTGTATCGAGGATAACCAAGTTACTAAAATTAGGGATACCAAAACATTACAACCTCTTTCAAAATAAATGTGGTTTACTTGAATGTACTACAAAATATAAATGGACCAAGTAAGTATGACTTAGAGAGCTTACTTTACAACTTCTAATATGAGTCAAATAATAATGAACTCAATGATAGACAAATTACAAAAATCGAGGATACCCAGCTAACAATATAGTATTAGTAAGATTGTACGATGTTAGACATGAGGATTGACAACCGTCAGGTCATATGGAACCTAATCCGTTTCATAAAGGGACAGTTGAACAAAATAAATAAAGTTGAGAAAGAAATATTTTAACTACTACCACTTAATCTAAGTCATGATGATACAATCTATAAAATTAGGGGATCCTAATATAGGATCGGTTTTTTTAAATTAAAAATAAGTTAACAGGTGGTATAATGGATTGCAAATCCAAAATAGGCAGTGAACACTATGATAACCTTAGCCATCAGACTTACAACGGGAGTAACTCACTTGAAAACCTAAATTTTTAATGATATTGATAACATCCTAAGAAATCTCAAAAATCGCTGGAAGTACGTGACTTGAAATTTCTTTATAGGAGTGACCGCTACTTTCAAGCGTAACATAGAAAAGTTAAGACACTCTATTTCTCAGTGAGAGAAAGTTTTAAATAAGTTGTAAGAGTCAAGAGCTAGCTTAGAAAGGTGACAAGAGGCGCTTATTCACTGAATGTAAACATGACCAAGCTAATTGAATTTAAAATGCTAGTTCAAGATGGTGAGAGTTGACTCAAAATAGAAGACCAATAATAATGAATGCTGATAAAAGTATGTTAATATTGATGTTAAGGTATTATTCCCGAAAGGAATAATTGATTTGCTAATTCGTAGACTCCACTGATAAGTAGCAAGGACGTGAAAAGTCATTCATTGATATGTAACTAAGATGGCGATATAGTTGGTGTGCTGGTTCTCATACTATATCGGGTAGCTATCGTCGTTCCTATTGCCAATTGGCAGGATGGTTTTGTTACCAGATAGGCATTGATCTTTATGACACTGATAGGCACCAAAGCACATCTCAGTAGATTATTGTTTTCTAATTTTTGGTTGAACGACTTAGGCGTTCATTGTCATTTAAGTGGAGCGTACAAGGGAATACCTAAATACGCGTGATAATATGAAGACTTGGTAGGTAGCTAAAGGTTAATAACTATATTATGACCTATACGATGCAAGCCTCATGGATTTTGCCCTGTAAGACGTAAAATAAGAATGTTAGGAATATGGAGTCAAGGGGTAAATTTTATTTTACGCGAGGTCAAACAAATTCTGCTTGAACGGATTTGAATTAGTTAAAAAAAAGATCGTAAAGAAATCATTACGAATGGACACGTCGGGCTACAAGTGTACTTTACTTTTATTTCGAGGATGAAAGTTCTTAAAATTGGGAATATTGTAACGACCCAAAACATTAAACACTTGTCCTAGGGGTAATAAAGAAATTTCACAAACCCTACATTAAATTGGTCCCACTATATAAATCAAATTGTAAACTCTAGCCCCTATTTGATTCAAAAACCAATCCACGTTAAAGAGAAATGAGAGGAGACTTATTTGGAAATCATGGTTGGTGAAGCCAAGGAGACATCTGTTGAAGGTAATCCATCCTCCACAACCTTTCTTCCCTTGTCTAAAAAAATTAGAAAGCTTGTGTTTACTTCAACAATGGTGGAAAACCATTTTTTCTTCTTTTGGTGAAAGTTTGTGATGAAGTGTTGATGGCACCACCGAGGTATCTGTCACACTAAATAAAAAATAATAAATAAAATAATATATATTAGAAATAAACAAATATATACATATATAATAAAATAAAAGCAAATCTTTGCTTTCAAACGAGGCACTACCGCGTCCTAGAGGAAGATCGACTAGGTCCTAACCCTCGACCCTCACATAGGGCGATGAGGGACCCGTAGGATCAACATTAGTGGAACCCAAAGTAAATTTAATAGCAAATTAGAATTTAAAATGTGACTTTCGATGATGTGACATGTATTCAATTTTATAGATTCGTGAAATGGTCCATATAGAACCTCATGCGTGCAATGATCAGGAGTGGGAATTGCGGCAAATCGAGGTAAGTGGTGAGTTTCAGTCAAGTATCAAATATGGCATGCTATTAGATAATTAAGATTCATAATTTCAACTTAAGACTTGGGAATGGGTTGTGTTATTCTATTGACTTGATTTACATATTTCTGATTGTATATATGTTGCACAAAAAAAATTGGGATTACCTTCTCCTGGGCAAGGAAATAGAATAACCTACTCATGGGTAAGGAGTTGGATGACCCTTTTCCTGGGTAAAGAGTTGGGATTACCCCTATTAGCTAAGGAGATGGGGTTACATTATTAAGGACATGAGCGGTAGTAAACTTCTCATGAAATCTCTAAGTGATCTTGGTGCAAATATTGGCGACAGCTTGGACGAACTTACTTTTGGGTTGATGGGACCATTGAGGGGACACAACGGCCATTCTGTTCACTAGTGATCTTCATCACCTTGAGAGTAGGGGAATCGGTCACCGGAATCAAGTCAATAACTAGAATGCGTAGAATGGAACAACGACTTATAATTTTTATTATTCTTTATGGTATATCTCTTGTGGGCCCCTATGCATGAATGCTTCAATTTCATTTATGATTTTCAAACCACTTGCTATTATGGTTTAATGCATCTTGGAACTTGTCTTAAATGAATCGAATGAATGGTTTAGATTTAATCATATATATGAATCTTATTTCCATGCTTTCTACTATATACTTGATGATTTGATTTTAACTCCACGTTAGATCTTGCATATTTATCAAGTAGTACTTACATGTTTGATGTTTGAGCAGGGTTTTCCTCTTGTTGAGCTTTGTTGCACCTTTTAGCTCACCCCACTTACTCTCTAGGTACATCCACATCTGCTTTAGACCATGGCAAGTGAAAAGAGTTAGCTTGAAGTCTTCTTTTCTATTGTGAGCCTCGTGCGCTACTTAGACCTAGTTATTTGATTTTGAGAACTTATGAATTTGAGTTGTAACTTAAGACTTGTTGGGAAGCTTGAACCATTCATTGTCATAATTAGAACTTATGGAAGCATTTTAAGATATTATGAATTGAATAGAATTTTAAAAAATTAGTTCATGGATCTTACTTTAAATAGCCTAATGGATATTTTATTTCCTTGATTACACTTTTATTATCCATTTGTATAGTTATTATTTTTCTACAATTTTGTTTCGGTGAGCCAAGCTGTTGCTCAGTGCTGGTTTAGGTACTTGGGCTTGAGTAATAGTTATGGCCGGGCAACTCGACCCTAAGTCTGAGGAGGGTTGTCACACTATTCTCCTTTATGTATTATATAAGCAATTACATTATTGGATTCCTAAACCATATCATTTCTTGGTTTTTGAAAGTAGTTCTTGTAATAGGACGGTGATATGATAGAGATGTGTATGGAAAATGGGTTCACTAGACTTTCAAGGTTGTCGGGATCTTACCACTAACATATACAACACACGGGGTATGGGACCTGGGGTTGTTGGCAAGTATACGTTACCTGTGAGAAGAACTTGTGAGTATTTATATATGAGATGGGCATTTGGGAAAATGTGAAGGCATTTATGATATTATTTATGCCCTAAATAGTGATATAAGGTTGATGTAATGCAACTCATAGCCGACAGGCCCTAGATCACTACTTCTTAGCCGAGTGTCAGTTTCATATTGTTTAATTGGAGTATCTTATAGCATGATATTTTTATGCTTTCAGATACTTGTATTTTTGGAAATGTGAACAAATGTCTCTCAGTGTTACTTTCTACTTTCTTGTACTCACTGTCGTTTTTATGATAGTGGGTGTAGATCCATTGAGTAGCAGACTGGGCAAGAAAAAGATCGGTGACTAACTTTGAGCCAGTGGGGTACTGCTACATCGAATTTTGTAGGATTTTGGTATTGTGGTATGACTCATATATATGTCTTTCATACACTTTTAGGGTTGTATTTTATGGGTTGAGAGATAGTACCTTGACCGGATACATGTGAATATAATATCACTGCTTTTCATCGTATATGTATGTATGTGATCTTATTTCCTGGTTTTCCATATTTTTAGTATTTATGTTAAAAACTTCTGCTAAATAAACTGTAAATTGTATAGCTTTTAATTAACTCTGATTTATTAATTGATATAAGATACACTGCTTATTTGAAAAAAAAATTGTTAGTAAGGAGAAAAGATTTTGAAAAAGTCTGAATAACTCGTTGTCAAGTCCTACATGGTCAGATTAGGGCTTAATGACAAGATTAGGCCAGGCAGTACCCTATTTGAGAAGGGGTCGTCAAAGTTGGTATCAGAGCCTAGGTTTGTAGAGCCTATGCTTTAGATAATTTGGGATTGATTATAAAGTTGTTCAAAATTTTGACAACAACGTCACAGTTGGTATCAATGAAAACTTTTTAAATAAGTAAAAAATAAAATTTAAACAAGAAAATATAAATTTTAGCTATGGAAAATCAGATGATCCTTACATAGAAACCATTATTAGGGAAGTCATTGAAGGTGAGATGGGAGTTCCTAATATGTACATGTTGGTTAATATATGTATATATATGTGATATCAACGTAGTAGTTGATTTGCATTTGCTATCAACTTATAGTCACTGATGGCTGATTCACGTGATAGCATGGATGTAGGTGCTAGTGGCAGCCAACCTCTTACTCTATCTGCTAATGATTTTCAGAGGCTATCTGATCAAGCTGTTTCTTAGGGACAACAGTTAGTTGATTCCATTGCCATGATGACAATAAGTTTTGCTCCACTATCACAGACAATGACCCCTATTACTGCTACTACTTCCACATTACCGGCACTAGAGCTTCCTATTACTACACTAGCTCATCCGACAATATAGACTATACCGATTATGATAACTTCGGCCATAGAAATAATTTATACACCATCTTTCACTCCTACATCTTCTAGTTCGACAAAAAAGTTCTGTCGATGAAGGATTTCATCAAATTAAAGCCAGTTTACTTTGATGGTCAGCGAGACTTTGAGAAGATTGAGAAGTGAGTATTATCTCAAGAGAAGCAGCATAGAGTCTTGAGGATTGAGGATAAACTTTAGGTTGAGATTTCATTGTATACACTAAAAAAAGATGCTTATGTTTGGTGGCATGCAACGACTGCTTCTAATGGTGATTTCGAGTCTTGGGATATTTTTAAGAAGAAGTTCTACTAGTAGTACTTCCCACCTGCAGTGATGAAGAGTTTGAGGAAGGAGTTCATGAACCTGAGACATGGAGCTAACGAGTCGGTGATGAGCTGTAGATATAAATACAACGATTTGAGGTAGTTTGCTAGGGGATCTAGTAAGATAATTTTGAGGATTTATACCATTTTGGAGATGGACTAATACCAGATATAGGGTTTTATGTGATCGGTTTAGGTGCTAGGACTTTGGGTGAGATATGCAAGCGTGCACTTTCTCATAAGACCTATTATTTGAGTAGAATTACTGATGGGATGTCGTCGATACCAACATTGACACTTGATCAGGTAGCGGAGTTTGAGAGGAAGAGACAAAGAGGCAAGGGACTAAGAAAATAAGAGAGTGGTTCTCAGGGATCAGGGACAACTACCTCTATAGGGCCCTATGTTTCATCCTATATGCCATTGTAGAGTATAGTTGATAGACTCCCCTTGACACCACCAGTCAAACCTGCGTTGCCAGCTCCTACTACTTTGCTAGCTTTTCCAGAACCACTACGTCAACAATTACAGGGTGGTATAGACTGAGGCAGAGGCAGAGGTAGAGGCCAAGATGGTACCTAATTGGGACAGAGATAGGCACAAGCCCAAGATCGGGCACAAAGTTAGCGTAGGCCAAATACTTGCTTCAAGTGTGGTTATGTTGGGTATATGATTAGAGATTGTCCACAGCTAGCAGCCGTGATTCCACCATAGAGTCCAAAGGGTGTACATATGGTAGCACATCCTGATGCTAATGCTACACAAGGACTCATTGAGGGTAGGGTTTCTATTTGTGGTGGAGATTTATATGTCTTGTTTGATTCGGGTTCTAAAGTGTCTTTTATTTCTTGTCACATGATAGGTATCTTAGGGTTGAAACCAGTTATAGTTATCATATATTTTATTTTGAGTACTGCAATCGGGGATAAGGTTTATCTTAATTATCTTGTTGAGATATGTCTAATAGTGATATGTAGAGTAAAGTTACCTTTAGGCTTCAGGGTTCTGAAGTTCTTAGACTTTGACCCGTTGTTAGGGATGGATTCGCTAGCAGCGTATCACGCTCATATTGATTGTTTCAGTAAAACATCGATATTGAAGTTTCTATGGCTTTCGATGTTCACATATAATGGTACTACACTGAGAGTCTAGGTTTAGAGGTTGAATCGTGACTAGTAAAGAGATGGAGACTCTAGTATTTTTATAAATAGTAATAGAGACTCAATGACCTAGACTCGGAGAGATTCTAGTAGTATACGAGATTTCAGACGTATTTTCGAAGGACTTACCTAGTTTACACCACCAAGAGAGATAAACTTTACTATTGAGTTGGTATCAGGCACCATTACCATTTTTATACTACCGTACCACGTGGCTACGAGAAACTTGGAGGAGTTGAGAAGTAAGCTTCAGGATTTGGGACATAAGGGATTCATTACACCTTTTATGTGACTATGAGGAGCACCCACCCTTTTAGTGAGGAACAAATATGGTAATCTTGAGATTGTGTATCGACTATAAACAGTTTAATAATGTCATAGTCAGGAACAAATATCTATTACAACGGATTGATGATTTATTTGATCAACTGAGAGGAACACAATTCATCAGCTTAAGGTAAGGGATGAGGATAGGCCCAAAACTGCGCTCAGCATGAGATACATTGCAAAAATGAAAAAGATTACCAACAAAATTTAGCAATGGAATCAAATCCGTTGCTATTTAGCAACAAAATAATAATGGATAAGGAGTAAATAGCAAATTTAAAGTTTAGTGATGGATTAGTAATAGAATAGCAACAAACTTTTAGCAACGAAACCTATTCTGTCGCTATTTTGTTGCTAAACTTTGCACCAAAATTTCCTTCCAACACATTCCGTTGCTATTCCCTTGGTAAATTTGGCGCTTAAACTTCCCTCTAAAACATTCTGTTGCTATTCCGTTTGTAACGTTGGTGCCAACATTTCCCACCTAATATTTTGTTGCCATTCTGCCGCAAATGAGTAGTGTCAGATTAGCTTCGGAATGGGGCATACACATCGCAAAATGAGTACCAACAGAATAGCAACGGAATAGGTTTTTTTTCATTGCTATTATGTTGCTAAATGAAAATTATAATGTCTTTAATTAATTGCCCCTATATATGAATATATATTTGTCATGTATATATATTAAAAGCATGAATAGGGACCGTGAAGAAATGTTAATTTTTCCCTTTATTATGTTTTTTTCTAATATATATTTATTAATGGCTAAATTTCGTTTGATTTTTTTTGAGTTTCAACTCGTTTGAAAATACAATTATATAAATATCAATTAGGATATCCTAATTATGATTATAGTAACTAGTCTAACGGGCACGTGCTTCACATGTGAGGCAAAGTTATTTTTTTTACATTATATATATAAAAGACTAAAGTTTCTAACAATTTTCTAATACCATTAACAAACCCAAAAAAATAAATCCACAGTTTCCATTCCACTCGAGTCGAATGATCCAAAGTCTCTAACGATTTTTTAATTGTGCGATTTATCTTAGATCCAAAATGGGCGATTTATGTATGATCCAAAATGGGTGATTTTTTTGACTTTTCTAAGACTTAACAATTCCAACTCTAAGTTACATATTTTTCTAGGATTATTAATGCCTATTTTTTAGAATTATTAACACCTATTTTCGATTAGAATGTATTAGCAATGAAAAAATATATTTCATTGCTAATTCGTTGCAAATTTAAATTACCAACGGATTAGAAAAATAGGTCTTGTTTAGTACATGGGTGAAATATCTCCCAACTTACATGGTAGGGGTGAGTTGTCTCCCCCTCCCCTAAAGGGAGATGTCTCCCAAGAGTTCAATGGAAAAAATACCCCTTACAAATCGTCTTTTTCCTAAGTCCCTCACAAATCATCATTTTTATTTTAAAAATATGTTTAAAGGCCATTTATGTCAATTCCCACATTTTACTATTTTTTAAAATTTGCAATTTCCCTGCAAGTTTAACGTTCAACCAAACATGAAATACAAACTTACATTGTGAGTTAATTCCATGAAGTTATCTCCACTCGCATTGTAAATTGGCAAAAATGAACAAAACGAGGCCATAATTGATTATTCCATTTCTAATCCGTTGCTTATTTTAGCAACATAATTATCTCCGTTGGTAAATCCAAAATAAGAGCCCCAAACTCATTTTCTTCCCCATTTTCTCAATCGTTCGACTTCTTTTTCTCTCTTTGATCCGCCGCCTCCGCCGCCCCCTGTCGACTATCGCACTCTTCTCCCTCTTCCCCTCAGTATATTGTCCTTTGGCCTTAAGTCCCTTACCCCTCTAAGACCTCCGCCTCGGTCACCTCCTCCCTTCCCCATGATTTAGGCTTTGCTCTTCCGTTACTTGCCTCCCTCTCCGGCGTCATCTGCCCTCCTCAACATCACGTACTCCCCCTTCGTCACCTACTTCCCCTTGCCCAACCTGGTTGATCTACTTCTCTCTCTCTTTTACCATAATGGCTGCCGCCAGTATGTACGCATTGGGTAATTTTTTTAATATTTAAGTATGATATTATTCACTGTAATTATTTATTTATATATGTTATTTATTATTTTTATTTGTTATTAGAATTATGTTGTTTGTTGTTTGTGAAACTTTGCTCCTAGAATTATGTCGCCGTCAACATGCATTAAGGATAGAGTCATAGTAATTTTTTTACATGTATTTATATTTTTTTATAATTGATTTTTTGAATTATGTTTTTTTAAATATGTTTTTTGAATTATATATATTTTGGTTGGAGGGCAACCTTTCCCTCGCTTCTTTAAAATAAATACACTACATAATGATTAAAACTCAGTAAAGATTTAAATAATTACGACATGCATGGTTGTATGAATTTCTTAAATTTTTTACTCAAATTTCTCCAAAAATGGTATCCATCACAAAGTTATTTCATTGATTTTTTTAGGGTGATCCTCCTAGCTCAATTTGCTATATATAATGCATACATTTCTTTCGAAAAAAAAATGTATGTACTGTGTACGAAACTGAATGAACAAATTTATTAATGTTATGATATTTAGTCAACAATTTATGTATGTTAACTTTTGACTCTGACACTTTATGTTAGTACGTAAATTTAAAGCATTACGCTCATTATTAATACATGCACTTGAATGATAGTTAATAAGTAATCAATTAAATTTTTTATTTTCTTGTGTAGGTAAATCAAAATAGCATTTTGTAAGTTCAAAAAATGTTATTTCTCTTAAAACTCGACATTGTTAAATTTAGGCGACGAAAACTAAACCAACTATTGAAAGTCAACTTATAAAACAATCGACAACAAATGATAAACATTAGGGACTTTTTAGGTTCTTAATATTTAGTGCGACTATCTTTGACTTTAATTAAAAATGACTTTGGTTTTCGTAGGACATTCCTAAACCAAATAGGGAATGGATATACAATCGTGTCCAAAACAAATTCGTACACCTTGAGTTTGTAGTCAAAGTTGAAAAGTCGTAGAGTTTGCAAAAAATCTTTGTTACACCTACCATAATGAGAAAATGATAAAATATCCATGCGACCACATTAAATGTTGTATTCACAATTTTTTCGATGTGGACACTGTTGAGTACCACATTTGTAAGCACTGTTTCATTCATGACTACTACCATTGGTACAAGCATGGAAAGTGTAGAGGTGATGGGCCCGAGCCGCCGACATTAAATGATCGATCACACAAAAGTTTTCAAGAAGGAGAGACTTAAGACATCAGAGTTTCGAAGACGTCCTACCAGAGATGTTGTACAACGCGGTGGGGACGAATTTGGAGTGGACACACATGGAAGAGTTGCTAGATCTAAGAGCACAATAAATTTATGATTTGGCCGATGCGGGATATGAGCCATTGTGGGCTCGGTTCAAGAAATAACTAAGTTGTCTACTATGATAATGGCTTCGAAAATGGAATTTCATTTTTCCTTCCCTATCTATCTTTGTGGCAGGATCGTCATGAATGGTTAGCTGTTTCTAAGCTTCAACTTAAGTTTATCGATAGGGAAAACATCACCACACATGTGGAAGAGGTTGTTCCTCGTACTAATGTTGCATTCCATGATGATGAACCCAATCGTTGCCTTATTGAAGAGGACCTTGACACGAGTGACACGGACTTGGACGATCCATCTGGTTTGCACAAGTTGAATGTAAAAAAAGAAGAAGATGAAGAATTATCGTCGAATAGTGCTAGTTAAGGTAGAATTGAGAATGATTGATTAAGATAGTTCTTTTAATTGATATAATTATGTATTTTGCGATGACATCATGTAATATACCTGACTTTGACCCTATCTTATTATATTATTTTCGTTCTCTAGACATGTCTGGAATTCGCCGCGGACGATCACAGTCGACACCCCATGGGTGATCAATTTATGACATCCTTCGATCCTGAGATCTCAATATCGACTCCTTTTACCATAGTTGATCCTTCTGACGCGGGTCCTACTAGACCTTTTAGGACAACTACTCACTGTAGGCTCTTATCACAACTGTGGACACAGTTACGGACGCACCTACGTATGCCAACGCCTATGCCGATGCAGATGTCGACTCATTAAGAGGGATAACCACCTCGAGGTTAGCTTATTCATATTGATGGTCGGCTTGCAGTCGATCGACCATCATCGTCATATGGTTGTCGCCAACCCGACCCACTTGCCTTATCATTTAGTAGTCATCTACCTCAATAGAGGATTCCCAAACTTGGTGCGTTAGCACCATCATCGAGTAGAGCACCGTCTATTTGACCGATGTCTCAGTCGATGACTATTTTATCCGCTCATTACTTTTCACCGGGGACCACTACTCTCACCATCGTACCTGGACCTGCAACTGGATCACCGATAATAGATGACCAGGATGGTTATGATGATGATGATGCCTTGGCGAAGTCGCCTAGGGATAGGAATAGGCGATTCATAAAGATCCCTTTGACCTTAGATGATAATCACAAGTGTTCCTACTAATTCATCTTTTTCAAATAATTTGTTTGCCTTATATGTATAATACTAATACCATAATCAATTCGATAGTTTATATCCTTCTAATATCACTTCGAGGTACCTCGGTGAATCATTCAGACACAAAATGCACCCTGATGGATATATATGGAAAAAGGTTCCCCAATACATACAAAATATCTATTAGAACAATTGGAGAGTGAGTTAATTTATGATTTATGACTATCTTGAGTTTAAAATATGTTTTGTAGTATCGTAACTGATCCATTGTCCTTTTAATTTGCAACACTTATTCATTTTGGGATCTTTCTATAGATGCTGAGATCTATCAAGCTTGGTTGCATAGAGCAGGAATTAGATACTCGGCGTTGTTGAGTGATTATCACAAAAATATAGATGAGAGGATAGGTTTCCTAACACAGGAGATTTGGTAAGGATATCTAGCCCATTGAAGTAAGCCAGAGTATATGGCCAAGTCAAAACAAGCGTCCCAGAACAAGAAGAGTGAGAAAAAGGGACCCGAAACTGGTATATAAAATCATACCAGTGGTACGAAGTCATTTGCTAGTTATAAGGAGATGCTGGTAAGTATTAATTACTATTTAATTACAACTATAGAAATATCTCTTGTTATTGTAGTAAAAAGTTTTCTAATATTATTTTTAACATAATTTTTGTAGGATGAAAAGGCAAGGAAGCCTACCAAAAGATAAAAAATTGGTTAATTACACCCACACAAAAGGTCATGACAATGTCACATTCATCGATGAAAATTCTTGTCATAGCCAAATGGCTAATCTTAATTCAATGTTTTAATCAATATCAAATGATCCGTGATGTGGGACCCGCCGCGAGATTCGTATCATTACTTAGGCTATGTGGCCGAGGTAAATGTTATATTTGTGGTGATATGTGCTTAGTGTATTGTATATGTATAGACTACTAATTCATGCTTACGTGTTGATAGGTGTCGAGACGTGAGTAGGGACTTATCTCGATAAGCGTACCAATGTGGGACCGAGGTAAAAAATGATAAGATAAGTTGGTTCAAGCTATATATAGTTTTATTGAGTAAGTTATATGGATTATATTTGATTAGGTGTGATACACCTAAGTTAGTAAGTTAAAGCACAAGCCACTTGATATGTCTCGAGACACGAGTTGACATGCTTTAATGCCAATGGAGTTATGGTTTGGTGTCATTTAAGCATGAACTTGTGCGACATGTGTGTGTAGGAGGTCCACTTATCAAGTCCCGAGATACGTGTGCACAAATGATCAAGGGCTATCATTCAACCATATCTAATTCAACTATATGAATCTTATGATCAATAAAAGCACCTCACACTCTCTCATTCAATTGCTTAGTTAAGAAGAAAACTTCCTTGAGAAGTGGAGAGCTGCTGGGGAAGAAGAAGATCAACAAACCAGTGGAGTTGGTGAAGAAACGATCAAGTTCAGCTAGTATTCATCAAGCTAGGTAACTTCTCTACTCCATTAACATAGCTCAAATTCATGAATTCATGCATTTGAGGTTGTGGTCTGTTGATTTATGTTGTAAATGGTGTCTTGGAACTCTTGAGGTGTGTATGAGGGTTACCAAGGCTTCAACATCGCCTATGTGTTGATAAAATTCAGAATTCAGATTGTAGAATACTGGGTTTTTCTACACATAGCATGCTAGGTAGGAGATCTAGCGTGCTAATAAATATTAGCATGCTAGATAAGGTTGGATAGCGCGCTAAGTTGAAAATTAACACGCTAATTCAAGAATTAGTGTGCTAATTGCTATGACAGCACAAAAATTAGCAATTTTAAAAATGGTTTAAATACTCTAAATGTACTTAAATAGTAAGTTGAGGTCCAAACACACTAAAATACATCTAACGTGATGTCAGGAACCTAAGGAATTGTTTTCAGAGCTCAAACATGAGTTTCGAGGTGTTGGGAGGCCGAAGTAGCATATGAAATTATGTGTGTATGTAAGTGAACTGAGTGAGATATTTCTTTACATTTCATTCCTATTGGATTATGTATTCTCAATCATTTGCACTAAGTTGCATTTGTACTCCGTGTACCATGAATTGTTTTCATTTCTCACTACATGAGGTTGTTTCATGGCATAGGTTGTTGATAAAATGATTTCATTAACTCTAATTCATGTGCTTTGTCATTATTGAATGTTATTACTAGTAGTCAATGAAATAGCATGATATTAGGTAGTTTGACATAGTATTTTGAATCGATATCCTTTGTGCATTAGTTATGCAATTATATTTGTTGGATTCCAATGCCGTGTTATTCTTGAATACGAAAGTGGTTCTTGTATCTAGGGTCCTTTTATGATAGAAATCCGTCAGACATACGGGGGTCACTAGACTTGACAGGGTGCTCAGAATTTCTCCACTATCTTGCACAACACACGGGGTATGAGACTCGGGGTTTGGCAAGCATAATTTGGGTGACTTCACGAGTTGTAAGACTCGGGGCTATTGGCAAGCATACATCCTAGTGACTCACATTTGGGGTAATTATAAAGGCGTATTGTACCATGTAAGTATGGCCTTCAAAATAGATGCAAAGCACAGCTTCGTCCATATATAGTGGAAAAGCTGATGTGATGAAAATCACGGTCGACCGAACCTAGATCATTACAATTTAGCCTAGTGTCTATTTCATTATGTCTAACTAAAGTATCTCTTTACATGATAATCTTTCAGTGTAGTTGCTATTATTATTACGCTTTTTGATACATGTAGCATAATTGGGAATGTGAACAAATGTCTCTCAGTATTGTTTTCTATTTTGAAGTATTCACCGTCTAGTTTGTGATGGTAGGTGCAGATCCATCGAGTAGCAGGCCAAGCAAAAAGAAGATCGACGACTACCTTTGAGCTAGTGGAGTGCTGCTACATAAGATTTTGTAGGTTTTTTTATGTATTACTTTCATATCTATATGATATTCTTTTGGGGGTTGTATATTATGGGATGAGTGATAGGTACGTTGACCAAATACATGTTATATATCGCTGTTTCATTATATATACACATGTGATCTGTATTTCCTGGTTTTTCCACAAAGGTTAGGCTGTATGTTATAAGTTTTTGCCAATTGAATTGTTAAGACTTTCGTTGAATAACGTTTAAGTTAGAAAATTCTATTTAACTCTAATTTATGAATTTACATAGGATAGGTATATGTTTCTATATATTTGAACAATGAATAATTGATAGGTAATAAGGCTATGAAGTGGCTGACTAATTCCTTGTTAGGCTCCATATAGTAAGGTTAGGCTTAATAAATGGATTAGGCCGGGCACTGCCCTAATTTGAGAAGATGTCATCACAGGTCTCGTAAGTTGAATGTAAGTAATCATTTCTTATTATAATTGTTATATATAAATTGATGTGGCTGTACAAATTGTAGTTAAATTCTCAATTTTATTTTTGCAAGAAGACTATAAGAAGAGGTTAGACGAGATGACGCATGCATCTGTGGACGTGCCCGAAGATAAAGATGAGCTTTTCAACGAGATTTCTCTTAGAGATCCAAAGGGTGCATTTATGGCTTAGGATCATATACGAGACCAATTTATGACAGAGGAAGTACCAGCTCGTTACAGGCTGGGGAGATATTGAGGATGATCGAGGAGGTCACACATTTTAGTGAGGAGCAGCAAAGGAACTATGAGAGGCAGTGGAAGACCGATGAGACGATGAGCCACCTCTTGGCTTTTTTGGGGTAGTAAAACCCTAGAGTATATTTTGGCGATCACAGTGTTTGCACCTCTCAGGTCTCACCTCATCAAACCACATTCTTAGGCCCCGCCACGAGGCACGACATATCATAACGATTATGGAGGGGACAAGCATATTCATGACTTCTATGCACCGAATGACGACAACTTAGACCATTCGTAGTCATTATGTAGATTGATAGAAATTTTTTTGAGGAACATTATTGTGAATATTGTAAAATTTTGTCGTTTATTATGAAATCTCCACTTTTGACAATTTATTAAAATTTTGTATTATTTCTCTAATAATCTTAAAAAACTACTTTGTTATTTAATATTATTTGTCGCTACGTAGGAATGGATTACCAACGGAATTTGATATTCCGTTGCTAAATAACATTCCGTTGCCAATCCATTGCTATTTATCAATGAAGTAACAACAAAAAATTATTAATGCTATAATTTATTTTTAAAATTTAAATAATGCCCCCTTGCTAATGCGTTCCTAATTAGCAATTGATTACCAACGGAAGTTATGAAAGAAATACTTTTTTTCATTAAATATAATTATTTGTTCGATGCTAATTCAGTACTAATTCATTGCTAAATAGCAAAGGATTAGCAATGGAATATTAGTGAATAATATCAAATTAATTATTCTTTAGTCGCTAATTTGTTTCTATTTAGCTTTGGATTAGCAATGTAACATCTACTGCTATTGCTAATTTGTTGCTACTTAGCAACGAATTTCCTTAACAATTTGATTTTCCATTACTAAATAGTAACGGATTAGCAACGCTAATAGTCCGTTTCAATCAAATGACGAACGGGAAAATTTTTTTTGCAATGTTTAGCAACAAAAACTTTTTGTTGCTAAGTTAGCGACATATTATAAATCCCATTGCTAAATAGTTAGCAATGAGGGTTTTAGCAATGGACTAAATTCCGTAGCTAATCCGTTGCTAAATGGATTAGCAAAGGAAAAACAGGGCTTTAGCAATTGAAAATTCCATTAGTTAATTGGCTATTTTTTGTAGATATATGGACAATATCAATTTACAAATATGCTATTTGGTTTTACCAACGCTCCTGCCATATTTATGGATTCGATGCATTGGGTGATGAGATCATTTCGTGACCATTTTCATCGATGATATATTAATATATTCAAGGACTCGAGAGGATCACAAGTACCACCTAAAAGACATGTTAGAGATTTTGAGAGAGCACAGACTCTACGCTAAGTTCAGCAAGTTTGAATTTTAGCTGTTAGAGGTTAAGTTTTTTGGGCATGTTGTTGGAGCAGCAAGTATTACTGTAGATCGAACCTAGATTTAGGCTATTATGGATTGGTCTGCATTGACGTCAGTTATAAAGATAAAAAGTTTTTTTAGGATTAGTAGGATATTATTGTAGTTTCGTGAAGGATTTCTCAAAGATCGCTTCATCGATTGCTAGATTGACCCATAAAGATGTCAAGTTTGAGTGGCCCAAGGAATGCCATAAGGCATTTACTCAGTTGAAGAGATTGTTGACCATCGCACCAATGTTAGTATTGCCAAAGGCTGGACATGGATTCCTAGTATATACAGATGCTTTTCATACAAATTTGTGTATTGATGTCGGATAGAGGCACGATGGCTTATGCATTTAGACAATTTAAGATACATTAGAAAAATTATCCCACTCATAACTTAAAGTTGGTAGCGGTGGCATTCGCTATGAAGATATCAAGACATCATCTATAAGGAGAGAGATTCACACTCTACATTAAACATAAGATTTGAAAATATCTCTTCACACAGAAAGAGCTCAATGTGAGACAACGATAATAGTTAGATGACTACCAATTTTCTTTATAGTATCACCTAAGAAAAGCTAATGTCATTACCGATGCTCTGAGTAGGATACCTATTGGAGATGTTGAGGTTGTTATATGCCATATGACGCATGAGTATAGATTACTTGAGGTAGCAGTGATGATGAGTCAGTTAGATACTCCTACTAACACTCGAGTAATGATTTGTGCATAAATGAGGCTACAAATAGTGTCTATGCAGAGAGTGTCAGATAGTTAGGGAACTGGCTTTTTGTACCTATGATTCAGTGTGTTAGCCTAGAGTAATGATTGTACTGGCTAAATAAAGATGATGAAATAATGTTTGAGATTCAGAGGAAGATTGTAGATACCTTAATGTCAGAGCTGAGAGATGAGATTCTTCAGGATTCACACCATTCCTAATTCACTAATCATCCAGGCAGGACTAAGATGTACCATGACATGAGGAGACATTTTTGGTGGCTTGGGATGAAAGTGAACCTATCAAAGTTTATTAGGAACTGTGGTATTTGCCAGTAGGTAAAGGCCGAACATCGTAAACCTAGAGGACTATTGCATTCGCTTCCCCTTCTTTGATGGAAGTGGAAAAACGTAGCCATGTATTTTATCAAATGATTATCGAGGGTTGCCTATTGATGAATTTTATCTGGGTAATAGTGAATAAAATGATGAAACTTCCTTATTTCATACCAGTTGCAGCTCACCGCACATTTGATCAGTTGAGCGTATTGTCTAAGAAGGAGATTATCAGACTACGTGAGGTACCATTGACTATCATATCAGACAGAGAAGCTGCATATACTTCTAGGATATGGCAGAGTATGCGGGAACAGTATGGTATGCACTTCCAGTTTAGCATAGCCTTTCACTCTCAGAATGATAGACAGACTGAGATGTTGATTTAGGTTCTTGAAGATATACTCAAGGCTTGTGTACTTGAGTTTGGCGAATCTTAGGAAGAGTACCTACTATTATGTAAGCTTGCATACAAAAATATTTATTAGGCTAGCATTAAAATAGAGACAATTAAGGCTTTATATGGCAGACTGCATCGCTTACCATCTTGTTGGGCTGAACCAGAAAACCAGGAGTTGGTAGGGCCTAACATTGTTGCTAATTACATGAAGAAGTTACGACAAATTGTCAAAGGCTTAAAAAGGCTTAAGAGAGGCAGAATAAGTATGCAGCTCGTATCACATCTATCTCAAGTATCTTATTGGAAGGGTCTTCACATTTTTAGTCTAAAATGCAAGTTAGCACCGAGACTCATCGGGCCTTTCAAGATCAAGAGATGGGTGGGGAAGGTTGCATATGAGATTGAGTTACCTCTATAGATGTTGAGGATTAATACAATTTTCTATATTTTTATACTTTGACTAGCTAAGTCGATGACAAAAATGAGACCGATGATTGACTTGAGTCATATTGATCTGAGTGGGGATGTATCTTATGAGGAATAATCAGTACATATTCTAGATCGAAGGGTACAATAGTAAGAGGCAATTCTATTATGAAGGTGTTAGTCAAGTGGCAGTTCCATAGATAATTGAAACTCACTTGAAGCGGAAGACTATATGCGATATAGATATTCGTAACTTTTCGAGTCACGTATAGCTTCATTTATGTTTAATTTCAAGGATAAAATCTCCATTAGTTAGGAAGATTTGTCACGACCCAAATTTCTAATCTGAGTTCAATTCCTTAATTAGGATTAGTGACCCATGACGTGGGACCCGTATTGAGATACGTGCACTGATTGAGGCGAGTTGGCCAAGGTATATGTTAGATTTGTTGCGATGTATGTCTAGTGTATTGTATATGTGTAGAATACTAAGTCACTCCTACTTGTGTTTAGGTGTTGAGATGTGAGTGGGGACATGCATCGAGATGAGTGCGAAAGTAGGACCTGAGTAGAAAGTGATGTGGTAAGTTGATTTTAGGTTAGTGTAGCTTAAATAGTAGTTTTAATGTGGCTATAATTGATTTTATATTAAATTTAATCTAAGTTAGCAAGTTAAAACAATAGCTATTTGATGATTCTTGAGATATGTGTTGACACATCAAGAGACCAATTAAGTTTCCATTTGATGTTAGTTAGATTGAATTAGTGGAGAGTTAGTTGAATTGTGTCAAGATGTAGGCCATTAGATTATTCTCAATATACGTGTATACATTAAAATAAATGGCTATTAAATAATCTTATCTTAATATATAAGATTGGAAAAATCAACCCTTGCAATCTATTTCAATTGAAAACATAGAAGTTATGGTTGCTAGAGAAGAAATATTAGAGAATATCAATAACTATAGATGGATTCTTGTTGATTTAGGAGTTACTTGATCAAGTTCTTGGTGTCCATCAACTAGGTAATCTTTCTTACACCATTAGTTTAGTTTAATTTGATGAATTCATGAAATATATGAGGTGTAGATGATCTTGTGGTGCTAAAGGGTTTCTTAGGGTCTCTAGTAGGTGAGGAAAATGATCCCAAGGTGTTGGAGTGGTCTATGTGTAGAGAGAACTCAAAATTCTAAGTGCAGAATTCTTGGTTTTCCTGTACGTAGCACGCTAGATGAGCTAGCTAGCGCGCTACCTGTTTGTAGCGCGGTACACAGAACACCCACCGTGCAAGGTGCTCTGACAACATTAAATTTACAATTTCATAATTATAAGGTAAACACTTAAAACAAGTTTAATACCCTAATTAATGGTTCAAACACACTCAAAAAAATGTTAAATGATATTAGAAACCTAGGGAAGAGTCTGAAGGGTCCGGGTACGTGTTTTGAGGTGTCAGGAGGCCGGACTAGCTAGAAAGTTTGTATAGATTGTAAGTAAACTGATTGAGATATTTATTTACATTTCATTTCTATTTTGTTATTCATTCCCAATCATTTGGGTTGATTTGTGTATTGTACTCTAAGTACTATGACCCCTCAATAGCGTGACCTGAGTAGGCTGAGCTAGGAAGCAAGAAACCTCGCCAATGACCGAGTTTAGGAGGGCTCGGCTAGTTCCATCAGGTTCTGTCACTGGTGAACATGCGAAATGGTGCATAGGTGTAATGGGGGTTACGCCTTGGCACGAAGCCTTGGCACGAACTCTGGGCGAGCGTGCGCGTGGACGCCCGCAGACAGACGCGCCCGCATGGTCAAGCGCGCTTGGGCGAGCGCGCATGGACGCATGAACGGGAGAGCGCAGGGCGAACCTTAGCACGCCTTGGCACGAGAGCGGGCAAACCTTGGCACGTCTTGGCACGAGCGCGGGCACGGGCGAGAATTAGCGGAGTAAGTATGCACGTGCTTGGCACATGGAAAGTGTTGAAAAATCTTGACTTGGGCGTTGACCCTGGTCAATGTACGCTTGGTCTCATTTTGGGATGTTTTCAATTGGAGCCGAGGAAACGACTCCCACAGAACGCACCTCTGCTACCAGTTCCCCAAATCTCATTTCCCACATAGCTATCGTGGCTTCTTGTGACTCTCCTCTAGCCGCCAAGGACGCCACCAACATTTCCAAGCCTTCATGGAATTGCTCCAGCCTTGAAGACTCTGCCGTGTCCACCGGGACCGCCATTGTCGCCATCATATGTTCTAGGTGAGCAACTCTCTCACCTAGATCGCTCACTGCTCGGGTCGCCATCTTCTTCAAACGTAGGCTCTGATACCAATTATCACAGGGCCAATTAAAGAGGGGTTTTTCACTAGGAAATCTTTCTCACTCAATTGAACCTGTGGTGCCTGAGGACCACCTTAGTTCAGCACACCAATACTCGAATTAGAAATATAGCAAGCAATAGGCAACAGGGAAATGTTTTACTAGCTCTCAATTGGGAGTACAACTGGGAACTCAATGCATACATGCCATCCAAGCATCTACTCATGCACTCCTATGAATTTTCGTCATGCATTTCCTCTCTCTCTCTTGCTCACCTAGAGCATTTGGCTTTATAGACCACCCTACAATCAGTTACATAACCGTCCTAGTCTGAGTAAAACACCACTCCTTGGGGTCAAGGCAATTACCCAACTGCCTTGCTCCCTTGCTGCCACCTCCTGCCATAAATGCCTTGACCCCCTAGTCAAAAGGCACATGCTCTTCGTGCCTGAAGTTACTGGAACGTGGATTGATCATGCTTTGAGCCATCACCGAGGTAGTTACCTAACCACCTGTAACCGCCCTTGACTTGGTCCGCCCAAGCCTTCGGTTCACCTTGAATTCGGGACAAGGAATGTTCGTGGTGCCTAGCTGCTCGCCTAGGCACCTGGTATTCAGGACTTCTTATTCGTGCCTTGGTCATGGCTCCAGCCCATGACCAAGGTAGTTACCCAACTGCCTTGGAACCGTCTTGACTTGGTCTAGCCACGCCAGAAGGGACGTGGCCCATGTTTTCTGCTGGACAGGGGCTGCCTCGTGGTGCCTAGCTGCCCGCCTAGGCACCTCTGCGTGCTAGCCGGGGCTCGGTCCGACCGAGTCCCACCGGCTCGAGGGGTGGCAGACGCCATGGTCCGTCCATGGGTCGTGCCTTGGCATTACGCCCAAGGCATGCTCAAGAGTCCCTGCTAGTCTGCCCATTCCACCTAAGGAGAGAGCACACCTCTCCTTATAGTAAATGTTAAGCCGTTTCCTAAGTTCCAATAGAAAACATCCCAAAATGAGACCAAGCGTACTTTGACACGGGTCAACGCCCAAGTCAAGATTTGTCAACACTTTCCATGTGCCAAGCACGTGCATACTTACTCCGCTAAGTCTCGCCCGTGCCCGCGCTCGTGCCAAGATGTTCCAAGGTTTGCCCGCTCTTGTGCCAAGGCGTACCAAGGCACAGTGCCAAGGCGCATACTTAAGTCCGCCCGTGCCTCATGCCAAGGCGCGTACCTAAGTCTGCCCGTACCTCGCGCCAAGATGTGCCAAGGCGTGCCAAGGCGCCGTGCCAAGGAAAAACACGCCTTGCGCTCGTCCAAGTGCGCGCGCCCCTGCGGGCTCCCGTCCATGCGTCCATGCGCGCTCGCCCAAGCGCGCTTGACCATGCGCACGCGTCTGTCTGCGCGCGTCCACTCGCACGCTTGCCCAGAGTTCGTGCCAAGGTGTGCCAAGGCGTCGTGCGAAGTCGTAACCCCCATTACACCTATGCACCATTTCACATGTTCACCAGTGACTGAACCTGATGGAAGTAGCCGAGCCCTCCTGAACTCGTTCATTGGCTAGGTTTTTAGCTGCCTAGCTCAGCCTACACGGGTCACGCTATTGAGGGGCTGACAAACTTAATTGTCACAGGGCTAATTAAAGAGGGGTTTTTCACTAGGAAACGTTTCTCACTCAATTGAACATGTGGTGCCTAAGGACAACCTTAGTTCAGCACACCAATACTCGAATTAGAAGGATAGCAAGCAATAGGCAACAGTGAAATGTTTTACTAGCTCTCAATTGGGAGTACAACTGCGGAACTCAATGCATACATGCCACTCAAGCATCTACTCATGCACTCCTATGCATTTTCGTCATGCATTTCCTCTCTTTCTCTAGCTCACCTAGAGCATTTGGCTTTATAGACCAGCCTACAATCAGTTACGTAACCATCCTAGACTAAGTAAAACACCACTCCTTATGGTCAAGGCAGTTACCCAGCTGCCTTGGTCCCTTGCTGCCACCTCGTGCCATAACCCCCTAGTCAAGAGGCATATGCTCTTAGTGCCTGAAGTTACTGGAACGTGGATTGATCATGCTTTAAGCCATGAACGAGGTAGTCACCTGACCACCTGTAACCGCCCTTGACTTGGTCCGCCCAAGCCTTCGGTTCACCTTGAATTCGGGACAGGGACTGTTCGTGGTGCCTTGCTGCTGGCCTAGGCTCCTGGTATTCGGGACTTCTTGGTCATGCCTTGGTGATGGCTCCAGCCCATGACTAAGGTAGTTACCCAACTGCCTTGGAACTGACATGACTTGGTCTAGCCACGCCACAAGGGACGTAGCCTATGTTTTCTGTTGAACAGGGGCTGCCTCGTGGTGCCTAGCTGCGCACCTAGGCACCTCTGCGTGCTAGCCGGGGCTCGGTCCGACCGAGTCTCACCTGCTCGAGGGGTGGCCGACGCCATGGTCCGTCCATGGATCGTGCCTTTGCATTTCACCCAAGGTATGCTCGAGGGTCCCTGCTAGTCTGCCCTTGCCACCCATGGAGAGAGCACACCTCTCCTTATAGTAGATGTTAAGCCGTTTCCTCGGCTCCAATAGAAAACATTCCAAAACGAGACCGAACGTACTTTGACCCGGGTCAACGCCCAAGTCAAGATTTGTCAACACTTTCCATGCGCCAAGCACGTGCATACTTACTCCGCTAAGTCTCGCCCGTGCCCGTGCTCGTGCCAAGATGTGCCGAGGTTTGCCAGCTCTCGTGCCAAGGCGCATACTTAAGTCCACACGTGCCTCATGCCAAGGTGCATACCTAAGTCCTCCTGTGCCTCGCGTGCCTCGCGCCAAGATGTGCCAAGGCGTGCCAAGGCGCCGTGCCAAGGAAAAACACGCCTCGCGCTCGTCCATGTGCGCGAGCCCCTGCGCGCTCCCGTCCATGCGTCCACGCGTGCTCGCCCAAGCACGCTTGACCATGCGTGCGCGTCTGTCCTCGCGCGTCCACGCGCACGCTCACCCAGAGTCCATGCCAAGGTGTGCCAAGGTGTGCCAAGGCGTAGTGCGAAGGCGTGCCAAGGCGTCGTGCCAAGGCGTAACCCCAATTAAACCTATGCACCGTTTCACATGTTCACCAGTGACTGAACCTGATGGAACTAGTCGAGCCTTCCTGAACTCGGTCATTGGCTAGGTTTCTTGCTGCCTACCTCAGCCTACTCGGGTCACGCTACTGAGGGGCTGACAAACATCCCCCTACGGAATTGTTTGATGCCCTCATCGAACACTCCGCGTTTGCCTGTCCACCAGACTGCTGCCCACCAGAGCAACATTTCTCCATTTGATCCTGTACTTGCAGCGCCACCAGCCTTGGTATGCTGCCTTTGCCCCTGCCTCGCATCGCTGGAACAAAGCACGACCTCCTTTCATCCATAATCAGCAAGCCATGAAGGGATGGGATCACGGCTACTTTCCCAGCCATCAAGAAATCATTTCCCGCAATGATTTATAAGTCATCTAACGGAGCAGCAATCAAATTCACCTTGCCATCCCAAGTGTGGATTCGAATGCCCACATCTGAGGCTACGCCCATAGCCTTCCTTGCTTCGGAATTGACTGCCTTCACCATGCTTGCACTCTCAACAAGCTGTAAACCAAGCTTCTGAGCTAGGTTCTTCGAAACAAACGAGTGTGTGGCTCCCCGAATCGATCAGCACCTTCACTGCTTGGTTGTTGATCTGAGCCTCCACGAACATCAGCCCTACCGATGCCCCAGCCTTGTGCGCCTGCACTGTGTTCAGCAACGCAATGGATTCATCCGAGCCTCCGGTTCATCCGTAACAATTGCATTCAGCTTCTATTTCTTTGGGCAATCCTTTGCCTTGTGAGGACCGTCACATATGAAATAGCCCCTTTTTGACATTGATGCTTTAGCACTAGCATCAAACTTTGAAGATGGCTCCCCCTCCTTCCTGGATCCGCCAGCTCGATCCTTCTCCTTGTACTTCCTTTCTTTTGATTCAAAAGAAGTACAACTAGTCTTGTAATCCACAAGACTATCCGCCACTGCAATTGCACTCGACAAGTTCTTCACGCCTTGCCTCCGCAACTCCAACCGCGCCCATCCTTGCAATCCAGCAGTGAAATTGAACAACTTGTCCTCCTCGGACATGTTTTTGATATCCAGCAGCAAGGAAGAGAATTCCTTCACGTATTCTCTGACCGTCCCCTTCTGCTTCAATTGGCGCAACGCCTCTCGCGCTTGCCAAGCCACGTTCCTGGGTAGGAATTGATCCTTCAATTCCCATTTTAGCACCTCCCACTCCACAATCTTCGGTCTGCCCGCAAACGAATCATCATCCACTCTGGTCCTCCACCAAAATTTTGCATCGCCGTGTAGGTACATGGAGGTCAATATGACCTTTTGGCTCTCCTCCGTTCAAGCCGTAGAGAAATATTGCTCCATATCCCAAAGGAAATTCTCAAGCTCCTTTGCTCTCCGCTTGTTTCCTCTCTTATTTCACGAGTTTGCTATTATAGTATTGATTGTTGGTTAAATATTTTCATTGACTATAAATCATGTGCTATTTCATTTTTGATTGTTGAGGCACTTAGTCAAATGAAATAGCATGCTATTAGGTACGTGTTATACGGTATTGTAATCTATTTCATTTATTGGTTTTTGAAAGTAGTTCTCGTATCTAGGATTATGATATGATAGAGATGTGCGCAGTCCACTAGGTCACTAAACTTCCAGGGTTGTCAAGATTTTACTAATAACTTGTGCAACACATAGGGTATGAGATGCGGGGTTTTTAGCAAGTATAAATCACATGTGAGGGGCACTTGTGAGTATTTATATATGAGATGGGCATTTGGGAGGATGTGAAGGCATTCATGATATTATTTATGCCCTAAATAGTGCTATAAGGTTGATGTGATGTAACTCACTGCCCACAGGCCCTAGATCGTTACCGCTTAGCCAATTGTCAGTTTCATATTGTTTGACTAGAGTATCTTATAGCTTGAATTCTTTTTAGCATAGTTGCTATTATTATGCTTTCAGATATTAGTTATCTTTTTGGAAATTTGAACAAATGTCTCGTAGTGTTAGTTTCTACTTTTCTGTACTCATAGTCCTTTTTATGATGATAGGTGCAGATCCATCGAGTAGTAGATCGAGCAAGGAGAAAATCGATGACTACCTTTGAGCCAGTGGAGTGCTACTACATCAAATTTTATAGGTTTTTGGTTTTGTTGTATGACTCATATATATGTCTTTCATACATTTTTGGGGTTGTATTTTATGGGTTGAGCGATAGTACCTTGATCAGATACATGTGGATATATTATCACTGTCTTTTTTGTATATATATATATGCATGTGATCATATTTCCTAGTTTTCCTCATTCTTAAGATTTGTGTTAAAAACTTTCGCTAAATTGTTAAGACTTCTGCTCAATAAACTATAAATTGTATAACTTTTAATTAACTCGATTTATTAATTGACATAAGATAAGAAGATGCTTATTTGAAAAATAATTATAAGTAAACATTTTTTAAAAAGGTTTACTAATTTTTTGTTAAGTCCTAGGGCCGAGATTAGGGCTTAATGACAGGATTAGGCTAGTTTCAGAAGGGGTTGTCACATAAAGATCCCCATATCATAGTGAGTATGAAGGATTGATTCGCAGCCTAGGAGACTCATATGGCTGAGGTACTCGACGGTTATAGGATCAGGCCGCCATACTTACGCACTAGCTACAACTATTGTTACAGCATCTTGAGACCCAAAAGCAGTCACTGCACCTGCGGGGATAAACGTCGCCCCAGTTGTCCTACTGACACCGATTGATGAAGCAACTATGAAAACATGGACAAAGGGACCTACACTAGTTGTCATTCCATTAGAGACTCTAACTCCTACACCCCCACCCACAACTATAAAGCAATTGACTACCACTACTGTTGGTGATACATCGGGGTTAGTCTTGGTCCCAAAGGCAAAGCTTTCAATAGAGTTTATGGAGTTCTAGCCAGGTTTCTTCTACAAAGGTGGTGACCCTGAGGTGGCAGGGAAATGAATAGTTTATCATCAGCGGTTCAATAAGCTGATGATGAATAATGAAAGGTTGCAAGCACGTCTATTTGGAGCATATATGAGAGGTCATGCAACGGTCTGGTGGACTATGTATCATGATATAGACCCAGAGCCAATGACATAGGTAGAGTTCAAAAAGTTGTTTCGTGATTAATATATTCTCATGGAGGTGACGTTTAGGTTGAGAGAGGGTAACCACTCACTAATGTAGTACATGGAGTGTTATAGATATTTGTTACAGTTCTTGATAGAAGTGGCAAGGATAGAGTGGCTATAGATCTATTACTTCACTTAAGGTGTGAATAAGAGGATTTTTGTGGCAGTGTTGTCATATGTGCCTCCTACTCTATAGAATATCTATGACAGAAAGTTGGCACACGAAATATTTTTTATTTTGAGACAGGTCAAGTGTATTACTAGGATTGAGTTAAAGATAAGATAAAGTTCTCAACCATACCAAAGGCCGAAGAGATAAATAGGATGATAGACGGGACAGGGACTACAAGGATGATAATCGTGACAGTCAGTTTTAGTATGAGGATAGGCAGCAGGTTCATGGTATGACACCAACACAAACTAACCAGCGTAGCCAGCAGCCATAGTAGTATGGTCATGATAGAAATTAGGGAGCAATGTCTTAACTTCGACAAGAGCCATAACATGTCAGAGAGGGCCCATGCAGTAGCACAGGTGGATGGTAGAGTGACTAGACAGCTCGTTGAGGGTACGTTACATATCCATGGTAAATCTGTGAAATTCGAGAATTTCATAACTTAATTAGGTGACTAATTAAGTATTTTCTTTGAATTTTAATTGGAGTTTACATATCTAAGGTGGGACCCACGCAATATGAACTAGAGATCATAAAGTGAAATGTTATTTTTTCAATGATGAATGCCTAGTGTAAGTATTATATGGTACTTTGCCGCGAAGTCTGGAGGTGTTGTGGTATATCCTCAATTTGTCATAATCGGGGTTATAAGTGTGTGTTTGAAAGGCTTGACTGAAAATAAATTATCAGTTGCTTAAAAACTAGTAAACAAATGTTAAATATCATGCAGAGATTTTTTCTCGATTTATGCACAAGTTGGGATCGGTTGCATTGTAAAATGAAAATAAATTTAGTGCAAGACCTTGCCTTGAGATTTGTATCATTTGTTGGAAGTTAAGGTTAAGATTGGGTCCGAATTGGTGTAAGTTTGGCTAAGTATGGCGAGAGAATTGGTTCGAAAGATTTTGATATGTCATGGACAAAGTTAAGGTTTTTAGGGTCTTTGCATAACAAAATCAGTGTTATGAACATTTTATAGAGTTGAACAATTTTGTCGAGAGTTTGGTTCGATTTGGTGAAAAATTGAATAAACAACGAGTGTCGGAAGTTAAAACACATCAAAATAGGATATTTGAGAATTAATAAATAAAAAGAAATTAAGCCGCTCACAAGCAGCTAAGGGTTTATATATAAATATATAAAAAAATAAAAATAAAAATTGATTATTTCATTTCAACGGAATGATTGAAACGTTTGAAACCTAACCTTCTCAATTCGAGTTTTCACTCCGTGAGCTCCAAATGTTTTATTCTCGCCCGATCTCTTTCCACAAAATCATAAAGCATCGCGACATAATCAGTTCGAGTAAAGTTTCCACAGTGGAAACGAGGTATTCAGCCCACAATTTGTAAATTCTCAATGCCGGGCATTTTTCCACAATTCGATTTGAATTCTCATGATTTGCCAATTTCTTGTGTGGGACTTTGATAGAAATTGGTAGTAATTGTTGCTAATTTGTATATTGGGTTGATTTAGATCAATTTGGAATAAATCCCACTAACGTGGGTTAGTTTTGGTGAATTGAATTAATGCAATTCAGTTGATAAGTATTTTGGAGATGTTTTTATAGTTGATATTGATTTACATTAGGTTCGTAGATGAATTGATTATTGGTTTTAAACCCAATTTGACTACATAGGTTGTAAAAATATTTCGATGTTGGTATTGAGTGGTTTTGTGGTGTTTGATGTCAAGTCTTAAGAATTTAATTGCAAAAATATTGATTTGGAAATGTTTTTCAGTTCAAAATAAATAAAGTTTGCCTAGTTGATAGGCCATATTGGAAAATTCATAACTTCTTCATCGGTTATCCGATTTGAGTTTTTTTAGAGTCTATGGAAAGTAAGACATAAGTACTACAAGTTCCTTTCAGGTCATAATGATAAATATTGAGGTTTTCAAGGTTAAAAAGTTACCTCAAGTTGGCTTGTTGAAAGCTAGTTGAAACAGTTATATAAAATTAATATTTTCAAAAATTGTTCTCGAGCATACTTTGGTCGCAGTTTTCATTGGGGCATGATTTGGTTTAACTTGAAGCTTAACCTCATAATATTATTGGGTATACTGGGAAGCTATTGGAACCAATTTCAAGGTGACCCGATGATCCGAGACTTTAAGATAGTTTAAATTTTTTAAATTGATACATATTGTGAACCGTGGGGAGTTGTGAGTCCCTCTAGGTTTCTCCCTATTCTGTTATCTATTAGGTGAATCTTTCAGTGGGCCACTTTTAGGGGAGGTGCTGCTAAGATTTTTACAAAATACGGATATTTGCTCTATTCAAACAAATCATGAATTGAGTTAGAATGAGGATCTGAATTTATTTTTGAAGCACTTTAAGGATAAAACTGAAAGCTAAGTTGAGGGTAAAGATAATTAAATGGATTAAGTGCCTAATCAGGGTTATTAAGGATAAGTCAGGGCTTAGTGAGGCGGTTCCTGACAGAGTTGGTATCAGAGCTATGGTTAAGCTCAACCAAGGAAATATAAGAAATGGTAATGACGTTGAATTTAGGATTGAGTCGATCAGGAAGTTTATGTTAAGGTTCTTGGATTATATTAAGTTGTGTGAACTTAAGTAATGGTCTTGATGATTAAAGTTCATTAATGAGGTCACGATTAGTAGGGAAGTGACTGTCAGCTGCGGTATTTAAATTATTGTGATATGTTTGTTATCTAACATATATTATCATTATATATATGATTAAAAAGTTTATCCTCATTGTCTATTTGATACATAACTCGTGAGATATAATGAGTGAGATTAGGAATATACAATAAAAAGATAATAGACTCGTGAAATGAAGATTGAGCGTGATGAGATGTGAAATAGACTCGGGAAGTCTATATTTACAATGGTGTTGTAAGTAGTTTGATACTAATATAACTAAAGGAAATAGTCAGTTATAAAACCAATAGAAAATCAGTTCAGTAAGAAGTGTACATGATTACAAAATGTAAGTACTAAACAAGGATTTCTGGGAAAGCAAAAGTATTGAACTATTACAATTAGAAAATGCTCAGGAAATTGTCAAATAGACTTAAGTTAAATTCACAAACGATTGAGAATCGTTTGGAAAATGTAAAAAAAATGAAATTGAGACTTTTCGGAAGCACAAGATATGAAAGTTTTGGATTTTAAAATAAGGTTAGTACCAATTGCATGGTTAACTCGGGAAAACCTATTATATAAAATATTGGTTTAATACAAAACCAATTGAGGTTTTCTTTCAAAAATAACTCAATAAGTAAAAAGGAGACAAATGTTTTTGAAAATAAAAATTGGTTAAACAAATTGAATCTTGACTTAGAAATCACAATGGGATTGTGATAAGCTCATGCAAGTTGTCTAAGTTAGTTTTTCTGAGAAAATAAAAATACTTTGAAATAGGGCAATGTTGTATTTCCAAAACAAACCACAAAGTGAAAAGTGTAATGAAACCACGAGTTAAACCAATTAATGAGTTGACTGTTTTCTATAGTGGTCCTATGAATTGAATATAGAACTAAAAATGAAAGTATAGTGATAAGATCCACATGTTGGAAGTAAAGGTGTTAGGGAAGTGGTCTAATAATAGCTTGGATTAGATATTAAACATTATTGAAATTCAAATTACCCAATCATCACTTCTAACGACAATTGGTTATGACACCTATCACTACAACTTAAAATAAAACGAATGAAGACATAGATGTACTGATTGAATATCAGTAAGTGTTTTTCATAGAACGTTCGTATGAGCTCCTATATTGCAAGAATTTCTTTTAATAGGAGTTAAAGGATGGAAATAACATCCCTAAAGTGATTGATTAGTCATCAAGTTAAACAAGGTATTGGAAATTCTAATTCTTCTAACTCTTCAGTTGAAAAACAATAACGAAAAGGCAAAGTCATCAAAAGTGAATTGATGAATGGTAAGATACTTTGATATCTTACGTAATCTCTTGAAAGTACCGAAATTCTTTTTGATAAAAAGAAAAATCGGGAGATCTATACCAAATGGAAACAAATTAAGGCAATAACAAACAGTTTGACTGTTTAAATTGCAAAATTTCTCTATTTTGATCAAAGATTAGCCAAACAAGACTTTAGTTGATTGAATGATCATATAAAGTCGTATAGTCCTTAACTAAAGTTTCAAAAAGAGAAGATATATAAATCACCTTTCTAAGTCAATATTAAGGAGCTGTAAGTGGTTTAAGTGTTGATAAAAAATAATGATAAGTTCGTAATAGGACTCAAGACAAGATAAATGCGTGAATAGCTAAGATTGAAAAAAATTGAAATGAGTAGAATCTGCATCGTAATTATGATTCATTCACAGTGTAGAAGTCTAATGATTGCGACACTAGTCTTTGAATAACTGAATGAATTGTGAAGTTCAATATAAAATAGTGTATGAGGTTTCATCAGAGTCAATTGGAAGCTTAAGTATAGGTTAACAAATAGTTAATAAGTTCTCACATGAGTATGAAAAATGGAAGTCTTAGGCGAATGAGTCCCAACTAGTCTTAAGATATTAAACTATAAGTTGAAGGATTATATTTTGAAAGAACTTAACATATCTTCATCAGGATCTTACAAGGAATTAAACTCCAAAAGTTGAAAATGTTGAACCAAAGTAATATGTAAGTGATATCTATGACTACATTATATATTGGTTCAAATATTGTTTACATCACGTTAGTGATAAAAGTTTGAAGAATCAGGTATTTTAAATTAGAGTTGATGTAAGATACCTATATGATGGTGAAGACAAAAATATAAATGAAAATGAAAAGCGACGTATAACTTATAGCTTTGTTAGTTAGTAGTATCTCTTTTGGTTTGAAATACTGAATAGAGTGAAGTGTATGTGAGTAGATATGTTTGAATAATTGAATATTCTTCCATTGCAAAATTGAGTAGAGCCAAAACATGTATTGAGTAGTGATGAAAAAAGACAACATATTTATAACTTATATGGGATACAAGTTAAAGTTTATACTGTGAAAGTATAATTAAGAAATATGTAGATCTTTATTTAGAAATTTATATCTACTCTAGTTAAGGATAACTGTCTCTATTCAGGTAATGAAGAAAGTATGGTGAACTGAAAATGATAGAGATTGAGATGATGAAAATCTCATTAGTTGGAGAAAGATAGAGAACAATGTGAGTACATTGATAAATAGGGAATATTGGAGAAGTTAGTAAGAAAATATAAAAGGAATTAGTAGTTAAGAGAATGAAATGAGGTTTTTGGTGAAGTCATGGAAAGAAAATGAGGTTTTAACTAGTCAAATGAAAAGTTAAGTGAATTAGATGACGAGTCGAAATTAGCAATTGCTTTCTAGTCCATAACCTAAATAATATTTTGAGTAGACATATAGAGAAGGAGTAAGAGTTGCACGATGTGTCCAATTTCATTTTTTGATCAGATTGTAATTTGAGAGATCTTGTCATGGGATGAAAAATGTAATTGAGATCTATAATCATGCGATGAATTATGTAAATCTAGGTTTTTGTTAAGAAACGTTGGAATGGTGATGGATCAGACAGACACATAACTCTACTTTGTATCTAATGTCATGCTCAAATATTATTTGCATCATTATATAAGTGTTTAGACTGATGATAGTCTAATAATTGATTAGTCGAAGATTTTAATTTAAAATAATCAGTGACAAAAAGTAAACTGGAATGTGTACAAGAGTTTAGTGGATAAGGAAAGAATTAACAACGGTTTGTAGAATTGATATCGGTAAGAATGGAAATTGTTGTATGAAAAGCAAGATAAAATAGATTTCGCTAGATCTTGTAACGTATTAATGCTTGAATGGGACTCAAGGCATGAAATGAGTATTGAAAAAAAAATAAGGTTATTGGATATTCCACAAAATTTATTGTTTAACTCATCAGTAATTCACCAAATGTAAAGATTGACGGTGTGATGGAAATAACTTTTCGTTTAATTAAGGATTTTGAAATGAAAAGTTGAAATATGTAGGATCTCTACCACTGAGTTCTTGAATGAAATGCAAGTGAATGAGTCCACTTAACGGTGTCACCTTAGAAATGCTTTTTACAAGTCCGAATTAAAAGAGTTGTATATGAAATATCATATTCTCATATCTCTTTTGGTTCAGTAACCTCTAAGTTCAAATTTTGAGGACAAAATTTTGAATTAGTTGGGAAGAATTATGAAATCCGAGAATTTCAAAAACTTGATTAGACAATTAATTAAGTATTTTTTGAATTTTTAATTGGAGTTTACATATCCAAGGTGGGACCCACGCATTACGAAACGAAGATCATAAAGTGAAATATTTTTTTCGATGATGAATACCTAGTATATGTATTATATGGTATTTTTTTGTGAAGGTTGGATGTGTTGAGGTATAGCCTCAATTTTTCATAATTGGGGTTATAAGTGTGTGTCTGAAGGGCACGAGTGAAAATAAATTATTAGTTGCTCGAAAACTAGTAAACAAGTGTTAAATATCACGCGGGGACGTTTTTCTCGGTTTACATGCAAGTTGAGATCGATGGCATTGTAAAATTAGAATGAAGTTGGTGCAAGACCTTTTCTCGAGATTTGTATCATTTGGTGGTGGTTCATGTTAAGATTGGGTCCAAATTGGTTTAAGTTTGGCTAAGTATGGAAAGATAATTGGTTTGAAAGATTTTGGTATGCCGTGGACAAAGTTAAGGTTTTTCGGGTTTTGGCATAACTAAAACCAGTGTTATGGACATTTTACGGAGGTGGATAGTTTTATCTCGAGTTTGGTTCAATTTACTGAAAAATCGGATCGAAAACAAGCGTTCGAAGTTAAAACACATCAAAATTGGGTATTTAAGAATTAACAAATAAATAAAAATTAAGTTGCAGGCAAGCAGTTGAGGGTTTATTTATAAATATATAAGTTGAATAAAAAAATCGATTGTTTCATTTCAATAGAACGATTGAAACGTTTAAAACGTAACCCTCTCAATTTGGGTTTTCACTTCGCGAACTCCTGATGTTCGATTCTGGCCTAGTTTCTTTTCACAAAATCATAGGGCATCACGAGACTCTCGGTTCAAGCTTCGTTTCCACTGTGTAAACGAGGTATTTTGCCTACAATTTAGTAAAATCTTAATGCCGGGCATTTTTCCAAAACTCAATTTAAATTCTCACAATTTTTCGATAAACATTGGTAGGATTTATTGTTAATTAGTATATTTAGTTGATTTGGATCAATTTGGAATAAATCCCACCGACGTGGGTTAGGGCTTTGATGAATTGAACAAATGCAATTCAGTTGATAACTATTTTGGAGATATTTTTATAGTTGATATTAATTTACATTAGGTTTCTATATGAATTAATTATTGGTTTTAAACCCAATTTGACTCCTTGGGCAGTGAAAATATTTTGGTGTTGTTATTGAGTTGTTTGTGGTGTTTGATGTTGAGTTTTGAGGATTTGATTGCAAAAATATTGATTTGGAAAAAATTTCAATTCAAAATAAATAAAGTTTGCTTAGTTGACTGGCCAAATTGGAAAATTCATAACTTCTCCATCAGTGATCCGATTTGAGTGTTCTTGGAGTCTATGGAAAGTAAAACATGAGCACTACAAGCTCTTTTCAGGCCATCATAATAAATATTGAGGTTTTCAAGGTTAGAAAGTTTCTCCAAGTTGGCTCGTTGAAAGCTAGTTGAAATAGTTATATAAAATTAATATTTTTAGAAATTGTTCTCAGATGTACTTTGGCAGCAGTTTTCATTAGGTTTTGTGATTTGGTGTAACTTGAAGCTTCACCTTTAATATAATTAGATTTGTAGGGAAGCTATTGGAATCATTTTCAAGGTGATCTGATGCTCTGAGAACCCTGAGAAGGTAGCTCAAAGTTGGTTGGTTGTAAGTAAATCCTACAGTGGTCTTTACCACTTATGGAATTTATCTATGTACCTACATTTGTGTTTAGTCTGAATTGCATTTCGCATCATTCTTGATCATGCATACATGACATCCTGATATTGTTGCCTATGCTATGGTTCGTAAGAGTGTGAGGCGCTCCACTTCAAACTAGACGCACTGCGGGCATTAAAGGCGGGTAATGTCTACTATAGGGTAGCATGCATTGGACTTCCATTACTATTTTGGGTTCATTCTTAGGTCAGCCAACTTGTTTGTGAATCTTAAATAGTAAAGAAAGGGTTTCACGTTGTTATATAAATTTCTTGTTATTTGAAAATGCAATTACGTGTCGCAATGTATTTAGACTAACATTTGTAGGAATACAAAGCAGTGTGGAAGTTTACTTACGTAACATCTTCGAATTGTTTTTGATGATGTCGGGTTCTTTATCGTATAAAGGAAGAATAGATTAGACTCGAAGACATTGGTGAATGTTTTAAATTGTTAAAGTTTAATTTTCTTATCATAATCATTTTATATAAATTGTTTTTGGGCATTAGGGTGAGTGTTGGACGTGATATATTCTTGAATAGGTTATAAGAGTCTCCTAAATTAGTTGGATGCAAATTGAGAGGTTTTTAATTTAGCTTTGATTTATTATTTTTATCAAAAAGCTGTAAATAAGGTATTGGAGACCTTAACTTAATTTAAATGTTTTAAATTGATATATATATTTCGAACTGTGGGGAGTTGTGAGTCCTGCTATGTTTCTCCCTATTATGTTGTCTGTTAGGTGAATTTTTTGGTAGGCCACTTTTAGGGGAGGTGATGCTGAATTTTTTAAAAATATGAATATTTGCTCCTATAAAAAAAAAACCATGAATTGAGTCAGAATGAGGATATGAATTTAGTTTTAGAGCACTTTAAGGATGGAAATGAAAACTAAGTTGAGGAAAAAGTTAATTAAATGGATTAGGTGCCTAATTAGGGTGATTAAAGATAAGGCAGTGCTTAGTGAGACGGGTCTTAACAAGATCTATGAATACTATGATCGATTTTAGATGTACTTTATCATTTATTGCTGGACGAATTGTTGTAGAGCTAGGGTTAGTTGCATAGACACTGAACACACACCTTGTTCTCAGTACGGCTACTAGGGACAAGATATACCCTAACCAAATATGTGGATAGAGGTTGAGGGACATTAGTTACTAGCGGATCTCCGAGTGTAGAGGTTGAGGGACATCAGTTACAGATGGATCTCCGAGTGTTAGACTATCTAGTGTTTGATGCACTCCTCGAAATGAATTGGGTTTTGCCCTATCATGCACAAAAAAATTGTTTCAATATTTTAACAGCACCTCCCCTAAAAATAGCTTGCAGAAAAACATTATCAAATAATCAACAAAATTGAGAAAGGATTAAAAGGACTCAAAACTCTCCACAGTTCATAATATATATCAAATTCAAACTTAAATGCTAACTTAGAGTGTTCGATATCTTAGTTACAACTTTATAATCCAAAATCAAAACTAAAAATGAATCATAACCCTCATAACTCCAAAATAATTTAAAAGACTCTCATAACCTATTCAAAAGTATTTCACGACCAACGCTCACCCCAAAGACAAAAACAATATATATAATAATTACAACAAGAAAATTAAACTTTAAACTTGAAAATAATCACTAGAGATATTCGAGTCTTGTTTGTTCTTTCCCGTCTTCACAGAGAACCTGACATCGTAAAAAAAAACTAGAAGATGTCAAATGAGTAAACTCCTATAGTGCTCTGTACTCCTGTAAATGTTAGTCTGAATACATAGAGACATGTAATTACATTTTCAAATAACAACGTGGATCCCTCATTTCTTTTTCTAAGCTCATAACAGGCTGGCCCACTCACGATGAACCTTGAATGGTCCTATAAGTTCAATGCATGCTCCTTTGGATTTTACATTACTTGCCTTAGACGCCTGCAATACGTTTAGTCTGAAGTAGAGCACCTTACACTCTTATGATCGAAGCAGGGGAAACTCATCTGGATGCCATGTATGGCTGACCAAGAATGATGGGAAATACAAAGCATACTAAACACAAATGCTGGTACAAAAATAAATTGCATAAATTGTAAAGACCACTATACGGTTTACTTAAAACCAACCAAATTTGAGCTAAACTCTCGGGGTTATCGAAGCGTTGGATCACCTTGAAACTGGTTTCAATGGCTTCCCTGCATACTCAATTATATTATGGGTCAAGTTTCTAGTGAAACCAAATCATGAAACCCAATAAAAATTGCAACCAAAGTTCGCTTGAGAATAGTTCTAAAAATATTAATTTATATAATTTTTTCAACTGTCTTTTAACTAGCCAAATTGGGGCACCTTTTTGACCATTAAAACCTCAATATTTGTCATGATGACCTAAAAGAAACTTACAATAATCATGTCATACTTTCCATAGACTCCAAGAACACTTAAATCAGATCACCGATAAATATGTTATGAATTTTCCAATATGGCATTTTGACTAGGAAAACTTTATTTATTTTGAATTGAAAAACTACTCTAAATCAATATATTCTCAAAAATATTCTCAAAACTCGACAATAAACATTACAAAACCACTTGATACCAACATCGAAATATTTTTTCTTCTCGTGGAGCCAAATTGGATCAAAACGAATAATCAATTTATCTGAAAATCCAATGTAAATCAATATAAACTATAAAACATCTTCAAAATAGTTAGCAACTGAATCACATTTGTTCAATTCATCGAAACCCTAACCTATACTAGTGAAGTTTATTTCAAATCGGCACACATCAACCCAACATATAAATTCTCAACATTCCTTACATTTTTTATCAAAACCTCGTGAAAGAAATTGAAAAATAGCTAAAACTCAAATGAAATTACGAAAATGCCTTGAATTAAGTATTTACCAAATTGCTGGTCTAATACGTCATTTCTACCAAATAAACTTAGCTCAATTTGATCGTCTCGAAATGCTCTATAGTTTTGCAGAAAGAAACCGAGCGAAAATCAGATGTCGGGAGATCGAGAAGTGAAAACTCGAGTTAAGAGGGTTCAGTTTCAACAAAAGCAATATGTTTTGTTGAAACAAAACTTTCGCTTTTGATTTATGATTTGATTTTTTTATTTATATAAAAACCCTCAGCCGCTTGTTAGTATCTTAATTTCTTTTTATTTATTTATTTCAAAAATCCCTATTTTGACGTGTTCTGAGTTCTGACACTCTTTTTAGATCCAATTTTTCACTAAATTCAGCTACCCTCTAGACAAAATAGTCCAACTCCAAAAAACATCCATCACACTATTTTCGGTTACATTAAAAATCCAAAAATCTTAATACAAATCCTTATGAACTAATTCTCTTGGCATACGAAGAGAAACTTACACAAATTTGAACTCAATTTCAACCTCAACCACCACCAAATAGTACAAAACTCAAGGCACGGTCGTGCACCAACTTCATTCTCATTTTACAATTGTCACCAATCTCAACTTGCATGGAAATTGAGGCAAAGTCTTCATGTGTTTTGAACACTTAGTTAATTGGCTCTCGAACAACTAATAATTTATTTTCGCTTATGCCTTTCAGACACACACTTGCAACCTCGAGGAAAACCGAGGATACACCTCAACAAACCCCAACTTTACGAAAAAATACTATATAATACACACTACGCACACAACACCCGAAAATGAAATATGCTTTATGATCTTTGGTCCATAATGTGTGGGTCCCACCTCGGATACTTACACTCCAATTAAATTATGGAAATACTTAATTAGTCATCCAATTAAGTTTATGAAATTCTCAGATTTCACAATTCTTCATAACTAATTAAAAATTTTGTTCTCAAAATTTAAACTTACAAGTTACTGAACAAAAAAGATATGAGAATATAATCGTTCATATACAACTCCTTTAATCTAAACTTGTAAAAATCATTTTCAAGGTGAAACCGTTAAGTGGACCTAATCACTTTTATTGTAATCAATAACGTAGTGGTAGATATCATAAACATTTCAACTTTTCATTTCTATCTTTTTGGTTTAATGAAAGGTCATAACAACTTCTCTGTCAATCCTGCCTTCTCGTAAATTTTTGACAAGTTAAACAATCAAATTTGTGAAATTTCAAAGAAACTTAGTTTACTTCACATTTCATGCCTTGAATATCATTCAAGCGTTATTATCTATCAAGATCTAGCTTATCTTGCTTTTCAATATAACCATTTTCATTCTTAACTAAATACAATTCCACAAATTATTGATAATTCTTTCCGTATCTACCAAACTCCGGTATATACATCCCAGTTTGCTTTCTAATCACTAATCATATTTTTATATAATTAATCGGCTAAACAATTCTTAAACTATCATCAGTCTAAAATTATATAGTGATGCAAATAATATTTGAGCACACAATTATATACAAAATAGAGTTCTTTATCTATTTGATCCATCACCGTTCTAGCGTTTTTCAATAGAAACTTGAAATTATATAAGTCCATCATATGACTACGGATCTCATATTGCATCCGTCATCTCATGACAAGAGATCACGAATAACAATCCAATCAAAAAATGAAACCAGACACAACATGTAACTCTCACTCATTCACTAAGTGTCTACTCATAATATCATTTAGATTTGTGGATTAGAAAGTACTTACCAATTCTAACTAGTCAGTCTTTTCGCTTAAAATCTCCTTTGACTAGTTAGAAAGATAATAACTTTTCTAAATTTATCAAATCATTTTCTATTCATGAGTTCACAATAAACCTCATTTTTTTTACTTAACAACCAATCTCATTTAGATTGCCTCGATCACCACTTTAGTTTCCACATTTCCTCATTACCAACTTACTCAAAATGGTTTTTATCATTTCTCCAATTTATGAGTTTTTCCATCATCTCGATCTCAATCACTAACTATTCGCTGGACTTCTTTCCATACTTGAATTGAGACAGTTATCCTTATCTTGATTAGATATGTGCATTTTAATAGAGATCAACAAATACCTTGATTATACTCTCAGATATAGCTTTTAACTTGTATCACATACAATTTTATAAATATGTTATTGCTTTTCCATCTCTACTCAATACATACTTTTGACTTTTCTAAGTTTACAGTGGAAGAATGTTGAATTCTTCAAACATACCATAACCAGATACACTATACTCTATTCAATATTTCAAACCAGTACGTATAATACTTACTAACTAAGTTGTAAATTGTGCATCTCTTTTTATTTTTTATTTTTTATTTTTATATTCTCTGTCCATAAAGGCATCTTTTATCAACTCCAATTCACAATAATATAGTTATAGAAATTTTCACCACTAAATGATGATGTTGTATAACATAACATTTGGACCAATATATAATATATTCACTGGTACTAGTTGTATACTACTTTGGTTCAACCTTTTCAACTTTTTGAGTTTGCTTCCTTGTAAGATCCTTGTGAAGATACATTACATTCCATCAAACTTATTATTTGATATCTTAAGTCTTATCAAGACTTGTTCACCTGAAATCTCCACTTTCCATACTAATAAGAGAATGTATTGAGCATTTAGTTGCTTATACTTCAGCTTCCAATTGACTGTAACGAAACTTCATAGACTCTTTTATCCTAACTATCATCAATTCATTCGATTATTCAAAGACATGTGTTGTCACACTGGTATTTTACTCTGTAAATAAATCATGATTACGATACGGAGTTGCATAAACTTTTGGTCATGCACAATTATTCCGGTGCCTTACCTTGATTAAAGGAGTTCGTTCATGTTACTTCCGGTAGTCACAAGTCATCTCAACATCTCATTTTATTTTATACACAAATATTTTCCGTTCAATTTTTGTTAATGTTAGCTATTCTCACAATGATCTCATTCTTGCCCCTTTAAAGACTTATTACACCTCCATTCAATACTTAGACCATTACATTTTTTAACCTTAACTTAAAAAAGCAATTTGTTTCAACTCTACTCTTTTCAAAATTATAGCTAAAAATAAGGCAACTTCTTATTATCGTTCAATGAATCAAAGTCTCCCTTAGCTAATCTTTGTTTGAAACCGAGAAGTTTTGCGAACCAAACATTTTTAATGTTTTTTATTGCTTTAAGTTGTTTCCATTTGTCTCATATTGCTCGTCTCTTATTTTTCTTAAAAATAAATTCGGTACTTTTCAAGAGACTGTGTAAGATATCAAAGTATCTTACAGTTCATCAAATCCATTTTTGAAATCACCATTCCATTATTGTTCATTTGAAGAGATAGAAGAACGTGGATTTCCAAACTCTTATTAACTTGGCATCACATAAAACTCTTAAAGGATGCCATTTCAATCCTTTAAGTCTTATAAATGGAAATTCTTGAAGTATAAGAGTGCTTACTAACTTTCTATCCAAGTCACTTAAGGATATTCAATCAATACATCTATCTCTTCCTTTGCTACATTTTACGTCGTAGCGATAGGCACCATAACTTAATTTGGTTAAAAGTTACTATTATGTACATTGAATTTCAGAACACAACTACTTGTGTTTTATTTAATTGCTAATCCTAGCTATTTTCTTACCATTTTCCTCAAATCCCAACTTATAACACGTTGATCTTATCATTACACCTTTCATTCTCAAGTTCAAAATTCCATTAATCTTTGTTTCATAACAACACTTAATCTAGTGTTAACAAGATTACTTTTAAATTATATGTTTCCACTCATTTTACCATTACTTTGTTGGATTGATAGAAACATTGTACTCAACGTCGCTTATAATTAAGCAACTTAAGTAAGAAAAAGTCCAAAACGTTCGATACATCTACTTATAAGTCAATTGATTGTTTCAAACCATGATTCTATTATATATTCCATATTTTATTTTTTTGCAAAGGAGATAATACTTCACTTCAAAATGTTTAGATATTCATAGAAACTGACTTAGAAAATTTAACTGATCCTATCACAATCCCATTGTGATTTTCAAGTCAAGATTTAATTTCTCTAATCAATTTCTATTTTTGGAACCAAGTTTCTCCTTTGTCCTTTCATTTGAGACTATTTTAGGAAACAATTCTCACTTGCTTATGAATTAAACATTGCTTCGTTGATTAGGTCTTATGGAGTTACTAGTTCAACCAGTACTAAACTTATTCTAAAATCAAAGATTTTCATATCTTTTGCTTCCTACAAGTCTTAATTTGATTTTCATGCTTATCAAATGATTTTCAATAATTTGCTACTTAATTTAAGTATATTTTGGTACTTTTCTAAGCATTTTTTAATTTTATAGTTTGATACTTTTGATTTCCAAGAAATCCATGATAAGTATTTACATTCCTGAATCACTTAGACGTCATTCTTAACCTATTTCCTATTGGTTTTATAACTAACTATTTCCCTCACTTTTATTAGTGTCAAACTACATACAATACCCTTGTGAATTTCGACTTCTCATGTCTATTTCACTTCTAATCACGCTTAGTTTCATTACATAAGTCTATTCTCTCATTAATTATATGTTCTTAATCTCACTTGTCATATCTTGCGAGTTAAATATCAAATAAACAGAGAGAATAAACTTCCTATCTCATATCTGGCGATAATATAATAAATACATACCACACATATCACAATAACTAAGTATCCCCAACTCACAGTCACTTCCCAACTAATTGTGCTCAATAACCTTTTGGTTCTTAACTAAAGTTTTTCCTAAATTGAGCCAAACCTAAGCTCTGATACCAAGCCTATTAGGACCCGTCTGACTAAGTCCTGACCTAGCCTAATTACTTTAATTAGACACCAAAACCATACAATTAACTATATGCCTTAAAATACTTTCCATTTTAATTTTTAGTAAAGCTCTAAAACTAAATTTATATCCCCAACGAAACTCAATACTTGTTTTAATTAATTGGGGTAAATTAAGAAATCATATAGATTGTCCTCTGTATTATTATAAAAATTTCGGCAGCACCTCCTCTAAAAATGGCCCGCTGAAAAACTTTACCTAATGAAGAACATAATTGGGGAGAGGATCGAAAGGACTCACAACTCTCCGCAGTTCACAATATATATCAAATTCAAAATTTAAATACTAACTTAAAGTCTCTAATACTTTAGAACTTTATAATAAAAAATAAACAAAAAATTAAGCATAAACCTCATAACTTACTTCAAACTAACTTAAAAGACTCTCATAACCTATTCAAGAGTATTTCACGACTTAAACTCACCCCAAAGCCCAAAACTCCTACATCAAAGATATTCGAGTCTTGTTTGTTCTTTCCTGTCTTCTTAAAAAACCTGAGATCATCAAAAACAACTCGAAGATGTCAGGTAAGTAAACTTCTACATTGCTCTATACTCCTACAAATGTTAGTCCTGATACAAAGAGACATGTAATTCCTATTCTAAATAACAATCTACTTATATAACAAGATGGCTCCCTCATTTCCCGTTCTAAGCTAATAACAAGGAGGCCCACTCACGATGAACCTAGAACAGTCCTATGAGTTCGATGAATGTTACCCCGAAGTCAACATTACCTGCTTTAGATGCCTGCAATACGTCTAGTCTAGAATGGAACACCTTACATTCATACGACCGAAATAGGGGTAAGTCTCTCCAAATGCCATGTATCAATGACCAGGAATGATGCGAAATGCAACGCAGACTAAGCACAAATGCAACAACAAAGATAAACTTCATAAAATAATAGAGACCACTATAGGGTCTACTTACAACCAACTTTGAACTAAATTCTTAGGGTTCTTAGAGCATTGGATCATCTTAAAAACAGTTTTAGTAGCTTCCTTACATACCCAAGTATATTATAGGTCAAGCTTCAAGTGAAGCCAAATCATGAAACCTAATGAAAACTTCAGCTAAAGTATGCTTGAGAATAGTTTCCAAAAATATTAATTTATATAACTATTTCAACTGTCTTTCAACTAGCCAACATGATATAACTTTATAACCTTGAAAACCTTAATTTTTGTCATGATTACCTGAAAAGAACATGCAACACTCATGTCCTACTTTCATTGGACTCTAAGAACCCTTAAATCGGATTACCGACATAGAAGTTATTAATTTTACAATATGGCATTTCAACTAGGAAACCTTTATTCATTTTAAACAGAAAAACTTCTCCAATTCAATATTTTATCCAAAAAAATCCTAAAAATTTGGATTACCGACATAGAAGTTAGATCTAATTTTTTGCTAAATTAAGCTGCCCTCTTGACAAAACAATCCAACTCCATAAAACGTCCATCACACTAGTTTCAACTACGCCAAAACCTCTAAAATCTTAACTTTTTCTACATCATACTAAATCCTTATAGACCAATTCTCTTGCCATACTATGCCAAACTTACACCAATTTGGACTTAATCTCAACCTCGACCACTACCAATTGATACGAAACTCAAAGGAAGGTCGTGCACCAACTTCATTCTCATTTTACAATTGTCACCAATCTCATCTTGCACGTAAATCAAAGAAAATCTTCACGTGTGGATTGACACTTGGTTAATTAGATTTTGTGCAACTAATAATTTATTTTCACTCATGCCCTTCACACACGCACTTGCAAACTTGAGTAAGAAGAATTAAGGATACACCACAACATTTTCCGACTTCGCAACAAAATACCATATAATACACACATTAAGCACACAATACACAAAAATAAAATATGCCTTATGATCTTTGGTCCATAATATGTAGGTCCCACCTCGGATACCTAAATTCCAATTAAATTTTGAAAATACTTAATTTGTTATCTAATCAAGTTTGTAAAATTCTTGGATTTCATACATTACCCACTCTCGAGGATAGACGATTTGTTCAACCAGTTAGAAGGTGTCAGGTTCTTCTCGATGATTAATCTTCACTCTGATTATCATCTGTTAAAGAGTCAAAATGAGGGCATTAAGAAGACCACTTTGATCACGAGATACAAGTTGAGTTCACAGTTATGTCCCTCCGACTTGCTAACACCCCAACGATATTCATGGATATGATGCACAAGGCCTTGATTAGATAGATTTGCCATAGTTTTTATTGACGGTATCTTGATTTATAGCTGGACTTGCATCGATCATGAGAGACATTTTAGGGCGATTTTGACGACACTAAGAATGCATAGTTTATAATCCAAGTTTCGCTAGTGCAACTTGTGGAAAAGTGCAGTGAGCTTCATGGAACATCATCAGCGATCAGGGCATCTTTGTGGATTCAGATAAGGTTAGGGCTATCATTGACTGGAGGACGCTTGAGTATGTTGTTGATATTCAAAGTTTTCTTAGACTAGCGGGATATTAAAAGCGATTTATACAATACTTTTCTTCGATTGCAGCGCTGATGAGCAGATAAACCAAGATGGATGTTAGATTTGATTAGTAAGAGGAGTGTGAGCAAGATTTCTAGGAGCCGAATAGTAGGTTGAATTCTGCACCTGTATTGACATTGCTCGAGCTAAGTAAGAATTTTGTCAGTTTGCACATATGTGTTAGGTATTGGTCTTGGATGTGTATTGATGTTGGAGGGTAGACTAGTTGCGTATCTTTCTAGATGGTTGAGACCTCATAAGGGGAGTTATCCAGTGCATGATTTGGAGCTTGCAGCGGTCATTTTTGCATTGAAGGCCTGAAGGCATTATCTCTTCGAAGAGAGGTTCATCATGTACATAGATGACTAGAGTTTGCACTATATCTTCACTCAAAGAGATCTGAACATGAGATGAGATGGATTGAGCTGCTAAAGGACTAAGATGACCATACCTAGTATCACTTTAGGAAAGTGAACGTTGTAGCTGATGCACTGAGAAGGAACTGGATTGACAGTCAGATAGTTATGCGATGTATGACAAAAGAGCATGGTTTATTACAAGTGACAACCGTTACGTGCATAATATAGGTTTTTACAACGGCCGAGCCAAATATTTGTTGTAAGATGAGAGTTTCGACCGTATCGATTAAACGAATTACCGAGTGTCGAAGCGGTGATGGGCTTTACGAGCAGTTCAGTCATCTGGCTCAGGATCCAGAGTATATTGATTGGGTAGAGTTGACAAATCAGTATTTGAGACACTAAGGGAGGTTGTAGATACCTGAAGATTAGGAGCTACGTAACGTGATTCTTGAGGATGCATAAAGGTCTAGCCATACAGTTCATCATGACCAGACCAAGATGTATCATAACTTGAGGTGACTTATTCTGGTGGCCAGGTGTGGCTGCCCTAAATCCCGAGGTCGCCACGTGTGGAGGCGCTGGCCCAGCGGTCTCTTCTGATCCTTGACCCACTGGGTCCCACGTGCTACTAACGCCCTTTGCTACATCATGACTGCTCGATATGCGTGTTAACTCCCTTCGTTAAGCAGTTAGTTCGATAGTTTAATCATTAAAACAACAGCAGAAGTCTTAAATTTAAAACAAGTAAAACAATTAAATTTATTATCGTATAAAACATCATTTTAAGAGCAACAACTATTGTGGAAAACCCGGGGAAATTACTCTGTACATATGCTACAATATTAAACAGTAATATATACAAGTACAGAATCTATTCAGTCTCAATCGCTATGCACGTGCACTAATACAAACAAAGGAAGGAACTTATGGTTTAAAGTTATTATTGGAAACCTCATAATAAAAATGCAAATAAGAATACGAAAACTAGTGATAAACAAGTTAAGAATCGAATAACATAAACCTCATGAATCTATGAATCCTTAGAATTCAAATACCTTGGCCTAGATAGTGGAACTTAGCTATTTATAATTGTAAATGAAAATATGAAATTTATTCAATCTATAAATCAAAATGTAAATAATGAACTTACAAATAGTCTCTGCATAAAACTTCAAAAGAAAAACCTAATACCAAATTTCTCTCTGGAACTCTACATGGAATTTTATATTTACAACTCTTAGTATCTATTTTCATCGTCCTCGGTTCTCAAATATATAGTAGGAATAGGGTAGAACCATATCTAAACTAAAATCTTGAGAAACAATCAAACTCTAACTTAATGGTTTCGTCCAATTTGGTTATACAAACTTGCCAAATGGAAATAAGAACACTCAAACAAAGCCAGTTACTTTGAGTTAAGACATTTCAGCCACTATTTTTAGGAACACTCAAGCAAAACCACTTTATTTTTATTTTAAAACTCATATTAGCATTTCTTACTTTCATTATAATTAAGTTAACCTTCCAATGTAGGTAAAGGGATTTTAAGGCTTTTGGGTTATAAGTTTCATGATAGGTGATGAAGGAATCTGGTTGGATTGGCTTAACTAGGCTAACTAGGTATAAATTATAGGCGGGTTAAGGCTAAGTGCTAAACAAGCGCTGCCTACATCTTCCCCCAAATTTATTCATAAGTTATATTTAGTTTTAAATGAATGCAAACCTTTTCTGGAATCTACAGAGATTAAGTTGACTCTTATCTTATTATGACTTTCTATGCACTTTTATATTTAGGATAGAGCGTTGACTCCACACTAGCACTCGTTGGTGTAGACTTAATTAGTAGACCAATCACAACAACACTATATTTCACCTATGCTCTAACTAAGGTCTTGTCAATTTTTATTGCATGCATCAATCCATATTAAAATCTTAAATGGTCAATCATTTTTCTAAGCTAGAATTGGACATTCATTTAGGCTTAAAACAAATAGAAAAACAAAAAAGAAAGATTTCAAATATTTAAAAATGTGTAACAACCTACCAAGTCATTAATCCATGAAATAAGTGAAACCTTATTACCTGTATTTTGATGAGAATTTTGAAAAAAAAATCTAAAAAATTGCAAAAACTTACCGAAAATCCTTATAGTTCATCCATGCATTCCATCTAAACAATCATACCTGCATACCCCCAAACTTATCTTCAACCTTGTTCTCAAGATTCAAGAAATTCGGATCACCATACACAATCCAAAATAATAAGTGAAATCAAAATGGAAGGTAAGAAATGAAATTGAATGATGTGGCAAAGGTAGAAGTGGAAAATACGCAAATCCTATGAAACAAAAACTAGAACTCCTCAATCATTAGGAACTTCAGGTTATCGAAATATGGTACTAAGGTGTCAGTATCAATTCATACTCTTCAGGAAGTGTGATAACTTTCTTATCTCACATCAGAATGATGTCCTTTTGCCATCTCATTAAAACCACTTTGCTCTCTACACCAATCAATATCTTAGCAAAATGCATGAAAGGCCTCCCAAGTATCATGGCATGATTCATCAAATATGATGTGTCAAGAATTCAGAATTGTACCTTATAAATGAATCAAGTAACATACATGCAGACATTTTTCATTATCCTGACTACGTTGATGGTCTTACCATTTGCCAATGTGATTTCCATTTTTTCAGTGTTCATGGAAGAAATCCTTGCCCTCTTAAAGAATGAGAAAGGCATGACATGGATTGAAAAATGATAAATGCATGACATTGATTTTAGCTCTAGTGTCCATAAATGCCTTCTAAAATGTTTCTCCATTAACTCTCATAGGAATCTCTATACGACCTGGATCCTCCACTTTCTTGGCCAGCAGTATGGTTACTTTCTGCAGTGACATCCCTTTTCTTTTTCTTCTTTTTTTCACCCTAGTCTTTGTTGCTTTTAGCTTCCTCTAGATAATGACTTCAACTTTCTTAGCAAAAGTTTCCTCTTTCTTCCCTCTTATTGCATTCTCCTCAGTCTTCTCCCTTGGCTTGGCCTTCACCCGCCATTCCTACATTTGCTTGCCATTTAAATTCATGACACCTAATGTCTTATGAATTCCTCTTATATGATCAGTCGATCATTCAATCACCTCCAATTCAACTTCGTCTTTCAAGGTCTTGTCGAAGTGTTCATAGAAGGGCTTCAATCCATATTTGTTCACTTTGAAAGTTTTAATGCTCTCTATACTCTATATTTCAACAGCACTATTGAAAAAGATATAAGTAATAAGAAACGAAGCCACCCATCTAGACCTAAGCTTACCTTGAAATATTTTCAACCTTGAATTGAAATGAGGGTCTTTTACCTATTAAATATGATTTCCTCATTAGATGATGATCAAGTTAAGCTTTGGTCTTACTCTTGTAAATCCTTGCATACTTTTATGCATTATTCCTAATTTCTTTTAGTTCTAAGTGCCCAATTTTTTTGCAATACCAACTTCGTTGCAATTCATGTTACAATGTTTCATTGCCTAATATACTCTATATTCTAACTCTATAGGAAGATGACATGTTTTTCCAAAAATTGACTTATACGGAGACATTCCAATAGGCGTTCTAAAAGTTGTCATGTATGAGCATAATGCATCATCAAGGTATAGGCTCCAGTCTTTCCTTGACGGGTTAATAACTTTCTTACTGATGGATTTGATCTCTCTATAAGAGACTTCAGCTTGGCCATTGACTTGGGGATAATAGGCTATAGATGCCCTATGGGTGACATTATATTTCCTAAATAAAGACTCTACAATCGTATTGCAGCAGTGAGTTCCTCTATTACTGATGATTGAGTATGGAGCTCCAAATCTTGAAAAGATTAATAACTTTAGGAACTTAACAACCGTTTGGGAGTCACTAAATCTAGTGGCTTAACCTTCCACGTGTTTCGAGACGTAATCCACTGCTAACAAGATATAAGTATTCCCATTAGAAGGTTGGATTAGACCCATGAATTCAATACACTAGATATTGAGGATCTCATAGAAAATGATCTTTTTCATCGACATATGATCTCTTGGTCGTAATGACCAATACTTCTGACAGTTTGGACAAGTTTTTGGTGTATACATAAGCATCATGGAATAATGTGAGCCACTAAAATCCACATTCCAAGAATTTTCTAGTTTTATGTCATGGACCACGATTGTCGCCACATGTGTATGAATGACATAGAATTTGCTTCCTACTGAGGAATGCACCTGTTAATCATTTAATCTACCACGCTTTAAAGGTAAACATGATGAAAATCCTCGAACATTTTTTAAGAACTATATATAGAGAAAATGCGATGAAACATAAGGATGCTGAACTTGAATATGTTAAACTGAAAGCTTTTCCTTCTCCATTAAAAAGTCAAGCTCTTGATTGGCTTTTCTATCTTCCTTCAAATTCATTAACCACTTAGTCTGAAATGTTACAAGCTTTTACAAATAAATACGTCCCAGCACGCAAAATCAGTTTACAAAGACAAAGAATTAGTAATTTTAGGATTGAAACTAAGGAGACCTTTGGTGAGTTTTGGGCTAGGTATCAAAGATTGATCTCATTATGTTCAGAAAATGGATTTAGAGAAAGTGTTTTACTGCAATATTTCTATAAAAGATCAAACCATCTGAACGAAGATTTTTAGACACAATATGTGGAGGATCTTTATTCGAACTAACAACAACTTTAGTTGTAGAAACTACTAAAAAAATGGCTAAACAATCTAAGCAATATGGTAAAAAGAATAGACCCATAAAGGAGATACTTCATCAAGAGAAGAAAAAAAATTGAACACATCAGATGATAAAATTGATGAATTAAAAAACATGGTTGACCTACTATTAAAAGATAGAACAATCCAAGTGAAACCTTATGCTTTTTGTAATAATAATAATCATCTTGATAACGAATACCATTTAATGCAAGAAGACAAAATTGAAGAAGCTAATGTGATGATGAACCATTATGATGGATTCACTAAACCAAATTTTTACTCTAATGACAATACAAATTATGTACAACCGAATATAGAAAATGATCTAATAATAAGCAGAGTTATCAAGGGTTAGGTCGCCTACATGGATTGAAAGAACCATTCCATTAAAAAATCCAAACAAGGAGCAAGATCAAATAATCCAAGTCTTACAAGGTGATATTAATGAATTGAAAGATTAATTAAGTCAAATGAACCAACAACTTAGGACATTCATAAATCAAACTAAATCACCTACTCAATTTATTCCAACTAGTCAAGCACGAGTTAATGTTTTATTTAGTAATAATAAGAAAGGCACACATATGCCTGAAAAGATATCTAAAAAGGGTATTAAGAAAAAGAAGATACGAAAAATTATTGATGAAGAAGAAGAAATAATGGCTAATGTCATTCCTACTTGGAATGGATGGCTAAACAATTGAAACATACACCTTTCCTAAAAAGGTTATATGCATTGTATTTAGCTAGAATCGAAGCTTATGAAAAATCTTTCCAAAAGTCTAAAATAGTTAATGAAAAGAAAGATGATAAGATTCCTGATAATTTGAATGAAGATATGTATTCAAATTCTACCGTTCCACAACTATTAGCTGATGCTAAGAATGAAGAAAATAATGAAGACTTACTCGACGCATTTGGGAAAATAGAAATCAATAAACCATTGATAGAATCAATTAAGCAATTTTCCAACTATGATAAAGTTTTGAAAGAATTATATGAATCTAAGGATAAATTATTAGCAGAATCTAAAGAAAACTTAAGACAAAAAGTGTTATCTTTAATTAAAAAGAAAATACCTAAAAAATATTCTGATCCAGAAATGTTTGGAATACCTATTACAATTGGAACTTCTTCTATAGGCTTTGCATCATCAATTAATGTGTCGTCCCTTAAACTCTATGAATAATGGAAAATAGGTTCGTTAACTAATATACCTAATAATCTTACTTTGGCTGATAACATAGAAGTTAAAACTTATGGTTTACTAGAAGATGTTTTAGTAAAATTAGATGACTTAGTATTCTCTACTGACTTTTATGTCATGAAAATGGGAGATTCAATATCACCTAATTCTCCATCTATATTATTAGGTGGACCTTTTTCTTAAAACTATTAAGGCTAAGTCTTTGAAAGAACTATGTCTATAGAATTAAAAAAAAAAAAGTATTTTCACTTTTAAACTTAATGGCCAAGATAACTATAATGATTTTAATGATTTTCTTAGCAAGGGAATTAAAGATAACAATTATTTCGAATTAAATCATTATAATAGTGTAAATACTGAAGTATATGCAATCAATGTAGTAAAGATAGAAATTGGAAATAATATTTCAAAGAAAGAATAAGTTAAAGACACTAATAATGATAAGAAAATAACTCAAGAATAGAGAGTTCAGCAACCGAAAAGTAAGGATAACACTATCAAGCTGAAAGATTCAAGTGTTAAAAGGATATTAAGAAAAAAAGTTGAGTTAAAATCTTATAATGTTGCATAATCCTTGAGGAATTTAAATATTAAGATAGTATAAGGACTGAATTCTATCAATTTATTCTTTATGAAAAAACAAAAAGAAATAACTAATAAGAATAAGGATGATAAATTAAGAAACATAACAAACTACATTGTTATTAATAGTAAAAAAATTGAGAATGTCAAATGTGACTCAAATGCATCATATAACACCCTACCTTTCTATTATCTTTTAGAACATAATTTTTCCAGTAGGAAATATGATAACGATCATAATATTATAATTTCTTCTATTGATGGATCTATAATAAAAAATATGATAGTTAGAAATGTGGAAATCAAAATTAGAAAATTTACTTTCTTGTTCGATTTCATTATTCTAGATCATAAACAAGATGGTGATGTAGGTATTACATGAGGAGAACCTTTCATAAGAAATATTAATGAAAAATTTGACGTAGCTCAATGAGTATCAAAATAATAGATGGGAATGAGGAGATTATTTTTAAACATGGTATAGAAGAACAACTTCTTAACATAAAACCAGATTAGGACTGCATGGTTAAGTCGAGCCAACGATAGTAAACAAAAGCGCTCTATGGGAGGAAACCCATAATATATCATTAATTAATGTTTTGTATTAGAATAGTCATTTTATATTCTCTCAACATTTGACTCTTATTTTGTGAATATTTAAGGAATTTCAATTTTGAAATAATTACATGTGAAGGGGGTTGATCGAGCCAATGTCTTTTCGTATTATATTATCTTTATGAGTTTTATATCAATTAGCTATTTCATTTTTATAGTAATGGAATTATTGTTTAGTGCATATCATACTTAAATTCTGATAATTATGGGAAATTCTACCTTATTATTGATATTTTATGTGAAATATGTAGAAGAAGATCAACTAAATTGAGAAAAAATAGTCAAAAGTGTTTGGCGAATTCTCAACGACATGAATTAATACTTGGAACTGTTGGTAGAATCAGTAACAGGTTGCATAATTTATAATGAAAAATTCAAGTTAGTGATCCAACGACAAATCCACCTTATAACTGGAAATCAATGAACACGTCAGTGGGTTACAAAGCCTTGTTTTCACTGAGTTGAGTAGTGAATAGTCAATAATTATACTGAAACTCACGATTCGTTATGCCATAATTCGAATTTTAATAGTAAAACCCCAAATTACAAAATACATAACTTATTTCATATACACGTTCATTGCAACACATTCGAATATAAAACTAAAATTTTGTATAGATTAAACCTTCCTAATTGAGATTATAGTATGATTGAGTGATTCACTCCTTAATTTTGAACCGTTAAATGCAAAACGAATTGGGTTTGACAACGGATATTTATGTTTAAAACTACTAGATCTTGAATAGGGAATTTCGAATAAAATAATAGAAAATGAATATAATGATTCTTAATATACATGGAAAAGTTATGGAAATTATGGTTTTAAGTTATCAATCCAATGACTTAATACGCAATTGGTTTGATTACGAGTTTAAAATGTATATAGGAATGTTTAAGGAGAATTTGAGTTCGATTAGTCTGTGATGTTTAATTACTTGGAATTGTGATCTATTATGTGATACTTTGACAATTGTTTTTGTTTAATCATAATGATGATGCTTGAATATTATATTTATCGTTTAATTTTTTCTTTGCAAGAATCTTATTGATATATTCAAGTGTGTTTTACATTAGTTTTACATAAATAATTTTTTGTTGGAAACCCGACTTACTTTTAAACCTTGATGAAAAGGTTTGGAATGAGTTTAAGGATATTTTCGGTGAAGCATAGCAATAGCAATAGCAAAGAAAGAAAGAAAGAAAGAAAGGTAGAAGATAAGTTCAAAATTGATCCAAAGTTTTAAAAACTTGATCCAAAATCCAAGTGAATTGATGAGATTTTTTAAATTTCTTTCAAATTTAAGTATGAATTTTATTTTATTTTTACTTCTATTTAGAAAAAGAACGAAAAGAAATATATATAATAGATTTTGAATGGAAGTGATATTTTTACTATCTAAGTGAATTCTATGATAGAAGGAATTAATTTTATAGCCTTTAGATTAACTTTACTAGTTGATGTATATATTGGATGAGTTTAGATGGATTGATTGCCTTGTGTTAGTCACGAGAATTGGTAAAAGATTAAAATAATAGTGCATAATGAACAAGAAAATATCTAAGAATCTTGTTATACAAAGGCTATTGATTAAGAATTTTTATAGTATATATAAAAAATAATTATCCTACAACTAAAAAAAAGAAATAGGTGAGAAACTAATGAGTTTTTATAAGTTAAAAAAATGTTATCTTCAACGTTAGTGAAAAGTGAGAAGTGGTAACGAAAGTTTACAAATATATATAGAGTCCTATAAATTCTATAGGAAAAGAAGCAGGGAATCTATAGTGGGAAAAATATGAGAATGTGCACAAGATATGGAGCAAGGACTTAAGAAGCCAAATGAAAGAATATATAAAAAATGAAAATAATACTAATAATTAGGATGAAGTAGAAAAAATGAAAGATGAGAAAGGCAGATTTTCTTACACTCTTCGAAGAAAAAATTTAGCTCAAGTTCTTGAATCTAGGGTTGAGTAAAGTATTTCTTTCTCTAACACATTTCAATGATGTATTCATTAGTATATTGGAAAAATTACTATTGATTTTAATTGTGGTGCTATTAAAAAATATTTTCTAAAATTAAGATTAATCTAGTGTTGTGTTTTTATATTCTACACTAGCCATCATAAGCTTTATGCTTGTCAATAAAGATTGAGAAAACCTATATTATGTACTTGTTTTAGTATTAATTGAACTTTAAGTTCTTACGGGTATTGCATTGGGTGGTTGAGTTATCATTAAGGGATGGTTCATTTTTTTCTAAATCATTCTATTCAATCATAACTCCTATTTACTTAAAGGGTAATATGTTTTTATTTGAAGATCACTTCTATTTAAAACTTTCACTTTTTAAAGTTAAGATGAATTAGATTGAAATTAGTATATAAAGAATGAAAAGAGAATATGATAGAGAGTATTTCTTTCCTCCAGACAGAAAAGTGTTGATTTAGAGTGTATTTGAAAAGTTAATAATTAGACATGTTTTATAGTGTAATTTAGGTTAATTTTTTATGATAATGATAATATTACGCAGGTATTCTCTTGTTTTTATGATTTCAACATTTAATAAAGAAAAGTGAAGAAATAGAAGCAAATGAAATTAAAAGTGAAGAACTTGGTTAAATGCACGAAAAAGTGTAGTGCAGTGCAGCAAAAAGTTTCAGCGTTTTCGCAGCGAGTCCAAAATTCAATGGATTCACTAATAAAGTTAGTATAAAAGAAACACCCTGCTATTCCAAAATACACAGGATTCACAAGCTGAATTGGTGAAGAACATAAATAGTTTTTTAGAGATTTTCTCAATGATTTCAGCACAAAGTGAATTTGTTGAGGATTTGTTATGGTCGGTGACGAGTTTTTTAGATAAGAACAAGGAATTTGAGTTTGTCTATGATATTTAGACATTAGGAAACTATAAATAGGACCTCATGGATTTGAAATTAAGTGCCCTCTATTAGCCATTATTAGTTTTAAAGTTTTTCAGTTAGATTTTAGTTTAGTTCATTCTACATTGCTTTTGGAGACTTTTTGGAGATTTAAGACTTATTTAGTAGAGGTACTTTATATTAATTTCTTTCAATTATTTATTTATTGCAATGTTTATTATTAATATGTGCGAGTAGTTCGTTAATCTAAACAAAAACTCTGAACATGAATTAAATCAGATTGCATGTTAATTAGGAATATAGTACTTAATTCTTTAAACTAATCATATGCATCAATCACAGTTTTAACAAGTTGTTTTAGAGTATTACAACTAATGATTCTAGTACTGCATGCATAGTTGCAAATATTTATTGTGATATTTTAATTTTGATTCTACTATAATGACAATAATTTCATATAAGTAGCAATTAGGATTTATCAAATTACCCGGGTGGATGTTCTTGGTGATTGTGTTCTAAGTTAGTTAATGATTAACATATTCTGACTAATATTTGACTTAGATTAGGCATAATTTTCATAGAGTTTTAATGCTTTTATAAATTTCTAGTTTATTTCTTTTTATCCAATAAGTAGAATTACAATGATAAGAATATGGCTTTTTTCCATTAAATATAGGAAAATCGGTGGCTAGCTAAAGATTATCAACCTATTATGATATTAGGTTTAATAAAAAAATACTCCATGATATAATTATAATTTGTATGACATGCTTGTTAAGTTAAGTTTATTTTTGATGTTCAAAGGCAATCCAATTTAATTCAATTGTTTAAGAGGTTTTGTTTAGATGTTTATCTTATATTGGTTACTTGATTTGAATTGTGTTAGCTTAGTTAGTTTAATTAGTGTAATTAAGTTAGTTTATTGACAAAGTTTAATTAGATAGAATTTAATTCTCATTTTAATTAAATTAATTATAGTAAAATTAAAAAAATAATAAAACCCACTTTCTTGAGAATTTTGCAAAATCCCTGTGGAGATGATATCTTGTTTATCACTACTACAACTTATAAATATACAAAAACTTAATTGTGCACGCTTGATATGTGTCGCGGTGGAGGGATAGAGCAAGGTACGAATGACATCTAGTTTTGTAAGATCAACTTCCAAACCTCTAGATGAAACAATATGACCCAAATTGATCCCTTGGTCTATCATAAAATGACGTTTCTTGTAATTGAGAATAAGGTTCTTTTCAATGCATCGAGGTAACACTTTGGTAAAATTTTCAAGACAATTGTCAAATGAATTTCCATAAGTAGTGAAATCATCCATGAAGACTTTAATGTATCCTTATATATAAATTAGAGAATATGCTTACCATGTATCGTTGGAATGTTGCAGGCGCATTGCTTAGCGCAAACGATATGCCCTTGTAAGTAAATACTCCTAAAGGATAGGTGAAGGTGGTATTCTCTTGATCTTCTGGTGCAATGGGAATATAATGAAACCATAAATACCTATCTAAAAAATAGTATTGGGATATTTTAGCTAAACGCTCAGGCATCTGATCTATGAGTGGTTGGGGGAAATGATCTTTCCTTGTGGCCTCATTGAGTTTTTTATAGTTAATACAATCTCGTCATCCGTTATGGACATGGCTAGGTACCAACTCTCCTTGGGCATTGGTCACTATGATTACTCCAGTCTTTTAAGGTGCGACTTGCACTAGACTAATCACTTGCTATCGAAATGTGATAAATCATCCCTGCATCAAAAGTTTCAGAATCTCCTTCTTGACTACTTCCATCATAGGCGGGTTTAATCGCATTTGAGCTTGCTTTGAAGGTTTGTAGTCATCCAATTGTTTCCTTGTAGTCTTGTACGATGGGCAATAGTCTTTCATCTTCCAGGTTTGAGAGATTGCTGGAAATGATTGCTAGAAGTGAGTCATTCTTACCTAAGTAGGCATACTTCAGGTGATCGAAGAGCTTTTTCAAATCATGCTTTGGGGATTTGTCGAGTGAAGGCTCGAGCTTGGGACCCGAAAAGAATAAATTCATGTGACAAAAAGCTAGAAATGGAGTTCATAAGACTTAAACTTCTTAACAACATCCTCTACATCTTTATCAAGTGAACATATGTACTCCAAATCATCAAAGTCACTTTTTGACAAATGACTGAGTTCAATGTATGTCCTATATAATAGTTAATACTTGCTTATAACAGTAGATCAATTACATCCAAAGTACACATGGATGATACAACAACAGGTTATTTTCATAGCATCATGAATATTGAGTTTCACAACATCGCCATCAAACTCCATAGTCAAAGATGCGTCTGCTATGTCAATCTTAGCTTGTGTCATTTTCATGAAAAGATGTCCTAATAGAATAGAATAGGAATTGGGGAGTGTTCCTCTTTCATGTCTAGGAGGAAGACATATGCAGGAAAGTATGACAATCTTATAACAAAAATGATATCCTCTAAGACTCTTATAGGGTGTACAACATATATGTCTATCCTGGTTTCTCTAAGTTCTTTCTAATTAATAAAGTCAAACACATATAAAGGCATGACATTCATGGAAGCTCCTAAGTCTAGTATTTCCTTAAAAAAGTGTGTATTACCAATGGTGATTGGCACTGACAACAGTCCACCATCCTTGCACTTTAGCGGAAGTTGTTTTGGAGGATGGCCGAAATGGTTTCACCAACGATGACTCTTTCATGTTCATGTAGCTTCATTTTTTTGCTACACAAATCATTCATGACCTTTGCAATCCTAGGCACGTTGGCTACGGCATCTCATAAGGAGAAGTGGGGGATGAATAACAACAGGTTTGATGATTTGCTCAAACCTAGCTTTCTCTGATGGTGCAGCAATAACTCATTCGGTTTACTTTGTAGATTCGGTTGCTTGGGCCCTTCTAGTTTAGCTACACCCCTCAAAGTAATTGTACTATCCTCCATGGAATATTAAGTGAGTCGTATTTCTTCCTTGTTTGCTTCAGCTTCAGTCCTGACTTGCTCAATCTGCTTTACCATCTCGCTAAATCTCGTATCATATTTTTTACATTAGGACTCAAATATATTCTGAAGTTCTCTCATAATGACAGCTTTCACCTGTAAGGGTGATTGTTGTGCTTTTAGAAAAACTATGTGATGATCATGGCCTTGAAAGCAATAGCTCTGATCATCCTAACCTCTCTCTTCATATGATCGTGGAGATTTATTAACCATATAAAATTGACATCTATTTGAAAAATGTAAAGGATAGTTATTTATAGTATGTATGTACTCAGAATAAGTTATGCAAGCTTGGACTCTACTTGATCCTAATATTTACTCTTTCATCAAGGACTTCAATTCAGACATTTCACTCTTAAGCCTATCCTCTCACGAATTGACTCTAGCTCGACTCCTATAAGTATTATCTGCTACGCCATAATGCCTATATTAATTTGCCATTTTCTCATTGATTTTCTCAGCTTCAGAAGGTCTAACTTCTAAATTTCTTCTATTCTTATTCTATCCACCTACCATTTCTCACCATTAATTAGCCCTTGTAGAAGTTTTCTAACAATGATTTCTTAGTGAAACCATGTTGTGGGTGAGCATGACAGAGTCTTTTAAATATCTCCCAATACTCAAAGAAATTTTCTCTTTCCTTCATGTAAATAGTGGAAATTTTTCTCCAAATGGAGGTAATTTTCTTCGCTAGAATATATTGTTCCTGAAATTTGAGGTATAAGTCCTTCGAAGAATAAATAGATTTAGGAGGTAAGTAGGAGATGTTAGGGCATGTGTCATAGGTCAATCTATAAACATTGTTTCTCTTATACTTTTAATTAATAAAATAGAGGTTCTTCATTTTCTATTTTGTCATAAGTGATTGCATGTTTACTTTAAAATAAAATCTATGGGTATTTATGAAATATCCTAAATGTCCCTAATCGATCATTATACTAAGAACTATAATAATAAAGACTAGTATGAATCTTGATTAACGGTCATGTGATGATCATTCGTATAAGGATACAAATCGAGATCATGAATGATTTTTACGAAACAAGGTATTGGACCGACCCGCTATAAGAATACCATATGGATTAAGTTATAGGTGTTACTCATGATAGGTATATCATTTAGTCCTTCAACTTGATATTACCATAGAGTTCAATATTAGGAGCATGGTAATTTGACATAATCAAAAATTGTCTTTGACTTGACGATTATAAAGATTGTGATTGGTTACCATGTGAATAATAGGTGAATGTACGTACTCAAGATAGAATTTGTCCTTCTCATATAGAGAGGAATCAGTGGATCTCTCGATATGTTAGACTGTTAAATAACCAAGTCCATGTGAATTGATATGATTAATGTCTTTTGGTTGTTTTCAGCCTACTTAAAGATCAAGACTAGTACGAATGAACATGAAGAGTGATTTTCTAAACCTTATGTTAAATCAAAGGATATTGCATGACAAAAGGATATGTTATATGTTATTCAGTAGGTTGTATCGATTTTGATATTCATGCTACTTTGGTAGTCATAATGCCTTGTTGGAGATCGCTTATGACTTGTGTACCAAAATGGTTTGGGTTCACTGCCAACATCGCTTGAACCTATTAAGTAGCACATAAAGAATAGCTTTGTGCAATTTCAATAGCTCTAGAATAATGAATTTTATATGATAAAATTCATGACATAAAATTCCTTACAATTTGTTATATGATAACTTATAAATAGGGGCATTTGTGTAATTTGTTTGAATTGCCTAAATACAATAGTTGTATTACGAATAGGTTTTTATAAGTGAGCTTTTCTACACATATAAATAGAGGTTGAAACCCTAAAACAAAATAAGATTTTTGTTTTTGCTATTTTTGAGTTCTCTGGATTTTAGGAGAGAATGAAAAAAATTTCTATCTCTATTAGGGCTAGTACTCTAAATTGCGCTCAGTATTCACGTGTGGATTTCTGATAGAGGGCGCGCACTTCAATGTATTGGAAATCGAACAATCATGGAAAGAAAACAAAAATTAATGTATGGTTTCTTTTGTAGATCTAGTTTAATGGAACTTATTTTCGATCTTGTTAGGTTTTTAAAAAAATTGTTTTGAGTTTTTCATTCCATTTGAACCCCAAAAGCCATCAAAACAACCAATCCAGAGCATTACCTTTCGGACAAAATGGAAAAGCTTTCAGCTTAACCATAATAGGCTTAACTACAGTAGTTTTATACCTAGAACAAACTATTCAGGCTAGAGATTTCTACAGATCCTCATCATCTCTCCCAAGAAATGTTGGAAGCTTCAGGATGAATCCAATTTTTAACATGACTCACTGGCTTAGGTCGAGGATTCTATGGAGAACCTCCTCATAGTTAGTTTGCTTCCCTAAAATTGAGTTCTTTCTCAAGTTTGACTAAAGCTATACAAGAATTGATACTGCATCATACAAGACTAATAATAGTCCCAATTTACCGACTACTTGGATATGTAGTGAGATAAGTACATGGTCGAACCCATAGAGATTGGGGCTAACTCTAGGTTATCAAAAGGGGTTTTAAAAAAAAACTAATCTAAAATAATAACTAATTAATAACTAGGAAATTAAATGCGAGAATAAATAAACATAAATACTACTAAACTAGCAAATTCAATAACAATTCCAAATCAAGGGGAGAATTAGACCACTATAAGTATGATTTAGTTATCAATTCGAAAATGTTACTTTTCATCAAGTCTTATAGATAGGCTTATAGTGACTCATGCCACCTCATTTGCCACATGTCAGTGGAGAGAATTTGGGACATAATCACATACTAACTAGACCCACAAAACCATCGGATATGCCATAGGTTTTCAATACACTAGCAGCGTTGGCGCTATATGAGAATGCCAACAGACAAGGCCCTACTCGCCACCTAATTGTCGAGTGCCAGTAGGATCACTAGCAATGAATTATAACCTAACTAGTATGCATATGCATTTACACATCAAATAAGTAGAAATATATAGACTCTAAAATAGAATCAATAAAACAACGCAATTGAAAAGACAAGACAATGTTGAAAAACATGGAAATTAAGAATTGAATCCCATAAATCACTTACAGATCTCCTTTATTCGAATAAATGTTTAGCCCACTTATACCATATGAATCTCCACTACAAAATATAAATAAAAATATAAAAATAAAAGAAAAAGGTTGAAGAAAATACAAAGAAAAAGGTGAGGTAGAGAGAATGTAGGAATAGATCTAATGTAGTGTGGAATGAATAGAATGGTATGGAGGATCCTATCGAATGATTGAGAAAGGAGAGTTTTATAGTGTTTTTGGCCTCTAGAGAATAGAGAATATATTCTAAAAAATCTCAAACTCGATTCTTAATGAATTGAATTTCTTGTTAGTTGGCTGAATCAATAATAACACATGCAAAATTTTCCAAAATTGCAAAATCTGATCTTCAGATTTCATAACCGACCTCACCACTTTATGTACAAATTTCCAATGCGTTGGGGATCGCAGTGGAGGCGTTACAGTGCTCTACTTTTGGTTCCATTATGTCTCGACTCTAGTTTCAGCGTTGTATGTTCATACCCAAGCACTGAGAAAGCTTTAGCTCTTTTCCTAGTAATTTCATTTCAAAGATTTTACGTCACTCAATGGCACTCGCAAGGCGCTAGCCTTCCACACTTAAAATCAGTTTGATTTTTCTTTGAGATGCTAAACACCCTTAATCCTTACCAAATAGACTATCTTTTCTGAAAAATCATAAGTTTTGATCCAGTGCTTTGCTAGATATTTAAAAAGATGTGTCTATAAAGAGTTATCAATGTTGTGGCCTTTTTCTTAGAATCTTAACCTCAGCTTTCTCCTAGATGTTCATAAGACTTGATCCTCAAAGTTTCCAATGAGTTTCTTGCAATATGCTCACTTTTTATCTAGCGATTCTTTGGCTATTTATTTGCAACCTAAGTCACTGTAAGGCTCTTGTCCTATCTTCAGTTTTTTAATTGGATTTTTATGGGAAATCACTCATTTTACTTCAATAGCTTGTTTTGACCCTAGAAATACGAAAACGAAAGGTTAGTGCTACAAATTGGGGCTTTGACCTCTAAAATCATTGTAAATACACGATAAGATATAGCACAATCGCACATCATCAAATACCCTCATACTTAGACAATTGCTCGTCCCGAGCAAAGGAGTATAACACAATTAACTTGCATATAATGAATTCACATTATCTTCATTAATGTCGAACTCTAACTCAAGCAAAGCCAGTTAATTTTAGTCAAGATTTTTTGACCACTTTCTTGAGGAATACTCTGCCATACACTAGGCTTCATCAAGACCAAAGCCACATATTAATCTCGAGTTGCCTCGAAACTTTTAATAAGCTGAAAACATACAATCTCTAAATATCGAATATCAAGACTCCACAAATAGAACCTTTTACAACCATTCCACTGACACATTCAAAACATCATTTGTAGTCAATAGGACTTTCTTTTGGGTTATTATGGCTGGGCTAGGGTAACAAGGATATGGATATTAAAAGATTCAAAGCTTTCGAAAGACTTACTTAATCTACCTTTAAGCACTTAAACTAAATCTTTTTATTTGAGGAGTTTTTATAGACTTTTGCCTTTATTCATTTCACTTATATATATTATTTATTTTTTTGTCTAAATTTTCTTAGTACGGTCCTCGCTCCATTTCCAGTGGATTCCATTTTTTCTCATTTTTTCCAATTACTACATTCCCCGCTACTTTTTTTAACCTATGGAACACTATTTTTTTATTTAAAAACTCATGTTAGCACTTCTCATTTTCACTATTATTAAGTAAGCCTTCCAATGTACATAAAAAGATTATAAGGCTTTTAGGTTATGGGTGTCATGATAGGTGATGAATGAATCAGGTTGGGTTGGCTCAAATGGGCTAACTACGGATAAATTATAGTTAGGTTAAGGCTAAGGGCTAAACAAACAAGACCTAAATCTTCCCTCAAAGTTATTCTTAATTTATACTATTTTAATTGAATGCAAACCAATTTTGGAATCTTTAGAGATTAAGTTGACCTTTATTATCCTTCTGCCAGCTTCGATATCTAGCATAAAATGTTGACTCCTTACTAGCACTCTTTAATGTAGCCTCAGTCAATAGACAAATCACAAGAGCATGATGTTTCAACTATGCTCTACATAAGTTCTTATCCATTTTATGGCATTCATCAATCCACATTCAAGTATTAAATTGTCAACCATGTTTCAACTATGCTCTACCTATGCTCTACCAGCGTAGAATTGGGCATTCATTTAGGATTAAAACAAATGAAGATAAAAGAAAGAATTCACTTGTTTACAAATGTGTAACAACCTACCAAACCATCAATCCATGAAATAAATGACACTATATTACCTGTATTTCGCCATAAATTTTGAAAAAAATCTAAAAAATTGCAAAAATTTACTAAAGATCCTTACGGTTCATCCATGCATTCCATCAAACTACATACTTGCATACCCCAAACTTATCCTAAACCTTGTCCTCAAGGTTCAAGAAAGTTAGACAATCATACACAATCTTAAAGAACAAATAAAATTGAAATGGAAGTTAAGAAACTAAAATGAATGGAGTGAAACATACATATATAAGAAGCAGACAATATGCAAAATGAGTGATTTCTAGTAAAGTGTGTCAATTTACCGTAAAATAATATCACACTATCTTTATGATGCATCAACAGAACATATAATCTATTTTCAATTAAGGTGACTTAAGGAAAAAGTAGAATGAATAACATAATAAGAGCAAGAACTATCAAAAAATGAGTTGACTAAAAATAATACAACCAAAACTTGTGAGCCCAAAATCTTCTAATGAAGGGTAAAATTAACAAGTTAGTGGAATGGAGTATAAGTAGTGCTTGTGAACTGCCCATGGGTAGTCCTTGCCATGGCAAGGCAAGACCTTGTTATGTCAGAGAGTTCCCTACTCTGCGTATTATGTAGAGCAAGGCTTTCATTCAAAGATGGGAAGGCTTATGTACGTATTGTGCAGCAAAATCGGAGTACTAGGGGAGGCCTAGCTTTAGCTCGGTCAATGCCATGGCACTCGGGGAGAAACAAATTCTACAAAATAAGGAGAAAAACTATAAAAAGGGGAAAATTGGTCGAATTCAATGAATTAATTTGTTAGTTGATAAAATGAGTAGTATAAATTGTTTTTAGGTAAATTAAGTTAGTTAAGTCATGGTTTGATAAGTAATATGGAACTTGTTCGAGTTCCAAAATGAAGAATTAACTAAAATCTAATGAGTTAAAATGGTTAGACGATAAAAGGGAATTAAATATTATTGGTGTTGCTGTAGCTAGGCAAAATACATGGTTTGGTGATTCAATTAAGTTGAAAGGAGCCAATTTATAACTCGATGAAGGTTTTTAATCGAGGTTTGAGATGGCAAAGCCTATGAATTGATAATTTGAGTTCAAAACTCTAATTGGGAATATATAGATGAGATTTAAGTGATTTCGAAGCTAAATAGGTAGTTAAGATCCTATTTGGAATCTATTTAATGTTTTTGAACCTGTTTAAAGTTTCAAAGACATGGAAAATAGGTGTGACGGTGCTTTGGAGACTTTAAATAGTTGAAAAATATTGTTTGGGGATTTCAATCCCATAATGAATTGTAATATGACTTTGAAGTATTAAATAGAGTTTTAACTCTAAATATTGGGTTTTTATGATTTAGTAGGATATGTGGAGGTACGTGGAAGATGGGGAACATTGTGTAAGGCTTTGCAACCACTTTTGGGTGGGTTTGGTTGTAAGTAAACTCTACAGGGGTCTTTAATATTTATGAAATTTATCTTTGCACTTGCATTTGTGTTTAGTCTGCATTACATTTTGCCTTATTCCTTTTTATGTATTTTTGCAAGGCGCTCGAGAAGTGGAGGATGAATAACAACAGGTTTGATGATTTGTTCAAACCTAGCTTTCTCTGATGGTGCAGCAATAACTCATTCGGTTTACTTTGTAGATTCGGTTGCTTGGGCCCTTCTAGTTTAGCTACACCCCTCAAAGTAATAGTACTATCCTCCATGGAATATTAAGTGAGTCGTATTTCTTCCTTGTTTGCTTCAGCTTCAGTCCTGACTTGCTAAATCTGCTTTACCATCTCGCTAAATCTCGTATCATATTTTTTACATTAGGACTCAAATATATTCTGAAGTTCTCTCATAATGACAGCTTTCACCTGTAAGGGTGATTGTTGTGCTTTTAGAACAACTATGTGATGATCATGGCCTTGAAAGCAATAGCTCTGATCATCCTGACCTCTCTCTTCATATGATCATGGAGATTTATTAACCATATCAAATTGACATCTATTTGTAAAATGTAAAGGATAGTTATTTATAGTATGTATGTACTCAGAATAAGTTATGCAAGCTTGGACTCTCCTTGATCCTAATATTTACTCTTTCATCAAGGAATTCAATTCAGACATTTCACTCTTAAGCCTATCCTCTCACGAATTGACTCTAGCTCGACTCTTATAAGTATTATCTGCTACGCCATAATGCCTATATTGATTCGCCATTTTCTCAATGATTTTCTCAGCTTCAGAAGGTCTAACTTCAAAAATTCTTCTATTCCTATTATATCCACCTACCATTTCTCACCATTAATTAGCCCTTGTAGAAGTTTTCTAACAATGATTTATCAGTGAAACCATGTTGTGGGTGAGCATGACAGAGTCTTTTAAATATCTCCCAATACTCAAAGAAATTTTCTCTTTCCTTCATGTAAATAGTGGAGATTTTTCTCCAAATGGAGGTAACTTTCTTCGCTAGAATATATTGTTCCTGAAATTTGAGGTATAAGTCCTTCGAAGAATAAATAGATTTAGGAGGTAAGTAGGAGATGTTAGGGCATGTGTCATAGGTCAATCTATAAACATTGTTTCTCTTATACTTTTAATTAATAAAATAGAGGTTCTTCATTTTCTATTTTGTCATAAGTGATTGCATGTTTACTTTAAAATAAAATCTATGGGTATTTATGAAATATCCTAAATGTCCCTAATCGATCATTATACTAAGAACTATAATAATAAAGACTAGTATGAATCTTGATTAACGGTCATGTGATGATCATTCGTATAAGGATACAAATCGAGATCATGAATGATTTTTACGAAACAAGGTATTGGACCGACCCGCTATAAGAATACCATATGGATTAAGTTATAGGTGTTACTCATGATAGGTATATCATTTAGTCCTTCAACTTGATATTACCATAGAGTTCAATATTAGGAGCATGGTAATTTGACATAATCAAAAATTGTCTTTAACTTGACGATTATAAAGATTGTGATTGGTTACCATGTGAATAATAGGTGAATGTACGTACTCAAGATAGAATTTGTCCTTCTCATATAGAGAGGAATCAGTGGATCTCTCGATATGTTAGACTGTTAAATAACCAAGTCCATGTGAATTGATATGATTAATGTCATTTGGTTATTTTCAGCCTACTTAAAGATCAAGACTAGTACGAATGAACATGAAGAGTGATTTTCTAAACCTTATGTTAAATCAAAGGATATTGCATGACAAAAGGATATGTTATATGTTATTCAGTAGGTTGTATCAATTTTGATATTCATGCTACTTTGGTAGTCATAATGCCTTGCTGGAGATTGCTTATGACTTGTGTACCAAAATGGTTTGGGTTCACTGCCAACATCGCTTGAACCTATTAAGTAGCACATAAAGAATAGCTTTGTGCAATTTCAATAGCTCTAGGATAATGAATTTTATATGATAAAATTTATGACATAAAATTCCTTACAATTTGTTATATGATAACTTATAAATAGGGGCATTTGTGTAATTTGTTTGAATTGCCTAAATACAATAGTTGTATTACGAATAGATTTTTATAAGTGAGCTTTTCTACACATATAAATAGAGGTTGAAACCCTAAAACAAAATAAGATTTTTATTTTTGCTATTTTTGAGTTCTCTGGATTTTAGGAGAGAATGAAAAAAATTTCTATCTCTATTAGGGCTAGTACTCTAAATTGCGCTCAGTATTCACGTGTGGATTTCTGATAGAGGGCGCGCACTTCAATGTATTGGAAATCGAACAATCATGGAAAGAAAACAAAAATTAAGATATGGTTTCTTTTGTAGATCTAGTTTAATGGAACTTATTTTCGATCTTGTTAGGTTTTTAAAAAATTGTTTTGAGTTTTTCATTCCATTTGAACCCCAAAACCCATCAAAACAACCAATCCAGAGCATTACCTTTCAGACAAAATGGAAAAGCTTTCTGCTTAACCATAATAGGCTTAACTACAGTAGGTTTATACCTACAACAAACTATTCGGGCTAGAGATTTCTACAGATCCTCATCATCTCTCCCAAGAAATGTTGGAAGCTTCAGGATGAATCCAATTTTTAACATGACTCACTGGCTTAGGTCGAGGATTCTATGGAGAACCTCCTCATAGTTAGTTTGCTTCCCTAAAATTGAGTTCTTTCTCAAGTTTGACTAAAGCTATACAAGAATTGATACTGCATCATACAACACTAATAATAGTCCCAATTTACCGACTACTTGGATATGTAGTGAGATAAGTACATGGTCGAACCCATAGAGATTGGGGTTAACTCTAGGTTATCAAAAGGGGTTTTAAAAAAAAAACTAATCTAAAATAATAACTAATTAATAACTAGGAAAGTAAATGCGAGAATAAATAAACATAAATACTACTAAACTAGCAAATTCAATAACAATTCCAAACATGGGGAGAATTAGACCACTATAAGTATGATTTAGTTATCAATTCGAAAATGTTACTTTTCATCAAGTCTTATAGATAGGCTTATAGTGACTCATGCCACCTCATTTGCCACATGTCAGTGGAGAGAATTTGGGACATAATCACATACTAACTAGACCCACAAAACCATCGGATATGCCATAGGTTTTCAATACACTAGCAGCGTTGGCGCTATATGAGAATGCCAACAGACAAGGCCCTACTCGCCACCTAATTGTCGAGTGCCAGTAGGATCACTAGCAATGAATTATAACCTAACTAGTATGCATATGCATTTACACATCAAATAAGTAGAAATATATAGACTCGAAAATAGAATCAATAAAACAACGCAATTGAAAAGACAAGACAATGTTGAAAAACATGGAAATTAAGAATTGAATCCCTTAAATCACTTACAGATCTCCTTGATTCGAATAAATGTTTAGCCCACTTATACCATATGAATCTCCACTACAAAATATAAATAAAAATATAAAAATAAAAGAAAAAGGGTGAAGAAAAGATAAAGAAAAAGGTGAGGTAGAGAGAATGTAGTAATAGATCTAATGTAGTGTGGAATGAATATAATGGTATGGAGGATCCTATCGAATGATTGAGAAAGGAGAGTTTTATAGTGTTTTTGGCCTCTAGAGAATAGAGAATATATTCTAAAAAATCTCGAACTCGATTCTTAATGAATTGAATTTCTTGTTAGTTGGCTGAATCAATAATAACACATGCAAAATTTTCCAAAATTGCAAAATCTGATCTTCAGATTTCATAACCGACCTCACCACTGTATGTACAAATTTCCAATGCGTTGGGGATCGCAGTGGAGGCGTTACAGTGCTCTACTTTTGGTTGCATTATGTCTCGACTCGAGTTTCAGCGTTGTATGTTCATACCCAAGCACTGAGAAAGCTTTAGCTCTTTTCCTAGTAATTTCATTTCAAAGATTTTAGGTCACTCAATGGCACTCGCAAGGCGCTAGCCTTCCACACTTAAAATCAGTTTGATTTTTCTTTGAGATGCTAAACACCCTTAATCCTTACCAAATAGACTATCTTTTCTGAAAAATCATAAGTTTTGATCCAGTGCTTTGCTAGATATTTAAAAGGATGTGTCTATAAAGAGTTATCAATGTTGTGGCCTTTTTCTTAGAATCTTAACCTCAGCGTTCTCCAAGATGTTCATAAGAATTGATCCTCAAAATTTCCAATGAGTTTCTTGCAATATGCTCACTTTTTATCTAGCGATTCTTTGGCTATTTATTTGCAACCTAAGTCACTGTAAGGCTCTTGTCCTATCTTCAATTTTTTAATTGGATTTTTATGGGAAATCACTCATTGTACTTCAATAGCTTGTTTTGACCCTAGAAATAAGAAAACGAAAGGATAGTGCTACAAATTGGGGCTTTGACCTCTAAAATCATTGTAAATACACGCTAAGATATAGCACAATCGCATATCATCAAATACCCTCATACTTAGACAATTGCTCGTCCCGAGCAAAGGAGTATAAAACAATTAAGTTGCATATAATGAATTCACATTATCTTCATTAATGTTGAACTTTAACTCAAGCAAAGCCAGTTAATTTTAGTCAAGATTTTTTGACCACTTTCTTGAGGAATACTCTGCCATACACTAGGCTTCATCAAGACCAAAGCCACATATTAATCTCGAGTTGCCTCGAAACTTTTAATAAGCTGAAAACATACAATCTCTAAATATTGAATATCAAGACTCCACAAATAGAACCTTTTACAACCATTCCACTGACACATTCAAAACATCATTTGTAGTCAATAGGACTTTCTTTTGGGTTATTATGGCTGGGCTAGGGTAACAAGGATATGGATATTAAAAGATTCAAAGCATTCGAAAGACTTACTTAATCTACCTTTAAGCACTTAAACTAAATCTTTTTATTTGAGGAGTTTTCATAGACTTTTGCCTTTATTCATTTCACTTATATATATTATTTATTTTTTTGTCTAAATTTTCTTAGTACGGTCCTCGCTCCATTTCCAGTGGATTCCATTTTCTCTCATTTTTTCCAATTACTACATTCCCCGCTACTTTTTTTAACCTATGGAACACTATTTTTTTATTTAAAAACTCATGTTAGCACTTCTCATTTTCACTATTATTAAGTATGGCTTCCAATGTACATAAAAAGATTATAAGGCTTTTAGGTTATGGGTGTCATGATAGGTGATGAATGAATCAGGTTGGGTTGGCTCAAATGGGCTAACTACGGATAAATTATAGTTAGGTTAAGGCTAAGGGCTAAACAAACAAGACCTAAATCTTCCCTCAAAGTTATTCTTAATTTATACTATTTTAATTGAATGCAAACCAATTTTGGAATCTTTAGAGATTAAGTTGACCTTTATTATCCTTCTGCCAGCTTCGATATCTAGCATAAAATGTTGACTCCTTACTAGCACTCTTTAATGTAGCCTCAGTCAATAGACAAATCACAAGAGCATGATGTTTCAACTATGCTCTACTTAAGTTCTTATCCATTTTATGGCATTCATTAATCCACATTCAAGTATTAAATTGTCAACCATGTTTCAACTATGCTCTACCTATGCTCTACCAGCGTAGAATTGGGCATTCATTTAGGATTAAAACAAATGAAGATAAAAGAAAGAATTCACTTGTTTACAAATGTGTAACAACCTACCAAACCATCAATCCATGAAATAAATGACACTATATTACCTGTATTTCGCCATAAATTTTGAAAAAAATCTAAAAAATTGCAAAAATTTACTAAAGATCCTTACGGTTCATCCATGCATTCCATCAAACTACATACTTGCATACCCCAAACTTATCCTAAACCTTGTCCTCAAGGTTCAAGAAAGTTAGACAATCATACACAATCTTAAAGAACAAATAAAATTGAAATGGAAGTTAAGAAACTAAAATGAATGGAGTGAAACATATATATATAAGAAGCAGACAATATGCAAAATGAGTGATTTCTAGTAAAGTGTGTCAATTTACCACAAAATAATATCACACTATCTTTATGATGCATCAACAGAACATATAATCTATTTTCAATTAAGGTGACTTAAGGAAAAAGTAGAATGAATAACATAATAAGAGCAAGAACTATCAAAAAATGACACATGGGTAGCCCTTGCCATGGCAAAATGAGTGATTTCTAGTAAAGTGTGTCAATTTACCGTAAAATTAACAAGTTAGTGGAATGGAGTCTACGTAGTGCTTGTGAACTGCCCATGGGTAGCCCTTGCCATGGCAAGGCAAGACCTTGTTATGTCAGAGAGTTCCCTACTCTGCGTATTATGTAGAGCAAGGCTTTCATTCAAAGATGGGAAGGCTTATGTACGTATTGTGCAGCAAAATCGGAGTACTAGGGGAGGCCTAGCTTTAGCTCGGTCAATGCCATGGCACTCGAGGAGAAACAAATTGGAAAAAATAAGGAGAAAAACTATAAAAAGGGGAAAATTGGTCGAATTCAATGAATTAATTTGTTAGTTGATAAAATGAGTAGTATAAATTGTTTTTAGGTAAATTAAGTTAGTTAAGTCATGGTTTGATAAGTAATATGGAACTTGTTCGAGTTCCAAAATGAAGAATTAACTAAAATCTAATGAGTTAAAATGGTTAGACGATAAAAGGGAATTAAATATTATTGGTGTTGTTGTAGCTAGGCAAAATACATGGTTTGGTGATTCAATTAAGTTGAAAGGAGCCAATTTATAACTCGATGAAGGTTTTTAATCGAGGTTTGAGATGGCAAAGCCTATGAATTAATAATTTGAGTTCAAAACTCTAATTGAGAATATATAGATGAGATTTAAGTGATTTCGAAGCTAAATAGGTAGTTAAGATCCTATTTGGAATCTATTAAATGTTTTTGAACCTGTTTAAAGTTTCAAAGACATGGAAAATAGGTGTGACGGTGCTTTGGAGACTTTAAATAGTTGAAAAATATTGTTTGGGGATTTCAATCCCATAATGAATTGTAATATGACTTTGAAGTATTAAATAGAGTTTTAACTCTAAATATTGGGTTTTTATGATTTAGTAGGATATGTGGAGGTACGTGGAAGATGGGGAACATTGTGTAAGGCTTTGCAACCACTTTTGGGTGGGTTTGGTTGTAAGTAAACTCTACAGGGGTCTTTACTATTTATGAAATTTATCTTTGCACTTGCATTTGTGTTTAGTCTGCATTACATTTTGCATCATTCTTGGTCATGCATACACATTGAAAGGGATGGGATTAGAGTGTGGTCGTCTATTTCCCTAAGTTAGTAATAGTTGTGCTTAGCATCTATTTCCCTAAGTTAGTAGTAGATGCGAAGAACTGAGTTGACGCATCTGGCTCTTAAATCCACTACAACACATTTCATTTACATTTCATGAACTCACAGTACCATTTTTGTACTATATCTGGAAGTCGATGTCTGAGTATAGTTAGGAAACAAGAACAGAGGGATTCACATTGTTAGTTGTATTTTTTGGTTTATTTGGAAATGCAATTACAAGTCTATATGTGTTCAGACTAACATTTGTAGGAGTTTACTTACCAAACATCTTCCAGTTGCTTTTTATGATGTTAGGTTCTCTGGGAAGACAAGTAAGAATGAGCAAGAATAAAAAAGTTTTGGTAAGTATTTTCAAATTTAAACTTTAATTTTCTTATGGAAAACATTATATATATGTATATATGTATATATATTTAGGGTTCTAGGGGTGAGTGTAGGGCGTGAAACTCCATTGAAAAGTTATGAGAGCTTTCCAAATTGGTTCTAAGTAAGCCTTGCAGTTACTTTGGTGTTTATAAAGTTATGGAGCAATTTAACTATAAGTTTGATGGAGTTGTAGATATGTAAATGAGGGTTCGAAGAATGGAAGTTACATGTAAAATTTGAACTTGATATAAATTGTGAACTAGAGGGAGTTGTGAGTCCTTTTAGGTTTCTCTCCAATTCTGTTGTCTATTAGGTGAGAGTTTTCCGGCATGCCACTTTTAGGGAAGATGCTACCAAATTTTTTACAAAATACGGAAGATAATCCATATGATTTCCCAATTTTCTCCAAATGAAATAAATCGAGAACTTTCATTGAGGATGTAAATTTATTTAGGAAGCATTATTAATGATTGAAATAAAGATTATTTTGAGGTTAAAGTTAATTGAATAGATTAGGTGTCTATTTAAAGGAATTAGGCTAAGTCGGGACTTAGTGAGATGGGCCTTGACTGTGTGGATGACATTCCATAGACACTGTCTATCACACCCTCGAAAAATAGAAGGTGTAATGGACAGCGTTCACGATGCCACACCTAAAAATCGAAATAGCATAATAAACAAAAGCTAGGAATTGATGAAAAAACTAGCAACAATGCAAAAGAAAAAAAAATCAAGGCACATTTCTTTCTCTCTCCCCGTTTTTCTTCTTTCTTTTTATTCTATCCCTATTCACTTGCTTCTCAAAATCCCATAGTTATTTACTTTTGCATTCTCTTCAAAGTATCTTTATCCTTCTTCTAATATGTAACCCTAACATCTCTGATTTTTCATTAGTAATCCCTAATCTCATTTGTTTTTTTTTGTGATTTTAATTTTCTTGAATATTAATTTGTGTCATATTTGTTTTTATGGTACTGTTAGGTGGATTGGTTGATTAATTGATTGATCTATTGTATAACCCTGCATGAGAAGACATTTTTTTTATTCTTTGGTGTGTGTGGCGGCTTCAGCCGCCCCAAGTGACGTGTCTCTGTGTACTCCTTGCTGGCTGGCCCAACTACATGTGGTCGGCATCTGCCTGTCCTCTTTATGTCTCGTAACTCATGTCCACAAGTGTAATATTAGATAAACTAGTAAATCATCCTTATAGTCTTTATCCCGTACCAATTGTGGCTCTCTAACTATTTCAGCTATTACCTAGTTGACAATTTATTGAGATCCTAACCATACTAATTGGTTGTATTTTAAGGTTTACATATTCAGCGGAAGTCTTACTTAATACCATTAAAACAAGATAATTTAGAATGATAAACATTGTTAAAAGGCAAAACCTACTGTGGAAAACCCTGAAAAGTACTCTATATATACGCGGCATCACCACAATAAGTATATATACATATACTATGTTATCTCGAGTCTCCGAATACCCAAAATATACAAAATATAAAAAATAAACACGTACAAGAAGGTCCTCGACAGCGGCCAACAGATGTAGTTGCCTATGATCCCCTTGCCCCTAATTGTAGTAGGATCTGTACTCAATCATCACAAAAAGATAGATGACGAGTGTAGTAATTAAAATCTCAAGGAACTCCTATGAGCATTCATATAATAAAATAAAGGAAATATAAGGAATGTTGTCAAGTAAACATGGGGAATGTAAAACAGGCAATTATATATGGCTTATCGCATGAATAAACAACAAACAAGCTAACAAATGAGTGAGCTCGCTCTAGAGGGACTAGACTATACTTCGGGCCACCAAGTTCCCACCAGTGGTCAAGTCCAACTGGCCCAACTCTCGATCCCTCGCAGCATTGGCCAAATCCACAGAGTCACCGACACGTGCACCAAGGCAAGCTCAGGTCACCATTCACTAAGGGCAGGGTCACATGTGCTATAGTCTAATGCCTCATGAAAACACAACAAGGAAATCCGGGGAAGTAACCTCAATCCACGTCTAAATATCTGAAATAAATGATGAACAAAAATGAATAATAGAAACAACAAGTAAGCAGAATAAATACTCAAAGTTTTTCAGTTGGGTTTTAGAGACCTCACACTGCTTTTCGACCTCCCCGGACTCTTGGATCCGACCCGAAAACTCCCCAATACCAAGCTACAATCTACTAAGTCCCTGAAGTCCAATTTTGATAAGTTTGGATTGTTTATAAGTTTTTAGACATGTGTTAAGTTGGAAATAATCAAAACAGCCCTTATCTTCATAGTTCATGCGTCATTAGTGTGCTAATTTGTCTACCTAGTGCGCTAGTTTTAAGTTAGTGCACTAGATGGTATTAGTGCGCTAGAGTTTTTAACTAGCACGCTATTGTTCTTCGTTGCGAAGAATAGCGGCACACTCATAACGGTTACCGCACTAATAGTTCCAATTAGCTGGCTAATTGCCTTTTGGGACAGAATTCTCAATTCAAGAATCGTATCTTAGCCCTCTCAATTAGCTATTCTAACTGGTCTTTTACCCTCTCCTCATCAAAATAACCTCAATCCATGAATCATAACATTCCAAACATCAATGTACATCAATTTTTCACAAGTCCAGCATTTACCCCCATCTTCATTAACAACCAATTTCATCAAAACTAACTAAACCAGTAATAATTATCCTTATATACGATCTAATGACGTGAAATGCATCATATTTACATAGAAAAACAAAGGTTAAGCCATCAACTCAGATTTCACTAAACATACTCAAAAATGGGTTCATTTGCAAGCTTAGAGGGTGGAGAAGGTGATTACCTAGGTTAGGTCACTTGATTTGATTCCTAGGTTGTTGAATTCCTAGCTAGAAGCCTCTTCTCCCTCCTCATATTCTTCTGGTTTCGCATTAACTGAATGTGAGTATTTGCGATCAACACTCCACTAACTCTCCCATATATATGTTTATGGAACCAATTGTAAGTACGTATCTTAAGGCATATTTTGTGGTTCACATGTATGTTGTCTAATGCCTCATAGTGACTCCAATAACACACTAATAATCTAGTACCACACACTATGCTAATCTAGACGTACTATGCTAATCTAGACGTCTATCTCATGGCCCTTTTTATTTAATTGAAACTATAGGCTTCCATTTATTTTATTAAATGTCGCATTACATTAAGTCTTATCCAACTATATGACTAGTGTTTTATTTGTCAAATTAAACCAACTCATCATCACACACTAACCCTCAGTTACTCGTATCCAGTGCCCCGCGTCTCGATACACATTTCGAGGTGCACTATAGCCTATTGCTCGAGTTAATTTAATAAGCCTATGGTTACATTAATCATTTCAATTTGATAACCTATGGTTATATTCATTATGCCAAATTGATAAACTTGACATTGTTTATGTAAATTTATTGAGTTTTCTCTAGTGTACCAGTATCTCACCTCTTGATACCTGTGTTAGCATGCATTTCGAGGCAACTACCCATCACACAACCTCGCACGTTCTTGTGATTCAACATACACACATGTGATGTATTTAACCCATAATTGAATAAATTGCACCTTAAATAAGCCATCTAACACACAATTAAACAAGTGTACCTAGGTTGATGTGTGTCCTAGCCTACCAGTGGCACCCATGTGGATTTGAGCTGGCGTCCATGTCTGCAAATTTTGAGATAATTAACGAAATAATTAAAATGGGTCGTTACAGTGTGAATTGTGTAATTCTCAAACTGAAATTGCATGGTGGTGTGTTAGTTACATAATTTTTGAAGAGTTTATTAAGTGTACTCATATCATGTAGGCTAACCCTTCAATGTTGTTAATTGACATGGTTTTTTTTTTTGTAAGGGACTTGCTCATTCATCATGTAATATTTACAAACTATACAACATGAACTTTTAGACCTAGTGGAGATGGAAAATACCCAGTCTGTATAAAGATAGAAATTCAGTGAGGAAAAAATGTTAATGTACTTGCAGCGGAACCATATGATTTTATAATAAAAGCCCGACTCCTATTAAGAGCCTATAAAAACCAATTGTAAGAAGAAAAAACAAAAAACCTGAATGTAAAAAGTTTATTGAATCCCATAGACCATCGACATTCAATTCTTTATTTTCAAAAGTATGTCGATTCCTTTCTCGCCATATATTCCATAGGATAGCTTGAATTTTCGCCGATCAAATAGTTTTCTAAACCTTTGAATAACGTATCCTTAGTAGACCCATCAAAATCCCTTCATATGTTGGTGACAATACTCATTCAACCTCCAATTTCCTAGCTTTTGAAAACATGAATCAAAATACTTGGGTGCAATATTTTGGTGGTTTTGGTATCCTTAAAGGGTCAATAGGGTACATTCATGCCTTCGTTGTCGTGAGTGTATCTTTTAGAATTTCTTTGATCATTTGATGGCCCCTCGAGCATTTTGGTTGGAGTTAGCTTGTAAATTTTAATTCCCTAGAGGACATAACCTCGCTCCTTAGTCTCTCGATTTCAACCTCAACTAAGTCGTTGGGTGCATCTCATTCTCGTTTCTCCATATAACTTATTTAGTTTTTAGCTTCCGAGGTGATGAATTTACTTCATTTTATTCCATTTTTTGTTTAGGTTAGTTGAAGAATAAAAAAAAATGGAGATTTCTATCGTAAAAGACATGTTGGAAGATTTTCCATCTAGTGTTATTGTTTATCATGTTATGACTCATTGGGTTTGTATAAATTGGTGTTGTTTCGTTCCATGTACATTCCTGATTTTTGTTCTACGAAGCTTAATTTGCTAAACCAAATCCATCCAAACACCACCACCAAATAATTCACTCTTTCAAGGTTCCCAAACTTTGAAACCGTACCCAACACGTGCAACTTATCATTCTTGTTGGGTTTTCTATGCATTGAGAAAGCCACTTTCAAGCAAAAGTTAGATTAAAAAAACTCATAAATGTGTAATTCTTCTATTGATCTATATGGGAATAATGGAAAAAACAGTGGTTATTGGATTGCGATTTATATAATTTTGGTACATAAAATGTTCTTGTGGAGTAATTTGTGTTTAATCTTCTTTGATTTGATTATCAGTAGTTACAATTTGTGTTTTATTTTTTCTTGGCTTCGATAATTGTTGGGCAAGAAGATGAAATGGTTTTTTCTCATATTGTATGCCTTCATTTATGTTTATTTATATCTTGTACTGCCATTAATTGAAATATAATGGTGTTGTATCTTCAAATTCGGTGAAAGCTTTCATATTCCAATCTTATTTTTCTTATTGAATTGATAAAGTTATGTTTGAAAATTGGGTATCGGTAATACATTTTAGTTCTATCTCTACAATTTTGTATACAATGACACAATCAAATTGGAAGACATTATTTGTTTGTCTACATTATTATGTTCGTCGTACTTATTTATTTTATTAGTTTTGTTTGATTTGCTAATAATATTGTCTTAATTCTTCCAGACATCTTGCAATGGATTCTCAGGATTCCCAACACCTCAGCAATGACCTTAAACCTATGAATGCTAGTGACTCAATTAGTTCTTAACATGTCTTTAATTCCTTTCAATATGACCCATAACTGTTTCAAGCTCAATCTAATCAACTTGGTGCATTCAACCTTATTTTCCAACCCAATTTCACTTTTAATCCATTGAATGTTTTGTATCCTTCACACACTTCTCAACATTTTGGACAAGATAGCTCATATCAAGATTTACTTTATGGTTCCAAAGCTCATTTTGAGATACAAACGCCCAGTAGCTCTAAAGGATCTATGAAAGAGGCAAGCTTTCCTATAGGTCAAACCTATCTTAAATTGGTGTTAATAGCACAAATTGGTCCAAAGACGAAGACATAGCTTTAATAAAGGCGTGGCTCTATGTTTCGATTGACTCTAATGTTGTTAACAATATGAAATTCAGCAATGTGGGCTTGAATTTTGCACGTTCAGAGATAAAAGTTAGGAGTGTATGATGAAACTAGAATGGAAAATGGGTTGCGATGCCATTGGGGAAAAATAATGGTTGTTGTAAATAAGTTCTACAGCCTATATAAACAGTTGGAAAGAACTCCAAGAAGTGGAACAACTCCAGAAGATATTGTAATTTCTTATACTTGATATGGGAGTTTCTATTTTTTATATAGTCGATCATTTACTTTTTTTCCTTTTGTAGAAAAGGGAAGCAATACGTACGTACGAGAACCTTAATAATGGGGATTTAATCAAGTTTGAGCATTGTTGGGAATTGTTGAAACAAAATCTGAAATGGTGTTCTTAAGAATTGACAAAGACAAGTGATTGGAGAAAATAGAAGGTGGGAAATGAAAAGGATAATCTGCCCTAATCAACACCTTTAACATCTACTCCAGAAGGTCAGTGCATTAACTTAGTTTCACTAATGAGTCAAGGAGGTGCCACTACCTAAGGAGTTGAACGTCCATAAGGAAGAAAAGCTACAAAAAATGGAGGTTAAATGAAGAAAAGGGTGTGGTTGATGCATTACATAAGCTACAAAGTACCTTAGAGTCGCACCTTAAAGAAAATCTAAAACAGATGATGGAGAAAGATAAGAAAGACCATGAGTTGAAAGAATATGCCATAAAAAGAAAATCTTGAACAAAAAAATGCTAAAAAAGATGAGAACAAGAACATATTCTTAATACAAATGTCATCAAGCTATTCTTGCCATTGCAAAAGGAGATTGATAAGTATCAAGCCGAAATTATGAGAGAATGGAAAGAGAAAGGATATTTTGGTTAACACTTGGGTTCATAGAACAGGATGTTAAGAAGTATTATAGTTATAAGTTTAGCACTTTTTAAATTCTTGAAGTCTTTTCTCTATAGTCTGCTTATTTTTTGTAGGACTCGTGTTGTTTTTCTTGGGTACGAGTCAAGTCATCTTCCATTTTAATTCTGGTAGGAAGTAAGTTATGTTTTTTTATAGAGAAATTCGTGTTTTTTATTTAATTATCTTTAATGAAGAATTGGATCTTATTTGAGGTCACTTTTTTATCTAAGCCGATTATGACTTCTTTTTTTAGTTACCATTTAGAAAATCAACATTTTCCAATGCTGACCAAGGAAGGATCTACTAGGCAAGGTTGACATTGTTAGGGCATGTGCCCTAGGTTAATCTACAAACATTATTTATCTTATAATTTTAGTTAATAAAATAGAGATTTTATTTGTCATTTTATTATTATAAGTGATTGCATGTTTACATTCTAGTAAGATCCATGGATATTTGTTGAAATATCTTAAATGTCCTTAGCAGGTCATTATACAGGAAACTATAATAAATTAAGACCAGTGTGTATCTTGATTGATGGTCATGTAATGATCATGCGTATAAGGATACGAATCAAGATCATGAGTACTTATTAGGGAATAAGATACTGGACCGACCCGCTATGAGAACACCACATGGATTAAGTCGTAGGTGTTACTTATGATAGGTATATCATTTAGTCCTCCGACTTGAGATTACGATAGACTACAATATTAGGAGCCTGATAATTTGACACAATCAAATGTTCTCTTTAACCGGACAATTATAAAGATTGTGATTGGTTACCCTGTAAATAATATGTGAAGGTGTGCAATCAAGAAAGATTTTGTCATTCTCGTATAGAGAGATATAAGTGGATCCCTCGATTAGATAGACTCATAATGGCAAAGTCCATGTGAATTGATATGATCAATGTTACTTGGATTTTTTTGGTTTACCTAAAGATCGAGACTAGTGCTATTAAACAGGTGACTTTCCATGTCTTATGTTTAATCAAAGGATATCGCACAACAAAAGGATATGATATACATTATTAATTAGGTTGTATCAATGCTGATATTCATGCTACTTGGGTAGTCATAATGCCTTCCTAGAGACCGCTTATGACTTGTGTACGAAAATAATTTTGGTTCACTGCCAACATCGCACCTATTGGATCACACATAAAGAATGGCTTTGCACAATTTCAATTGGTCCAGAGTAATAAGTTTTATAAGATAAAATTCATGACATAAAAGCCCTTACGATTTGTTATATGATAACTTATTAATAGTGGCATATGTGTAATTTTCTTAAACTGCGTAAATAGAATAGTTGTATTAAGAATAAGACTTTAAGTGAGCGATTATCTACACATATAAATAAAGGGTGGATCCCTAAAATATGAATAAGATTCCGTTTTACAATTTTTCTCGTTCTCTTGATTTATGGAGAGAAAGAAAAATCATTTTTCAATCTCTCTTAAAGTTAGCACTCCAAATTGTGGTCACCATTCGTCTGTGGATTTCTTATAGAGGACGTGCATTTGAACATCTTAAAAATTGAACAATCAAAAGGAAATCACGGAATAAGGTATGATTTACTTTCATAGATTTAGTTTAATAGAACTTATTTTCGATCCTGTTGAGGTTTTTCAAATTTTGTTTTGAATTTTTCATTGTGTATGGACCCTAAAAACCCAACTGACAGAACTTCAAGTTGTGAAGTATTGTATGCCTGTACGAAAATGTAAAATTGTTTAATATCATGATATATGTTCAGGACCAAGGGTTATCCAAGTGACTATTATCTGCATATATTGGCTGGCATGACACCTTTGATGTCTACTTTTTGTAGTTTATTCTGTGTTTTATTGTTAAAATGATATTTGCGAATCTTCTTATGGAGAAATTCCACTTTTAGGTGTGTAGGTATAATGTTAACGTCTCTGATTACTAATTTTCAGCAGACATGCCTTCCTATATAACACCCTTTTGCTATATTGGTTAGATACCACAAGAATTTATGGACTTCAAATTTGCCATTTCTTCATAGTCAATATACAATTTGCCTAAAGATTATGATTCACAATCTACTCAGACATTCACTGCATAGTTTTTCTAACATATGTCAATGTATGCTATCATATTAGTTGCCTAACTAGTATGTATTACAGTGTATGTTAAGCATTTAGATAAACATAGAAGCTACTAATTCAGAGTGTTCCGATTGTACCAATCTTGCTCTAGTACATTTTATGTTGTTCAATCTTGATATCATCATGGAGATTGCCATGTATTTAAATCTAGATGGTGTTTATGTACAAATAATCAATTACACTATTATTTAATATCAAATACTTCCCACTATGTGATTTGCATAGTCAATTCAATATTGTCCAGAACAGTTCAAGTGAGAAAAGCACCTGCATTTTTTCTATAGCTTTCACGATTAAGATGTTAGTGTCTCTAGAAATACACTAAAGTTTCTATTTGGCAGCTGTCCATCGACTAATTTAAGATATGAAGATGTGGAACCTGACTTGAATTGACTAATTAGTTATATTAAAGTTACAGTTTGCTACTAACCAGTTTGTGTTGGATATTGACTCTTCTTGTCATATTAGGATAAAGTAATTTTATTAGTGTGCCATTCTTTCTTCTTCATTAAGAAGAATGAAAAAATTGCTCATCCAAAATCTTTACATTCCCTTAGTACCAAATGAACGAAAAATTAAATGCATTAAGAAAAAAACCAAATAAAAGAAGAGTTATTTGCAGGTGCATGAATACCTTGAGACATGTGTTATATATAATCATCAAATTGCTTTTTGACCACCATTTTTGTCCTATAAATGATTGATGAGATAATTCCTTAAGTTGTAGTGAGCTCTTTGGCCTTTCATTCATTTCGTTTGGTCGATCATACTACGCAAGATGATACAAGTCTTCATTATCTTCCCAAGAACTTTTGCATTCCACATTCGTGATGGGCCTTTCACAATATGCCATTTACTTTACAAGATGATGAATGCTTGTTCAACATCTTTTCGAACAGCTTTTTGGTGTCAACATATACTTTCACTTTTATATAAGACAGATGGGTTATCGTCTGAGCAATAGTCGCATACTTTGGGTAAATTCTATTGGAAAAAAACCGCCCATGTTGTTGTGATGACCATTCAGTACAAAATCACATGGGGGTGCAACACCATTAATTAGATCATCAAATAGGGGAGATCTATCTAAAATAGTTATGTCATAATTTGTACCTACCACTTCGAAAAATGCATGCCATATCCATTAACATTTTGACGCCATAATCTCTAAAATAATAGTAGGGACTCCTTTAAAACCATTAATATGTGTACCAGGCTAAGCTGTAGGGAAATTCTTTCAATGCTAGTTCATGCAGTCAGGAATTCCAAGTATACTTGGGAATATGGGTCCTCTCTTTCATGGAGTAACATTGCAATGTCAGTTTTAGTAGGCTTTCTTAGGTATTGTTCTTCAAAAACTCTGATCATAGCATTACAAAAATTTATTAGACTCTCAATTGTCGTGCTTCCCCAATTTGAGATTATTCATAAAGAAGATCGATCGAAAATGTAATGTCAGTTGTAGTCGGCTTTCATCATAACTTTTGATTGCTTGTAAAATGTGTTTGAACAGTTCAATATCCATTCGAAATCGACTTCAAAAATGTTATGATGTATACTTTGATGGCGCACCTCTAAAGTAATCATTGATAATTAGTTCATGGCGTTCCTTTCAATCACGATATATATAATGTCTCCTAATTTAAAGCCTCTATGAGGACTTTTTTTTTATCAATCATCGTTGTTGAAGTTATGATAGAAACATGTGTTGCAATAGTTTGAACTAAAGCCGTTTTTCTACTGGTTGAGGTATCGTTTTCTTTAACCTCATCAAAATTTTTCATAATGGAAATTGAATCATCGCTTGAGTTAGAATTAAAACTCGATAAAGAAATATTAATTTGTAGTCACTACTGCAATCACAAACATATGCATCAACTTAATTTAAATTCGATCTGATTGAAACCATGAATGTATTGCATTATCCATAGAGTAATATGTATTCAGTGTTATTAAAGAAGTTGTATGATCATTTTTTTCTTGAATTCAGCAAGATCAATTTGTTCCACTTTATGTTTAGCCTTAATTACTAATGGTTAGAAAAAGATAATTATTTCTAAGTATATAATTAGATAAAACTTACTCAAAAGCTAATTAATCAATGGGAAATCATGGTAATGAGGACAAAATTGCTGACGATGGCAAACCCGGTTTGAATAGATAAAAAATTGAAATCGATATGTAGGTAATTAAAATACATTTTTAATTGATTGAGAAGAAAAAATAAGATGATCATCAAGCCATATGGATGGTGAGCTTTAGATAATTAAAATACATTACAATGAAATAAACCTTAACATACTGGTTGGACACGATAGAGAGAAAGTCAAATTTCTCTTTAAATTGAGGATACGTAAACTTGCGTCTCTGGATCAACAAAGTCCAAATCAGTTTGGAAACAACTTATATTAAGCACTAGTGCAAATGATAGGTTTGTTGCATCAAATTGGTTCACTCTTTGGATAAGTAGTGCCAATGTTTCTTCATACCAGGAAATTCGATTGATGAGTTGATTAAGGAAAATCAATGTAACTAACCAAATTAAGCATATCAACAAATCAATCCTAGCAAGAACATCCTTTAGATTGATTGAACCACAAATCATATCAACCACCTAATCATTGGATCGATCTCTAGCAAACCTAAATGTTGTATGAATTGGTAGATAATGAGGAACAATAATCATTTTCTAAATATTTTATTCATGTCGAGACGATGAAGATGGCATGAAAAGAAGTGTTAGTTTGCCCATCTAGAAAAATGAGAATATGAGAAAAATTGGATATGTCGCGAATAAAGTTGGGTTGTTATTGCCATATCATCAAAGAAAGACCCAATCCACTTCACCTATTGGAGATGTTTTTTTTGTATTGAATCTGGATTTACTCCACAACCATTCAACAACTCCTCCACAGTGTTGACGTGGCATCAATCCATACCCCCAATCCACATTTACCTATTGGAGATGTTTTTTATCCATAATTAGGATCACCAACCCGCAACATAGGACCTATCGATAGATACATGGTCTGACCTTGTGTGGCTATGGTATATTTTATATTTGGTTGGTGATTTCCTAGTGTTTGTATATGTGTAGATTATTAAATCACTTTAAAACACTATTTTTAGGCATCATTACGCGAGTGGGGACACTGTAACGGCCCAAAATTTATTGATAGTACATTAGTCCTTAATCAGGGTTACTTACACGTGACATAATTAAGAATGGGCACACGGTCCCAATACTCAGCGTGAGGGCTGAGAAATACATTACTTTTGAGTGATAGATGTCTAGTATGATGTATGTGTGTACATTATATCTGGAGTTTTACTCAATTTGATTAATCGTAAAATCAAAGCGCGAGTGGAGACACGCCTCGAGATGCGTGCTAGCATGGGACCGGGATAGAGAGTGATGTGATAAGTCCTAATTTAGTTTAATATAATTAATATAACTAATCTAATGTGCCTATAGTTGAATTTATGTAAATGAGGCCTAAGTTAAGAAAATAAAACACTAAACGTTTATATGCTTAAGGATGCATGTTATCACCATCACTATGTAATTTGGTGTATGAATGGGTATTAACATGACTAAGTTAGTGGATTGTAGGGCCAATATGTGAGCTTTTAGATTATCCTAGGGATGTGCATACACACAAGATCAATGGTCGCAAATGAATCTAATCACTATATAAGTGTGAGTTAGTGGAGAAATCAAACAAAATCACTTTTTTTCATGCAAAGAGATAAGGGAGAATTTTGGAGAGATGATCTAACTGATGGCTGTGAAAACTCACAGAATTGGGAGTGTATGACCAAGTCGAAGAAGCTACAAAACTTGGTAAGCCTATCTTTATCGCCATTTTATTCAATTCAACAAAAAATTGTAATTTTTGATTCAGTTCTGGCTTTTCAGTGATTTTTGTAGGTAAATATCTTTGTTTTCAAAACCTAATTCCATATTTGGATTCCTTGTGAAACTCAACTAATTCTACTTTAAAGAGTTTTGGATTTGGATTTGTTTTCATAAAGTTATGAATTTTGGAAATTCATGAAGTTGTAAAACAAAACTGGAAATTCTGCATGATGTTATTATGAACCGGTCTTTGTAATTTGGTCATAAATCCCTCATTTTAAATCGAAATGGACCCATTATAGTGGCATTTGAAAGGAAACTCAAAGGGGAACAACTTTTGCCTTGTGAAAGGTTTTAGAATTCAAATAATTTCATGTCTTAAAAACCAACTGCAAGTTTGGTGATGAATCTGCAATTTCTGTGTAGCATTCCCTATACAGATTAGGGTAATACTCGGCCTGAAATCTTCATTAAGCCTCGGTAACCCAGCCAGACTTAACTAAAGCTAGTAGCCTCTCAATCTATACCTGATGAACTCCATATATCGATATCGAATAAACAATTTAAAATATAAGTAGAGGAAAATTAAAACTTTTTCGATAATCAAACGATATACATGAATCCAGAGTTTATCAAAAACCCAAAACCTTGTTCATAAACCTCATTCCCCCTGTTTATATTCAACTAAATAACTCAAACGGTATATATGTATACAAGAAGGCTCATTAGATAGCAGATGTGATATTAAGACTCGTAAATCTTCTCTTTTCCCTTTGCTGAAGAGCTAAGTTGCAAACCTGAAATATTAAATTTAAGGTGAACGCTCTAACTTGCTAAGTAAGTAAGGATTAAGAAAGCCATCAATATTCAATACAATAATTAAGAACATTAAAGAATAACAATATGCACCAGCATAAACTAACGGGATTATGGAAAACATATAATTCAATAAATAATGGATGCAAGAAAAACCGTTAATGACTATTACACTGTGATTCCCACTTTATTTATAAAACTATCCATTGGCATCCTTAATGCAAGTACTAGACAAACACATTGGCCGATGTAATCCATTAATTTATGTGGTTCTATCCTAAACCCTTAAATGACTATGTAACCCACACAACCTATCTAATTGAGTAGGAGTTACATATAAGCCAGTAGATTAACCTCGCGACCTATATAATCTAGTCTCAGTTCCAGGAGTTACTATCATGGATCATATTAGACACCGTTTTTCATTTATTAAAAACATCACAATGTACATAGTCCCCCCATTCAGTCCGTAAACTACATGAACTACATATACTAAAATAGCCAAGCAACATTGATAAATAAGCGAATCCATACTTACTTCGATTTATGTTTCTGTTAAGAAATTCTCTAACTTTACTGGTCACTCACGCTTCCCCGGTGATCCAACACATATCATAAACCATTTGTGATCAATATAGGTCTAATGCCCTATATTTAGAACCCCTTATTCAATCCTCAAGACCTCAGGAAATTCTAGCTAATTTGCATCATAGTTGTTTTTGGGGTGGGAGCACGCTCCCTCACTTGGTAGAATGCGCGCCATCAGCTCAGTTCATCCAACCTGATGAAGGGAGTGCGCTCCACCGTGTACTGTCTCGGCACTACACAGGGCAGCAGTCATTGTTCCATCAATAAATCATTACAATAACCAACACTCCTAGAATGCATCAGGGAGGACCTTTAATGAGGTATAAACCCATTTATAATCAACAATCAAAACATTTCACAAAGAAATCATCATTTACTATCGAATTGAACTTCAAACATAAAAACTCAACTTACTAATTGATGATCTTTGTATTTCTAGTTGTTCAATCTCCTCAATCCACACTAAAACAACTCCTCTAAATTAATTCCTCACAATTAGAACACCGAACCCTCAATTGATCTCTCTCACTTTCTCTCGATCAATTTGTGAAGATAACTTTGAAGGTTTTTGTTTAAATATAAGGATTTTTCGCGAGATACACATTGCGCTATCTCGAGGTTGTTCCAATAATTGATGTGCTAACATGACACCCCTAACGTGACACATATGTTCACACTATCAGCACTTACGCTCTTCTCGAGGTGATCCGACTATTCGTATTATTCAAATTGAACTTATAGTATATGATAATATATATTTATATATCAAATATATATAAATATATGTACCTTGTGTATTTTCTCACTAATAAATTTACCGGACATGCATACGAGTAGTCTCAGGTGTACACATTCATTTCACAACCCTCTCATCGCACGTACTGACTATTTATTATTTATCTACATATTTTTTGATTATTGGCTTGCATATAAATTTTTTTATACTATAATATATAAAATTCATTAAACATTCCAAACAAACATAAACCATCTACAAACCCATGCACGGTCTAATCGAGGTACGCTAGACTTAACCATGAGCCTAACTCGAGTTAATTAGGATTTAAAGTGAAACTAATCACTAGCTAAAGATAACGAGTCATTACAGTCTCCCCAATTTAAAACAATTTCTTTCTCAAAATTAAAGTGGTAAAATTACCTGTACTTTCGAAAAGAAATGGAAGCTGCTCCATCATATTAGACTTTCGCTCCCAGGTTAGTTCCTCATCTCTGTGAAACTGCTATTTCACTTTAACCAAAGGAATCTTCTTAGTTCTTAGTCTCTAAGTCTTACGATCAACTGTTTGAATCGGCTGCTAGTTGTAAGATAAGTCATCTAAAAAATCAAATTTATTCCAATCAATCCTTAAAGTGAACTAAGTCTCTATTTTGTGAAGCATAGACACGTGAAAGCCATGATGAACTCCAGCTAGCTGAAGAGGTAACTCTAACTTGTAAGCAATTGGATCAATCCTTTCCTACACTTTAACCGACCTAATGTACCTTGGAGCTAGCTTACCTCGTAGTCCAAACCTATAAAATTCTTTCATATATGAAACTTTCAATATAATGTAATCATCCTTTGAAAACTCCAAAAAATTTTAATGTTTATCGGTGTATCTCTTTGGTCTTAGTTGGGTGGTTATATTAAAACGGTGGCAAATCAGCTGAATTCTCTCTATGAAGTCCTAAATCAACTCTGGCCCTAACAAAATCATATCTCCAACCTATGCCCAACATGCACGTGAATATTGAAAAGGCCGACCATACAGAGCTTCAAAAGGAGTCATTCTAATGCTATCTTGATAACTATTATTATAAGAAAACTTAAACAGAGGAATGTATTTCTTATTAGGGCATGTGCCCTAAGTCAATCCACAAACATTATTTATATTATAATTTTAGTTAATAAAATTGAGGTTTTCATTTGTTGTTCTATTATAAGTAATTGCATGTTCACCTTATAGTAAGATCTTTGGGTATAGGTTGAAATATCTTAAATGTCCATAATCGATCATTATATTAGGACCTATAATGAATTAAGACGTGTAAATTTGGAATGATGGTCATGTGATGATCATGCATATAGGGTTACAAATCGGGATAATGAGTACTTATTGGGGAACAAGGCACTGGACCGACCTGCTATGAAAACACCACATGGATTAAGTCATAGGTGTTACTCATGGTAGGTATATCATTTAGTCCTTCGACTTGAAACTACCATAAACTTCAATATTAGGAGCATGAAAATTTGACACAATCAATGTTGTCTTTAATCGAACAATTATAAAGTTTGTAATTAGTCACCTTGTGAATAATATGTAAAGGTGTGTAATCAAGATATAATTTTTCACTCTTGTATAGAGAGGGATATCGGTGGATCCTTTGATATGATACGTCAATAATTGTCAAGTCCATGTGAATTGATATGATCAATGTCACTTGGATGTTTTCAATTTACCTAAAAATTGAGACTAGTATGATTGAACATTAAGGGTGACTTTCCATACCTTATGTTTAATCAAAGGATTTCACACGACAAAAGGATATGATATATGTTATTCATTAAATGCATCGATTTTGATATTCATGCTACTTAGGTAGTCATAATGCCTTGCTAGAGGTCGTTTATGTCTCTTGTGTATCAAAATAGTTTTCGTTCACTACCAACGTCGCATGATCCTATTAGTTCACACACAAAGAATGGTTTTGTGCAATTTCAATTGGTTCAGAGTAATGAATTTTATATGATATATTCATGACATAAAAGCCCTTACAATTTGTTATATGATAACATAATAATAGGGGTGTATATGTAATTTGGTTAAACTGCCTAAACATAATAGTTCTATTACACATAAAATTTTAAGCGAAGCCTTATCTACACATATAAATAAAATTTAAAACCCTAAAATGAATGGTATTCTCAATTTTCCTATTTTCGAGTTCTCTAGATTTTGAGAAAGAATGAAAAACCATTTTCAATCTCTCTAGGGGCTAGCACTCCAAATTGCACTCACTGTTCATGTGTGGATTTCTGTTAGAGGACGCGCACTTGAACGTCTTTCGAATCGATCAATCAAAGAAGGAAAATATAGATTAAGGTATGGTTTATGTCAGACCCCATCTAATTAGAGCATCTGACTAGCCTAAATTACCTTAATTCACTAATAATTTTGTAGCCTCAATCTCGCCATCAATAAATAAACATAACCAATTCGTTTATATCACAAATGATAAACTATTATCAACCATAACAAATTCTAAAGTTAAATCTTAACATCAAAAGTTCATAAATTCATTATGATTAGTTAATTTATATTAAAAAATCCGTAAGAATTTTTCACTAGCACCTCCTCTATTTTTTAAGCCTACACCAAAAAACCTAGCCTTCAATAATATACAAACCGTGTATGCATGTACAACAAAAATGTAATTTCAAGGATTGATGCAATTTATACGAAATTATAACTATACAGTGTAAAGGTTAATATAGGATTTACTTAACCCTACAAACACAATTATGTCACTTTGTACGTGCCATATCCGTAAAATAGTCCACACAGGGTTCCAATTGTGGTCCTACAATTAATTAACATGTCCGGTGAGATTCCACAACTTTTTCCAATTTATCTATTTTAATTAATCTCGTCCAGACTCAAAAACCACAAAATCAGTCCAAACTATATCCTCGGAAACATGGACCCTAATTTCGATTACAAATTGTGGTCTGAAATTGAAAATCAACCTATACTAGGCTATAAAATATTTTTTCAAATTTTGGACATTTTCGGCTATTGTAATACGCATTACGAGAAACATACTCAGTAAAAATTCTCGAGAAAATCTCAAAATTTTCATTTTACATAAAATCCACAATTTCCACTTATTTGTCCAAAAACTAATTTTTTCATAATTTCCAGGGACTTTATTCAATTTAAATCCATTTTAAAAGCTTTTTTTATAAAATTAGAGTAGAGGGGAGGGTTTGATTCCTGAAGCGATCATGTTAAGGGATCGTCCCAAACTTCCCTCATGAGATGAAACAGAGAAGCTTTGCTTCTCTCCTCCCCATCGTCCCCTCCATCCCCTCTTCTACCTTAGTCAAGCATTTTTTTCATTTTTTTCTTCTTCCATGATTGCAATTTCTTCTTCTTCTCATTCTTCCTTCTTACGGTTTCACGGTCCCTTTTTTTTTTCTTTATCTTCCATCATTCACCTCCTCTCTCACCTCACCTCTTCATCTCAAACAACTGAAACATTCCCATACATCCATAATCATCAAAACCAATCCCCATATCAAGTTTATAGTAAGAAAATTAAAATTTTATTATTCACCATCAACCTCAAACGACCATCATAGCCACTTCAATTTGATTTGAAAAGGGAGATAGAGGTTCAGACGAAAGGGATGAGAGAGCAACGAAAACCAAGGAAAAAGTGAAACGAAGACGATGATGGAACATTAGGTTTAACCCTTGTTTAATTTCGATTTTTATATATTGGGGGGTCAAATGATCAAAATACCACTTCAATTTTATCCTATACAATACCAACTAAACGCCCATTAAGCTACCTTTCTTTTTTTTCATAATTATTTCTTTAATTTTTATCCAAATTAAAACATGAAAAATACCCCATTTCGACCAAAATCTGGAGAATTTACTAAAATATTCTGAAACTCTTGGACAATCCATTTTCGCATGCAAATAGAGGCATGGGAGTCACGTAGACTCGTTAAGTCCATTAAAATCTGAAATTCGAATTTTCAACTTAAAATCATTATTTTCTTGTGAAATTAGAACTAACTGCGTCGGTCGCCATTTAAACTACCTCGGAACTTGTTTTGACACGTATTACAAGACAAAACCCTCACAAATCTCAAATTTACTCAATAACCTGAATTTTGTAAAATAAAATAATAAATATTACACAACACTAAGCAATATCACACAAAAGTAAAATTACTTGTTAATCTCATTTCATTGATCCTCAGCTCCCAACTCGCTTCCTAATCCATAATTTGAGTTTGTTAATCCCAGATTAGTCGTAATTATTGAATTAAAAACTTTGAGAATTGACAATCTTCTCAACTTATCAAAGTTTTGTCCTCCAAATTTAAATTGGAATTGAATTTATCAAAATTTAAAAAAGATCCAGAAAATGCTCTCTCGTTTATGCTTCTCGTTCCCAGGTTAGCTCCGAATCTCCCTGAAATTGCCACTTAACCAAAACAAGTGGAATTTCTTTATTTCAAAGCTTCTAAATCTGTCTATTCGCAATTAATATAGGTTGTTCTTCATATGGCACATCAGCCTGCAAATCAAGTTGATTCTACTCTACTACGTAATGTGAATTAGGTTCTTTCTGACTGAGCATAGACACATGAAATACATCATGAACTCCAGCTAACTGAGGCGGTAATGCAAGTCTATAAGGTACCTTTCCAATTCGTTTTACAATCACAAACGGTCTTATACACCCGGGAGAGAGCTTTCCTTTCAGTCTAAATCTGTAATGACCTAGTGATTGAGATCATAATAACTTTTGTGCCTTTCTCGAGCCGCTTTCAATCTTTGATCAATCTTCTGCACAAAAATAATGTGTCTCGAAACATCTGTGGCCCCAGCAGTACCAAATCATTCGATTCAGCCCAATAGGCTGGAGAACGACAAGGTCTCCCATACAAAGCCTCAAATGGAGCCATTTTGATACTTGATTGATAAATGTAATTGTAAGAGAACTCACACAAAGTTATGTGTTCTGTATATAAACATCTAAATTCCAGTACACAAGCCTTAAGCATGTCCTCCAACACTTGGATCAACCTTTTAGTCTGACCATCTATTTGCGGATAAAATGCAATACTGAAATGTAGCTGAGTGTCGAACTGTTCCTGCATTCTCTGCTATGTATAGGCAATGGCACCCCATGCAAGTGAATCACCTTTAGCTCATACGACAAGCTTAGTTGTATAAAGGTATCAGAAATGGACATCGAAAGAAATTGAGCAGACTTCGTTAGTTTATCAACAATAACCCAAAATGCGTCATGTTTCCTTCGTGAAGTAGGCAGATGAGTAACAAAATCCATCGCAATATTTCCCATTTCCATTGCGGTATGGAAAGTGGCTGCAACATACCCATAGGTTTCCACCATTCAACTTTAACCTGTTGGTAAATTTTACATCTCCTCACATAATTAGTCTTGTAAGCTTTCATCCCTGACCATGTCATGATACATTTTGATCCTGCCAAGATGAATGCTATAGCTGGACTGATGAGATTATCTCAACATCTCACCCCGAATCTTAGCCACAGATGGAATCCATAATCTCCCTCTAAGGCTTAAACTCCGGTCTGTAGACTCACCCCAATCTGGATTATTAGTGTCATCAACAAACCCCTTAAACTTCTAATTATTCTCATCACTTTGCTGACACTCGATCACTTTCTGAATAGATACACTTTGTACCCTATGTTCAGCACAAATTGGTTCATTATTAGCATAAGTAATCTCTGACAAAGTCATAGCAATTACGTTTTTTGAGTAAATCATACTCGCAAGTCAACTGACTAACTGCCTGCAATGTTTCAACACTCCTTTTACTCGATGTAACAGCTATGACATTTGTTTTACCTGGATGGTATTTAAGTTTAAAATCAAATTCTTTCAAGTGTTCAAACCATCACTTTTGTCTCATAATCAACTCTTTGTAAGAAAAAAAGTACTTTAGACTTTTATGGTTTGAAAATAACGTGAAGCTTTCCCCATGCAAATAGTGTCTCCACAGCTTCAAAGCAAATACAATTGCCGCTAATTCCAAATCATGAATAGGATAATTCTTCTCATGAGTCTTCTCATTCTCCATTAACACACAACCCAAACCAACCTTCGATGCATCAATATAAACTGTAAGTATTTTCCTTGGTTCAGGCTACATAAAAACTTGAGCTGAAGTTAAACACTTCTTTAGTTCCCAAAATGCAGCATCACATTCCTTTGACTAAACAAATGGAGCATTCTTTTGAGTTAGTTGTAATTGGCGCAGCTATCCTGGAAAAATCTTTCTCAAATCGATGATAATAGCCAGCCAAACCCAAAAAAACTTCGTCCCTCTATAACGATGGTAGGTTCCGGCTAACCAACGACTACCTCAATTTTGGCTAGATCTATTGAGATTCCTTCCGTATGACCTAAAAACTTTACTTCAGATAATCAAAACTCGTAATTGCTAAATTTAGCATACAACCTATGATTTCTTAAAGTTTGGAGAATAACACTAATATGCTATTCATAATCCTCGTGAGTCTTGGAATATATTAAAATATCATCAATGAAGACTATCATAAAGTGATCTAAATACGGTCTCAACACTTTCAACATTAAGTCCATAAACAACGCTTGAGCATTAGTCAACTTAATTGACATAATAATGAACTCAAAATGATCATATTTGATACCGAACGTAACTTTCTACACATCATTTTCCCGAACTCTACTGATGGTAACCAAAACGAAGATCGATCTTAGAAAAGAATTTGGCATTGTTCAATTGATCAAACAAATCATCAATTCGTGGCAATGGGTATTTTTTTTAAATAGTTACCATATTAAGCTATTGTAATCAATGCAAATCCTTAAACTACCATCCATTTTTTCATAAAAAGGACTGGCGTACCCCATGATGGCATACTTTGGTGAATAAAACCTTTATCCAATAACTCCACTTATTGTTTCTATAGCTCCTGCAATTTCTTCGAAGCCATTTTACAGGGAGGAATTGATATTAGTTTAGTTCGAGGAACTAAATCAATCACAAAATCAATCTTTCTCGGAGGTGGAACTCTAGGTAAATCATTAGGAAATACGTCAGGGAATTTATAAACTACATGAATCTTCTATGGTTTGATTTCAGATCTTGCCTCTGTACTAATAGTTTCGACAAGAGTTTCCCTTTCTTCCCTAGTGGCTAACCTACCTCTAGTCAAAGGCAATCTAGACTATGTTCCAATGTATGTAAAAACTGAATAGCCTAGAATATAAAAGAATATTGTCTTATGGAAACAATCTAAATGTGCATGATGGGCTGCTAACTAATCCATTCCCAACAACACATCAAACTATAAAAACTCTAACACACGGAGATTAAAAGCCATCTCAGGTTTGGAGATCTTAACAGCATATTTCTCACACATAAAGTGAGGATAAACCTTATCCCCAATCACTGTGTTGAGAACAAGATAAATAGAGACGTGCGCTAGAGTTAATCCTAACTCAATCACCACATGACTAGATATAAAAGAAATAGTAGAACCAGAATCAATTAACACACGTATAGGATGTCCGCAAACATAATTAATACCTTCAATAATATTTTAGTTCGCTTCAGAATTTAGTTCTGCAATCACCTGTACCCATTCATTAGTATGCTCTTGAGGCTGAGACATGCCAGAGGACAAGCTTACAAGTTGTGGACAATCTCTTTGCATATGTCCTTTCTTCCCATACTTATAACAAACAATCAAACTCGAATACATTGGAAAGTTCCAACTAAAATTACCTTGATGTCCACAACTTTAACAAGTAACCGTAGGTTTACTACCCACTAAAGATGCCTGACTAGGTGCCAATCTCTAACTTATACCCTATCTTTAAGATCCTCGACCCTTATTTCCACTCATCTGCAACTGAGACGTACCTCTACTACCTAAAAATTGAAAAAACTATGATCGAGCCTGTACGGAGCCAGTCGATGTCATCTCCGATGGTCTACTAGCTATGCTCGAAAAAGCGATTTCGATGTACATATGATTGAGCAACAAGTGTCGCAGGTGTAAATGGTGGTCCTCCACTCTTCCCTTTCTTTTGAAACATTGGATTACATTGAGATGGATACATTTTCTAGCCTTTAGTACCTGAGCTCTATCCTGACTCCATGACATCCTGATATCTTTGGGATTCACACTGAAATTTTTGTGTAGTTACATAAGCTCTGGCCCTTTCTCTAACCTCCCACAATGTGTTTGGTTTAGTCGTTGACATAGTAGTGCCCAGTTCCTCTTGTAACCCATACATGTACTTGCACATCTTTTCTTTCTTTGTCATCCTCGACTCCCCAACAAACCTCAAAAGGTAGCTAAAACGAGTGTCATACTAAGCTAAGGACATGTCTCCCTGAACTAAATGATCAAACTCTAGTTTCTTCTATAAAATCATGATCTCTTCAATATACTACTTAATAAACTCCTCGAGAAAATTGACCCAAATATTGAATACATGGTGGCCATCATGCAAGGATTTCCATTAAATCTCAGCATCGTAGTGTAAATAATATGAAAAGATCAAAGCTCTATTGATACCTTGATAATATAAAACACAAATAGCATAATCATAAAGTTTTTTAACTTTTAAATCCCCATTCGATTGCGTTACTTCCCAACTAATCACTCACTTAACCTTAATCAAGGAAATTCCTGCATAATCATAAGCTCAGATACCAATAGTGTCAGACCCCATCGAGTTAGAGTGACCGGCCTAGATTACCTTAACCCACTTATAATCTAGCAACCTTAATCACATCATCAATAAATAAACACAACCAACTCGTTTATATCACCAAAACAAACTATTATCAACCACAACGAATTCTAAAATTAAATCTTAAGCTCGAATGTTCATAAAAATCATTCAGATTGGTTGGTTTATATTAACAAATCCTTAAAAAAAAATTCATCAGCACCTCCTCTATTTTATAAGCCTTTACCAAAAAAACTCGAGCTTCAATAGTCTTCGACAAACCTGCTCTACTTAATGGAAATGCCGAAAGACTCAAAATCCACCTATAATAAAATATATTGCAACATCAAAAATATATATTCATTCTAATCTATTTCAGGTTTCCAAAATCCATAAACTATTGACCTTAACTTCACAGCCTTCCATTTCATCCCAAAACCATTTAAACAATTTCAAAAGAGTTCTTAATCTCACATGAACCCAAAACCTATTTATACAATACATAAAAGTCAAAAACTACAATACATACATAGAGAAAAAGGAATCAATAGCGTCACAAAAAAAATTGATAGCTTCCCCTTTCCCTAATCGCCACTCAAACCCATCATTACCCAATTATAAAATTCGATAATATTAGATAAGTAAATCCCACTTTATCCAATATACTTGTAGTAATCAAATGCATAATAATCTAAAGAATTTAAATGAACAATATAATCCACAAAATTTAAATACAACTGTGAATCTATCCCGTTTGTGTTATCCGACCATAACCAGTTGATATTTTTGAAAGTGGTAAGTAAACGATAATAAGGACTCATGCCAGGAAAAATAACGAATGAGTATCATTTCTAGAGTCTATCGAAGTAAGATCCAGTTCAACATGATCTCATGATAATCATGTGATGCAAAGTATCAATGACTCTAACCCCTTAAGCATATTATAGTTCTACCTGGTATACAGTCAAATAAACACTAAAAGTTCTACTCTATAATACAAAGTCAAGTAGCTTAATATAACCTTTGCATACAGTCATGCAAACACTAAATAGTTCTACGTTGTAATATAGTCGGGCAGACACTATAAGGAGACTCGTAACGCTTTATTCTCCCAATCTGTATATGCATGTACAACAAAAATGCAATTTCAAGGATCAATGCAATTTATATGAAATTATAATCATACAATGTAAAGGTTACTATGGATTTACTTAACCATACAAATGCAATTCCGTCTTTTTTTACACGCTGTATCCATAAAATAGTCCACATGTGGTTCCAATTGCGATCCTACAATTCATTAAGACGTTCGGTGAGATTCCAATATTTTTTTCAATTTATTTATTATTTTAATTAGTCTCGTCCCGACTCAAAAACCCCAAAATCAACCCAAACTTCATCCTTGAACGTCCGGATTCAAAGTTCAATTACAAATTGTGGTCTACAATAAAAAAAAAAATAACCCAGGCTAGGGTATAAAACAAATCTCCTAATTTTCTACATTTTTTGGTATAATAACACGCATTACGAGAAAATATCACGTAAAAATCCTCGACAAAATCTCAAAATCCTCTTTTTCCATAAAAATCCTCAATTTCCATTTATTTTTCCAAAAACCCAATTTTTCATAATTTCTCTAACTTCCATGGATTTTATTCAATTTAAATCCATTTTAAAACATTTTTTAATAAAATTAGGGGGAAGGGAGGGCTTGATCCCTCAACAGGTCCGGTTCAGGGGTCATCAAAGCTTCCCTCATCGTTTCCTCCCTTCCCTCTTCTACCTCAGTCAAGCATATTTTTTCTTTTTTTCTTCTTCCATGATTACATTTTCTTCTTCTTATTATTTCTCGCAGTTTCATAATCCTTTTTTTTTCTTTATTTCCCATCCCTTACATCCTCCTTCACCTCACCTCTTCATCTTAAACAACTAAAATAATCACATACATCCGTAATCATCAAAACCAGTCCCAAAATCAAGTTTACAACAAAAAAAATAAAAATTTCATTACTCACCTTAAACCTTACACCACCATCACAGCCACTTCAATTTGATTCAAAGAATGAGAGAGAGCTTCGGAAGAGAGACACGAGAGAGACGGGAGAGAAGAAAAAGAGCAACGAAAACCCGAGAAAAAGTGAAACGAGGAAGACGATGGAACAATAGGTTTAACCCCTGTTTCGTTTTTATTTTTATATATTGGGGGGCCAAATGACTGAAATGCCCCTTCAATTTTATCCTATACAATACCCCTCAAATGCATGTTTGAGTAATTAGCCACTTTTCTTTTATTTTTCATAATTATCTCTTCAATTTTCGTCGAAATTAAACCTTGAAAAATACTCTAATTTAATAAACATCTGGAGAATCTGCCAAAATGTTCTGAAACTCTCAAACAATCCATTTTCACACACAAATTAAGGCATGGGACCAACGTAGACTTGTTAAGTCCATTAAAAATCTGAAATTCAAATTTTCAACTTAAAATCATTATTTTTCTGTGAAATTCTAAAAAGTTGCGTGGGTCGCCATTTAAACTATATCGGAATTCATTTTGACACGTATCTCGAGATAAAACCCTCGCAAATCTCAAATTTACTCAATTACCTGAATTTCTCAAAATAAAATAATATATAATACACAAAAGTAAAATTACTTGTAAATCTCATTTCACTGGTCTTCGGCTCCCAAATCGCGACCTAAACCATAATTTTAATTCGTTAATCTCTGATTAGCTGTAATTATTTAATTAAACACTAATGGCCTGTTTGGTTCAAATATTAGCGAATCCTAACACATGGGATTAATTAGTGATAGGACTAACACATGGGTTTAGATAGTTTAGTCCCATTTGTGTATCTTGTTTGGTTCAATATTAGGAACATGGTAACTAGACCCAATCAAACGTTATATTTAACAAGACGATTATAAAGATTGTGATTGGTTACCTTGTGAATTATATGTAAAGGTGTGTAATCAAGATAGGATTTTTCACTCTCGTATAGAGAGATATCAGTGGATCCCTAGATAAGATATACTAATAATGGCCAAGTCCATTTGAATTGATATGATCAATGTAACTTAGATGTTTTCAATTTACCTAAAGATCGAGACTATTATGGAACATTAAGGGTGACTTTCGTGCCTTATGTTAAATCAAAAGATATCGCATGACAAAAGGATATAATATATGTTATTCATTAGGTTGCATCGTTTTGATATTCATATTAGTTGGGTAGTCATAATGTCATGCTAGAGACCGTTTATGACTTGTGTACCGAAATGGTTTCGGTTCACTACCAATGTCGCATGGACTTATTGTGTCGCACACAAAGAATGGCTTTGCGCAATTTCAATTGGTACAGAGTAATGAATTTTATATGATAAAATTCATGACATAAAAGCCCTTACAATTTTTTAAATAATAACTTATTAAAAGGGGCGTATGTGTAATTTGCTTAAACTATCTAAATAAAATTATTATATTACGAATAGAATTTTAAGCGAGGGCGTACCTGCACACTTATGGCCTGTTTGGTTCAAATCTAGTCGTTCGTAACAATCAGAAGTATGGTTGAAAAAGATGATTATAGTTAATTATTAATTTTTCATACAAATAATATATTTAATCATTTAATCAATCGTTTAGTGTTATTTACTGTGACGGCCCATCTCCTAATTTAGGGCACCGCCGGGCCTAATCCCATAATTAAGCCCTAATCATATCCACGCAGGACTTGACTACGTATTAGTCAGCCTTTACAACCGAGACGCCTATATCCTTTTGATGATCGAGTAGTGACTTCCAATAGTACCTCTCGGTAATAATCCCCCGCTTGAAGATTTTTTTCATCCTCTGAGCATAGACTTCTAAAGGATGTAAAACCCAATGGTTTTCCCTGTTCATTTTCAAGTTAATGAAGTTAGTCAAATCTTCTTCTTGTTCTAATTCTCATTAGGGTACGTATAATGAATTAGTCATTTATAATGGAATTATAACTTCCCCGACAGACTCAATAATAATAGGAAATATAATAATATGGAAGGTGGCTCCTCCTCCCTCCTGAGGTGATGTTGAGGGAGCTGGCCGAACGGGCTGCTGAGGAGACTGCGGGGGAGCTACATTACACCTTAGAGGCGCTCCATCGGGGGCTCCCACGACCTCGTGGGACCCGTTAGATGGTGCAGGTGAGGCAGTGGAAGGTGGAACAGATATAGTAGGCGATGGAGTGCCATGTCGGGACGAGCTACCATAATAATTAGAATGTAACGATGAGGTGTGATTAGATGATGACGGGCTCGTTGGCAAAATCATGGGAGAATGTGTCGTCAAAATCAGCCTCATCGACGGAGATTGTGAAATAGTGTTGAGACCTCAGTCGGACGACCGTGTACCAGAAATGATGGGTCCCGTCCGACCCCCTCGTAGTGATCCTCTATCTCCTTATGCAGTTCGACCCCTTCCAGTAGGCCTCGACCTCTTGATAGTCCTCTACCTCGCACTGCGGGAGCACCTACCACCTCATATCGAATGTTGATTCTCAAGGTTAGCATCCATCAAAATCTTGTATGGAGGTCTCCGTGTCATGCCTTCTAAAATATGTCATGTACAATCGTAAATAATTTGAGTTAAAAAGGAATTGACGTAAACATCTAAATACAAGTAAATAAACAAACGTCACTAACGTCAAAATACAAGAAAATAAGCATACGTCAGTCTTTATTGTCTATTTCAAATTCATTTTCACTACTAGAATCCGACACCTGATCTTCCTCGTCATCGTCACTATCCTCTGGTACATTGATCATATTGGAACTTGTTGGATTCACTATCAATCCAATATCATTTTTCAGGTCACTGAAAACATACGTGGTTGGTTTGTCTACTTGGAATGTCGTATTGGTCGAACAAACAATGTCATCTTCGACAATGGTTCCCTCATATGTGAACTTTGGTTGATAACAACAAACAGCTAACCACTCTTTTTGTTCATGCTTCATAATATGTTATGGAAGATAGAAGACCTGAAAAGCTTGCATTGCCAAAACAAAATGCTCGTATTTGTTATACTGTCGAGTTCGATGAACTTCGACTAACTTAAGTGAAGGGTGACTCCTTACCCTCGTTATGTGGAGTTAAACCATTCATATTTGAACAACACAATTCGCTTAAAGCCACTATATTCAATATGGATAACCTCTTGTAGTCTTTCGTAAAAATTGTGGGACACATTAGCGTAGTTGGAGCCCTTCACATAAACCCCGCTATTCTGTGTCGTTCTATTAGCACCATACACCATGGTGTGAAACTTATATCCATTAACAACATATCTTGGGTATACGACATAAGATCATATAGGACCGATTACAAAATGATGAAGTGTATCATTTATGATGTTATGTCGTGCCTGCTTAGAAACACTCAACGATTATATGACAATGTTATGAGATAAAAGAGAAGCTTTCACGATAACATAATTTAACATTACATATGTTTGAAACCACTTTGCGAAATTTTGCTCGAGATTATAATCGACGTTCGTCTCTTCCCCGTTCGACATATACAATTCGTCAATTAAGATGCTACATTTCATACTCGTTTGTTAGAAGAAAAAAAATATCATATATGTTAAAGTAAGAGCATAATCAAAAAAATTGACTTGCTCTAGTGACTTACGAGATGTATGGTGCGACTTTAGGAAAATTGAGTAAGATGTAAGTGTGAACAGCATCATACTCTTGTTTCGTGAGGAATCTTTCTTTTTCGGTACCAATGGTACATCTTGATTGAGTAAAAATGGAGAAGTCATCGATAAAATGAGGATTGGGACCGACACCATCATCGCCATTGCGTTGACCTCGATTGTGCAAGGTGGTAATATGGTCTTCAAAATAATAAGAACAAAATGGGGTTGCTTCCTCCACCAAATATGCATTGCATATCGATCCTTCAAGCTTCGTTTTATTTCGCACATTATATTTCAAGTGCTTAAGGTACCTAAGGAGTTCATGTTGATCATAACAATAGTTTGAGTATTGAAGAATGGCATAATCATTCAATTTGTAATTAAATATCATGTGAACATGAATTAAAATGCTTAGAAGTGCACATTATAATTATACGAGAAAACACAAACGAAAAATGGCGCAACCAATTGACTTAGGAGTGACACTAAATTTGTAGGAACTAAATTCTAATTGCAATAATAAAGTAAATATAAAGCTAAACATTAATCCTTACGATAACTCAATTTATTTGAAATTTTATTGATTAAATCATACTTGTTAAGAAACATGAACATCATAGTAATATTAGTGAAGACATAAAAAATTAGATCAAATAACCACATAGCCCAACTATGTTTTTCGATAGGAACACATATATAACCCAACTAATTAGATTTATGTATATATCTCTTAAAGATTCTATGTTATTAATCCAATTAAGTTGACACTCACTTTAATCCAGTTGAAAGACTAACTTGTAGTATTAAAGTAATCCCTAGTTAAAATAAACTAAACAGTCATAATTTTTGTAATTTAAGGGGTCTAGTTATTGATTAACCATCATATTTACTGTTTGCTAAACTATGACCATCTATCCTCATTGAACAAGGAATCATTTCAATTATTGTTGGGAAGTACCCGATCAGAATAATATCAGACTGTGGATCAAAACACAGTAAGAGTGGCTCGGGAATCCTTTATATAAGCCTAAAATTTTGTAATGCAAGTTAACTTGCCCCCATTAAGTGCACTAAATCGATCACAATTGCCCCCATTAAGTGTAGTAAGTTTGTAATGCAAGCTCACTTGCCCCCATATAAACCATTTATGTTTTTGTTCAACTTCTTCTTTATCCCAATAATGTCATACCACTAGTTTTGCATATTCTACAAAACTTTTAGCAGAGTTTCCCCTATAACATAGACTACCATAAAATTTCAGAACCTAATAAACAATAGCGGGAGAATGCCTAGAAAGTCTCACATCTCCCCAACATTTCACAATATCAAGTAAACATGAATTGAAAAGCTAAATCTGATACATTAACATTTCAATAAATTCATAAAATGACTAAAATCACAATTTCTAATCGAAATGAATGCATTGAACAGTTACAAAACTTACCTAAATTTCCCCTACTACAGTTGAATTTGGGAGAGAAGGAGCGGGGCTTAAGTCCAACTAAGATGTTGAATATGACACTCCCAATTATGATCGATTTCAAATAGTCGGAATGATCACCTTCATTACCTAGAAAATAGCAAAACCAAATTTAAGAATCAGATGAAAATAAACCATAGAAACATGCAAATGAAAAGAGAACTATACGGATGATTGTAAGATAGTGGTGCTAGCTTATACATAGTTAGCAACTTGGGATGAAACATCTCTATACTTCCTTGAACTCTATAAAGTATTTTAACTTCTCAAACTATAAACTAAGTTATATGTAAATCAATTTTTATAAGTTCATTAAATTTTAAAAAAAAATTAAAAGATTTCAAAGTTTCATAAACTTTCCTTTGTGTTCTACTTCAAATACTAAGTTATTAGGAAACAAAAATAACATGTTGTCAGTTTTTGCGAGAAGACATTTATAGGACATTGGTTAGTTAATCAGTATAGACATGAGCCTCCCAATTGAAAGGATTTAATTGGTGCTCTTAGCCCGTGAAGGCTAATAGAGCCTCTAAAATCAATGCGAGCCCCAGTTTGATGGTGATTATTTGAGGGGTGTCATTGCAAAACCACAATTTGCACTAATAGGGATGGCAATGGTATCACTATGATCACACAATCAATTTTGGTGCAAACACTATAATGACTAGGTGGCTTTAACATTCTTTTTATCATATAGGTATCTTTATTTAACATCATGATAGTGATTCAGAAGCAGACACATGTAGTTGTATAATTAGACTAGTCTTTTTGATACACTTAATTTATTATTTGTGAACACATCTCTCAAATACGCATGCAGTTGTATAATAGGTGACTTTATTTAACATTTCAAATACTAATTGAATAATTCATCTTATGTATGTATTATTCTTTTGTATTGTTGTACCAAGTTGACAATCATAGATTGCACCATCATACATTTATTATTAATTAGCACCAATTAAATTGAAGGATTACAAATGGGACTCAACATGTGCACTATATATCACAAACACATATACGTATCTACTCTTAGAGGCAGACTAACTTAGGGAGCCATCAAACTGGGGATTCAATTAGAATCAATATCATGAAATTCTCTTAAAGATTACCAAGAATTAAGAGGTTGAGAATTTATAGAGAAGAACACCAAATGACCAACCAAACAACAACAACAACAACAACAACACAAACTCATAAATTTAAACAATTATAATAAAATCAATACATTCAATCTTTCATTATCAAAAGTTCGATAAAACTTAGATCAATAATCAAATGGAGTTCCAATTAATAGATCCAAATCACAAGAACTTGACATTGTAACAAAATTAAACAAGAAAACTTACCTCATCTTCTCTTCACCACTCAAATCAATGGAAAAAGAAAACTGAGACTCAGATGGCAGTGACGTCAGGATGGATGCGACAGATGGCGGAGATCTCGTCAAGGTGAGTGTGGACGGAGGTGAGTGCAAACGGTGGTGATCTCATCGTAAGCTGAGATCTGGGTGATCTAAGGGAGCATCCATGAATTTGTCAAAGAAGGCAAAGATGAAGGCGGTTGTGGCGGGCGGAGAGCGAAGGAGGAAAGGCAGGCAATGCAGAAAGAGTTGAGGATGGAGAAGATAGTGCACCTGACAGTGAAAATGGATGATGAAGATCTCTAAGTCGGCGTTGGAGGTCAGGGAGGCGAGGAGGGATTCGAAATCGGTGGAGGAGGGGAGGTTGTCGATGCAGACGAGAGAGAGATCGGAGGATGGGAGCAGAGAGAGAATGGGAGGCGATCGGTGCCGAGAGACAGGAATATGCAGAAAATCTCCAAGTTGGAGCTGGCAGCGAGGACGGAGTCGAGACCAGCAGAAGAGGGGAGGCGATCGGTGCGGTGGAAAAATAGGAGGATAGGAGCAGTAAGAGGAAAGGAGGTGGTCGGTGCAGAGATAGAGGAAGATAGAGAAAATCTCTAAGTCAGCACTGGCAGCGAGAAAGGACTCGGAACTGTGGAGGAAGGGAGGCGGTCGGTGCAGAGGCAGTGCATGGCATGCAGAGGAGGTGCGTGGCATGTAGAGGCGGTCGGTGCATGGCATAGGTATATGTGTTTTGTGTGTGTGGTTCATGTGTATTGACACATACTTTTTTATCTCACTTTTCAATTTAGCATCTGAATACCAACGGATCTCATTTAACAATGGATTAGCAATAGAATTTGTTGCAAATCCATTGGTAGTCCGTTGCGATTTATATTTTATAACGAATTAGGCAAATTTCTTTGCTAATCCATTAGTAATTAAGAATCGGCTGCTAATCCCTTGCTAAAACTAAATTGCAACGGCTTAGCAAGGAATTTTAGGCGGGAAATTTTCACGGGTATTTTTTACCAACGAAATTTATATATGTTGCTAAATTTCGTTGCTAATCCGTTTCTAATTGGTAAAATGTTTTTCCCTCCATATTTCGTTGTTATTCCATTGCTAATTAGTAAAGGATACTTATTTAGTTGCTAATTCCATTTCTAATTTGTTATTTTTTTGTAAAGAATAAAAAATTACTAAAAGTTACATATGATGTAATTGACAATTTGTACCTACCTAAATAACCTAATTAAAAGTGACGTGCCTTAACTGTCTTGGAATCAGGTGAAACATAAATTTTAGTCCCTTTAATTAACATAGCGCTTTTTGGAGGGTTGTTAGTTTAATGGGAGTCGATTCCTTTATATTAAAATGAACTTTTTACATTATCTTTGTTGTAGATATATGGCCTCTTCAAATCACACTAATCCCTTATCACTTGATCCATCCTTAAAAAGGATAAGTTGTCTAGGAAAAACTTTCTTAACCAGTTCAGAAACTTGAGAATTGTTCTTAAACATGAATGCAAGTTGTATGTCCTCGATGATCCTATTCCTGAGAAACCACCAACCAATGCTTTAAGAGCCGTAAAGGATGCACATACTTAGCATGTCAACAACTCAACTAATGTTGCATGTATTATGTTGGCAATCATGGTTCCTAAACTTTAAAAGGACATGGAACACATGTAAGCTTACGACATGGTTACGATGCTGAAGGAAATATTCCAACAGTAAGCTAGGTAAGAAAAGTTTGAGACAGTCAAGAACACATCGAAGATTACAACATGGCTACTGCTTCAGGTATTTATATTATTGAAGTTAACTTGTCTACTAGTAATTCCTGGATATTGGATACTAGATGTGGATTTCACATTTGTATTAATGCCTGGGTCTTACCAAAAGTAAAAAGCTAAAGAAAGGAAAGATCATCCTACGAGTTGGAAATGGAACAAGGGTTGTTGCGTTGGTTGTGGACCTTTTTTAGTTTTAAATAATTGTTATTATGTCCCTACCATGAGTATATCCTTCATTTCAATTTCATGTTTAGGTTTGGATTGTTTTAATTTTATTATTGTGAATAATAAATGTTTCACTTCTCATAAAGACGATTTCTATGCGAATGCTAATTTGCGTTATGGTCTTTATAAACATGAAAAAGTCCATTGATACTCATATTCTTAACGTAAAATGATTTGAGTCAAACCTACATTTGCCATTGTCGTCTTGGTCTCGTAAATGAGAAACGCATTTTGAAAATCCATAAAGATGAAATTTTATATTCATTTGATTTTGAATAATACAAAACACGACAAGTAATTTATAGGATCTAATACATATTAATGTATGCGGTCTTATAAACACTATGGCTAGAGGTGGTTATCAGCATTTCATTACCTTCACTGATTATTTCGGCAGATTTGGTTACATGTATCTCATAAGATATAAAGGTGAATCTTTTAAGATGTTTCAAACATTTTAAAATGAAGTGTAGAATCACCTTGCCATGACTATTAAAGCATTTTGATCAAATTGAGGTGGCAAATATTTAAGCTAAGAGTTTGATGGTAATCTTATAAACTTTGGGATTGTCTCAAATTTAACTCCTCTAGCAACTCTACAATGGAATGATGTTTCTTAGAGTAGAAATCGAACTTTGTTGGATATGGTTCAATCGATGATGAGTCATGCAGATCTTCTTATTTTTTTGGGGTTATGCCTTAAAAAATACTGCGTTTACACAGAATCATGTTTCTTCTAAAACAGTTGATAAAACACTATATGAAATGTGATTAAGGAAAAGACCAAGTTTGTCTTTCCTTATGATTTACAGTAGTAAGGTTTTCGTATGACAATAAATCTAAAAAAAACATCAGCCAAATCTACCAAGCGTGCAATTGTTGGTTATCCTAAAGAAACTAGAGGATGCTATTTTTATAATGGAACTAAGAACAAAGTGTTTGCTGCTTGAAATCATTTCTTTATGGAAACAAGTTTGTTTCAAAAGACAACAATGACAATAAAACAATTTTTGAAGAAGTTCAAGAACCATAAATAAATACTCAATCGTAAGTGTGAGATTAACAAAGTCTTGAACTAGTTGAACCTCCATAGGTATCATAAGGCCCGGGTAGGTCTGATAGGGTAAGACATCAGCCTAAGAAATTTGGTTTTCTTATTATTGATAGTAGTGAGGTATTGATTATTGATCAAATTGAGCCTACTACTTATCAAGAGGCTGTGTCTATACCCGAGGCAGATAAATGACTTAGTGCCATGAGTTTTGAGATGCAATCCTTTTATGATAACCAAGTTTGGAACCTAGTTGATTTACCTGAAGGTAGTAAGACCATAGGATGTAAAATGGTTTTCAAGAATAAAACTGATATGAATGGCAATGTGCATACCTATAGAGCACGGCTAATAGCAAAAGGTTTTAATTAGACTCGAGGTGTTGATTATGATGAGACGTTTTCTCTTGTAGCCATGCTTAATTCCATTAGAACCCTAATTGCTATAGTCGCATATTATAACAATGAGATATGGCAAGGGAAATATCAAAACAACTTTTCTAAATAGAAAGTTACTTGAGGATATGTATATGATACAACCTGAAGGTTTTGTTCATCCTAAGAATTCTAGGAAATTGTGCAAGTTTCGAAATCCATTAATAGATTAAAGCAAGCTTCTTAAAGTTGGAGTCTTTGTTTTCGTGAAGCAATTATAGAATTCGGTTTCATTAAAAACAAAGATGAGCCTTGTGTATACAAGAAGGTCAGTAGTGTTGGGGCATGAGCCCTAGGTCAATCTATAAATATTGTTTATCTTATAATTTTAGTTAATAAAATTACGGTTTTAATTTTATGTTTTATTATAAGTGATTGCATGCTTACCTTATAGTAAGATCCATGGGTATTTGTTGAGATATCCTAAATGTCCCTAGTAGATTATTATATTGGAACTATAATGAATTAAGACTAGTGTGAATCTTGATTGATGGTCATATGATGATCATGCGTATAAGGTTATGAATCGAGATTATGAGTACTTGTCAGAGAATGAGGTACTGGACCGACCAGCTATGAGAACACCACATGGATTAAGTCATAGGTGTTACTTCTAATAGGTATATCATTTACTCCTTCAACTTGAGATTACCATAGACTTCAATATTAGGAGCATGGACATTTGACACAATCAAACGTTATCTTTAACCGGACGATGGATAAATATTGTGATTGGTTACCATGTGAATAATATGTGAAGATGTGTAATTAAGATAAAATTTGTCACTCTCATATAGAGAGATATCAGTGAATCCCTCGATATGATAGACTGATAATGGCCAAGTCGATGGGAATCAATATGATCAATGTCACTTGCATATTTTCAATTTACCTAAACATCAAGACTATTACGATTGAACATCAAGGGTGACTTTCTATGGCTTATGTTTAGTCAAAGGATACCACTCGACAAAACGATATGATATATGTTATTGATTAGGATGTATTGGTTTTTATATTCATGCTAATTGGGTAGTCATAATGCCTTACTAGAGACCACTTATGGCTTGTGTACCCAAATGGTTTTGGTTCATTGCCAATGTTACATGAACCTATTGGGTCGCACACAAAAAATGGCTTTGCACAATTTCAATTGGTCCAGAGTAATAAGTTTTACATGACAAAATTCATGACGTAAAAGCCCTTGCAATTTGTTATATGATAATTTACTAATAGTGTCGTATGTGTAATTTGCTTAAACTGCCTAAATACAATAATTGTATTATAAATAGGATTTTAAGTGAGGGCTTATCTAGACATATAAATAAAGGGTGATACCTTAAGCGAAATAAGATTTTCATTTTCGCAAATTTTGAATTGGGTTTTGGGAGAGAAAGAATTATGTTTTCAATCTCTCTTGGAGCTAGCACTCCAAATTGTGGTCACCATTCGTGGATTTCCGATAGAGGATGAGCACTTGAACGTGTCGGAGATCAATAATCACATAAGAAAATTACGGATTAAGGTATAATTTATTTTTTAGATATAGTTTAATGGAACCTATTTTCGATCATATTGGTGTTTTTAAAAAATTATTATAAATTTTCGCTACATATGAACCCCAAAAAAACCTAACAAACAGGAGCGAGGTTCTTTTCCTGGTACTGTATGTTGATGATATATTACGCATTGAAATAAAATCCTAACTTTGTAGAGTGTCAAGTCTTGGTTAGGGAAGTGTTTCTCGATGAAGGACTTAGGATATGCAACTTACATCCTTATGATTAAGATATATAGGGATAGATCTAAAAGGATAATCGGACAAAATTAGAGTGTTCATGCTGACAGGATACTGAATAGGTTCAGTATGCAAAACTCTAAAAGAGGGTCATTACCAATGTTTCATGGTATAAGTCTCAGTAAAACACAATGTCCGGAGACTAATGAAGAGTGAGAGCGCATGAATACGGTTCCATATGCATCAGCTATTGGATCTATCATGTGTGCCATGTTATGCATCCAACTTGATGTATCATATGCTTTGAGCGCAACAAAGAGATATCACTCTGATTAGTGAGATTCACTGGATAGCAGTAAAGAACATTTTTAAGTTCTTTAAAAGGACCGAAAAAGTGTTCTTGGTCAATGGAGTTTTAAAAGACAAGCATATTGTAAATGGTTAAATAGATGTAAGTTTTCAAACGGATATAGATAAATTTATGTTACAGTCTGGATATGTATTTGCTTCGAATAGAGGTATAGTTAGCTAGAAAAGTTTGAAGCAAGAAATTACGACAGATTCTATAATAGAAGCTAAGTATGTTGTTGCGTCTAAGGCAACTAAAAGGGCAGTTTGGATCAAAAAGTTCATCTCTAAAAATTTTATGGCTCCAAGTATAGCGAACCTTTTCGCTTGTATTGTGACAACAATAGGGCGATAGCACAGGCCCAGGAACCAAGATCAGAACACCGATCCAAACATATACTTAGACATTTTCATCTCATTTGAGAAATAACTGAGAGGGTAGACATGAAGATTTGTAGAGTTCCTAAGAAGAAAATGTTGCAGATCCTTTTATGAAGGCTCTTCTATAAGGGAAACATGATGATCATGTTAGGTCATTAGGTATTAGATACAAGAATGCTTAGCCTTCGTGCAAGTGGGAGATGTTGTGCCATATGCCATAAGTCAATCCGCAAACATTATTTATCTTATAATTTAGTTAATAAAATTAAGGTTTTCATTTGTTGTTTTATTATAAGTGATTGCATGTTTACCTTATAGTAAGATTTATGGGCATTTGTTGACATTTCTAAATGTCCGAAGTCAATCATTATAATGAGAACTATAATGAATTAAGACTAATGTGACTCTTGATTGATGGTCATGTGATGATCATGTGTATAGGGTTAAGAATCGATATCATGGGTACTTGTTAGAGAATGAGGTACTGACGACCCGCTATGAGAACACCACATGGATTAAGTTATAGGCGTTACTCATGATAGGTATATCATTTAGTCCTTTGACTTGAGACTACCATAGACTTCAATATTAGGAACATGGTAACTAGACCCAATCAAACGTTATATTTAACAAGACGATTATAAAGATTGCGATTGGTTACCTTGTGAATAATATGTAAAGGTGTGTAATCAAGATAGGATTTTTTACTCTCGTATAGAGAGATATCAATGAATCCCTAGATAAGATATACTAATAATGGCCAAGTCCATTTGAATTGATATGATCAATGTAACTTAGATGTTTTCAGTTTACCTAAAGATCGAGACTATTATGGAACATTAAGGGTGACTTTCGTGCCTTATGTTAAATCAAAAGATATCGCATGACAAAAGGATATAATATATGTTATTCATTAGGTTGTATCATTTTGATATTCATATTAGTTGGGTAGTCATAATGTCGTGCTAGAGGCCGTTTATGACTTGTGTACCGAAATGGTTTTGGTTCACTACCAATGTCGCATGGACTTATTGTGTATCACACAAAGAATGACTTTGCGCAATTTCAATTGGTACAGAGTAATGAATTTATATGATAAAATTCATGACATAAAAGCCCTTACAATTTTTTAAATAATAACTTATTAAAAGGGGTGTATGCGTAATTTGCTTAAACTGTCTAAATAAAATTATTGTATTACGAATAGAATTTTAAGCGAGGGCGTGCCTGCACATATAAATAGAGGTTGAAGCCCTAAATGAAATTGATTTTCATTTTTACGATTTTCAAGTTCTTTGGATTATGGGAGAGAAAGAAAAATCGTTTTCAATCTCTTTAGGGGTAGCACTCCAAATTGTGATTCTCATTCGTGTGTGGATTTCTAATAGATAAAGCACAATTAAATGTCTTGAAAATCGAACAATCAGAGAAAGAAATCACAAATTAAGGTATGGTTTACTTTTGTAGATTTAGTTTAATGGAGCTTATTCTGATCCTGTTGGGGTTTTTCAAAAAATGTTTTGAGTTTTCCGATGCAAATGAACCCCTAAACCTAACATTTCTCCCAGTTACTACCAAACTTTAAGACATAATCTCAAAGACTGTCATTTAGCACTAATATCAACCGCTTAATTTGACCATCAGTCTATGGATGATATGTCATACTGAGGTTAAGATCAATTCCCAACTGTCTCTGAAATTCACTCCATAGTCTAAACGTGAATCTCAAATCTCTATTTGAAGTAATCAACACTCGAACCCCATGAAATCTCAAAATCTCAAGGATGTATATTTCACATAATCGATCAACAAGATATCGCATGGAAACTGACAAGATATGCGCAGACTTTGTTAACCCGTCAATTACAACCCATACTGAATCAAGCTTATGCTGACTTAGAGGTAGACTAAAAACAAAATCCATCGATATATAATCTCGTTTCCACTCAGGAATAGGCAATGAATGCAATAACCCTCCAGGTTTCTTATGCCTGACCTTAACTTGTTGACATACCTCACACCTTTTTATGAACTCGGCAATGTTAGTCTTCATCTCATGCCACCAATAAACACGCCTCATATTACAATACATATTTGTGTTACCTGGATAAATGGAGTAAAAAGATCTATGAGATTCCCATAATAACTCCTGCCTGAACTGATCCTTAGTTGGAATCTACAATTTTTTCCCGAACCATAGCATACCATCATTAGAAAATGACCAATCAGGATGATAAACATAGCCTCTAACCTCCAACATGCTATATAATCCTGGTAAGTTATCTAACAATCAATGACTCGCTAAATTATTTTCGGTACAGCCCAAATTTGAGCACAAAAGAACATATTAGTAACTCTAGACTTGCTCTCTTAGTTGATGATGTGTCAGCTGGACTTTCACAAATCATTATCACTAAAGCTTCCTCAAGAATTCTAAACTGAGAAACTCTAGCAGTAGCTACATTATCTATGCTTGTTCTTCAACTACTCAAGGCATCAGCAACAACATTTGCCCTGCCTAGATGGTGCTCCAAAATGAAATTATAATCCTCGAGAAACTCAAGCCATCTACGCCGCCTCATATTCAATTCACTATGACTAAATAAGTATTTCAGACTCTTTTGATATGAAAATAATGTAAGTTTCTCACCGTACGAGTAGTGCCTCGAAATTTTCAAGGCAAAAATGACTACAGCTAGCTCAAGATCATAAAATGGATAATTTCTTTCATGAATCTAGAGTTACCTAGAAGCAAAAGCTACAACCATGTCGTCTTGCTTTAGACACAACCTAAGCCTAAATGAGAAGCATCTGCATAAATCACTAGCTCCTTCCCTAATTTAGGTAATATAAGAACAGGTGTCGTAGTCAAACTTTCATTCAAATCTTTGAAGGCAGCCTTGCACTCATCATTCCGAACAAAATCTACATCTTTCGTGTTAGTTGAGTCATTATCAGAGCAATATGAGAGAAACCCGAAACAAATCTTCTGTAATAACCTGCTAACCGCAGAAAACTCTGAACCTTTATCACTATAGTAGGAGTAGGCCAATCCTTGATTACCTTAACCTTCTCTAGAACAATAGATATATTACTATGTAAATAATATGTGAAGGTGTAATAAAGATAGAATTTCTCACTCTTGTATAAAGAGATATCAGTGGATCCCTCGATATAATAGATTGATAATGGCCAAGTCCATATGAAGTTATATGATCAATTTAACTTGCATGCATTTAGTTTACCTAAAGATCGAGACTAGTACAATTGGACAATAAGGATGACTTTCGATGACTTATGTTTAGTCAAACGATATCACACGATAAAAAAATATGATATACGTTATTCATTAAGTTGTATCGATTTTGATATTCACGCTACTTGGGTTGTCATAATGCCTTGCTAGAGACCTCTTATGACTTATATACCAAAATGATTTTTGTTCATTGCCAACGTCGCATGAACCTATTGTGTCGCACACTAAAAGGGCTTTGCGCAATTTCGATTGGTTCAGAGTAGTAAATCTTATATGATAAAATTCATAACATAAAAGCCCTTACAATTTGTTATGTGATAACTTCTTAATAAGGGCGTATGTGTAATTTACTTAAACTACCTAAATATAATAATTGTATTACAAATAAGATTTTAAATGAAGGCTTATCTACACATATAAATGGTAAAACCCTAAAACGAAATAAGATTTTCGTTTTTGCAAATTTCGAGTTCTCAAGATTTCGGGAGAGAAAGACAAACGTTTTCAATCTCTTTTGGGGCTAGCACTCCAAATTGTGACACGCGTTTGAACGTCTTAGAGATCGAACAATCACAAAAGAAAATCATGAATTAAGATATGGTTTACTTTTAAGATCTAGTTTAATGGAACCTATTTTTGGTCATTTTGGGATTTTTCAAAAATTATTTTGGATTTTCCACTATGCATGTACCCCAAAAACCCAACAGTGGTATCAGAGCCCTAGGCTTGGTTCTATTAAGCGTTTGCATGTTTTCTATGATGTATATATAATATAAGTGTAAAAACATTATCTTCATTTATGTATATGTATGATGTACATATAGGTTATGTGATAATAGTTATGAACAATTGGTTTTAAAGCAAGTTGTTAATTCATATATATTGATACATACGCATGATTTGATTCACTGATAATATTCATGTTTTGAATATTTCTATTAACAAATATTTTTGATATTGAACAATGTTGATTTGTACGTTTATGGTAGAAGTCATGTTTAGATTAATGTGATTCTAGTGTTGAATACATATTTCATTTTTGTTCAATAATTATGCATGTCTCCATGATAGAAGTCGTTCTTAGGTTAAAATGATTAATTTAATATGATTATGATATTGAATATATGACTAATATTTAATTTCTAGATTCAATTACTTGCTTTGTATGAATAAGAATCGAAATTGGTTTTGATCATATATCTCATTGTCGTTATTTGTTAGTATAGTCATATTAGATAGGAGATAAACTTGTAATCGGATAAGAATTACAAATCCTATAAGATCGATAAGATACATAAAAAAAACCCTAATTGGATAAGGATTCAAATTATCTTCAATTGAAATTGGATTAGGATAAGATGTTAAGTTAAAGGTGGGTCCTAGTTAATTAAAAACGTTTTAATTAATATTTTCGTAATTAAAATAAGGTGTAGTGTTAGTTAATTGGATTGACTAAAACATTGAGAAATATTAGGCAATTTTTAAAATTGAAATTCATTTTCTAAAAAAAAAAGGGTGCTACCCCTGTACCCCCGTCCAGAACCATCACCCACTAACCAGCTAGCGAGAAGCCATTAACTGTTCGTAGCGCAAGGGAATTCGTATGATAGTCAATATTAGTATAATTTCTTAACTTGTTTAGTGATTGTTTATGCATTGTAATATATGATATTTATCTTGTTTAAATTATGATCACTAAAATAAATAAAAATCCATCTTCTAAAATTTTAGTCAAGTGTCATCCATTCTCAAAAACATATCAAGGCTTCGATCACATTAATATGGGTCTACCTTCGTAGAGTGTATTATGTTATCATGGTGAGGTAAGTTGAGTAATGGTTACTTTATTATTTGAAATGGTTAGGCTTGATAAAGCTATCAAAACAGTTTTAGGCTTTAAGGACTAGATGAGATAAAACATGGTAAGACATAAGATGTCATAATCACATAAAAAAAACTAAAATTTTTTATATGATGGAATTGGTAATTAGTACATACATAAATAACCTAATTCAAAGTGTTATGCCATAGCTATCTTGGAATTAGGTGAAACATGGATTTTAGTCTCTTAATTTAACATAGCTCTTTCAGGAGGGTTGTTCATTTAGTCGGAGTCTATTCCTAAGTACTAAATAGAGTTTTTGCGTAATCTTTGTTGTAGATCTATGGCCTCTTCAAATCACACTAATCCTTTATCATTGTGATCCATCCTTAAGAAGGATAAGTTGTTCGGGACTAACTTTCTTGACTGATTCAGAAACTCGAGAATTGTCCTTAAGCATGAACACAAGTTGTGTGTCTTGGATAATCCTATTCCTAAGGAACCATAAACCAATGCTTTAAGAGCCATGAAGGATGCACATACAAAACATGTCAACTACTTTACTGATGTTTCACGCATTATGTTGGCAACCATGGTTCCAGAACTTCAGAAGGACATGGAATATATGGAAGCTTACAACATAGCTATGATGCTGAAGGAAATGTTCCAATAGCAGGCTAAGCAACAAAGGTTTGAGACAATCAAGAATCTTCATTCTTGTAAAATAGTTGAAGATGCGTTAGGTAGTCCTCATGTTCTTAAAATGAAGGGCTATATTGACCATCTTGACAAATTTGGATTTTTCATAAGCCAGGAGTCGGCTACGAATTTGATCTTGAATACATTGCCTGATAGATAGTCATAATTCGTGATGAATTATAACGCGAATAATATGGAGAAGTTTATCTTAGAGTTGCATTTGATGCTTAAAACTGCTGAGTAGAATGTCAAGAAACCCATTGCTAATGTGTTGATGGTTCATAAAAGAAAGGCTCTGAAGAAAAAGGGAAAAAGCAAAACTTAAGTGGTCAAAGCTATTGCGACTATTACAAAGCATATGGAACAAGTCGTACCTTATGCTGCTTCTACTTTACAGTTCCATATGAAATAGAAAAGGAACGAAATTGTCATTTCTGTCATGCACCTGATCATTGGTTTAGAAATTGCAAGCTCTATCTTGAATATCTAAAGAAAAAGAAGAGTAGTGCGACTACTATTTCAAGTATTTGCGTTATTGAAGTTAACTTTTCCACTAGTGATTCATGGGTATTTGATACCGAATGTGGATCTCACATTTGTATTAACGTGCGGGGTCTCACCAAAAGTAAAAAACTAGAGAAATGATAAGTCATCCTATGAGTTGGAAATGGAGCAAAGGTTGTCGCGTTGGCTGTAGGATGATATAGTTAATTTTACTTTGTGGACTTTTTTTAGTTTTAAATAATTGTTATTATGTCCCTGCCTTGAGCTGAAACATCATTTCAATTTCATGTTTGGATTCGGATAGTTTTAATTTCATTATTGCAAATAATAAATGTTCAGTTTCCCATAAGATGTTTTCTATGCGAATGCAAATTTATGTGATGGTCTCTCTAAACACAAAAATGACAATTGATATTCCTATTTTTAACATAAATATAAAGAGACTTAAGTCAAATGATTTGAGTCAATCCTACCTTTGGCATTGTCTTCTTTGCCACATAAATGAGAAACGCATTTCTAAATTCCACAAAGATGGACTTTTATATTCATTTGATTTTCAATCATATGAAACATGTGTATCTTGTTTACTAGGCAAGATGAAAAATAGCCACTTTACTAGACACAATGAAAAGGCAAGTGATTTATTGGGTCTAATACATACTAATGTAAGTGGTCCTATAAACACAATGGCTAGATGTGGTTATCAGTACTTCATTACTTTCACTGATGATTTCAGCAGATATGGTTAAGCGTATCTCAAGAAACATAAAGGAGAATCTTTTGAGATGTTTCAAACATTTAAGAATGAAGTGCAAAATCAACTTGGTAAAACTATTAAAAATCTTCGATTAGATCATGGTGCTGAATATTTGAGCCAAGAATTTGATGATCGTCTTAAAAGCTGTGGGATTGTCTCATAGTTTACTCCTCTAACAACTCCATAATGGAATGGTGTTTCTGAGAAGAGAAGTTAGACTTTATTGGATATGGTTCGAATGATGAGTCATGCAGATCTTCCTATTTCCTTTCGAGATTATGCCTTAGAAATTGCTGCGTTTACACTGAATCATGTTCCTTCTTAAGTGGTTGATAAAATACTATATGAGATGTGGTTTGGGAAAAGAACAAGTTTATTTTTCCTTAAGATTTTGGGCTGTGAGGTTTTTGTACGACGACAAATCTCAAAAAAATTATCAGCCAAATCTACCAAGTGTGTATTTGTTGGTTATCCTAGAGAAACTAGAGGATACTACTTTTAGAATACCACTTAAAACAAAGTGTTTGTTACTCGGAATGGTGTCTTTATTGAAAAAGAGTTTGTTTCAGAAACAACAATGAGAATAAAGTAAGTCTTGAAGAAGTTCAAGAACCAAGAATAAACACTCAATCGCTATTGGGAGATCAATGAAGTCTTGACCTAGTTGAACATCTACAAGTATCAAAAGGTCCACGCAGGTTTGATATAGTAAGACATTAGCCTGAGAGATTTGGATATTTTATTACTGATAGTATTGAGGTATTGCTTATAAATCAAAATGAACCTACTACTTATCATGAGGCTGTGCCTAACTTTAAGGTAGATAAATGGCTTAGTGCCATGAATTTTGAGATGCAATCCTTGTATGATAACCAAGTTTGGAACCAGGTTTATTTACCTGAATGTGGTAAGACCATTGGATGTAAATAGGTTTTCAAGAAAAAAACTGACAGGGATGCTAATGTGCATACTTATAAAGCACGACTAGTAGCAAAAGGTTTCAAACAGACTCAATGTGTTGATTATGATGAGACTTTTTCTCCTATAGCCATGCTTAAATCCATTAAATTCTAATTGTCATAGCTACATATTATGCCTACGAGATAGAGAAAAATAGATGTCAAAATAGTTTTTCTAAATGGAAACCTATTTGATGACTTATATATGATACAACCTAAAGGGTTTATTCATCCTGAGAACTATACGAACGTGCGCAAGCCTTAAAGATCTATTTATGGATTAAAGCAAGCTTCTCGAAGTTGGAATCTTCGTTTTGATGAATGAATTAAGGAATTTGGTTTCATTAAAAATGACAATGAGCCTTGTGTATATAAGAAGGTTTGTAGGAGCGTGGTTATTTTCCTAGCACTATATGTTGATGATATATTACTTATTGGAAATGACATTCCAACCTTGCAAAGTGTCAAGTCATGGCTAGGGAAGTGTTATTCAATGAAAGAATTAAGGGATGCAGCCTACATCCTTGGGATTTAATAAGATCTATATGGATAAATCTAAATGGTTGATCGGTCTAAGTTAGAGTGTTTACATAGACGAGGTATTAAATAGGTTCAATATGCAAGACTCTAAAAAAGGGTCGTTGCCAATATATGATGGTATAAGTCTTAGCAAGCCTCAATGTCTAAAGGCTAATGGTGAGCAAGAGTGCATGAATACGATTCCACATGCATCAGCTATTGGATCTATCATGTAAGTCATGTTATGCACTCGACCTGATGTATCATATGCTTTAAGCGCAATAAGCAGATATCAGTCTGATCCCAGTGAGAGCCATTAGATAGCAGTAAAGAACATTCGTAAGTATTTGAGAAGGACTAAAGAAGTGTTCTTAGTTTATAGAAGCTTGGAAGATGAGCTTGTTGTAAATGGTTACAAATATGAAAGTTTTCCAATTGATATAGATGACTTCGGATCGCAGTTCGGATATGTGTTTACTTTGAATGGGGGTACAATAAGCTGAAAAGGTTCGAAGCAAGAAACTGTGGCAGATTCTATATTAGAAGCAAAGTATATTGCAATATACGATGCAGCTAAGGAAGCGATTTGGACCAAAATTTTCATCTCTGAACTTGGTATGGTTCCTAGTATGGCTAACCATGTTTGCTTGTATCGTGACAAAAACAGGGCAAAAGCATAGGCCAAGGAACCAAAATCATACCACAAGTCCAAACATATACTTAAGTATTTTCATCTCATTCGAGAAATCATTGAGAGGGAAACGTGAAGATTTACAGAGTTCCTATAGAAAATAATGTTACAGATCCTTCGACGAAGGCTTTTCCATGAGCGAAACATGATGGTCATGTTAGGTCATCAAGTATTAGAAACATGAATAATTGGCCCTAATGGAAGTGGGAGACGCTGGGGCATGTTCCTTAGGTCAATCTACAAACATTGTTTATCTTATAATTTTAGTTAATAAAATTTAGGTTTTCATTTGTTGTTTTATTATAAGTGATTGCATGTTTATCTTATAATAAGATCTATGGGTATTCGTTGAAATATCCTAAATGTCCCTAGTCGATCGTTATATTGGGAACTATAATGAATTAAGACTAGTGTGAATCATGATTAATGGTCATGTGATGATCATGCATATAGGGGTACAAATCAAGATCATGAGTACTTGTTACAAAACAAGGTATTGGACTGACATGCTATGAGAACACCATATGGATTAAGTCATAGGTATGATTTATGATATATATATATATATATCATTAGTCCTTCGACTTGAAATTACTATAGACTTCAATATTATGAGCATGGTAATTTGACACAATTAAATGTTATCTTTAACCGGACGATTATAAAAATTGTGATTGGTTATCTAGTGAATAATACTTAAAGGTGTATAATTAAGATAGATGATACGTCTGTATTTATAGGTTTTTAATAGTTTATTTTAGTATATTTCACGTGAAAAGTCTCTAAAATATATATTTAATTATATTGATTGGTCATTTTCAAGTGAAACGGAGTGCGCGGTTGAATTAGTGGCAGAAAAATACTCAAAATGGAGTATTTACTCGTAGTAATCGGACGCTGGACAATTTGTTTTGAGTTATGTGTTGCGCGATGGGTAGAATAGGAGACAACTGACATGTGGAAGCTTCCCATTGGTCAATTATTCGATAGCACATTATTCAGAACATGTCCTCCAACCAGAGCGTGACACGTAACGAACCTCAACGCAACTCACAACAACTGTTCTTCACAAATCAAGAGCAGCTACGTCAACAAATGTAGGAAAATAGACCAATCAAATGCAGCCACTCTTCTCCTCGCTTTAGCCTCCATTAGACATGCCTCAGGATTTGCGCTGGTGCACTCTCCCAAATTTTCGCTCAAATGCGTGTAAGTTTCTTCACCGCCTCCAAGCTACCACGTGTCGCTCGCACACCACACAACAACGTCATCAAAAGCAGTCTATACTAATAGGAGGATGATACGTTAGCGTGCAACAGACCAAACGAACCAATTACGCCGCGACATGTGGACAAAAGTGATTTTTAGCCCCAAAAACAGCCATACGATGCTCCTCGGCGCGTGAGTCACTAAAAATTAGTTTCTCTCACCTCCCAGGACTAATTTTTAGTAGTTTTATATATTTCGAACTTTAGGTTTTATTTGGGAACACCGACTATTATTGTTTTGTTATCGACTTATTACCTAGGTTGACGGGGAAACAAGTCGGGATTGTGGATTCATGGCATATTATGTGAGATATTTTATTTTATTATTTAATTTATTTTAAATTCTCGTATTTCATTGTTGTTGCTTTTGATGAATATGGTTTGGGTCTAGGGTGTTTATATGGCCAATGCATGCTTTTAGGTGGACAACCTATAGTTATTTGGAATGATAGTATCCATGTAATTGTACTTTTGGACCAATAAAGTGATGAACACTCATCCATTTGCCTTAAAACCATTCCAATTCTTGAATATGCAATAATTGAATTTAGGTTAAATCGGAAGCGGATGCGATTCAGTTATTTTGGATTAGTGTTCTCATATATCCATACTACTGCGGTTAGTGTGTTAAACACGATTGGCAGATGTCTAGGGTTATGCATTAATCAATAAAGTAGTTAGTGGCGAATGTCCTGGCTATCGAGATTAAGGGAATGAGGAATTTTCGGAAGATGTCGATTTTTTATAGCTAATCTAGGAGAATTTAAATTAATTACTTTTTGGGAAAGATTTAAGACCATAATTGCCATTGAATCTAGATCCAGATTTGTGGAATTGTAGACCTAAGAGTTACTTAGGTGTTCATTAATTGTTTTTAAAGTTATTTTAATTATTTTATTTATTTAGTTTAGTTAGATTAGTTAGTTAAATTATTTATTTTAAAACCCCCGATTTTTCTTTTTCGTTGTTTTTAACATTAGAAAAACCTCCAATCTCTGTAGGATCGACCCTTTGCCACTATTCTACGAAATAGTTGGTTTATGAATTTTATTTTATTGGCGCGTTCGGCTCACGTCAATAAAAGTAGCAGATCCCTCAATATGATAGACTGATAATGGCAAAGTTCATGTGAATTGATATGAACAATGTCACTTGCATGTTTTCAGTTTACCTAAAGATCGAGACTATTACGATTGAACAATAAGGGTGACTTTCCATGCCTTATGTTTAGTCAAAAAATATCGCACGACAAAATAATATGATAAACTGTGATAAACTGTTCAAGATAAAGTTTAACCATCTTATGCTTCAAGTCCATGAAGATAGCAGAAGCATTAATGAACCCAAACGACATCACTGTAAACTCGAAGTGCCCATAAAGAGTACTAAAAGTCGTATTCGAGATATCCTCATCCACGATCCTTAGTTGATGATAACCAAACCACAAATCAATCTTTAAGAACTATATGTCACCCTTCAATTTATCAAACAAATCATCGATCCTAGGTAATGGGTTCCTGATAGTCACCTAGTTAAGTTGTCTATATTCAATGCATATACGTAAGGTTCTGCCCTTTTTCTTAACAAAAAGAACAAGTGCTCCATACGATGACATATTAGGATGGATAAACCCTTTCTGTAACAACTCATCAAGGAGTTTGCAACTCCCATAATTTATTCGGTGCCTTACAGTATAGAGGAATATATATAAATCTGGTACCAATAATAAGATTGATGATGAAGTCAATGACATGTGAACGTGGAAGTCCAGGCAAGTTAGATGGAAAGACTTCTAAAAATTCACAAACCACGTGTATTTCACTAACATTAAGTTCTTGACCAAGTTCTCCAAATATGACAACTCCCACTGTAACCTCTAAATCTTGATGAGTAGTTTCCCTTCCACGAGTTGCAAGTCGAGAAGTAGTTTCCCTTCCACGAGTTGCAAGTCGTGAAGGATTATAGACTTTATAGACTATAATTTTAGAAAGTTTAGGATTCTAAAAGATTACCCTCTTATAAAAAATAGATAATATTGGCATGGTATGTTGATAACCAATCCATTCCTACTAGTGCATCATACTCTAAGAACTTTATTACCCTTAGATCAATTGGGAGTTCATTCTCCCCGATATTGACTACACATCCTTCATAGATTAGGTTAGGACAAACCTTCTCACTCACTGCTGTGCTCAAAATAAACAAAGTATTAGCTCTAACTGGTTTCAATTTCAACTTATCAACTATTGCAGCAGCAATAAAGAAAATTGTAGAACTAGCATCAATCAAATCATGCATATCTCGACCACAAATGTTACCTTCCATAAGCCACCTATTAGTCTCTAGATCTGCCTTATCCACTGCTTGATTTTTCGCTCATGTTGGTGGTGTTGTATTGCTTACCGATGTGGCAGGTGGCATAGAACACATTCTCTTAATATGCCATGTTTGTCCACACCGATAGCATATCATAGAAGCCCTCTGAGAAAAACCATCGGCCTGAGGAACCTGCCTAAATCCACTCGGTTTATGTAATGACTGTACTATACGTTTGCCCTTACCTCAAGACGAAAATGGTGGTAAAGGTGGTTTGGCTACAAAAGCCTGATAAACTGATGGAAGTGGTGCACTAATAAATGTTGTCCTTGTAGACCTTGATTGTGTAGCTACTCCAGCTACACTCTTTTGCCTCTTTTTTGGATGAAAAAAAGCAAATTCCTTGATTCTCTAACTCATAAGGAACTATGGTACTAGTGGTGGTGTAAGTACTACTTCGAAGATCTGGCTAAAATGGTTGCTTCCACAACCATCACACTCTCAAATATAAAATCATAACTAGTGCGAGGATGAGAGGAAACCATAACTTGAATCTTGTAATTCTGCACACCAAGAAACAAATCTATTTTTTTCTAACTCTAACATTTATAGAGCAAATACACTTAACTCAGTGAACTTTCGCTCATATTCTCGTACAGACATAGCTCTTTATTTCAGCTGAATAAACTTAGTCTTCTTCCTGTTCTTGATTGATTTTAGAAAAAAACTACCTGTAAAATATAGTCCTAAACTTTGGCCAGGTGGTGATAGTCTTCCCCTCTATCTATAAGAAATTCCACCACTTTTGTGCATAATCAATTAAAAAAATGTGACAAGTTTAACCATGAATCAATCTTTAACAACCATAGCAACAAATCATTGCTCCATCTATAGTATCCAAGTCTCATCTACCCCTTCCTCCATTATGTTGTTGAATCTCGCAATGTCGTATTTCATAAATTCCTAACGAGTTCTAAGAAATGTAGCCTTTTCATAATCCACTAGTACTGTGGCATCTGTCTCAGGCACCTGAATATGTGCTAATATTGATTGAGCTAGAGCTGCCACTCTCTCAGCTCCTCCCCCAGCTCTACTAACCTTGCGATTGGTTGAAGGTTGAGCCTCAAGTTGTTGTCTTGGTGTTCACACCTAAGCCATCAGCAAAGCCATAAGTTTCGCTTGAGACTCCATAAGTTTCCTCATTTACTGCTCCATTTTAGATTTCCATTAATCCTCAGTTTCCCTGTTACCCTGAGTTCTAGTCTCTATGAACCCTCTTTCTGATCTTCCATTGAGTTCTGAAGTCAAAAGAGAGACAAGATCATTCAGTACCATTCAAAGAAAATAAGGAAATCATATTTATACGGTAAATAACAATAACTGCACTAAATAACATATAATAGTGCTTTCATTTTTATTTTCCCCCCAAAACATGATGAAAGTTGTTTATCATACCTTAAGCATATTCAAAACTCTAGCCAACTCTCAAAGTCAACAAAATTAGGTAACGATATAAAGGAATATGTTATCACTTATTTCAAAAACAATTTGAAAGTGAAAACGAGGTCAGAGCCTGGTCTATGATACCAAACTGTATCGGGGTTACCACTTAATTTGAAAGTGATAAACCTGAGGCTCTAATACCAATCTATAGCTTCCCCTATTTCGATTAGGGCGATACTCAGCTAGAAACCCTGATTAAGCCCCGTTAACCCAACCAGACTTGACTAGAGCCAACAACCTCTCTGTCTGTACCCGATAAACTCAATTTTTATATTGGTATCGAATGAATAACTCAAAATATGTGCGGAGGAAAATTAAAACTTTTTCAATACTTAAACGATATATATAAATACAAAGTTCATCAAAACCCTAAAACCTCATTTCTGAACCTGTCAATATACAACAAAATAACACCAACAACATATATGTATACAGGAAGGCTCATTACATCGTAGATAAGATATTAAGACTCCTAAATCTTCTATTTTCCCTTTGTTGAAGCACTAAGCTGCGAACCTGAAAGATTAAAATTGGGGTGAGCGCTCTAACTTGTTCAGTAAGTAAGAACTCACTAAGCCATCAACTTCCTTATAATAATTAAGAACATTATGCAATAATAATATGTATAAATGTTAACTAACAGGATTATGGAAAATATATAATTTAATAAATAACTGATGCAAGTCAAAACTTTAATGACGATTACAATGTGATTCCCATTTTATTTATTAACCTAGGGTCGATAACCAATTGACATCATTAATGCAATTTGTAGGCCAACACATTGGCCAATGTGTTGTCTAGCTAATCCATTAATGTCCAATGGTTCTAACTTAAACCCTCAAGTAAATATGTAACCTACACAACCTATCTAACTGAGTAGGAGTTACATATAGGCCGAGAGATCAACCCGCAACCTATAAAACTTTTTCTCAATTCTAAGAGTTACTCTTGTGGATCACATTAGACACCATTTTTCATTTATTAAAAACATCACATTATACATGATCCGCCAATTCAATCCATAAACTACATGAACTAGATATAATAAAATAGACAAGCAACATTGATAACTAAGCCAATCCATACTTACTTCGGTTTAGGTTTTTTTTTAAGAAAGTCCCTGACTTTATGGGTCACTCATGCTTCTCCGGTGACCCAACACCTATCACAAACCATTTGTGGTCAATATAGGTCTACAAATATTCTCGGGTGTCCACATTCGTTTTACAACCACTTCGTCGCACTTGGTATTTCAACTATTTATTGTTTATTTACATATTTTACGATTATAGGCTTACATATAATTTCTCTTTTGTACTACAACCTATAAAACTCATTAACATTCCAAACAAACACAAAACATCATACAAACTCACGCGCATGCAAATAGAGGAACGTCAGACTTAACCACAAGTCTAACTCAAGTTAATTAGGATTTGGATTAACACTAATCACCGGATTTAGGTAACGAGTCGTTACATTTTGGGTTCACAATTTCGCTAATAAAATGTTGTTTTGCACATAACTCCCTTATTTCTTATTGGATTAAGCTTATCTTTTAGTATGTTCTTCTAAGATATGGTTTCAGGCTTCTATAAAAAAATCATGAATTTTGAAACTATGGTTTAAGAGAAATGAAATTTACAAAGTTTTTGGTTAGAATCTAAAACTATTTTGAGTCATTGTGGTGAAACTTCAATTTCTCCTTCGATTCTTATCAAAATGGCACAAACCTCATAGTTTTGGAAAGCTAAGACATAGCTCTAAAAACCCCTTTTGTATTACAATACATAATTTTAAAGTTTTGGTAACATAAATCAACTCATAAACTATTGCACCAAAACTATCTTTGTTTATTAAAGTAGATTGCAACATAAACAAAATATTAAAAGGGTTGATTGTGAGATATTAAGATTTAAAAATACTTAAATAATCTAAAACAAGTTATATTAAGTTTTTCAGGACACCTCAAGAATTTAGAGAGGATTTACAGGGTGTGGAGCACGAGTTTGAAGTGGTCAAAAGTCAGTATGGGCTAGGAATTATGTGCAATTGAGGTTCGTAACCTATTAAGGTGATTCTCTCCATTTCATTCCATTATTAAGTTAATATACAGTCATTTGGACTATTTTAATGTTGATCTTCTATTCCTAATGCCATGCCTTGTATATACTTTCGTGTCTATGATTTCTTTGGCTATAATCGTCGTGCAATGACTTGTCGCATGACATTCCATTTTTTGGTTTCGTTCTATGATTGGATTTCTTTATTGTTGTTGATCTCGGATATATCGGATTGTCTTGTTAATCGCATGCTATGATTTTTTTGACTCTCTTATTGGTGTATGTACATACCTATGTCAACATATTTGTTGTATGACACTTGTTTTTACAATCTACAACATGAACTTTTCGATAGGCATGACCTGAGGAGCCCACCTTTGCAGGTGCCTTGACTTTATAAGTTGCACGATACATAGGTTTATAGTTCCTGGAGATGTCGGCTAACCAAACTTAGATTTTCATAATCATTTTATCTATCATTCCTTGTAGAAGCTTGGCAACTGTTTGCATACTTTTTTATCAACGTTTCATTATTCATAGCTATTTTGTACTTTCAACTTCTATTCTTTGTATATTTTAGAAGTGTTGATCAATAGCCTTCAGGTTTTACTTTCTACTTCGTTGTACTCGCTGTCCTTTTTAAGATGGTAGGTGTAGACACTTCGAGTAGCAATTCAAGGAAGGAGAAGATCCATAACTACCTCCGAGCCCTCGAAAATTGGTTTATGCTACTTATGTAGGCGATTATTTTATGTATTTAATACCTACATCTTTTCTATAATATTAGGTTTTATAATGGGTTGAGAGACTAGACATTCTGACTAATGCAGATATTATTTGCTTTGGTTTCTTTTGATCGCCTATTTACCTAGTTTCCATAGTAGGTGTTTTATAATGTTTCTATAAATTTATTACGTCTTCTCCTAATAATATTAAAATGATAAAAAGTCTTAATTAACTATGAAAATCATAACTAATGAGAAATGAATAATATTTATCTTGAGCATGTATAATGAGGTGAATGCGACAAAAGGCTGATAATACATTGTTAAGTCCTACGTTGCGTGGATTAGGGCTTAAAGATGGATTAGGCTGGGAAGTACCCCGTTTAGGGAAACGGGCCATCACAATTGGTATCAGAGCATAGGTTCTACAAACATTGTGGTCAAAGAGCTTATGATACCAACACAGTTGGTATCAGAGCCTTGGTTTTTAAAGCCTAGGCAATGGAGTATAGTTAATTCTATAATGTTATATTAACATTACAGTCGATATTAGAATTTATGTTCTCATTGAGTGCGAAACAAAACTTGAATTAAACACAACTCTTAGATGTGGAAACCAAATAATCCTTGCCTAGACACTATTAGTTGGGAAGTGAGTGAATGTGAGTTCGGGATCATATATGTACATGTTATGTTTTATATGTTTAACTTCATGATATTTATGTAGTAGCTGATGTCGCGACCGTTATCAACATAAAAATTATGATGGAAAATCAGCGCAAGGATGGATATAGTAGCGCCAGCAGTAGTCATCATATGATATCGGTTGAGGATTTTGAGAGGCTATCTGATAGAGTTGTGGCATAGGACCATTAATTGGTTGATTTCCTAGCATTTATGATGGCGCACACTACCGCACTTACATAGGCTGCCACCCCTGCTACTACTTCGATTGCAGTAATCCCAAGCTTGAGATTCATATTATTAATACTGACAACATGCGACATTAGACTGATGCAGACCTGGCTATGATGCGAGCAAAGGGATGGTAGTTGACAGATCTTCTCTCCATGATGCGAGCACACCTGGCTTCACCAGTTATGACAAATAATAATATGAAGAGAAAAAAAGGCAAAAAATAGAATAGAATGAATAAGGGATCTAGGGGATCTATATTGGTGATACTAGCTACCATGATAGAAAACATAAGGCATGCAGCATATTTCAGAGGTGATCAAGAGGGACACAACTTATGAGGCTACCCATAGTCAATAAATAGGTCTTCCTTACCAACTCTTGCGAGACCTGCATTAACGCTTTTACAAATTCGGTAAACATCTGGTAACATAGGCTAAGATGCATCGGAACCGAGGTAAAACTCAATATAGAGTTAGACTATCCAAAGCTGTTAGATTCAACACATTAGTTAACACTGTGCATAACTTATGGATTACTTTCAGCTAGGAACTGGGAGCAGAGCTGGAGGTGGCAACATCGGCCCATAGGAACAAAAGGAAAATGAAGATCCATACGCCCTACCACAGAGATAGAGGTTGATGCATAGTTAGGCAGCTTCGAGAATATCGAGTAGACAAGTGGTGTGCTATAAATGTGGACTATCATGATCTAAATTTATAATCTCACGTTTACCCGTAATCAGGATCTCTAACCTATGATATGAGACTTGAACCGAGATATGCACACTAGGCCGAGGCACATGGCCAAGGTATATATTAGTTTTATATGGTTTATTTGCCTAGTGTATTGTATTTGTGTAGACTAATTAAGTCAATTCTATTTTTTATGTCTAGAAGTCAATGCGAAAGTGAGGATACACCTCGAGATGCGTGCCAATATAGGACAGGAGTAGAGAGTGACTTGGTGAGTCATTACTTAATTATATACATTTATGTGGCCAATTGAATAAATTTTCTAAGTCTATAGTTCTAATGTGAATTTAAATAAGTCCCTATAGTTGTAAAATAAAAATCACATAACCATTTGATCTTGTCTCGTGATACATGTTATAACCTAAGCACATGAGATGTGAGTGAGATGTGTGTGGTAATGAAAAAGGGCAAGTTTAGCAATCAAGGTTGAAGAATCAAGTCCTACTCATTAGCTACAACTCTAGGTATCACTTCTACTTCTCTACACATTTCAAATTCAAGGGTTTTAAGCTTAGATGATAGGGCTTATGTGTTTAGTCAATTTCAATGTGTTTTTAATATTATTGTGATTCACTTTGAAGCCTCGATTTGATCCCTAAGTTCAATTTTTGAATTCACAAAAATTTGCTCAAATTGGTTTTTCTTATGAAACTGATTTCTTCAAATTTGTTGTTCAAGATGTTTTTGTTTGTCAAATATAGTTTCATTTTTGAATTCCTTGCAAGAAATCCTTCAGCCTATTGTCAAGAACTTTCAAATTTGGTTTTAATTTCATCAAGTTAGGGATTCTTAAGTTTTCAATTGTTCTTAAGGTGTTTGATGAAATGCATGCTTAAATCGTGTAATTTTTAATAAATGCAAAATAATTATGAAATGCCTGCCCTTGTTTGTTTTTGGAGGATGTTACGGACCCTTGGAGGAGGTGAGCAAGGGTTTGAAGGTGAAGGCGAAGGCCATTCTCGTGGTAGGAACCCTAAATCTTGGTTGTAGAAATTATGGGTTTCAACGAATCTAGTGTGCTAGAGGGCATACACACCACTATCTAGGCACTGGAAATTCAAAAGAAAAACTAAGTTTTAATAACGTGGCTTGCACGAACTCATTCTTGACACACCGATTTTTTGCTTTACGAGTTTTTGACTTATTTTCAAATAATTAAGCCAATAATATAATTTTTAATAAATTTTGAGTTTTGAAGTGGATTTTGGTTTTAAGAGTTAATATAAAATAAATTGACCCCAAACCAGTTATATTTTAATTAATATGATAATGGAAGTTTTAGGAGTCCGAGTGCGAGTTTTGGAGAGTCGGGAGGCAGTTTTACCTAGGAAACTATTGCGTGGAATGTAAGTAAACTTGCCAAGTTATTTTTCTACAATACGTTCTATTATTATGAATCTTTTTGTCTCTCTTAACTATTTGCCTTTGAAATCAAATGCCATGACTTATTTACTATTCTAATCACTTGGTGAAATTATCTTTTCATGGTATTGTTGTGTTTTCAATCTCATAGACTCTTTTCTTATGCCTTATGTTTTTCTTATGTTATATTTAGTGATTTGAGTCATAATAGCATGCTTTTATTAGTGTAGTTGTTATCAAATGAATGTGTGGAGTTGTATTTCATCCCCTTGTACTCTTAAGCAATTAGTCGGACATTGATTTACTAACATGAGTCTCCTTGGTAAATATTAAATTAGTCCTCATATCTAGGTCCCTTTACTAGATCAAAATGTGTGTGAATCACGAGGTTAGAGTCCTTGGGTATGTCGGCACTTGTTTCTTGACATTGTGCAACACACGGGGTTAGAGTCCATAGGTAGTTGACACATTGGGGTTAGAGTCCTTGGTGAAGCTGGGGTTACAGTACTAAGTGATATTATGGATTTATAGGTTGATGCGACGTAGCTCACAATCAATCGAACCTAAATCATTACATCTTAGCTTAATGTCAATTTCAATTTTTTAACTATTGTATTTCCTAGCATATTGTCTGATTCAGTAATTCTTTATTATTGATATGCTTTTAAATGTCATTTTCTATATTTGGAATTATGGATGAGTAAATTCTAGTTTTACTTAAATTACACACTATGCTCACCATCTTGTTTGTGACGATAGGTATAAAGCCTTCGAGTAGCAGATCGGGGAAGAAGAATATCAGTGACTATCTCTGAGCCCTTTGGCGATCTATCACTTCTAACCTTATAGGGTATTTTGGTATTTTGATGTATTATATACTTTATGTCCTTCAGTTAAATTTTGGAGTTGTATATTGAGTTTTTTATTCTCCAACTTTTCATGATTATCACCCTAATTATATTCGCCGCTCTATTATATATCCATGTGATAGTTTTTCCTGGTTTCAACATTTAGGATTTATTATATTTCTTCCGCATAATTAAGATTTCCTCTAAAGTTAGTAAGCTATATAAAGTTTTAATTAACTATGAAATTCAATAGCAACATGACATTTGTATTACTTATCTTAAATGCGTATAACGGGGAGAATAGGACAAAAAGGTTAACTAATATGTAGCTAAGTCCTACGTAGATAAGATTAGGGATTTATTACGAGATCAAGTCGGGCAGTGCCCTAGTTTGGGGAAAAGGGTCATCACATACACAGACTTGACATATAATTAGATGATGTCCACAGCCTTTGGACTGTCAGCAGCAATCAATGCAGTCTCAGACTAGAGATAGAGCTCACATAGAGGCGGAACCAAACCCAGAGGCGATTAATGACCCTGGTGAAAGTATGCATTTTTTCATTATTGCGTTATTCATGCACTATTTAGACATAGATATTACAGTAGCCACACTAGTGATTTGGAGGATATAATTGATTACTGGACTGACGAGAATGACTTGAATAAGTTCATATCACATGAGTTAATGAGATAATGGAAGTAGTGTTGCCTGATAAACACACTCAAAACTTTCCAAAAGAAAATTATGCCTAGCAAGATTTCTCTTGAGTACTAAGACCAGAGTGTCGTATATTGTGATAATTTGTATGTGCTACCTGAGCATTGACTCGCCCACCATATTATTTGAACCCAGGTTAAATAGTTAATGGATCCACTTGCGGTAGTTGAGAAGTACAGGCTTTAGAGCTAGTATCATTTAAGACTTCTGCTAGGGTAGTTATAATGAGAATGAAATTTAAATAAATTATCCCATATTATTTAAATGATGAAGAACTAAGAATCGACTGGTAAGTTTCACCACTTTTAGGGATATGACTGAATCATGAGATAAACATAAATATTTAGTCGTATTTAAATTTTGAGGATGAAAATTTTATTACTTGGGAAGATTGTCACAACCCAAGATTTACTAATAGTAAATTAGTCACTAATAAAGGTTACTATGACGACCCTTCCCTAATCTAGGGCACCACATGGTATAATCCCATCATTAAGCCTTAATCTCAGCCACGTAGAACTTAAAAATGTATTAGTCAGCCTTTTTTTCTATTCTCTTTTTTATTTTTGTTTAAAACAAGCATTACACAATTCACATTATTACTATTTCAGGGTTAATTAAAAATTTTAATCATTTAAATGTTATTAATTGAAGACTTAATAAAATATGTTGGATCATTATTAAAACGCCTACTGTTGAAACTAGGTAAATAAACGATCACATGAACTTAAACAAAGAAATCCATGAATCAATCAGGAATCTAATCTTTCAGCCCGTTAGACAACCCAAAACCATTCAAAGAGACATAAATAATAAATGCATTAAGTGATCACCTACTATTGTCTAGGGCTCGAAGGTAGTCGTTGATCTTTTCCTTGCCTAGCTGCTACTCAATAGATCTGCACCCACCGTCATAAAAATGATAGTGAGTCATCACACGTAGCACTTTGGCAATACCCTAATTGGTCATTGTTTGCTCATTTCATCAGCCTCATATAGCTGGTTCGTGTCACTTACTAGTCAAAATAACGACATCCACAGGTTCCATATCCCGTGTGCGTGTACATAATAAATCAAATCAAGAAACCTAACACATGTTCTAATTTGAAAACAATCAAGGTTTAACATAAATACCGAATTCATGATATAGCATATTGAATACAAACAAAAAATTGGAAATGAAATGAAATGGAGAGAAATATCTCAATCAGTTTACTTACTATTCACTCAAATATTTTAGGCTAATTCGGCCTCCCAACACCCCAAAACGCGTAAGTGAACTCCTGAAACTCTTTTCTAAGTTCCTAAGGTTAATATAGGTGCTTTGGGACTTGTACAAGCTATTAAAGTTGGTTTAAGTGGTTGTTAGTTCCAATTTTTAAAATCAGCCCCGTCAATAATTTATTTATGTTCAAATTCACTTTAATAAAATAGAGATAGTTTGGGTGCAACAATTTATGAGTTGATTTCGATTACTAAAATGTTAAAATGTGCCTTGGGACCTGTACAAGCTATTAAAGTTGGTTTACGTGGTTGTTAATTCCAATTGTTAAAATCAACATCATCAACTGATTTACTTTATTAAAATATAGACAGTTTTGGTGCAACAATTTGTGAGTTGATGTCAATTACTAAAACGTTAAAATTATGTATTGTAACCTAAGGAAACATTTTTAGAGCTACGTTTTAGCTTTCTAAAACTATAAAGTTTGCGCAATTTCGATAAGAATCGAAGGAGATATGAACGTTTTACCACAATGGCTCAAAACAGTTTTGGATTTCGACCTAAAACTTTGAAAATGTCATTTCTCCTAAACCATAACTTTAAAACTCATGATATTTTTACTAAAGCCTACAAACAAATCTTAGAAAATCATACTAAGAGATGAGCTCAATCCAATAAGAAATGAGGGAGTAATGCTAAAAACAAAATGTTAGTAAAACTATGAACCTTGAAATCTCAAATTTATTATAAAAGTTGCAGTAGATTTTTAGATATAAAAACATTCGAATTGTGAAGTATTTTAGTAGGACAAAGTTGTTCACCTTTGAGTTAGCTTTCAAATGCCACCAGAATGGGATGAGTTTGATCTAAAATGAGGACGTTATGACCAAATTACATAGTTGATTCATAGTCGTAACGACCCAAAATGCTAATGGTGGATTAGTCTGTAATTAAGGGTCATCGACTTGTGATGTGGCCCGAGAGCAAGTACACGGTCCTAATATTCGATTCAGAAACCGAGTAATATATTTTTTTGGTTGTGATGTATTGTATATGCGTAGACCTATTAAGTCACTTCTACTTAGATAGACGTTGAGAGGCGAGCGAGGACGTGCTTGGAGATGCATGCTAGCATGAAATCGAGTTAGATAGAGATGTGGTAAGTAGGAAAAATGTGCTTGGATGTGCTTGTATATCGGTAATTTAGCTAAATGTGATTAAAACAACTAATTTAATGTGTCTATAGTTGAATTTACATGAATGTGGCCTACGTAGGAAAAATAAAACAACAACCATAGATATGCCCCGGGATGTGTGTTAGCATAATCACTAAGTAACTTAGGTTAATATATGTGTTAGTATGGATGAATGTGGTTTGTAGGACCAAGACATGAGCTCTTATATTATCTTAGGGATTTGCATGTACATAAGATCAAGGGCCGTTGTCCCATTATATAAACTCCACTTAGTGAGAAATTCATTCAAAACTATTATTATTTGCATGTAAGAGAGAAAGGGAGAGATCTGAAAAGGCTATCAATATCTCGTTGATGAAAATTCAAAGAATTGGGAAGGTGATGATCAATTTATGGAAGTCATGCCACTAGGTAAACCAATCTACACTACTACTTCGTTAAATTTGACATAGTAAGTTTTGATTCAGTTTTGGTTTTTTAGTAATTTCAGTAGGCAAATGAATTTATTTTCAAGATCTAATTCCATATTTTGATTCCTTGTGAAGTTTTAGTAATTCTACTATAAAGAAGTTCTTGATTTGGATTTGTTTTCATAAAGTTATGAATTTTTGAAGTTGCAAAACAAAATTAGCAATTCTACATATTGTTGTTATGAACCAGTCTTTGTATTTTGGTCATAACTTTCTCATTTTAAACTGAGATTGACTCATTTTGTTTGCATTTGAAAGCTAACTCAAAGGGCAACATCTTTTGCACACTGAAATATTTTGAAATGTGAATTTTTCATGTCTAAAAATACTTTGCAACTTTAATAATTAATCATAATTTATAGGTTCATAGTATTGCGAATGTCCAGCTATTTTGAGAATAACACCCTCATTTCTTATTGGATTGAGCTCGTATTTTAATATAATATTTCAGGATATGTTTGTAAGCTTCATTAAAAAATTATGAATTTTGAAGCTAAAGTTTTGGAGAAATGAATTTTTCAAAGTTGTTGGTCGAAATTTAAAACTATTTTGAGTCATTGTGGTGAAATTTTCATATCTCCTTTGATTCTTATCAAAATTGCGCAAACCTTATAGTTCTAAAAATTTAAGACATAGCTCTAAAAACTTCTTTCTAGGCTACAATACATAATTTTAACATTTTGGTAATTCAAATCAACTCATAAGTTGTTGCACCAAAACTGTCTTTATTTTAATAAAGTAGATTTGGGCAAGCAAATAATTATACGTGTTTTAAGTTGTCGAGAGGCCAATTAAGCTAAAACTTTTGCGTGACATGTAAGTAAACTAATTGATTAATTTCACTCCATTTCATATCATTTCCAGTTTTCTATTTGTATTCAGTGTGTCGTGTCTCGAATTCAATGTTTAAGTTAAACCTTGATTGATCTCAAATTAGAACATTTATTAGGTTTCATGACTTGATCCGGGGATGTTGGTATTCCGGCTAACTAGTCACACGTACCTACTATATGAGGTTGATGAAATGAACAAGTGGCGACCAACTTTGAACTCAGTGAAATCAAAGCCATGTGTCAGTAACAAGTCGGAATACCGACATCCCCGGGTCTCATACCTCGTGTGTCGCGTACACCCAAAATCGAATCAAGAAACCTAACACTTATTCTAATTTGTTAACAATGAAGGTTTGTAAACACTAAATTCAAGATATGGCATACTAAATACAAACAGACAATTGGAAATGAATGAAATGGAGAAAAATATCTCAATCGGTTTACTTACTATTCACACAAAGTTCCTAGCCTAATCCAACTTCCCATCACCCCAAAACGCATAACCAAACTCCCTACACTCTCCTCTAAGTTCCTGATAGTTAGGGTGTTATAGGACTTGTACAAGCTATTAAATTTGGTTTAAGTGATTGGAAATTCTAATTTTAAAATCATCCCCATCAATAAATTGTTTATGTCCAAAACTACTTTATTAAAATAAAGACAGTTTGATGCAACAACTTGTTAGTTGATTTCAATTATTAAAATGTTAAAATAAGATATTATAGCCCAAAGAGAATAGCTATGTCTTCACTTTCCAGAACTATAAGGTTTACGCAATTTCGATAAGAATCGATGGAGATATGAAAATTTCACTACAATGGCTCAAAATAGTTTTAGATTTCGACCAGCAACTTTAAAGAATTCATTTCTCCTAAATCATAGCTTCAAAACTCATGATCTTTTTACCGAAGCCTAGAAACATATCCTAGAACATCATACTAAAAGATTAACTTAATCCAATACGAAACGAGGGAGTAATGCTCAAAAGATCATTAGAAAAACTGTGAACCCAGATATTTCATATTCACTATCGAAGTTGTAGAGGGTTTTTAGACATGAAAATATTCGAATTTCAAAATATTTCAGTAGGAAAAATTTGTTCCCTTTTGACACGTGTCGAGCGTGCACCACAGTTTTTCGTATTTTCTTATTATTTGTAGTAGTGGTAAAAGGGACATCGACTCCATAAAAATTTTGTAAACTTCTAGAATAATTTTTTTGTTTTATTTTTCATAAATTAGTTAATCTAATTAAACGATAATTGAATTACTAAATAACTAAAAACTATAAATACTAACTTAATTAACCAAACGAACTAAACTAATTCAAACAATTCAATACAATTATACAAACTTAATTAAACGAAATTCAAATTTAATATAATATATATCTAAATAAACCACCACTAAACAATGTAATGTACTTGGATTGCATTCAAACACTAAAACATAACATCACCTCATAACCTAGTTATAATCGTATCACATGGAATCTTAGAATCATTAAATCCTAATTCATTATAGGTTGATAGCCTTTAACAAATTATCGATTTTCCTATATTCAATGGAAAATAAGTCATACCCTTATCATTGTAAATCTACCTATTGGATAAAATGCAATATAATAGAAATTATGATAACATTAAAACTCTATGAAAATCATGCCTAATTTAAATCAAATATTAATCAGAATATGCTAATCAATAAATAACTTAGAACACAATCACCTAGAACATCCACTTGGGTAATATGGCCCTATAGATAAATTCTAGTTACTACTTCTATAATTGTTGTCAATAATCATAGACATGGATTCAGAATTAAGTTATTATAATACATATTTGCAACTATGTGTACAATATCAATCCTCGTTTGTTGTAATACGCAAAAATAACTTATTAAAAACGTGATTGTTGTATATGATTAGATTTCAAGTATTAAGTACATGATTCTTTAACCATAACTATATAGCAATCCAAACTATATATATGTCTAGGGTTTATTTAGATTAATAAACTACTCAATCATGCTGGAAATAAATGACACAATAATATAATTGAAAATCATAATTAAATAAATATATTTTATTGAAATAAACAAAGCTCAAATATTGCTTCAAACATAAACTCAATAAAAACTAACTTATGAATAATAGAGGGCTTAGAGAGAGTGCTTCTAGAGAGCTAATTTCAAAGCCTTAAGGTCCTATTTATAGTTTCCCAAATATAGAAATTAAAGATAAACTCAAATTCCTTGTTCTTATGTAAAAAAACTCGTAATCGACTATAGAGATTCGACAACGATTCGTCACCGATTCCTAAGTTGTACCCAAATCGCCAATTAATCGCTAAAAATTGGTATTTATGCTCAATCGATTCATTTGGCGATTCTTAGTGTAAACTCCAATTTGTTGATGATTCGTTGGCTCTTCTTTACTGCCGATTTAGATAGTGATTCATTTGTAATTTCATATCGCTGGCTAATTGCCAGCTTTATTCTCCAGTTGACTATTTCTTTTTCTTCAATTTCTTCATTTTTCCTAATTAAATCCTAAAATCACAAAAATAAGAGAATACCCAGTGTAATATCATCATTTATATCTAACTCAACTTAAATTACGTTATAAAACATGTCTAATTATTGACTTATCAAATACTCCTAAATCCAACACTTTGTTGTCCCGAGCAAAGGAATACTTTCAATTATATTCTCTTTTCATTGTTTAAATCATGATTTCAGTCTAATTCATCTTAAATTTAAATAATAGAAGTTTTAAATAGAAGCGATCTTCAAGTAAAAACATATTACCCACAAGAAAATAAAAGTTATGATAGAACAAAATGATTTAGACAAAATGAACCATCCCTTAATGATAACTCAAACACCCAACGCAATAAATATTAGAACTTAAAGTTCGATACCAAGGCCGGTGCACTATATAGGTCTTCTTAATCTCTACTGACAAGCATTAAGTTTACGTTGACTGGTATAGAATCTCAAAACATAAAAACAAATAGATTAATCTTAAGTTTAGAAAATACTTTATAAAATTCCCCTTTCAAAATCAATTGGAATTTTTCTAAGATACCAATGAATATATCGTTTAAAACATGTTATATTAAGAAATACTTCACTCAGCCCTAGCTTCAAGCACTCGAGCTAAATCTTTTCTTTGAAGAGTTTAAGAACATCCATCTTTTTCATCTCTCATCTTTTTTCCTTCATCCTAATTATTTTATTTATGATATGTTTTTTCATTTGACTTTTGAGTCCCAGCTCCACTTCCTATGTATATTCTCACATTTTTCCTACTATAGATTCTCTACTCCATTTCCTATGGAATATATAAGACTTTTTATATATTTATAAACTCTTGGTAGCACTTCTCACTATCTAGTAAATTTGAAGAAAATATTCTTTCCAGTTTATAAAATTCATTAGTTTCTAACTCATTTTTTCTTTCAAGTGTGGCATATTAATTTTCTTTTTATGTACTATAAAAATACTTAATTAATAGCTTTTGTATTACAAGATTCTTAAAAATATGTCTTGTTCATCTTGCATTATTATTTTGATCTTCTACTCATTTTCATGACTAACGGAAGGCAAGCAATCCAGTATAACATCAATTGGTAAAGTTAATAAAAAATATATAAAAAATTGATTCCTTCTATGCTAGAATTCACTTGGGTGATAAAAATATCACTTTCATTAAAAATCTAATATATATATACTATTACATTATATTCCTAACTAAAATAAAGTAAAATGAAACTCATACTTACTTGAATTCGGAAGAAATTTGAAGAATTTCATCTAGTCACTTAAATATCGGATAAAAAGTTTGAACTTTAGGATCAATTCTTGACTTATCTTCTACCTTTCTTTTCTTTCCTTGCTTTCCAAACCTTGTCCTCAAGGTTTAAAAATTAATTCAGGTTTCTAACAAAACAAATATACCTCGTGAAGTATAAACAAATTCATATAACCATAAATTGCATAATCAACACAAGAATAAACTCAATATATATATCATCAAACGGAGTGCATTAAAAATATGAGTAATCATCACCAATGCATCAAATTTAACGTCATCATCACCATCACATAATATCACATGTAGTATTATAGTATCAAATGTATCAAATCACCAAGCACAGATCAAATATAGTATATCCCCGCCACATATCACATCGTTTCATCACCAGAGTTGCATGAAAGACCGAACGCATTATCACTAAGAGACAAAGAAGATAAAGTAGAAAAAATCAATGTGGTCGTCCTGAAGTTGCATCATCATCATCCACCACTAGATCAATCCTCTCGGACTGGTAACTCGCTGCAGAATCATATAGGGAGTAATCCTAGATGGCGTTAGTTAATCATCAAAAATATAATTACTTGGTAGTCGCATTTATATAGATGGTACAGGAACCTTCATGCCTCATCATCTTTTATATCTCTTTGATATCGTCCTCTCCATCTTGTGAATGTTTATTGATAAGTCCATCTGATTCTAGAACACCATTTCTTGATTCCTTAGAGTTATCATTTGATTGCACAGAATTATACCCATAAAGGCCAAATCTGACTCCTCCATGTAAAGTCCATCATAGTCCCTAACAGGTCACTCCATATTTGGATCATTTCTAGCTCTCGACATTTCTTCCCAAACTCTTCTTGTATCATTTCTTAAGTTTCTTCTTTGCTCCATCTCTCTATTGGCTATCTAAGCCTTCTCCCTCTCATCTTCAGAGTCTTCATATCTATCGATCACATTTCTCTATTACTTCATCTATGACGGTCTTCTCTGGTAAAGCATTTATCTCAAGTCCTACAATTTTAACTCGATCTACTCTGCAAAAAAACCATGATCATTAAAGGAAATGGAAATCTATCATTCTTCTTTATTGCGATGGCACTTCTTATCGACTTATAGAAAATCTTGCCAACATCTAAATATCCCAGTCCTATTACAATATGGTAAAGCAATGTGGCTTTATAGTTCACTACCTCATAATATTGCAAACTTGGTTGTAAGCTGGCGTTGATGAAATAACACCATGCTTTCGTGATTTTCTTAAAGAATTTGATAGTGAAGTGCTTCGGTTACCCCTATGTGTCTATAATGAATCAATCACCATGGATTGCCTCTAACCCTCTACTAATCTCCTCAGTAGAGTAATGGTACTTAATCAAATATTTAGGCTTTGGGTATTCTTCATTTTCTCTTTAGTGAACTTCAGATAAACCAAAATACTAGTTTATTCTTGCAGTAGAATAATCCACTGTTCTTCCTCTAACTCATGACTCTGTATTGCTACCACTTCCATGGCCATTGGCATAAAACTCTCTCACTAAAATATCGCACCCTTTCTCACTAGGAATATCCTCAAGGTCTAAATGGTGATAGTCCTTAGTCGATAATCCTTGGTTTCTAGCATTAATTATATATAGGATCCTAAGGCTATATTTCAATTCACGCTTCATATTGAATCCCCTCTCCGAGATTAACTTCCTTTCTCTCACTATATTGTTCTTAATCTTGGCAATGGCCTTGTTATTGAAAATGATTTCTTTCCTAAGAGCATACATCTTCACACTCATTGGTATCTCTTGTACTACTTTTTCCTCTTTATCCTCATATTTTTCCTCAGAATTATAGTTAAAGGTAGGCTCTTTTTGTGATCTAATCCTATATGTATTTAAAAATATTGTCGTGGGTCTAATAGCGGAAAATTCGGATTTGTTCTTTTTTTCTCTACTAACTTCCTCTTTCCTTTCTCCTCCCTCGAATTTCTACATCTTCCCCTTCCGGCCATTTCAATAGGTGCAAGCAGAAGAATAAGCCTATAAAGCCATTTAAAATCAAATTGTTGAAAAAGTGTTCGATAAAGTTCAACTTATCTATCTAATAAGGAGAAATTCATTGAAAAATGTCATTTATAAATCGAGAGTTTGAAATCCACAAGAAAGTTTATCAATAAAGCATCATTAATAAAAACAATCTTTCATAAGTAACTCAAGTCATACGAAAAAAAATAAAAAACCCCTAAACTCATTCGAAACTTTGTCTCAAATTATTTTGCGTTTAAAATTCAGCTCATTCACCATATACTAAAAAATAGTTTGAAAAATCGATATCAATAATCAAATTAGCATACCACTCCTATACTATTATTATAATTGAAAACATTCGACATCAAAATCAATTTAGAGTAAAAATTTAGAAATTTAGCTTCTAACCTAAATAAAAATCCAAAAACTCATGAAAAATCGAAAATATAATCATTAAAAGGGTAGGGTTCTCATTAATTACCTTCTCGAAACTGAATCTTTCAAGATTGGAATTCTAAAACTCCTCTAGAACATTCCTCCAAGCTCCAGCTTCGAATTCTCCTTGCTCAAGCTGTAATTGGCTCTACACTCTCCAAACTAACCAAATCCTAGGTTGAGTTTGTGAAGATTGAGGTAGGAACCACTTAAATATAATAAAATCTAGCTTTGGAAGACTTAATCTAGTTAAAAATTTAGTCTTTGCATCGAAAGGTTGCAATGGTTTATGAGTGTAAAGAAAATAAATGTGTGGATTTTTTATTTCTATTTTAAAAATGTCTATTCGTTTTCATCAAGTTTGGGTATAAGCGGATTCATTGAGAAATCACTGTCTAAATTTCTGAAAATGAGCTTCGATGGCTCAGCGACTAGTTCAGCGAATCCTAGTTATAAGTGTACATCGGTGACAAATCATTGACTTGAAATTACAGTAAAATTTATGCAAACTTCTGCCGATTATCTGAGAAAGTTCCAATACAAACTGGAATCGCTGGGAAATTGTTAGCCTATTTTAACTGTTTTTTTTTTCAGTTTAATTGATTTTTCCATGTATTTATCACATATATGTCCAACAAAAAGAGTGAATTATTCGAAGTTATCTGAATTTGTCTACGATTTGTACTAAACAATAATTCCATTACTATAAATAACCAACTAACATAAAAATTAGTGCATAAAGATAATATAATATGAAACGAAATTGGCTCGATCTACCCCCTTTTACATGAAATTATTCTAAAATTAAATTTATAAGATGTCCCCATCGTAAGAGTTAAAATTTGAAATAGTATAAAAAATAACTAATCTTAATACTAAAACGAAAAGTAAATATAAGGTATGGGCTGCCTCCTATGAAGTGTTTTTATTTACTATCATTAGATCGACTAAACCACGCAGTTCTAAACTAGTTCTATAAACTTAGATGTAGAATTGTCCACTCTAGTGCCATTTCAAAATATGATTGGTTGACCATGCACCCTAAAAGTGATTGTCTTGTTCAGAGTATCTGTGATAGCTTGCAAAGTGGCTAAGAAAGATCGTCGTAAGATTAATGGAGGATCTTCACTAATGAAGTGTGGCATAACCGAAAAGTCTATGGAAATAATGTACTTGTCAATTTGAACTGGTATATTAGTAACCACTCTTATTGGTTTCACTAAATAACTATTCCGTAGAGTAACTTTTCATAAATAAGTACGTCTAACTCCAGTTGAGTATGAAGAAAGAAGTGAATTTGCATGTAGTTTGCTTTAGAACCTTTATCACAAATAGCATTAAAATACCAAGCCCATTTGACTTTTTCATTTAGGTATATATATACTGGATCATCGAACTTAACAGTTGCTAGATTATTCTTTTTCTTCTTACTCTTCGTAGCTTTCAATTCCTCCATTTTAAAATCATTCTTAATGTTTTTCGATTGCTTAACCCTCCATTCTTGAGTTATTATCTTTGCATTTAAAGTTTCTTCAACTCGCTCATTCTTTGTCATAACATTTTCATCTTCCATTATTACTGCATTAATAACGTATACTTTAAATTTTATATTTTAATTTAATTCTAAAGATTCATTATCATTAGTTTGTTTATTATTAGGTTCATCAGAATTATCATGGACATCTTCATCATTAAAATGAAAAGTGACAATTTTGTTTTCAAATTTTATAGACATTGTTCCTTCAAAGATATCTAACTTAGTTTTAGTTGTTGTAAGTAATTGTATTCCTAAAAGTATAGGTGGAAATTTAGATGATACTAAGTCTCCCATTTCCATGACATCGAAGTCAACTAAAAATACTAAGTCATTTACTTTTACCAAAAACATCTTCTAGTAAACCATAAGGTTTAATAACTGTATTGTCAGCTAAAGTAAGATTAATAGGTGTATTAGTCAATGACCCTATTTTCAGTTACTCGTATAGTTTAAATGACATAACATTAATTAATGCTCCAAGATCACAAATAACAAAATCTATAAAAGAAGTTCCTAATGTAAGAGATATTCAAAAAATTCCTTGATCAAAACATTTCTCATGTATTTTATTTTTAATTAAAGTAGACACCTTTTGTGCTAAATTTTATTTAGATTCTTCTAAAAATTTATCTTTAGATTCAGAGAATTCTTTTATAACTTCATCATAATTAAAAAACTGTATAATTGATTCCATCAATGGTTTATTAATTTTTATTTTCTTAAATGCTTCAAGAATTTCTTTATTGTTTTCTTCCTTCCAAGCATCTAATAATCGTTGTGGAACGGTAGAATATGAGTTCATAACTTTATTCAAATTATCAGAAATCTTATTATTTTCATCCTTATCAATTAATACAAACTTTTGTAAGGATTTTTCGGATGCTTTAACTCTGGCTAAATACCATGGGTATAGCCTTTCAAGAAAAGGTGTACATTTTTATTACCTTGTTTAAGTATCTTTCCATTTATAGATGTGTCATTTTCAACACTGAATAAAGCATTGACTTGTGCTTGATTAGTAAGAGCAGCAGTAGCTTGAATAAGTTATTTAGCTTGATTACTCTGTTGAGTACTTAAACTATTTATTTGTAAATTCATTTGACTTAAAAGGTTTTCAGTTTATTAATAATAGCATTAGTCTTGATCTGAATTTGAAAAATTTGTGTAAATTCTTGATGACTTTAGTTCATAAAATTATATGTTAACCACTTCAGTATTATCTTCATGTAAAGTAGGATACACATCCGTGGGATGTGTAACCTCATTATAGAATCCACAAGCTTTAACTTTATTAAATCTATCTTTAATTAACAACTAAACCATTTTAGATAATTCATCAATTTATCATCGGACATATTATTTCTTCTATTATCAATTTCATAAAGTTCCTTCTTGAAGATTCAATATTTTAATCATATCGCTTAGATTGTTTAGTCATTTTATTGATTGCTTCATTTGCTTAAGTAAATCCACCACATATTCTGTCTAATAACCTTTACTAAAGTGATTGAATCCTTCATAAAAATATTCTAATAAAGCTCTTTGAGTATATCTATGTTATGGACAAGAGGAATCTGTCTCAGAATTTATTAAGATTTTCATCATCTTTCATCTTTGAAATTGTGATTTACTTTTTATAGGAACTAATTTTCTTGCAGTCATATGTTCATCTAGGAAAGCTTCTAACATTTGAATCTATGTAGTTATCGAGTCTTGGGGGGATAGAATAACCAATCTTATGCTTGATCTTTCAATGCAAAAGGAAAAGCTTTAAATATGACTTGTTCTAGGGTATCTTCTTTCGGTTTCATCCGTTAATTTTATGTTCATACTCCCTTATAAATTTATATGAGTCTTCATTTTCTTTACTATAGAAGTTAAGTAAGACACTAATAAATCTAAATCTAAGTTCAAATTCAAGAAAATCCATAAAGGTAGTTTATGCACATAAGCTCATATGTTTTAACATTTTGATTTGTTTGTCTAAAAGTTATTATTATTATTATTATTATTATTATTATTATTATTATTATTATTATTATTATTATTATTATTATTATTATTATTATTATTATTATTATTATTGATAACTCCATTATCATTATTATTATTAATGACATCTTCATTATTATTACTATTATTATTGTTTTCTTCAGTCCTATTAGCTAAGTTTTCCCTAAATTGTTGTTGTCTCAAACTTCGATTAAAAGTTCTATCTATTTTAGAATCAAATGAATGTAATGATCCTTTAAAATTTGAGCGACGAAATGGGTAGAACATACAATGTCTAAAATCTTAAGAAATTATTTAAAAATCCTCACTAATAGCGCCAAAAATAATGCACAATAGTTTCTCGTATTTTCCTATTATTTATAGTAATAGTAAATGGGATATCGCCTCCATAGGGATTTTGCGAACTTCTAAGGAATGTATTTTTTATTTTGTTTTTTATAATTTAGTTAATCTAATTCAACGAGAATTGAACTACTAAATAACTAAAAATTATAACTACTAACTTAATTAACTAAATTAACTAAACTAATTCAAGTAATTAAATGCAAACTTAATTAAACAAAATTCAAATTCAATATAATATAATATAAATATCTAAATAAAAATCTAAACAAACCCCTACAAAACAATTTAACATACTTGGACTGCATTCAAACCCTAGATCATAACATCACCTCATAACCTAGTTATAATCATATCACATGGAATCTTGATATCATTAAATCTTAAGTCATAATGGGTTGATAGCATTTAGCAAACTATCGATTTTTCTATATTCAATGGAAAATAAGCCATATATTTATCATTGTAAATCTACATTTTGGATAAAATGCAATAAAATAGAAATTACGATAGCATTAGCACTCCATGAAAAACATGCCTAATCTAAATCAAATATAAATCAGAATATGCTAATCAATAAATAACTTAGAATGCAATCACTTAGAACATCAATTCGGGTAATATAGCCATATAGATTAATCCTAGTTACTACTTCTATAATTGTTGTCGATAATCATAGACATAGATTTATAATCAAAATATCATAATATATATTTGCAACTATGCATAAAATATCAATCCTCGTTAGTTGTACTACACAAAAACAACTTACTAAAACTGTGACTGTTTTGTCTGATTAGATTTAAAGTATTAAGTACTAGATTCCTTAATCATAACTACATGGCAATCCAAAGTATATACATGTATAGGTTTGTTTAGATTAGTAAACTATTCACTCATGTTGGAAATAAATAACACAATAATATAATTTAAACATATAATTAAATAAATACCTCTTATTAAAATAAACAAAGCACTAGTGTTGCTTCAAACATAAACTTAATAAAAACTAACTTATGACTAATAGAGAGCTTAAAGAGAGTACTTCCAGAGAGCTAATTTCAAAGCCCTAAGGTCTTACTTATAGTTTCCCAAGTATACAAATTATAGATAAACTCAAGTTCCTTGTTCTTATAAAAAAAACTCGTAACTGACCTCAACAATTTGTCAGTGGTTCCTAAGTTGTACACAAATTGTTGAGTTAATCACTGAAAATTGGTCTATATGCTCAACTAATTCATTTGGCGATTCCTAGTGTAAACTCCAATTCCCTGATGATTCGATGTCTCTTCTGTGCTACCGATTTAGATAGTGATTCCTTTGTAATTTCTTATCGCTGGTTTTGTTCTCCAGTTGACCATTTTGCTCTTTGTCTTCTTTTTCTTCCATTTCTTGATTTCTCCTGATTAAATCCAGAAATCACAAAAACAAGAGAATACCTAGTGTAATATCATCATTTACATCTAAAATCCAGTTAAATTGCATTATAAAACTTGTCTAATTATTGGCTTGTCACCATTTGAGTTAGCTTTCAAATGCTACCATAATAGGTCCATTTCAATTTAAAATGAGGACATTATGACCAAATTACAAAGGTTGGTTCATAACAACATGCAGTATTTTCAATTTTTGTTTTACAACTTCATGAAGTTCAAAAATTCATAAATTAATGAAAACAAATCCAAATCTAGGACTTCTTTATAGTAGAATTAGTGGAATTTCTTAAAAAATCCTAATTCTTTGAAATATACTAACAATCAAAAACATTTAGTGTTAAGCTATTAAGTCTGTGTCACTAACTAGTTAGTAGAATTGGTGACACATGACGCATTATCGTAGTACCTAATATATGAGCTGATCCTAATATCAATTGATTATAATTTACTATAAGTAGAATTAGTGAACATAATAGGTTAGTTTCACTAACTAGTTGAAATACCGACATCCCCGGATCCTGTACCTCGTGTGTCACGCACACCCCAAATCAAATCAAGAAACCTAACGCATGTTCTAATCCGATAACAATCAAGGTTTAACGTAAACACTAAATTCAAGATATGGCATACTAAATACAAATAGACAATCGTAAATGAAATGAAATATAGAGATATCTCAATCAGTTTACATACCATTCACACAAAAATCTTAGGCTAATTCGGCCTCCCGACACCTTAAAATGCGTACTCGAACTCCTGAGACTCTCCTCTAAGTTCTTAAGGTTAATTAGCGTGCTTTAGGAATCGTACAAGCTATCAGTTTATTTAAGTGGTTGTAATTTTTAATTTTTAAAATCAGCCCCATTAATAATTTGTTTATGTCCAAATCTATTTTATTAAAATAGAGACAATTTTGATTTAACGACTTGTGAGTTTATTTTAATTACTAAAATATTAAAATTATATATTTTAGTCTAAAGAGAATTTTTTACATATATGTCTTAGCTTTCCATAACTATAATGGTCAATTTCGATAAGAACTTAAGGAGATATGAAAGTTTTACCACAATGGCGGCAGTTTTAGATTTCGACCAATAACTTTGAAAATTTCATTTCTCTTAAACCTTAGCTTCAAAAATCATGGTCATTTTACTAAAGCCTACAAAAATATCCTAGAACATCGTACTAAAAATGAGCTCAATCTAATAAGAAATAGAGTTATGATCAAAATAACTGGACAGTAAACCCATAAATTTTATATTCATTATTAAAGTTGTAGAGGATCTTTAGACATAAAAAAATTCAAATTTCAAAAAAAAATTCATATGAAAAAGTTGTTCTCCTTTGAGTTAGCTTTCAAATGCCATCAGAATGGGTCCATTTCGATTTAAAATAAGGAAGTTATGACCAAATTCCAAAGGTTGGTTCATAACAACTACATGTAGAATTTCTAGTTTTTGTTTTACAACTTCATGAACTTCAAAAATTCATGACTTAATGAAAACAAATTTAGATTCGTAACTTCTTTATAGTAAAACTAGTGGAATTTCATAAGAAATCCAAATATGAAATTAGATTTTCAAAAGAAAGTCATTTTCCCAGTGAAATATTTGAAAAACCAAAACAGAACCCAAATTTTTAACAAATTTAACTAAGTAGTTGTGTAGATTGGTTTACCTAATGTTGTGACTTCCTTGATCTTGATCATCACTTCTGAATTCATTGATTCTCCTCACCAAGTTGTTGGGTTCATCTCTCTAGAACTCTCCTCTCTTTGCATGAAATTTGAGATGATAAGGTTGAGATTTTCTACTAACCCATTTTTATAGTGGTGCAGTTAACTTGTGACCCTTGATCTTGTTTAAACAAGCATCCCTAGGAAATCTAATAGTTCATAACTTGTCCTACAACCCACTAATTCATCCACAATAACACGCATATTAACTTAAGTTACATAGAGATGGTGACAACACGCTTCTCGAGGCATATCAATGGTTAGTGTTTTAATTTCTTAGCTTAGGCCACATTTACATAAATTCAACTATATGCTCATTATATTAGTTATATCAATCATAATTAATTAAATTATGACCTACCATATTACTTTCTACCCCAATTCCATATCGCCACGCATCTCGACGCGTGTCCCCACTCGCGTCTCCACATCTATATACAAGTAGAAGTCACTTAATAAGTCTACACATATACAATGCACTAAGCATCCATCGTACTAAAAATAATTTATTATTCGATCTTTGTGTCGAGTGTTGGGACTGTGTACTAGCTCTTAGGCACGTCACGGGATGGCCCCTATTAGAATTTTGTGTCGGTACAATTACCGACCTGTGACGTGGTTGAAAGCGGGTACATGGTCCCAATACTCGGCGCGAGGACCGAGAAATATATTGCTTTTGAGTGATGGATGCCTAGTTCGAAGTATGTGTATACATTATATCCAGATTTTTATTCAATTTGATTATTCGTAAATTTAGAGTGTGAACAGAGACAGGCCTCGAGATGTATTCTAGCTTAGGATTTGGGTAAAGAGTGATGTTAAAAGTCCTAATTTAGTTTAATATGATTAATATAAATAATCTAATGCGCCTATAGTTGTATGTATATAAATGAGGCCTAAGTTAAGAAAACAAAACACTAAGCATTGATATGCCTCACGATGCATGTTGTTACAATCATTATATAACTTGATGTATGAATGGGTGTTAACATGTCTAAGTTAGTGGATTGTAAGACCAAGATGTGAGCTTATAGATTGTCCTAGGGATTTGTATACACATAAGATCAATGGTCACAAATGAATCTCATCACTATATAAGTGTGAGTTAGTGGAGAAATCAAACAAAATCACTTTGTTTTCATGCAAAGAGAGAACGAAGAATTCTTGAGAGATGATCTAACTGATGAATGTGAAAATTCAGAGAATTGGGAGTGTATGATCAAGTTAGAGAAGCTACATAATTAGGTAAGCCAATCTTTATTGCTACTTTGTTAAATTCAACAAATAATTGTAAGTTTTGGCTCAATTCTGGTTTTTCAGCAATTTCAGTATGCAAATGACTTTGTTTTCAAATCCTAATTCCATATTTGGGTCCCTTGTGAAATTTCACTAATACTACTATAAAGAAGTTCTTGATTTTAATTTGTTTTCAATAAGTTATGAATTTTTGAAGTTCATAAAGTTGTAAAACAAAATTGAAAAATTTACATGCGTTATTATTATGAACTAGCCTCTGTAATTTGGCCATAACTTCCTCATTTTAAATTGACATAAATTCATTCTGGTGGCATTTGAAAGCTAATTCAACGGGGAGAAACTTTTGCTTACTGAAAATTTTTGGAATTCGAGTATTTTCATGTCTTAAAACCTTCTCTTCAATGTTGGTGATGAATTGTAATTTCTGAGTTCACTGTTTTACTAATGTCCTGTTGTTTTGAGCATAACTATCTTATTTCTTATTGAATTGATATCGTATTTTAGTATAATGTTCTAAGATATGTTTCTAGGCTTCAATAAAAAAAAATCATGAGTTTTAAAACTATAGTTTAAAGGAAATGAAATTTACAAAGTTGATGGTAAAAATCTAAAACTATTTTTGAGTCATTGTGGTAAGACTTTCATATCTCATTCGATTCTTATCGAAATTTCACAAACCCATAGTTCTAGAAAGCTAAGACATAGCTCTAAAAACTTCTTTTTGTACTGCAATACGTAATTTTAACGTTTTGATAATTGAAATCAACTTATAAATTGTTGCATCAAAACTGTCTTTATTTATTAAAGTAGATTTCAACATAAACAAAGTATTAATGGGTTGATTGTGAAGAATTAGATTTTAAAACCACTCAGTTAACCTAAAAAAAGTTAAACTAAATTTGTTAGGACACCTTAAGAGCATAGAGAGCATTTATGGGGTGTGGAAAGCGAGTTTCGAATGGTCGAAAGTCGATATAGGCTAGGAATTGTGCGCATTTGAGGTAAGTAACCTGTTGAGGCAATCATCTCCATTTTTTTCCATTATTGAGTTGATATACAGTCATTCGGACTACTTTAATGTTTATCTAATATTCCTAATTCCATGACTTGTACATATTTTCGTGTTTATGATTTCTTGGGCTATAATTATCGTGTAATGACTTTTTGCATAACATTCCTTGTTTTAGTTTCATTTTATGATTGGATTATATTATTGTTCTTGATCTCAGAGCTATCGAAATGTCTTTGTAATAGCATGCTATGATTTGTTTGACTCTCTTATTGGTGTATGTATACACCTATGCCAACATTTTTATTATATGACACTTGTTTGTACAATCTACAAAATGAAATCTTCGATAGGCATAACCTAAGGAGCCCACTTTGTTAGCACCTTGAATTTATGAGTTGCATAATACATGGGGTTAGAGTCCCTGGAGATGTCGGCACTCTACACAACTGATGTTTTACTTGATTCATGAGTTGCACGACTCATAGGATTAGAGTCCTTGGCAATGTTGGCACTCCACATAACTAATGTTCTTAGCACGACACACGAGGTTAGAGTCCCTGGGGATGTTGGTTGACCAAACCTAGATTTGCATAATCATTTTGTCTATTGTTCCTTGTAGAAGCTTGGTAACTATTTGCATACTTTTTGTTTAGCTTTTCATTATTCATAGCCATTGTATGCTTTCAGTTACTATTCTTTGTGTAGTTTGGAAATGTCGATGAATATCCTTCACATTTTACTTTCTACTTTACTGTACTCACCATCCTTTTTATAACAGTGGGTATAGACACTTCGAGTAGCATACCAGAGAAGAAGAAGATCGATGACTACCTTTGAGCCTTCAGCAATTAGTTTATGCTACTTACGTAGGTGATCTATGTATTTAATACCTACGTCTTTTTGTATAATATTAGGTTGTATAATAGGTTGAGAGACTAGACATTTCAACTCATGCATGTATTATTTGGTTTGGTTTCATGTGATGGTCTATTTACTTAGTTTCCACAGTATGTGTTTTTATAATGTTTTTGCATATTTTATTAAGTCTTACGCTAATAATATTAAAATGATAAAAAGTTTTAATTAACTCTAAGAAACATAACTAATGAGGAATGAATAATACTTATCATGAGCACGTATAACAAGGTGAATGAAATAAAAGGTTGACTAATATGTTGTTAATGATGAGATTAGGTCGAGCGATACCATGTTTAGGGAAACGAGCTATCACAGACACACTTTGAGACACGTGCAGGTGTGGGAACCAAGTAGAAAGTGATCGGTGAGTTTTTAATTTAAATCATATGCATATTAAATGTAACCAAGTTAGGTATATTATATTATTTGAACTATAGTTTACAAATTAATTAAATCAAAGTACCTAATTTTTTGTAAATAACATAAACCATGAAAATATCTAGAGATACATGTTGGAATGAAATTTATGAGATGTATTTCAAGATTGGTATTAATGTATGTGTGTGCGTGTGTTGATGTTGGGATGAATATGGGCTTTTGATTCACCTTATGATGGAGAGAATTAAGCGAGATGAAAGGCCAAGACCATATTATATGATTGTACATAAACATTGATTTTCATCGCCATGCAAACATGGATGAAATTCAGAGGTTGAGAGTGTGGAAATTCACTGAAAAATTAAGTGTGAAAAGATAAATTGACACCTAGGAGAAGGAATGACGTGTTAGAGATATACTATAAGTATAGGTAACGATTTCATTAGTTCTTTTCAATCAATTCATGAATTTTGATCATGGATCAAAATGTGTTTGAGGAAAATGAAATTCATACTCATTTTCACTATTTTTGTGATCTTTTTGAAGGTTTAATTGAGCTCTTAAGTGTTAATTTTCAGATTTATAAGTTTTGAAAAAAAATAAAGTTTTGTCATTGTTTTTTTTTTATCAAATTTCAGTGGTTAAATGAACTGGGTTTTAAAATCTAATATTACCATTGGATTCCCCGTGAAATTCCACTCAATTTGCTATAAAAAAAGGTTATGGATTTTGTGTTGTTTTGAGGAAATTATGATCAATCAAAGTTTTAAGTGTTTTTTAACAAAAAAATAACTTTTGAGGCAATTAATTTGTTTAATTCGGTAATTATTGATGTAAAATGTTTTTTAATATCTTGAAGGTTTTTTAGACCCTTGGGGAAGGGAACAAAGGTCCTATAAATTGAAGTTGTTGGATTCTCGTGGCAGGAACTCAAAATTCTATTTGCAGAATTCTAGGTTAAAATGCGCCTAGTGCGCCAAAGGTCATTTGCGCACTAATGACCCTGGATAGTTAAAAATTTGCAACATTTCCAAAAGAACTAAAACACTCTAACTTAGTCTAAAATTTTGTTAAACTATTCAAACACACTATAAAACCTTACTTAAACACCCCAAGAGTGTAAAGAGTCAACACCGAAGTGTAGGACGTGAATTTAGAATAATCAAAAGCTGGTTTAGGCTAGGAGTTGCGTGCATTTGAGATAAGTAAACCTGTCGAGCATTCATTTCTATTTCAATTCCATTTAACTTTGAAATACAATCAGTTGGACTGATTTGTCGATTTTTGAACTTCTCAAAGCCTTGACGTATATGTGAGTGTTGTTTATGATTACTAAGTAACTAAAGTCATTGTTTGATTTGATTCATGACAACTCGTTTTATTCGGTTACATATCATGGTTTAGACTATTTAATGTTATTGATCTTTAAACTTGTGTGTTATGAAATAGCATGCTATTTATGTTGTCTGTATCGTCTGGCGATGTTCACCTCCATGTTCATATGTTTGTGTGTTGTTCTTATTTGGGTTAATAATATATGATGGTTCATTAATGTCTGTAAGGTTGTCCACACGTTTGGGTTCCTTAATTTTATGAATTAGCCGACACAAGAGTTAGATTCGTTGGGGATGTTGAAACTCGGCGTAGCTCACGTCTAATTGATAAATACTCTTATTGGTTGATGTGATGTCGCTCACGGCCAAATGTATAAGATGATGTGACGAAGCTTACGGCTTACCGAACCTAGGTTTGTGTGACTACCTTGTCTATGCCTTTTGGTGTACTTGTTAACTATTTGCATACATTCCTTTCGAGTTTTCTTTTGTAGCTAGCGTATGCCTTCAGATACCGTTTCTTGTATATATGTAAATTTGAATGAATGGTCGCAGGATTGACTCATTGGAATTGTCATCTTCGGTGACAATTCCATATCCATCGAGTAGTAGACCAGAGAAGGAGAAGATCGACGACTACCTCTGAGCCATCAGCGACTATCCGCTACCTTCTTGTATAGTTTTCATTTGTTTATATTTATTACATATGTTTTATATGTTTGGGTTGTATATTGGGTTGAGAGACCAGACTAATCGACCGATGCATGATATTATACAATTTATCAGCACTTTTAATATACTTACATGTGATCTATTTCTTGGTTTCCACATAAAGGTGTTCCATGATACTTCCACAATATTACTGAGACTTTCGCTAAATTACTAAAATATATAAAAAGTTTATAATTAACTCTAAAAATTATGAATAACAAGGAACGAGAAATATTTATCATGAATACGAGTTACGAGGAGAATAAGACAAAATGTTGACTAATATGTTTTTAGGTTCTATGTGGCTGAGATTATGGCTTAATGACGGAACTAAGCTGAGTGATGCGTTGTTTAGAGGTTTAGACCGTCACAACACACCTAAGGATGTGGACGTATACATATATCGGTGTGTAACATGCACCTTGAGGTTGCGTGGATTAATAGATGGCTAATGTGAGTCGATGTGCTTTGGGTTCTGTTATAGCTAGGGGTGGGAAAACTGCGGTTTGGTGGTGAAAACCACCAAACCGCGACCAAATCGAGGGTCTACGATTTGATGATTTTCCAAACCACCACCAAACCGCGAACCACCAAAACCGCAACCAAACCGAACCGCGGTTTGCGCGGTTTGATCGGTTTGGTTTCGCGGTTTTGGTGCGGCGTGAGGCAGCGGTGCGGCGGTAGTGAGACGGGCGGAGCCAGTAGTGCGAAGGGGGCTCGCGGCGGAGCTCCAACAACGGCGAACAAACGGCGCGACACATGCGAAGGCCGCGGACGCACGGCTGCAGCGGTGGCGATGTCTCAAAGCAACGGCGGCACTGCAGCAGTGGCGGACCGGCGACGCGGGTGGTGCGGCTTTGGACTGGTCGGCACGGGAACAACACCAGCGACTCCGGCGGCGGTGGCTGAGAGGAGAGAGGAGCCGGCGGGGAGAGAGGAGACGGCGGTGAGAGGAGAGAGGAGCCGGGAGTGACGGGAGTGAGGAGCCGGAGTGAGAGGAGAGGAGAGGAGAGGAGAGGTGTGAGGTGCGGAGAGAGTTGAGGGAGTGAGGAGAGGAAAGAGGTGAGGGAGTGAGGTGCGGGAGTGGAGAGAGAGGAGAGAGGAGAGAGGTGAGAGGAGAGGAGAGGATAGAGGTGAGGGAGTGAGGTGCAGGAGTGGGCTTTTTAGGGTTTTTTGTTTGTATTTACCAAAATCCCATCGGTTTGGTTAAACCACGGTTTTTTCAAAATGAAAACCGCGATCAAACCGCGATTCTGCGATTTTTACATTTTCCAAATCGCAACCAAACCGCGAGTTTTTAAAACCAGACCAAACCGTACGGTTTGGTCGGTTTGGGCGGTTTTTCAAAAACCGCTTCCCACCCCTAGTTATAGCTGTTGTCATTCTAATAAGTCCTTGTTTTTTCTCTTCCTCCTGCTCCTCTAATTTCTTCTCCTTACTTTCTCCATCTCGGAGACCTCTTTCAACGCGCTCTTGATCTCCACCTCGACGACCCCCTTCAACTCGCTCATTGTTCCCACAAATCAGCTCTCAATAAGGGGGAAAACTCACCACTCATTCTTCTCAGTTTTCGGGTCGATTTCGCTTTCAATTGCATCAATGGTTTACATCACCTCGTGGGACGAATTCGTCGACCGATCCATACAGTTGTTTCGAGCCGATCCCATATCGGTATCCTCTCTCCCCTCTTCAACCTTCCCTCTGTATTTCAATTTGTTAACATAAATAGTTGCGTCTGCGCAGTCTCGGTATGTGATGAAGTATCGACATTGCGATGGGAAGTTGGTTCTTAAAGTTACTGACAATCGAGAGGTTCGCAATCTCTTGAAATCTCTGTTGAATTCTATCTTTGAAGTGGATTTTTTTTTTCAATTGTTATTTTTTAGGTTTACTAGTTAGGACTTTTTGTGATCTTGCAATTGATCCTGCAAAGGGACTTGCTAGTTGAGGAGCATTGTAGGGTTTATGTTTTGTTGTAGAAAATTTTGAAGCCTGGAAGAGTATAGACATTCATGAGATCGAGCGAAAAAGTCGTAACCGTGAACCGAAATATGAAAAAGAAAAAGAGTTGAACCAGTATTGTATAAGGCAATTAAAAGCTGGCATGGATTAAATTCTATCTATGTTTTATTGATTACGATATGCAAACCTAGTTTATTGAAATTTAATGGGTAAGTTTTCTCATGCTTCATTGTTGTAATTGTAAATTCCAACTTGAAAATAAGCATCTACAGTAGTTGGTTCAGATTTTGAGCCCATGTATAGCTTCTTCATCTGATGATTACTTGCAATACAATCACTACTTCTTTTTATAGTGATATAAAAATTGATCCGGTTGCGTGTTATTTTTCTTTTCACATAATTTATTAATCCCAATCGGTGCATAATTAGAAAATAGCATTGCTTTTGCTATCTGAAGGCATGAGGGTACTTACCGAATTAAGTGTAAATCCTGAGTTCGATAATCTGTTGAGTATGGATAAGTTGTTGGCTGTATTTCTTTTAGTTTGCTATTGAATATCTGATATTACATTGATTTATCTCTTCTATTTTCATGGAAAGGTTTTGTTGTAGTTCTCTTATTGTCTTGGTCAGCTGATTAATGACGTGCAAAGAATATTATGTATAAATACAATAAGAATTGTTCATTGAAGGTCTGAGTTTCCTCTAAGTAATCCAATGTCCAGCAATCTTTTTGTATGATCGAAAAGATGATAATTCAAACGCAATAAGAAATGTTGATCGAAGGTCTGTATTTTAATTACGGATAATTATTGGCAGAAAACTTACCATGCACTCTACAACTATTAGATTATCATGAGTCTGTGAAATTTGCAATCTATCCCAACAAAGGTTAATTTCGCCAAATCCAAAGGCTTTGAACAATAAATTTGAACCTCTTTGAAGATATAATGTTAATAACGTAATAGAATTACTAGATTAATTAAAAAGATTTTGTTATTACTGCAGTAAAAATGAAAAATTATTAGCTTTTTCTTAGTTGTAAGAATAGAAGATGAGGATGGTGACTTGAATATGGTAGAAAACCTTGTAAATAACAGCGAACAAACTAAGACTTCTGAAATTTCCATGCCATTAATGGAATTCATAGTGCAGAATTCCTGAAACAATGAGAATTTAAGTTAGTCTTCGTCCACACTGTTGTTTGTGTCCACATTGATTCTAAGAGTACTCAAAATTTTGTGAATGAAAAGATAGCAAAGAAGATCTGTGAATGAGATTACAATTGTGAAGATAAACTTAATGTCACGCGGAGATTCCAAATGCCATGTTACTTTAAGTGACAATTTACTATATATCACGGTAATCTCTAATGTCTTGTCTTACTATACCAATTAGGTAAGGTAAGAAAGTCCAACTTTTGGATTGTCCATCTCTATGTTTCGTGTCTAATGTGATATGTTAAGAAGTTGAACGCAAATAGTATGCGTCTGACAAGTCTGGCTTATTTATTGGTCTCGTAGAAGACATAACCACTTGACCAAAAGTGAGTAACCACATGAAGGTTGCTGAATGTTGGTGGGTAAAGCAACGACAATTGTATAAAATGAATGTACGAAAATGAGGATGCTAGGTGAATGTTTGATAAAACTCGTAAAGATATAATACGAAATACAAAATTCAAAGAAAAGTATGGCGATTGCCGTGATTTGGACACCTTCAAAGATGGCCTACAAATGCTCATACCAAAAAACTTTATTCAATAGAAACTAAAGAAATTAGAGGAGGTAGGAGTAGACTGAAGTAAACTTAGGACACATTAATTAGGAGGGATTTAAATGGTTTGGAGACCTCACCATCGATTGCACTAAACCCAATTCATAGTTGGCATCGTCGGTGCGGCCTATCTTGGCTAACCAATTGAAGGTGTCTTTCTTCCCCACCAAAATCTCAACTTTACCTATCTTTCTTACTTAAAATCTTATTTTGCCTTGCTGTGGACCACAACCTGTCCTCCCTCCAAACCTTAAGGCGGCTGATGATTTTTATACGCTGTTGCACCCTTTTTGTTGCAGTCACCTCAGAAGATTGTTTCGATTTTATCTTTAGAAGGCAGACAACAATGCTATGGCCTATATGGCCATACTAAAAACGTATGTGGAATTCCTTCGCACTCCATTCTTTGCCTAACATATTTATGATTCATCTATTGTCTAATGCGTAATGTGTTATATTTATATGTATTCATCTGCCTTATAGAAGACACTAGCACTTGACCAAAAGTGACATGGCATTGAGGTTGAAGTTTAACTACCAATATTATTGCTCAGCAATGCAATAATTCTTCATCATCCAACTCCCCTGAAGATTTTGTCGATTTTTCGAATTATAGAATGATAAGGCATTGGTTAATATGATAATCATACATATGTGATCATCGTCTCTCAGCAGTTGTTGCCATTTGCACCATTTTTATGTTGCAGTACATTTTACCATCATTTGTACCAAGCCCTCAAAGGGCGTGGTGCAGTGGCAACATGATCATCACCATACCTTTTAATGAGGTAGAGGTTGTGGGTTCCAATCGTGATAGCTACATTATATCCCTTTGGTTTCTTTTGGATATGATTTTGAGATTCTCAACTAACTTCCACAGGATTAGTTGGACCAAAGTAAGGAGGGGGTGGAAAAGGTTTGAACACCTACGGATATAAAATAAAATAAACAAACAAGCAAACAAACAATCCTTTGTTTCCTTTGATTTTGTTCTCAACTGTAATACATGTTTCTTGTTGCTAAATTGTTTGAAGACATGCCCATGACTCCTTTGGTGAGTAAACTAGAGTTCATCCATTGGAGCCTCCAGCTTTCTTGTTTCCTTCGTTATGGAGAAGAATGGTTGTAGAAGAAATGAAGAACCAAGTAGTTGGTTCTAACCTTTTCTTTCAAAAATGATTTTAGAAGGGCCAATTCTAGCTTTGAATATAATCTGTGGTTTTCGAAATAGGAATACACCCCTTTCAGAATTTTCGCTTTTATAATTGAAGTGTCCTTAAAGAGAAAAAGGGTCGGCAGAAACGATTAAATACCAGTAGAAGTTCATGTGGCCTGAAGTGTCTTTGTTTCTAATACATTTTTCCTGGGTTAGCCTTCTTATTGATAGTGTATCTGAGGCTCACGTTATTACTAGTGACCGGTAAATGAGACATAATGAGAACCGCCTCAGTACATGTCTCGATAAGTAGTATTCTGATTCTCTGAATGGTTTGAAAACTACCAGCTCAAAGGTTGAGTGCATTAAGCTCCTAGAGTGAGTTTCTTTCTCCGTGCTTGTCCATCTAACTAATGGAAATACTACACGGTGTATCATTACTCTTTCTTTATCCTTCCAAAGATCCTCCATGTTTTGTCATTTTGCTGACTCAGACTTTATTAGCGTTCCTAATATTTAGTTTTGAACTTGTCTATGTAAGGTAAAAGATATTAGAGACTATTATTATAATTATTATAGATACAATCAATTTGTTTATTGTCAACTATGTACGAGTTATTTGTGGCTTCTGTACTGAACTGCGCGGCCACAATATGACTGGAAGTGACAGGCTGTTTTTTTTTTTTTTCTTTTTTTTTCTTTTGAGAAGATCCCATTTAGCCTAGGAAACACCTTGATGTTGCCGTACTTGAGTTAATGCTAAATCTAATGGTTGTTGATTCTATCTTCATTAGTCTTAAATGTTTCTTTTCTTTGTTTATTGAGGAAGAAATACTAAATTTGGATTTTATTTCCCAAGGTTTTGTAGAAATGGGTGCTTATAAAGTCTTAGCATTTAGCATTCTTAAAGTATGCTTTTCAAGTTTTCAAACAAAAGTATGCTTTTTAAAGTCTACAAAACAGTATCATGAAATTCTAATTTTAAAAATTTGGTATTGAGCTCCCTTGTACCTTTGTATTGTTGCGTATATATTATCTGAAGTGCTTACCTTTTGCATCGTTTCACTTATTTACTATCTTTTGGTTGTTTGGTTCACAGTGGAGTTGATATGAAAACCTTTTGATTTTTAATTTCTTATTATAAAGAGAACAGCTCAAACCTTTTGCTATAACACTATTTATTTGGTCAGTTGTACTACGTTGGTATTTGTAGATTATATCTCTTGTTTAATTTTCAAACTTTGGCCAGTGTCTGAAGTTTAAGACGGATCAAGCGCAGGATGCAAAGAAAATGGAAAAACTCAATAACATCTTTTTCATCTTGATGACCAAGGGTCCTGATGGTAATTGCTCTAATATTTTTGTTGCTTGTATCTTAATAGTGAACTTCTCCCTCTGCAAAGATCTTAAGTATTCCGTTGTCGTTCTTAGAATAGCCTTTAATTGCTAATGTTCATTTCATTTGCTGCCGCCTGGTATCTTGGCCTGTCAATGCCTGCCATGTGATGCTGGGAATAGACACTTAGCACTTCCTCTTTCTGCACGTGGGTTAATAATTTTGTTTTGTTTCAAATCTTGACATGCCCACTGAAGATTGTTGTAATATGGTTTGCAGCGGATATAACCGAGGTGACATCGAAGGAGCAAGGCGAAGCCCAGCCACCTAAGAGAGGAAGGGGGAGGAAGCAATAGGTTTGATACCAGCTCCATCAAGAAGTTGAAAATTATATACTGGATGATTTTTCCAAGTCATCTCTTTGAGGTACTATCTAAAAGAATTTTGTTGCCTGCAATGTCAGCGAATTAGTTTATTGCATGGTGATTTTAAATCAATTTCAGAACATTTTTAATTCTCTGTTTCTCTTTACATCGCTCTCTTAACGAATCTTTTAGTTGGTTCTTGCATCTATTGTGGCGTAAGGTAAACTAATGAAGACACTAGGGTTCAAACCGCCACAAACTAGCTTCAATTGTTAAGGCCCATCGTGTTTGTGACTGGAAAGATTAACCTATTTATGTGGAGTTGTTAATTACTTCATTTTAGTTTGTGTTTTAGCTTTACTCAATGTTGCTCTTGAAGGATATGTTGTGCCTTTCTGGCTTATCAGGGGTTCTGTATTTCTATGGTGGTTGTCTATTATCTATAGGTTTTAATTTAACTTGTTTGACATAAGGTTTATGTCAAAACAAACGAGCTTTTTGGCACATCTATCCCTTGGTGACAAAAGACCTCCACTTTCGACCTCCACTTTAAAAGATTTGCACTTATAACCTCTTTGATTGGTCAACAAAATTCTTTTAGATAATAACTAAATGAACGTTTTCGAAACGCGTCTTTGGAAGACACGTTTTCAAAACGTGCCTTTAGAAGGAACATTTGTCTCTACACAATGGCTTACTTGAACTGAAAGTACGTGTTGAAAATACGCCTTTAGAAGACATGTTTGCTTTTTTAATTCATCCATCTGATGTTGACCGTCAAGAGATAGATTCGCAAAAAGTCCATCAAAGAAGTGACTCTTGAGGGTAAAGTCACTATGGGGTTTCAACAAAAACATAAAAGAGAGGGGAAAGGGTTCGGGCTTATTCTCAATTTTCATATTGTGCACTTGGGAAAGGCAAGTCAGTGTATTGGATTTATTTTTGGGAAACAGAGAAAGGTACGTGGCCTCCAAATCCGCGTTTGAAAGATTGATGATTGATCATCTCCTTTGGAATCCATTCACAATAAGAATGAATGATTTTCAAAATTAAGAAGCCTTCATTAAAAGAAAAATGACACCTTTGTGTGTGTGTGTCTGTGTGTGTGAAGAGAGAGTATATTGCTTGAGACAAGGTTCGAAGTTGAACCAGGGGCGGAGCCAGGATTTTTTCTTCCCCTGGGCTTGGCCATGATGAAAATATGGGTTAATAATGATTTGTTCATGTTTATAATTTATTTTCCATACAATTTCCAAGACCTTAAAAGAAGAAGCACAATAACTAACTATGACAATTGCAAAGGGGATACGTGGAAGCAATTTCAATGGAGAAATTGCTATTGATAAGAATTACATGGCTTCAACATTTTCCAAGTCTACATACTAACTAAAAAATAGTGTAAAATTATTTGAGTAAACTCATTTCACTAAGTATGCTAGGGTTGTTGTACATCACATGTATACAAAACGAATAAAAAATTGATTTCTACATTTTTTTAAATTATTGCTTTTGTTGTGTGGTTTCCTATTTCTTCTCTAACTAAACAACTAAATTGATTAGAGGAACATGAAAAACAAATACGTTGCACTCCACTTGTTTATCGACATATACACTAACACTAACAAATTTATATATGAAAAAAGAATACATACTGAGTATAAAAAAATAAAATAAAACACATATATAAAAGCAGCCCTGTATTTGGCTCCGCCACTGAGTTGAACCTACAATTTCTAGGTTGTACATCCGGCCACATAAACTCACACCATTGAGCTATTAGCTCTTATTAGAATTGCATCCCGCATTTCGCCTAGGAGAAGGATCGAGTTTCAATACTAACTAAAATGCATGTGCATTAATATATACTTAAGTGAAAATAAATTGTCTTAGGTAAAGAAAAGAAAAAAAAAAATTAACATGTAATAAAGATCTATTTATTGATGCAGTAAATTGGAACTACATTATAACATTTAGAAATTTAGTTTATAAGATGGGTCTTGCTCTCTATTTTAAAAAAAAATAAAAATAAAAATTACATTATAGTTAATAAGAAAATTTCTTAAAAAAACAAACGAGAATATAAAAACTTAAAATTAAGATTGCCGTGCTTCGCGCATGGAAGAGACCAAGTATTAGTAACAGATAAAATACAGTAGTATATAGTTTAGAAATATAAATTTGTCGAGGAAAAAAAAGAGAAAAAAAGGAACTTATTATGTACTCTATAAAGCCTCTATCCAAAGCATATTTTTTTTTGGTCAAACAAAGATAATCTCATTGATATCAAATAGAGTATGGATCATAATATTGGAGGAGATAACTTATAAATGACGGGATAAACCAAATTAAAGAACTTTCCTGAGAGAATTTAGCCACGTAATTGGCTACTTCGTTAGATATCATACGAATATGAACTAAAGTAAAATTGTAAAGTATATATAAAAATATTTGCATACCCTCAAAATTGGCGCAAACTCATAAATATTTTGAAGATGCATTGTTCATACCCTAAACCACCATTCAGAGTATGGTTCATAATGCGGTAACCGAAACTACATTATAAACTGTGGAAACTCAGTTTATAAGGTGGGCTTTGCCCCACCATTTAACAAAAAAAAGAAAAAAAAAAACTACATTATAATCAACCAAAAAAAATCATGTAAAAATAAAAGAGAACATAAAACTTAAAATAAGATCGCCATCATGCGCTTCGCGCACAGAAGAGACCTAGTATTAGTAATAGATAAAATTCAGTAATATATATATATATATATCAGTGTAAATAAATTTACAAGGAAAAGAAAAATGAAAAAATAACTTATTATGTACTCTATTTGGCCTTTATTTTTTATCAAACAAAGATAAATTCATTGATATCAAATAGAGTATGCATCATAATTAGGAGTAGGCAATGGTCTCTGCAAAAATCGTTCGAACCGTCCAAACAGCTTGATTCGGTTTGGTTTTTTTTAAACTCGCAGTTTGAGGTGGTTTAGAAAACTTGAAAATTGCAATTCCACGGTTTTGGTGGTGGATTTCATTTCTAAAAAAATCGCAGTCACCAAACCAAAGGATATCTTAGGAATTTTCATAATTATACAATAAAATCTTAACCTTATTACATTAACACAGCTTTTCAATTTGTCGTCAAAGCGTGAAAAGCGAAGGGCATTTTGGTGGATGGTCATGTATGGACGTGTGTTTTGTTGTATGTTTTTTTTGCAGATTGACATGTATGGTCTTTTATGGAATGTATGACAAATTTTTTTTCTTGAAAATTTGTTGCAAGAAAACTGCAAAATCAAACCAACCAAACCGCAGTCGGTTCGGTTCCAATTTTAATGGTTCGCGATTTGGCGGTGGTTTGCAAAAAATGTCAAACTGTGAACCCTCGATTTGGTGGCAGTTTGAGGGTTTTCTCCATTAAACCACGATTTTCCTACCCCTAATCGTAATATTGGAGGAAATAACATATAAATGATTACAAAGTAGATATAAAAAATACTTGCATTCTCTCAAAATTGCCGCAAACTCATAAAAGTTGAAGATGCACTCTTCATACCTTGAACCAAATTATTTGCATTTCCTCAAAATTATCACAAACAAATAAAAGTCAAAAATGCATTCTTAATGCTTGAACCATCATTGTGAGTTTGATTCACCAATACATTGTAGTCTCACCCCAAGAACCAATTCATATGAAAGCAATTTTATATCTATTTGTAATTCAAAACGTTTTGTTTTGTATATTGGATGTTTTAAAAATGTCGTTTTTTAATTCAAAACATTTGACATTAGTAGCATTTAAACTAGGCCTTAATATAAAATAACGATTAAAACATTGATGTACATTGATGTTACATTGTTACATCCATGTATGGAAGACCAAAAGACACCAAACAATGCATAAGAAGATCAAGTCACTAATAGATTAAGGGGCTTACTAAACACATACAACCAATGCTCTTGCAGGCTTGCACACACCACTCTAAAATTCTTGACAAAACTATCCTTCACTAGAAACTTTCCATATCTGACCATCATCAGAGAATTCACAAAAAAAGCTTGTGGTATCATAATGTTCGACTACTCTGACCAAACAAGATGACCGTGTTTGGCTACTTAGGTCAAAAATGTGTTGAATGTTCGACCACCAACATATGTTACTTTAGCGTTGCCGAAAATATCTTGAATGTTTAGCCAACATGACCAAACATGTGTTCAATGTTTGACCAGCGTGATTGTGGAAGGTGAGGAAGGTGGTGCGTATTAGGGCATTAGGGTGTAAAGATTTCAAAGAAAGATAATAGGTTTGAATAATTTTCATATTATGTGTACACATATATATACAACTGTGAAATTTGTGTGTTTTGGTAATTTACATATAGATGGAAATAAGAAGAAAAGGAAACAATTTAAAATATTGAATATCTACAATTGATTGCAATCCCTTGATTGTGGGTCTTCTTTTTTCATCAAATGACTATTGCAACTTTCCTTATTATGCACCCTCAAGATGGAGGGCATGAGGGGGACACCAATCTTGCACCGCAAAAGATGAAGGGGTTAACGATGAGTTAATGGATTAGTCAAAGCATCAACTAGTTGATATTTGGAGAAGACGTGCGAGATACAAAGAACGCCATTTTGCACTTTTTCACGTACAAAATGAAAGTCAATAGCGATGTGTTTCATGCGAGAGTGGAACACTGGGTTGGCACAAAGATAAGTAGTCCCAACATTGTTACAATAAAATGGTAGGTGTTTCCTATAAAGTAAAACCAAGCTCTTGGAGAAGTGATTGAAGCCAAATAATTTTTGATGTAGTGGAGGCAACAACACAATACTCTGCTACAGTGGAAGAACGAGCAACATATTTTTTTTCGTCAAATTCCATGAAATGGCATGAGAAACCAAGAAAACTACATACGCACTAGTTGATGTTTTTTCGTCAATGTTACTGACCCAATCAACATATGAAAACATATGGGGCGATAATAGAGAACTTTTATTGAAATAAAGCCCACAATGGATCGTCTCATGTAAGTAGCGTAACAGAGGTTTCACTACCATCCAATGATCTGTGATAGGACGATGCATGTACTTTGACAGCTTGTTGACAATAAATGCTATATCGAGACGAGTAAATGATAAGTACTACAAACTACTGATAATAAATCTATACTTGGTGGCATCTGTGAGAGCGGTACCATTATATGGTGTAAGAGCTTGATCAGTCGACATTAGAGTAGTGATAGCTTTAGCATAAGCCATGTTTTCCTTTAATAAGAGGTCTTGAATATATTGATGTTGTGTGAGAAAAATACCATTTGCTATAGAAATGACTTATACTCCAAGTAAGACAATGACCCAAAATCTTTAACAGAGAATCGACTAGCAATTTTGGAAACAAACTTTTGAATTTCTATGGCATCATAACCTGTGATAATAAGATCATCTACATACACGATAACAAAAATTGTTCAGTACATGGGAGGAAGTATGGGATCCGTAGTCGCTGAGAAACTCACCTGTTTGGTCGAGTATGCTACTAATAGACCTTTTCCTCTTATTATAATGTGCACTTCTAGAGGAGCATGCATGCCAGAAGTTTAAATGTGTATTCTTGTAAATAAAAAAATATGTGTCAGATTTAGAATTAATAAAAACCGTAGAGATTAAAAAATGTTTTAATGAATAGAATATACATCCTCATAAGGGGTACCGTGAAGGAAGACATTGTTGACATCAATTTGGTGAAAAGACCAACCATGCTTGAGTGCAAGACTAATAAATAGTCTAACAGTAGTTGGTTTGATGACAGGACTAAAGGTTTCTTGATAGTCGATTCCAGGTCATTGATGGAAGCCTTTTGCAACAAGTCGGGTTTTGTAGCGTTCAATAGAGCCATTGGAAGTTCTTTTGATACGGAACACCTATTTACAACCTACGAGATTTTGATGGGGTGTCAAAGGAACAAGATCCCATGTATGGTTACGTAACAAAACATTGAATTCCTCCGACATGGCTTGACGCTACTTAGGTTCTTGGAAAGCTTGTGATATGCAAGTTGGTTCAAGTGGTATGTGCTGAGAGGAGACAGTATGGAGTGAGTTTTTAGGAGTATGTTGGATAATATTGTTCTTAGACCAGTTTTCATTTGATGAGAATTAGTTGTTAGATTTCGGATAGAGACAAACTCAGATAGATGACTGATGAGGGTTTGTAGGGGTTATGCACTGGCTTGTGGTTATGTGGGATAAATATGTAGGCAGTGGTGATGAGTGTCAGAAAGAAGAGATAGAGAATGAGGGGGGACCTAGGTCTAAAAGGGTGCTGACAATTGATTGTTAGTGTGTAATCTAGCTTCCTTAAATAGGTTTGATGCATTACTTAGAGTATTAGTGAGGGGAATGATGTTGGTGACGGGAGAGTGGTTGGAGATAGTGGGGTATGTGTGACGACCCCTCTCCAAATCTAGGGCACCGCTTAGCCTAATTCCGTAATTAAACCCTAATCCTATCCACGCATGACTCAACTACGTATTAGTCAGCCTTTACAACCTAAACCTTTATTTGTTTCTCGTGTTCAGAATAAGTAATACACTAGTCCTGCCAGTTTATAAAATTTAGAGTCAATTAAAACTTTTTTTATTAAATGAATTAATTAATGGAAGTCTTATTGATTATGCGGAAGCAATTAGTAACTTATACGGAAGCCATTTATAAAATCTTAAGTGTTGAAAAAAAACTAGGAAATGACATCTCATATATAAAGTCCTCAAAATGCAGTGAAACAGTGAAATAGTCTAAGTCAAGTCGGGGAATTAACGCTCAACCTAATATACAACCCTAAATAGTATCTGAAAGACATATAACATATACAATCAAAATACCAAAAGAAGACCTACAATCGATATAGTGACATGCCGCGGGCTCAGGGATAATGGCCGATGTTCTCCTTGCCCGGCCTGCTGGTAAACGGCTCTGCACCCACCGTCATAAAAAGGACGGTGAGTACAAGAATAAAACAGTAATCCCCGATGACAAATTTAATTTGCATTTTCAAATATTCGAATGGTATTTAAAAGCATATAAATGGGAAAACTGGAAAATAAACCATACGCGAGTAAATACTAGAGTTAAACAAGTGATATTGACATTAGGCTAAGTAGTGGTGATTTGGGTCCGGTCGGCAGTGAAACAAGTCACTCCGACTCAATAATCATATAACACAAGGGACTCGAACCCAAGTGTTACCAGGGACTCTAACCTCGGTGTGTAGACCACCTCAAGGACTCTAACCCCGAGTGTCATACAGTGTCAAGTAACATGTGCCAACCCCGTGAGTCGCGCACACCTCGATCGAGTACGGGACCTAAATGCAAAAACTACTTTTTTAAATTTCAAGAAATACCAAGTATAGATTGTCAAGGCATAGGCACATCTACACACCTAAACAAATATGGAATACAAGTCCTCTTAAACATTTATAAGATATTCACTAGCCTAATAGCATGCTATTTATCATTCAAATCACATTTAAAACAACAAGAATAGACATAGCATGAGATATAATCAATGAATCAAATCAAATGAATGGATATCATGCAAATTAGGCTCATCAAGTGAGCATAGACACAAATAACACATGATATAAGAATACAAAGGCAAAATAGTCAAAAGGACTATGCAAGGACAACAATTAATAGAAATGAAATGCCAAGTAAAGTTGTCATTGGGTATACTCACAACCACAAAGTAAAGTCCTAGCTTTACCGGCCTCCCGATACTCCAAATCTTGTATTTGCTCTCCCGTACCCTTTTCCTAGGTTCTTGAGTTTGGTACCTCATTAGTTCAAATATAGTGGGTTTAAGCTCAATTTAGTAGTGTTTATTGTGTATTCAACTTGGTTCAATACACTTTAAATCAATCTTCCTAAATTAGCCCCTAAAGACTAAATTAAGTTTCGATTTCAGTCCTACATTTTAACGTAGTTTTTAGGCATGAAATGGTCAAAATATTGAAATCCTCCGTCAAACAATTATTGTTGGTCTCTCTCTTAGCTTTCCAGAAAGGTTTGGTTTGCAAGATTATGATTTAAAATGAAAGAGATATCATGATTTTACTAAACATAGGTCTAATTGGAATTTAATCCGACCAGCTGATTTAGAAAATCTATTTCGCCTAATCTATAATTCCTAAAAATGTGATTTTTTGTCACAAAGCAGAAAATATATCCAAATACAACATACTAAAAGATCAGCTTATTTGAATAAGTAGTTAGGGAGTTATTCCCTTAACAAATCTAGTTTCAAAACTTTCCTTTTTAATTCCAGTACCTATTTGCAGAGCATTTTTGGACATAAAACCATTTGAATCAAAATACCTTCATTTAAGAAAAGTTATTCCACTTTAAATAAGCTTTCTAATGCCACTTATTTGGACCAATTTGGATCTACAATGGGTAGATTATGATAAAATTACCCAGGTGGATTCCTAATACAACATGCAGAATTCTAGTTTTGGTGTTGCAACTTAAAAAATTCATATCTTTATGATTTCAAAACAAAATTAAGAACTTAAATATAGCTGGATTATCAGCTTGAAATGAGGAATGTAAATATATAAATTAATTGCAAATACTCAATCATCTACTATCTGAAATTAGCCTAAAACCAGAGTTTGTTCTAATTCCAACTAAAAAGATGTTTACCTAGTTGATGTAGCACCCTAGCTTGAGAATTTCTTACCGACTCTAATGGATTCCTTCGACACTTGATGATTCACTCCTCTCCAACAATTCATTGTTCTTCTCCTGCAAAAATGAATGAGTGATTTGATTTGCATGTTGTTTGATCACTAATAATATATATTAAGGTGATGTTCCTTCCTAGCCTTTAATCTTCATAGATTTATGTATCCCTAAGAATATCTAATGGTCCACATTTGTCATATATCCCACTAAATCCCACTAACTCAACCTCAAGTGACACCATTTCATTACTCACCTAGTTCCTAGATGTGCCAATATGCATCTCTAGACCAATCTTATGTTTTTCATTTCATTTACTCAACTATAGACCTTTAATTTGATTTACATTAACAAACACAACCATATGCTTATAAGTAATTTCTTATTTCATATTAGTATTAAATAAGACTTATCAAAATGCTAACTACCCGGTTCCACGGCTCGCACGCTACTCGAGGCATGTCCCCGCTCTGGTCTCGACGCCTACAACTGTACAAACCGACTTAGTAAGTTTACACAATACATAACACTAGACACACATCAACACAAAAATACGATATACCTCAGCCATGTGCCTCGGTCGGTGCACGTATCACAGTGTAGGTCCCACGTCAAGGGTCGATGATCCTGATTAAGGAATGAAAACGGTGTTAAATATTTGGGTCGTGATAAATATTCCCAACAAAATGAAATTTCATCCTTGAAATTAAGTTTAAGACACTGTTCTACCTGAAACAAACAGGTACGGGAATCTATCTCGCATGTAGTCCTCCAACTCCCAAGTGAGTTCCGTGTCATCGTGGAACTGCCACTTGATGAGTACCTTCGGGATGGACTTGCTCCTCAACTGCCGTACTTTTCGATCTAGGATTTGCATGGGTTGTTCCTCGTAAGAGATGTCCTCGCTCAGGTCGATCTGATTCAAGTCAACTATCGGTCGCCTTCGACTGGGCTAGTCGAAGCATCGAAATGTGGAACACTGGATGGGCCCTTGACATCCGTGGAGGCAATTCAAGCTCATATGCCACTTTCCCGACCTGTTTCTTAATCTTGAAAGGCCCGATGTATCTCAGTGCAAGCTTGTCTTTCACCCCAAATCTCTAAAGACCCTTCCAAGGGGAAACCTTTAAATAGACAAAGGCTCCCTCGGAATACGCGAGATCACCGCGATACTTATCTGCATATATCTTCTGTCTCTCCTGTACTCTTTTGAGTCTCTGACGGATCAGTTTGTCCTTTTTCGTGTGGTCAACAACAATTTCAGTCCCCACTATTTTTCGGCCTTCTGGCTTAGCCCAACACGATGGCGAGCGACACAATCTGCCGTACAAAGCCTCAAATGGCGCCATCTCAATACTAGCCCTATAACTGTTGTTGTAAGCGAACTCACACAATGGTTGTACTCCGCCCAAGATCTGCCAAACTTCATCATGCATGGGCAACATGTCATCGAGGACCTGAATCAATCTCTCAGTCTGCCCGTCGGTCTGAGGGTGGAAAGCCATACTGAATTGTAAGCGCATACCGTACTGCTCTTGCATACTCCGCCACATCCTGGACGCATACGTAGCATCTCGATTTGACGTGATCGTTAATGGTACCCTGTGCAGCCTGATAATCTCTCTTTCAAACAGTACGCTCAGCTAATCGAACGTGTAAAGGGATGCCATTGGCAGGAAATGAGCAGACTTCGTCAGTCTGTCAACTATCACCCAGATTGAGTCATGACTCCTCGGCAGTCCTCTGACAAAATCCATAAAGATGTCTTCCCACTTCCATCGCGGAATGGGAAGCGACTGTAGTAATCCCCCGGGTCTGCGATGCTCAGACTTCACTTGTTGACAGATACCACAATTCCTGATGAATCTAGACACGTCTGCCTTCATCCCATGCCACCAGAAATGTCTCCTCATGAATTGGTACATCTTAGTCCTATCTGGATGTACGGTAAATCTAGAATGGTGCGACTCCTGAAGGATCTCATCTCTCAGCTCCAGCACTTCTGGTATCCATAACCTGCCCCGGTATCTCAGACACTGATCTGTCGTCTTAGCCCAATCTGTACACTCTGCACTCTGTGATAACTCGTTCAATCTCGAGTACAATCGGTCGGTCCTCTGACTTTTTGACACTCGCTGTGTAGACACGGTCTGTAGTCTCATTTGTGCGCGAATCATCACCTAAGTATCGGTAGGAATCTCTGTCTGACATGTTGTCGCCGCCGCCTAGAGTAATCCATACTTACGCATCATGTGACATCTGACCATCTCAGCATCTCTACTCGGTCTCCTACTCAGTGCATCTGCAACTACGTTTGTTTTTCCCGGGTGATACTCTAAGGAAAAGTTGTAATCTTTCAAGAACTCCAACCATCTGCGATGTCTCATGTTCAGCTCTTTCTGTGTGAAGAGATATTTTAGACTCTTGTGATCGGTGAAGAGTGTGAATCTCTCTCCATATAGAAGGTGTCTCTAAGTTTTCAGCGCAAATACAACCGCTGCCAACTCTAGATCATGCATGGGGTAGTTCTTCTCATGTATTTTTACCTGTCTCGATGCGTATGCCACGACACCGCTGCCCTGCATCAACACATAACTTAGACCTTTATGAGAAGCATCTATGTACACTAGAAATCCCTGTCCAGCCTCTGGTAGTACTAACACTGGCGCGACAGTTAATGACATCTTCAACTGAGTAAATGTAGTCTCGCACTTCTCTGTCCACTCATAAGCAACATCATTCTGTGTCACCCTCGTCATCGATGAAGCAATCTTCGAGAAATCCTTAACGAATCTACGGTAATATCCTGCTAACCCAAGAAAGCTCCAGATCTCCGGTACTGATGTCGGTGCTGGCCAATCCGTGATCGTCTGAATCTTGGCCGGATCTACTGCAATCCTTGCTGCTCCAACAATGTGCCCCAATAACCTGACCTCTGCAAGCCAAAATTCACACTTGCTGAGCTTAGTGAAAAGTATGTGTTCCCTCAATGTCTACAACGTCTCTCTAAGGTGCTGCTCGTGATCCTCACGTGTCCTCAAGTATATCTAGATGACGTTGATGAAGACTATCACGAAGCGGTCGAGATATGGTCTAAGTACTCGGTGCATTGGGGTGTTGGTTAGCCTGAATAGCATGACCGTAAACTGGTAGTGTCCATATTTGGTGCTGAATGCTGTCTTGGACCTATCCTCATCCCTAATCCTAAGCTGATGATACCCCGATCTCAGGTCTATCTTAGAGAAAACCTATGCTCCTCTCAGCTAATCAAATAAATCGTCTATTCGCATAAGTGGGTACTTGTCTCTGATTGTCACTCTCTTCAACTGCCTGTAGTTGATGCATAGTCTCACATTGCCATCCTTCTTCTTCACAAACAGAACTGATGCTCCCCATGATGACAACGAAGGTATAATGAACCCATTCTCCCACAAATCTTTAAGCTGAGTCCTCAACTCCTCTAACTCCCTCGAAGCTATGGGGTATGGCGATATCGCGATCAGCATGGTACCCGGTACTAGGTCAATGATGAAGTCTATCTCTCGCGGAGGTGGTAATCTAGGTAAATCCTTTTGGAAAACATCTGGGAAGTCTTGAACAACCGGTATCTTCTCTGGTCTAGGTCCCTGACTCTCTGCTACCGCATACAATGCTACCTAGAGTCTCCATCTCTCTACTAGATGCAAACCGAACTCTCGTAGTGTTGAGTCTCGTGGTCAGGGGTGCTATAATAGTAGCTGTGGTGACGGGGACGGTCGAAACCAGTGCAGTCATCTGCGCCGACATGTAAGCGATGATATCGACAATCCGTCGCTCCTGAGCGGTCTTCTGGTCGCACATCCTTTAAAAATTGTCACCTAATACGGTAGGAAGCTGATTGCCGCTAGCTCCGGTGTCTCCAACCTCGCGTGAATCCCCCATCAGTGTCTGCAAGTGGATAGTGAATGCGAATCAGCTACTACGTGGCATAACGCATACATATATATATATATATATAGAAACTAATACGTACATATAAGAAATCCCCATCTCACCTTCACTCAATTCCCGACAAAATAGTTCCTAGGTAAGGATCATCTGGTTTCCACTTCTAAAGTTTTTGTTTTTCTTATTCATCCCTAAGGTTCTAATACCTAGGTTTTGATACCAACTGTGATGGCCCCTCTTCTAATCTAGGGCACCGCCCGGCCTAATCCCGTAATTAAGCCCTAATCATATCCACGCAGGATGCATTACGTATTAGTCAGCCTTTACAACCTAAACGCCTATTTTTTTTTCTCGTGCTCAGGATAAGAAATACACTAGTCCTACCGATTTATAAAATTTAGGTTAATTAAAATTTTTTATAAAATTAATTAATTAACTGAAGTCTTATTGATTATGTGGAAGCAATTAGTAACTTATGCGAAAGCCATTTATAAAATTCTAAGTGTGGAAAAAAACTAGGAAATGACATCACATATATAAAGTCCTCAAAATGCAGTGAAACAGTAAAATAGTCTAAGTCAAGTCGGGGAAAATAATGCTCAACATAATATACAACCCCAAAATAGTATATGAAAGACATATATAACATATACAATCAAAATACCAAAAGAAGACCTACAATCGATGCAGTGACATGCCGCGGGCTCAGGGATAATGGTCGATGTTCTCCTTGCTCGGCCTGCTGGTAAACGGCTCTGCACGCACCCACATAAAAAGGACGTTGAGTACATGAATAAAATAGTAATCCCTGATGAAAAATTTAATTTGCATTTCCAAATACTTGAATGGTATTTAAAAGCATATAAATGGGAAAACTGGAAAATAAACCATATGCGAGTAAATACTAGAATTAAACAAGTGATACTGACACTAGGCTAAGTAGTGGTGATTTGGGTCTGGTCGGCAGCGAAACAAGTCACTCTGACTGAATAATCATATAGCACAAGGGACTCTAACCCAAGTGTTACCAGGGACTCTAACCCCGGTGTGTAGACCACCTCAGGGACTCTAACCCCAAGTGTCATACAGTGTCAAGTAACCTGTGTCAACATCCCTAGGGACTCTAACCCTGTGAGTCGCGCACACGTCGATCGAGTATGAGACCTGAATGCAAAAATTACTTTTTTAAATTTCAAGAAATACCAAGTATGGATTGTCAAGACATAGGCACATCCACACACCTAAACAAATAAGGAATACAAGTTCTCTTAAACATTTATGAGATATTCACTAGCCTAATAGCATGCTATTTATCATTCAAATCACATTTAAAACAACAAGAATAGACATAGCATGGGATAGAATCAATTAGTCAAATCAAATGAATGGATATCATGCAAATTTGACTCATCAAGTGAGCGTAGACACAAAGAACACATGATATAAGAATACAATGACAAAATAGTCAAAAGGACTATGCAAGGACAACAATTAATAGAAATGTCTAAACAACATTCGAATTTTAGTCATGTATTGTAGTGCAATTTTAGGCATGAAATTGTCCAAGTCTTAAAAACTTCCCTTAATATAAAGTTTTTTATCTCTATCTTAAGTTTTTGAAAAAATTTGATTTACGAAATTCCAATTTAAAATGAAAGAGATCTCGCAATTCTATAAAAAAACATCTTAAATTCGAACCTGATCCACTCAACAGGCTTAGAAGATTTATTTTTTCCATTTTATATATTCAAAAATCGTGATTTTTTTGTCTCAAGGGAACCAACATACCCAATAACGACATACTAAAAGATCGGCTCATTTGGATAAGTAATTCGGTAGATATGCCTTTTAAAAATTGAGTTTCAAAAATCCCGTAATGCATTCAATCACTTATTTGCAGAGCACTTTTGTACATAAAAAAATTCGAATTTAGAAATTCTCAATAATACAAAGTTGTTCTCCTTTAAGTTAGTTTTCAAATGCCACTATATTTGGTCCATTTCGATTTCAAATGAGGAAATTATGACCAAATTACAGAGGTTGGTTCATAATACAACAGGCAAAACTTCATTTTTTGTCTTACTACAAAAATTCATATATATTTTTATTTCAAATCCAAATGAAGAACTTCTTAATAGTTGGATTTTCAACTTGAAATGACGAATTCAAATATATAAACCAATTTCAAAGACTCAAGCATTTACCCTCTTAAAATAAGCAAAAACCGAAAATGATTTCAAATTTGAAATGGAGAGATGTGTACCTAGGGTTGATGACACTTTGATTTGAGCACTAACTCTCATTGATCTCCTTTAATTTTCAGCTAAAACCCTCCTCAATTCCTCTAAGTATTTAGCTCAAATGTATATTTGTAAGTGGATTAATTAGCCAAATCTTTGATTTACTATTAGTTAATTGCTAGGACATGTGTCCTCCCTCAATGCCACTTGTTTCATATGAAACCACTTGTCCCACATGAAGCCACTCGTCCCACATGAGAGCAACTCATTTTGCCTTGTTATATGTATTCTAAGATCATCACTAGGTTTACCGAGGGTTCAATTTGTTGGGTTTTGGGGTTCATACGCAGCGGAGATTACAAAACAATTTTGACAAAAACCCCAACGGGATCGAATCTAATTCCATTAAAAACGTTTAAACCATGAAAAACTTAATCATACCTCAATCGCAATATACCTTTAGAAGGTTGATCGATCTCTAAAGCGCGCCAACGACGAACGCCCTCTATCGGTGATCCGCGCACGAACGGCGGCGAGATTGAAGTGCTAGCGTCGAGAGAATACCAAACCTTTTGAATTTCTCTCCAAAACGATCAGAGCATACCAAAAACCCTAAGTCGTTTCTTAAACGAAAAAGGAGTTTTGGCCTTTTGATCTTTTGTAGTGTGTTCTAACTTAAAGCGTCTATTTATACAACCCTTGTATATAGACGGTTAAGTAAATTACACATATACCCTTACTTAAAGAAGTATAAGTGTAATACACCACAAGGACGTTTTGTCATGAATTTTATCACATAAAATTCATTTTTTACGAATCATCTTAAAATCTCGCAAAACCATTCTTAGTGTGCGACCCAATAGGCTCATACAACGTTGGCGGTGTACCAAAACACATTTTGGTATACAAGTCATAAGCGGCCTCTAGCAAGACATTATGACTACCCAAGTTGTACGAATATCAAATCGATACAACCTAATCAATAGTGTATATAACATCCTTTTGTCACACGATATCCTTTTGATCAAACATAAGGCATGGAATTGTCATCCAACATGTTCAATCGTACTAGTCTCGATCTCTAGGTAGGCGAAAACATCCAAGTGACATTGATCAATATCAATTCACTTAGACTAGGCCTTTTAACGATCTAACACATCGAGGGATCCACTAGATATCTCTCTTTATATGAGAGGGACAAATTCTATCTCGATTACACAACTTCATCACATTGCTCACTTTGATAACCAATCACAACCTTTATAATCGTCAGGTTAAAGACAACGTTTGATTGTGTCAAATCTTGTGTTCCTAATGTTGAAGTCTCTGGTAATCTCAAGTCGAGAAGAGGCTGGAATATATACCTATCATGAGAAACAACTATGACTTAATCCATGTTATGTTCTCATAGCGGGTCGGTCGAGTACTTTGTTCCCTAACAAGTACTTCGTGATCTTGATTCGTATCCTATACGTATAATCATCATATGATCATCAATCAAGACTCACACTAGTCTTAATTCATTATAGTTCCCGTATAATGATCGACTAGGGACATTTAGGATATTTATGTAAATACCCATGGATCTTATTATAATGTAAACATGCAAATTAATTATAATAAACGACAAATGAAATCCTCTATTTTATTAACTAAAAGTATTCATAAAGGCGGTTAATGGATTGACCTAGGGCACATGCCCATCATCTCCCACTTGCACTAGGGCCAATCATACATGCATCTAATGCCTAATGATCTAACATGACCATCATGTTTTGCTTGTGGAAGAGCTTTTGTCAATGGATCCATAACGTTGTCTTGATAGGTACTCTGCAAATCTTTACGTCTCCCCTCTCAATAATTTCTCGATGAGATGAAAACGCTGAGTATATGTTTGGATCTGTGGTGTGATCTAGGTTCCTTGGCTTTGTGCTATTGCCCGTTATTGTCACAATACAAACAAACAGGGTTAGCAATACTGGAACCACACCTAGTTGAGAAATGAACTTTTTGATCCAAAGCGCCTCCTTTCTTTGCATCGGATGATTTGCAATATACTCGAGCACTGTTGTAGAATCTGCCACGATCTCTTGCTTCGAACTTTTCACTTTTTGCACCCCCATTCAAAGTAAACACATATCAGATTTGCGATCTAAAATCATCTATATCGGTTTGAAAACTTGCATCTGTGTAACCATTTACAACTAGATCATTTTCAAAACCTCCATAGACCAAGAACACTTCCTTAGTCCTTCTTAAGTACTTAAGGATGTTCTTTCTTGCTATCCGAGTGACTCTCACCTGGATCGTGATATCTGCTTGTAGTGCTCAAAGCATATGATACATCGAAGTCGAGTGCATAACATGGCATACATGATAGATCCAATAGGCGATGCATATGGAATCTTATTCATACGGTCTCGCTCATCATTTGTCTTAGGACATTGAGTCTTCTTGAGACTTATCCCATGAGACATTGGCAACAATCCTCTTTTAGAGTCTTGCAAAGTTGAACCTATTCGGCACCTTGTCTATGTAAGCACTCGACTTAGGCCAGATTAGCCTTTTAGATCTATCCCTATAGATCTTTATCCCTAGGATATAATTTGCATCTCCTAAGTCTTTCATTGAGAAACACTTCCCTAACCAAGACTTGACATTACGCAATGTTGGGATGTCATTTCCAATGAGTAATATATCATCAACATACGGTACCGAGAAAAATAACTACACTCCCACTTGACCTTCTTGTATACACAAGGCTCATCTTCATTCTTAATAAAACCAAAATCCTTGATTGCTTCATCAAAACGAAGATTCCAACTCAGAAGCTTGCTTTAATCCATAAATGGATCTTTGAAGCTTGCATACCTTCCTAGAATTCTCGGGATGTACAAAACCTTGAGGTTGTGTCATATACACGTCCTCAATGACTTTCCATTAAGAAATGTTGTTTTTACATCCATTTGCCATATTTCATAGTCATAATATGCAGCGATGGCAATTAAAATTCTTATGGATTTAAGCATGGCTCTTGTGAAAAAGTTTCATCATAATCAACACCTTGAGTGCACTGAAACCTTTTGCTACAAGTCTTGCTTTAAAAGTATGCACTTTGCCATCCATGTCGGTTTTCTTCTTGAAAACCCATTTACATCAATGGTCTTACCACCTTGAGGTAAATCAACCAAGTTCCAAACTTGGTTATCATACATGGATTGCATCTCGAGTTCATGGCACTTAGCCATTTATCGAGTCTGGTCGGACATAGCCTCGATAAGTGGTGGGCTCATTTTGGTCTATAAGCAACACATCACGACTATCGGTAATGAGAAATCCGAATCTCTCGGCTCATGTCTTACCTACTAGATTTACGTGGGCCTTGTGTCACTTGTGGAGGTTCAAGCTGGTTCGGAACGTTGTTGAACTTCGATGTGAGCGGTTCGAGTGTTTTGTGATTCTTGAACTTCTTCAAGATTTATTTCTTTCCCACTAGTGTCTTTTGAAATAAGCTGTTTTTCCATAAAGGCACCATACAGAGCAACAAACACTTTGTTCTCGGCGGGATTATAAAAGTAATATCCTTTTGTTTCCTTAGGATACCCCCAAATAAACACTTGTCGATTTAGGTGCTAGTTTTTACGAGACTTGTCGCTTTACGTAAGCCTCACAACCCCAAATCTTAAGAAAAGACAAACTAGGTCTCTTCCCGTACCATATCTCATATGGTGTTTTATCAACAGCTTTAGAAGGAACTCGATTTAGAGTGAAAAGCTGCGATTTGTAATGCATAACCCCAAAAGGATAATGGAAGATCTGCATGACTCATCATAGATCGAACCATATCTAATAAGGTTCGATTTCTCCTTTAGAAACTCCATTCCATTGTGGAGTTCTTTGGTGGAGTCAATTGGGAGACAATCCCACAATTTCTAAGATGATCATCAAATTCTTGGCTTAAATACTCACCACCTCGATCGATCGAAGTGTTTTGATAGTTTTACCAAGTTGATTACGCACTTCATTTTGAAACGTTGAAACATCTCAAATGATTGACTTTATGTTTCATAAGATATACATAACCATATCTCTTTGAAATCATCGATAAATGTAATGAAATCTTGATAACCTCCTCTAGCCATTGTGTTTATAGGACCGCATACATCGGTATGTATTAGACCCGATAAATCACTTGCCCTTTCTTTGTGTCGATAAAGGGACTTTTAGTCATCTTGCCTAGTAAACAAGATACGCACGTTTCATATGTTTCTAAATCAAATGAATCTAGAAGTCCATCTTTATGGAGCTTCGTTATGCGTTTCTCATTTATGTGCCAGAGACGACAATGCCAAAGATAGGTTTGATTCAAATCATTTGACTTGAACCTCTTTGTATTTATGTTAAAGATTTGGAGTATCGGTGGACTTTTTCATGCTTAGAATATAAAGACCATCATACAAATCAGCATTTGCATAAAATATGCCTTTACGAAAAATGGAACATCTATTATTAGCAATAATAAAATCAAAACCATCCATATCCAAACATGAAACAGAAATGATGTTTACTGCTCAAAGCGAGCACAAAATAACAATTATTTAAAGTTAAAATAAGTCCACTAGATAAAACTAAGTCATATGATCCAATGACCAGGGCGACAACTCTTGCTCCATTCCTACGCGGAGGATGACTTCTCCTTTCTTCAACTTTCTACTTACGGTGAGTCCCTGCACATTTATACAAATGTGAGATCCACATCCGGTATCTAATACCCAGGAATCACTAGTAGATAAATTAATTTCAATAACATAAATACTGTAGTGGTAGTCGCACTACCACTTTTTCTTCTTAGATCTTCGAGATAGAGTTTGCAATTTACGAACCAATGTCGGGTGCATGTGAAATGACAATTTCCTTCCTTTTCTTTTGGGTGTTTTGAAGTAGAGAAGCAGTGGGGCTTGACTTGTTCCACGAGGCTTTGCGACAGTGCGGCAACTGACCTTGGCAACTTTAGCCTTGCCTTTGCCTTTCTTCTTCATTCCCTTTCCACTTTTGGACCATCAACACATTACTAGAGGGTTTCTTGATATTTTGTTCGGCGAGTTTTGAGCATCAAATGCAACTCGAAATTGATTTCTCCATATTATTCATATTGTAGTTCATCACAAATTGTGAGTAACTCTCTGGTAATGAATTCAAGATCAAATCCGTAGCCAACTCTTGGCTTATGGGGAATCGAGTCTATCAAGTGGTCAACATAGCCCTTCATCTTGAGAACATGAGGACTAAGCGCGCACCCTCGGTCATCTTGCAAGAATGTAGGTTTTTTTGTCTCGAACCTTTCTTGCCTAGCTTCTTTGTTGGAACATTTCCTTGAGCGTTATAGCCATGTCGTAGGCTTCCATTAGTTCCATGTCCTTACGAAGTTCGGGAACCATAGTTGCCGGCATAATACATGCAACATCGGTAGAATCGTTGACATGCTTACTATGCGCATCCTTTGCATGACTTTCGTAGCATTGGTGGTGGGTCCTCGGGGATTGGAGCATCCGGGACATACAACTTGCGTTCATGCTTAAGAACAATTCTCAAGTTTACGAACGATCAAGAAAGTTAGTCCCGAGATAGTTTATCCTTCTCAAGGATGGATCGCGATGACGGGGATTATTGTTACTTGAAGAGGCCATTGATCTACAATAAAGATTATGCAAAGTTTATTTTAGTATAGAGGAATAGACTCCCACTAAATTAACAACCCTCCTAAAGCGTCTTGTTTATTTAGGGGACTAAAATCCATATTTCACCTAATTCTATGGCAGTATGGCATGAAACACAGAACTAGATTATTTAGGTAGGTAATGATTACCAATTACATCTTATGTAATTTTTAGATCCTTTTATGAGATACGGGACATCTTATGTCTTAGCATGTTTTATCTCATCATTTGCCTAAAGCTCAAAACTATTTTGATGGCTTTATTAAGTCGGACCATTTTAAACATTTAGGTAACTCTTTCTTTTGACTTGTCTCACCAAGATAACACAATACACCCATTATGGTTGAAGCTGTATTAGTGTGATCGAGGCCTTGACAAGTGTTTAAAAATGGATGACATGAGACTTAAAATTTAATAGAGGGATTTTATTGTTTTAGTGATTTTATGTAAACAATAAAATATCATATATTCTATTGATTTGTTCAATCACTAAACAATTTGGAAATTTCTATATTATTCACCAATAAAAGAATTTCCTTGCGCTAGGATTAGTTAGACAGCGGTCCCATTGGCCGATCAATGGCAGTGGATTCCATTGACGAGTCAATGACGAAATCTGAAAGCGATCTTTTTTTTTTTTTTTTTTTTTTTTTAGAAGACGGATCTCAATTAGAAAATTGAAATTTCGCTATAGAAAATCATATTTTTTAGCTGATTTTACTATACTAAATTTACCCCTTAATTTATCAAAATTAAGTCAATTAAAACATTTTTAATTAACTTAGGGCCCACATCTAACTAATCATCTTATCCTAATCCAATTAGGACTAATCTTATCCTAATCCAATTAGGACTTATCTTATCTAATCTAATTAGGACTAATCTTATCATAATCCTATTAGGACTAATCTTATCCTAATCCAATTAGGACTTATCTTATCCTAATCCAATTAGGACTAATCTTATCCTAATCCTATTAGGACTAATCTTATCTAATCTAATTAGGACTTGAGATATTTGAATCCTAGCATATCACCAATAACAAGATTCTTGATATTTATCTCATATTCTAATTTGTTATCTATCTTTATAAAATAGAAACTTCATAACAAAATAGATATAACAATATAAATAATTAATTTCGAAAATTAATTAATTATAAATAAATAATTTCGAAAATTAGTTATTTGCAATTTAGGTCCTCATCTAGATAATCACAAATATGTCATTGAATCATGAACTACTATCCCGATCGAATCTAATCATATTAGTTTGAATTAATATTCAACCTTATACAATTCAAGAAACGTAAAACAATGTAACCTAAATATGCATATTGAATTCTGAGAGATTTCATCCATGCATCAATGCACAAAGAATAACGATTATACCTAATGATTTCAATTAAATCACAAATATGTGTATCATATACACAAACGTGATAATAAATCTCAAAGAAAACTTATGTATATCACATATACATCAACTATCAACATGCTTTCGATCATATATCATGTATATATCGAGAAGAAAACATGCAATGAATTTAATGGAATCAAACTCGAAGGCTCGATACCCTTTGTTGGGTTTTGGGGTTCATACGCGCGGAGATTACAAAACAATTTTGACAAAAACCCCAACAGGATCGAATCTAATTCCATTAAAAACGTTTAAACCATGAAAAACTTAATCATACCTCAATCGCAATATACCTTTCGGAAGGTTGATCGATCTCTAAGGCGCGCCACGACGAACGCCCTCTATCGGCAGATCCACGCACGAACGGCGGTAGAGATTGAAGTGCTAGCGTCGAGAGAATGTCAAACCTTTTGAATCTCTCCAAAACGATCGAGCATACCAAAAACCCTAAGTCGTTTCTTAAACGAAAAAGGAGTTTTGGCCTTTTGATCTTTTGTTAGTGTGTTCTAACTTAAAGCGTCTATTTATACAACCCTTGTATATAGACGGTTTAAGTAAATTACACATATACCCTTACTTAAAGAAGTATAAGTGTAATACACCACAAGGACGTTTCTGTCATGAATTTTATCACATAAAATTCATTTTTTCGAATCATCTTAAAATCTCGCAAAACCATTCTTAGTGTGCGACCCAATAGGCTCATACAACGTTGGCGGTGTACCAAAACACATTTTGGTATACAAGTCATAAGCAGTCTCTAGCAAGACATTATGACTACCCAAGTTGTACGAATATCAAATCGATACAACCTAATCAATAGTGTATATAACATCCTTTTGTCACACGATATCCTTTTGATCAAACATAAGGCATGGAATTGTCATCCAACATGTTCAATCGTACTAGTCTCGATCTCTAGGTAGGTGAAAACATCCAAGTGACATTGATCAATATCAATTCACTTAGACTAGGCCTTTTAACGAGTCTAACACATCGAGGGATCCACTAGATATCTCTCTTTATATGAGAGGGACAAATTCTATCTCGATTACACAACTTCATCACATTGCTCACATAACCAATCACAACCTTTATAATCGTCAGGTTAAAGACAACGTTTGATTGTGTCAAATCACTTGTGTTCCTAATGTTGAAGTCTCTGGTAATCTCAAGTCGAAGGAGGCCTGGAATATATACCTATCATGAGAAACAACTATGACTTAATCCATGTTATGTTCTCATAGCGGGTCGGTCGAGTACTTTGTTCCCTAACAAGTACTTGTGATCTTGATTCGTATCCTATACGTATAATCATCATATGATCATCAATCAAGACTCACACTAGTCTTAATTCATTATAGTTCCCAGTATAATGATCGACTATGGACATTTAGGATATTTATGTAAATACCCATGGATCTTATTATAATGTAAACATGCAAATTAATTATAATAAACAGCAAATGAAATCCTCTATTTTATTAACTAAAATTATTCATAAAGACGGTTAATGGATTGACCTAGGGCACATGCCCCATCACATCTATCTCCGACTACTCAGCACCCGGTGACCTACGCATCGACAAGCATCTCGAGGTGTGTCATATTTCACTTTATCTAATAATTAACTTAGGCTATGATTTAATTAGACATCACACTCTAGTTCTTAGCCTAGTCTAGCATCCCTTGGTCACTCCTACCCGATTCTTGGTCAACACACTTCTCAAGGTAACTCCCCGTCACACCAACTTGCTCAATAACAATGTAATGACATGAGATGTAATATGATAATTAATGATTTTTAAACACCACATTATAAACATCCATTATCCATAAATAGTATATTTTCTCGATTCTCGAGTCCGAGTCAACTAAGTTGTCCACGTAACGCCAAAATTACAACAGTTAGTCTTTGAGATTAACACAAATTCTAGTTTAATTAATTTGGATCGTTACAATTTTGACCGTCAATAGATTTGTTACAACATCTTCGTACTTACGTTGCAAGAACCGCTTCTTCTTTTGTGGCTCTCTAAATATGAAATGTGATTTATAAAGGTCTCTTTGAGTGTCTTGAACTCTTATTTAGGTGCTCGTGGCTTTTCAAATATTTTTGTGATATTAACTTTTGTACTTATATATGTTGTCAATATTGTTGATACAGTTCTATGTGCACATGACATTTTTGTATGGGAAAGCCGCTCGATTTGGATGCTCACTGTTTTGATAAGGGCACACTAAAGAAAAAGTTGAAACCCCAAATTATCCTCATTTGTTAAGAAGGGCACCTCAACTACAATTTCGTTTCTTCATCCTCATCCCCTTCCATAAGCAAAATCGAACCCTAAGTGTTCCATTCCATTTGATCGACACCCTCATCCCTTTCCACGAACTGACCCTTACACTCGAGTTCAATCATCGTTTTTGAAGAAATAGAGGTGGCAGTGGTTGTTTATGCGTTGGAGGTGATCTTCTCACTCGGATCCTCTTTGAGGTGAGATTTAGATTAGTTGTTCATTTATTTTAAAAGATTAATTAGTAGGTTATGAATCAATGTTGTTGTCGCATTAGTGGTATGGTGTTGTGTATAGTTCGATTTGAGGGTCATTTGTGTTTATTCTTGTTTTGGTTTTGATTTAGTGATACATGGCCTATTTAAGGCGCATGGTTATGTGGGACAAGACCGAAAGTGGTTCGGTGACGCAAGGCCAACCAAAGAATACTTAATTCGGTAGTAGGAGACCAAAAGAAGTTTAGGCACTCAACAAAGATCTCACGGATTATTTCCTTAAATATTTCTAAAAAGTGTTCATATATGTGTATTCATGTCTTTTTTGATTCATCGTTTCACAACTTTTTTTTTTTGATGTTGCGATGCATAAGGTATTTGATACTGGAAAAAGATTGAAGAACAAGTAAATCTCTACTTTAACATTTATCCCATCATATACAAGTAATGCTTCCTATAATATTAATATTGTTCTGGACATGGTTATAAACAAGATCAAGGTAGTTTTGAGTTACAAATGTATGGATGCAAGAACCAATTGAGAAGTGTATACATATTATATATATAATACTTAACTGTTTGCAAAAACTTTATTATTTTACATATATATTGACTTTTGTGGGTGCGTTTTGGATGCTTATTTTGGATATAAATATAATACTTAACTGTGTGCGCAAACTTTATTATTCGACATATATATTGACTTTCGTGGGTGCCTTTTGGATGCATATTTGGATATATAAATATATAGTTTTACTACGTGCTTCACACGAATAAGCCCATTCGCTACATTCACGTGATTTATCTAAAAATTTACTTACATGTCTAAAAGGAAAGAACATTAGGGCATTTTGATGAAGGAGAGAAAGATCCTAAGAAGAGTAAAGCGCGTGAGATTGAGAGAGATGAGAAAGGAAACATTTGCAAGGATAGAGACCTAATATAATTAAAAAAAAATAACATTGACTGAAAAAAGAATTTGAGACACAATAATTAAAATTGAATTGTTAAAATGATGAAAGCATAATTTTATCATACCTTTATTTTTATTGTATGTTATAACATATAAGATTTATTCACAATGAAAAATAAATTGATATACTTGTATAGATATTTTGTAGTAAATGTTTTTTTCTTATTTATATGTTATAATGTATAACGCTTGGTTTAATGACAGATGAGTCTAAAATGCAAATTTGCAGCACATATTAAGGTGTATAAAAATGTTCTAACTGAAACGAATCACCAAATAAAAAATAATCAATTGGTACAATTAATATTGAGAAAATAATGTTAATTCTTATCAAAATATCAAAACTTATGTGCCCGGCTAAACGCATCACACCATTTACTTAATGCAGCTCAGTGAAAAAGTCAAACTTAAAAAAGTTCAATTCTATTGCAAAATGACATTTTATGCCCCTCACTATGATTAGTGCATCCCACCACCTTTTTCCTCTCGTTTTGTGATCCTCACCATCATCCCTCTACACACTATCTTCTTGCAATTTGTAGAGCATCATCAAGTGGTTCAGCCACCCATGTTTGAATCTCCAGTTGGAGAGTCGGTTGGAGCCCACCGAACCACTAGTTGAAGAGTCAGTCAGAGCCTCTGACCGATCAAACCTCTAGTTGAAGAGTCGATCGGAACCCACCAAACTTGTACATCGATAGTTGTCAATCGAAATCCATAAAAGAGGTTCGGTTTTACAACACCAACACCTAGAAGATAACTCTCGGTCACATATCACCGAACCTTAAATGAATGTTTCGACCAAGGTTTTAGAGTTGGGTGCTTCGATTTGGATGAAGAGGTATTTTGGTAAAAATGTGGAGTGCCCTCATAAATAAATTCAAATTGGGGGTGCACTAAGAATCGGGGTACACTAAGTAAAGAGTGAGGTGCGTTTAGCCGGCTCAAACTTATTAGCCTTTCATAAATTGAAAGGTTCATTATTGGCAATCGACTCAACTTCAAATTATTCAATGCAATATTTCTAAAACCTACAGTGACTTTTGTGCATCTTATTATCTTACATGCTAATTACTACATATAAAAAGCTTAAAGAAAAACTACAATCTTCATATTAGTAATGTAAAAAAGAAATAAAAAAGAGAACAACATGCCTGAAAAAGAAAAGTAATAAATATCAACAAATTGCAGCTCACATTGCTTGAAAACTTTGCATGTGAATGTCATTCAGACCACAACAGCAAAACTTCTTTAAGTTTTTTCTTGCTTGCTTTGAAAATGAAAAGTGAAAGTTGAGTTTAATTTTTTTAATCGATTCATTAATATAAGACAAAAATCAAAAATAATATTTTTAAAATTGTTCATTGACGAAAGAATATCAAAATTAGGATTATAAACAAAAAATTAGTTTTTGATACCTAAGTAAGGAGGATGTTGTTCAAACCTTGTCAAGGAATAATATTTTACATAACAAATGGTTCTTATTCAACATAAGTAACTCTCATGCACTTAACAACTAATGTTGCTTGAATGCCAATTACGGGGAACATTAAGAAAGAGAAGATCATATGACATAGAAATGAGTTTTTCAGAGGAAATCAAGGCTTATCCTTTTACTCTTTTAGACATCTACATAAAATATTGAACACATTATTCACTTTCTCCATATTCTATAAGTATTTGAAATTTTCCTTCTTTTAGCACTTTGTACTTAGTAATACCAATTAGTTAAATGTAAAAATGACCTCCTTTGCATCACACTCATGATTTTTAAATAAAGAAAGAGTTATTGCAGAAATTAATAAAATAAACTACTCCAAAGTTTTACGAGTAATTCCTTTCATATCTTTTCTTGTAAATTTCAAAACTTCTTTTTTGTAATGCACATCTTAGTCCATGCATCCAAAAACTGCAGAGGATTATCTAATTATCATGTTATAGGAACGTTTGTTTTTCTTTCAATGCTTTTTTTAGGAAAGGAGGCCATGCTCCCAGGCTTTTATTGATTGCAAATATAGATTTTACAACCCAGAGGGACTGATTACCCTCGATTTGACCGTGGTGTGATTCGATTTACAAAGACCTATCGAATGCGCCGCTGCTTGGATCAAGCCCAAAACTATAAAACATGAAATACCAAAGAGAGCTTCCTTCCACATTCACGATGAAAAGCGAGACACAGTCACATAACTGACTAAAAAACAACCGACCGGTGAAATGAGAAGAATGGATAAGCATCAACCGAAAAAGCATAATTGAAAGAAAAAATATGAAAACCCACCCAATGAAAACTTTACAAGCATTTTTAACATTGTACCAGTGATTCCCAACTTCCCAGCAAAGCAAATTGATCCCAGTCCTTGAATTGATGTTCGCAGTGAAGCCATAGGCCCGTAGACATTTTGATTTCACACCACACATCTTCATGATGTGATGTCAATCCTTGTTATGAAAAATTCTTCCTTTTCGCTCTTTCCAAACATGCCAATGAATCGCTAAAGAGGCAAACTTCCACTACTTTTTTTCTTACTTGTATAAACATTGTACTGTCGTTAATATAGTCTTGAAGCAGAGAGGAGGGGGTGCCATTCGATGCCCAATTCTGATGCGAACCTACCTCATATTGCAGCAGCGAATGGGCACTCTAGAAACAAATGGTGGATGGTGTCCGAGTCTCTCTTGCATAGCCAACACCAATGTGTGTGGAGATAGCATATGAAGGCAGTGTCGTTGCATGACTTCTCCTACGTTAACTTGACCCTTGCAAATCACCCAGCCGAGAAACTTAACTCTGTATGGGGTTCCATTCTTCCATACTGATTTTTAATAAAAACCCTTTGAAGTGAGCTCCATGTTGAGTGTTCAAACAAAGACTAGACCGAGAAGAAGTTATCATTTCTCAACGACCAAATTCTTTTATCCCGGATTGCGGGTCTCAGTTGAATACCCTCAAGTTTACCCATTGTTTTTCTTTTAATGCTAGTAAAATTATTTGACTAAGATAAGAATTTACGGCAATAAGGAAGCAAGCTCATGCCAAATCATTCAATGATTGGGTTTCTCATCAAAACCAACTTATATCAAGTATATGACAAGGTAGTGATCTATAATTCCACAAAAAAGAAGAGATGGGTAAAGGTGTAGCAAAGTTGTGGACACTCTTAAAATAAAGTTTTCACCACAAGAAATATCTTTGCTTTCAAAGACAAATCAATTCAGACCAGTTGGAACCATAAAATTGGAATCAACTATAAAAATGAAAATTTTGAAGTAACCAATAAAGCAGCAAGAAAATGACATTAAACTAATTCAAAACCCATGAACAAAACTTTTAGAACCTCTATTTTAGATTTAAATAAAAAAATTTCAATTTACACTTTTTTCTGCCTCAATCTTTCCTTCTCTTTATATATCTATAGTGATTCCTTTCCCTTCTACTCCCTCCTATGAAACTCACCAACATAGTCCTTATCAAATATTACCCATTACAATCAACAAAAACTACTGATGATCAGGGATTGAAAAGACAACTAAGAAAAAATTAACTTGCTGATATATTCCATTATTGCCATGAGTGATTTGAAATACAAACCTTCATTAAGGACTTGTATCAAACAATTGGTATGTATTCTAAAAAGACAATATTCGTGTAAAAGAATCAACAACTAATCAACATGGTGCAAGCTTGACCTAGAAAGATGCCACCATTCGGCACAAGCATAACAAAAATATAGATATATTATATAACCAATGAAAGAAAAATTTCTATATTTGTGCTTTTAATATATATATACTAGTTTCAGGACGTGCTACGCACGATTGACTTCGCGGGAATTAATTTCTAAGAATTTATTAATTTAAATTCAAAATTGTAATTAAAATTTAAAAACTAGAAATACAAATACCATTTTTAGCTTATCGATATTCTCTAATGTGATTGAGATAATATGTGAATGAAAAAACAAGCTAGTCATCCTAGGCCATTACTTCCTAAAAAAAAAATGCATACTGTGCATAATTAAAGATAGAAGAAGCATAAGTTGAAAAATAGAAAACCACCCCAGAGAAATCTACCATGTTATTGATGCTCCCATGGAAAAACACATATCCATGCATAGCCCCAAAAATATACACAAAATGCAATTTAAAAAAGAGAAGGAGGGAAAGAATTTAATGCCCAACTGAACAGAGGAGGGACCAAGGTGGTGATCTATGAAGGAACACCAATTAAAACCTATACCATCACATGGAATCGCGAGGCTTCTGAATGGACAATACATCGACTTTTGGAGAGGGTAAAAATGCACGAAAGCACCAAGAGAACAATGTGCAGGGGTAATTCGGAGCACTTGCAATTTTATTAGCTCAAAACTATAAATCTTATTAGCTATTTTGGGTAATTTGTTGATAATTTTATTAGGTACAAAACAAAGATTAATGAACAATGCGTAGAAGCCAAATTCCTCTCTGTACACTTTTTGATAATTTTGATATATACATAAACCTCTTTCTTATAAAAAAAATGATTGAAAGATAAGATAGATTTATTGTAACACTGTTTGTGGACTTGGGTATCCATTGATATAGATTTGACTTTAATTAAATACCTTATAAAATAGTGCTAATTAACTAATCATCAATTGCGTATATGAAATCAGAGGTTCAATTTGTTGGCAATGGAACAATACATTTAATATTCTCATAGGCATTTCACGAAACATTGACTTTATGGTTTAGACAATTCATCAAACACATAAAATGCATAAACACTGAAATTCAAAACAACCAATCATTGACTTTATGGTTTAGATAATTCATCAAACACATAGAATGCATAGAACAAAGAATTACAAAGTTCTATAAAAAGTCTCGATCATGGGTATCTAAGAATTTATAATTAATACCAAATCTAATCAACACAAAAAAAAATTGGAGAAGAAAGGTGGATTACCTCACATTTGAATCAAAGAGCAAAGGAAAGCAGCGAATGAATCGATGAAGGAAAGCATAAAATGAATGATTTGAAGAGGAAGGAGAGTGGTCGAGCAGTGAGTTGTTGATCGATTTGAAGAGGTAGTGTTCAAGACATTGAAGAGGTAGTGTTATCTCAAGTCGTTGAGTTGTTGATCTTTAATTTAAGTCAGACTCCTCTATCATCATCCAATTTGGATTAGGTTGAATTAATTTATTAATTTTAAGGGAAAGCATGAGAAGTATGGGCAAAGAGGTAAATTTTATTAACACTCAAATAAAGTATGGGCAAAAAGGTAAATTTCATTACCACTCAAAAATTTGAGCAATTTGGATTATGTTGAATTAATTTATTAATTTTAAGGGAAGACAAGAGACGTATGGGCAAAGAGGTAAATTTTATTAGCACTCAAATAAAGTATGGGCAAAAAGGTAAATTTCATTACCACTCAAAAATTTGTGATTCGTGCTTTTATATATATGATATTCAAAATTCAAAATTGTAATTAAAATTTAAAAATTAGAAATATAAGTACCTTTCTTAGCTTATCAATATTCTATAATGTGATTGAGATAAGATGTGAATGAAAAAACAAGTTAATCATGCTAGGACATTACTTCCTCAAAAAAAGTGTATTGGATTGATGAGAATGAGTTCATGATTGATTTGGAGATAAAGAAAAAAAAATGTGTAGTGCATTGATAAGGAGTTAGAGTTTGATTTGGATACAAAAGAAAAGGTTGATTTGGAGATGAAAAAAAAAGAAGTATGGGCAAATAGGTAGATTTCATTACCACTAAAAAATTTGTGATTCGTGCTTTTATATATATGATATATATATAGACACACACAAATGAAGTTTGGATATTGAGCTTGCGGAATAAGTGCATGCTAGAGTTTGTTGAATTTTCATGCTTGCAGCGCATTATCCGCAAGCGGCTCACCAACAACACTTCTCCCCGAGCATATGATCTCCCCTAGTACTGATACTATCCCCAACTTAACCACCTTCAATATTTAGGTGGAGGGTTTTATTTCAAATGGCCTCGACACTAGTTACGTGGAGATCATCACTTATATATATTTCTTTATGAAGTTTTATTTAATTGAGGAGGGACTATTATTTCGGTCCATACATCTCAACACTTTACATTCGACCGAAATCCATCCGAGGGTTTTTTTTTCTTGACAGGTACCAACCGAATAGTCAGCTCTGGTACTATGTTAAATTTTCATGCCCGCGACATATTAACTGCAAACGCTCGCCCGCGGCACTTCTCCGTGAACCCGTGATCTTTGCTAATACCGATATTGCCTACAACTAAATCACCTTCGACATTTAGGTGTGGGGTTTTATCTCAAAATGTCACAGTACTAGTTGAGGGGAGATCATCACTTGTATACTACATTATGAAGTATCATTTAATCGATGTAGGACAATTATTTTGGTCCATACATCTCAATAGAGTCTAGATTAAAATGATTCCTTTGCGAAAAGCTCAAGATTGTCCCAGTTTGAAATAATCAGCTTGATTGGTATATAATACTGTATTGAAAACAAAAAAGTAAACGAAAATGTTATTTCATCCAACAAACATATATTTATAGTTAAATAAATCGACCGATGAATTGACCCTCCTTAATATTTAGAAGATTTACTCTTACAAAACTAATCAGGAAAGATATTTTCAACGAATCTCCACAAATTTGGAATAGTATTAACTATAGTACTATACAATCTTTATATAATTATGTACAAACGGATCATGCTAACAAGTTTATTGAGTCTATTCAATTCTAACTTAAACTTCAAAAGTGAACAATTGATTGTCTTCGTTATCCTCTTGGAACCATATATTATTGTTGTACAAGTTCTATTATTCTAAACATATATCTTAATGCTAAATGCGAGGGTCCTTTGTTGCATATTCATCTATATTTTTGAGTGGTTAATTCAACATTCTTACCGAGATCCTGTCAAAGTGATTATGTATGACTTGTTCTAAGAAGCTTGTTGCACAGGAGGAGAGTGACGCCGTACCAGTGAAAGGCAGGCGTGATGGGCGTCGGGTGAAGCAGATATGGCGCCCATAGAGAAGATGGCAGAGGATGTGGTAAAACACCTCACGATAATTGGTTTTGATCCCATGCCACAACCACACAAGGAAATCTCATCCAATTATAAACTCGCTGCTTGGTAGCAATGACACTCCCTCCCAGCCTAAAGGCAATGTGACGGAAGGCGGTTTGTCAAAGCACAAAGCAACTTCAACTTCCCAATGCAAAGGGAAAAGGAGCAAGAAAGTATAATATGTTGTATTATGAAAATGGTGTAGTATGATGATAACTCGATGGGTGTTAATTGGTATTTATTTTTAGGTTTGTTGTTGATAGGAAACTTAAAAATTGATGAAACAAATTACTTTAATGGGAGCTTAACTTACTGAAAAGTCTGATGGGTTCATGTAAGACGATATGTTTGGTATCCAAATATTAGTGGTTTAATTTTTGTGGATCGTTATTTATTTCGTGTTTGTGGTATTACTTCGGTTGTATAAGACCGATATAAACAATATAGTTTGACCCTAAACGACCGATTGAACAAAATTTGTTCTGTCCTGCAAGATCGCAAATATTTGGAGTGTTCGAACGTGCATCACCGAATGGTATGGATCGAATTTCCTTATTCTTGATCGGTCATGTAGGACTGAACAAAACTACAAGAATCAATCCTACGCGACCAAAACAAACTTGATTGTTTAAGTAAAAACAACCATACCAAATAGATCAAATGTTCAAGCATATGTTCGGTGGCACAACATTGAATGAATACATGTATGTCGGATGTGCATGACCGAACAATATAAGATTGTTCGACTATATATGACTGATCGACGTAGATTTGATGTCCATGTTTTAGTTTACATACAAAAACAAGTGAGGTACGATACACTTAATTTCAAATAAGGATAATATCAATTCAAAGTATATAAAATTAAGATTTACAAGCAAGTCGGTTTTTTCCAACATCTTCTATTAATAATATATGATTTAAAGAATGCACAAAAAAGACCGTGTTAGATATGGCAACATCATGTGCAACTAATATCAAGGTATGTCATGTTCAAGATATATAAAAGGGGACCACGTACTTACAAAAGAGGTCCTGTAACTAATATCAACGTGTGTCGTGTAACGAATGTACAAAAAAGGACCGTGTACTTACAAACAATACATTAAATGTATGTAAGATCAAGGTGTATCTAAGTGAATGGTAATAAGAGTCTCGACTTGAGAATTAATAACTTCATGTAGCTCTTTGATGGTCAAGTTTTGACTCTCTGATTGTATATTTCTTCGCCACACTAGATACAGTGAAAAAAAAGGGTATCCACTTTGAATAACACCCATAAAGGATAAATAAACCGGTTAAGAAAACATAATAAGTATAAAATATAACTAGGAAAAAAATGGTTTTCTTTTACCCTTATAAAATATGGTTATTAGTAACATGTGTTATCCTAATGGTGCAAAGGAGATCAAGTCATTACTGTAGTAAAAAAGGCCAGCATAACACAACATTCCCTGCAAAATGGTAAATTAGCATTACATTAAACTTTCAATCAAAACCAAAAAAGAAAATACGAGAATAAATCTGGAAGTAGTAGGTGCGGCTAGGAAAGATTGAACTAAATACATATATTTGGGCTTAATGGACCGATCGACGCTCTAAGGTTCGAGCGTAATGGACCGATTAAAGTTTTGAAGTTCGGTCTCGTATGACCGTCCAAGGCCACTTAAGTCGACCCATTGGAATCAACCTACAACATGTCGTTCGACCCTATGTGGCTAAATTGGGGGCGAAACCCATATTTTAAACACTAAAAAAAGGATATGAGGAAAACTCAAAAAATAGCTCTCCAACTTACACATATGCATCCCCTAAGCTTTCATTTTCCATTTGTAAGGTCACTAGCCACCAAATAACTCAAACAAACAATGCCCTAACAAAATAAAAAAAAATTGTTCAAACCCTTAAATGGACATAAAACATTAGAAATACTATATTTTCATCACAAAGCATGAACAAATTGACTCTTAAGATGGTAGTGGGCTTGAAAATTGCAAGTTTGGGCCACCGGTAGTTTGAGTCGAAAGTTGCCAACTTGTGTGGTTTGCACAACAAGAGAAAGAACCCCACAACAAGAGAGAGAGAGAGAGAGAGAGAGAGAGAGAGAGAGAGAGAGAGAGAGAGATGTGAGGGATGGTGGGGGTTGTGAGGGGTAACTAAGTCATTTCGTTTGAGGGAAAATATGTAATTGGAGTCCCAAACTATTTTTGGCTTACCCTTATAAAACCATAGGGTGCACATAGAACTGCGTTATTGTCAATAATAAAGGTTAGCCCTGAGCAAACTTTAATTAGAGTTAGAAAGAGACATGTGAGGGATGGCGGGGGTTGTGAGGGGTAACTAAGTCATTTAGTTTGAGGGCAAAATATGAAATTGGAGTCCTAAAGTATTTTTGGCTTGTCCTTATAAAACTATAGGGTGCATATAGAACTACCCTATTGTCAATATTAAAGATTAGCCTTGAGCAAACTTTAATTAGAGTTAGAAAGAGACATGTGAGGGATGGTGGGGGTTGTGAGGGGTAACTAAATCATTTACTTTGAGGACAAAATATGAAATTAGAGTTATTTGATTTTTAAGTGAACTCCATTTCTTAGTCGTTCAATGTTGTTATGTTGTTGCAATTTGTGACAAATCGAGATTTTTTTATTGTATTTGCATCACATAATTCATTATCAATACAAATTTATTTGACTTGGGTTTTCCAAATTAGTATGATAGAATGTCATTACTTTTTCTGAACAAATATATAAGGTATTCATTCAAATGGATACGTCTCCACGTGGGCTACGAAACATAACACATTGTGTAGTTATACTAAGTGATTTGCAATTGTAATGTGCTAATTTTTTCTATATTGAAATTGAATAGGACAGCCGTCAATTAATTTCATTAACCAAAAGTATCTACAACAAGTTTACATATACAAATAGGCATACAGCCACTCTACAGAGTAGACATTTGACTATCTATGGTTTCTTTGCCCAAGGCAAGAGCTATTACATTAAATTCCCTAAGAATATGGTAGAAGCTAGAGTCGCCCAAGTTATACACCATTGCTCTGATCTCATTCGCAAGAAGGTCATGGTCACTAAATTGCCTTTGCCTTTTTGATAAACATTTTTACACTCATGGAATCGGAACAAATTACCCACTTCTCTATTTGTGATGAAAAGACATTAATAGCTTCATTTATCGCCAATAATTCCCACCAATCTACGTCCATCGACAAACCCTTGTATAAATATCCCGATCAGTCTCTGATTATTCGCACTATCCATCCTCTTCTTGTACATCTCGTGACAGGATCCTTGGTCGCATACACACAACATATATTCCCAAAAAAGAAAATTGATGCTACCTTAATTTTTAACTTCGACATCTGAGCTGATCGTCCTTTTGTTGATGTCCACTTTGTGCATCACTCTTATGTGAGTGTCAACATACTATCAATATGATCCTCTATGTCTTGAAACATTTTTTTGTTTTTCCTTTTCCAAATATTTTGTAGACCAAGAGCTGTCCATAACGAGTCAACAACCCACCTCTTCTTTAGGTACTAATTAATGAATGTCAATAATTCCACGAATCTCTTAGCTTCAGTCTTTATATCAAACTTGAAAAGTCAATAATTAGACATGTTTATAGCTTATTTTAAGATTATTTTAGATGTAAAAGACTATATTACACGTGCACTAGAACAAATTCGGCTTTTGATAGAGGTTTTGAACATCTATGACAGACTTTTCATAGAGGTTTTTGACCTCTATAAAAAGCGTTATCTTTTAAGGCGTTACCTTATCTTCAAAGCTTACATAGGGGTTTCAAACCACTATCAATTCTGACTATTTTATAGGGGTTTGAAACCTCTATAATATCTTTAGTGGTTTACATAGGGGTTTCAAACCCCTATAAATAAAAGCAATTTTATAGGGGTTTGAAGCCTTTATAATATCGTCAAAGGTTTATATAGGGGTTTCCTTATGAATACTAGCGATTTCATAGAGATTTGAGACCCCTTTCAAATGTCATTTAAAAAAATTTAATAGCCGAAAATGCCTAGAATTATTAATTTTCATTTCCAATTGAAAATATAACAAATGTACATCCCACTCACAATATTGTTATTCCACCAGTAATTATACATGCGACATATGCAAATAGAGAATAGAATGACAATACATATATGCATAAGTTCTGATAGAAGTCTAAACTCCAACAATGACCAACACCTTTTGAATCTCAGCAACTCTCACCACATTGTGATATGAAGACCTCCTTATCTGCACATACACATCACCAAATCTAATCCATCAAAACACAGCCATATCGGCATTTATTCAAACAACTCAACATCACATTCATTAAAACAACAAAATCTTAAAAGGATTTGAACTTTAGCGTTTTCTCATGAAACCAAAACTACCTACTTGAATCACAGTGTGATCCTTTTGCCTAGAAGACCAATAGTAGAAGTATAAAGCGTTCTGTTTGCGCTCAAGGTAGTAGAGATTGCATTAACTCCTTGCGGAATCTCCACGAGTTCTGCAAATAGAGAAGAACCCAATTAACAATAGTGGCTCTAACTAACAGGGCACTAACATTGAAGACTCCTTCAGCAGAATCAATCAAACAATCTAAAAAACACGAAATCTCAATCGACCCTCAAAAGGGTATCTAAAGACTAGTTTATAGTAGATGAATTCAATCAATTCGATCAAACCAACATTAGTTACATTACCATTTCAAGTTTCAACGATCGGAGCCCAATAATGTCATCGTTAATGCATAAACCACAGTTAATATCCATTCCTACTCAATGATCCAACAAGTCTTTAAATCATGAATCAACTGAAGTCTCGTAGCTATAAGAGATTATCAATCAAGCAAGCATAAGTAGCTTACCAAGTTGAAAGCAATAGCAACTGCTTCTTCTAGGGACTGCACATACCCCTAGTACTCAAATATAGTCGCCACAACATCACAATCAGATGTAATATATCTGTCATACAGCATATCAGGAATGAACATTAACTACATCAATGACATCACTTGGTCAAACAATTGACTTTGAGGTCTCGACTAATTCCAACATATATACCCATTGAATCCCCATTTGGTCCTAACTTGTTGTAAGAGATCCAACCTAGCACAAGCAGGGATTCCATTATAAGAACACATCAAACAGCTTATATACTGAATATTAGAGCAATATATAAGTTAAGCATTCAAATCTAACTAGTATAAATACACTTTCAATTTTATGTATAGATGTAATATTTATGTAGCATATATGTCAACGTCACTAAGGAGAAAAAAAGCCTATAAATCGGAGAGTCCACTCTGAAACTACCATAAATCAACTCATACATAAATGCTGTCAATTGGCAATCATCTTGTCTACCTCTATATATTAATTATGTGTGATGAAACATGCCAAATTAAAAAGCATGTTTACATCTTTATATTTTTCTTTTTCATCTACTACACAAATAATTGAAACATATAAAGTCTCATTCATCATTACCATACATATATTATTTAATCTGAAAATTATATACATTCAGCATGTTTTCTAGTACTGCTAATTAAGATGCAAGCCATAGTATAATCCACTTTTTAGTGTTTTTTCTTGCTTTGGTGAAAATGTTATTGTTAGAAGACAAAAATATTGCTCTAAAACTATGATTACATACACAATCTCTTATGCTCTAGAGGTTAAACTTTGTGTCATATACTACATAGATGATTCACATTACAAATTGCATACTTGTGACAAACTCTACTCACAATTGCGATAAGCCAAAATAGTCGTGTCGCTTGAAACGAATCTGCTCCAAATGATTCTCCTCCGCATATTGAGCTTCATTCACCGCAACCTGTTCAACAAACGAATTCCCAAATTCCTCGCATTCGTACTAAAATCACAATCAAACACGCGTAATTCAAATACTTGATTACCTCTCTATCCTAAATGAAGTAGATGCCTTGCTGGTCTCTCCATCTCTAACCACTTACTTATTTGGATCTACACAACACAACCACAATTGCAATTCAACACAAAACCAAGGGACTGAATAGTGAATCCATCCTAATCACAGCTCAAATCAAGTATTGAATAGTGTTAGACTTACATGAGAAGGACGAAAGGCCGATAAAGTCTGAGGAGAGAGAGCATCAATGCGTAGGTTACCAACGGAGGATGTTTTGTAAAGATGAAGGAATTGGAATGGAAAGAAAGCAAAAGTAAGGGATGGCAGTTATAATAATGAGGACAGATGGAGATATGCTATGCCCATGTTACAAGCATCAAACATATGTTAGAGACACACACATGTATGTATAGAGAAGTGAGAGCAAAGCAGAATGTATTTAAAGAAACACGAAAGTAACAAAGCTTAGTCTCATACAAAGTACTTAAAACTAGACAAAATAAGCTCCTTTTCTGTATAAGAGTAAAAGTAATAGAAAAGAAGATATTAAAACAAATATGAAAAATTGAAACTCATCAAGTGTCTAACACCATCTATACGCTCTTCCCATCATCTGCAAGCACAAAAAAATTAAATTCAGAGATACAAGATGAGTCAAAAAATAAAACTAAATAGTTGAAACGTACTTTCCTCAAATGTTAGGAATGAAGACATGTTGTTTGGGCCATGGAATCGATTCCCCTAAATCTTGTTCTATTATGCTCATATTAGTTTGAGCCCTCCATATCAAAGCATTGTGGTGAATGGCTATTCGCACCCACACCATGTAAGATCCAACCCCAATGGAGCACCCTCCATAACATGTAGTGGGTCATCTATTGCAATCTCTCCTTCTGCCACTATATGGATACCAATAACCTAATCGATCAACTTGCACTTCATTCCACACTTATTAGAACAGTTCTCGTTGTGTGGCTTCAATAAAAAATTACGAAGTTTAATTATCCATAACACTTACGTTTAATAGATTAATATTTTTTTTACCTGGCATGTACAAGTGTGCCCGTCTCCCCCTTGTTGACCTTATCATAAAAAAGAACCAACACAATTTAATAATGAATATTGTTCACGATATAAATAAATATACATATGTGTATAGTGAAAATATCAATTTGTACCTGTTTATGTAGATAGTAAACATAGGAAGATAAATTTTCATACTTCTCTCTCAAACCCATAAGTTCTTTGATGATAGCGTTACTTTGAGTTGTTGCACCTACACTGGTAGGAGTTACTCCAAAACTAAGACCTCTCACTAGACCTTGGTGTTCAGTGCCAAAAACTTGAGAGATAGGTCATTATTAATTGATTGAGCGGTAGATTCCAAGCATTGACTTTGATTACATGCATTGATTTTGCCTTTCAAAACAAACAACTACTATTTGCATCAAATGGAAGAAAAACTTAATAATATAAAATATCAAAGATCTATTGGTTAATTCACCACAATTTCGACAATTTGGGCATTGTATGGTTTCCTGTTTTTATCTAAATGCCCTCTAATCCACACCTCTGCTCTAGAAATACTAGCACCGTCTTTTTCTTCAATCTATAAGCATAAAAATAATAAATAATACAAGATTAAAATATAGGTATAAGTAATAGAATAAATGAATAAAACTTGCCATCTCATATTCAAGGCGAGCATATCGTTTTTGACTTATCGTGTGCTAAATCGTTTGCTTTGCTCTAATTTCCTTAGCTTTATTGCTTTGTTCATGAAAGTTGCTAGATCTCCTTTGTTTTTTGAACTCTTTCCATAACTTTTCATCAATTGTGGCAAGTTTTTCGTCGTTGCCACTTTCTAACTCCTTAGTAAGCCTTGATTTCCATGCTCCAAACAATCGCCCAATTCTTTGTAATATATGCCTTTCACGAGATGCTTTATCTGAAATTATAAATCGTTCCTGTAATAAGAATGAAACACAATCAAATAGAGTACTTTTTATACTTTTATATAAAAAATAGAATTCTAACCTCAATAAACTTCCATATTCTTTTATTATTACCTCCCTTGAGTTGGCGCCAATCTGACAATGTAACTGGCACCATTTCGCGTGACAAGATTCCTAAGAAAGAAGAAATGACATCTGCATTTTCACCAATAGGCTGATTTCTATCATTGAAAGTAATGAGTACTTTTTTCTTTCTGGCAAGTGAACGAAGCTTGGTTGGAACTCTTTTCTTCCTTTGTTGTTGTTCATCTTATCGATCTTCTTGTTCTTATTCTTGTTCTTGTTCTTGCTCTTGTTCTTGTTCTTGTTCTTGTTCTTATTCCTCTTCTTCTTATTGTTCTTGTTGTTGTTGATTGAAGGTCCTAGTTATTGATTTAGAATGAGAGTCACATGATGAAGGTGGTGCTTCATATGTAGAACTTTGCGGACACCTTATCCTCACACCAACATTTGAGTTTTGACTCATCAATGCTTCTATGACTTGCTTTTCTTTTCTTGCTTTCTTTTTTGCAGCTTTTGAACTCTATTCATTCTGCCAAAGAAAATATTATAATTAGTAAACGAGCACAAATAAATTCTTCAACCTATAAAGTGATTAACTAAATCACTTTTTACCTCTTCCTTGTACATTTGGTTTCCTCAAATCTACACACGCTATGTCAACAACAAAATATGGTGGTTGTAAAACATGCCTGCAAATGCTCCAGTTAGAACATGTGAAAAGACAAAGAAAAGCAAAAGAGAAATTATTAGCATAAGAATAAAAGAAGATAATAATATTGCTACAACTTAATTAGTCATAAAGTGATTAATATAAGCATTTGATCAGTCATTTGTGAATAAGGCTACAACTTAACTCCATCACACAAATTGACCCTGACAATTCATTCTAACATAACTTTCATCTTCATCGCAAGTGTCTAAATCAACACGCGATATGTCAACAAAAACAAACGATGGTTGCACATTCTCGCCGTACATTGCAATATCATACAATCCTCGAGGAGGTGCCCTTAACACGAGGCACCAGTTTGATGAATCATTTTCACTAGAATAAAACACTTGTTTGGCCTGACTTGCCAAAATAAATGGATCATTATGATTGTGACATTGGTTAAAGTTTACTATAAAATATGAATGCTTCTATCACTATAAAATGATAATATGATAATATTAACCTCGAATATCTAGCCCAACCTTTATCCATCCTATGATTCTAATCTTTGCTCTGTTAAATTTGAAGAACGGTAATATTTAATTCCTCGTCTTTTCTTTAAACTCGCCCCTAAACGCATTCAAGAATGAATTATCGTTATTTGTTATCCATGCAAGTTATTACGTGAGGCTGAATTTTAAAAAGCCTAATCGCCTAATACATAGGGGTTACTTAACAACCTCTATGAATTAGGTGCTATTAAAAGCCTAATTGCCTAATACATAGAGGCTGAATTTTCACAACATTTCTCAACTCCTAATTGATTGTAATACACAATCACAAAAATAATATTGTGCACAAAAGTCACAAAACATAAACAAGTGCATATTACAATAATATATTATAAAAATAATCTCAACTTGACACCCAAATTAATTAATTTGAATCATGGTCACTATCTACAATAACTTAATTTATATATAATATATTGTTAGGATCAAAACTCGATTTAGAACTATTGATGATGTTAAAGCAACATGTAATAGTGTATTACAAATTTACGATATTTTTTTTTTCATATTTAGAACTTTTATGAGATTTCCGCAAACTTTGATGGATTGATAATGAAATGCTTTCTCCCGTGAAGTATGAGAAGTGTAGGTTACACTAGGGTTGTAAACCTAAAAGAGAAGTTACCCTACTTCTGGACTTTTTTTTATAAAATAACATCATCTACAAGATGTCCTAACCATAGCATTTTATACTACTTGGCTAGTAAGTGCATTAATAACAAATGCAAAAGATTATGAAAACATACATTAATTTATGTTCCTGAGTAATACACAAAAAATGAGTTTCCACTCCCTTTTCATATTTCAGTTTCAAACTTGATATAATGTATGAGCTAAATCTAACATTAACAAAGGAAAAGCACAATCAACATAAGAGATAGTTTTCAACGATCATTATAGAATTTTTTAGATTGATACTCACAATTATATTGATCAATGCATCTTTATGCCTTCTAGGAGTATCCGTGGTGGCGGTCTACGACAAAGCAAGTGACAAGCAAGCATTGCAAGTAATGGAGAGATTCTGAATCTCTGATTGTGAACTTTCGTTATTGACCCCTTCTGTATTACTATTGTCAATGTCATGGTGGTTCAGGGGTAGATGCAAGGTTGAATTCATAGTTTCATAGCTTCAAAATCAAGCATATTAGTTGGTCCAGTCTTTGATTGACTGAGGCACAACATCAACAACAAAGCCTTGATCCCAAAATAGTAGTTCACCAAAAAAGGAATAACTAGTAATTGATGGACTTCTTTGTGTTTGGTTGCAAGGCATCTTATGTTTTCTGGGCAACGATACTGCAAATTCTATGCCATTACATGAACAGAAAATGTTCCAACATAGGATAGGATTGATTAAGGTAATAGTAGGTGAGTTTAGAGATTTGTTCAAGACGTGCAGGGAGAACAAATTCAGCAAACACTTTTTTGTTTTTTTTTGTTGGCTTCTCTGGGGAAAGGCATCCCTCTGCAAACTCATTGTCACTGTTCTCTCAAACATTGCATTCAAATACGAATACATAGGGAAACATGTATGAGCAAAGGAGACAAAGTTTCCTAAAATAAAGCACATATGAATCAGAAAGTAATTCAAGTTATCTTTCGCATTGTATAAACTCAATCAGAATATCCACAACACCATCAACAAATGCATTTCACCTTATCTCATTGAGGCATTTTCATAAACAGAGACCATATTCAACCAAAAAACTTGAATTTGAGAGCTAAAGTTTGAGATCTCGCACAAACATAACAAATCAACAATGCGAATCAGTGAAATCGCTTATCCAAATCTAAGTGTTTAAACTTTTGATCAATCTAGGTCGAGAATTGTGCTCAAATCACCAAACCAAACCAAATCAAAATCGATCAATCACGGAGAAAACTTTAATAAGGTCTAAATGATTCAGATCAATAAACATCTATAATGAAAGCAAAAATAATGAAGAAGAATCAAAAAAATACCTGCTCGTCAAATTTCGAGCGAAAAAGTTGAAAGAGGGATCGAAATGGAGGTGTTGATGAGGAGACGATGCTGTGAAGATGATGAGACGACAAGACAGTGAGAACAGTTAGGGTTCTATGAAGACGATGAGACGACGCTGTGAAGACGATGAGAACAGTTAGGGTTCTGTGAGGTGTTGAATGTATTTTGTTTTAATCAGATGTGGTGGTTATATAGGGGTTTTTTTAAACCTCCATGTATTAGTTGCTATTAAAAGCCTAATTACCTAATACATAGGGGTTACTTAAAACCTCTATGTATTAGGTGCTATTAAAAGCTTAAATTGTTTTAGTGGTGGTTTTCTCTTATTTTTGATATTTTAGGTAATAAATGGAATTCTATAAAGAAATGAAGTAAAAAGGGAAGTTTACGAAGAAATTAATCAAGTGGAAAGAATATGCGAAGAATCATCAACAGGGAATCAAGGAAAAACTTTTTTCACAAGCCTAACGATTTCCCAGTGATTCCTATGTACACAAAATCGCCACTCAAATCGGTGGAATAGGGGTGGAGACATGAAGTTCAATTCTATAGATTCATTCCCAAAGTAGCTGAGGAATTGCAAGACAAGATTTTAAGGATTTTAGACAATAAAGATTTGTTTGAGTTACTTTGGGATGTTTACAACCTAAAACACTTTAAATAGGACCTCAAGGTTATGAAATTAGTTGCCCTTGAGTACTTAGATCAATATTCCATTACTCTAGGAGCTACTGGTTATTTTCATATTTTATTGCGTTATTATTCTTTGCTTTTGGAAAAGACTTAAAGATTTAAAGTATTTAATTCACATGTATTTATCTGTACTTTATCTATATTATTGCAATGCTATTTATGATTATGAGTAAGTGGTTAGTTGATCTAAATAAAATCCGAACATTAACTTGATCTGTTTTGCAATATAGTTATGATAAGATGAATATGTGCTTAATACTTTAAACCAATTATATTCTTTGATTAACTGATTTAATATGTTATTATCTAATGATTTTAATCATGAAATTTAAATTATATGCATAGTCTATAATGTGTATTGTGATATTCAGATTCATTATCTAATTTATAGTAGTAACTATGATTGTTTGAAAGGTTTGACCGTTTAGATATCTTAGGTGAATTTGAGATCTAAATATGATATTAAAGTTACTTCTGAAGATGTTAGATTTAGTAATTCGAAGTTTTCATAAAGTGTATTTTACCTTTATTGCATAAAATTAATGTCTTTGAATAAATACATAGGTTAGCTCAATGAAATTGTAGCTTTTCCATCGGTATAAGGAGAAAAAATAGTTGGCTAAAGACTGTTTACTTACTTATGATTTGGGTTTAACGATCTAATATGCTTTATAAAGTATGTGCATAACTATGTTGATTGGAGTAACTTGTTTAGAATGCAAAATGGGTTTATGTTTCATAGCTCTAGATATTTGTTTATATATTTATTTATATTGAATTGAATTGAATAGAATTTATTTGATTGAAATTAGAATTGTGTTAGTTCAGTTAGTATAATTAGTTTAGTTAATTATTAGTGAATTTAATTACTGTTTTAATTAATTAAGTAAATTAAAGTAAAAATAAAATAAACTATTAAAAATTGACGATTCTCACTTACCACTATTGCAAAATACTAAAAATATAATATAAGAGGGAAATTTATCGTGCATGCCTGACACGTGTCAACTTTTGATACTGTTTTCGGGGATTTAAATATAATTTCTTAGGAGTTTTGAATGTTGAATGGTTTATCCACTTCATTTCTAATTCCACATGATCCTTATATCCATTTAATCAAAAGGTAAATAGGACATTTAATCATAATTTGAGACAACAACAACAACGTAAAGAACACTAAACTATCATAATGGAAGCCAATAATAACTTCGATATTGATAATAATAATGATAATAGAGAACTTACTTTAAGCTAAACTAATTGAAATGTCACTGCTTATGAACCAATGCGTATTGTCTATCATGTGAGATTTCCCGAATTAGAACTCAGATATGGATTCATTAATTCTCTATCAAACTTATATGGTAAGGACAATGAAGAACCATAAATATTTATAAGGGAATATCAACATAAAGTTAATGGGATGAAACCTAAAGACTGCACATTAGAACAAGTCAACCTTAAAACTTTTCCTTTTGTATTGAAAGATCAAGCATAAGATTAGTTGTTTTATCTTCCTCAAAACTTGGTAACCATATGAGCTCAAATGTTTGAAGCTTTCCTAGATCAATATATGCCTGCAAGAAAAATTAGTACTTATAGAAGACAAATCACAGTCGTGAAAATGAAAGATGATGAAAAATTTAATGAATTTTGAGATGAATTTCAAAGATTAATTTCACCTTGTCAACAACATGGATACACCTAAGGAGCTTTAGTATAATACTTCTATGAATGATTAAATCATTGTAACGACTCAAATTAATTAAACTAGGATTAGCATTAATCTCAAAAATTAACGATCATAATTTGAGCGTTATGTGGATAACTTGGTTGACTCAGACACGAGAATCAAGAGAATATATTATTTATGGATGATGGTTGTTTATATGTGGTGTTTAAGTCATTATTATCGTATTTCATCGAATGTGCATATGTTGTTATCAGAGAGTTGGTGGTGGAGAGTTACCTTAAGGTATGTGTCAAGGCACGGGGCATCGAATGCCAAGTAGTTGAGGGATCAGTGGAACCTGTAATGTATCTATAGGAGTTTTTAAGAACACCAATCATAGGTATTATAATAGGCCTAAGCAAATTTTATTTAATCACATAAATAAGGCCTATAGTTTGGATAAATTAATTTGGAGCCATAATATTGTTCTAGAGATACGTATTGGCCCATTTAGAAACCAAATGAGTTTCAAATTGGTGTTACTTAAAGAAGTTAATGGAGAGTTAGTGGGGTAAATGTCAATTGGTAGGCCATTAGATGAGTCATGGGATACATAAATACATTAAGATAAATGCCTATCATTCAATGTCATCATAATATATAAGAATAAGTTGATCAACATAAGCAAACCAAACCATTTTCAATTCTGGAAAATCAGAGAAGAAGAAGGCATTTGGAGGTTGGGATTTTACAACTGAGAGTCCAAGTTTGGAAATCAAATTTAAGGTAATCGTCTTCTTCACCTCCTACACATTCAAATGAGCTAAAGTGTTTAGATGAAAATTTATAATTAAGGATTAGGCCATTGATTTTTGATTAATTACAAGTATAATGAACATTTCAATGGAGATTATCAACATATTTTGAAGGGAATCTGGTTTTGGTGAAATTTGGGAAAAACTAATGAATGCATAGATTTGATGATGTTGATTTAACTATTGTTGTTTCAGTGGTTGTGAATGATGTTTTGGAGTCCCCATTATATGGAGAATGAATTTGTAAGGTTAGTGGAGCTAATTAGGGTATTAGGGACATAATTCTTGAATTGAGAATTTTGTCACCCAGTGTAGATAGCAAGCAAACCAGACTGGCTAGCGCTCTATCCATTCTAGGTCCTCAACTTTTTTTAAAAAAAATGAAGAACAGTAGCGTGCTAGAAAAATTCCTTAGCATGCTAATAACATCTAGCGAGCTAGGTAGACCCTTTAACGCACTAATGTCATGAAAGCTGAATTTGAGAAAAGTTTTTGAGATTTTCAACTTAATACATACCCAAACACCTATAAACATATTAAACTCATCAAATTGGACTTCAGGGACTTAGGATACCATAGCTCGGGTAGCGGAGAACTAGTCGGGTCAGATTCAGGAGTCTAAGGAAATCGGAGCACGAATTAAGGTGCATAAACCCGATGGAATGCATCGTAGAATTAATGGTTTTGTTTTATCAATATCGGGTTACATGTGTGATTGTTAGTGGGAATATATGGGTTTTCTACTCTTATCTTGGTTTGCGTATATATTGGTTGTGGCTAAATCACTTGCACGGGTTACTTGTGTTTAATGCTCTTGTCGACGATAGTAAAATATATTTACGACCATCAAGAGGAATGTAAGATGTTCCCTTGACTTGTTATAGAGTTTGGAGGGGTTCATATGTTAACTGTAGTTGGGGTTCAGTCATTATAAACCTGTAAGTATATAAGTAGTTTTTGTCCTGTTTTATCGATTACTGGTTGGTTTAGGTTAAGATTTTCTCATGATTATAAGGGTATTTATTTATTAATGCTTTATTTTTGTGCTTGTTATTTAGTATCTTTTATTTACTAAATGCTACTATTTTTGTTTGTTGTATGGTGCCTACATTCATGGGAACATGACTTACTATTGTCAGAGGTCATATTCACATGTCTTGTAGTTTATCACTTTTATTTCACGAATATTGTGTGGAATTCTCTTGGGATTTTACTCACAGGACTTGTCACTATATTTTTTGGGTGGCCAAGTACAAATCCTTCGACGAGCAAGGGCAAGGGCAATGGTAAGGAGGTACTGGGCGACTACCTCGGAGATAGTGACAACAGCTCGTGTTTGATTACAATATGTATGTATTTACTTTTCGTTTGGTTTTAGGGACTTTAGAACACTGAATACACGTATATGGATCTTTTGCTATACTTATCTTGCCTTTGATATATAAGTGGTATCTTTTTGTCGGGTTTTCCATTACTTAGGATTATTAAATATTCATAACTTACTCATTTAAAGACTTTAGCTGTAAAATTGCAATATAAATTTATAAATTGATTAACTAGCTAACTAAATTATTAACATCTCTATAGAGATTAATTAGCAAAATTAGTGTTAGCTAGAAAAGTATAAGTAACCATTTAGGTTGCGGGACGTCATAGAAAAACGGGCCGTGACATGGCAGGCAGGTGACGTGTGATACAACATGGCGGGTCCTAAGGCTGTCTCAGGACTTGGGGCCACCACATTATGGAATTAGAGCAAAGTCGATGGAGCTTCGGGAATAATTTAAAGAAATTGAATAAAATGTTAAAAAATAAACCTTAGATGTGGAAACACGAAAATCCTGACTTAGAATCTTAGTTGAGCAAATGTGAGTTATGTAGTGATAAGGTTTATATACGTGTTATGTTTTTGGTTGTATATACTATATACATGTATACGAATAGTGATCCGTCGCATGCTTTTCAATGCAGATTACGATGGATGGCCAACCGATTCCACCTGGTCAAACGAGCGACCAGACTAGAGAAGGGGGTTCGGATTCAGTAGTAGCTGCACGATTCGCAGCTCAATATAGGCAGTTTGAGCTATTAATGGATATGACGCGCGCACAGATAGCAGTGATTACATCACTCACTGCCGCTCTGGTACAGAGCACGACAGTTGCTCCAATGATGGTTCCATGGACTATTCAGGCTGTACCGACACATGTAGTGGTACTTGAGACTCCAACAATGGTTGCTACATCAACAATAACACAGATTGAGGTGCAAACTGCTACGCCTATATGAATAAACGTATTTGAGTCTTCAATGACTGCAGAGGTCAAGTTGATGAGGGAGTTTATCAAACTCGATCCCATATATTTTCATGGAGGAGCAAACTTGGAGATAGTAGGGAAATGGCTGATTTCACATTAAACGCTACACAAGCTATTGTGGATTCAAGAGAGCAAATAGGCCATGATATCAAGGCATATGCTAAGAGGAGATTCTGCTGTGTGGTAGACAACGTACACATATACCCATCCATACCTGACCATATAGGCTGAGTTTCAACTAGTTTTCTATGATCAATATATTCTGATCGAGATCTAACTGAGGCTAAGAGAGGAGTTTTTGGCTTTGAGATAGGGCAGTTGGTTAGTGTCACAGTATATAGACAAGTACCAGTACTTATTATAGTTTGCCATGTAGGTCGTAGGCATTGAAAGACTATAGATTTATTATTTCGTCCGAGGTTTGATTGAGGAAAAAGCCAGAGCCATTGTTTGCTCCAAAGATCGAGCACTACAGAGATGTATGATAGAGTGTTTACCCATGAGACACATCTAATGCAAAAAGGGCGATAGACATTCATCTATTAAATTGGAGAGGCATGCTGGATAGAGTTCTGGATAGAAGAGACCAATAGATTAAAATGAAAAAAAAGGATAGATAATATGTCAAGGCCGTAAAGATAATGATCGAGCAACCAGAGCTTACGCTGTACCCGTACTACCAGCATAACCGCAGAAAGAGACTCAAGACTAAGGAGGTAAGGACCGGGGATCACAAGGTTAAGGCCAATGGTCAAGGGTTCAATGGGCATAACCAAGATGGAAGATCACATGTTGGCGATGTGGGCAGGAAAGTCTTGTCAAGAGGGACTGTTCACAAATATCGATGACTCCAGCAACGGTGGCATTAATGCAGACTCGAAAGACGCTGCATGTGGTGATTGAGCCAGGCCGGGAGACATCCCAGTAGCGGGTTCAGGCTACGTGATTTAAAATGCCGAATAAATATAGTTAAGGTTTATGCATGCATGGTGGATTATGGCAGGCCATAGTGGGTAAAGGTAGGTTATAGTATGGCATGAGATTGTCATGGTAGGTCATGGTTAGTTAGGAATATTATGTTGTGATACATCAGAGGAGAGGTTTACGATTACCTAGTGTTAGGTAACTGGGTTACGAAAACTTGGGCATGAAATCGAGTTGAGAGTAGGTTGCGGAGGTGTTGGAGAGAGTGATTGATCATGATCACTTCGGCAACACGTGCCTATGTCTCAGTGCAAAACTATGTCCCTCGTGATGGGTACGAGAGTAGTAGGGCATTCAAGGGATCGTATAATGGTACAATAAAGGTTTGAGGTGTTGGGGTTCTTGTCAAAATTGTTTTTGTAATCTCCGCTGCGCATTTAGGATATTTCTTTAAATACCTATGGATCTTATTATGATGTAAACATGCAAATTAATTATAATAAACAACAAATGAAATCCTCTATTTTATTAACTAAAAGTATTCATAAAGACAGTTAATGGATTGACCTAGGGCACATGCCCCAACATCTCCCACTTGCACTAGGGCCAATCATACATGCATCTAATGCCTAATGATCTAACATGACCATCATGTTTTGCTCGTGGAAGAGCTTTTGTGAATGGATCCACAATGTTGTCTTCAGTAGGTACTCTGCAAATCTTTACGTCTCCCCTCTCAACAATTTCTCTGATGAGATGAAAACGCCTGAGTATATGTTTGGATCTGTGGTGTGATCTAGGTTCCTTGGCCTGTGCTATTGCCCCATTATTGTCACAATACAAAGAAACAGGGTTAGCAATACTTGGAACCACACCTAGTTCAGAAATGAACTTTTTGATCTAAACTGCCTCCGTTGCTACATCGGACGCTGCAATATACTCAGCTTTTGTTATAGAATCTACCATAGTCTCTTGCTTTGAACTTTTCCAGTTTACTGCATCCCCATTCGAAGTAAACACATATCCAGACTGCGATCTAAAATCATCTATATCAGTTTGAAAACTTGCATCTGTGTAACCATTTACAACTAGATCATTTTCAAAACCTCCATAGTCCAAGAACATTTCCTTAGTCCTTCTCAAGTATTTAAGGATGTTCTTTACTTCTATCCAGTGACTCCTGGTCCAGTGACTCTCACCAGGATCTGACTGATATCTGCTTGTAGTGTTCAAAACATATGATACATCAGGTTGAGTGCATAACATGGCATACATGATAGATCCAATAGCCGATGCATATGGAATCTTATTCATACGGTCGCGCTCATCATTTGTCTTAGGACATTGAATCTTGCTGAGACTTATGCCATGAAACATTGGCAACAATCCTCTTTTAGAGTCTTGCAAACTGAACCTATTCAACACCTTGTCTATGTAAGCACTCTGACTTAGACCGATTAGCCTCTTAGATCTATCCCTATAGATCATTATCCCTAGGATATAGGCTGCATCTCCTAAGTCGTTCATTGAGAAACACTTCCCTAACCAAGACTTGACACTCTGCAATGTTGGGATGTCATTTCCAAAGAGTAATATATCATCAACATACAAGCACTCGAGAAAAACTTCACTCCCACCGACCTTCTTGTATACACAAGGCTCATCTTCGTTCTTAATAAAATCAAAATCCTTGATTGCTTCATCAAAACGAAGATTCCAACTCCGAGAAGCTTGCTTTAATCCATAAATGGATCTTTGAAGCTTGCATACCTTCCTAGAATTCTCGGGATGTACAAAACCTTCGAGTGTTGTGTCATATACACGTCCTCAAGCAGCTTTTCATTAAGAAATGTTGTTTTTACATCCATTTGCCATATCTCATAGTCATAATATGCAACAATGGCAATTAAAACTCTTATGGATTTAAGCATGGCTACTGGCGAAAAAGTTTCATCATAATCAACACCTTGAGTCTGCCTGAAACCTTTTGCTACACGTCTTGCTTTAAAAGTATGCACTTTGCCATCCATGTCAGTTTTCTTCTTGAAAACCCATTCACATCCAATGGTCTTACCACCTTCAGGTAAATCAACCAAGTACCAAACTTGGTTATCATACATGGATTGCATCTCAGAATTCATGACACTTAGCCATTTATCTGAGTCTGGTCTAGACATAGCCTCCTGATAAGTGGTGGGCTCATTTTGATCCATAAGCAACACATCACGACTATCGTAATGAGAAATCTGAATCTCTCTGGCTCATGTCTTACCCTACCAGATTTACGTGGGCCTTGTGTCACTTGCGGAGGTTCAACTGGTTCATAACGTTGTCGAACTTCCAGTTGCGGTTCAGTGTTTATCTGTGATTCTTGAACTTCTTCGAGATTTATTTCTACTACTAGTGTCTTTTGAAATAAACTATTTTCCCATAAAGGCACCATACCGAGCAACATACACTTTGTTCTCAGCGGGATTTTAAAAGTAATATCCTTTTGTTTCTTTAGGATACCCCACAAATAAACACTTATTAGATTTAGGTGCTAGTTTTTCTGAGACTTGTCGCTTTACGTAAGCCTCACAACCCCAAATCTTAAGAAAAGACAAACTAGGTCTCTTCCCGTACCATATCTCATATGGTGTTTTATCAACCGCTTTAGAAGGAACTCGATTTAGAGTGAAAGTCATAGATTTGTAATGCATAACCTCAAAAGGATAATGGAAGATCTCGCATGACTCATCATAGATCGAACCATATCTAATAAGGTTCGATTTCTCCTTTCGTAAACTTCATTCCATTGTGGAGTTTTGGTGGAGTCAATTGGGAGACAATCCCACAATTTCTAAGATGATCATCAAATTCTTGGCTTAAATATTCACCACATCGATCTGATCGAAGTGTTTTGATAGTTTTACCAAGTTGATTCTGCACTTCATTTTGAAACGTTTGAAACATCTCAAATGATTCACTTTATGTTTCATAAGATATACATAACCATATTTGCTGAAATCATCAGTAAATGTAATGAAATACTGATAACCTCCTCTAGCCATTGTGTTTATAGGACCACCGCATACATCAGTATGTATTAGACCCAATAAATTACTTGCCCTTTCACTATGTCCAGTAAATGGACTTTTAGTCATCTTGCCTCGTAAACAAGATATGCACGTTTTATATGTTTCTAAATCAAATGAATCTAGAAGTCCATCTTTATGGAGCTTCGTTATGCGTTTCTCATTTATGTGTCCGAGACGACAATGCCAGAGATAGGTTTGATTACGTAAATGACAATTTCCTTCCTTTTCTTTTGGGTGTTTTGAAGCACGAACAGGCTGGGGCTTGACTTGTTCCATAGGCTTTGCAACAGGTGCAGAAACAGCCTTGGCAACTCTAGCCTTGCCTTTCTTCTTCATTCCCTTTTCCCTTTTGGACCATCAACACATTACTAGAGGGTTTCTTGATATTTTGTTCAGCAGTTTTGAGCATCAAATGCAACTGTGAAATTGATTTCTCCATATTATTCATATTATAGTTCATCACGAATTGTGAGTAACTCTCTGGTAATGAATTCAGGATCAAATCTGTAGCCAACTCTTGGCTTATGGGAAATCCGATTTATCAAGCTAGTCAACATAGCCCTTCATCTTCAGAACATGAGGACTAACTGACGCACCCTCAGTGATTTTGCTAGAATGTAGGTTCTTGACTGTCTCGAACCTTTCTTGCCTAGCTTGCTGTTGGAACATTCCCTTCAGCATTACGGCCATGTCGTAGGCTTCCATTAGTTCCATGTCCTTCTGAAGTTCAGGAACCATAGTTGCTAGCATAATACATGCAACATCGGTAGAATCGTTGACTTGCTTATTATGCGCATCCTTCACAGCTTTCGTAGCATTGGCTGGTGGGTCCTCAGAGATTGGAGCATCCAGGACATACAACTTGCGTTTATGCTTGAGAACGATTCTCAAGTTTCTGAACCAGTCAAGAACATTAGTCCCAGATTACTTATCTTTCTCAAGGATGGATCGCAGTGACAGGGGGTTATTGTTACTTGAAGAGGCCATTGATCTACAATAAAGATTATGCAAAGTTTATTTTAGTATAGAGGAATAGACTCCCACTAAATTAACAACCCTCCTAAAACGCATCTTGTTTATTTAGGGGACTAAAATCCATATTTCACCTAATTCTATGACAGCTATGGCATGAAACACAGAACTAGATTATTTAGGTAGGTAACAGTTACCAATTACATCTTAAGTAATTTTTAGATCCTTTTATGAGATATGAGACATTTTATGTCTTAGCATATTTTTATCTCATCATTTGCCTAAAGCTCAAAACTATTTTGATGGCTTTATTAAGTCAGACCATTTTAAACATTAAGGTAACTCTTACCCAACTTGTCTCACCAAGATAACACAATACACCCAGCTATGGCTGAAACTATAGTATTGTGATCGAGACCTTGACAAGTGTGTAAAATGGATTGCACGAGACTTAAAATTTAATAGAGGGATTTTATTCAGTTTTAGTGATTTCATGTAAACAATGAAATATCATATATTTGATTGATTTTTTCAATCACTAAACAATTTGGAATTTTTTTTTAGAAGACGAATCTCAATTCCAAAAATTGAAATTCGTTATAGAAAATCATAATTTTCACTGATTTTATTATCATAAATTAACCCCTTAATTTATCCGAAATTAAGTCAATTAAAACATTTTAATTAAACCGGGCCCACATCTAACTAATCATCTTATCCTAATCCAATTAGGATTTAAGATATTTGAATCCTAGTATATCACCAATAACAAGATTCTTGATATTTATCTCCTATTCTAATTTGTTATCTATCTTTATCAAATAGAAACTTCGTAACAAAATGGATATAACAAGATAAATTATTAATTTCAAAAATTAATTAATTATTTTGAATTTAAGATATTTGAATCCTAGTATATCACCAATAACAAGATTCTTGATATTTATCTCTTATTCTAATTTGTTATCTATCTTTATCAAATATAAACTTCATAACAAAATAGATATAACAAGATAAATTATTAATTTTGAAAATTAATTATTTATTTTGGATTTAAGATATTTGAATCCTAGTATATCTCCAATAACAAGATTCTTGATATTTATCTCTTATTCTAATTTGTTATCTATCTTTATCAAATAGAAACTTCATAACAAAATAAATATAACAAGATAAATAAATAATTTCGAAAATTATTTATTTATTTTGGATTAAAGATATTTGAATCCTAGTATATCACCAATAACAAGATTCTTGATATTTATCTCTTATTCTAATTTGTTATCTATCTTTATCAAATAGAAACTTCATAACAAAATAGATGTGACAAGATAAATAATTAATTTCGAAAATTAATTAATTATAAATAAATAATTTCGAAATTTAATTATTTGCAATTTCGGTCTTCATCCAAATAATCACAAACATGTAATTGAATCATGAACTACTATCCCAATCGAACCTAATGGTGTCATGGATCATAGAACACGAAACTCAAATCATTAAAGTTATTTGAATTAACCTAACATGGTTACTAGCATGTACGAAACTAATTTCAATTAAATCACGAATATATGTATCATATACACAAAACATGATAATAAATCTCACAGAAAACTTATGTATATCACATATACATCAACTATTAATATGCTTTCAATCATATATCATGTATATATCAGAAGAAAACATGCAATGAATTTAATGGAATCAAACTCGATTGCCCTGATACCACTGTTGGGTTTTGGGGTTCATGCGCAGAGGAGATTAAAAAAAACAATTTTGACAAGAACCCCAACAGGATCCGAATCTAATTCCATTAAAAACGTTTAAACCATGAAAAATTTAATCATACCTCAGTCGCAATATACCTTTCTGAAGGTTGATCGATTTCTAAGGCGCTGCCAATGACGAACGCCCTCTATCGGCAGTCCACACACGAACGGCGGCCGAGATTCGAAGTGCTAGCTTCAAGAGAATACCAAACCTTTTGTTTCTCTCCAAAACGATCTAGAACATACCGAAAACCCTAAGTCGTTTCTGAAACGAAAATAGAGTTTTTAGCCTTTTAATCTTTCGTGCTTGTATTCTAACTTAAAGCGTCTATTTATACAACCCTTGTATATAGACGGTTAAGTAAATTAAACATATACCCCTACTTAAAGAAGTATAAGTGTAATACACCACGAGGACGTTTCTGTCATGAATTTCATCATATAAAATTCATTTTTCTGAACCATCTTAAAATCTCGCAAAACCATTCTTAGTGTGCGACCCAATAGGCTCATACAACGTTGGTAGCGTACCAAAACACATTTTGGTATACAAGTCATAAGTGGCCTCTAGCAAGACATTATGATTCCCAAGTTGTATGAATATCAAATCGATACAACCTAATCAATAGTGTATATAACATCCTTTTGTCACACGATATCCTTTTGATCAAACATAAGGCATGGAATTGTCATCCAACATGTTCAATCGTACTAGTCTCGATCTCTAGGTAGACTGAAAACATCCAAGTGACATTCATCAATATCAATTCACTTAGACTAGGCCTTTTAACAGTCTAACACATCGAGGGATCCACTAGATATCTCTCTTTATATGAGAGGGACAAATTCTATCTTGATTACACAACTTCATCACATTGTTCACACCGTAACCAATCACAACCTTCATAATCGTCGGTTAAAGACAACGTTTGATTGTGTCAAATCACTGTGTTCCTAATGTTGAAGTCTCAGGTAATCTCAAGTCAGAGGACTAGAAAATATACCTATCATGAGAAACAACTATGACTTAATCCATGTGATGTTCTCATAGCGGGTCGGTCCAGTACTTTGTTCCCTAACAAGTACCCGTGATCTTGATTCGTATCCCTATACGTATAATCATCATATGATCATCAATCAAGACTCACACTAGTCTTAATTCATTATAGTTCCCAGTATAATGATCGACTAGGGACATTTATGATATTTCTTTAAATACCCATGGATCTTATTATGATGTAAACATGCAAATTAATTATAATAAACAGCAAACGAAATCCTCTATTTTATTAACTAAAAGTATTCATAAAGACAGTTAATGGATTGACCTAGGGCACATGCCCCGACATGAGGTATGGTCATACAGGGATATGTTAGATGTACCTGAGTTTCCTCAAGACCTAGAATTCGAGGATGAAATCTCTCCTAGTTGGAAAGAATTATAATGACTCAAATTAATTAAACTATGATTAGCATTAATCTCGAGAACTAACTGTCATAATTCGAGCATTACATGGATAATTCGGTTGACTCAGACATGAGAACTGAGGAAATATGTTATTTATGGATGATGGTTGTTATATGTGGTGTTTAAATCATTATTATTATATTGCATCGCATGTGTATATTGTTGTCAGAGAGTTGGTATGATAGGGAGTTACCTCAAGGTACATGTCAAGGCTGTGGGCATCTGGTACCGAGTAGTCAAGGAATTGAGGGAACCACTAATGTATCCATAGGAGTTTCTAAGAACACCAATCGTAGACGTTATAATAGGCCAAAGAAAATTTTATTTGATAACATAAATAAGGCCTATAGTTTGGATAAATTAATTTAAAGCCATAAGGTTGTCCTAAAGACACGTATTGGCACATCTAGAATCCAAATGAGTTTCAAATTGGTGTTACTTGATGAAGTTAGTAGAAACTTAGTAGATAAATGTCAAATGGTACGCCATCAGATGAGTATCGAGATACGTAAATACATTAAGATTAATGGCTATCATTCAATCTCATCTTAATATGTAAGAATGAGTTGATAAACGCATGTAAACAAAAACATTTTCAATTCTTGAAAATCAGAGAAGAAGAAGGGATTTGGAATCTAGAATTCAACAGATGAGAGTCCAAGTTAGGAAATCAAACACAAGGTAATCATTTTCGTCACCTCCTACACATTCAAATGAGCTAAAATTTTGGTGTTTTGATGAAAATTTGATAATTGAGGATTAGGTCATGGACTTTTAATGAATTTTCGATGAATTACAAGTATAATGAACATTTCAATGGAGATTATCAATTGATTTTGATGGGAATTGGGTTTAGGTGAAATTTGGAAAAACTAGTGAATGCATGAATTTGATGATGTTGATCCAATTATTGTTGTTTTTGTGGTTGTGAAGGATGTTTTGGAGTCCCTATTAAGTGGAAAATGAATTTGAAAGGTTAATGAAGCTAATTAGGGTATTGGGGAAAAAATCCTCGAATTGACAATTCTATCACCCAACATAGATAACACACTAACTAGACTGGCTAGTGCGCTATCCAGTCTAGGTGCTCAAATTTGTTTTTGAAAATGAAGAACAATAGCGTGCTAGAAAAATTTCTTAGCGCACTAACTACATCTAGCACTATAATGACAGATGAAAACTGAATTTTAGGGTTGTTTATGAGATTTTCAACTTAATACATACACAAACACCTATAAACATATTAAACTCATAAAATTGGACTTCGGGGACTTATGAGACTGTAGCTCGAGTTTCAGGGAGCTAGTCCAGTCAAATTTGGGAGTCCAGAGAGGTCGAAGCGCGGATTGAGCTGAGTAAACCCATTGGAATGCCTCATAGAATTCATGGTTTTGTTTTATCGATATCAAGTTACATGTGTGACTACTGATGGGCACACATAGTCTTTCTACTCTACTTTCGTTTTGCATATATATTGGTTGTGGCTAAATCACTTACATGGATTACTTGTGTTTACTGCTAGTGTCGATGGTAGTAGAATATATTTATAAACTTCGAGAGGGGTGTAAGATGTTCCCTTACTTTAAATAGTATATGGAGGGGTTCATCCATTAATTGTAGTTGGGGTTTAGTCTTTGTGAGCCTGTAAGTATATACGTGGTTCTTGTCCTGTTTTATCAGTTACTGGTAGGTTTAGGTCATGGTATTCTCGTGATTGTATGGGTATTTATTTGTTAATGATTTATTTCCTAGTCTGTTATTTAGTATGTGTCGTTTACTAAATGCTATTATTTTGTTTGTCGTGTGACGCCTACATTCCTGGGAACATGACTTACTATTGTCAGAGGTCATATTCAAATGTTTTGTAGTTTATCGATTTTATTCCATAAATATTGTGTGGACTTCTCTGGGGGTTTTACTCACTGAACTTTTCACTATATTTATTTGGTGATTTAGTGTAGATCCTTCGACAAGTAAGGGCAAAGGCAAGGAGGTACTGGGCGACTACCTCTAAGATAGTGACGCCAGCTTGTGTTTGATTACAGTATGTATGTATTTACTTTTGGTTGAGTTTTGTGGACTATAGAACATTGAATACATGTAAATAGGTCTTTTGCTATACTTATCTCGCCTTTGATATACATGACATATTTTTGTCAGGTTTTCATTTTTTTGGATTGTTAAATATTATGGAACTTACTCATTTAAAGACTTCCATTGTAAAATTGTAATATAACTTGACGAAATGATTAACTATTTAACTAAATCATGAATATTTATATAGAGATTAATTAGTGAAACTATTGTTAGCTGGAAAAGTATAAGCAACCAATTAGGTCATGGACCGTCATAGGAAAACAGGCCATGACATGGCATGGCTTGTTGATGTGTGATGCGATATGGCAGGTCCCAAGGTTGCCTTGGGATTTGGGGCTACACCAATCATTTTGAACAAAGACTATTATATACCGTATATGGTGGTTCATTATTTTATATTACACTAACTTTAGCAAAAAGAAGCTTTTAATAAGATGACGAAACAATCTAAACAATATGGTGAAAAGTATGATACACGAAGAAAGAATGTTTATGAAGTAAATAATAATTCGGGTAGTAAATTCGATGAAAATGTTGAAGAATTATCTAATATGGTTAAATTACTTATTAAAAGATAAATCAAATCAAAGTAAACTACGTGGATTCTGTAATGAAGCTACGCATCATAACGAAGAAGTCAACGCGGTTTTGAATTAATATTCTAGTCCTCCTAGAAACCAATATAATTGAGTAGAGGCCTAAAAGGATTCACAACTCCTTGTAGTTCACAATATATATATCAAATTCAAACTTTAAATACCAACTTAGAGTCTCAGATACCTTGGGTCAAAACTTTATAATCTCAAAATAAACCAAAACTGATTCATAAACATCTTAACTTACTTTAAACTAATTCATGAGACTTTGATAACCTATTCAAAAGTATTTCATGACCTACTCACCCCAAAGCCAAAAATAATATATATAAAGTCATTACAACAAGAAAATGAAACTTTTAAGCGAAAAACATTCACCGAAGATATTGAAGCTTATCCCGTTATGTCTGATCTTCACAAAGAACTTGACATCATCACAAAGAAATTGAATTTGTCGGGTAAGTAAACTTCTACATTGCTCTGTATTCCTGCAAATGTTAGTCTGAATACATGGAGACGTGTAATTGAATTTCCAAACAACAAATTTATGTAACAATGTGGATCCCTCATTTCTTGTTGTAAGCTCATAACAAGCGATCCCACTCACGATGAACCAATAACAATCCTACAAGTTAAATGCATGCTACCCTGGAGTCGACATTACCCATTTTAGACACCTATAGTACGTTTAGTCTGGAGTGGAGTACCTTACACTCTTAAGACCAAAGCAGGGGCAAACCTATCTGGATGCCACGTATGCATGCCCAAAAATGATGTGAAATGCAATGCAGACTAAACACAAATGCAGGTATAGAAATAAATCTTATAAATAGTAAATACCACTGTAGGGTTTACTTATAGCCAACCAATTTTGAGCATAATTTTCGGAGTCCTTAGAGAGTCGGATCACTTTGAAAATGATTCCAACGGCTTCCCTACATACCCAATTATATTATGGGTCAAGCTTTAAGAGAAACTAAATCACAAAACCCACTGAAAACTACGACTAAAACACGCTTGATAACAATTTCCAAAAATATTAATTTATATAAATGTTTCAACTGGCTTTCTACTAGCCAACTTGGGATAACTTTTTAGCCTTGAACACCTCAGTATTTATCATGATGAGCTAAATGGAACTTGTATTACTGATGTCGTACTTTCCATACACTCTAAGAACACTCAAATTGGATCACCAATGAAGAAGTTATGAATTTCTCACTATGGCTTGTCAACTAGGCAAACTTTATTTATTTTGAATTGAAAAACTTCTCCAAATCAATATTTTTGCAATTAAATCCTTAAAACTTGACAATAAATATCAGAAAACCACTCGATTCCAATATCAATATATTTTCACAGTCCGTGGTGTCAAATCAAATTAAAACCAATAAAAAATTCATTTAGAAACCCAATGTAAATCAATTTTAACTATAAAACAACTCCAAAATATTTATTAGGTAAGTCGCATCAATTAAACTCATTAAAACCCCAGCTTACATTAGTGGTATTTATTAAAAATTGGCACAAATCAATCCAATATATTAATTCGCAACAAACCCTAGTAATTTCTATCAAAATGCCACAAAAGAAATCGAGAAATCGAGAGAATTCAAATTTAATCGAGGAAAAATGCCCTGAATTGACAATTTACCAAATTCCAAGATGAATACCTCACCTCTATCGCGGAAACTTAGCTCAAATTAATCATCTCGCAAGGGTTTACTATTTTGCAGAAAGAAATCGGGCAAAAATTAGACATCAAGAGCTCACGGAGCGAAAGACAAGGTTAAGAGGGTTAGGGAACGAACAAATATATCACTATGTTGTTTCCAAATGAAACGAAGGTTTCGTTTGATTTTGATTTTTTATTTATATATAAAACCCTAAGTTGCTTGTCAGTAACTTAATTTTTATTTATTTATTAATTCCTAAAATCCCTATTTTGACATGTTTTGGCTTCAGGTGTTTGTTCTCAATCCGATTTTTCACCAAATTGAACCAAACTCACAACAAAATAGTCCATCTTCGTAAAATGTCCATAACACTGGTTTTGGCCATATTAAAAATCCAAGAATCCCAACTTTTTCCACGAGACCAATTCTCTTACCATACCAAAACAACTTACACCGATTTGGACTAAATCTCAACCTCGACCATCGTTGACCGATATAAAGCTTGAGGTAAGGTTTCGCGTCAACTTCGTTCTTATTTTACAATACCACTAATCCTAGCTTGCATGCAAATTGAGGCAACATCATTACGTGAAGATTAACACTTAGTTACTTAGTTTTTAAGCAATTAATAATTTATTTTCATTCATGCCCTTTAGACACGCCCTTGCAACCCCAATTATGAAAAATTGAGGATGCACCTCAACACTACCAACTTCGCGACAAAATACTATATAATACACATATACACTAAGCATCCATCATCCAAAAAAATATTTTACCTTATGATCTTTGGTTCGCAATATGCGTGTCCCACTAAGGATACCTAAACTCTAATTAAAATCAGAAAATGCTTAATTAGTCGCCTAATCAAGTTTATGAAATTCTCATTTTCCATAATTTTTCCCAACTAATTAAAAATTTCGTCCTCAAAACTTAAACTTAAGGTTACTGAACCAAAAAAGCTATGAGAATATTATCTTATAGAACTCTTTTAATTCAAACTTTTAAAAATCATTTCCAAGGTGAAACCGTTAAGTGAACCCAATCGCTTTTATTGTAATAAAGACTCAATGGAATGGATTATAAATATTTTAACTTTTTATTTCCATCTTTTCAGTTTAATGAAAAGTCATAACAATTTCTTTGTCAATCTTAGTATTTTGTGAATTTCTGAGGAGTTAAACGATCAACTTTGTGGAATATTGAATAACCTTACTTTTCTTCACTACTCATTTCATGCGTTGAATCCCATTCAAGCATTAATATTTAAAAAGATCTAGCCCATCTTGTTTTTCAATAAAACCAATTTTATTCTTAACTGAATACAATTCTGCAAATTGTTGATAATTCTTTCCCTATCCACCAAACTTTGGTATACCTATTACATTTTACTTTCTAATTATCGATCATCTTTTCATTAAGATTTTCGGTCGATCAATTCTTAAACTATCATCAGTCTAAAATCTCATAGTGATGTAAATAATATTTGAGCAAAACATTAAATACAAAGTAGAGTTACGTATATATCTGATCCATTACCATTCTAGCGTTTCTCAACAAAAACCTGGAATAATACAAATCATCTCATGACTAATAGATCTCTCATTAAATATGTCATCATATGACAAGAGATCTCAAATTTCATTCCAATCAGAAAAGGAAACTTGACACATTGTGCAACTCACTCATTCTTTACATGTCTACTTAAAATATTATTGAAGTCGTGGACTAGAAAGCAATTATCAATTGCAATTTGTCAGCCAATTCATTAAATTTTCCTTTGACTGATTAGAAAGCTAACAACTTATCTAACTTCGTCAAATTATTCTCTTTCAGATTATCTTCTTTACTATTCTAATTTTCACATTTCTCCATTTTTTGAGACTTTATATCATCTCGCATTTCAATCATTTACTATTCATCAAACTTCTTTCATTACTTGAATATAGACAATTATCTTTTAATTAAGTGGATATACGCTTTTATGAAGAGATATCGACATATTTCACGAGTATACTCTCATAGTATAACTTTTGACTTGTATCTCATTCAAGTTATGAATATGCTATCTCTTTTCACCAATACTCAATACATATTTTTGGCTCTATTCAATTATATAATTTTGAATTTTCTCAAATTATAGTGGAAGAATATTCAATTTTTCAAACATGTTAAGCCATATACAAATTACTCTATTCAATATTTTCGACCAAAGATATTAATACTAACTAACTAAGCAATAAGTTATGCGTCTCTTTTTATTTCATTTGTATCCTCACGATCATTCATGTATCTTACATCAATTCCAATTTAAAACAACCAGTGCTTCAAATTTCACCACTAACTAATCACATGGTGTAGAATAACTTTTGAACCAATATACAATGTATTCACTGATATTAGTTGTATATTACTTTGGCTAAAAACTTTATGCTTTTCGAGTTTGATTCCTTGTAAGATCCTTGTAAAGATATATATTAAGTTCCATCAAACTTATAGTTTGATATTTTAAGTCTTATCTGGACTCATTCACTTGAAATTTCCTTTTCTATACTTATGTGAGAATTTATTAACCATTTATTTGCTTATATTTAAGCTTTCAATTGACTCCAATGAAACCTCATAGACTCTTTTATTTTGAATATCATCAATTCATTTGATTATTTAAAGACAGGTGTCATCACACCAGTCTTCTATGTTGTGAATGAATCATGATTATGATGTGTAGTTACTTAAGACTTTTAGTCATGCACAACTACTCCATTATCTGGCCTTGACTAAAAGAGTCCACTCATATCACTTCCAGAAGTCATGAGTCATCTCAATGTCTCATTTTATTTTATCAACATAGTCTATTCTATTCGATTTTCGTTAATCTTAGCTGTTTTCAAATTTATCTCGTTCTTTGTCCCTTTTCAAACTTACCATGACTTTACTCAACACTTAGGGCACTTACAGCTTAATAGTCTTGACTTGCAAAAACAATTCTTATCTATTCTCTTTTCGAAAACTTAGCTAAGGACAATATGACTTCTTGTGATAATTCAATCATTTGAACTCTTCATTTGTTAAATTGTATTCGAAACAGAGAAATTTTGCTACTCAAACAGTTAAAATATTTGTTATTGCCTTAATTTGTTTCCATTGGTCTTAGATTTTCCTAATTTTTTCTCTAAAAAAAAATTAGTACTTTTCAAGAGATCGTGTAAGATAATTTTATATCTTGATAATTTTTTATCTACTATTCATCAAATTACTTTTGATGAATTCACCTTTTGTGTTATTGTTAAACTAAAGAGATAGAAGAATTAGAATTTCCAAATAATTGATCAACTTAATGACTAATCGAACTCTTAAAGGGTGTTAAATCCTTATTTCATGTCAATGGAAATTCTTGCAATGTAGGAGCTAATACTGATGTCTTATACCAATCACTTGCTGATATTCAATCAGTATATCTATCTCTTCATTGGTTTTATTTTAAGTTATAGTGACATAAGTCATAACTAAATGTTGTCATAAGTGAATATGGGTACTTTGAGTTTCAAAATTCAATGACTTGTGTTGATGTTTAATAGCTAATCCACGCTATTATTAGACCACTTTCCCAATACCTTAACTTCTTTCACATTGATTTTATCACTATGCTTTTAATTTTTAAGTTAGAGATTTTGTTCTGTTTCAAGAAAGGATACAATACTTTGCCTTAAAGTATTTAACTTCATAGAAACTTACTTAGACAACTTAACTTGACTTATCACAATTTTGATTTCCAAGTCAAGATTTAATTTGTCAAATTAATTTCTATTTTTTTTTTGAAACCACATGTCTCCTTTTTCCTTCCATTTGAGACTCTTTTGAAAGAAACTCTTGATTGGTTATGAATTCAACCAATACCTCATATAATAGGTCTTTCCTAGTTAACCATGCAACTAATACTAACCATATTCTAAAATCTAAGATAATTCATATCTTGTGTTTTCCAAAAGTCTCAATTTCATTTTATGTTATTTTTAATCGTTAGAGACTTAATTTAATTATATTTTGGCACTTTCTTGAGCATTTCAAAATTTTAATAGTTCGATACTTTTACTATTAAAGGAGTCCATGTTAAGTACTTGCCTTCTTGAATCATTTAGACTTCTTGCTCAACCAATTTCCTATTAGTTTTATAGCTGGCTATTTCCATTAGTTATATAAGTATTGAACTACGTACAACATTCCCTTGTGAATTTTGACTTCCAGAGTCTATTTTACGTCCAATCGCGCTTAGTTATCATTTCATAAGTTCATTCTCTCTTTTATAATCTTTTCATTTTCTAACTCGTCACATCTCATAAGTTAAGTATAAAACAAACAATTCCTATTGCATATCTAGCGATAATATAATAATATACATCAAAAATATCACAATAACAAAGTGTCCCCAACTCACAGTCATTTCCTAACTAATTGTGCTCAATAGCTCCTTAGTTCCAAACCAAAGTTTTCCTTAATTGAGCCAAACCTAAGCTCTGATACCAACTCTATCGGGACACGTCTTACTGAGTCTCGACTCAGCCTAAATACTCTAATTAGGCACCTAAACCATATAATTAGCTATATGCCTTAAAATACTTTCTATTTGAATCCTTAGTAAAGCTCAAAAACTAAATTTATATCCTCAACAAAACTCAATACTTGTTTTACTAAATTGGAGTAAATTATAAAATTATAAGGATTATCCTTCGTATTTTATAAAATTTTGGCAGCACCTCCCCTATAAATGGCTTGCCAAAAAACATTCACCTAATCGACATCAGAATCGAGGAGAGGCCTAAAAGATTCACAACTCCCTGCAGTTCACAATATACATAAAATTCAAACTTTAAATATTAACTTAAAGTGTTCGATACTTAAATTACAACTTTAAAATTCCAAAATAAACAAAAACTGATTCATAAACCTCTTAACTAACTTTGAACAAATATATGAGGCTCTCATAACCTATTCAAAAGTATTTCATGACCTATACTCACCCCAAAGCCCAAAACAATATATATAAATGATTACAATAAGAAAATAAAACTTTTAAACATAAAACATTCACCAAAGATCTTCTATCTTTTCCTGTTCTATCTGATCTTCATAGAGAGCCTAACGTCATCAAAAATAACCTAAAGATGTTGGGTAATTGAACTTCTACATTGCTCTGCACTACTGCAAATGTTAGTTTGAATGTATGGAGATATATAATTGCATTTCCAAATAACCACAAATTTATTTAACAACGTGGATGCCTAATTTCCTATTTTAAGCTCTTAATAAGCGGGCCCACTCATGATGAACTTAGAACAATCCTATAAGTTCAATTCATGCTACCCCCGAGTTGACATTATCCGCTTTAGATGCCTGTAGTACGTCTAGTCTGGAGCGGAGCACCTCACGTTCTTATGAATAAATAGGGGCAACCCATTCCGGATGCCCTGTGTGCACGACCAAGAATAATGTGAAATGCAATGCAGACTAAACACATATGCAAGTACAAAGATAAATTATATAAATAATAAAGACCATTGTAGGATTTACTTGCGACCAACCAACCAACTTTGAGGTTAATGTTTCGGGTTCCCGTGGGATCGTAAAATGGTTCCACTAGCTTCCTTGTATACCCAATTATATTTTGGGCAAAGCCTCAAGTGAAACCAAATCACGAAACCCAACGAAAATTGCGACCAAAGTACTCTTAATGACAGTTTCCAAAAATATTAATTTATATAACTGTTTCAATTGGCTTTCGACTAGCCAATTTGGAGGTAACTTTTTATCCTTAAAAACCTCAATATTTGTTATGATCGGCTAAAAGGAACTTGTAATACTCATGTCTTACTTTTCATACACTCTAAGAACACTCAAATTGGATCACCGATGAAGAAGTTACGAGTTTTTCAATATAGCCTATCAATTAGGCAAACTTTATTTATTTTGAAGTGAAAAACTTCTCCAAATCAATATTTTTTCAAGTAAATCCTCAAAACATGACAACAAACACCATAAAACCACTTGATACCAATATCAGTGCCAAATTGGATTAAAAATAATAATTAATTCATCCAGAAAGCCAATGTAAATCAATATCAACTATAAAACATCTCCAAAATAGTTATCAACTAAGTCGCATTAATTCAATTCGTCAAAACCATAACTTACATCGGTGGTATTTATTCAAAATTGGCATAAATCAATCTAATGTATCAATTCATAACAAACCTTACTAATTTCTATCAAACCATATAAAAGAAATCGAGAAATCGTGAGAATTCAAATTGAATTTAAGAAAAAAGACTGAATTGTAAATTTACCTAATTTTGAACCGAATACCTCATCTCCGTCACGTAAACTTGGCACGAATTGATCGTCTCGCAATGCTTTACTATTTTCTGAAAAGGAACTGGATAAAAACCGAATTTCGGGAGCTCGCAGAGTAAATAGGGTTAGGGAAGGAACAAACATATTGTTCTGTTGTTTCCATATGAAACGAAAGTTTCTTTTGATTTTGATTTTTTTATTGTATATAAAACCCTCAGCTGCTTATCAGCAGCTTAATTTCTTTTTATTTATTAATTCCCAAATCCCTATTTCGAGATGTTTTGACTTTCGGCGCTCATTTTTTATATGAGTTTTCACCGAATTGAATCAAACTTTCAATAAAATAGTCTATCTTCGTAAAATGTCCATAACACTAGTTTTCATCACACAAAAATCCTAAAAATCTTAACTTCTTCCGCGACATCTGAACCCTTATACCAATTTGTACCTAATCTCAACCTCGACCATTGTCAACTGACATAAAGCTCGAGGTAAGGTCTTGCCCCAACTTCATTCTCATTTAACAATACCACTAATATCGACTTGCACATAAACTGAGGCAAAATATCCACATGAGGATTAACACTTAGTTAATTAGTTTTTGAGCAGCTAATAATTTATTTTCACTTATTCCCTTTAGACACGCACTTGCAACCACGATTATGACAAATTGAGGATGCACCTTAACATAACCGACTTCACAAAAAAATAATATATAATACATATATTAGGCATTCATCATAGCAAAAATTGCATTTGACCATGTAATCTCCAGTCCATAATGCGTGGGTCCCATAAAGGATACCAAAACTCTTATTAAAACTTGAAAATATTTAATTAGTCATTTAATAAAGTTTATGAAATTCTCGATTCTCACAGACATTTTCTCAGATGTGAGAAAAATGACATACAAAGGAGAGAGACCATGGAGAGAAGAAGAATACGGGCAGAAAATCAAAGAAATTTAGAAGAAAAGCAGAATGTCACGTACAATGAGCGAAAGAACTAGTGCCCAGAGCAACCTGCAGAGGAATTCACTAGCATGTTTGCGAAGGAAACATAAATGGCCGTGATGGGGTCAATCTTGCATGAGTAGATAAGAACTCTGAGACATCAAGATTTAATGTTCCAAAACCAATGTGAGATTACCAGAAAAATCTATAGATCTTAGCTACGCATGACTAGGAGGATGTAAGGCAGGGGAGCTAACATTCACATTCCATCAACCCAACTGAGAATGCTCAATCAGGGAGTCTTTTCAAAAGATAACCCACTAGTTAGAGTGGATCACACTTTATATGATCATGCGAGGAGCTTCTAATCTCAACGTCCTGATCATAGGTATGATGGTAATGATGGGACATCTTGATGTCAGTACTGATATTTATTCTTCTCTGTGTAATATTCTTCTAAGTGCTATTGAGAGAGGTCTATTTTTGTAATATTTTAATTGCTACAACGTGGTATGTGCTACTATAATACATTGCTTTAGTGTGTTCTAATTATATACATTGGTTTGATGTGCTGAATTTTTCTCATACAATGCGTTGAAATGTCTAGATTTAATATGTTTTCAATTACATATACAATTCATTCTTAAGTTAGTTATTTATTTAATTTATTTGTTTATGCTTCACAAGCATTTTATTTTTGTTGGAAACCGACTTAATTTGTAAACCTTGAGGATAAGGTTTGAAATGAGTTTGGGGGTATTAGGTGAAGTGAAATATGAAAATGTGAAAGTATATAAGAAATGAGAGGTAGAATATAGTTGAACATTGTGAAATTTTCTAATTTCACAATACATGTAGTATTTTCCAATTTCATATTACTTTATTTAGTTACGAAGATGAATTGAATATAATTTGGATTTGAATGGAAATGTTTATTGTTATTACTTATAAAAATATAAATTTTATGAAGGAAAAAAATTGTTATACCCTATTTGACTTAACCTAGATTGCGTATACACTAGGTGAGTTTAGAGGGGATTGATTACTTTGTGTTAGACATTATAATGGGTACATGATCGAAACAATAGCGCAAGCTAAACAGGATAGATTTCTAAGAATCTTATTATACAAAGATTATTGATCAAGTATTATATATGTATTGAAAAAAGTTTATACCACAATTGAGGAGAAAAATAGGAAATTAGCCAATAAACTTTACTAAGTTGGAAAAAATGCTTCCTCAACTATAGTGAAAGTGCAAAGAACTAACAAGAGTTTTTAAAGAAAAAACAGAGAGACCCACATATTCCAAAAGAAATGGAGCAGAGAATCTAGTGGTGGGAAAAATGAAAGGAATAATTCACATATAAAAGAATAATGGATTCTAAAAAAATGAAGTAGGCAACCGTAGTAATAAAATATAAAGAAGAAAATGAATATATATATATATATATATATATATATATATATAATTGAAGAAGATAGAAAGAGAAATATAGAAAAAAAAAGGAAGGATGCTTACGAAAAACTCTTCAAATAACAGTTTTAGTTCGAGTGCTTATACGTAAGTTAAGTGAAGCATATCTTTTTATTCCAACAAATGCATGTGTCAGCAATAGTCCAAAAGAAATTTCCCCTTAAATATTTCGACCCTGGAATGCTTTTCGTTCCATGCACAATAAAAAAACATAAGGATATCTAAAACATTATATGATCTAGGTGCATCAATCAACGTTATGCCTTTATCAATATATTTGCCAATGATAAATGTACCATTAAAAGAAATTGGTATAGTAGTACATTTGGCAGATAGATCTACTGTGCAACCTATAGGAGTATTATAGGATGTACTGGTTATGGTTAATGACTTACTTTTCTCAATCGACTTTTATGTTGTAGATATGAAAGAATACCACTTTTTTAGTAAAACTTCTTTTATCCTAGGATGCCCATTCTTAAAAAGATAAAAGCCAAAATTTATGTTTCTAATAGAACTCTAACAGTGGAAGTAGATAATGTAATGGTAAACTTTAACATCCACGACGCTATGAAATATCTTTTAGATGTTTCATTAGTATGCACAGTAGGTATGTTCTATCCTATAATAGATAAAACTTTTAGAAACGATAAGTTAGATAAACTTGAAAAAGTAATAGAGGACTTAAATGATAATGAAAATATAGATGAAGAGACGGGAGAGATAATTAATGCCTTAGAATCTTATAATACACTCCTCGAACTTTCTTACTATATGGATCTACCGATAAATCATTCAAAACTTTTACCCTCTATATTAAAAGCTCATCATTTAGACTTAAAAAACATTAACAGATCATTTGAAATATGCATAGCTAGAAAGTTACAACTCCTTACCAGTTATGATCTCTAATAAATTATCAAACTTAGAAGAGGAAAAATTAGTGATGTTCTCAAAGAATTCAAGTAAGCAATAGGATGGGCAATAGCCGATATCAAATGAGTAAGTCTACCCGTAAGCATGCATGCCAGAATAAGCGAAAGTTCCCCACGCCGATCCCAATTCGAGAACTAATCTCGAAGCAGACATGAAACCCATTAAACAAGCTCAACGTATATTAAACCCACCAATGGTGGAAGTAGTAAAAAACAAAATATTAAAAATATTAGATGTAGGGATGGTATTCCTAACAACAGATAGTAATTAGGTTAGTCCAGTACAAGTAGTCACTAAAAAGACATGGATTATAGTTATAACAAACAAAGATGGAGAACTAATATTGAATAAAATCCAAAACACTTGGAGAGTGTGCATAGATTATAAGAAGCCAAATGCCGCTACTAGAAAATATCACTATCCACTTCTATTTATAAATATAATGTTAAAAAGACTAGCTGGACAAGCTCATTACTATTGTTTGGATGGATACTCAAGATTCCATCGAATTCCTGTAGCTCCAAAAGATCGAGAAAATACCACTTTTACTTTCCCTTTTGGTACATTAACTTACATGCATATACTTTTTGGCTTATGTAACACACCGCTACATTCGAAAGATATATGATTATTATTTTCTCAGACTATGTTGAACATTTTATTTAAGTTTTCATGGATGAACTTACCGTATACAATAATTCTTTTGATGAATGCTTACTTCATTTAACTAAAGTACTTAAAAGATATATAGAGAGAAATCTAGTAACTAACTATGAAAAATGTCATTTTATTGTAAATCAAGGACTCATTCTAGGATACATTGTGTCAACAAAAAGAATAAAGGTAGACGTCGCTAAAATCTAAGTTATAAAAACATTACCTCACCCCACAAATGTATAGGAGGTAAGATCTTTTCATTGCCATGTAGGTTCTACATACATTTTGTGAAAGAGTTTTCCAAAATAACCGAACCCTTAAGCAAGATTTTGCAAAAATATATTACCTTCGAGTTCGCACCTAAATGCAAAATAGCTTTTAATAAACTAAAAGATGCCTTGATTACCATACCAATGATAAAGTCACCAGACTGGTCTTATCCTTTCGAAATAATGTGCGATGCAAGCAATCATGTAATAGGAGCTGTTTTAGGCGAAAAGTTAGGAAATGGTTCTCATGTCATATAATATGTATCAAGAACTTTAGATTCCGCCCAACTAAACTATACCACCATAGAAAAAGAACACTTAGTAGTTTGCATTAGAAAAGTTGAGACCATATTTACTAGTTACTAAAGTAATAGTATACTCAGATCATGCTACATTAAGATATTTGATGACAAAGAAAGACGTTAAACCAAAATTAATAAGATTGATCTCATTATTACAAGAATACGATCTCACTATAAAAGAAAAGAACGATGTCAAAAACTTAGTAGCATACCATCTAATAGACTAGAAAATGGTGAACCCCCAATACTATTGATATACGATTTTTTTTAGATGATCACTTATATGAGATAGCTATTAATAGCCCATGATCTACCGATATAGTCAACTAACTCACTACTAATAGGCTATCACCTCATTTAAAAAGAGCCAAAAGAATAAGATTAAACACAATTCTAAACATTATTTATGAGATGATCCTTATTTATGAAAATTCTATGTCGACCAAACCATTCAAAGATGTATCCTACAAACGAAAATAAATCCATCACAACTCATTGTCATACTTATGCTTATGGAGGGTGTTTTGGTCTATGTCGTACAACTTGTAAAATATTAGACTCGGGATTCTTTTGGCCTACTTTATTCCACGATTGTTATGTTTTCATGAAAGCTTCTCTAAATTGTCAATGAAAAAAAAATTTAGGACATAGAAACCGAATGCTCTTGTGTCTTATTTAGTTTTGTAAAGTATTTGATATTTGGGGAATAGAATTTATGAGACCTTTTCCACCATCTAATGGAAACATTTACATGTTATTAGCCATAGATATGTGTTCAAATGGGTAGAAGCGATCACCATGAAATCTAATGATTCTAAAATACAAGTAATTTCCTAAAATCAATGATATTTACTATTTTTTGAGCACCTAGAACACATATTAGCGACATAGGTGTACACTTTTGTAATAGAATTGTAGCTACTTTACTTCCAATATACTATGTTACCCATTAGACATCAATCGCATATCACACACAAAGTAGTGGACAAGTCGAAACCTCAAATAGAGAAATTAAATCAATTTAAGAAAAGACAGTATGTACAATACGTAAAGATTAGAGTATTTGTTTAGAAGACATTAAGGGCATATAGGGTTGCATCTAAAATACCCATAGGTACGCCAGCTTATAGAATAATTTTTGATAAAGCGTGTCATCTACCAGTTGAACTAGAGCATAAAACATATTGGGCAATTAAGAGATGTAATATGAATTATGTTACTGCATGAAAGCAATGTGAATTTAATTTCTAAGAGTTAGAAGAATTGAGAACTAATGCATATGAGAGTGCTTCTATTTATAAAAATAAAACTAAAGCAGTTCATGATAATAAATTGAATATTAAGAATTTTGAAGTAGTACAAAGAGTTTTATTCTTTTATTCACATCTTAAATTATTTACTGGAAAACTTAGTTCAAGATGGACATGACCTTTTGTAGTCATACACGTATTTCCCCATGGTACTTTAGATATAGAAAGTAGAGAAACTAGGAGAATTTTTAAAGTTAAAAGTCATAGTTTAAAACCTTATCATGAAAATTTTGTCTCACAAGATATGGAGATCATTAACCTTGACCTCATTGACAAGTCACTAGATTAAGTGAACACCATAGAGGAACATATTGTGGAAGTTAATTCCAGTGAAACATTCAAAATATGGATGATTAAAATACTAAGAAAGAAAAAGAATAAGAAATCACGAAGAGACAAACAGACTGCCAGAGATCGATATGCGTTCGACAAGGATGACTCGGATTATGAGGAGTATGGTGAGAATGACAATCCTGCCAAAATCTTTACTGAGGAACGAGGACAAACCTACCTCAACATACAAATCAATCAGATGTCCCTTTGTAGAGTTCAACTTGATACAGGAGCCGACATGAGTATTCTGCCTAAATCTTAGTTCCTTCAAACAAAATTGAGGATTCATTGCAAACCTCCTATTATGGTGTCAAAGACAAATGGTGCATGTATAGTCGCTTTAGGAGTATCAAAGAATATGTATGTATGAGTGGGTAGGCTCACCATCATCACAAATTTCCTAATCATGTCGTCAACCGACTAAGATGATCAGATATTATTAGGTAGGCCATTCTTATCAAATGCAAGAGCTATCATCGACATACGTATGTGCATCATTACACTAAGGACTAGTGATAAAGTAGTATCATTCAAAAATGGGATATAGCTTGACATCGAAATGGAAGAGGAACAACTTAATGTTAGTGATGAGATCAATGATTACATACATTTTTTCAAATCCTGATGAAGATATTCTTGAAGAGGAACCGCTTGAAGCGAAGATTGATTCGCTTGCACTCAATGAAGATTGATTCCTCTATTAGTTCACTTATACTTAATGAAGATTGATTCCTTTATTAGCTGAGCAAACGACTATAACCAACAACGCTCTATGGGAGGCAACCCATACTCATTATTTTTTTATGTTATTTATTTTTTAGTATGATACCTAGCTTTAGTATAGTTCGTTTTTATTCTCTCTCCTTTCGATCTCTTTTGGATTTACTTTCGAAAGTCACATTCTAGAGTAGCTTCATTTAGAGGGGGGATGATCGAGTTATTTTTATTTTCATGGCCTTTATGCAAGTTCGCATTATAAACTTGCTTATTTGTTTATTTATTTATTTTATTAATAAATAAAATTAGTTAGATACATATCCCAATCAAATTTATAAATTTTTAGAAATCTTTTAGTTAATCTTACCTTTACGTTTACCTTTAGGACGGATGGATAAGTTACTCATGAAATAAAATTGCAAAAAAAGCAAAAATAAGACCTAGCGATTACTAGCAATTCGAAATAACACTAGGAATTGCTGAAAAAATCCATAGCAGAAAACATGAAAATTATTGTCAAGTTAAAAGTCTAGCGATTCCTAGCGATTCCACATACACAGGAATCGTTGGTAAAATAGGTTGGTCACGAAATTTTCCAGCAGCTTACTTATTTTCGATTCGCATTGTGATTCCCATCGATTCCACTAACACATGAATTGCTAGGCACGATTCTTGTTTTTTAAAACCAAAACCTCAAATCACCATATATAACACCTCATTTACACCATTAAACCTTTGCACCCTTTCATAAAAATTCCAATTTCTTGCAAAGATTCAACCCTCATAAGCTTAATCTTAGTCTATATAAGTGATTTCTACTTCCACCTAGCTTTATTTAACACCAAATACATCAAATTTGAGAGAATAGAGCTAAGCTAAGGATTACAAAATTCTGATTTGGGACTTGGAATATCAGATGTGACGAGTTCGAGAGTGTATATATTGAGAGATTCAATCTCAAGAAGGTAAACATTACAAACCTAGCACTTTATTTTGACAATAAATTGATTTTTGTTTGATTTATGAAAATTCTTCGGTAAATTTCAAAAATTCTTTGTCGAACTCCATTTCGATACATCAAATGAATTGTTTTGGATTCGGTATTATTGCAATATTATGAGCCTTGGTTTACAAATTCCATGATTTTGAGAAAAATATTGAGAATGAATTTTGGAAGAGTATTTGAAAAATATTTGATATTGAATTTTTGACAAAACAAAGGTGTAATTTATGAATTTTAAAAGTTCATTTGATATATTTGTTCTCATATTTTGGACTTACATAATTTTCAAATAAGTCATTTTCAAATATTAACTCTTCATTCACAATTTTTTGAATTTCTCAATAGCAACTTGATTTCCAAATGACTTTCCCACCTTAAGTCCATTTTGTATTAAAAACAAGATCTTGGTTTACCGATTCACAATAGTGATTTGATCACTATGGTGAGACGAGGCATTGGGAGAGGTAGGAGTAGTGCACAAGGGAAAGGAAAAGGTGTTAGGGTATTAGTATTAGAGAATCAAGAATAGAAAGGGTTGGTTTGAGAACACCTGCTCCACTTAGCTCTGATGAGGATTCTGACTACCTAGACCTAGACATATAAGTCCCCTATGACACCATGAGATTTATGAGTCTCAAAGCAAAAAATAGATACATTCAAGATATGAAAAGCGTTATCATTCCCAATAGATGAATTCAAATAAAAAACGTGAACAAATTTGATGATAAAGTGATGAACATAGTGCGAGAAAGAGAATGTGAACACCTTCTTAGGGTTACGAAGAAGATTGGAGAAATGATGTTTGGAGTTAGTTAGCCAATTCTACGCTAACGGATATATGAGTGGAAATCATAACGAAGTGATACTTTAAGAAAAAAAACATTGATAGTTTAACAAAAGCACTGAACTGACATTACAGACTTTCTGAACTTTGAATTAGATAGGATTATATAGACTATCCTAGCTGGCATTACCAAATGAAGGATGTTTACTCATACGAAGAAACTTAAAAAGCCTTATAGGTGATTCCTAATTGGGGGTTTTTCTCGATATTTAAAGTCACCCGAGGTTCACCGAAACCACCAATTTTAGGACAACAACAAAATGTTGGAACTACATCATGGATGCCTGCCTATACCGGACTAAGCAACATTCTAAACGAATAACCATATATCTGCTCTACTATACTACATTGTTGGAAAGACTAGATAAATCGATGTTGAGTACGTAATTCACGATGCAATGAGACAAACAATGATGTCTAGGAAGCATGGTGGCCTACCGTTCCCAATTTGAATCACTCACCTATGTATAAAGGTCAAGGTTGGTTTCTATGAGATGCAGTTTAATATGGTACCTCAGTGGACTGTCACAAATGCTTCGATTAAGAGGATGAGAGATGTGAATGGGTATAATGATTCAGAAGAAAAAATGTAGACCAATAAGATAAAGAGGGCTACAATTGAATATCAGGCTAATAGGCAGAGATTCCATGCAAGCACATAGGAAAAAGCGAGATGAACATCGAATCTAATGATTTAAGTATATGTTATGGTGGCATAAAGTAATTCTATATCTACTAAAAAATCTAAAAGGAAAGGATTTTTCAAATCTTTATTTTTATCTTTTTTGTGCAATGACAAGAAAATCTTAAGGAATAACTAGATGTTAGAAACAAACAAAAAAACTATGGCGCGATACTATTTCATGTCGAAGAGGGGGATGGAAAGTCTACGAGATCCTAGGAGAAGCATTAACCTTCCTACGACGTAGAGGCGATTACCATCGAGAGTTCATAACCCTATTATTAACTATACTTCCCAACCCACTACACCGAAGAATGAAGATGAAACTTAAGAGAGTGAAGAGGAATTTACTTATACGTAGAGCACTTTGTAATTTTTGAAGTATTTACTTATATGTGCGGAATATGGAATCTGTTTGAATTCTAATGAGAATGATTGATTTATCCATTGTGTTTTTTTTATATATGATCCTTATTGTTTAAATTTTGAAAAATAATTTATATTTAATATTCAATTCTTTTACGTTTCACAATGTAATTTTTTTTGTTTTCTTGAAACACTCGACCTTACTTTTAAACCTTAAAGACAAGGTTTGGAATGAGTTTTGGGGTATTTGATCACATGTCACGCATGTCAAATATAAGTCGTACTTAGTTACCAATCCTACTAGAATGTAGAGGCAAAAATGGGGTCAAATCTACAGGATTCAATCAAACTGAGATCAACAAATAGAAAAGTAAAACTGAGGAGTTTTTGAAAGAGTTTTATCACAAAGGTCTACTAAAAAAGAAATTAAATGAGTTATAAATTGGAGAATACAAATATAAATAATTCTAGGAATCCACAATCTAGCCTTATGTTGTTTCCATGTCTTGTATCATTAATTTAGAAGGATGGGTTTTAAAACAGCTTCCTTGGGTTTGCCAACACCCTAGTTCCTCTATTCTTGATAAATAGGGCAATCGCACTCTAAATACTTCCCTTACTCCATCGTAAAACCTTGGGCAACTGCTCTAAAGATTTTGCTTGTGAGCAGTACTTAGCACTCTGTGGAAACATTGACCCCTATATAAGCTTTGGCAACCGCTTTCAAGATTTAACCTAGTTCTTGATGTTACTTACTTAGAACAATAGGTGTGTCAGTTCTCTTGCTCTAAGTGATTGCCACTTCTCAATCCAGTTGGTATCACAGACTCAACCTGATTGATATTAGGTCAATGGGTTTACACCTAGAGATTTGCAATGAATATACAAAATCTAAACTACCACTGAGACATCATGAAAAACAATAAAATGAAGATAAAAAACTGAATCGAAACACATTTATATTAGAAAATTTCAACAAAATATAGAAAACAACTAACTACTGGTTAGAGAGCTTCATCCCCGACCTATGTACTAAAGAACTTAGCCGGACATGGCTACTCTACCTTGCTCTACTCCTAAATCACTTTGAATACAATGCGTTTTCATCCATAGAGGTCCTTCCATTATGAAAGTGAGCTAGGTACAAGAATAGGAAAACCCAAGAAATAAGACCCTTCTAAAAATTGCAAAACTTATATTTTATGAATTTGGCGCCATCAGCAACGCCACCATTATGTAGGAACAACACTAAGTCATGACGTAGCATAATATAACAAGTTTATAGTTTCTATTTCTGATCTTGGTACTATGGGTGGTGCCGTTTGTTGTAGAACCTAGTTCCATCCATCCATTGTTGACGCCGTGTGTTGTTCTGTTGTGATGCCTTATTTGGTGACGTATGTCTTCCATAGCGTCGTCTGCTCAATTTGAGACCGTCATATCTACTATCTTTTGACCGAACTTTGAATTTTTTCTTGGATTTATCTAATTCATGTACAAATACTCAAATACCTTATAAATCTCCAAAGTAATAACATAGAGCCATAAAACATGACTTAGAACTTGATTTACATAGCTAAACACCTATGAAAGAGTGCATGACTCATCAAATACTCCTAAACTTAGAACTTTACACATCACGAGCATAGGGTTATCTGACTATAGTGCCTAAATTCATTGGGAAAAAATTGAGTAATGCTTTCCTAAAGCATTCATAGCTACTTTGCAAAACAATATAGTCCTTACAATCGAAACTTGGTCAATCTGTTTAACAAGAAACTTTGGATTTTCAAAGGCTAGTCAACCATGGTCACCTTTCAAGAAAATGTCAAAACTCGAAGCATTTAAAAACCATAACCTTCAACTTGCTCATAGTTTTTCGAGTTCTCTTCATCAAAGTAGTAGATCCAAATTGGTCTCCTTATTAAATAGATTCCTTTAAACAGACTTTATCATCACGTTTCACTTATTTGCATATTTCCACACCTTTAAGAGTCTATATGGCTTATTTAAAGGTAGGCTATTGTTTGGTTTATGGCATTGAAAAATCTCACTTAACCTAGCTACAAGCACTCGAGTTAAATCTTTATTTCTTAATAGGAGTTTCTTTTTATGAGTTTTTGCCTTTTCTTCATCTAGAAATCTTTATTTTCTCCATGTATATGGTTTTTTTTATTGTACGATCCCTGCTCCATTTCCTATAGATATTGATTTTTAATTGTTTTTCCAACCATTATGTTCCCTACTGCATTTCATATAGAACTTGTGGGGCTCTGCAATTTTTTCATTAGAAATCTCATGTTAGCACTTCTCACCTTCGCTAAAGTCAAATTAATTCTCCATTGTAAAATCATCGAGCCCATATTTTATTATAGTAAATAAGCCTACTTCTCCCTCTTACAAGTGCTAGATATTCAACAATTATACTCTAAGTGGGTTAGTCCTAGTTCAAGAATCATAGAGATTTAAATTTTCCCGCAAAGCTAATACGACCACCTACTTACCTTCGTCTCAAGTTATGAATCATCCCTACTCCAAGTTTCCATTAATGTGGTCAAGTAGGTGTAAAAGCTCTCTTACTTCTTTTAAGTCTGAAGGTAAATAATTTGACTAAGTTTTTACTCTAAAAATTGAAAGCAAAGTTTTACTCAAAAGTAAGACTATTAAATAGTAAATTTACTAAACATGCATGCATTATTATATCAAATCTAGATTAAATGTAAGAAATGTATGGTAAGAAATAGAATGAAAATGAGACATTACTTATGAAGTTGCATGAAAATTTTTTAAATTAAGCTCATACCTGCGATAGTTAATTTAATACTCTATCTACGTACCATATACCCCTAAACTTATTTAGAACCTTCTCCTTAAGGTTCAAAATCAAGCCGAGAATATTATTAGAAAAATGATGGAAATAGATGGGTACTATATATAGAATAATTTAATACTACACTTGAATACATGGTTAGGAAAATAAGAAAAACAAAAAATATAATTGATTTTAAACTATAATATTCTTTATTGGTTGCCTCCCAGTAACATTTTTGTTTAACGTCATTGGCTTGATGAATTTACCTCTCCTTAGTTGACGGGGTTCAAATCAATGACCTTAATTGCCAGTATAGAAAATTATGTGAAGACTCGTTCCTTATTGCCCAAGATCTCACTTTGTCCTGGAAGAGCTTTTCTCTTTTTCCTACCTAGATGCTAATGTAGCACAGCTCCATATCAATAAGCACTTTAGCAGCCGCGAAGAATGGTAAACTCTAAAAAAGTGTGCCACATTGGTTGTTGCTCCTATCCACCACATAGAAATTCGTGACAATAACGAAGTCACTAAGGCGAACAACTACATTCTCAATCATTTCTCATGGTGTCTCCATTATGCCATTCGAATATATTACATTGATCTCAACATTGCTGGTAAAACATAATTCGCGTAGCTTGAAATTTTTTGATGAAATGACAATGAATTGAGCGCCTGTGTCACATAACACTTTAGGGATCCTTAAATTTCCAATCTTGCATGGAAACACGACCTACATAAGATTCTTGTCATACTGGAACTATTAATGTAGCATGTCAGGGAGTACCATCCTATTCTCCTTGCTATCATCTGTCATAATACGCTTTGTCCCTTATTTGATGAGTTGCAAATTTTGGAGGTGTCATATTTATTCGTGCACCTCTTCGCAAAGGCTATTCTTTCAAGGCTATATGTGGCTTGATTTCCTTCGGGACTTCTTTGATCCATGGATACCTATCCATAATCATCCTTTCCAAAACCATAGTAGAGCAAGAAAATAATGTATTAGTTGAATAACTTAAAATGTGTAGAATTTTAAAATTGATTACCATCTCTTTATGTTCAACAGACACAGAGCCATTGACTATATCAAAGTTAGCTCTGGCCGTTCGCATAAGCAGCCTACCGAATAAAATCATAAAAAGGACTAGACTTGTGCATCTCAGTCATGTCTATGATATGGAAGTCTACGGGGAACTTTAAATCCCCAACATGAACCATTGCATCTTAAATTACTCATTTAGAAGAGATCTTGTTACCCTCAACGACTAAAATCTAAATCTTCATCTCTGTCAGTTCGCGAACGCCCAAAGACTTATAGAAGTCTGAGTATATCACATTAATTGATGCTCTAAAATAAAGCATTACGTTCTCTTGATATAGTCTATCTGTAATGTAAGAGATAACTAATAGCCTTGAATCATCATATTTGAGCAGGTAGTAAATGGGACTTCCCTGGGGTTTGGGTTGATCATGTCCTAATTTGGTCTTTTTTTAGGGTGATGGTTTCATAAACCTCATTTTTTGAAGCGGTGTTGTTATGAAAGAAAGTGTTCACTTTTGCGCCTGATGGGTTAATACTTATTCAGATTCGGGTTAGGTTGCAAAGGAAACTTCATACTCTCCTAATTTTAACCTATCCGCTATGCGATTTGGCCCACCTACACTTCCAGGTTGTAGACTGTGGTGCTTATGTTACTAAGATCTTTCTTAGTGTTCACCTGAAACTTGTTGATGTCTCTAGCAAATTGGCTATGTTGAGCTGCTCTAGATTTAATCATGCCCTCTTGTGAGGAATGATTAATCACTAGTTCAAGCAACGGTTGTTCTCTTGAGGTAAATGATAGATAGTTTTGGTTTAGAGGCACAAAACTGAAGCTAGGGTTGTTCCTTGTTGTGGCTGGATTATAGGTGTTTCTAAATGGCACTCGGGTTCGCCCTTGGAATTGGGTGCCTATAATATTGGCCCGTTGATGGTCTTCAAATAGAGTTGGACATTCATTAGTGTATGGCTTGTGGCTGAGCAGAATCCACAACTTTTAGCGTGCGCTTGGCCATTGCTTAGGAGATGTTCCACTAGGGAAGTCAACTAATCAATACTCTTGTCAGTGGAGCTAGTAGTAGCTCTAACTAACGGACTTCGGCGTATGTGAACACTAATATCCATGTATAACCTGGATTATTGTGTTATGTTCTCATAGGGTTGCTTCATCAACATAAGGGTTTTGTTACGAATGTGACCACCAAAAGTGCTATAAATCATATGCCTCTCTAGAGAAAACATGCCAACATAGAAAAATCGGACAATGGCCCTATCAAATTGGCCATGTTATGGAAAATTGGCAATTAGGCGCTTATAGCGGTCCTAATAATCATTAAAGGACTCATTAGTCTTCATTTTAATGCTACCTATCTCAGAGATTATTTAGGCTACCTTATCCCTAGTGAAATATTCCCTGAGGAACTCATCTATCATGTTATGCCATGAGTTAATGTATCCAGGGCGGAGATAAAAGAACCATTGTTTGGCCTTATCCTTTAAGCAGAATGGGAAAGCCCTAAGCTTTACTGAATTCTCTTCCATTCGAGGAGGTTTTACAAACATGTAACTTGTCTAAAACTCCTTCAAGAAGGCCACCGATTCTCCACTTTCCATTCTATAAAGGAGGGCAGGTGGTGAATAAAAAAAAACTTAAGCTCGAAAGCTTTGCTATTTGGTGGAAAGTTTAGGCATAAGGGATGCAGAATAATAAAATTTTAGAGATCTTCAATGATGCGTCCCATAGTAATTCGGCGATTACCGCCAACGTGGCGATCGTCGTCAGCCATAGTAGGTTGAGAAAAACTAGACTCTTAGTTTAAAGCTTCCCGAGCCAACCTCTAGTGGGTTCTGTCGATTTTTTAATCGAAAGGTAATAGTGAACCAATTAATTTAAATCGATTTATCCTATCGTGCATAAACTAGTATACTCAGAGAATAAAACAAAAAGAAAAAGAAAATAAAAGTTAAACTTAATTTTGAACCTAATCCTCGGTAATGATGTCAAAATTTGATCACGTGTCAGCATGTCAAATATAACCCTTATAAAGTAATAAATCCTATTGGTATGTAGTAGAGGCAAACACGGGGTTGAATCCATAGGATTCGATCAAACTGAGTTCAATAAATAGAAAAGTAAATTTGGGGGGTTTTTGAAAGAGTTTTATCCTAAAAGTCTACTAAACAAGAAACTAAATAAGTTATAAATCAGAGAATATAAAAATACCTAATACTAGGAATCCACAATCTAGCCCTATGTTAATTCTATGTCTTGTATCATAGATTGAGAAATATAGGTTTTAGAATAACTTCCCTTGATTGGCTATTGGTTTTAGGTTCGCAAACATCCTAGTTTCCATGTTCTTGATAGATGGGGTAACAACTCTCTAAACACTTCACTTAACCTACCATATAATCTTGGGCAATAGCTCTAAAGATTTAGCACGTAAGCATCACTGAGTGCTTTATGGGAAAACTGACCCCAAGATAAGCTTAAGCAACCGCTCTTAATATTTAATTTAGTTCTCAAAGTTACTCACTAAGAACAATAGGTGTGTATTGTGTAACGACCCAAATTAAGAAAAATAGGATTAACATTAATCTCAGGGATTAACAGCCATATTTGGGCCTTACATGGACAACTCGATTGTCTCAAACAAGAGAACCGAGGGAATCTGTTATTTGTGGATAATGGTTGTTTTGGTGCGGTGTTTAAAATTATTAAATTATCATATTGCATTGCATGTATGTACTAAAATGTTGTAATCGAGTAAGATTGTGCGATGGGTGTTCGCCTCGTAGAGCATGCTAACGCGGATACAGTATATGCGTTGTATGGGAGCACTAAGGCTAGATAATACAACTTGAATATATGACTATAACTATAATAATTGTTGGTTAAGATGAATAAATAGACCTTAGCGCAACTCATAATGGTCGGGTACACAAGAAATGATGCACCTCAAGATGTGTCTCGGGACGCCGGCATAGGGTGTCGGGTAGGCAGGGGTTAATTGGACCACTAATGTGTCAACAATGAGACTAAACACACTAAACACATGAATTTAAGTGTCTAAGCTCGTAAATTTAATTGATATGAATTAATAGGACTATAGTTCGGACAAATAAATTGGAGACCATTGATTTGTATGGAGATTATGAAGATATGTAGGAATCCTAGGATAAATAGTGACTAGTGAGTGGAGACATGCATTATTCATGTGGGACAAGTGGCTTTGAGTGAGGACACATTTCCTAGTAATTAAATTAGTCGAATTAAAGATTTGCTTAATTAATCAAGTTGCTAATCTAAGTATATAAAAGACAATAGGTAACAACTTCTACTCAATCATTTTGATTTCGATAAAAAGTGTTTCCATGCATGACCAAGAGGTGTTGAATGGTTTCAGCTTACTTATTTCATGTTTTTCCAAGGTTGAAAATGAATTATATACATGTCATATAAATCTGCTATGAAAATAATTAATCGAAACTTCCTAGTAAAACCAATTACCTCCACACTTAACTTTAAATACCTATAACTAATCTAAAACACTTGAAATTGATCCCATGGGACTCAGGGACTATAATGAGATAGTTGGGGGCATATTAGAGTTGGATAGGGTATTTTTTGGTATTTAAAGTGCGATTTGAGGTGCGTAAAACCCATGATAATGCTTCATAGAATTCAGTTTGTTTATCTTCTTCATTTTACAAGTGATGACTTTTTTACTTCATTGTTTTATTCAACTGCAAACTATGATGTGTTATCATGATTTCTTGTTGTTTTTCTCATGTTGAATAATCATGCTTTGTGCATGCATTTTGGGATCTCTTGAAGAACAGTTGAGTTGGTTCACTAGGGTTTATGGTGGTGTTGTTATATGGAACATATTGATTTATGAGTTGAGTGGTTCACTAAGGCTTTAAAAGACATGGTATATGAATAATTATTAACCAGTTGAGTGCTGCACCGGAGTTATCTGTGTTTTCATCTCTGCTTACTTAGATGACTATTGTTCTATTTTCCAATTATTTACCCGCTGCTTTGATTTTTGTATGACCCTACATTTATGGGAGTATGTCCTCTTGTTACCGGATAACACACTTGCATGTCTTATAGTATTATTTCGTACCGAGTATTGTGTGGAATTCTATTGGGATTTTACTCACTGGACTCGTTATTGTATTTGTTGGGTGACCGAATGCAGATCCTTCTACAAGTAGCGGTAAAAGGGATTCTTGGGCGACTATCTCTTTCAGCTGACGATCTTGGACATACTCGGAGGTGTTTATATTTCGATATATTTTGCTATGTTATAGGTATCAGGGGATTATGAGAGACATTACATATTTATATGCCTACTTTATGTATCCTATGCCTTATATACATGGTACTTTATTTTTAGGTTTTCAACTAGTTAAGAATTTGGATAATACGCATAAAATACGCATATATTTGAAGTCTTCCCTTGTAAAATGATAGCGAAACCTGATAAGTTAACTAACTAGCAAAAAAAATTCTTTAGTAACTATATGATGAACAATTGGATATGCTAGTGTTAATTGAAGACGTGTAAACTTCCAATTAGATCACAGGATGTCATAGATAAGCATGCCATAACGTGGCATGACTTGGTGATTTGTGATGTAACATGATGGTGCCCAGGGTTGTCTCCAGAATTAGGGTCACTAGTTGGTATCAGAGCGAGTTCCGATGGAGCCTATAAGATGGAGCGTAGTTTGTTTTTTAACCTGATACCAACATCGAAGTTGGTATTAGAGAAATGGTTCAAGGAACCTAGGAATTTAAGGAAAGAGAATAAAACTTAGCAAACGAATCTTAGATATGGAAACCTGATGTACTTACCTTAAAACTCTAGTTCGAAAGTGATTGCAATGCAGGGAGATTTAGGGTCCATATAAGTGTTGTGTCTTTGATTATATGATACTATACATGTATTGCAAAAATGATCCAGGGATTTCAACTTGTTGTGGATGATGAAGATGGATTGCCAGTTTACGTTAAAATGGAGATGACAAGGACAAGACTTAGAAGAAAGAGTTTCAAAAATTGATTAGTAGAGGAAGTTAGTCGAAATATTGTAGGTATAGTTTTATAAGGATAGCTAGAAGATATGAGACGGAGGTGCAGCTAAAAGACCCTATGGACAACTGAGAGTGTTGAGATGGCTCAGATTACGTGAAAATGATGACATACACCTTTAGCTCTGGTTAGAGCACTGAAGTTAGTCTTGCAATCATGACACTTTGAGTAACTTCATTGAAGTTTTATGATTGTTCACAGATAATGAGGTTGTAAATGGCCTACGCAACCATCTCATTTGTAAAGAAGAAAAATCAAAAGTACAAGTCGATTTAGAGCTTGCAATAATGATTGATGACATCAAACACATTATGATAGAGCAATGAAGGAAACAAGTGATTTGAAAAATAGGGATCTAAAGACATATTACTTTTAGAAGACACGAAAATGAAAAGAATGGCATTGTCAGTTATTCCCCCTGAATAATCCCTCCACATAAAAATAAGGATGGAGGAATGGGATAGAGTGGTGTTCTCTATTTTTTTGTCACATATTTCTCCTTGTTAAATGAAAAGCTATGGCATTATCTGTTGTTCCATCACATCTTCGTTCCTGTAAAACAACAAATTGTGGCATCGTCTTTTGTTCCGTCACATCTTCCTCCCTGTGAAATGACAAGCTGCGGCATCATCTGTTGTTTTATCACATCTTCTTCTCCATGAAACAAAAAATTTTGGTGTTGTCTTTTGTTCCGTCACATCTTGTTCCCTGTGAAATAAAAGAGAGTGGCATTTTCCGTTGTTCCATCACTTCTTCCTCACAGTGAAACAACAAGTAGTAGTGTCATCTGTTGTTCCACAATAACTAACTTTCCGTAAAAAGATTAGCAGTGGTGTCACCGGTTGTTCAACCACTATTGAGTTTCATGATAGATGAGATAGTTCCATCTAAGATCCTAGAATAAGAAAAACATGATACTGAGGTTCCCTAGGCCATTAGATCAACATAGTAGTCCCACTATATGAGATCTAGTTTACCTTATATTTCGAGGATAAGATTTTCCCTATTTAGAAAGAATTGTAACGACTTAAATTAATTAAGCTAGGATTAGTATTAATCTCAAAGATTAACAGTCGTAATTAGGGTATTACATGGATAACTCGGTTAACTCGGATAAGAGAACTGAGGGAATATGTTATTTGTGGATGATGGTTGTTCAGGTGCCATGTTTAAAATTATTAAATTATTATATTGCATTGCACGTGTGTACTTGAATGTTATAGATCTCGATGTTACTTATTTAGAACAATAGGTGTGTCAGGTGTAATGGCCGAAATTAATTAAACTAGGATTGACGTTAATCTCGTGGAATAACGGCTGTAATTAGGGCCTTATGTGGATAACTCAGTTGACTCAGACATTAGAATTGAGGAAATATATTATTTGTGGATGATGGTTGTTTAGGTGCGGTGTTTAAAATTATTAAATTATCATATTGCATTGCATGTGTGTACAAGAATTTTGTAATCAAGTGAAATTGTCTGACGGGTGTTCACCTAGTAAGTGTGTCTATGCATGTACCAAATAGGCATAGTATGGTAACACTAAAGGCATTCAATAACTCGAATATATGACCATAACTATGATCTTTTTGGGTTATGATGAATAAATAAACCTTTGTGTTACTCATACATATTAGTCAGGTACACTAGAAATGATGCACCTCAAGATGCGTGTCAAGACGCGGGCACAAGGTGTCAGGTATTCGAGGGTTAATGGGACCACTAATGTGTCTACAATGAGACTAAACATACTAACCACATGAATTTAAGCTTTTAAGCTTGTAAATTTAATCGATATGGATTAATGGGACTATAATTTAGACAAACATATTGAAGACCATTGATTTGTATGGAGATGATGAAAATGTGCATAAATCTTAGGATAACTATTAACTAGTGAGTGGGGATATGCATTATTAATGAGGGACAAGTGTCTCTAAGTGAGGACATATATCTTGGCAATTAACTTAGTCAAATTAAGGATTTGCTTAATTAATTATGTTGCTAATCTAAGTACATAAAAGTCAAACTTTGGTTTTCATGAAAATCAGAGAAGGAAAATTTAGAATTTTTGAGAGAAAAGAGAGCTAGAATGTGCTGAATTTTTAGGACTTCAATACTACCTAAGATTGGAGGATCAAACCATAAATAAATAAACAATAGGTAACAACTTATACTCCTCATTCGTTTTGATTTCAATAAAAAGTGTTTCTATGCATGACCAAGAGGTATTAAATGGTTTTTGCTTACTGATTTCATGTTTTTCTATGGATGAAGATAAATCATATGCGTATCATATAACTTTGGTTTGAAAATAATTAAGCCAAACATGCAAGTAAATCCAATTATATACATAAAAAATTAGCCAAACCTTGAAAAGGCATAACTTCCTTAATACTTAACGTATTTGGTCGATCTTTTAATATGTTTATTTTAGGTATGTTAGATAATTTGTGACCAAAAGTCACAAGTTCTGGAGTTATATAGTGGGAGAAATAATTTTTACAATCTTGCTGGTCGGATTTGATTTAAATTTGAGCTATTTTGGCAGAATTGTTATATCTTTTTTGTTTTAAATCAAAATGTTACAAACCAAATTTTTAGAAAAAGCTAAGTCAAAGACAACAACTTTTCTCTCAGGGATTTTTTAAGATTCTAATGTTTTCATGGCTAAAGATTTGCTACGACGCATGATAGAAATTGAAACTTTATTACTATTTAAGGGTTGTTTTGAATACTTTGCCTACACACTTAACTTTTAATACCTATAATCGATCTAAAACACTTGAAATTTATCACAAGGAACTTGGGAACTATAGTACGATAGACGGGGGCATATTAAGGTTGGATTGGGCATTTTAAGGACTTAGATGTATGATTTGAGGTGCGTAAAACAGATGAGAATGCTTCACATAATTTAGTTCATTTATCTTATGTATTTTACAAGTACCGACTATTTTATTTCATTGTTTTAGTCAACTGCATATTATATAGTGTTATTGTGACAACCCTAATTTTTAAATTAGTAATGTATACCCTATTTGAGTGTGTATAATGTGTTAGATGTGTATAGTATACCCTAAAATCTTCTCTTAAATGCATGGGCCCATAATGCAAGCATAAATTTAATAAAAGCCAAAACTTGGAGAAAGACGTTGTGGCTAAGGTTGCTAGTTAACCAATCGCATGAAATAATTAAGGAAATATGAATATTTGGAAACCAATGATTGATTTGAGATTTGGAGTGATTTTTTGATCTGTATTTTTCTTTTAGATGTGACAATCGTAATTGTAAGCAAAATAATACATCCCATGTTTATTGGTATTTGTTTTATAAATTAGGAAAACCTAAATACTTAATGGCAAGTCTACCCACACTCAATTATGCTTTCAAGTAATTAAGAGAAGAAACTTGATTCAAATCATAATTAATTCGGATGGGGAGGATTTTTAGGATTTGAACTGATCCTCTATCCAATAAGACATGTAATGCAGGAAAAAGTCCACACAAATCGAGAGAAAGAGAGGGAACGCAAAGGAGAGAGATATCCAAGATAGGGGAAAGGGAAGTGTAGACTTGGCGATATAGTGCGAGTTGTCTCTAGGAAATAAGTTTTCAAACTCATTCTCTAGTTTTATTTATCAAGTGATAGATACCATGTTTTAAAAAGATTATGTGTTAATTTCTGAATGAATAGATAAGGTTCAATTTCGAAGATTGATAAAGTTTTAATTTTGGAAAAGATTGATGTTAATCAAAATAAAATAAAATGAAGATGAATTGTGCACACTACGCGCAGTTCATCTGTGAAAGAAGAGAAGGGGAGCGCACTATGTGCACACCCCACACTCGATCCAGGCCTAGGCCCAGGCCCAACAAAACAGTTAGGCTTGAGGGCCAAATCAATGAACTGCAACATGAGCAATTCGTAGTTGAGAGTGAGGGGAATGCACAGTAGTGTGCATTTTCCCTCCCTTGATAACTAGAGCTGGGCATTAAGGTACAACCAAGGTACTGGGTCGATCCAAACTCACTGGATCGGCCCAGCCAGTTGGGCCGCTCCAAGCATAATAGATCAGCCTTTCTACCAAAAACCCATATAAAGAAAAAATAATAGAACTAATAACAATAAAAAAAACATAAACATAAATAAAATAAATAAAAAATATGATTTTCACGGATGTCAAGGAGATTTTCTAGTGTATTTAAATATATATCCCTCTTTCGAGGTTTTCGAAAAAAGTCTCATAATTAGATTTAATTATCGAAATGAAATTTAGTTCGTGTGATTCATCAATATTTAATTATTTAGATTTACGCGACCTCGGAGTATGCTTGAAAGTGTCAATTAGGGAATTGAAAAATAGCATACCAAAAAAGTTGGAATTAAGTAGTTTTTATTATAATTTTTTACCTTCTATTATTCGTATGGTTAGGTTAATCATGTGGGTTGCATTGTAAGGCATTATATGTTTTTGATTTAGTGGATCTCGCTAGGAGTCTTCGCACCAAGAAACTACTATTTCGACTAGAATGCTTTGGACAGTTGGACTGAGATAGGAAGAACAAAATAAGGCAGTTGTCCGAAATTGTCAAACGAAGAGGCTATCCGAGTTAGACTAATAAATTAAGAATAAGAATAAGATCCACCGTTCTTGATAAATTTTGATAGTAGGCGTTATGTCCAATTGGATGAGATGTGGACTTGAAGATAGAATGAAGCTTCCATTGTGTTTAGAGTGGAGTGTTGACACAGCTAGGCCATAGTAGGGTCAACCTTCACGAACTTCAATTTTACTTGGAAAACTTTATTGCAATAATCCATGCATGCCTTGCATTTTCACATTTTGAATTACGTGAATTACTTATCTTGATATTATATTTTATGATTGTCTCTTTCATCATGTTAAATATTTTTTCAGGTCATGCATTAGTATTTTAGTTTGCATTATATTAATGGAATAATTATAATACAAATAACTTACCTAAATTTACTGAGCACCGTTACCCTTTTTTGCTTACCTAACTATTTTCCTCTACAGGTTCCTCATATGTAGTAGACAAGGGAAAGGCACCATCGATCTAGAGGAGTTTATAGTGTCTTTGATTGGTATAACAACAAGTTTCTCACTCGTCTAGAGTTGTTTTTATCTTTTTATATATTATCATGGGATTGGGATTCAAATAAATCGAACCAGAGAGTTATTATTCTAATTGATGACGTTTGAATGTCATTATTAAACTTTATGTCGAAACTCTTATTTAATTTTATTTAATAATATTTCGCTACAATTATGACTCATTTACTAAATTTCAATTTTTGTGATTTGATAATAAGTTTGTTTTGAGAGGAGGCTCACTAGTTCGATTCTTAACTCATTGATCGAGTTGGTTAGTGACTTATGAATCAAGCTAGGCTTATCGGGATTCATTTGGAAAATGGGTCCTAACAACGTGGTATCAGAGTGATTACAATATAGATAGAAAAAAAAAATGAAGTTGAGAAAAACTTAAAATACCGACAACGTCAGTACCTGAGCATAGAAAATAACATGAATTAAGAAAAAGATAAGATATCGGAGCCTATGCTTTTAGAGTCTATATAAAGAATATAAAATTAATCAATAACATAAGATTATGGAAGGGTTTTAGCTAAAAACCTTATTATGTTGTTATTTGTTGAGTTTATACATTATATTGGATAGATATCCTGTTACTCACCCTTTCTAAACTTTGTTTCTTGTCCAGCTTGATATGGTAGACGAAGGGAACCGAGATGAACTATATTTAATATGTTAGCTCTAGAGAGAGAGAGAAGGGAATTACTTTAACCAAGATTGCTGATCTAGAGGAAAACTTCAATCGAGTACTAGAGATATTGTTAGCGCATGTCACCCAATACAATGCCGACATAGTAAATGTGGCACCGGTCAATCGGGTAGAGGTTGAAAATAACTTATTCAACCAATATGAAACACCTCCAATCGTACCATTACTTCCTTGGGTTCCAGTGACAAAGGTGGTCATAACCTCGATAATTACATCAGAGGAACCAGTTGATAAGTGGTGGAACACCCCTCATAACAATTGAAGATTATGGGTGGAAGTTCACTGAACTGAAAAATTTCGCTCTAAAGATGGTAATGTCTGAGAAAGACAAAATCAAATGTTTTATGGGTGGTCTTAGGCCAAAGATCCTAATTGAGTGGCAACAATTATGCATGAGACATATGAAGGGGCATTAGCCACTGCACTCCATTGTGAAGCTGCTAAGATTAAGGAATGAAAGGTTAAGGTTGCTTATACACTAGGATCAACGTTGCATCAGGATCAAAGTAGTGGTAATGGTGGTTTTTTTAAGAGGCCATAAGCAATAAGTTCAAGACTAACGTCTAGCAAAGTTCTGCAACATTCGATAAAACATTAAATCATCTAGTAGTATCAAGCACGGTTGTGATAGCCTCTATAGGACTAAAGGTATATGCGGGTAGTACTGTGAAGCTTCCTAATGCACCATAAAGTTTAGGTGATCAAGGAAAGACCCAGTAGGGTCAATGGTCGGGGAGAATATGTCAGTCGCCGCAACAGGGGCAGCTAGGGTTCAAGGGACACATTACTTGATTTTAGTATAGGAAGCGAGGTCATTATAAGAACCAATGTTTGAGAACCCAACAGTGTCAATTGGCATTATAGCTCAGCCTATCTGGGGAATGACTGCAGCTGAACCAGATCTAAGCTCCACCTTTTATCTTATTGTAGATACCATTAACATTTTTGATATGTTACTTTGATAGACTTAGGACCTAACATTTCATTTCATAGCGGGTGGTATGATAAACAAGTTAGGGTTAAAATCAGTTAGGGATAGCAATTTGTTTATCTTGTACACCGTCGTAACGGAGAAGATATACCCTAAATTTATTTATCAGAGTTATGTGGTAAATATTGACATACACGATCTTCTCATACACTTTAGGTTTCTTGGGTGTCACGACTTGTTCTAAATCGAGGTAAAATATACTTTTAAATTTCGTGGAAGAAATTTCTGAACTTGGGGAGGTTATGACAACCCCAATTTTCAAATTAGTAATGTATACCCTATTTGTGTGTGTATGATGTGTAAGATGTGTATAGTAAAAACTAAACTTTTCTCTTGCATGCGTGGGCCCACAACCCATGCACACATTTAATAAAAATTAAAATTTGGAGAAAAGGGATGTGGCTAGCATTGCTAGTTAACTAATCTCACGTAACAATTAAGGAAATATGAATATTTGGAAACCGATGATTGATTTGAGATTTAGAGTGATTTTTGGATTTATATTTTTCTTTTAACTATGAAAATCCTAATTGTGAAAAAAATAAGACATACGATGATTATTGGTATTTATTTTGTAAATTAGGAAAACGTAAATACTGAATGGCAAGCTGACACACACACAACTATGCTTTCAGACGGTTAAGGAAAAAAATTGATTCGAGTCATAATTAGTTAGGATGGGGAAGATTTTTAGGATATGAATTGATCCTCTGTCAAATAAGACATGTAATGTGTGAAAAACTCCACACAAATTGAGAGAATGAAAGGCAAAGCAAATGAGGGATAGAGAGATCCAAAAGGGGGAAACACGAAATGTCGACATTATTTTTAGTCTCTAAGTATAACTTTTCAAACTCATTCTCTAATTTTATTTATCAAGCGAAAGAATCCACATTTTAAAAAGATTATATCTTCACTTTTGAATGAATTAATAAGGTTCGACTTTCAAGATTGATAAAGTTTTGATTTTGGAAAAGGTTGATATTAATCAAGATAAAAAAAAGATGAAGATGGGGAGCACACTATGTGGACACCCCCCACTCAAACCGAACCAGGGCCTAGAGAGCCCAGGCTTAACAAAAAGTTGGGCCTAAAGGCCCAACCATTCGTAGTTAAGGAGGGAGGGGAACACATAAAATTGAACATTCCCCTCATTTGATAACTCATGCTGGGCCTGGTGGTCCAGCCAAGGTAGTGGGTCGATCCAAACCAATTGGATCGACCCAGCTGCCAAAAACCCATATAAAACCCATATAAAAAAATAGTAGAACTAAATAATAATAATAAAACCAAAAGTGAAATAAATAAATAAATGATTTTCAAACACGGAGGTCAAGGAGATTTTGTAGTGTATTTAAATATATATCTCTCTTAAGGTTTTCAAAAAAAGTCTCATAATTAGATTTAATTATCGAAATGCAATTTAGTCCATATGATTAGTTAATATTTATTTATTTAGATTTAGGCGACCTCGGAGTATGCTCATGAGTGCCAATTCGGAATTAAAAAATAGCGTATCAAGTAAGTTGGGATTAAGTTATTTTTTATTATAATTATTTACCTTCTATTATTTATATGGTTAGGTTAATCATGTATAGCTAGGTCATTGGGTAAGCTTGATTGCATTGTAAGGCATGGTATGTTTTTCACTTAGTGGAGCTTGTTAGGAGTCCTTGCACCGAAAAACTACTAATTCGACCAAAATGCTCGGGACGGTCGGACCGAGATAGGAAGAACAAATAGGGCAGCTTCCCGAACTTGTCGAACAAAGAGGCCATCCGTATTCGACCAATAAATTAAAAATAACAATATGATCCACTATTCTCGATAAATTTTGTTAGTAGGTGTTATGTCCAGTTGGACGAGATGTGGACTTTCTGATAGAATGAAACTTCCATGGTGTCGACAATGGAGTGTTGACACCACTAGGCCATAGTAGGGTCGACCTTCATTAACTTTAGTTTTGATTAGAAAACTTAGTTGCAATAACTCATACATAGCTTGCATTTGCATATTTCGAATTGAATGAATTATTTATCTTGATATTATATTTCTTGATTATCTCTTTCGACATGTTAAATATTTTTGCAGGTCATGGATTAGTATTTTAGTTTGCATTATATTAATGGAATAATTATAATACTGGTAACTTACATGCTTACCGAGCACCTTTTCCCTTTTGTGCTCACCCAACTATTTTTCCCCACAGGTTCCTCATCCGCATTAGAAAAGGAAAAGACACCAGCAATCTATAGGAGTTTATTGTGTCTTTGATTGGTATAACAACAAGTTTCGGACTTGTCAAGACTTGTTTCTCTATTATTGTATGTTATCATGGGATTGGGATTTAAATACGTCAAACTAGAGAGATATTATTCTAATTAATGATGTTTGAATGTTATTATTAATATTTTAGTCGAAACTCTTATTTAATCTTATTTAATAATATTTCACTACAATGATGATTCATTTACTAAATTTCAATTTTTATGATATGATTATAAATTAGTTTCGAAAGGAGGCTCACTAATTCGGTTCCTAACTAATTATGTGAGTTGGTTAGTGAGTTATGGAATGAACTAGGCCAGTCAGGATTCATCTTGAAAATGGGTCTTGATATGTATCATGATTTATCATTTTTGTTCATATTGAATAATTGTTCTTTATGCGCGAATTTTGAGATCTTTTGAAGATCGATTGAGTCAATACACTGGGGGTTTGCTATGAAAAATGGTAGAGTTGGTTCACCAGGGTTTTGCTATGAAGACCGATAGAGTTGATTCACCAGGGTTATGTGGTGTTGTTGTATGGAACATAATGATTTACTAATTGATTGGTTCACTAGGGCTTTAGAAGATGTGGTATAAGAGAGATTGATTAACCGATTAAGTGGTTTACAAGGGTTACATTTGTTTACATTTCTGCTTATGTATATAACCATCGTTATATTTTATGATTACTTACTTGCTCTTTGGTTTGTGTATTGCCTTACATTAATGAAAATATGTCCTTCTATTTCCAGATAGCATACTTGCATGTGTCATAGTTTTATTTGATTTTTTTTTACTAAATATTAAGTAGACTTCTCTTGGGATTTTACTCACTGAACTTGTCACGGTCTTTGTTGGGTAACTGAGTGCAAATCCTTCTACTAGTAGCGACAAAGGGGAATCTTGGGCGACTATCACTTTCTGCTGACGGTCTAGGACATACTCTTAGGTGTTTATATTTTAATATATTTTACTATGTTATGGGTATCAGGGGACTATGAGAGACACTATATATGTATATGCCAACTTTGTGTATCTTGTTGCCTTATATGAATGGTACTTTATTTTTAGGTTTTCTAGTACTTAGGAATTTGGATAATATGCATAAAATACTCATATATTTGAAGTGTTCCACTATAAAATGATAATGAAACATGTTAGGTTAACTAACTAGCTAAAACAAATTCATTAGTAATTATACGAAGAACAATTGGCTAATTTAGTGTTAATTGGAAACGTGTAAACAACCAGTTAGATCACAGGGAGTCAAAGATAAGCAGGCCATGATGTGGTAGGACTTAGTGATGTGTGATGTAACGTGGCAGTGCCTAGGGTTGTCTAGGGAATTGGGGCTACCATATCAAGTTTCTTGGTCTATGTGATCGCTACTTCTCAATTAAGTTGATATCACGAACTCCACCAGATTGATAACAGGTCAATGAGTTTACTCTTAGAGATTTGTAATGAATATACAAACTCTAAACTATCATTGAGACACTGTGAAAAAAATATTTTAAATATAAACAACTCAATCAAAACATTATTATATTAGAAATTCTAAATAAGACATAGAAAACAACTAACTACTAGCTAGAGAACTTCATCTCTGACCTAGGTTTTAAAAAACCTAGCAAGATATGGCTACTCTACTTTACTTTACTCCTAAATTACTTTAAATATAATATGTTTTCGTCCATGGAGGCCCCTCCTTTATATAGGTGAGCCTGGGTAAAAGAATAGGAAAGCTTTACAAATTGCAAAACTTCTATTCCGCAAATCTGGCTCCGTCAATGGCACTGCCATTATATGGGAAATGCGCCAAGTCACTGCGTTGTATAGTATAGTAAGTCTTCAACATCAAGTTTGTTATAAATCCAGGCACCCTCCATTACCGGCTAACAGTGTGCATTATTCTATTGTGACCCTTTTTTGGTGTCGTGGGTCTTCCATGACGCCGTTAGTTCACTCTAAGGGCTTCATATATGTTATTATTGACCGAACTTTGACTTCTTTCTCAGATTTTTCTAATTCATTCACAAATACTCAAATACCTTATAAATCTTCAAAGTAAACATATAGAGGTATAAAACACGACTTCAGACTTGATTTACATAGCAAAACACCTATGAAAGAGTCCATAAATAATGACTCATCAGTATTGTAGGTGAAGTGAACTATAAAGAAACATAATATAGAAAACTTGAGAGGCAAAATTTATTTGACTGAAAATTCTAGAAATCTCTCCACAAATTCAGGTAACATTTTTTCATTTTAATTTTATGTAGTTAGAAATATGTGAATTGAATATAATTTGGATTTTAATAGAAGTGATATATCTTTATTACACATAAAAACATAAATTTTATGATAGAAAGAAATTGTTATACCCTGTTTGACTTAACCTAAATTGTGTATACATTATAGGAATTTAGAGGGGATTGGTCACTTTATGTTAGACGTTATATGTATAAAAATTATTGATCAAGTATTTTATATTTATATATCTATTGAAGAATAAAATTTATGCCAAAATTGAGGAGAAAAATATGAAATAGCCAATAACATTTACCTAGTTGGAAAGAGTCTTTCCTTAACTATAGTGAAAGTGATAAGAGCTAACAAGAGTGTATAATGAAAAAAAAAGAGACTATATATTTTAAAGGAAATGGAGCAGGGAATCTAGTGGTGAAAAATAAGAGGAATAATTCTTATAAAATGAATAATAGATTCGTAATAAAATTGAGCAGGGAATCCTAGGAACACAATATTAAAGAAAAATAATATATTCATATGAAGAAAAAAAAGCGATATAAAGAAAACCTATGTAGTGCCTTGACCTAGGTGATTGGTTTGACTTTGAGTTCTGATATGCATTGCCCAATTAGGAGGTTAAAATGTCAAATAAAGAGGTTGTTCTTTTGTTCTTTCTATTCTATCACAATTTTTATTTTTATGAAGGTAATATTTTTTTAAAGATCATCACTACAAAAAGAAAAATTACCAATAAAAATTTGCAACGAAATAGCAATGGATTAGCAACAGATAGCAAGTTTAAAGTTTAGTGACGGATTTGCAATGACATGGCAACAAAATTTTAGCAACGAGAACGTTTGTATCGCTATTCGATTTCTAAACTTAGTGCTAAAATTTCCTTTCAAAACATTTTGTTGCTATTTCGTTGGTAAACTTGGCACTCAAACTTTCCCTCAAAATATTTTGTCACTATTCTGTTGGTAACATTGGCAACAACATTTCTCGCCTAATATTTCGTTGCTATTCCATTACTAATGAGTAGCGATAGATTAGCTTCGGAATGGGGCATACACGTGGCAACATGAGTACCAATGGAATAGCAATGAATAAGTTATTCCTTTGATATTCCCTAGCTAAATAAATTACCAACAGATTTTCAATGTAATAACTTATTATGTTTCTATTCAGTTGCTAATTTAAGTTACCAATGGAATAGCAACAGAATAACTTATTCGTTGTTAAATGAAAAATTATAATGTCTTTAAATATATATATATATATTGGGGATAAGACAATAAGCCACCTCTTGGCCTTTTTCAAGGCAGCAACACCTTGAAGTAAATTTTCACGATCTCAGGGCTAGCATCTCTCAAGCCTCACCTCATTAGACCTCACCTGCTAATGCCCTACCATCTCAGGGCCCACCGTGAGGCACAATAGATCATGATGATTATGGAGGGAACGAGTATATTCAGGACTTCTTTGTACATGATAATGACCAATTAGATCGTTCGTGTTCATTATGTACAACAACAACATAGCCTCGGTCCCAAATTAACTGGGGTCGGCTACATGGATCAAACTTTTCCATTGTGCACAATTAAGTGCAATTGATGGTGAGCTTTGCAAACCATTCAAATCCCTTTTAATTAATGCATCCCATGTTAACTTTGGTCTGCCCCTACCTCGTCGAATTTCTACAGTTTCTATTGAGTCAAGTTTTCTAGTTGGGGCATTTGTAGGCCGTCTTTGAAGGTGACCAAACCATCGCAACCGCCCTTCCCTAATCTTTGTATCAATTGGTGCTACTCCTACTTGTTTTTGACTTTACATATTTCTTATTCTATCTTTACGAGTTTTACCACACATCCACCTAAGCATCCTCATTTCTGCTACGTTCACTTTATGTAATTGTTGTTGCTTTACCGCCCAACATTCACTTCCATAGAGCATAGCTGGCCTAATTGCGGTCCTATAGAATTTTCCTTTTAACTTAGTAGGAACATGTCGATCACAAATCACCCCTGTTGCACTCCGCCATTTCTTCCATCCAGCTTTAATTCTATGTGTGACATCATTTTCAATGTTACCATCATTTTGTATGATTGATCCTAGGTATCTAAAGTGGTTTACCTTAGGAACTTCTACTTCCCCTAATTTTACCACTCCGTCATTTTCGTGGTCATTATGTAACTCGATAAAAACTATTTTAAGAAAATTTATTGTAAATATTGTACAATTTTGTCATTTATTATGAAATCTCTACTTTTGAAAATTCATTTAAACTTTGCATTATTTCTTTACTACTTTAAAAAATTACATTATTATTTAATTTTATTTGTTGCAATGTAGCAACGAATTACCAACAAAATTTGATATTTCATTGCTAATTCGTTGCTAAATAATATTTCATTGCAACTCATTTGCTAAATTATCAAATATCAATGGATTAGCAATGATAATTATTAAAGTAATAATTTAGTTTAAAATTTTTTAAAAATTCCCACTTGCTAATCAGTTGCTAACTAGCAACGAAGTTAGCAATAGAAATAGATGTGACATTGCTAATCCATTGCTAGTTAGCAAAGGATTAGCAATAGAATATTAATAAACAATATCAAATTAGTAATTTTTCGTTGCTAATATGTGGCTATTTAGCAACGTATTAGTGACGAAACATTTATTTTCGTTGCTAATCAATTATTATTTAGCAATTGATTATCAACGTTTAGCAACATAATATTTTGTTTCTAAGTTAGCGGTGGCTTAAAAATTCTATTGCTAAATAGTCAGTAATGAAGGTTTTAGCAACAAACTTAATTTCATTGCTAATTCGTTGCGAAATAGATTAGATACAAAAAATAAGGCCTTAGCAAAGGAATTTTCCTTTGCTAGATTTGACAATTTTTTGTAGTGCATTTTTTAAGAATAAGAGTATATAATTATGAAATTAAAATAAGGGATGAAAATAAGATTTGAGTGAAAGCATTCCTTTGTTGGGGATGGTAAAGTGCTGAGTTTGAAGGTATTTAACAAGTCAATACTTAGGCATATTTTATAGTACATTTTAAGATGTTTTTAGATGTAACAGACTATGTTACATGGGATTTTCTCTTCCTTTTGATATTTTAGGTAATAAATAGAATACTCGAGGAAATGAAGCAAAAATATAAGAAAATGAAGGAATTGATCGAGCAAAAAGATTGCGCAAAGAATCAACACCAAGGAAATAAAGAAGAACTAGGAGTTTGAATTACAAATTCCTAATGATTTACAGGACACCTTCATCGCTAGCTAAATCAGTGGACAAAAAAAAATTAGAGAGCTTCAAATCTTAGACTTTCACAGCGATTCCACTTACACACTGAATTGCTAGGAATTGCTGGATATGAATTCATGGATTTGGGATTATAAAAACTATTTTAGGTTGGTTTAAGATATGTATTATCTAATATACTATAAATAAATACCCTAGAACACAAAATTAAGAGCCATTTGTTAGTTTTACACTTTTGCTTTATTTTAGAGGCTATTTTTATTGTTTTGCATTCGAAAATTGAAGATTTGAGTTTCTATTAAGGTATTTTTAATTATTTCTTTTAATTCTGATATTATGATGTTACTTATTATCATTAATGAGTAGTTTGTTATTCTAAACAAAACTCCAAACATGAACTAGATCCGTTTTACAATGTAGTCATGATTGTTTGAATACGTGCTTAATGCTTAAAACCAATCGTATTCTTTGAATTATTATTTTTACAGATTGTTATTTATGGATGACAATCATGGATTTGAGTATTATGTGCATAGTGTGTATGTGACATTTAAAGTCATTATCTATTTGAAGTAGTAACTAGGATTGTTTGAAAGACAAACACCGTTTAAATGTCCTAGGTGAATTTAAGATCTAAATCTAGTGTTGAAATAGCTTTCTGAATATGTTTGATTTAGTATTTCGAAGTTTTTATAAAACGTAATGCGATTTTAATGCATGAAGTTAATGTTTTTTTGTTAAGAAAGGGGTTAGCTCAATTAAATTAGAACTTGGTTGTTTACTAGTATAAGACGAACGAATGGTTGGCTAAAGGTTGTTTACTTGCTTATAATTGAGGTTTAATGATCTAGGATACTTTATGGAGTATGTTCATGATTATATAATTTGAGTAACATGTTAGGAGTGCAAAACATATTGAAGTTTCATTGTTTAGGAGGTTGTTTAGATGTTTATTTATTATTGAGTTTTACTGAATTAAATTGATTTCAATTTAGTGACTAAGATTTGTGTTATTTAAGTAAGTTTAGTTAGTTTAGTTGATTTTATATTTAGAAAGTATTTGCTTAAATTTTGTTTTTATTAACATAAAAAAATAAAAAATAAAACTTCTTTTATTTAGGAATTTGTAAAATCCCCGTGGGGACGATTTTCACTTACCATTACGAAAAAATATTAATAGTATAATAAATGTGAGGTGCATACACTCGACATGTAACTAGTTTGGTGGAGAAATCCGTGTCTATACCAATATTCGGGTTATTGGGTGCTCATTATTTTGTTTAATATGAATTTTCGGTAAACCATAATACTAGATTATTCTTGTAGGTGAGTAGTCCACTGGTCTTCCTTGGACTATGGCTACTGTCTTATTTTTGTCTCCATGTCCATTTGCATAAATTTCTTACTAGAATTTATCAAGCAATCTCAACTAAGAACCCCACGTCATTATCGGTATAATAGTCCTTAGTTAACCACCAATTGTACTCCGTTATTGTGTTCAAGATTTAAAGCTTATACTTAGATTTTATTCCCTAGTCACTGTTGATCCTATGAAGGGCTTTGGCTTTTATATGGTGCTGGTGGTGAGAATTGGATTCTCGGTGTCTGCTCTATCACTTCCTTTCCCTCTGACTCATTGGTAAAACTTAGAGGTGGAGAAGGTTCTCTTGGTACTCTAGTTCGAGGGTTATTAATCAAAATCTCCATTGGCCTAAAAACTCACTTTAAGCTAGATTTTCAAACCATTTGCAAATATGTGTAAATTTAGCAAAATTTTGAAAGTTTTGAATTTGTAAACCAATGATCGGTGTAATCGTCATGCCTAGTCTATAGGAATCAATATAACCATTTTTTCATGACAATAGAAATAACTCCAACAAAATAATTTCGTAAGACATTGAAAATTTTGCAAAAATCCTTCAAATAAGAATTTTGTTAAAGTAAAGAGCTATAATTGTAATTACCTACTTGAGAATGCATTTTTCAAGATTTAAGCTCTTGAACTCCTTTAAACCTGTTATCCAAGCTCTAGGTTGAAATTCTTTAAAACCCTAGTTTGGTTCAACACTTTTGAAATCGAGAATTCTAGTTTGAATGTGAATAGGTTGTGGTAGGAATAACTTAAATACCATGATATTGAGCTTAGGATGAATAAATCCAGACAAGAAATTGAGATTTTGTTAAAAGATGGAACGGTTTATCATGTGAATAAGTTAGTGTTTGAAGCGATTTACTGTTTTACTTTAAAAACCAAAAATCATGCCCAACAATTCCTATGTAAGTGGAAACGATGAGAAATCGCGAGGTTAATCAATGATCTGTGAGGTTTAGTGACCCACCGATCTGAGCATCGATTCCTTTATAAGGAGAATCGCTGGAGATTCGCCAAACGCATAATTTTCACTAAATTCGCAATATACCGCTACTAATTTTGTCAATGATTCCCAGTGTTATTCTTAATCTTTGGGTAATTTATATGCCTAATTCACTATTTTTTCAATTTATCCTATAATTAACTTATATATCATTCATTAAAACTCACGTTAAGGTAGAATTGACTAGAAATTAGAAAGTTTGAGTAGAACATGTTACTAACTAAATAATTTTATTAATTATATATATATATATATATAAATATGCAAGCAAGTAAATCATGCAACTTGCATAAAGGCTATATAAACAAAAACACACGACCAATCCCTCTTGACTAAAATGACCTTGGTGTTTAAATTCAGAAAATATTTTCAATACTGGAGTCAAAAATTTAGAAAATAAAAACATATAAAACTAAGCTAAACTAAATTCGTAATAAAATAAAATAAACATAGAATATAGGTTGCCTCTCATTGAGCTTTCATTTACCATCGTTTGCTCGACTTAACCGTTGTAAAATTAGTTTGGACCTCTAAACTTAAATTTAGGATTATCCACTCAATTGCCATTTTAGAAATTGAGTGCTAGACCATTAATTGCCAATGTAAAGTTTTTGTTCAAAATATTCATAACAACTTTTGTAATGGCTAAGAAAGGTCATCCTAAAATTAAAGGAGGATCTTCATCAATAAAATGTGAATAGACCAAAATTTTTGTGGATACGATGTAGTTGTTGACTTAAACTGGTACATCCGCAACCATTCCTATTGGTTAAATTGAAGTTCCACTCGGTAAAGAGAATCGTTCAGAAGCAAGTGAATTCAACTTTAATTGAGTATGAAGAAAGAAATGTATAGGCATGAGATTTGCATTAAAGCTCATATTATAATGAGTTTTGAAGTACTAAGCTTATTTGATTTTAATATGCAAATGTATATGCCCAAGATCATTAAGTTTATAAGGTTTAAATCTGGCTTTTTCATTTTCTTATTGTACTTGGATTTAGAAATTCCCGGCTTGTTAATACCCTTTTCACCTTCTGATTGCTTAGCTCTCCACTCTTGAGTTACTTTCTTTTTTTTTTCAATTTTCTTCGACTGTTTCTTTGATTGGAATCTCTTTATCAATTTCCATTGTTACTCGTTAATTGCATAAATTTCAGCATTAAAGTTGTCAAAATAGTTCAAGTCTAAAAATATATTATCAATTTCATCATCAAATGATTCATCATATTCTTCATAAGTCTCATACTTGTGTTCATTATTAATTTTGAATATAGCAATTTTATCTGCAAACTCCATAAACGTTGTTTCTTCTAAAATATCCAACTTAGTTCTAGATGTTTGAAGAAAAGGTCAACCTAATAGTATATGTAAGGATTAGGTGATGCCGAGTCTCCCATTTCCCAGTTGTAGAAGTCAATTGGAAATATTAAATCATGTACTTGTACTAAGATGTCTTCTAATAATTTATACGGTTTGATAATTGTATTGTATTCTCAAGTAAGATTAATAGGTCCATTAGTAAATGATACTTTTTTCAATGATTCATAAAGTTTAGGTGACATAACATTAGTTGATGCTCTAAGATCAAAGATAGAAAATTCAATAGAAGAATTAGCTATGGTGATGGATATGACAAACATTCCTGGGTTTGAACATTTCTCAATCATTCTCTTTAAAGTTGGTATATTTTTTGGTAAATTTTCATTAAATTCTTCTTCCTTGTTTGATAATTGCTTAGTCAATTCAATTAAAGGTTAATCGATTTCTATTTTTTTAAATGATTATGATTTGTCTTATTCAATATCTTCCTCCCTATAATTTTCTAATGATTGAGGAATCGTAGAATTAGAAGGCATATTCGATTCATAAATATTGTTTACTTGGTAAACTAATTCATAATTTTGTAAAGATTTTTTATAGGCTTCAAATTTGGCTTAATACCATGAGTATAGCCTTTCGAAAAAAGTGTGTATTTCAATTGTTCGGTCATCCATTCCATAGCGGGAATGATATTTGCCATCGTCTCTTCTTCTTCTTGTTCTATTGTCTTTGGCATTTTGATTTTCCTTATAACTTTTTTTGGTGTTTTTACTTGCGCGTATGTTTCTTTTTTGTTTTCACAAAATAAAACATTAACTTGAACTTGATTGGCAGTATTTGTAGGTTGAGTAAATACTTTAGTTTGATTATTTAACTTGTTAATTTATAAGGCCATTTGATTTAATTAATTTCTCATCTCGTTAATAGACGTATTATTTTTAATTTGATTTTGAGAAATTTGTGTAAAGTCTTGATGACTTCAGGTCATAAAGATATGTAATATATGTTCTAAATCTTATTGCATAGGTTGAATAGGTTGTTGAGGTTGTTGCATTGGTGTAGGTTGTATCGATTCACTCGGTCCGTAAGTGGTGTAATTTTGCTTTTGTGGACCATAACAATAGTTTGAATTTGATTTTTGAGTGTAATTATTGTTATTGTTATATTGATTTCTAGGGGATTGAAATATTGGTTCATAATCGCATTAACTTCTTCGTTATTATCTTCTTGTAAAGTAGGACACAAATCTATAAGATGTGTATCTTCATTACAAAAACTAAGCGGTTTAACTTGATTTTATCTATCTTTTATATTAATTTAACAATGTTAGGTAATTCTTCAAATTTTTTTTATAAAATCTATTACTTAATTTATTATTAACTTCATAAAACTGCTATCTTGTGATATCGCTTTTTTCACCGTATTGTTTAGATGGTTTGGTCATTTTGTTAATAGCTTCTTTTGATATAATTGGTGTAACATTGACTAAAGATCCATCACATATAATATCTAATAGTCTTTGCTCAAAATGATTGAGTCCTTTATAGAAAAATTCTAATAAAGCTCTTTGGATGTATACATGTTTTGAACAAAATGAGATTAGTCTTTGAAATCTATCTCCAATTTCATTAAGATTTTCATCATTTTCATTTTCATGACTATGATTTCTTCTTATATAAGTAATTATTTTTCTTCCAGACATATATTGATCTATGAAAGATTCTAACATCTGAGCCCATGTGGTTATCGAATCTTGAGGAAGATAAAAGAACATATCTTGCGCTTGATCTTTCAATAGAAAATGAAAAGCTTTAAGTTTGACTTGTTCTATCCTGCAGTCTCAAGGTTTCATCCCATTGATTTTATGTTCGTATTACCTTATAATGTTTTGTTGGTCTTCATTGTTTTTACCATGGAAGTTCGGTATAACACTAATGAACCTAGATCTAAGTCTAAATTCAAAAAATCCCCCAAGATAGGCAATACACATTGGTTCATAAGCAGTGACATTTTGATTAGCCTTCTAAAAAGTAAATTCTCTATTATTATTATTATTATTATTATTATTATTATTATTATTATTATTATTATTATTATTATTATTATTATTATTATTATTATTATTATTATTAATATTAAAATTATTATTGGCTTCCATTGTGGTAGTTTGGTGTTCTTTATGTTGTTGTTGTCTTAAATTATGACTAATTGTCCTATCTACCTTATGATCTAACATATGTTAGGATATCGTGGAATTAGAACGACAAAGTGGATAGACCACACAACGTCTAAAACTCCTAAGAAATTATGTTTAAATCCTAGAAAACGGCGACAAAAATTGACATGTGTCGACCGTGTATAATAAATTTCAGTCATTTATTTTATTAATAATTTGTAGTAGTGGTAAGTGGGAATTGTCTCCATAGGGATTTATAAAGCTTCTCAAAGAAAAAAGACTTTTAATGTTTTTTATTATTTGTTACTTTGCTTTGATTACGTTAATTAAAATAGTAATTAAAATCGCTAATTCAACCTACAGTTTTATAATGACTAACTAAACTAAGTATACTAACTTTACTAACGCAATTCAAATTCACTATCATTTAAATCAAAATTCAATAATATAAATGAATATCTAAAAAAATATCCAGAACAATGAAGCCTCAACCCATTTTGCATTCCAAACAAGTTAGTTCAATCAATATAGTTATTAGCATACTTTATAAAGTATCAAAGATCATTAAATTCTAATAATGAGTAAGTGAACATCCTTTAGCGATCCATTTGTTATCCGTATCGGTGGAAAAGCCACGTTCTAATTTTATTGAGCTAACCTCTTTGAATACAAAAATATGTTAACTTCATGCAAAAAAACCGCATTACACTTTATGAAAACTTCAAACAACTAAATCTAATATCTTCTGAAAGCTACTTCAACATTAGATTTAGATATCAAATTTACCTAGGACATCTAAATGTAACACCTTTCAGAAAGTATTAGCTATTGCTTTAAATTAGATAACAAATCCAAATAGCATAATACACATTTTAAACTATGCATGCAATACAAAGTTCATGATTAAAATCAGTAGAAAGTAACCTATTAAATTAGTGAATCAAAGAAAACAAGTAGTTTAAAGTATTAAGCACATATTCATCTCATCATAACTATAACAATCCTATTTACTACTTTAAATTAGATATTGAATCAAAATATCATAATACACATTTACTACTATGCATGTAATACGAAGTTCATTATTGTAATCTTTAAAAAATAATATGTTAAATCATTGAATTGAAGAATATGAATACATTTAAATCATTAAGTATAAATCAGTCTTCATTATGGCGGATTAAGTTCATGTTCAGACTCTATTTAGACTAATAAATGACAAGTTAATAATTAGACATGTTTTATAACATATTTTAAGGTGATTTTAGATATAAAAGACTACATTACACGGGGATTACACGAGGTTTTCTCTTGTTTTTTATGTTTTAGGTGATAAATGGAAAATATGAAGAAATGAAGTAAAAAAGAGAAGATTATGAAGGAATTAATCAGATGGAAAAAGTAAGCATAGAATCCCAACAAACGAAGGAAAAAAAATGGATTTTATAACCAATGATTCCTGACTGATTTCCTTGTACCTGAAATCGCTACTCGGATCGGTGGAGCACTTAGACTACTTTTCCAAAGATTTTCTCAACGGTTCCACTTAAACTTTAATCATTGATGAGCCAGTAGCTTCGATTTCAAAGATTTTAGATAACAAAGAGATGTTTGAGTTAGTTTGCAGTGTTTACTACCTAGAATACTATAATTACAATCTTAGAGTTATAAAATCAGTTGCCCTTGAGTACTTTAAAATTCCATTGCTCTATGAGCCATAGATTATTTTCAATGTTTATAATTTTATTTAATTACTTTATTGTTCATTACTTTTTAGAAAACTTGAGGATTCAAAGTATTTATTTTAGAGCTATTTATCTATGTCTTTTATTTATATTATTGCAATGTTATTTATGATTATAAGTAAGTATTTTATTAATCTAAATAAACTCCAAACATGAACTAGATCTATTTGCAAGTCTTTTACCATTTAGATGTCCCAAGTGAATTGAGATCTAAGTTTATTATTAAAGTGGTTTTTTGAAGGTATTATGCTTAGTAGTTCGAAGTTTTCATGAAACTTAATGTTGTTTTATTATCTAATTAATTTCTTTGAGTTTTCGAAGGATTAATCTAGCAAAATTTGGATGTGGCTTTTCCATTGATATAAGGAGAATTGATGGTTTGCTAAAGATTATCTACTTATGATTTAGGTTTAATGATATAAAATACTGTAAAAAAAAATTTAAAATTAATATGACTATGATTTAAGTAATATGTTTGGATACAAGACATATTAATGTTTCATTATTCTGGATGTTTATGAAGATGTTTATTTTCTATTGAGTTGAATTGATTTGAATTTATTGAATTTGATTTGTGTTGCTTAAGTGAGTTTAATTAGTTTAATTAATTGTTATAACTTCATCAAGTACTTTTTAACTCCTCTCTTAATAAAATTAATTAAATTAAAAATATTAAAACCCTTGGAGACGATTGACATAGAGCCTCTATTTTGATTTTAATAGAGAAGATGAAGGGGGTTGATTCGGGCAATACAAGGTTCAACTTAGCTAAGCTGAACCATGCCAATTCAAGAATCAAACCCTTTTTATTTAAAATAAAAAATGTTTTAAAATTTAAAATTAGATAAAAACAATTCCTAGAAATTAAGAAAAAAATATGAAAAATTGGATTTTTTGTCAAATAAATAGAAATCGAGGAATTATGAGATAAATAATAAATATAAGATTTTCTCGAGACTTTATAACAAGGTTTTACCTTGTAATATGTGCTACAATCGAAAATGCCCAAGGTTTGGAAATTTTGTTTTCAATCCTACTAAAGGTTAATTTTATGTGTTGAGTAATAATATGATGTCAAAATTGGGATTTGAGCATTTGAAGATCTAATTTGTAGTGCGAGGTTGTCAGGACGAGGCGATACCAATTAATGTAAAATAAATTGAAACAATTATGGAATGATCACGGAAACTTACCAGACTTATAAATGAATTACAGGACCGCGATTGCAACCTTGTATGGACTAGCTTACTAATCGGAGCACAAATAGCTCATAGTGTTGTGTTTGTACACTAAATAAATTCCATAACAACCTTTACATTGTATGATTATAGATTTCGTATAAATTGCATTAATCCTTGTTAATGGATTATTTATTGTACATGCATAAAAAGAGGAAAGATAAGGTCGATTCAAGTCTCCTTATAGTGTTTATTATATCTAGTGTTGGACTAAATGGTCAATCACTTTTACTCCACCTAAGATTTTGATGGAAACGATCAAAGTGAAAATATACTAATAAGTTTATCAAGCGTGTTTCAATTAGTCAAAGTTTGTAGAATATCACATTTCAAGTGTTCAAGCCATAGAAGGTTAAGATTCCGTCCACACAAGGAAACAAAGATAAAAGATCATATTACATGTTGTAACATTGATGTAAGACACACAAGTTCATTTACACAAGCCTAATGCATTAGTTCATGCATTTCATGTTTTTCAAATCGTTTTTCAAATTTCAAGTGATCATTTAGAGTTTTAAATGAAATTCACCTCTTGAATCGGTCTTATAAGTTCAAACTATGCGAAACCATGTTTTTATATTCACATCGTACTTTAAAAACTATTGTAGAAGTTTTTGGAAATAAAAAAACTTGTTTTGAAAGATCTTTGAAAAGAAAAACTGTGTGTTTGCAAAAATGCCCCTATGTAAGTCAAGAAACCAGGATTTTCCATTTTCAAGATTTATGAAATCATCTGGACCACCTAAATAGGTTCTATGACCCTTAACAAACATGTATAACATGTTATAAGTGGTTTGGTAGGGTCCCAAATACGATAAGGGTCGCTAACTTTATGTCCAAAAATATTTATTTTGAGGCCTCTGACAATTAGCGTGCTAATACTTATATTAGCATGCTAATTGCAGAGTTAGCATGCTAATGTTCATCATTAGCGCTAGCTTAGAGGATTAGCGCGCTAGGTCCTAATATTAACGTGCAATTGCCTTTGTGATAGCTTTTTTATAAAGCTGAAAATCATACTTTAATTTGAATAGATGATCAAATCTAAGCCTTGGATATCTAGAATGGTCAAAAACTATTAAAAAGGAATGTAGAATATTCTCAAATCACCTAAAACATTCTATTGTCTTATTAAGTAGGAAAACCTTATTGTGCTCATTATTTTTTTGAAAGAAGAAGCTTGGATTTTTGTGTGCTATCACTTTTAATCTTTTGAGGCAACTCAATCCCTCTCGAAACCAATGTTATTGAGGTGTTCTAAACCTTACAACATCCACTCCAGAACTGATTTTCATATCACTCTCTTGGGGTTGTAAGAATGTCCTATTTTCTAGCTTTTCTTGTGCATAAATTTCACATTTTTGTGTACTTGACTTGTAGAAATCTTTTGTTTTGTTCTTGAACACATTTGTCTTGGGTTTTACACTTAAAATTAATTTACTAAACCTTAGGACTGGTTTGGATAAGAGTTTGCACTTAAACTTGATTTTTTTTATCAAATTTCTTGTGATTTGGTTCAGAAACCAGATTTTTTGAACGGATTCATTTGAAACAGTTTCATATTTGAAATTTGCACAAAATCAGTGATATACTTGCATTCCTCATTTGTTCTCATACTTACATGCATTAGAGTGGTTAGGCTCTAGGAGGCTTGCTTGTATTTGAATTTGGTGTCGCTTTACTTTGTAAAGTGAATTTTATTATTTTCATCTATTCTTTGTAAGTGGCATTGTAAGACATAGTGTGATCTAAGTTAAAGGGAAGACCTAGTCGAGGCTAGGCATAAACCCTAGTTGCGACTACGTAGGAAGTCCTAATTTGTGACTAGGTATTCTTGGCTTGTATGATTAGGTTGTAATACTTTTTGGCAATATAAGTGGGGTTTGAAAACCTTAAATAGGGAGGTTAGTTAGTGGATGTAGATCATTCAATCGAACCACTATAAATCGCATGTCTTTTTCCATCTCTTCTATCCCCTTCATCTGGCATTGCATTCATACTTGCATTTAAGTGAGCATATGACATCTTTATTATTGAGTTATTTTTAAAAGGCGATAACTTCTCGATACACCCAATTCCCCTATTGGGTGTGGTTTCACCTTGGTTATAAAGGAGAACACTATATTATGCTTGAGGGGTTAAAGTCCCTAATACTTTGCATCACTTGGTTATAATGAAATCACTTGAGCTAGATCATATTTCCATAGTCTATAGGAACGAGACTCATTTGGTTATCCTCTCAGGACATGAGTCCTTATTACTATTTACTTACCACTTTTTGAGGATATCAACTGATTGTGGTCAGATGACAGATTTGGGATGGATTCACGATCTTAATGAATTTCCTAGGAATATATTGTTTATCTAATCTCTAGTATGATTATGCATTCAATTATTTCAAGTTTACTTGATAATGTGGTATTTATTTATTTGAAATTATTTTACTTTATGATTGTTGATTACTAGTTCGAGCGTTTGATAAGGGAAAGAGAAAGCTTTCCAACTTTTTGTGACTTGCTTGGTTTCATTCTCTCTCTATATATATGTAATGTTTTTGATACAATATATTATATAAATGGGTTTTCAGGCTCGTGTGTTGTTAAGATCTCTTTTAAACTGATGCAACCATTTTGGGAGGAATTAAGATGATTATTGAAGCTAAGGTTGCGTTGATTTAAGGATGGAAATGATTGTGAACTTTCTAAAATAAGCTAGTAAGAATATTTATTTTGTTGATGAAATACATTATTATGGGGAGGACAGTGAGTCCTTCGGCATTTCCACCAAGCTAAGCAGGTTTTGTTTCAAGATTTTTAAGGTTAGGTTTTCCAGTGTTAGCTTAGTTTCAAAGGAAGTGTTGTCAAAACGTTATAAGGAATTTTGAGGATTATTTAATCAATCTAAACAAAATTTAAGTTTTAAATTAACTTTTAGGATCCTATAAGGTTGATAAATTTTATATTAAATGATATCAATGCCAAGTCTTTATTTATTTATTGATGGAGAGGTTAAGGCTTTCTAGATTATCAGGGGATTAAGGTAATCTAGGTCGGCCGGATGCCCAAATTAGGTTAGGTCAAAAAATTACATCGCCAAAAATCTTTTTAAACTTCGGTGCATGCAAAGTAACCCACCTTCTCCTTTTCATCATAAAGTCTTTGCAAAAATAAGGGAGAATAAAGAAATTCATCAATTTCCATTACACTTTATTCAACTAACTAATTCAGCCTAGAACAATTTATTCAAACAAAAAGTTTATTGAAACTTAATTAAATCAATTTAATGAAAATTAAATGTGGGCTGCCTCCCATTGAGCATCGATATTTAATATCGATGGCGCGACGTTACGACATTCTTGAACTAATCACAGTCCAAGTCAATTATTTCAATTGGTAGCTTCTTCTCATCCTTGCTTGGCAACTTAATTATCTTCTATTGCTTGATGACTTCCAATTCCTCTTTCAAGCACAACCTACCATGACTGTAAAGATCCTCCTTATCATCATTACTCAATTTTATAGTACTTCTATAGACATCAATGCATGCCTTTGCTATTGAAAGGAATAACTTCCCTAGCAATATGGTATTAAGGTCATGAAGTCATTCATCTATAATTGAAAGATTTATCAAAAACTCAAGTCCTCCAAACCTTACAGGCACCATCTTCACGATTCCATATATTTTTTTCGTCAAATCATTCATAAGAAATGCAACTTTATATGTTCATTCAGTGACATCTAAATTAGGCATATTCAAAAGCTTTAGGGAGACAACATTCTCAAATACCCCTGTATCAATAATTTGTGACTTTAGTTTCAGAACTGTTTTCCTAAATTGGGATGTACTAAGATATGCTTTCGTGGTTCTGACTTTTGCTTCATAGTATATATCTTCTCAGGCTAGCTATCCTCTATTCATACCCAAGTGTAAGGTATTCTTGTTTTTTTTTTCCTTTTTTTCCTTTTCTTTTCTTTTTCATTTTCGACCATCTTCTTCTTGCTATCTAAGATGAATTCTATAGAGCCTTGTGAATAATCATCAGAAAAAGGAAAAAGTTATTTATGTGGTGAAAACATTAGTAGGTAAGTCCAAATAATCAGGATTGGAAAAATAAATGACCCCGTTATAATGCTTTGGAGAAATGTAACCACCAAATACGTCTATTTTGGCTTTGGCCCTTTTATGAATGGTCGGCCTAGTACAACAGAAGTGAGATTGGACACAAGTGTGTCATCTGTGTCAATGTCATGGAAATCATCGGGAAAATCCAAAAATTTTTACACGAACATTCAAATCTTCCAACATCCCGAGTGCCCGAATTAAGATCCCTGCACTAAATGAATGATAATGTTGGAATGTTTCCAAAATTGGTCATGCATAGACACGGAAACTGATGATGAAACAATGTTAATGGATGCTCCTAGATCAAACATAGCTTTCTCTATATGCTTATCTTTTAGCATACAAGAAACACTAAAAATAAATGGATCCTTATATATGTTTATCTCTTAGCATACAAGAAATACTAAAAATAAATGGATCCTGACACTTTTTTGCACATATGTGTTACCTGCATAGAATTTTTCCTCTTTTTCTTACAAAATCAAGATATTTCGAAGGGTTCCCAACAAACTTCAACTACTAGCTTCACTTTCTCAATTTTCTTAACTACTTCATTTGCCTTCATAAGTTGACATGTGTTGAGCATGTATAATTAACTTCTCTACTTTATTATACTTTTAATATTTTGTAGTAGTGGTATGTCAGAATCGTCTTCTTAAGGATTTATCTAGCTTATAGGAAAAAGGACTTAAAATAGGTTTTTATTATTTTTACTTTAATTTAATTAATTTAATTAAAATAATAATTAAACTTACTAATGCAATCCACAATAAAATAATAAATAACTAATCATACAAACTTAACTAACATAATTCCAAATTCACTATCAATCAGATCGGTACAATTTAATAATAAATAAATATCTAAATAAGCATACATTAAAATGAAACATTTATTCATTTTGCATTACATAAATCAATATAGTTATGAGCATACTTTAAAAAGTACCATAGATCATTACACTCTAATAATAAATAAGTAACCTTTAGTCGACCATTTGTTCTCCTTAGACTGGTGGAAAAAGCCACGTTCTAGTTTTATTAAGCTAAACTCTTCGAATACACCAAGGCATTAGCTTCATGCAATAAAACCACACTACACTTTAAGAGAACTTCGAACTACTAAATCTAGCTTATCGAAAAACCACGTTAACATTATATTTATATCTGAAATTCACTTAGGACATCTAAATGGAAACAACTTTCAAACAATCTTAGTTACTACTTTACAATAGACAACAAATCCAAGTATCACAATACACATTCTAGACAATGCATCTAATACAAATATCATGATTAAAAACAATAGATAATTACCTATTAAATTAGTGAATCAACAGATACGATTGGTTTAAAGCAGTAAGAACATAATCATCTCATCATAGCTACATTGCAAAACATATCAAGTTCATGTCCGAACTTAGTTTAGATCAACTAACTACTCACTCATAATCATAAATAACATTGCAATAATATAAATAAAAGAGACAAATACATACCACTAGAATAAAATTCTAGAGTAGTGAAATATTAATCTAAGTAATCAAAGGCAAGTGATTTCATAGCCTCAGGGTTGTATTTATAGTATTTTGGGTAGTAAAAATCTCAAACTAACCCAAACTTATCATTGTTATTTAAAATCCTTGAAATATGTTCCAAAGCGATTCAAATTTAAATGGAATTGCGGGGAGAATCCTTGGAATTGTAGTCTATATTTCCACTTATCTAAGTGGTGATTAAGGTGTATAAAAATCGTTCAGAATTCTTTGGTGTTGAAACGTAATTTTTCCTTCACTTGTTGATGGTTATTTGCATACTTTTTCCACTTGATTAATTTCTTCATAATCTTTCCTTTTTATTCAATTTCTTCATATTTTCTATTTATCATCTAAAATAAGAAAAAATAAAAGAATACCCCGTGTAATATAGTCTTTTACATCTGAAATGATCCTAAAATGTATTATAAGACATGTCTAATTATTGACTTATCTAATACCCCCAAACTCGACACTTTGTTGTCCTTAACAAATGAATACTCTCAATCATATTCTCTTTAATTCTCTCATTTTGATTTCATAATTATATACTTTTATTCTAATAGAAATGATATTTAAATAAAAATATATTGCCCTCATAGAAATAGGAATCATGATAGAATAGAAATATTTAAAAAGCAACCCCTTTTATTGGACAATTCAATCTCCTAATCATGCAATACACCTCGAACATAAACTTAAATCAATCACCAAGGTCAAGGTACTACATAAGTCTTCTCAATCTCAATGAGATAAGCATCAAGCTTACAATAAATAATGTAGAATCTTATGATACAAAAATCACTAAATCTATCTCATTTTCAAATAATATTTAAATATCACCATAATCAAAGTTGATAGGAACTTTTATTCACCAATAATCATCATTTCATATTAATTTGTTGAAATAAAAATATATACTTCACTTAACTTAGCTATAAGCACTCGAGCTAAATCTTTTATTTGAATAGTTTTTTTCATAAACTTCCTTCTGTTGAAATAAAAATATTATACTTCACTTAACTTAGCTATGAGCACTCGAGCTAAATCTTTTATTTGAAGAGTTTTTTTTCAAAAACTTCCTTCCATTTTCTTATATGTCTTTCTTTCTTCTTTATATTATGTTCCTAAGGATCCCTACTCCATTTCATTTGGAATCTTTTATTTTTTCTATATATAGAAATTATATCTCTAATTTTTCCAACAACTAGATTCCCTGCTCCATTACCTTTGGAATATGTGGGTCTCTTTATCTTTTCTTTAAAAATTCTTGTTAGCTATTAACACTTTCACTATAGTCGAGGAAGTATTCTTTTCAACTTAGTAAACTTTATTGGCTATTTACTAATTTTTTGTATAACGAGATTCTTTGTAATCTGTCTTGCTTATCTTGCACTTTTGTTTCGATCTTCTATCCATTATAATATCTAACATAAAGTAATTAAGCCTATCTAAACTCTTAGAGTGTATACACGATCTAAGTTAAGTCAAATAGGGCATAATAATTCATTTCCATCATAAAACTTCTATTTTCAAAGATAATAAAATATATCATTCCATTTAAATTCATATTATATTCAATTCCATATTCCTAACCAAATAAAGTAAAATGAAATGGAGAAATATTGCCTTTATTATAGAAAATTTTGAAACATTCAAAATATTCAACTAGATTCTACCTCTCATTTCTTTCATACTTTGCATCTTCATCTTTGTACTTCACATAATACACCCAACTCATTTCAAATCTTGTCGTTATGGTTTTAAAATAAAATCTAGTTTCCAACAAAATAAAAATACCTTGCGAAGCATAAACGAATAAATAACTAACGTCAAAATGAATTGGTAAGTAAAGAAGATTTGGATAAAATTAAACATATCCAAGCATCATTGACTATAAATTCATATACAAATTCATTGTATCAAATGTGAACACAAAAAAACAATAGTGTCATAAATTAACACATATCAAATCATTCCAAGTATATCATAGGATTACAAATAAAGAACTCCCCCAATAACACTCATAAAAAGATTACACAGAGAAGAATAAAATATTAGAATCTATGTCTAGAAGTTGCATCTTCACCACCATCCCATTGATCTTTCGTTGAGATTGGGAACTTGCTATAGAACCATATAACATGTAGTCCACTCCTCTGCCTTGCATCCTCTTAGTCATGCATCACTCAGACCCATAGATGCTTCTGGCAATCTCACATTGGTTTTGAAACATGAACTCTTGATGTCTCAGAGATTTCATCTAATTTCGCAAGATTAACCCCATCATGGCCATTTCCGTCTCATCTACATATATGCCACCGAAGTCCTCTACTCTGGGCTCTGAGCTCTGGTTCATTTGCTAATGATATGAGACATTCTGCATTTTTTCTAAATTTCTTTGATTTTCTGCCCATAATCTCCTTCTCTCTACTGTCTCTCTTCTGTGTGTTTCATTTCTTTCTCATTCCTCATCCAAATCAACATATCCGAACACCTTCTTAGTCCTTTCAATAATTTCGTAGGTGATGGTCTTATCCAGGTAAACATCTAACTATAAACCTCTCATTAGAACTCGATCTTATTTGTAAAACTCCATGATCATTTAGGAAAATGACAAATCCTCCATTTTTGTGGTCATGTTATTCCTAATCGAATCATAGATTATTTTGCCAACATCAATATAACTGATCCCTTGGACTATATGGTACAAAAAAGTCACCCTATAACTCACTATATCATAGTTTCGTAAACTTGGTTAGGCTAAACAAATATTTGCAAGATGGCAAGCTATATTAAGTATTAACTTCTCTACTTTATTATACTTTTAATATTTTGTAGTAGTGGTATGTCAGAATCGTCTTCTTAAGGATTTATCTAGCTTATAGGAAAAAGGACTTAAAATAGGTTTTTATTATTTTTACTTTAATTTAATTAATTTAATTAAAATAATAATTAAACTTACTAATGCAATCCACAATAAAATAATAAATAACTAATCATACAAACTTAACTAACATAATTCCAAATTCACTATCAATCAGATCGGTACAATTTAATAATAAATAAATATCTAAATAAGCATACATTAAAATGAAACATTTATTCATTTTGCATTACATAAATCAATATAGTTATGAGCATACTTTAAAAAGTACCATAGATCATTACACTCTAATAATAAATAAGTAACCTTTAGTCGACCATTTGTTCTCCTTAGACTGGTGGAAAAAGCCACGTTCTAGTTTTATTAAGCTAAACTCTTCGAATACACCAAGGCATTAGCTTCATGCAATAAAACCACACTACACTTTAAGAGAACTTCGAACTACTAAATCTAGCTTATCGAAAAACCACGTTAACATTATATTTATATCGAAATTCACTTAGGACATCTAAATGGAAACAACTTTCAAACAATCTTAGTTACTACTTTACAATAGACAACAAATCCAAGTATCACAATACACATTCTAGACAATGCATCTAATACAAATATCATGATTAAAAACAATAGATAATTACCTATTAAATTAGTGAATCAACAGATACGATTGGTTTAAAGCAGTAAGAACATAATCATCTCATCATAGCTACATTGCAAAACATATCAAGTTCATGTCCGAACTTAGTTTAGATCAACTAACTACTCACTCATAATCATAAATAACATTGCAATAATATAAATAAAAGAGACAAATACATACCACTAGAATAAAATTCTAGAGTAGTGAAATATTAATCTAAGTAATCAAAGGCAAGTGATTTCATAGCCTCAGGGTTGTATTTATAGTATTTTGGGTAGTAAAAATCTCAAACTAACCCAAACTTATCATTGTTATTTAAAATCCTTGAAATATGTTCCAGCGATTCAAATTTAAATGGAATTGCAGGGAGAATCCTTGGAATTGTAGTCTATATTTCCACTTATCTAAGTGGTGATTCTAAGGTGTATAAAAATCGTTCAGAATTCTTTGGTGTTGAAACGTAATTTTTCCTTCACTTGTTGATGGTTATTTGCATACTTTTTCCACTTGATTAATTTCTTCATAATCTTTCCTTTTTATTCAATTTCTTCATATTTTCTATTTATCATCTAAAATAAGAAAAAATAAAAGAATACCCCGTGTAATATAGTCTTTTACATCTGAAATGATCCTAAAATGTATTATAAGACATGTCTAATTATTGACTTATCTAATACCCCCAAACTCGACACTTTGTTGTCCTTAACAAATGAATACTCTCAATCATATTCTCTTTAATTCTCTCATTTTGATTTCATAATTATATACTTTTATTCTAATAGAAATGATATTTAAATAAAAATATATTGCCCTCATAGAAATAAGAATCATGATAGAATAGAAATATTTAAAAAGCAACCCCTTTTATTGGACAATTCAATCTCCTAATCATGCAATACACCTCGAACATAAACTTAAATCAATCACCAAGGTCAAGGTACTACATAAGTCTTCTCAATCTCAACATGAGATAAGCATCAAGCTTACAATAAATAATGTAGAATCTTATGATACAAAAATCACTAAATCTATCTCATTTTCAAATAATATTTAAATATCACCATAATCAAAGTTGATAGGAACTTTTATTCACCAATAATCATCATTTCATATTAATTTGTTGAAATAAAAATATATACTTCACTTAACTTAGCTATAAGCACTCGAGCTAAATCTTTTATTTGAATAGTTTTTTTCATAAACTTCCTTGTTGAAATAAAAATATTATACTTCACTTAACTTAGCTATGAGCACTCGAGCTAAATCTTTTATTTGAAGAGTTTTTTTCAAAAACTTCCTTCCATTTTCTTATATGTCTTTCTTTCTTCTTTATATTATGTTCCTAAGGATCCCTACTCCATTTCATTTGGAATCTTTTATTTTTTCTATATATAGAAATTATATCTCTAATTTTTCCAACAACTAGATTTCCTGCTCCATTACCTTTGGAATATGTGGGTCTCTTTATCTTTTCTTTAAAAATTCTTGTTAGCTATTAACACTTTCACTATAGTCGAGGAAGTATTCTTTTCAACTTAGTAAACTTTATTGGCTATTTACTAATTTTTTGTATAACGAGATTCTTTGTAATCTGTCTTGCTTATCTTGCACTTTTGTTTCGATCTTTTATCCATTATAATATCTAACATAAAGTAATTAAGCCTATCTAAACTCTTATAGTGTATACACGATCTAAGTTAAGTCAAATAGGGCATAATAATTCATTTCCATCATAAAACTTCTATTTTCAAAGATAATAAAATATATCATTCCATTTAAATTCATATTATATTCAATTCCATATTCCTAACCAAATAAAGTAAAATGAAATGGAGAAATATTGCCTTTATTATAGAAAATTTTGAAACATTCAAAATATTCAACTAGATTCTACCTCTCATTTCTTTCATACTTTGCATCTTCATACTGTACTTCACATAATACACCCAACTCATTTCAAATCTTGTCGTTATGGTTTTAAAATAAAATCTAGTTTCCAACAAAATAAAAATACCTTGCGAAGCATAAACGAATAAATAACTAACGTCAAAATGAATTGGTAAGTAAAGAAGATTTGGATAAAATTAAACATATCCAAGCATCATTGACTATAAATTCATATACAAATTCATTGTATCAAATGTGAACACAAAAAAACAATAGTGTCATAAATTAACACATATCAAATCATTCTAAGTATATCATAGGATTACAAATAAAGAACTCCCCCAATAACACTCATAAAAAGATTACACAGAGAAGAATAAAATATTAGAATCTATGTCTAGAAGTTGCATCTTCACCACCATCCCATTGATCTTTCGTTGAGATTGGGAACTTGCTATAGAACCATATAACATGTAGTCCACTCCTCGCCTTGCATCCTCTTAGTCATGCATCACTCGGACCCATAGATGCTTCTGGCAATCTCACATTGGTTTTGAAACATGAACTCTTGATGTCTCAGAGATTTCATCTAATTTCGCAAGATTAACCCCATCATGGCCATTTCCGTCTCATCTACATATATGCCACCGAAGTCCTCTACTCGGGCTCGAGCTCGGTTCATTTGCTAATGATATGAGACATTCTCGCATTTTTTCTAAATTTCTTTGATTTTCTCGCCCATAATCTCCTTCTCTCTCTCTTGTCTCTCTTCTGTGTGTTTCATTTCTTTCTCATTCCTCATCCAAATCAACATATCCGAACACCTTCTTAGTCCTTTCAATAATTTCGTAGGTGATGGTCTTATCCAGGTAAACATCTAACTATAAACCTCTCATTAGAACTCGATCTTATTTGTAAAACTCCATGATCATTTAGGAAAATGACAAATCCTCCATTTTTGTGGTCATGTTATTCCTAATCGAATCATAGATTATTTTGCCAACATCAATATAACTGATCCCTTGGACTATATGGTACAAAAAAGTCACCCTATAACTCACTATATCATAGTTTCGTAAACTTGGTTAGGCTAAACAAATATTTGCAAGATGGCAAGCTATATTAAGTATTAACTTCTCTACTTTATTATACTTTTAATATTTTGTAGTAGTGGTATGTCAGAATCGTCTTCTTAAGGATTTATCTAGCTTATAGGAAAAAGGACTTAAAATAGGTTTTTATTATTTTTACTTTAATTTAATTAATTTAATTAAAATAATAATTAAACTTACTAATGCAATCCACAATAAAATAATAAATAACTAATCATACAAACTTAACTAACATAATTCCAAATTCACTATCAATCAGATCGGTACAATTTAATAATAAATAAATATCTAAATAAGCATACATTAAAATGAAACATTTATTCATTTTGCATTACATAAATCAATATAGTTATGAGCATACTTTAAAAAGTACCATAGATCATTACACTCTAATAATAAATAAGTAACCTTTAGTCGACCATTTGTTCTCCTTAGATCGGTGGAAAAAGCCACGTTCTAGTTTTATTAAGCTAAACTCTTCGAATACACCAAGGCATTAGCTTCATGCAATAAAACCACACTACACTTTAAGAGAACTTCGAACTACTAAATCTAGCTTATCGAAAAACCACGTTAACATTATATTTATATCTGAAATTCACTTAGGACATCTAAATGGAAACAACTTTCAAACAATCTTAGTTACTACTTTACAATAGACAACAAATCCAAGTATCACAATACACATTCTAGACAATGCATCTAATACAAATATCATGATTAAAAACAATAGATAATTACCTATTAAATTAGTGAATCAACAGATACGATTGGTTTAAAGCAGTAAGAACATAATCATCTCATCATAGCTACATTGCAAAACATATCAAGTTCATGTCCGAACTTAGTTTAGATCAACTAACTACTCACTCATAATCATAAATAACATTGCAATAATATAAATAAAAGAGACAAATACATACCACTAGAATAAAATTCTAGAGTAGTGAAATATTAATCTAAGTAATCAAAGGCAAGTGATTTCATAGCCTCATGGTTGTATTTATAGTATTTTGGGTAGTAAAAATCTCAAACTAACCCAAACTTATCATTGTTATTTAAAATCCTTGAAATATGTTCCAGCGATTCAAATTTAAATGGAATTGCAGGGAGAATCCTTGGAATTGTAGTCTATATTTCCACTTATCTAAGTGGTGATTCTGGGTGTATAAAAATCGTTCAGGAATTGCTGGTGTTGAAACGTAATTTTTTCCTTCACTTGTTGATGGTTATTTGCATACTTTTTCCACTTGATTAATTTCTTCATAATCTTTCCTTTTTATTCAATTTCTTCATATTTTCTATTTATCATCTAAAATAAGAAAAAATAAAAGAATACCCCGTGTAATATAGTCTTTTACATCTGAAATGATCCTAAAATGTATTATAAGACATGTCTAATTATTGACTTATCTAATACCCCCAAACTCGACACTTTGTTGTCCTTAACAAATGAATACTCTCAATCATATTCTCTTTAATTCTCTCATTTTGATTTCATAATTATATACTTTTATTCTAATAGAAATGATATTTAAATAAAAATATATTGCCCTCATAGAAATAGGAATCATGATAGAATAGAAATATTTAAAAAGCAACCCCTTTTATTGGACAATTCAATCTCCTAATCATGCAATACACCTCAGAACATAAACTTAAATCAATCACCAAGGTCAAGGTACTACATAAGTCTTCTCAATCTCAACAGATAAGCATCAAGCTTACAATAAATAATGTAGAATCTTATGATACAAAAATCACTAAATCTATCTCATTTTCAAATAATATTTAAATATCACCATAATCAAAGTTGATAGGAACTTTTATTCACCAATAATCATCATTTCATATTAATTTGTTGAAATAAAAATATATACTTCACTTAACTTAGCTATAAGCACTCGAGCTAAATCTTTTATTTGAATAGTTTTTTTCATAAACTTCCTTCTGTTGAAATAAAAATATTATACTTCACTTAACTTAGCTATGAGCACTCGAGCTAAATCTTTTATTTGAAGAGTTTTTTTTCAAAAACTTCCTTCCATTTTCTTATATGTCTTTCTTTCTTCTTTATATTATGTTCCTAAGGATCCCTACTCCATTTCATTTGGAATCTTTTATTTTTTCTATATATAGAAATTATATCTCTAATTTTTCCAACAACTAGATTTCCTGCTCCATTACCTTTGGAATATGTGGGTCTCTTTATCTTTTCTTTAAAAATTCTTGTTAGCTATTAACACTTTCACTATAGTCGAGGAAGTATTCTTTTCAACTTAGTAAACTTTATTGGCTATTTACTAATTTTTTGTATAACGAGATTCTTTGTAATCTGTCTTGCTTATCTTGCACTTTTGTTTCGATCTTCTATCCATTATAATATCTAACATAAAGTAATTAAGCCTATCTAAACTCTTATAGTGTATACACGATCTAAGTTAAGTCAAATAGGGCATAATAATTCATTTCCATCATAAAACTTCTATTTTCAAAGATAATAAAATATATCATTCCATTTAAATTCATATTATATTCAATTCCATATTCCTAACCAAATAAAGTAAAATGAAATGGAGAAATATTGCCTTTATTATAGAAAATTTTGAAACATTCAAAATATTCAACTAGATTCTACCTCTCATTTCTTTCATACTTTGCATCTTCATACTGTACTTCACATAATACACCCAACTCATTTCAAATCTTGTCCTTATGGTTTTAAAATAAAATCTAGTTTCCAACAAAATAAAAATACCTTGCGAAGCATAAACGAATAAATAACTAACGTCAAAATGAATTGGTAAGTAAAGAAGATTTGGATAAAATTAAACATATCCAAGCATCATTGACTATAAATTCATATACAAATTCATTGTATCAAATGTGAACACAAAAAAACAATAGTGTCATAAATTAACACATATCAAATCATTCCAAGTATATCATAGGATTACAAATAAAGAACTCTCCCAATAACACTCATAAAAAGATTACACAGAGAATAATAAAATATTAGAATCTATGTCTAGAAGTTGCATCTTCACCACCATCCCATTGATCTTTCGTTGAGATTGGGAACTTGCTATAGAACCATATAACATGTAGTCCACTCCTCTGCCTTGCATCCTCTTAGTCATGCATCACTCAGACCCATAGATGCTTCTGGCAATCTCACATTGGTTTTGAAACATGAACTCTTGATGTCTCAGAGTTTTCATCTAATTTCGCAAGATTAACCCCATCATGGCCATTTCCGTCTCATCTACATATATGCCACCGAAGTCCTCTACTCTGGGCTCTGAGCTCTGGTTCATTTGCTAATGATATGAGACATTCTGCATTTTTTCTAAATTTCTTTGATTTTCTGCCCATAATCTCCTTCTCTCTACTGTCTCTCTTCTGTGTGTTTCATTTCTTTCTCATTCCTCATCCAAATCAACATATCCGAACACCTTCTTAGTCCTTTCAATAATTTCGTAGGTGATGGTCTTATCCAGGTAAACATCTAACTATAAACCTCTCATTAGAACTCGATCTTATTTGTAAAACTCCATGATCATTTAGGAAAATGACAAATCCTCCATTTTTGTGGTCATGTTATTCCTAATCGAATCATAGATTATTTTGCCAACATCAATATAACTGATCCCTTGGACTATATGGTACAAAAAAGTCACCCTATAACTCACTATATCATAGTTTCGTAAACTTGGTTAGGCTAAACAAATATTTGCAAGATGGCAAGCTATATTAAGTATTTTTGATTTTGATATTGAATATATTCCAGGAGAAAAGAATTATCTTCCTGACTTTTTGTCTCGTGAATTTCTTACGTCCTCTTTTGTAAATCTCCTACAGATAATGTCTAAGAAAGCTCCTACAACTGCTTCTGCCTCGACAAATCATTTCAAGCCTTTGGATACTCCTGAACCTAATTGTTCATACCTTGCCACCACCCAAAACCTTATTCGAATTCTTGAACCTTATGTCAGCACTAAACCACTGACTACCCAAATTGCCTGTACCATGCCTCCTGGCCTCCATTTTATCCCCACTCGCCCTCAATCAACCATCCAGTTCTATGAGAACATCCTTATTACAACCCTATAAGTTCATTTTTAACACGCGTCAAGGGAGAAATCCATTGAAATTGATTATTCCAAGTTTAAGATTCAACGAGTCTTATCCGAAGAAGAATGGTGCGATAACTATAAATATTTGGCTTGTTTGTGTTTTGGGTGCCCGTCTTTATAAAAAATGGATCTATCCCGCAGAATTGCTTTTAACCCATTTCTAAGGGTTTCATGTGGAAATCCATGTATGTAGCCATTTTTTAGTTTTAGGTACTCATTATTTTGTCTAATATGTATTTTTGGTAAACTATAATACTCATTTATTCTTTCATGTGAGTAGTCCACTAGTCATCCTCCGACTATTGCTACTATTTTATTGTCGCCTCTGTGTCCATTTCTATGAAACTCTCTCACTAAAATTTCACAATCCATTTAAAGCAGGGACCGCACATCATTATCAACATAATAGTCCCTAGTTAACAATCCCCAGTTTCATTCCTTTATGATGTTTAGGATCAAAGACCCATACTTAGCTTTGTTCTTAACATTGAAACCCATATTTAGTGTGATTTTTCTCTTCTTACTAATCTCACTATTAATCATATCAAGAGCTTTGGTATTGATTAGGTGTCGGGGTGAGAATTGGATTCTAGGTGTCTCCTCAATCTTTTTTCTCTCTTTGACTAATCAGTAAAACTTAAAAGTGGAGAAGTTTCTCTTGATACTTTATTCTAGGGGTTATTTACCGAAATCCCTGTTGACCTAATTGGTATGGATGGGGTTTTGGATTTTTGTTTAGGTTTTGCACCTAATGGTGCCTTCCCCTTCTCCTGTTGTGAGCTTCTACCTCTACATCCTCAATCCATTATCTCAAATTTAGAAACTCACAAGTCCAAAACTAAATAAAACAGTAGATCATAAAAAGAACATCGTTGAAAATAATTTGGTAAAATTCAAGATTATATTTTAAAAGGAGAAATTCATTTGGAAAGCAAGCTTAAAACTCGTCCTAAATTTTAAAATAAAATTAGCATCAAAATATTAACTCAAATATAAACTTGTAAATCAATTTTTCTAAATTTCATAAAGAAATTATGTGATAAATCTTAGGTCTTTCATAAACAAAGCAAATTTAGTTAAAATAAAACTATAACCAAACCCTCTAAACTCATTTTAAACTCGATTTTCAAACCATTTGCAAATGCATGTCAATGTACCAAATTATCGAAATTGTTAAATTTATAAATCAATGATCAAATTCCTAGTCTATCTGTAAATAATGATATCATTTGTTCGATAATTAAGTAAATTTTAACAAGTCAATTTTGAAAAACATTGAGAAATTTGTTAAAATTCTTCAAATAGAAAATTTGTTAAAGTAAGGAGTTAAGGTTGATGTAATTAACTTCTTGAGAGTGAATATCTCAAGCTTTAAGCTCTTGAACTCCTCTAGACTATCCCTCCAAGCTCTAGGTCAATTTCTCTAAAACCGTAGTTTGGTTCAACAATCGCAAAATCACGAATTTTGATTTGAAAGGGACTAGGTTGAGATGAGAATCACTTAAATACTATGATATTGAGCTTAGGATGGCTCAATCTAGGCTAGAAGTTGTGATTTTCGTGAAGGAATGCAATAGTTTGTTAGTGCGAATGAGTTTGTGTTGTGGCGATTTGAGGTCCATTTTTCTAAAATCTAGAAATCGTGCCCCACGATTCCTGTGTTACTGGAATTGCAGAAAAATCACTAGGTGGATCGGTGGTCCGTGAGGTTCAGTGACCCACCGATTTGATTAATGATTCCCTTATAAAGCGAATCATTGGGGATTCGACGGACTCTAAATCTTCACTAAATTTGATGTATACTGCTATTGATTTTGCGAGTGACTCCAAGTTTTATTCTAAATCGCAAGGATATCGCTATGCCTAATTCACTATTTTGCAATTTGTTTCATAATTAACTTATATATTATATATTATAACTTATGTTAAGGTAGAATTGACTAAAATTTTAAAAGTTTAATTGAGAAATGTAACCAACTAAATACTTTTATTTATTAAATAAATAAACATATAAATAAGCAAGTAAACAAATAATGCAACTTTCATAAAGGTCATATAAGCGAAAATAACTGGATCACTCCCCCTTAATTAAGATTACCTCTAAGATTAAATCACAAAAATATTTACAATACAAGAGTCAAAAAAGTGATAGAATAAAAACATACTACACTTAACTAAACTAAACTCCCAATAAAACTAAATAGAAATAGAATAAACATAGAATGCGGGTTGCTTCCCATATAGCACTTTTGTTTATCATTGCCAGCTCGACTTAACCTTTCTAGAATTAGGTTGGATATTTAAACTTGAATTTAGGGTTGTTTACACTAGGCCATTCCAGAAAGTAAGTGCTCGACCATTATTCGTTAGAGCAACTGTTTTGTTTGGAATATCCATAGTAGCATTTGTACTGGTTAAGAATGGTCATCCTGAAATTAAAGGAGGATCCACATTAATAAAATTTGGTATAACCAAAAAGTATGTAGGTAAAATGTTGTTGTCCACTAGAACTAGGACATATGTGACTACTCTTATTGGTTGAATTGAAGTTCCATCCGGTTAAAAGAATCATCTAGATGCAAGTGAATTCAACTCTAATTGAGTATGTAGAAAGAAATTATGGGTATGAGATTCGCATTAGAGTTCATATCATAGTGAGCTCTAAAATACCAAGCCCATTTGACTTTAATATGCAAATGTATACGTGTGGGATCAGTCAGCCTTACAAGACTTAAATCTAGTTTTTTTCTTTTTTTATTGTACTTAGATCTAGAAACCTCCGGCTTGTTAATGCTCTACCATTCTTCAGTTCCTTAATTCTTCATTCTTGAGTCACTTTCTTTTCTTTTAAAATGCCATCAACTATTTCTTTCTCTGGAATCTTTTTATCGGTTTCTATCGTTACTGCATTAACTGTGTAAATTTCATCATTACATTTATCGTAATAGTTTAAGTCTAAAGTGTCATTACTGTGTATTTCATTATCAAATAATTCATCATATTCTTCATAGGTGTCATAGTTATATTCATTATTAATTTTGAAATTAACAATATCTAACTTAGTTCTACTTATTTTAAGAAAAGGTCCAACTAATAGTATAGGCAAGGGATTGAATGATGTTGAGTCTCCCATTTCCATGAGATAAAAGTCAGCTGGAAATATTAAATCATGTACTTGCACTAAGATGTCTTTCAATAATCCATATAAATTAGTAATGGTACTATTTGCTAAGGTAAGATTAATAGGCGTATTAGTTAGCAATCCTATTTTTAATGGTTCATAAAAATTAAGAGACATAACATTGAGTGATGCTCCAAAATCACACATAGCAAATTCAATAGAAAAACTACCTATCATGATGGATATGACAAACATTATTGGGATGGAACATTTCTTAGGAAGCCTATTTTTTAAGGATAACGCCTTTTGTCCTAGTTTTCATTAATTTTTAATTTTCTAAATGGTTTGTAAATGTCTTATTTAGTTTCTTCCTTCTTAACATTTGCTAATCATTGTGGAACGATAGAATTAGAGTGCATATATTCATTTGGTTCATAAATATTGTTTACTTTGTCTAGGTTAACTAATTCATAAATTTGTAAAGATTTTATCGTAGGCTTCAACTTTGGCTAAATACCATGAGTATAGTCTTTTGCGAAAAGTAGTGTATTTTAGTTGTTTGGCCATTCATTCTTTAGTGGGAATGATATTAGCCATCGTCTCTTCTTCTTATTGTTCTATTGTTTTATGTACTTTGTTTACCTCTTATTGGAGTATTTTCTTGCGTGTGCATTTCTTTTTCATTATAACAAAGCAAAGTGTTGACTTTTTCTTGGTTAATAATGTTTGTACGTATAGTACATACTTTAGTTTGATTACTTAACTTGTTAATTTTTTTAAGCTATTTGATTTAATTGATTTCTGAGATCGTTAATAGATGTATTGGTTTTAATTTTGTTTTGAAAAATTTACATAAAGTTTTGATGACTTTAGGTCATAATGTGATGTAGTATTTGCTCTAGATTTGGTTGCGTAGGTTGACTAGTTTGTTGAAGTTGTTGCATTTGCATAAATTGTGTTAGTGCTCTCAGTCTATAAGTGGTATAGTTTTGATTTTATGGACCTTATCTAAGGTTTAATTTTTTTTTCCAATAAAATAACTATTTTTATTATATTGATTTCTAGGAGGACTAGAATATTGGTTCATAACAGCATTGACTTCTTCATTGTCATCTTCTTATAAAGTAGGGCACACATCCGTAGGATTTGTAACTTCATTACAAAATCTACATGGTTTACCTTGATTTGATCTATCTATTAGTAGAATTTTAACCATGTTAGATAATTCTTCAAATTTTTTGTAAAATTTACTACTTGTTTTATGAATAACTTCGTAAACTTTCTTTCTTGATGTATCGGTCTTTTTACCATATTGTTTAGATTGTTTGGTCATCTTATTAATAGCTTCTTTTACTAGAGTTGTATGATATTTAATAAAGGTCTACGACATACGATATCTAATAGTATTTTTTTTCAAAATGATTTAGTCCTTCATAGAAGTATTCTAATAATGCTCTTTGGGTGTGTCTATGTTGTGAACAAGATGAAATTAATCGTTCAAACCTATCCTAAAATTCATTAAAATCTTCATCATCTTTCATTTTTACGACTATGACTTATATTCTATCAGTACTAAATTTTCTTGTACATAAATATTGATCTAGGAAAGCTTCTAAAATTTGAGCCCACGTGGTTATCCAATATTGAGGAAGATAAAAACAACCATTTTTGTGTTTGATCTTTCAATATAAAAGGAAAAGCTTTTAGTTTGACTTGTTCTAACGTGCATTGTTTAGGTTTCATCCTTTTGAATTTTTGTTGATATTCCCATATAAGTTCTTGTAGGTCTTTATTGATGTGACCATAGAAGTTAGAAAGAGCACTAATGAGTCCAAATCTAAGTTCAAATTCGTGAAATCCCTCAAGATAGGCAATACACATTGGTTCGTAAGTAGTGTCGTTTTGATTAGCTTGCCTAATAGTAACTTCTCTATTATCATTATTATTATCATTATTAAAGTTATCATTTGCTTACATTGTGGTAGTTTGGTGTTTTCTACGTTGTTGTTTTCTTAAATTACGGTTGAATGTCATACCTATATTAGGATCAAATGGATGTAAGGATCTTGTATAATTAGAACGATGAAGTAGATATACCATAAAACGTTTAAAAATACAATTAATATTTTGTAGTAGTGGTAAGTTGGAATCGTCTCCACAAGGATTTATTAAGTTTCTCTAGGAAAAGGGACTTTTCATTATTTTTGTTATTTTTACATTAATTTATATTTAGATCTCAAATTTACTTAAGACATCTAACGGTAATACCTTTCAAAAAATCCTAATTACTATTTTAAACTAGATAATGAGTCCAAATATCACAATACACGTTCTAAACTATGCATGCAATATAAAGATAATGTTTAAAAAGTTTAGATAACGACCTATTAAATCGGTGAATCAAATAATACGACTAGTTTAAAGCATTAAGACATAATCATTTAATCATAACTACATTGCAAAATAAATCATGGTCATGTTCAGACTTTGTTTAGATCAACTAACTACTCACTCGTAATCATAAATATAATTACAATAATATAAATAAAAGACATAGATAAATACATATGGAATAAATAATTTAAATACTCAAGTATTATATAAATGCAATGAACCATAAACCAATAAAATATGAAATAAAAATGGCTCCTTGAGCAATGAAATATTGATCTAAGTACTCAAAGGCAACTGATTTCGTATCATTAGTGTCGTATTTATATCTAGGTAGTAAACATCCCTAACTAACTTAAACTAATCGTTGCTATCTGAAATCCTCTAAATTTGTTCAAGCGATTCCTCAGAAATTCAAGTTTGATTGAAATCATTGGGAGAATCTTTCGAATCATCGTCTATGTTTCCACCAATCCGAGTGGCAATTTTGGGTGTATAGGAATCAGTCAGGAATCTTTATTGTTTAAATTGAGTTTTTTCATTCACTTGTTGATGGTTCTTTGCATACTCTTTCAACTTGATTAATTCCTTCATAGTCTTTTCTTTTTACTTCATTTCTTCATATATTCCATTTATTACCTGAAAGAACAAAAAAAATAAAACCCCGTGTAATATAGTCTTTTACATCTAAAATCATCCTAAAATATAATATAAGACATGTCTAATTATTGACTTATCATAAGTTCCTCTAATTGGTCCTTAGACTGTTTGTGATCCTTGAACATGTTCACAAACCTTTTGGAATAAAAACTTTGAGGTAATGGTGCCATGTGCTTGATTTTATTTATCCATCCCTTCCTCGAGTTGATCTTTTCATTTTCGTCATTTTTTACTTTTCTTATTCCTTAGCTGTGACAATTTCTATCTAAAGTTTTGTCACAATTTCAGCCACTAAAACCGCATTAATATGTAAAATCTTATTCACACGTGCATTAGGGTTGGAAATAGACTATGATAGTAATTTCTCATAATTGTTGGCTTATCTAAGCTCACATATTTGACATCCTGGCTTGCAATTCTTTAATTAAAGTAAATATATTGGCTTCATATTGTGTAGAGATAAAATCAATTGTTTCATCACTCATTTCATATGTAGATAGGGTTGCTGATTCGAAGGAGTTACATGCAATGGTTGTCCTCTGGGCATAGTGTTCTGATAGTTAGGGTTCCTAGATGTATAGTGAAGTTAGGATTCCTATCCTTCCCTCCATAATAGTTACTTTGTTGCACGTACTGCCCTATAGGTGGCCTTCAGAAATTGGCCTACTGCCTTAACTTCCCTTGTATTGGTTAGGCTCTGAACAAATAATGCAGTCTTTCACCTTCCCTTTATCAACCATTTTTTTTTTCACCATATAATTGAGTTCTAACAGCTCACTCTTAAGTGTGTTTTTCCTTGAGGATATTGTTTCTCCTTTTCTCTCACTAATCGGACCATACTTTTTGGCTTGATTAGTTACTTTCTTGACATGCCTCATAGAATCTATAAGTATGATATCTAAAAGACTCCCATTGCACATTGTATCAAGTAGTCTTTGTTCATTATAGGTTAAACCTCATAGAAACTTTCCATCAAGGACTTCTCATCGAGACCTTGTTAAGGACCAACCTTGCACAATCTCTTGAACCTCTCCCAATATAATGACAAGGATTTATCATCTTTCATCAAAATGTGAGAACTCTGCCTCCAAAGTTGTTTGATACTTATAGATGGCATGTAATCATAATGAAACTTATGATGTAGCTCATTCCAATTCTTGATAAAACTGGCTGGCAATTGAAACAACTAATCATGTGCAACATCTTTCAGAAAAAAGGAAAATGCATTTAGACTCATTAAGTTAACATCAATTGTAGTAGATTTCATGCCTACTACCACCATCCCAAATTTTGTAAGAAACAAAATCGTCATTCTCTTTCCCATGAAAATTAGGCAATTTGTGTATCAACCTTGATTTTAGCTCAAAGTGATCATGGCATTGGATAATTGATACATAAAGGGGAGGACTCTCAATGGTGCTAGTTTTCCTCCTCAAATGTAAGCACTCTCTCCTGCCTTGATTTGTGCCTCTCATTCCGCTAGTTGTTATGTACAAAATCTTGCACACCTAGTAGATTTTAATATCTGTTTTCCTTTATCGTCTCCTTGTTCCTCTTTCTATATGTCCGATCAACTTATGGATTGAATGGAACCAAAGAATCTACAAAAAGTGAATGTCAGTGACCTGGAACCATAAAACAAAACAAAAGACCTAAAAAGCAAATTAGCACCAATGCTCGATAATAGTGGCAAAAAATTATGTTGTGCCAAATGACACCAATAATAGTCTCAAATATCGAGCTACTATTGATTTGTAGTAGTGGTAAGCAGGGTCGAGTCCACTGGGATTAGGATGTTCCTTTTTAGACCTAGGGAAAAATGGAGTTTTGTTATTTTAAGCAAAAACTCAATTGCACTAAGAATTAAATGTGAAGAAAATAAAACTCGATTGCTTAGAAAATGAATCTTTAAATGGGAAACTTTAGATTAAAGTGTGAATTGGAATTTAAGGGATCAGATTTGTTCATCAGCTTTTACAAGATTGCTTCAGTGCCGCTTTTTATACATAGGCTTATAGTGATCAATGTGCGACACAACCACATACTAACTAGACCCGCAAAATACTGAGCACTACAAATTTTTAATAGACTAGCTATATTATGTTTTATGAGAACCCCTCCTACAATTAGTAGTAACTAGCATCAAATTCTTCCACCTATTATGTGGAAATTACAATATGCTCCCTTCTCATATATCAATGACATAAAGACACATTGATTGCCGCATAGATAAGGCCCTAATGACCACCTAACGTGATCCCTTAAAGTGGCCATAGGATCATTGGTAATAGTTTTTCACTGAAATCAAAGTGCATATGCACTTACACAACAACAAGGGAAAAACATTAGGTTCAAAACCATAGCCAGAAATCTCATAACAATAATTCAATTAAGAATATGAAAATTAGAATTGAAAAATATTAGAATTGAAAGTGTAAAAACCACCCAAATCCTAAAAAGATCTAGAACGTAATTACCTTAGTCTAGAAGGTGGAACTTAACCACTCATTGACTTCAAATCAACACTACTCTTTATTCATAAAATAGAAAACAACGTAAAACTTAACAAATGAAATTAAGGACTTGAAAAGAATGAGCATTACGTTCTCCTCTCAACAAAAGTTTCTAAAGCTGAAAAGAGTCTCCCAAGTCAAAAAGTATCCCAATTCGTTATAGGGCTTACTATTTCTAATAGGAATGTGATAAGAGAAAATCTTATCCCAAATCTTGTGAAACGACATAATTGGAAATCGCTAATCTTATGTTTTGTCCAGCTCTATATGTTCAATACTTAAAAGTGTAAGGATTTACCGAAAAGCGGCTATGACACTCTATTTTGTGTTTGGTTCTCTCCCAATATTAGCCTAATACCTCACTAGTGTTGGATGTTGATGCCAAAGTGCAAGGAATGCGTTCACATATTTCTTGGAACTCGAGCTTAGGCTTCCTCCAAAGTCTTCATCAGGCTTCATCTGCAACATTTCCTGTGAGTTTCTTGCAATACAATTATGTTTTATCCAACATTCCCTAATGATTTCTTCACATTGAGAGCGTCGGGCCTTTGTTAAGCTTTTTGATTGGATAATTTTTGGAAATCACTCCTTTGTATCCAATAGCCTATATTTACCCCAAAATCATAAAAACAAAGGTTTGTGTTTGTGGTTCCACTCCTTGTACCTCTCCTCATGATTATAATTAATACGTTCATTTTTTGTATGATTGTTGTAGTATCCTCTATACCGATTAGGATGATAGGTCGACCTAAAATCTTAATTAAGCCTCAGTACACCTGCCAGAATTAACTAGAGCAAACAACCTTTCCTTCTGTACCCGATGAACTCAACTTTAATATCAATATTGAAATAAAAATAAAATAAATGCAGGAGAGAATTTAAAACTTAATCTATAGTGTAAATGATATAAGGAAATCTAGATTTACCAAATCAAAACTTGCTTATATAAAGCTTGTGAACCCCTGTTATATTATAACAATGTAATTCAAAATATATTTATACAAAGAAGGTTCATTACATCATAGAGAAGACTAAAACACTTATATGTCTTCTCTTTCTTTTTAGCCGAAGCACCAACTTGTGAACATGAAATGTTAAGAAGGGTGAATGCTTCAGCATGCTCAATTAGTGACTTACAATAATTTATCAAAAGTCTATTTCTTAATGAAGAAATAATGAATAATAATATGATTCCAATAAATATATATTAAGTGCATCATAACATTATAACAATAGATAACATATTCAAATCAATAGTTCAATAGCAATTATACTTGTGATGCCATTTTTCATTTCAGTTATAAGAGTCCTCTAAGTTACTCAAGAGTATAACTAGTGAAATCTAGACATTGGGTGATGTGTGATTTCATCAGTGTATTCAAAACTAGCTGAGTCTTTGCGCTTTTCTAGGGAATAAGCGATGATATTAAACTACAGACTACGAATGTAAGATGATAAGGGTAATCCTTACCGAGTTCATATCCACTTCATATCTATTTAATTCAATCCGACCCACCTTCGAGTTGTAAATTAAGTTTCATGCTTGTCACTGTACATTGCTCCCCTATCCCATTCCATAAACTATATGAACTAAATATAATACTTTACATAGCTTAATTAATAATGTAATTAAGTTTCTTTTACCTCTGTAGAATCTCCCTAATTTTCTTTTTAAATTCACTAACAATAAGGGTACTTGAACCTCTCCCGGTGTTCTAGAACCTAACACAAATAATTTAAGGTTAATATGTTGTGAATACTCAAGTTTTAGGACCCTTAAACTAGTCCTTAAATCATTGGAAATAACTTATGTCTTTTAAGCATTATTGTTGTTTTTTGAATGAAGAGTGTGCCCCTTACTTTGGTGGAGTGCGATCCACCTTTTAAGTTCTTCAATCTTAATAAAGGGAGCACGTTTCCGTGCTATAAGGAGTGAGTTCTACCATCGAGCGTCCAAAACAAAGAATAGGGAATTAGCCTATTTTCGATCCCTAACACATCCAATGCCTCCCTAGAACATCAGGGAGGACTTCTAATAAGCTCTTACATCCATACAAACCATCAACAACCATAATTAATCGATTTTCATCACCAATTTATGAATTCAATCATTATCCAATTAATCCAAAAATGAAAGGAAAAGATGAAGACTTATAAAGTCTTAGTTGATTTCTCAAATTCAACAGTCTTTGATATTTCTTTCACCTCCTAATTGCTTAAGCAATCCAAAAATCAAAACTTCAAATGATCACTTGCTTCTCTCAATTCCCTCGATTGCATAGTGATAAATATGAATGATTATAATTATATATATAGATTTTTTATCGAGATATGCATCGCACAGTCTCAAGAACAATAAAATGAATATGGTTTTAAAGTGACACCAATCACTATGGTGACGCACATTTTAACTCATCTTCAACTCGCATTGATCTCGAGGTCCATCCGATGGTCCAAATTGATTAGATCAAACTATATGTTTATTTATATATATTTATATGTCAATTATAAATATATATACACCTAGATATTTTAACGCTTACAAACTCACCGGGTGTGCGGACGAGTACACTTGAGCGTGGACAAGTGACATCTGAGGATTTTATAGACTTGACAAGGAAACTAGATAAGTAAATTTCGATTTAAATTGGGATTTTAGTATCTAAAGTAGGACCTATGCATTATGACACATGTCGAGCGTGCACAATAGTTTCCCATATTTTCTTATTATTTGTTGTAGTAGTAAGTGGGATATCGTCTCCATAGAGATTTTGCAAACTTCTAAGGAAAATGTTTTTGTTTTGTTTTTCTTTTCTTAATTTAGTTACTTTAATTAAACATGAATTGAAATACTAAACATCTAAAAATTATTACTACTAACTTAATTAACCAAACTAACTAAACTAATTTAAAAAATTGAATTCAAACTTAATTAAATGAAATTCAAATTCAATATAATATAAATATCTAAACAAAGCCCCACTAAACAATGTCATATACTTGGATTGCATTCAACACTAGAACATAACATTACCTCTCAACCTAGTTATAATTATCTCACATGGAATCTTGGAATTATTAAATCCTAATTCATAATAGGTTGATAGCTTTCATCGAACCATCGATTCTTTTATATTAAACGAAAATTAGCCATATCCTTATCATTAAAAATATCTTTGTTGGATAAAACACAAAAACTAGAAATACAATAGCATTAACACTTAATGAAAATCATGCCTAATCTATACCAAATATTAATCACAATATGCTAATCAATAACTAACTTATAACACAACCACTTAGAACATCCGATCAAGTAATTTGATCATATAGATTAATCCTAGTTACTACTCCTACAATTGTTGTCAATAATCATAGACATTGAGTCAGAAAATAGAATATCCTAATACATTTTTGTAACTATGCATACAATACCAATCCTAATTAATTGTAATATTCAAAAACAACTTATTAAAATCATGATTGTTATGTGTGAATAAAGTTAAAGTATTAAGTACATGATTCCTCAATTATAAATATATAGCAATCTAAAGTATATACATGTATAAGGTTTGTTTATATTAATAAACTACTCACTCATGCTGGAATTAAACAACACGATAATATAATTGAAAGATATAATTTAAAAAATACCTATTATTGAAGTAATCGAATCTCCAATATTGTTTCATACGTAAACTCAATTAAAACTAACTTACGACTCTCAAAACTTGTTAAGAGAAAAAGGCCCTTAATTTTGAAGCCTTAGGGTGCTTTTTACGGTTTCCTAAGCAATACAAATCACAGATAAACTCGAATTCTTCATAATAATCTAAAAAACTCAACACCGACCTTGGTGATATGTCAGCGAATCATATGTTGTTAACAAATCGCTATGTTAATCACTGAGAATTTCTCTTTGTGCTCCCTCAATTCATTTGGCAATTCTTTTGTAGTTTTCAATTCGTTAATCTCAAGCTAATCACTGGCTTTTCTGTTAAGTTCACTATTTTGCTATTCTTCCACTTTTTCTTCCATTTCTTCATTTTTCTTAATTAAATCCTGAAATGACAAAAATAAGAGAATACCTAGTGTAATATCTTCATTTATATTTAAAATCAACCTAAATCATACTATAAAACATGTATAATTCTTGAATTGTCAAATAGCCCCAAACTAAGCACTTTGTTGTCACGAGCAAAGGAATATTCTCAATCATATTCTCTTCCATTTTTTCTATACTGATTTCAATCTAATTCATCATAAATTTAATTAATAGAAGATTTTAAATAGAAGTGATCTTCAAATAGAAACATATTATACTAAGTAAATGACGGTTATGATAGAATAGAATGATTTAGAAAAAACTAACCATCCTTTAATGATAACTCAACCACCTAATGCAGTACCCTTTAAAACTTAAAGTTCAATCAATACCAATGCCAATACATAATATAAGTTTCTCAATCTCCACTAAAAAACATAAAGCTTATGATGATTTGTGTAGAATCTCAAAACACAAAATCACTAGATTAATCTTAATTTTCAAAAATACTTTGTAATAACATCGTAATCAAAATCAATAGAGATTTTGCCAAGAAACTAATGAATATATGGAATAACACGTGTTAGATTAAGAAGTACTATACTCAACTCCAGCTTCAAGCACTCGAGGTAAATGATTTCTTTAAAGAGTTTAAGAACATCCGTTTTTTTCATCTCTAATTTTTTCTACTTCATCCTAATTGTTTTTTCTTTTTTATTTTTACATAGTTTTTTCATTTAACTTTTGAGTCCAAGCACCATTTTTGTGGCCATTCTCACATTTTTCTCACTATAGATTCCCTATTCCATTTCTTATGGAATATGTGACTCTTTATCTATTTGTAACTCTTGTTAGCACGTCTCACTGTCTACTAAAATTGAAGAAAGTATTCTTTCTAACTTATAAAATTCATCGGTTTCTAACTCATTTCTTTTTTCGATTGAGGCATAATAATTTTCTATATATATACTATAAAAATACTTAATCAATAGCCTTTTATATCACAAGATTCTTGAAACTAGTCTTGTTTATCTTGAACTATTGTTTCGACCTTCTACCTATTCTCATGACTGACATAAGGCAATTCAGAGCATACATCAACTAAAAAAGTTAATTAAAAAGGTATACAAAATATTTTGATTCCTTCTATCCTAGAACTCAATCGAGTAATGAAAATATCACTTCCATTCAAAATCTATTACATATATTCATTTTCATTCTTTTCCTAACTAAAAAAAATTGAAATTAATATTTGATCTTTGAAGAAATTTTTAAAAGTTCATCAACTCACTTGAATATCGAATCAAAAGTTTGAGCTTTGCATCAATTATGAACTAATCTTCTACCTTTATTTTCTTTCTTTTATTTCTTTGCTATCATTATCATATTTCACCTAAAATACCCCAAACTCATTTCAAATGTTGTCCTCAAAAACAACAACAACAACATAGCCTCGGTCCAAAATTTTTCAAATGTTGTCCTCAAGGTTGAAAAATTAAGTTGGGTTTCAAAGAAAATAAATATACCTCGTGTAGCATAAACAAATCGATATAATCATAAATTATATAATCAATATATAAAGTCAGTATAGAAATTCTCATCATACAAAGTGCATTACAAATATGAATAATCATTAATGTATATCAAATGTAGCATCACCATCAAATGTATCACATAAAATCACATCTCCAGGTACAGTATGAAAGAATATGTCATTAATACAGATCACATAGTATAATTACCAAAGTTACATGTAAGACCTCACACATCATCATTTAGATACAAAGGAGATAAAGTAGAGTAAAGAGATCAGTGTAGTTGTCATGAAGTTGCATCATCATCATACTATACTGGATCAATCCTCTTTGACTAGTAACTCGTAGTGGGATAATAAGTGGTACTCCTGACCTGGCGGTAGTTGATCATAAAAAATAATCGATTGCCTCACTTCTATAGATGGTATATGAACCTATATGCCTCGTCGGCTTCTATGTTTTCTTGACATCATTTTCTCCATCTTGTGAATTTTCCTTACTAAAACATTTTTGTTCTCTAACACCAGTCCTTGATTCCTCAGAGTTCTCATTTGATTGCATATAATTGAACCCATATAGGCCAACTCTAACTTTTTCATGTAAAGTACATCGAAGTCCATAGCTCCACATTCTGGTTGTTTCTTGCTTTCGACATTTCTTCTAAAACTCTCCTTGTTCCACCTTTAACCTTTCTTTTTTGCTTTATCTCTCTCCTAGCTTTCTCAGCCTTCTCCCTCTCGTCTTTAAAGTCTTCAAAGCCATCAATTTTTCCATTACTCCCTATTACTACTTTCGTGATAGTCTTTGTTTATAAAACATCCATCTTAAATCCTGCCATATTTACTTGATCTTTTGGCAAAAGCCATGATCATCAAAGGAAATGGTAATATGTCATTCTTCTTCATTGTGATGACACTTCTTTGAAATTAAACATATACTTCTGCAAACTGATACCAATTTTCTTAGTGAATTCCAGTACAAACTGGAATTGCTGAGAAATCACAAGCTCATTTTAACTGATTTTTCAATTTAATTGATTTTTACATATATTTGCCACATATATGTTCAATAAAAAAGGTAGAATTATTCAAAATTTGACTATGATTTGTACTAAACAATAGTTTCATTACTATAAATAATCAACTAACATAAAAACTAACGTTTAATTGTAATATAATATGGAAAGACATTGGCTCGATCAACCCCCCATATATGAAATTAGTTTGGAATTAAATTCGTAAAATATCCCCATTATAAGAGTCAAAAGTTGAGAGAAAATAAAAACAATTAACTAATATTGATAATAAAACTGAAAGTAAAGATAAAGTATGAGCTACCTCTTATAGAGCACTTTTGTTTAATGTCGTTGGCTTGAGTGAACCACACAGCTCTGAATTGGTTCTATAAAATTAAATATATGATTTTTCACTTTAGTACCATTTCAGAAAGTGATTTTTCACTTTAGTACCATTTCAGAAAGTGATTGCTCGTCCATCCACTCTAAAAGTAATTGCTTTATTCAGAGTATCCATGGTAGTTTGTGAAGTAGCTAAGAAATGTCATCCTAATATTAATGGATGATTTTCATTGATGAAGTGTGTCATAACTGAAAAATCTACGATAATAAGGTACTTCTCAATTTGAACCGGTACATTAGTAACCACTCCTATCGGTTTCTTTGAATAACCATTTGGTAGAGGAGTTTTTTTCAGAAGTAAGTACATCCAACTCCAGTTGAGATTGAAGAAAGAAATTAATTAGCAAATAATTTTATCTAAAGCCTGTATCACGAATAGCTTTAAAATACTAAGCCTATTTAACTTTTATGATTATGTATATATTTCCTGAAAAATCATGCTTGACAATTGCTACATTCTTTTTTTCTTCTTCTTAATCTTCGTAACTTTAAACTCCTCCATTTTAAGATCATTCTAAACATTGTTAAATTGCTTAACCCTCAATTCTTGAGTTATTATCTTTTCATATGAAGCATCTTCTACTCGCTCATTTTTTGTCATAACATTTTCGTCTTCCATTGTTACTGCATTAATAACATATACCTTAGCTTTTAAATTATGATGATTTAAATACTGAAAAAGTCATTAACATTAGGTTATTCATTATAAGATTCATAAAAATTGTAATAGACATCTTCATCATCAAAATGAAAAGTGCTAATTTTGTTTTCAAATTCCAAGACATTATTCCTTCAAAGATATCTAACTTTGCTTTAGCTATTTTAAGAAATGATCTTCCTAAAAGTATAGGCGGAGATTTAGATGATACTAAGTCTCCCATTTCCATGATATGGAAGTCAGCTGGAAATACTAAGTCATTCACTTTTACTAAGACATCTACTTGTACACCGTAAAATATATTAATAGTATTGATAGTTAAGGTAATATTACTAGGTTTATTGGTCAATGAACCTATTTTCGATTGACTCATATAGTTTAAGTGACATAGCATTAATTGATGCTCCAAGATCACACATAGCAAAATTTATAAAAGACGTTCCTAATATAATAGGAATCCTAAACATTCCTGGATTAGAACATTTCTTAGGTATTTTATTTTCAATTAACGCACACACCTTTGTCCTAAGTTTTATTTAGATTATTCTAAATATTTATCCTTAGATTCAAAGAATTCTTTCAAAAATTCTTCATAATTAGAAAATTGAATAATTGATTCATCAATGGTTTATTGATTTTTATTTTCCTAAATTCTTCAAGAATGTATTTATTGTTTTCTTTCTCCTTAACATCTGCTAATCATTTTAGAATAGTAGAATATGAATTAATATCTTCATTCAAATTATCAGAAATCTTATCGTTTTCATCCTTATCAATCATTTCAGAATTTTGTAAAGATTTTTCCCATGCTTCAAATTTTGCTAAATACCATCGGTATAGCTTTTCATGAAAAAGTGCATATTTCAATTGTTTAGCCATCCATTCTCTAGTAAGAATGACGTTAGCCATCATATCTTCTTCTCCAATAGTTTTATGTTTTCTTTTATTGCCTTGTTTGAGTATCTTTCCACTTATAGGCTTGCCTTTTTTTATCATAGAATAAAACATTAACTTGTGCTTGATTAGTAGGAGCCACAACAGCTTGAGTAGGTGTTTTAGCTCGATTACTCTATTGAGTATTTACCCTATTTATTAGTAAATTCATTTAAGCTGATTTTTTAGTTCATTAATAATAGTATCAGTCTTGATTTGAATTTGAGAAATCCATGTAAAGTTTTGATGCCTTTGGTAAATAAAATCATGCAAGACTTGCTCTAAATTTGGATTTGTAGATTGAGTATTTTGTTGAGGTTGTTGATTTGTTGCCGATTGCATTTGAGCTTTTAGTCTATAAGTATTATCATTTTAATTTTGAACACCATAACTAAGATTTGGGCATTTTCTTCTAGGATAATAACAATTGTTATTATATTAATTTTTTGGAGGACTAGAAAATTGGTTCATCATTACATTGACCTCTTCAGTATTCTCTTCATGTAGGGTAGTACACGTATCAATGGGATGGGTAACCTTATTACAAAATCTACTAGCTTTAATATGATTAGTTCTATATTTAATTAACAACTTAACCATATTAGATAATTAATTTATTTTATCATCACAATTATTGTTTCTTCTATTATCAACTTCATAAATTTCTTTCTTGAGGATTCATTCTTTTAAGCATACTGCTTAGATTGTTTAGCCATTTTATTAATCGTTTCTTTTACAAAAGTAGGTGTTCTTTAAAATAAATATCCACGACAAACTATGTCTAATAACCTTTGTTCAAAGTGATTAAGTCTTTTATAAAAATGTTCTAATAAAACTTTTGAGTATATCCATGTTTTGGACAAGAAATTAATTTTCGAAATCTATCCTAGAATTCATTTTAGATTTTTATTACCTTTCATCTTTGCAACTGTGAATTGCTTTCTATAGGCCCTAATTTTTCTAGCATGCATATATTTACTAGGAAAGCTTCTAACATTTAAGTCCATGTAGTTATAGAATCTTAGGGGAGATAAAACAACCAATCTTATGCTTGATATTTCAATGCAAAATGAAAAGCAATAAGTTAGACTTGTTCTAGCTTCTTTTCGTCTCATCCCGTTAACCTTATGTTGATACTCCCTTATGAATTTCTATGGGTCTTCATTATCTGTACCATTGAAGTTAGGTAAGGAACTAATAAATCTAGATCAAAGTTAAAATTCAAAAAATCCTTCGGACTGTGCATTGCACATAAGCTCATATGATGTAGTATTTTAATTTGCTTGTCTAAATGTAAATTCTCTATTATTGTTATTATTATTATTATGAATGACATTGTTATTGTTATTATTCTTGTTATCATCCATCCTATTAGCTAAGTTTTCCCTAAGTTGTTGTTTTGAATTTTAGTTAAAAGTTCTATCTATTTTAGGATCAAATAGATGTAGAGATCTTGTAAAATTAGAACATCGAAGTGTATAGACCATACAATGTCTATGGTCCTAAGAAATTATTTACAAATCTCCCGTAACGGCGCCCAAAATTGAAATGTGTCAAGCATGAACAATAGTATCCTGTATTTCCCTATTATTTGTAGTAGAAATAAATGAGATATCGTCTCCACAATGATTTTGCAAACTTCTATGGAAAGTGTTTTTTTTTTATTTTGCTTTTCTTAATTTAGACAATCTAATTAAATAGGAATAGAAATACTAAATGACTAAAAACTATGACTACTAGCTTAATTAACCAAACTAACTAAACTAATTCAAGCAATTCAATGCAAACTTAATTAAATGAAATTCAAATTCAATATAATATAAATATCTAAACAAACATCTAAACAAATTGCCACTAAACAATGAAATATATTGGGATTGCATTGAGACATTAGAACATAACATTACCTCTTAACCCAGTTATAATTATATCACATGGAATCTTAACATCATTAAATCTTAATTAATATTAGGTTGACAGCCTTAAGTAAACCATCGATTTTCCTGTATTCAACGGATAATAGTCATATCCTTATCATTGTAAATCAACCTATTGGATAAAACAAAATAAAAAAGAAATACGATAGCATTAACACTTAAAGAAAATCATGCCTAATCTAAAACAAACATTAATTAGAATATGCCAATCAGTAACTAACTTAAAACACAATCACCTAGAACATCCACTTGAGTAATTTGGTCCTATAGATTAATCCTAGTTACTACTTCTGTAATTGTCGTCAATAATCACAGACATAGAACTAAAAAATGGAATATCAAAATACATATTTGCAACTATGCATAAAATAACAATCCTCATTAATTGTAATATACAAAAACAACATATTGAAATCATGATTGCTGTGTATGAATAAATTTACAACGTTAACTACATAATTTCTTAATTACAACTATATAACAATCCAATGTATATATATTTCTAGGACTCGTTTAAATTAAGAAACTACTCACTCATGCTCTAAATAAATAATGTAATAATATAATTGAAAAACATAATTAAATAAATACCTCCTATTGAATTAAATGAATCTCCAATATTGCTTCAAACATAAACTTAATAAAAACTAACTTATGCCTCCCACAAACTTGTTAAGAGAAAAGATAGCCCTTAATTTCAAAGCCCTAGGGTCTTATTTATAGTTTCCTAAGCTATACAAATCATAGATAACTCAAATCCCTCATAACAATCTAAAAAACTTGTGAGTGACGTCAGGGATTTGTCATCAAATATTTTGTCATTCATAGATCAGTGAGTTAATCACTAGATATATCTTTTTGTATTGTACCAATTCATCTGTCAATTCCTTTGTATTTCTCGATTTGTTGATGATTTTTTGGCTCTTCTCTACTTCTGATTTAGGTAGTGATTCTTGCGTAATCTCATCTCAATGGCTCTTCTCTCCAATTGACTGTTTTGCTTTTCTTCCACTTTTACTTTCATTTCTTCATTTTTTTCCTAATTAATTCCAGAAATCATAAAAACAAGAGAACACCTAGTGTAATATCATAATTTATATATATATAAAACCAGCCTAAATTATTGTATAAAATATATATTATTGACTTGTCATATTACAAGCTGAAGATCATAAGTTTAAATATTATTTTTAAATGTTGCAAGCATAGTGGATGTAATATACATTATCTCATCACAAAGTCTATGAGTTGAAGTGTTTCCTCGGTTTTTTATTATAATCAAGGTTGTAAGTGCGTGTCTGAGCGGCATGAGAGAAAATAAAATTATTGGATGCTTTAAAACTCGTAAATCAAGTGTCAAGTATCACGTGGGGATTTTCTCTCGATTTACATGGAAGTTTTGATCGGTGGCATTGTAAAATAAGAAAGAATTTGGTACAAGCCCTTATCTCGAGTTTCATATCTATTGATGGTGGTCGATGTTGAGAATAGGTTCAAATTGGTGCTTGTTTGGCCAAGTATGGCAATCAAGTTGATTCGAATGATTTTGGTATGTCGCTAATAAATTAATGATTTTAGGGTTTTGGCATGACCAAAACCAGTATGCCAAAACCAGTGTAGTTGCATTTTGTGGAGTTGGACTATTTTATCAAGAGGCTGGCTAAATTTGGTCAAAAATCAAATCCAAAACGAGCACCAAAATTCTAAACACATCAAAAATAAAGATTTCGAGAATCAATTTATAAAAGGAAATTAAGCTAGTAACAAGCAGCTGAGGGTTTAATATATAAATATAAAAAAAAGAAATGAAATGAATTCATTTAATCTTAATAGTTCTCTAAACCTTCTCAATATGGTTTTCGTTCCACGACCTCCAGATGTCTGATTTTTGCTCAGTTTCTTTCTGCGAAATAATAGACCATCACGATACCATCTATTAGAGGCTAATTTTTGTTGTAGAGACGTGGTATTCGACTCAAAATTTGTTAAATTCTTAATTGATGGAATTTTCCATAATTCAATTTGAATTTTCATGATTTTTGGATTTCTTTCGTGAGCTTTTGAAAGGAATTTATATTAATTATTGAGAATTGATGTATTAGGTTGATGTGCACCAATTTGGAATAAATTCCACTAACATAGGTTATAGGTTAACTGAATTGAACTAATGTGATTCATTTGATAACTATTTTGGAGATGTTTTATAGAAACAAATTAGGGTTTTCTGGTACACTTTAGATCGTTTTGGAGAGAAACAAAAATGTTTGGTCTTCTCTTGAAGCTAGCATTCGAATCTCGACCGTCGTTCATGTGTGGACTGCTGGTAGAGGGCATTCGTCGTTGGTAGCGCCTTAGAGATCGATCAACCTTCCGAAAGGTATTTTGCGACCGAGGTATGATTAAGTTTTCTTTGTTTAAACGTTTGTAATGGAATTAGATTTGGATCCTATTGGGGTTTTTGTCAAAATTGTTTTGTAATCTCCGTTATGTATGAACCCAAAAACCCAACAGTGGTATCAGAGCCTTCGAGTTCGATTCCATTAAAAACATTGCATGTTTTCTTCTGATATATACATGATATATGATTGAAAGCATGTTAATAGTTGATGTATATGTGATATACATAAGTTTTTTGTGAGATTTATTATCATGTTTTGTGTATACGATACATATATTCGTGATTTAATTGAAATCAATTTCGTACATCCTAGTAACCATGTTAGGTTAATTCGAAAAATATTAATGAATTGAATTTCGCGTGCTGTGATCCATGACACCATTAGGTATAATCTTTATTTTTCGTGTATTAATGCATGGATGAAATCTCTGTAATTCAGTTTGCATATTTAGGTTAAATTGTTTTATGTTTTTTAAATTGTATAAGTCCGAATATTAATTCGAAACTAATATGATTAGGTTCGATTGGGATAATAGTTCATGATTCAATGACATGTTTGTGATTATTTGGATGAGGACCGAAATTGCGAATAATTAATCTTCGAAATTGTTTATTTATCTCTTTATATCTATTTTGTTATGAAATTTATATTCGATAAGAGATAGATAACAAATTAGATCAATATATATTAGCAAAATCAATTTTGTTATCCCTATTAGATAGGAGATAAATATGGAGAATTTGGTTATTGGTGATATGCTAGGATTCAAATATCTTAAGTCCTAATAGGATTAGGATAAGATGATTGGTTAGATGTGGGCTCGGGTTAATTAAAAATGTTTTAATCGACTTAATTTTGGATAAATTAAGGGGTAAATTTAGGATAATAAAATCAGCGAAAAATATGATTTTCTATAGCGAATTTTAATTTTTAGAATTAAATTCGTCTTCTAAAAAAAAAAAAAAAAGGGGCGCTGCCCCCCGTACCCCTGTCCGGTGACCTGTCAGCGGAACCACCGCCTGCTGACCGACCAGTGGGACCGTCGTTTAACTAATCCTAGCGCACGAAAATTCTTTTATTAGTGAATAGTATAAAAATCTCCAAATTGTTTAGTTATTTAACAAATCAATAAAATATATGATATTTCATTGTTTACATAAAATCACTAACAACAACAACAACATAGCCTCAATCCCAAATTAACTGGGGTCGGCTACATGGATCAAAATTTTTCATTATGCTCGATTGAGTGCATTTGATGGTGAGCTTTGCAAACCATTCAAATCCCTTTTAATTAATGCATCCCATGTTAACTTTGGTCTGGCCCTACCTTGTCGAATTTCTACAGTTTCTATTGAGTCAAGTTTTCTAGTTGGGGCATTTGTAGCCCATCTTTGTAGGTGACCAAACCATCGCAATCGCCCTTCCCTAATCTTTGTATCAATTAGTGCTACTCCTACTTGTCTTTGAATTTCTATATTTCTTATTCTATCTTTACGAGTTTTACCACACATCCACCTAAGCATCCTCATTTCTGCTACGTTCACTTTATGTAATCGTTGTTGCTTTACCGCCCAACATTCACTTCCATAGAGCATAGCTGGCCTAATTGCGGTCCTATAAAATTTTTCTTTTAACTTAGTAGGAACATGTCGATCACAAATCACCCCTGGCACTTCGCCATTTCTTCCATCCAGCTTGAATTCTATGTGCGACATCATTTTCAATGTTACCATCATTTTGTATGATTGATCTTAGATATCTAAAGTGGTTTACCTTAGAAACTTCTACTTCCCCTAATTTTACCACTCCGTCATCTCGATGTCTAGTTTTTATGATCAAGTCCAAGAATTAGCTTGTAAATTCTTGGAAAATATGATGAAACATATGACTGGATGGCAGTTTAGTAATTTTCGCAAATGGCGAAGTTTGGGCGTTTGAGTTTTGGCGTTCCGGGGGCATGGGTTTATTGGAAACGGCGTGGAGATCACAACACACAGCTATGCTGTGATTACGACGTTTTTCGGCGAAATTCCATCGTTTCGGCCTCCGAAACGGCAATTTTGCTATTTTAGGAAACTTTTGTTTTGCTTATAACTTTCATTACTAATTTCCATTTTTATTGTCGTTTGCGGCGTTTGTTTCTATTTTTCGTCTAGTTTTCAGTTTAGGGCTTTTTAGACTTTTTACTATTTTTGGCAAATTTTAGGGTTTCGCTATTTAAGCGATCTATTGGGTGTAATTCGTAGTTTTGGCTGAAATAAAAGAATTTTCAAACTTTGGCTTAAGTTCTGACCTAGATCGAGTTGTTCGTGGATTCATTCAACTGGTTCAGAAGATCTCCGCTGCGTTAGTTGGTATCAGAGCCTGCTTCAGCGTGATTGGAGAAATCATGCCGCCAAAGAGGAACCAGCAGCGTATAGAGGAGGTGTATGACCGTGACAATCTGAATCGACAAATTGGCCAATTGATTGACCAACGCATGGGCGCGGTGGTAGAATAATTAACTGCCAGAATCGATCAGTTGTTGGGTCAGAATATGAATCGTATCCGTAACCATCGAAGGGAACCTATTTGTGATGAACCAGTAGGAGATTCTTCTACCGAATGGGAGGATGAGTATATTGAGGCACCGAGGAGGCGCTATAGGTCGCGTGCAGTTGAGGATGATCGCAGGCGGTGGGAGTCTGGGATGAAGACGGAGGTCCCAGAATTCCATGGCACCCTTCAACAGGAAGAATTCTTAGACTGGCTGGCATCAGTTGAAGAAGTCCTAAAATTCAAAGGCGTGCCCGAAGACAAGCATGTGCAACTGGTTGCGACCAGATTCCGCAGCAGGGCCACGGCTTGGTGGCAACAGCAGAAGTTGATGCGGAATAGGAATGGAAAGGCGAAGATCACCCCATGGGAGAAGATGAAAAAAGCACTTACGGGCTGAGTTCTTGCCTTACAATTTCCAACGCCTTATGTATCAGAGGTTGCAGAATCTGAAACAAGGTGCAAAATCAGTAGATGATTACACTACTGAGTTTTATCAGTTAGTCACTAGAAACGAACTGCAGGAGACTAACGACCAATTAGTGGCGCGGTATATTGGTGGACCAAGGGTGCAGATCCAAGATGTCGTTAACATGTTTGATCCGGCTTCCTTATCTGCAGCGCACCAGCGAGCATTGTTGGTGGAGAAACAATAGTGTCGGGGTGTGAGTAATGCTTCCAGTAATGTTAGTGTTGGGACAACCAATACCGGAGGTAATATCGTTGCAATTAACCCTGCTAGTCGCACAAATAGACCTAGCACTAGTGGGATTAAATGCTTTAGTTGTGGCGAAGTTGGTCACAGGAAGTCAGAATGTAAAGGGAAGAAGACTCTCTTTATTAAGAACGAAGAGGAAGACGAATGGGAAGAGGCCAACATCACTACAGAACCAGCATTTGATACTTTTGATAACACAGAAGAGGAGATCGTGACTGGAGATGTGGGTACTGCCTTAGTTGTAAGGCGTTCTTGTATGACTCCTAGAGCTATCACTGATGATGAGTGGCTGCGGAATAACATCTTTCAGTCCAAGTTTACCATCTTAGGCAAGGTGTGCATGTTCATGATTGACGCAGGCAGTTGCGAGAATATCGTCTCAGTTGAAGCGGTTCAGAAGTTGGGCCTTGCAACTGAACAACACCCCAAGCCCTACAAGCTAGATTGACTGAAGAAGGGTGATGAGATGAAGGTGTCGAAGCGCGCCTTGGTGACTTTTTCTATTGGTGCTAACTACAAGGATTCAGTCTGGTGTGATGTTGTGGCTATGGATGCTTGCCACTTGTTACTGGGACGTCCTTGGCAGTTTGATAGGGGAGTTGTGCATGATGGCAGAACCAATAAATACACCTTTATATTCGAGGGAGTGAAGATTGTGCTAGTACCCGCCAAGGACCCAGAGGAAGTTAAGCCTACTAAAAAATCTAGCAGTTTGCTGTCTTTGGCAAGATTTGAAGATGAATTACAGGATTCTGAGCTCGTTTACATCTTGATGGGAAAGGAGGTAGATAGAGATGTTGATGTTCCTGAAGCTGCAATTCCTATTGTGAAGGAGTTTGTGATGTTTTCCCTGATGAGATGCCAGAAGGACTGCCACCATTGCGTGATATTCAACATCAGATTGACCTTGAACCTGGTGCGTCACTACCTAATAGACCACACTACCGAATGAGTCCCAGTGAGCATGAGGAGTTGCGCAGACATGTTGAAGAGTTATTGGCGAAGGGATTCATCCGTGAAAGTCTGAGTTCGTGTGTTGTGCCAACCCTCCTTACACCAGAGAAAGATGGCTCCTAGCGGATGTGTGTGGACAGTATAGCAATCAATAACATTACTGTCAGGTATCGCTTTCCTATCCCTCGCTTGGATGAATTACTTGACCAATTGAGTGGAGCAAAAATTTTTACAAAACTGGATTTGAAGAGTGGGTACCACCAGATTCACATTAGAGTTGGGGATGAGTGGAAGACTGCTTTTAAAACTAGGGAGGTGTTGTATGAGTGGTTAGTCATGCCGTTTGGGCTGTCAAACGCACCTAGCACCTTCATGAGAGTCATGAATCAGAGCTTGACATCTTTGATAGGCAAGTGTGTTGAGGTATATTTTGATGATATATTGATATACAATACTAACGAGGAGGAACACCTCCAGCACGTGCGAGATGTTCTGACTATCTTGCGCAGGGAGAAGTTCTATGCTGCGATGAAGAAGTGCCCATTTTTGACACTGAAGGTCCTTTTCTTAGGCTATGTCATTTCTGGAGAAAGCTTGCAGGTTGATGAGTCTACAGTACAAGCCATCTGCACTTGTCCTAGACCCACCACAGTCACTGAGGTTCGCAACTTTCATGGGTTGGCTTCATTTTACAAGCGATTCATTCCACACTTCAGCAGTATCATGGCCCCAATTACAGACTCTATGACGGGCGTGAAGTTAGGTGGAGCAACGAGGCAGATGAAGCATTCCAACTGATCAAGGTGCGATTAACCACTGCATACATTTCGGTGTTGCTAGATTTTCACCTACCATTTGAGTTACATAGTGATGCATCCAAGGTAGGCATTGGAGCTGTCTTGAGTCAAAATAATAGGCATGTTGCCTATTTTATTGAGAAGCTGTTTGGGACGAAGTTGAGGTATAGCACATATGATGTGGAGTTCTATGCAGTGGTACAAGCCGTGAAGCATTGGCGGCATTATCTTTTTCACAGAGAGTTCGTGCTGTTTACAGACCATGAGGCATTGCGACACTTACATGGGCAGAACAAGGTCTCGGCCAGACATGCTTCCTGGGTGGCTTATTTAGAACGCTTTAATTTTGTGGTGAAACACAAGTCTGGTGTGACCAACAGAGTTGTCGATGCCCTGAGCAGACGAAAAAGTTTGTTGAGCCGCATGACCATTGGGGTACTTGGGTTTTCCTACTTCTCTGATTTCTTTACTACTGATCCTTTCTTTGCTACTATTGTGGAGAAGGTGCGGAGTGGGGAACGTACTGATTACACACTCTAGGAGGGTTTCTTATTTCGGGCCAACCAGCTTTGCATTCCTAATTGCAGCTTGAGATTGCTGATTATTAGAGAGTTGCATGGAGAGGGACATGTTGGGCGTGATCGCACATTGCAACTAGTGCAGGCCTCTTACTTTTGGCCTACCATTCGCAAGGAAGTGGACAGATATGTACAGCGGTGCCGGACTTGCCAGCTTTCAAAGGGTACCGCAACTAATGCTTGTCTATATATACCTTTGCCCATTCCAAAATAGCCTTGGGATGATATTAGCATGGATTTCGTGCTGGGGTTGCCTAGAACACAGTGGGGTAATGACTTTATTTTTGTGGTGGTTGACCGTTTTTCCAAGATGGTTCACTTCATCCCATGCAAGAAGACCACAGATGCTGTAAAGGTGGCTCAGCTGTTCTTTCGGGAGGTGTATATATTGGATGGCCTTCCTACCTCGATTGTTTCAGATCGGGACACCAGATTTCTCAGCCATTTTTTGCGCAGTTTGTGGGCTATGGTGAACACGCAGCTGAAATTTAGTAGTGCTTATCATCCGCAAACAGATGGGCATACTGAAGTTGTCAACCGGTCGTTAGGCAATCTTTTGAGGAGCCTGGTGGGTGAGAATGTCAGGAGTTGGGACTTCAAGTTGAGCCAGGCAAAATTTGCACACAACCATGCTGTTAATCGAAGTACCGGGTTTAGTCCCTTTCAGGTTGTGTATTAAGTACTACCTCGAGGTCCTCTTGATCTGTTACCAGTGCCAAGTAAGACTAGATGGCATGGCAAGGCAGAAGACTTTGTTAGTGGGCTGCAAGAGATTCATCAATCTGTCAAAGATAACTTGCAGAAGGCTGCTAACAAGTACAAACAATATGCAGATCGGAAGAAGCGTCACGTGGAGTTTGAAGTGGGTGACTTTGTGTGGGCAGTTCTCATTAAAGACCGATTCTCTGTGGGTGATTACAACAAATTGTCAGTTCGTAAGATTGGTCCTGTGGAGGTTCTTGAGAAAATTAATCCAAATGCTTACAGATTGAAATTGCCAAGTCACATTCGCACGGCTGATGTATTTAATGTTAAGCATCTTGTTCCCTATTATGGGGATACGTCTGATGATGACAATTCGAGGGCGAATTCTGTCCACCGCGGGGAGAATGTTGAAGTCCAAGAATTAGCTTGTAAATTCTTGGAAAAATATGATGAAAAATATGACAAGATGGCATTTTAGTAATTTCCGCAAATGGCGAAGTTTGGGCTATTGAGTTTTGGCGTTCCGGGGGTATGGGTTTATTGGAAACGGCGTGGAGATCACAACTCACAGCGCTGTGAGTACGACGTTTTTCGGCGAAATTTCATCGTTTCGGCCTCCGAAACGGCAATTTTGCTATTTTAGGAAACTTTTGTTTTGCTTATAACTTTCATTAGGAATTTCCTTTTTTATTGCCGTTTGCGGCTTTTGTTTCTATTTTTCATCAAGTTTTCAGTTTAGGGCTTTTAGGACTTTTTACTATTTTTGGCAAATTTTAGGGTTTCGCTATTTAAGCGATCTATTGGGTGTAATTCGTAGTTTTGGCTGAAATAAATTTTTTTTCGAACTTTGGCTTAAGTTCTGACCTAGATCGAGTTGTTCGTGGATTCGTTAAACTGGTTTAAAAGATCTCCGCTGCGTCAGTTTCCAAACTCACAGTGCATGTATTCAGTTTTCGTCCTACTCAACTTAAAGCCTTTAGATTCTAATGTATTCCTCCGGAGTTCTAATTTCTTATTCATTCCATCTTTGGTTTCATCCACTAAGACAATATCATCCGCAAATAACATACACCATGGTATATCCTCTTGAATAAAATCACTAAAACTGAATAAAATCCCTCTATTAAATTTTAAGTCTCATGCCATCCATTTCAAACACTTGTCAAGGCCTCGATCACACTAATACAGTCCCATCCATAACTAGGTGTATTGTGTTTTCTTGGTGAGACAAGTTGGATAAGAGTTACCTAAATCTTTAAAATGGTCTGACTTAATAAATCTATCAAAATAGTTTTGAGCTTTAGGCACACGATGAGATAAAACGTGATAAGATATAAAATGTCACGTATCTCATAAAAGTATCTAAAATTACATAAGATGTAATTGGTAACTGTTACCTGCCTAAATAATCTAGTTCTGTGTTTCATGCCTAGCTATCATAGAATTAGGCGAAATATGGATTTTAGTCCCCTAAATAAAGAGTATATTTTCGGAGGGTTGTTAATTTAGTGGGAGTCTATTCCTCTATACTAAAATAAACTTTCCATAATTTTTATTGTAGATCAATGGCCTCTTCAAGTAACAGTAATCCCCTGTCACTGCGATCCATCCTTGAGAAAGATAAGCTATTTGGGACTAACTTTCTTGACTGGTTCATAAACTTGAGAATTGTTCTTAAGCATGAACGCAAGTTGTATGTCCTGGATGCTCTAATCCCTGACCCACCAGCCAATGCTACGAAAGTTGTGAAGGATGCGCATAATAAGCATGTCAACAATTTTACTGAAGTTGCATGTATTATGCTGGCAACTATGAGTCTTGAACTTTAGAAGGACATGGAACTAGTGGAAGCCTACCACATGGCTATAACGCTGAAGGAAATGTGCCAATAGCAAACTAGGCAAGAAAGGTTTGAGATAGTCAAGAACCTACATTCTTGCAAGATGACAGAGGGTGCGTCAGTTAGTCCTCGTATTTCAAAAATGAAGGGCTATGTTTACCAGCTTGATAGACTTTGATTTCCCATAAGCCATGAGTTGGCTACGGATTTGATCATGAATTCATTACCGGAGAGTTACTCATAATTCGTGATGAACTAGAATATGAATAATATGGAGAAATCAATTTCGGAGTTGCATTTGATGCTAAAAATTGCTGAACAAAATATCAAGAAACCCTCTAGTAATGTGTCGATAAGGGAATGAAGAAGAAAGGCAAAGGCAAGGCTAAACTTGCCAAGGCTGCAGCTGCACCTGTCGCAAAGCCAATGGAACAAGTCAAGCCTCAGCCTGTTCCTGTTTCAAAACACCCAAAAGAAAAGGAAGGAAATTGTCATTTCTGCCATGCACCTGGACATTGGTTCAGAAATTGCAAACTCTATCTGGAAGATCTAAAGAAGAAAAAGGGTAGTGCGACTACCACTACAGGTATTTATGTTATTGAAATTAATTTATCTACTGGTGATTCCTGGGTATTAGATACCGGATATGGATCTTACATTCATATAAATGTGCGGGGACTCACCAGAAGTAGAAAGTTGAATAAAGGAGAAGTCATCCTCTGCGTAGGGAATGGAGCAAGATTTGTTGCCCTAGCTGTTGGATCGTATGACTTAGTCTTACCTAGTGGACTTATTTTAACTGCAAATAATTGTTATTTTGTGCCTGCCTTTAGCAGAAACATCATTTTTGTTTCATGCTTGGATATGGATGGTTTCGATTTTATTATTGCGAATAATAGATGTTCCATTTCTCGTAAAGGTATATTTTATGCAAATGTTAATTTATGTGATGGTCTTTATATTCTAAGCATGAAAAGGTCCATTGATACTCCAGTCTTTAACATGAATACAAAGAGATTCAAGTCAAATGATTTGAATCAAACCTATATTTGGCATTGTCATCCCGGGCAAAAAAATGATAAACGCATAACGAAGCTCCATAAAGATGGACTTCTTGATTCATTTGATATAGAAACATATGAAAAGTGTGTATCTTGTTTACTAGGCAAAATGACTAACAGTCCCTTTACTGGACATAGTGAAAGGGCAAGTGATTTATTGGGTCTAATACATACTGATGTATGCGGTCCTATAAACACAATGGCTAGAAGAGGTTGTCAGTACTTCATTACATTTACTAATGATTTCAGCAGATATGGTTATGTATATCTAATGAAACATAAAACTGAATCATTTGAGATGTTTCGAATGTTTCAAAATGAAGTGCATAATTAACTTGGTAAAACTATCAAAACACTTCAGTCAAATCGAGGTGGTGAATATTTGAGCCAAGAATTTGATGATCATCTTAGAAATTATGGGATTGTCTCCCAATTGACTCAACCAGCAACTCCACAGTGGAATGGAGTTTCTGAAAGGAGAAATCAACCTTATTAGATATGGTTTGATCTATGATGAGTCATGCAGATCTTCCATTATACTTTTGGAGTTATGCATCACAAACTATAGCTTTCAGTCTAAATCGAGTTCTTTCTAAAGCGGTTGAGAAAACGCCATATGAGATATGGTATGGGAAGAGACCTAGTTTGTATTTCCTTAAGATTTGGGGTTATAAGGCTTACGTAAAATGACAAGTCTCAGAAAAACTAGCACCTAAATCTGACAAGTGTTTACTTGTGGGGTATCCTAAGGAAACAAAAGGATATTACTTTTATAATCTCGCTGAGAATAAAGTGTTTGTTGCTCGGTATGGTGCCTTTATGCAAAAACAGTTTATTTCAAAAGTCACTAGTGGGAGAGAAATAAATCTTTAAGAAGTCCAAGAATCACAGATAAACCCTGAACCACTACTGGAAGTTAAACAATGTTCTGAACCAGTTGAACCTCCACAAGTGACACAAGGCCCAAGTAAATCCAGTAGGGTAAGACATGAGCCAGAGAGATTCGGATTTCTCATTATCGATAGTCGTGATGTGTTGCTTATGGATCAAAATTAGCCCACCACTTATCAGGAGGCTATATCTTTTACCAATATAGATCAGCACTTGAAACATGTACATACTTTTCAACATTTTATAATTACTAATGGCCTAGTATTATCTCAAAAGAAAATAAAATTATTCCAAACTTCTATTACATTTCTAGGTTTTAAGATATCAAATCAAACCATTACTCTTGTTAATCGCGTTATTGATTTTGCTAATATAAATTGCCTGATCAATTAACAGACAAAAAATAATTACAACGATTTCTTGGTTGTTTAAATTATCTGTCTGATTTCTACAAAGACGTCGCCCTTGAACAAAAACCACTACAAGATCTCCTTAAAAAGGAGGTAAAATTCCAATGGACCTCCTTCCATACACAAGCGATTCAAAACATAAAAAGGCAAAGTTAAATCTCTTCCTTGCCTCTACTTGGCTCATCTGACTTATGAAAAATTATTCAAACTGATGCCTCTGACTTTGGCTGTGATGACATTCTACTGCAAAAAACCCCATGTAGAACAGAATAGTTAGTATGTTATACCTCTCATTTATGGAATCTAACCTAACAAAATTACGCCACAGTTAAGAATGAAGTCTTAGCAATAGTTCTTTGTGTTAAAAAATCTCAAAATGATATTTTAAATCAAAAATTTTTGATTCGCGTTGATTGTAAGTCTGCAAAAGAAATTCTTTTAAAATATGTCAAAAATATGGTTTCTGAACAAATATTTGCTCGTTGGCAAGCAATTCTAAGTATTTTTGAAATTCATATCGAATATACAAAGGGAGAACATAACTCTCTACCTGATTTCTTATCTCGTGAATTTCTTGTAACACCTGAAACCCATGCTATACAGATTATGGCTAACAAAGGAAAATCCTTGTTGCCTCATACCAATAAATTTTCTCCTCTTTTTAATTCTTATAATCACATCTCTGTTGACAATAAACCTACCTATACATAGAGTAATTGTCATTTGGTTACCCTTTATGAACACGACCTCCATGACCATTCTTTTGAATTACAAGTCAAAATGATTATGCCTCCAAATTTTCATTTTCTTCCTTCTCGACCCAATGTTTCTCTTAAATTTTATGAAGCTTTACTTACTCAAACACAATCCATTATCATTGAACATTTTTAGCAACCCAATTCAAATGATATTGCTTACTATAAATTCAAAATTCAAAAGGTGATTACTTTTTCATAATGGAATCAGCAAACTGTTATTCAGCAATGCCCTTATTCCTATAAATCAATGACTTTGGTTTCTACTCTTTCTGCATTATCGGTTAGCTATAATGATTATATCAAAGCTTGGAAAGTTATCCTTTTCTATAAAGACCTTACTTTGGGACATTCATGGTACATAACTTTCAAGAAATCTTTGTGCATCAATGTACCCTTATGGTTTATAACAAACTGGTCGAAAAAATTTGGCCCAGTAGCAAGTATTTTCCCTCCCGCAGTACAAATCAAGTTTGAAAAAGAAAAACTATCCCTTTTTCCAATTCATACATAAACATACCATCCCTTGGATCCTAAAATGGAATTACAGTACTCATAAAATTCCAGTTAACCATTGTACCCTTATCTCTCTCAAGAAATTCATGTTAAATGGTGGGATAAGTTTGACGTCAATTCCATCCAAGAAAATAATGTAACACCAAAAGACCTGCTTTCACCTTTTCCTCCATTACCTAAAACTTATAAAGATGTTACTACCCTAGCTATATCCCCTGCTAAACCTAGCACTGCATCCAATTCCTTTTCTCTAGATATTACTACTACGATTCTTCAGTAGCTATAGCAAATGGAACAACGATTCAGACATGTTGAAGATAAAATTTTTATTTCATCCAAGACAAGTTCTACAGACGAAGCACAATCAGCAGCTCCCGAGTTTATTAATTTATAAATGGCGACAGTCTATAACCCTATTCAAAATCCAGCAATTCAACATCCATTAATTGATCATCTTTTGTAGAGCTTATTAATGTTGGTGTTGACATATTCTAGAATTCATATTATCAGAAGCATCACATAATCATATATGCTACTCAAGCTTTGTACTGGTCTCAAGATGAAGGCAAACTTCTCCTTGCACTCTGGTACTTAATGAAATTGCCCCTCATTAAAGTCTACATCGACTATCCAGATATACTTCGCTTCCCTGATTATGTCCATTTAGAATTATGGAGCACTCTGCGCCTTCAGCCTATATAAGCACATTGTGAATTTTATCATTTAAAAAAAACCTGGCTTTCAAGCCCATGCTTCCAGGATCTTTCCTGCCATCTGGCCCAAGCCATAAATCTTATCAAGCCCGCGTTTCCAGGATCTTTCCTACATTTGACCCATGCCATAAATCTTATCAAGCCCTTGTTTCCAGGCCCATCTTGCCTGCCTGTGCGTGCTGACTCATTCAATATAATGTTGCAGTCTTTTCAATAATAGCTCAATGTTGTCTCATTAACATATAAAGTGACAATCTTATGAAGAATAAAGCTATTGAAATCTTATCACAAATAAAGTTGAAGACAATGCTGCTTTTCTTCTAAAAACTTGAATATATCACAAATAAAGTTGAAGATAATGATGTTTTTCTTCGCAAAAATGTTATCTTGATTTGTTTTTTCTTCCAAAATTAAAAGTATTTATAGTAAAAGTTGGCAATCCATCACCCTTGGGGCTAGTTGGAGGTCACTTTTATCTTGCCAGTACTTTTACTTTGTTGTCCGTTATCATGTCAGTGTGTTATAGGGCTATCATTCCACGATAGTGCGTCAGTTTTTATTTATAAATAAAGCCCTTCCTCAAATGAGAAGGCATCGAGTCTTGGCTCTGTTTGAGTTTGTAAAAATTTCTAGCTTCTGTGTGCCTAGACCGTTCTTCTAGTCTTGGCTCCTCATCTAGTCATGGCTCTTAGTTCTGTGTCTTGTTAGTTCCTGGCTTCGATGTATCATAGTTCCTAGTTCCAATTTAAAATGAAGAAGATATCTAACTTCTACCGAAATAGCTCAAATTATAATCAAATCCGACCAGCAATATTGTAAAAGTCATTTCTCCAAATTTATAGCTCTAAAACTCATTATTTTTTATTACCTGGTAGCTAACATTCTAAAAATAATATACTAAAAGATGAGTCCACTCCAATAAGAATTGATAGAGTTTAGCCTTATCTAAATTTATTTTAAAAATCTTGTATTAGCATTTCATCAGCCCACTTATTGAGCATTTTTAAGCTAGAACAAGTTTGAATTTCGATATTTCTCTACATACAAAAGTTGTAGATCTCTAAGTAAGATTTTCAACGCCATATCACCTACACCATTTGTAGATTATACATGCTCAATTTACAAAGGTTAGGTCGAGAAATTTACTCCGAACTAACATATATATATATATATATATCAAGAACTTAAGAAACCCCAGCCAAAACTTATTCGAAACCATTATTGACCATCGAAACCAGTTTAAGACATTAATTTAGACAAGAGAAATAGTAGTTTAATCTTTCAAATTCATTTTTTGCACAAAACCCCCAAAACTTGAGTTTCCATGTACATATTTTTGATAAATTTAAGCAAGTAAAGATTGGGTTTTTGTACCTAGATGATTAACTTTTGGATTTGATTTTCCTATCTTGATTCCTCTAGTAGATGGCCTCCATTACTTCTTGTTCTTGCTGAATTCTCCAACACTCCATCCCGAGAACAAACTCTGTTATTGTTGCATGAAGAGATTTCGCACTACTTAGCTATATATAGGTTAGTTAGAATCAATTTTTATATAGAGGTCAATCTAATGATCCTTATTAACTCCGACTCCACTAACTTCTATCTTTTTTACCCAAATTCCCTACTCAAGCCTCATGGGATTCCATTCTACTGTGAATCTCGATGCAAATCTATGACATCAATTTTTTCATCCAACTATAGGCATTTGTAATCAATTGATTCAATTAATTTAACTTAGCCACTTTTATAGATATGTAGGCTATTTAGGGTTTTAAATTGGTGTACTACCACTTCCCCCATTACCCAATCACCTTTGATCCAATGCCTAGCATCTTTGCAAGCATCCTAAAGCACCTTATCCTTGATATACCCAATTATTCTGACTTAGCCTAAAGCTTGATTATCTATTTTATGCCATATTCACCTTTTTCCTAGTCATTTTATTTTATTTCGTATTATAACACTTACTATACCTGTACGATTCCTACCCGGTACCCGCATCCACATGTTTTGTAACATATTTACCCATCATACAATCTTACATTAAATTTCAAAGCAACTAACACATGCGATGTAATATGAGAATTATTGAAGTTAAACACTACAGTATATTCAACCAAAGACAAACTAACCATTTATGCCTAGTCATCCATGTCCTGGCCTATATGAGACGTCTACGTGGGTCTGAACTGGCATCTAAGTCTGAAAATAACTCATTAATGGCCTCAATAAATATTGGGTCATTACTACTTGAAATGATCATTAATTTGATTTAATCAAAACTTGGAGGTATGATCATAGAACATTTGAAATGATTTTGGGGTGATTTAGAAGTGCAGAACTACGTTTATACAGTTTTGCATGACCTTGAAGCAAGCTCCATGTTTTGGGCAGCCTCGAGACAATTTTGATTGATTTTCACAAAATGATCATATCTCCTTCTTTTGAACTCCGTCTTTTACACTTAGTATACCGTTGAAAAGTTAGAGAAAGATCATCAACATAAGTTCCTCGGACTTCAAAAATCAAGTCATCTTTTTGGTTCAAAATGTGTTCAAAGATAAAGTTTGTAAGTCTGGATAGGTTTTTTTGTAAGAATTTTGGTTGATTTTACTTGTGTTTTTTCCAAAGACTTTGGTTTATCGAATTTATAACAAATTGTACAGAATGACTTGTTATAATATTTTTTTGATGCCCAAGCAGTTTGAATTTTTTCCAACATTTCTAACTCACTTTTGGGTTAAGAACTTGTATTTCTATACTAAGTCTATAATTTAGTTATTTTCATATAAATAATTTTAACCCACTTTGAATGGTTTTTAGCGAGAGTGGCCTAGTGCCTACAGTTTGGCTTTAAGCTATTCATGGAAGTGGCCTTAAGCCCACAGCTTGAGAATTATTTTAAAGCCATTCTTGGAAATGTCTTTGAACCAACTATTTAACAGGGGTGTATTCAATTGAGATTTTAATAGACTTTTGGTTACTTTTATTGACTAAAAAAGTTTAGGGGTATTTGATTAAAACTTTTAGATAGTCTCTAAAAGTAAGGTGTATTCAATGTGAACTTTTATAGACTTTTAAAAAGTCTCTAAAAGTTTTGGGGTATTCAATTTAAACTTTTAGGGAGTTCATAAAAGTAAGGTGTATTTAATTTTTTAGTGACTTTTGTAGATTGGTTACAAATCTTGACTTTTGTAGACTTTTTGTATAAAATACACATAAAGAAGTCTTCAACTTCTCCTCACCTCTACCCATAAACTTTTAGAGACTTTTAATTTTTGTTGGTTACATTTTTTAATAAGGACTTCATTGTTCACAAGAGGACTTTTTCTTATCAATGGTTTTTATCAACTTCTCCAATCACTCCACAACTCTTGAATTTCATTGCTCACCCATTATACTCTCATATCTATGTTTATGAAAATGGATTGATGTCATTATTAACAAAATCTCATTCTTGCATCACTATACATTTTTTATAGTTTTTTTTTGACAAATAAGTTTGGTTTATTAGTGTATTATTATAATTTAAAAAAAATGTAGTATATATTATTATTTTTGAAGAAAATAATTGTATATTTTTTTTAAAATGCAAGAAGTGCATTTTTTTTAGAATTTAAACTATCATTATTAAGGAAAAAACATACTTTTTTTGCTTAAGTCAAACAAAAAAATAAAGTGCAAAATTTTGACACTAATATTTCGAATTACCTTTTCTCAAAAAAAAAATATTTCCAATGATCCTACCACTAAAGGATGATTTATTCACCTGTTTATTATGTTGATATTTATTTACTTATTTGTTATGCTACTACCTTGAGAGTAATTCATTAATATGTCTATATGTTTTTTTTTTACTAAAATACAACAATACTTTTTAAAATATTAGTAATAGTTATTAAGAAAAAAAATATAAATATTTATTTTTTTATAATAAAGTGCAAAATATTTGTTTCATTTTAAAAATCATAATAATCTATTAGTATCATCAAAATCATGTTTAAGAAGTTCACAAAAGTCACTAAAAATCTTAAATGTTGATAAAAGTCATCATAACGAAATCTACATAAAAGTTTATCAAAGTCTTTCAAAGTCTACCGAAATCTATAAAACTTCATAAAAGTCATTCACTTATAAAAGTAACCAAAAGTCTATTAAAATCTCAATTGAATACGCCCCTGTAAGACTAGTTAGGATTTACTACAAGCAGTTTCTAAAAGTGGTTGCGAGCCCATAGTTTGAAGAGCGTGGAGACTACTTAAATGTTTATCCTTTGTATTCAGTCACTCATTTCTCGTTTTTTATTCATTTAGTCTATCTATTAAGCATTTACTATTTTCTTATTTATTTCAATATCTGCTTGATTTATTGTGATGACCCCTTTCCTAATCTAGGGCACTACCCAGCCTGATCCCGTAAATACGCCATAATCATATCCACGCAGAACTTAACTACGTATTAATCAACCTTTACAACCTAGATGCCTCTTTTCTCATGTTTAGGATAAGTAATACACTAGTCATACTAGTTTATAAAATTTAGAGTTAGTTAAAGCATTTTATTAAATTAATTAATTAATGGAAGTCTTATTGATTATGCGGAAGCAATTAGTAACTTATGCGAAAGCCATTTATAAAATCCTAAGTGTGGAAAATCAGGAAATGACATCATATATATAAAGTCCTCAAAATGCATTGAAACAGTAAAATAGTCTAAGTTAAGTCGGGGAACTAACGCTCAACCCAATATACAACCCCTAATAGTATCTAAAAGACATATAACATATACAATCAAACTTCCAAGAGAAGACCTACAATCGATGCAGTCACGCATCGCGGTCTCAGTGATAATCGCCGATCCTCTCCTTGCCCGGCCTGCTGGTAGAGGGCTTTGTACCCACCGCCATAAAAAGGACGATGAGTACAAGAATAAAACTGTAAACCTCGATGACGAGTTTAATTTGCATTTCCAAATATTCAAATGGTATTTAAAACATACAAATGGGAAAATTGGAAAATAAACCATATGCGAGTAAATACCAGAGTTAAACAAGTGATACTGACTTTAGGCTAAGTAGTGGTGATTTAGGTTCGGTCGGTAGTGAAACATGTCACTCTGACTCAATAATCTTATAGCACAAGGGACACAAACCCAAGTGTTACCAGGGACTCTAACCCAAGTGTTACCAGGGACTCTAACCCCAATGTGTAGACCACCTTAGGGACTCTAACCCCGAGTGTCATACATTGTCTGGTAACATGTGTCGACATCCCCAGGGACTCTAACCTCGTGAGTCGCGCACACCTCGATCGAGTATGGGACCTAAATGCCAAGTATAGATTGTCAAGGCATAGACACATCTACACACCAAAACAAATAAAGAATACAAGTCCCCTTAAACATTTATAAGATATTCACTAGCCTAATAGAATGCTATTTATCATTCAATTTACATTTAAAACAACAAGAATAGACATAGCATGGGTTGGGATCAATGAATCAAATCAAAAGAAAGGATATCATGCAAACTAGACTTATCGAGTGAGCATAGACACAAAGAACGCATGAGATAAAAATACAAAGGAAAAATAGTCAAAAGGACTATGCAAGGACAACAATTAATAGAAATGAAATTCTAAGTAAAGTAGCCATTGGGTATACTCACAGCAACAAAGTAAAGTCCTAACTCTACCGGCTTCCCGATACTTCAAATTTTGTATTCGCTCTCCCGTACCCTTTTCCTAGGTTTCTGAGTTTGGTATCTCAATAGTTCAAATATAGTAGGTTTAAGTTCAATTTAGTGGTGTTTATTGTGTATTTAAATTGATTCAATAGACTTTAAATCAATCTTCCTAAATCAGTCCCTAAAGACTAAATTAAGTTTCAATTTTAGTCCTACACTTTAACACAGTTTTTAGGCATGAAATGGTCAAAATATCAAAATCCGCCACCAGTACAATTATTGTTGGTCTCGCTCTTAGCTTTACTGAAAAGTTTAGTTTGCAAAGTTCTGATTTAAAATGAAGAAGATATCATGATTTTACTAGACATAGGTCTAATTGGAATTTAATCCGACCAGTGGATTTAGAAAATCTATTTCTCCCAATATATACCTCCTAAAAATGTGATTTTTGGTACCAAGACTGAAAATATATCCAAATAAAACATATTAAAAGGTCAGCACATTTGGTAAGTAGTTAGGGAGTTATGCCTTTAACGTTTTTAGTGTCAAAACTTTCCTTTTTAATTTCAATACCTACTTGTAGAGCATGTTTGGAAATAGAAACAATTGAGTCAAAATACCTTCAGTTAAGCAAAGTTATTCCTCTATAAATTAGCTTTCAAATGCCATAATTTTGGATCAATTTCGATCTAAAGTGGGTAGATTATGACCAAATTACCCAGGTTGATTCCTAATACAACATGCAGAGTTCTAGTTTTGTTTTTGCAATTTCAAAAATTCATATCTTTTTGATTTCAAAACCAAATTAAGAACTTAAATATAGCTATATTATCAACTTGAAATGAAGAATCCAAATATATAAATTAATTGCAAATACTCAATTATCTACAATATAAAATTAGCATAAAACTAGAACTTGTTCTAATTTAACAAAAAAGATGTTTACCTAGTTGATGTAGCACCCTAGCTTGAGAATTTCTCACCAACTCTAATGGATTCCTTCAACACCTTGATGATTCACTCCTCTCCGGCAATTCATTCTTCTTCTCCAGAAAAAATGAATAAGTGATCTGGTTTGCATGTTGTTTGATCACTAATAATATATAATAAGGTGATGTTCCTTCCTAGCCCTTAAACTTCATGGATTTATGTATCCCTAGGAATATCTTATGGCCCACTTTTGTCACATATCCCACTAATTCAACCTCAAGTGACACCATTTCATTACTCACCTAGTTCCTAGATGTGCCAATGTGTATCTCTAGACCAATCTTATGTTTTCCATTTAATTTACTTAACTATAGGCCTTTAATTTGATTTACATTAACAAACACAACCATAGGCTTATAAGAAATTCTTTATTTCATATTAGTATTAAATAAGACATACCGAATGCTAACTACCCAGTTCCCTGGCTTGCACGCTAGTCGAGGCATGTCCCCGCTCTCGTATCGATGCCTACAACTACAAGCCGACTTAGTAAGTCTACAAAATACATAACACTAGGCACACATCAATCCAAAAATATGATATACCTCAACCACATGCCTTTGTAAGTGCACGTATCACAGTGTAGGTCCCACGTCAAGGGTCGATGATCCCGATTAAGGAATTAAACGGGGTTCAAGATTAGGGCCGTGACATTTATGGACTTGTATTTATTTATATATGAAGTAATTTTAAGACTCCTCTAGATTCACTTACTGGAATTGTCTGCTTTTTGTGACAATTGCAAGTCCCTCTGATAGCAATGGTTAGGAACCAATGATCAGTGACTTCCTCTAACCTTGCCTCAAAGCGGACTCTCTTTTTGTTACTAAGTAGGTTTTTTTTTGTGTATGTATATGCTATACTTGTTTTTGTAAAAATAGTTCATGGGCTGAGTCACATATTGTGATACAAATATACAATTTCCTCACTCTCTTTAGTCACCTTATATATGTCCATGAGATCATGTTACACTGGGTTTCCATACCGTAGGTTGTCTCGACTATATTTATTTGAATTATTTGAATTGCTTAAGTTTAATTCCGCGGCTTGAATTGTTAAACTCGCAAAACCTAATAACTCAACTTTAAAACACCAAAATAATAATAATAATAATAATAATAATAATAATAATAATAATAATAATAATAATAATAATAATAATAATAATAATAATGAAAATGAAAATGGAAGATGACTAGGCTTGCGTTGGACTTGCGAGGGCCGACTCGGGGGTCCGTGCATGCTTAGGCTGGGTAGAGCCAAGTTTGTGTGGACTGGGGTCGTCACATTTTTTACTTCTAGAAGATGGAGCTATCTACCATGCAACTTACCTCATTACATAGATTAATTAACCTTAGTTTTCTTGATATTTACTTTCTGTACCATAAGAACACATTAATTTGATCTTATAGTTTAAATTACTTCCACTTAATTATCCACAATTTAAGATTTCTAGGAATATCTAGTGTTGAGGTCATTCCAAAGCATGTGCACCACTCATCTCTATTAATCATCCTAAAGTTCTTCAAAATCCCAATCTCTAGGAAAATTTATGTCTTAGAAAATTAACCAAAAACTTAGGATACCATGTATGATAAAAAAAAAAATCATGTGAGGGCTTAGGCATCATGCTTAAATTAAAGCTTAACTAGGAACCCACTTCAGGCTACAAAGTCGATTCCTCCAACATAGGTTATCTAGCATTGGCATTTGATGTCATCATTTGGTTTTATTTTCTAATATCAAACTTAAACACATTAATTAAGTATTATTCATTTTAGTTTGTAAATATATTTGGTTTCTAGTATGGTGATGGATCCTCAAAGACTTAGAAAATTAGATAAAATGAATGTAGTAATAACCTAACTTCCATTTGTGCACCAATTTAGCCGTCCATCACTCATGCAACTCGAGACAAACCTCACTTGGAAATTTGGTAAAATGAGTAAAAGAATTAAACTGCGCACATTAAAGCTAGATAGGTAGTATACACATCACAAAAATCTAAAATACCTTAGTGTCAACTCCCGAGGGTTGACCGAGTACGCCACTTTAAGCCAGGTCTAGGTCACGATCCTAAAATGCCACGTGGCACAAGTTAGAATTATAGCCTTCTTAAATAATTAGAAATTCATCCTGGAAAATGAATTAATTCTAGGTATGAACTTTCCAAACTCTAAACGAGTTTGGAAAGTGCTCCCATATATAGGACTTTGGTTCCCATGCCTGCCCCTCGTCACAGTGATGCTGCGATTTGATGAGAACTAAAGGGATGTTCATTATTTCTAAAGCTCTGAGTCTTACAATTAAAAATCTAAATCGACTGCTACTTATAGGTGATTTTCTCACCCAAATCCACTATTGGAAGTCTACCACCTTGTGACTTATCCAGTCAGAGCATCGAAATATGGATAACTAAATACATAGCAGCTATTTGTGATGTTAACTTGAGCTTGTAGGAAACTTTACAAACTCTCTTATTAATCCATAATGGAACAATGAACCTCAGCATGAGCTTTCCTTTGGTTCAGAATTTCCTATGACCATTTAATAGGGAAACCTTTAGGTACATATAGGCTTCCACATCATACTCTAACATTCCTAGATTCTTATCATAATACTTTTTTTGTCTCTCAGGCACACCTTTCAAATATTATCGAATCTGTTGTATCTTCTCTATGTCTTCCATAACAATCTCTGGCCTAATCGCTACCGTGTCATCTTGATCTACGTTACATGGTGGAGATCTACACAACCTTTTATAGAGTGCCTAAAATAGCACCATCTCGCTACTAGCCTAAGAATCGTTGTTGTAATCAAGCTCATACAGATAACTATACTCTTCCCAAGAACCAACGTACTCTACCAAAACCCATCCATAAAAAATTATACACAATTACCCATATATTATCGTGTCCACGCTGAGATCAAGGTAATCCACTGACAAAGTCCTTAGCAATATCTTCCTACTACCACCGAGGAATGGGAAGTGGTTGTAGCAGTCCTCAAAACCTCTGATGCTCAACCTTAACTTGTTGGCATATCTCACATGCTTTAATGTAACAAAAAATGTCTGTCTTCATCCCTGACCACAATAAGAGACATCACAGGTTTGCATACATATTAGTATGACCCTGATTAGTCGTAAGACATGAACAGTGAGTCTCCAAATGTATGTCCTCTCGAATCTCAGCCACAGATGACATGTATAAGTATTTTCTCAATCTCAAGCATGAGTCTATCAAATGACTCTACTCTAGGTGATTCGGACTCTGAGCCATCTCTTTGAACCTCCAATAATGCTCGTTAGCATGCAACCCCTGAAGTACACTCTAAAATGATACCATTTGAGTTCTCCTCTTACCATAAATCATTACTTTAATATCTATTGGAATCTATGTAGAACAATGTATGTTCACCACCTTGAGTAATGCGTACTCATGTGTTATATGACATTTGAAAATATATGCATCAGATCTCCTTTTGCTCAAAGCATACGCCATTTCATCGGCCTTCCTAGGTGGCACTCAAATAAGAAATTGTAATCTTTTAGAAACTCCAACCATTTCCTCTATGTCATGTTCAATCCCTTCTAGGTTAAAAGGTATTTTATACTTTTATGATCCATGTAAAAAATTAACCTCTCAATGTACAAGTAATGATGTAAGATCTTGAGTTTAAAAACAACACCTGTTAGCTGGGCCACAATCATTTACTTCATTATTTCCTCAAAAGTAGACCTTATGGATGAGGCTACATGTTCTGTAGAGCTTGTGGGAGTGGTTGTCCATTGGGAACAAAATTTTGGTAGTTAGATTTTTGGGTCAGGAACTATAACCATAATTATTGTTTCTTTCTTTCATGTTGTTATAGGTAGACTAATGTCCGTACTGACCCTATGGAGGTCTTAAAAACTACCTAATCGCATTTACTTTCTTGATATGCTTAAAGATTTAAGGACATTCGTCTGTGTAGTGCCTTGGCTTAGAACAAATCCCGCTAAACTTAGCTTTTTGTTTCTCTACCAAAAATTGTTTCACCATTGATTTCAGCTCTAAAACTTCGCTTTACAGTTTACATTCTCCTGTAAAAATCGTCACTTCTCATCTATCACTAGAATAACCATATTGTTTCAATTAGTTAGCCACCTTCTTAATGTATGTAAGGCCATCGTCAAAACTCACTAATAAAGTTTTCTTACTAAGACCATGTTGAGGCCATGCACGGCACAAACTCTTGATTTTTTTCCAGAAATTTTATAAAGACTTGTCATTTATCATCGTAATGTAGGAGATTTGTATCTTTAACAGACTAATCTATCTCACTAATATGTAATTATAGGGGAACTTCTAATGTAACTTATTCCTAGTTTCAATGTTTTGCTGAAAAATGGAATAACTAGGCTTATGCGGCATCCTTCATAAAGAATTTAAAAGCTTTTAATTTCACCATATCAACATCAACAGTGGCTCACTTCATTTGTACTACAACCATTTCAAACTCAGTGAGGAACTTCTATGGATCATCATTTTGTTTCTAATATAAATTAGGTAGCTTATGAATGAATCTCGACTTCAAACAAACTGTCCAGTGGCAGTAGAATACTCAATGCATAAAGGCAATGATCAACCCCGTTGTTGGTTCTTCTCTCTAAATGTAAGTTCACATTCCTCCATATGTTCTTGTTGGTTATTTTGTGTAGCATTTTGTACAACTCAAATATTCGGATCTCTCCTAATCTTTTCAATAGTAACCCACATTCTTTCTTTCTATGACGAACCTAAACGCCATAAACTGGGCCATGCTTGGCCTAAACCTATGTTGACCCCCAGTCAACTCTTCCATAGTCAACCCAAGCCTAGTCAGCCTCTTATACAAATTATATAATCATTAGTTGTTGATTAAATTTGTTATTTAGTTTAGCAAGTCTTAGGTTTTATTGACACGTGCTGTAAGAATAATGGCTCACTTATAGTAATAGTGTAATCAACTTATTTTGATCACGGATATCGTCCTCAAGGAAACGTTTTTGCACTAGTTAATTACATATTTAACTTTGAACTATTGCTAAGAAAATTCTTTTTTAAATGGTTCTATACTAAACTAATTTATCTAATAAAACAGTGTAAACATTACTTTGACTCTTATATTATGGATATCTTAGTTCACAACTTACCTAGATAATTTAATACTATGTTTTTCAACTACTTTACATCTCAATATGTTATATGCAATGCGTAATTAGAATAGACAAATTTCCTTTAAATCCACTTCAACCCACTATCATGACGAAAAAGATTCTAATGTGAAAACTAGAACTCCACCTATCAGTTTGAATAACGTGAGCTCCACATTGCATTAATGTCCCAAATCTTTGGGTTCAAAACCAACTAAGTTTACTATCCGTGTCTCCCTAATCAACAAGTATCACTTAATGTTGTGTATTTTACGGTTATATCTTTCTTATCCGGATTAAAATCCTCAATGGCTATGAAAACTTCTAAAAACTAATATCATTAAACATGTGATCAAGAAGTCTAAGAATTACGTTTTGAATTAATAAAAATCCTAACCATTGCACTTTTTATATTCAATTTCTACTCATATTCATAGCATAACATTTATACCATAGGATTCATTGGTCCCTAAAAATAATAGACTACTCACACTTCATGGAAACACATATACTACAATTCATAATTGAAAATCATTGCAACTCGTAGACGAATAGAAATATATTACCCTTAATGAAACCAATTAATCCAAAATTGAATTGCAAAAGTGAAGCCTTTAATATTTTCTACATAAAACACCTTAATACTCAAAAAAAAAGTAAACCTATGCTATTTTACTTTAATGGTGGCCAATGGTTGATATGCGGTGAATTTACAATGTCCTAATACCTATTTATACTCCCTAATAATAATAATAAGCCCTAATTTATAATTTAACTCGAAATAAAACTCCAACTTTCTATTTTACACTAGTTTGGAACTGTCACTTGTGCCCCGATGTCATGTGAGTTGAGGCAAGGTGCCACCATTCCACCGCTTCTATTCGTGAGATTCTTCTCTTTTGTCCATCTGGCGTTGTCCCTCTTATCTCGGCGTCATCCCTTGTGTGTCCACGTGCCAAACCTCCAGTCTCATTTTCTCCACTTACTTTGCTCTCTCATGCCATGCCTTTCCTTCCCACGTTATGTTTTAATACTCCACAGTGCCACCATGTGTAGCCACGATGCCAACAATGTTTTTATGCATTTTTGCTCTATTTTTTCTCATTTTTCCTCATTTCCTTCCATTATACCTTACTTATCTAAAAAAGCAATAACACAATTAATTAAAGCTCATTTAGGGATATTTATACTAAAGACTCGTTTGGTTTGTTTTTGATAACTCATAGTGTTAGTTGGGAGTTATTTATTTGGAGTTAACTCCTTGGAGTTAATATTTTCATGTTTGGTTCAACTTTAAACTTGCAGGGAAGTTTCAAGTTTTTAAACAACAAAAAATATAAATTGGCAAAAATAGTCTTCAAACAAGAGAGAGATGAGCAATAAAAAGGTCATTAATGAGGGGGTAATTGTTGGGGCATGTGCCCTAGGTCAATCCATTAACTGCCTTTATGAATACTTTTAGTTAATAAAATAGAGGATTTCATTTACTGTTTATTATAATTAATTTGCACGTTTACATTATAATAAGATCCATGGTTATTTACAGAAATATCCTAAATGTCCCTAGTCGATAATTATACTGAGAACTATAATGAATTAAGACTAGTATGAGTCTTGATTGATGATCATATGATGATTATACATATAGGGATACGAATCAAGGTCACGAGTACTTGTTAGGGAACAAAGTATTGGATCAACCCGCTATGAGGACATCATATAGATTAAGACATAGTTGTTTCTCATGTTAGGTATATTTTTCCAGTCCTCTGACTTGAGATTACCAGAGACTTCAACATTAGGAATACAGTGATTTGACACAATCAAACGTTGTCTTTAACCGGACGATTATAAAGGTTGTGATTGGTTACAGCGTGAGTAATGTGATGAAGTTGTGTAATCAAGATAGAATTTGTCCCTCTCATATAAAGAGAGATATCCAGTGGATCCCTCGATGTGTTAGATTGTTAAAAGGCATAATCAAAGTGAATCGATATTGATCTATGTCACTTGGATGTTTTCAATCTACCTAGAGATCGAGACTAGTATGATTGGACATGTTGGATGACAATTCCATTCCTTATGTTTGATCAAAAGAATATCGTGTGACAAAAGAATGTTATATACACTATTGATTAGGTTGTATCGATTTTATATTCGTACAACTTGGGTAGTCATAATGTCTTGCTAGAGGCCGCTTAAGACTTGTATACCAAAATGTGCATGTTTTGGTACACTGCCAACGTTGTATGAGCCTATTGGGTTGCACACTAAGACTGGTTTTACGAGATTTTAAGATGGTTCAGAAAAATGAATTTTATATGATAAAATTCATGACAGAAACGTCATTGTGGTGTATTACACTTATACTTCTTTAAGTAGGGGTGTATGTGTAATTTACTTAACCGTTATATACAAGGGTTGTATAAATAGATGCTTTAAGTTAGAATACACGGACAAAAGATTAAAGGCCGAAACTCTATTTTCGTTTTAGAAATGACTTAGGGTTTTTGGTATGCTCTGGATCGTTTTGGAGAGAAACAAAAAGGTTTGGTATTCTCTGGAAGCTAGCACTTCGAATCTCGGCCGCCGTTCGTGTGTGGACTACTGGTAGAGGACGTTCATCATTGGCAGCGCCTTAGAGATCGATCAACCTTCAGAAAAGTATATTGCGACTGTGGTATGATTAAGATTTCATGCTTTAAACGTTTTTAATTGAATTAGATTCGGGTCCTGTTGGGTTTTTGTCAAAATTGTTTTGTAATCTCCGATGCGCATGAACCCCAAAACCCAACAGTAATTTTGTCCACAACACCTATAAGATATATCCCTAGGGGTTATGAGGAGATATCTCACACACTAGGGTTTAAGTTGGGAGATAACTCGCAGGCAAGTTGGGCAACCAAACAAGATTAGTTCCCAACTTCCTGTGAGTTATCTCCTTAGAGATATCTCTACCTTATACCAAACAAGGCCTAAATATACTACTTAACTAACCCTATATATAATTCTAAACAATCACTGATCAAATACTCCTAAACTTAGAATTTTACGCGTCTCGAGCAAAAGTGTATTTTGCAAAGTATCCTAATAACTAGTTCTCATTCATTTTACATTGTTCATGGAGTATCCTTTAATTCACTAAGTTTCGAGTTAATAATTCACTCAAGATTTCTTCTTTGCAAAAACTTGTTATTGTAAGACATGTAGCTTTAACAACACATATAACTTCACTTTTGAAACACCAAAGTATATGATAACCAAAAACTATCACTACTCACAAGTTTCTTTCATCTCAATACTTAAGTAGCAAGTATTGAATCTCGTGATTTCTCATTAAGCTTGGGAGTTCTCAAATATGCATAGATCATCCACATCTTTGGTAGAATTGAGCACTTTAAGAGTCTATGGGACTTATAACAGTTGGAAAGGAAACTTAACTCAACTAGCCACTCGTACTCGAGCTAAATCTTTTATTTCAAGAGTTTTATTTTACTTCCACCTTCTTTTCTTTATTTTTTTCTCTTTTCATCTTCTTTTTTTCATTTTTATTTTTTTACGGTCCTTATGGAATTCTTTCATTTTTTTTATTTCTAAAACTCTTGTTAGCACTTCTCATTTTCACTTAATCAAGTAAGTTAACTCCAACTTTTCATTTACACCACCTATTTCTTCCCCTCTTTGAACTAAATCTTTAATTGTTTTGTAGTATCAAGATTCACGCTTATTATAGAATCCTTCGAGATCTAACTTTTTGACAAGAAGTGTTCTAGTTTTTTTTCTTTTGTTTCAAGTTCATGGTCTTCCCTAACTCTTGGTTTCTAGTCATGAAATCACACCATTGTTTACTACATTCATTATTTCTTCTTAAAAAATTTTAAAACACTATCTTGAGTTTCTTATTAACAAGATACTTGTAATGTACTCATCCACAATTAAAGGCAAGAACATGCAAATGAACTACTTATTCAGTACATAGTACTATATATAACATAATTTATACTACTTAAACATTCATATAGTAAATAAAATGAAAAACTCATCCGCTACCATGCTTTCCCCTTTAATTGGTTCAAAATAAGATTTAATACCTACAATATTTATCCTTATTTCTCCGCTTATCTTACCACTTCCCATAGTGTAGTAAAGTGTCAATGCCCACAAAATTAAAAAAACTTTGTCCCTAAGGTTTAAAAATAAGTCTGAATTATGAAAACACTAAAACATGGAAACATATATAATAACACAAGTTATATAATAAACTAAACTAATTATAGAATTGAAACAATTATACAGTTAACAAAATATCTTAAATTTTTTTTAAAAAATGATATTAATGTCACTTTCATCTCCTTAGGTCTAAAGGACTCCTAATACATGGACATCAGGATTGTGCATCATCATCATCATCTCCATCATCAGCTTCGGCATAGGATGGTGTCAACCGATGCTCCACCTTCTTACTCTGCACTAAATTTGAATCGAACACATAATATGTTGATGCTGGAAAGCCAAATGACCTATCAGCGGGTCTTATCTGTCTGCTCCTCTCATATCTAGTTATGTCCCTATGACGATCGACAAGCAACATGAAACTATGCTACTTGGTATTTCTCTCTACTCTTCATATACTACTCAAATTGTAAAACGATTTCCTAATACTATACCATGACCTCTTAGTATTATCTATTCATCTCAGCTATCTATAGCTTCTACTGCCATGTAGTTGAGTCCTCTAGTGGTGGTACTGGTGCCTGTGGTGGAGGAAGTGGTGGAAAGACCTCAGGCCCATCCAAGTCTTGTTCTCCAATCTATGGGTCTACAAACTGGTAAACCTAAGTAAGTCCTTCTTGTTGTTGCTTCTTTTCCTCTCGATATCCTTTTCTAGCTTTTGAGCTAATTGTACTGATGTTGTTGTATCATCCTTTAGCCTTTTGGCTAACAACTCGGCCTCGAGTCTAGTGTCCTTTGCTCTATCTCTCCTCCTCAGATTTTTAGTAACTAGGTAGTCATTTCAGTGTGAGCATGAAAGCTTCATTTACAGTTGGGTGGGCCTCTATATTGGAAATTTTGGCTAGAAGCCTTATCACTCTGTAATAAGTCTCTTAAACTTTTGGCTTGAAGTAGTTATGAAGACATATATGTACTCGTAGTTTATCTTGCACTAGTGATTCGCCTTCGAGTTCGTTGCTCCCTCAACGCTATTATTCGTTTTGTGCTTAATCCTCCACCATCATGATTCCTTTATTTTTCTTTCCCTTATTCATTTTTTCAATCTTAGGGTAGTAAGCACGAAGTCCTTATCTTGAACTAATTCTCGCTGAAAAGAAAACAAAAAAGACCAAGTGCAGATTGTCAAACTTGAGACTTAAAATCCTTTTTATAAACTTGAAAGCGAATTACTTAAAATAAAACTTAAATATTTTGTAAACTAAGTAAACTAGAGTGGGTTCTAGAAAGAAAATGAGTACATGCTAGATACATAGACACTATCAAGGAAATGTATGATGGAGTAGTAATAAGTATAAAGACATTCAGAGGAGCTACAAAAGAATTCCCCATTACGATAGGACTACATCAAGGATCAACTTTAAGTCCATATCTATTTATTTACTTTAGAAATGGACTAACTAACTAGGCATATTCAAGAGGATCTACCATGGTGTATGGTATTTGCAGTTGATATTATCTTAGTGGATGAAACGAAAGATGGAGTGAATAGGAAACTAGAACTTTAGAGGAATACATTAGAATCTAAAGGCTTTAAATTGAGTAGGACGAAATTGAATACATGCACTGTGAATTTAAAAACACTAGACATCGTGATGGAGTGGTAAAATTAGGGGAAGTAGAAGTTCCTTCGGTGTATCACCTTAGATACCTAGGATCAATCATACAAAATGATGTTAATATTCAGAATGATGTCACACATAGAACTCAAACTGGATGGAAGAAATAGCGGAGTGCAACATCAATAATTTGTGATTGAAATATTTCTACTAAGTTAAAAAAAAAATTTATAGGACCTCAATTAGGCCAGCTATGCTCTATGGTAGTGAATGTTGGGCGGTAAAGCAACAACAATTACATAAAATATACATAGTAAAAATGAGGATGCTTAGGCGGATGTGTGGCAAAACTCGAAAAGATAGAATAATGAATATAGAAATTCGAAAACAAGTAGGAGTAGCAGCAATTGATACAAAGATTAGAGAAGGGCAGTTGCGATAGTTTGGTCACTTGCAAAGATGGCCTACAAATGCTCCCACTAGAAAACTTGACTCAATAGAAACTATAGAAATTGGATGAGGTAGGGGTAGACCAAAGTTAACATGGGATGCATAAATTAAGAGGGATTTGACTGGTTTGGAAAGCTCACCATCAATTGCACTTAATCGAACACAATGAAAAAGTTTGATTCATATAGCCGACCTCAATTAATTTGGGACAAAGGCTATGTTGTTGTTTTTTGTTATAAGTAAACTAGAGTGGCCACCTATCCCCTACAATGGCGCCAAAAACTTAGTCGTGGCCGCAAGTATGACGGCTCGATTATAGTAATAATGTGATCAACTAGGTAATCTTAATCTGATGAAACAATGTAAATACTTTTTCACTTTATTGCTAAGAAAATCCTTTTTTAATTGGTTTAAAACTAAATTTTTCTAATCTGATGAAACAATGTAAATACTTGTACTTATATGTTAAATAATCTTAATTCACAACATCACCTAGGTAATTAATAACTAAGTCTTTCAACTCTTTTCTTTCATCTTCATTATGTGTGTGCAATGCTAAATTAGAATAGACAGATTTCCTTTAAATCCACTTCAACCTACTGTCGTGACGGAAAAGATTCTAATGACCAAACTAGAACTCCATATATCAGTGTGAATAACGTAAGTTCTACGTCGCTTTAAGTTCTAAATCTTTAGATTCATTGCCAATTAAGTTTACTATATGTGCCTCCTTAATCATTAACTATTTAGCAATATCATATATTTTACGGTTGTATCATACATACCTGGCTTAAAAGTTTCAATTGCTATGGTAACTCCTAAAACCTTTAATCAACAAACTAATCATAAATATGTTCGTAGCATTATATGTAGAATCAATACAAATTCTAACCATTGCACTTTTTATATTTACAATCCATTGATAACTAAATTTGCATAACATTTATATAATAGGATTCATTGATCTTTAAGATTAATGAACTACTCAAGCATCATTGAAATAAACATACACATCACGGTATTCATTGCAATCAAAGATTGAACGAAATAACTTCAATTAAATCAAGAAAATAATACCGAATAATCACATGTGAGTCTTCGATTGTCTTCTCCTCCAAAACTCTTTTTAATACTCATGAACAAAGTAAACTAAGCTAATTGGTGGTAATGTATGCATATTTATGGTGTTGTCTATGTTCACCACATTCTAATACCTATTTATACCCCTAAGAAACTTTAGAAAACAAATAGAAACCTTAATAGACAATTCCAAATGTATAAGAACTCTAAAATTTATATTTTCTAAATATGGTCTGGCATTGTCTATGTAAAGCCACAATGTCGCCACAACTTTAGCCTCATTGTGTGCATTTTCCCTTCTTAGTGAGCTCGGTGCCCTGTGTAGTCCATCCCAGCGCCGTTCCTATGTACACACGGCACCACCACTGCGCCGACACTTCTAACCCACTTTTCTTCACCCCACTTATTCTCCATGCCTTGCCCACGCTGTGTACACTATTCCCATAGCGTTGAGCCAACAAGCCACGATGTCAATCACACTTTTAAGCGTTTTATCTCCATTTCATCATAAAATCACTCATTTTTCTCCTTTATACCTTTTATACCTGAAAATACATAAATATCATCAATTAGAACTTATTACGAGATATTCACACCAAATAAACCAGTAGACTAGTCTTATATATGTCTAAATAATCACTAATCAATAGTCAATGCCAATAGCTCATCGTAATCAACAATCCTAACTACATAATCTCACTTAGGAAGGAATAATGAAATGGTTGATTTTGTATTAATACCAATACGAAGCTAGTGTTAAGGCCTCAATTAAACAATTGAAAGCTACGATATCAGATATGGCAGTTTAGATAGGCCAAGCTAATAAATAAGGGTAGTTCCCATCATAGCTTGTTTCAAACCTTAATGCACATTAAATGCAACCTCACATGTCACTGCTCTTTAGTAGTTGAAACTATAATAAAGCTTGAGAAAGGAATTGTTAGAGCAGAGGAATAGGGAAACCAAAAAAAAAGAAGATGAATATAACAACTTGAGCAAAGGATGGATGGATACCATCAAGCATAGAGTACCATTTCCTACGAGGTTGTATTCAGAAAGGTTTGCGAACATGTTCACGGACCGCAAACAATTCGATAACCAAAAAAAAGATGTGAAAACAAGGGAATTTGTCAAAAGATCTGACCAAGTAAAGCCCGAAATTGAAGTTTCTTGTGAACCTTTTACAATAGAAGGACTATTTAAAGAAGAGGAGAATTTCCACGCATGCAACATAGACTCACAAAAAAAATTAGGAGATCAAGGTATTTTTAGTAGTTTTTGCATGCTACTAGATACTCATATAAAGAAAGCTATATTTGACTTAGGAGCATCTATTTACATCATTTCATCATCAATTTTCTTATCTATACATGTCAAAGTTTTGAAGCATTTTGACATCATCATTCATTTGGCAGAAGGATCTTCAATGGACCAATTAGGATGTTGAAAGATGTGAATGTTCAAGTCAAAAGCATAGATTTTCCTACTAATTTCCATGTAATTCACATGAGGGACACACACATGTCCAATCACGCCTCTATTATGTTAGGACAACCATTGTTTAAAACGAGCAAAACCAAGATAGACGTATTTCTTAAGATTCTTGTTATATAAAGATTATTGTTCAAGTATAAGTGTGTATATATATATATATATATATATATATGTAGTCCTACCATGTGATTGGGAAAATCACCATGAATAATGATTTTAAATTTTGATCATTGTATTTAGATCCAATGGTGAATATGCTTTCTTGGAACTTATGCACATATTTAAGAGTCATAAATATAGCTTTCATATTCACTATTAGATCAAAATGTAGGCTTATATATTTATATATAAATTGAATATATAAATGTATAAAATAATTAATTAATTAATAATTGGTAAACTTCTGGTGACACGTTAGATCGAGGGTGATGCGCGTGGGACATATAATAGTGTGCACGCTTGAGAGTAGTCGTTGGTGCACACAGCGTATATATAGGCATGAAATTCAAGTTATATATATAGTTATATATGTAAATGAATTTTAAAGTTAAAGTCAAATAAAACTATGCATTAGATTTACGTAAAGATAGGCATAACGTGAGAATCAAGGAAGTAAATGAGTTGATCGATTGGGGTGGATGGAATATTTATGTCTCATGATGCTACAACCACGGGTTAAGATTATCAAGTGGTGTGTAGAGGTTATATGGTTGGTTATAAAATCATTAGATCTATCTCATGATATGCAATACGTATCTCGAAAAGATCAATGTATTTTATATCATGTAAGTAATCAAAAGGCGATAGATTAGTAAATAGCCATAAGATCGACCTGGAAATATGCAATACGTACCTCGAGAATGATGAAAACATAAATAGATAGAATTGATTCATTAAATACCAGATGGCTAAGAGAAGGTTGCCTTTTGCAAGAGTCCAATAGAGTGCTTGAGTAGCAAAGATGACGAGTTGATAGGGATTCCATAGAATGTCAACCACATAAGCATATAGTTCTTCCACAAGATAATCTATTAATGGATGTTGTATTGCTGGATTCTGAAGAGTGAGAGCGAATGACATCATTTATAAGCTGATAAAATCCGAACTTGTTGATTGAGCGTCTTCTTCTGAATTCTTGGATGAAGTAGATATTTTATCTTCAATATGTTTGAGTCTTTGTTCCATTTGCTGCAATTGTTGGAGAATTATCATAGCAATATCAGGTGTAAGAGAACTTGATTCAGTACTATGCTTCGCAGGAGAGGTAGCAGGGGTCGTAACATCTTTATAGGTTTTGGTTTTGATGGAAAATGTGACATGAAGTCATTTGGGGTCATTAGTTTGGAAGTGGCTGAAGTAACTAAAAAGGTTATAGTGGTGTCATTGATGGAGTTGATATCAAACTTATTCCACCATTTAACATGGATTTCTTGAGAGAGATAAGTAAGGGTACAGTTATTAACTTGAATTTTACGAGTACCATAATTCCATTTTAGTATCCAAGAGATGGTATATTTGTGGATGGGCTGAAAAAAGGATAGTTTTTATTTTTCAAACTTGATTTGGACGTCAGGAGGGAAAATATTTGCATGTGGACCAAACTTTTCCAACCATTTTGTCATGAACCATAATGGTAAATTGATGCGCAAAAAGACTTTTTGAAAGTTATGTACCATGAATGTCCAGATGGAGGGTCTTTATAGAAAATGATAACTTTCCAAGCTTCGATATAATCTTTATAGCTAACCGGTAAGGCATGAAGAGTTGAAACCAGAGTCATTGATTTATATGAATAAGGGCATTGCCGAATAACAGTGTGCTGATTCCATTCGACCGAATTAATCACATTTTAAATTTTAAATTTGGAGTAAGCAACTTCATCAGAATTGGGTCATTTAAAATGTTCGATTATGACAGAATGTGTTTGAGTAAGTAAGCTTCATAAAATTTAAGAGACACATCGAGGCGAGAAGAAATAAAATGAAAGTTTGGAGGCATAATCATTTTGATTTGTGACTCAAATGAATGATCAAGGAGGTCATGTTCAAGAAGGGTGACCAAATCACGATTACTATATTTATAGGTAGGTTTATTGTCAATAGGAACTCGATTATAAGAATTAAAAAGAGGAGAAAATTTATTGGTATAAGATGAAGGAGGCAACAACGATTTGCCTTTGTCAGCCATAATCTGTATTATATGAATTCGAGGTGTTACAAGAAATTCGTGAGATAAGAAATCAGGTAGAGAGTTATGTTCTCCCTTTATATATTTGATATCAATACTTTGTAAGTATCTCTATCAACTATCATTTATACTTAAGTTCTTGTTGTGCCATACGAGTTGTTATTCTTTGGTTTCTATCTGTTGGTTTCTCGATCTTTCTCGACTTTAAAGTTTATTTAACCTCTCAAAGATTTTCTGCTGGTTTTCATTGTTTTTCGTAGTCGCGTTGTAAGTCTAGCTGAAAGATAGCGTAAGTCTAGCAATAATTCATTGACTGAAATTTGCGTTTAACTATTTGGTAAAATCATGAGTCGCCTAAAGAAAACTTTGTCTCGAGTCTTTTCTCAAAATCACTATTCTATAAAAATTGAAACCGGATCTTCCTCAGAATCGTCTGGCAAACCTATTACTCTAGTAACTAAAGTTGAATTGAGAAATATTCAAGAAATCTCTTTCTCTAATATTGATCAATCTCTTCGCAATTGGAATCTTCCAACAGTTGAACCAACTGATATTTATAATAAAGGAAAGTTTTCCAAACATCAAGATTTTATTATAAAAATCGAACAAAACACTATTCCTATTGACACTGAAGGTCAAGAGATTTATCTCATTTCTCCTGAAAAAATGGAACAGCATAAACAAACTCATAAATATTTGCATATTGGCCTCATTCACGTAGCCTTCAAACCATTAGTTACTTTAGGACTAAATACCTCTGCTTTAGTCTCTGTTCGAGATAAAAGACATAAAAAAATTTATGATTCCTTGTTAGGAATGATTGAAGGTAGCCTTGCAGAATGACCTATTTACTTCAATTGTTTTCCTAATTTTTCCTTCAGCCTTCATGATACATCAACTTATGATGTTGTCATTTTAGGCATTTACACTCAAGGTTTTGACACGAAAGGCATTATTTCTAATGTTGCGGTTGTTTATCGCATCTATTATAAATTAATGCAAACTATTGTTCCCGATTTTGCTTATACCCATCTGCATACCGGAACATCTACTCTTTTCCCTACGAATGTACGTAACAATATCGTCGATCGGCAACAATTAGTCAATTAGAAAGATATTTCTATCCCTCGTCGATGGATTATCCAAGATACTAATCAAGAAGAATGTCAAAAGAGACAAGCGTCTCAAGATATTCATCAAATCATAACTCATGATGATGGTAAAGTGGATATTATATTTGCTCCTAGAACATCTACTTCAACGTCTATTACATCATTTCGCTCAAAGAATTTCCCGAATTCTTATCCTCCTTCTATGAAGGAACCTGAGTGTGTCGGCTCTTCTTCCATACCACCTCCTGTTATCGGTACTGCATATCCCATATATGCAGCTTCGGACAAGGATGATAATGTCAGTATCAATGATTTTACGGAATATCACATCAATGTTGTTTCTCTTGTTGAAAACTCACCTAATTTGTCATGGATTATGAATCTTTAAAACATCAGTTTTTAACTCATCCTTATAAACCTATATTTTGTAAATTAGTTTTTTTCCCTAAACAAGCTATGTTTCGTGAAAAATATTTCGACTATGTCAAACTTCATCAAAATAATATTTCTTTCTTTATTGGTTAAATCTAAGTTGTCCTCAACTTGCCATTCAAATTAATACCCTTTGGGTACGTACTCATGGTGATAACTATAATCAAACATATCCGCCTTTGGCTCCAATCAAAATAAAAGAAAATATAAAAGTTGTTCCATTCAAAACTTCATTTGAAGATGATGGATTTGCAACTCGCGAAGATATCTCTCATTTGATTAAACAAAATTATTATACAAATATCTATTTATCTACTCTATCCTCAGCTATTCAATCAAAACGGCCTACCTCTCAAAGTTCCCCCTCGCATGCACCTATTGCAACCCATAGTACTAAAAAATCATTGTTTCCTTCTACATCAGCCTCTCCTTCATTACCTTCTTTTGCTTCTAAGCATTCAAATGAATTTATAGATAAATTATCTGCTCAATTAGCTCAGCTATCTTTACAAAAGAATCGAACCTCAACATCCATACCTCCAATCCCTAAACCTTCTTCTTCTCCTGCTTCACCAAAGGCAGCATCAACAGATAAAAACAAAGGTCTTGTTGTTGCAAACATTGACCATGTATCTGATACTGGATCATCTGCTCATGAAATTTCTTCTTTACCTTCGTCACATGAAGATTCTTCATCTTCTGAATTAGCTATCCAACGCATTGAACGGAAATCTTATTCGTCAAAGCATCATTACCCACTCAAAAAACAATTCTATTCAACACCTTCTCCAGTTGATCTTATTCTGGAAGAAAAGGTTAAGCGTCATAAAAAAAATGATGGTAATACCATTTATGAATGGAATATTGATGGATTATCTAAATATCAAATTATGAATAAAGTTATTTTACAAATGCAAATCTATGCCAAATCCTTTAGTTGTATTCATAAACATCCAGAAGCACAAATTGTGCAAGCTATTGCTGCCGGTTTTACCAGACAATTGTATGGATGGTGGCAATATGTCTTTACCACTGAAACTCATTCCGATATCATTGAATCTATCATACATGATGCTTTGGACAACCCTATTCTTGATAAATTCGGAAAACCTGAGCCTAATTGTATTGATACCTTAATGGCTAATATCATTTGGTATTTTGTTGGTCAACTTTCTCATTTCAATGAAAATATTACTAATCAATTACAAAATCTAAGATGTCGAACCTTAAATGATTATCACTGGTATAAAGATACATTCTTTTCAAAATTATATAAGTTGACTGAACTACATGATAAGAATTTCTGGAAAGAAAGTTTCATAGCTGGCCTCCCTCCTTTATTTGCTCTCAAAGTTAAGGAATAAATCAAAGATCAAAATGATGGTTCTATGAACTGGTCTGCTCTAACTTATGGAGATATTATCCAATATGTTCAAACTTGTTGTCTTTCTATCTGTACAGATATGAAATTTAATTGCTAATTAAAAAAGGACAATAATTCTTTAAAGAAAAATATTGGTAATTTTTGTTATGATTTTGGACAAACCTTTGATATTGCTCCGGTAGCAAATCAAGTTGGTAAACATCATTTTAGACGAAAATCCTCCCTGCCTACGAATAAATACTATGCTCGTCCTCAAATGAAAAAACCCAAATCTAAAGCAAGAAAATATGCTCCTAAAACTGATCTATCTTCTCGCAAGAAAAATGTTTGTTTTAACTACGAAAAGACTGGGCATTTTGCTAACAGATGTTTTTCTAAAAAACATAAAGTTGATCTTAATCATCAAAGTAATTCAGATTCTTCTTCTGATATTTGTCATTGTACAAATAATATGCTTCATGCATCATCCTCTTCCTCGTCAACTGAAAAAAATGTTTTGACGGCTCATGAAGATCTAATTCTTTCTATCGGAGATAAGATTACTGATCCTTCTTTAAAATATATAAATTTTACAAAAGTTATTGGTTCAACTTTTATTAAGCATGATCTTGATCATTCTTATACAGAAGAAGTTAGTGATAATAAAAAACAAAAATTTCAAAAGCAATTAAGCATTGACCCATCCAAATACTCATTTCAAAGTTTAATGCAAGTAGTGCAACAAAACATCATCGTTCAACCATTCAGTCTCTTCAGACTGAAATAAATCTGTTGAAAACTGAAATTAAACAGTTAAAGGGTGTCTACCCTTGAATCATTTCATACTGAATTTGATCCCGATAATGTTTTTATTGAAACAGTAACTCGGTATACACATCAAATATGGTTCACTTCAATTTCCCTCAACATAAAAGAATTCACTTCAAAATGCACTGCATTAATTGATTCATGTGCTGATCTAAACTGTATTCGAGAAGGATTAATTCCTCTCTGATACTGTGAACCTACAGATAATCATATTTATGTTGCTAATGGAAAACAAACAGCCATCAAATATAAAATTTCACTTGCTCATATTTGCCATCAAAATATATGTATCCCCACATCTTTTATCATCATTAAGGGACTACAACATGATATGTTATTAGGTACTCCCTTTCTTCAACATATTCAGCCATTTTCAGTTTCTTCCAAAGGGATTTCTACCACCCTTGATGAAAAAAATATGCTATTTACATTTTTGAAACCACCACAAGAAAAATATTTAAATCAAATTATAAATCAAATTGATTTCAAACAAAATCATATCAATTTTCTGAAGCATAAGATTCACATCCTCAAAATAGATCAAGTTTTGCAAACTCCTTATTTTCAAACAAAAATTTAAACTTTTCAATCAACTTTACAACTGAACTGTTGTTCTGATATTCCTTCAGCATTTTGGGAACGGAAATATCATATTGTTCGTCTTCCTTATGTTTCTGATTTTCATGAATCGTAGATTCCTACAAAAGCCAATCCTTCACAAATGAATTCTCAACTTCGCGATTTATGTCAAACCGAAATCGAGGATTTGATAAAAAATAAACTTATTACTCCTTCTCAATCTCCCTGGAGTTGTACAGCATTTTATGTTGAAAATGCTCCTGAACTTGAACGAGGTGCTCCTCGTCTTATTTACATTGATGATATTTTGATCTTCTCGAAAACCTTTGATCAACATTGGAAGAATTTACATACTTTTCAAGCACTTATCCTAAAAAAATGGGATTGTGCTCTCACAAAAGAAAATGCATTTATTCCAAACTGTTGTCACCTTCTTAGGTTTCAAAATAGCAAATCAAACAATTACACCTGTTAATAGGGTAATTAATTTTGCTGATAAATTCCCTGATCAATTAACTGACAAAAATCAATTACAAAGGTTTCTCAGTTGTCTCAATTATCTTTCTAATTTCTATCAAAAAGTTGCAATTGATCGAAAACCTTTACAAGAATTACTCTAAAAGGATTCTAAGTTTTTTTTGGACTCCTCTACATACTCAAACCATTCAATCCATTAAACAAAAGGTTAAAACCCTTCCATGCCTTCACTTGGCTTCTCCCACTGCATTTGAAATCACTCAAACTGATACCTCTGATGCTGGTTATGGCGGTATCCTTCTTCAAAAAACCCCGATGGGACTGAAAAATTAGTTTGCTTTACATCCAAACTATGGAATCAAGCACAACGCAATTATGCAACTGTCAAAAAAGAAGTTTTAGCCATTGTGCTCTGTGTTAAAAATTTCAAGCTGATATTTTAAATCAAAAGTTTTTAATCCGTGTTGATTGCAAATCTGCAAAAGAAATCCTTTTAAAAGATGTCAAAAATTTGGTTTCCAAACAAATATTTGCTCGATGGCAAGCAATCTTAAGTATCTTTGATTTTGATATTGAATACATTAAAGGTACTGATAATTCGCTGCCTAATTTTTTATCTCGTGAATTTCTTACATACTCTTTCATCCATTGCCTACAGATCATGGATAAAGGAAAAGGAAAAACCTCAGTGAAGAATCGCGTCCGACCCTTAGAAAATCCTGATATTCATTCTGAATACAAACTCACTAATAGTTATTTTCTCTTGCTATTAGATAGCCATCTCATTGATAAATCCATTGATACTCAAGTTAATCTTATCATGCCGCCCGACCTTCATTTCATCCCAAAACGCCCTCACATATCACTAAAATTCTATGAATGCATCCTTACATCTACAAATTCAGTTCACATTGAACATTTCACAAGACCTAACTCTAATGAGATTGGTTACTCAAGATTTAAAATGCGAAAGGTTTTATCCAGTGCTGAATGGTGTGCTTTGTACAACTCAATTCAACATAGTCCATTCATATTTTATGAAATGAAGCTTGCTAAAGATAAACTTGCGGTTTTCGTTAATTATAATGATTATATTGATGCATGGCGAAATTGTACGTTTTATCAAGACCCTAAGTCTAATCATTCTTGGTACATTACTTTCAAAAAATCAGTGAAAGAAAATGTTCCAAATTGGTTTATGGCTGACTGGTGGACAAAGTTCAGTCCTGATCCCGATTTCATGCCTCCTGAAGCTCTCAAAAAATTTGAAGAATTAAAACTGCTGTTATTTCAATTTTTGTTGAGGAATTCTATCCCTTGGATACTCAAATGGCAGTATGCTAACCATCAATTACTGTATAATGACATTCCCTTTACCTATCTTTCTCAAGATATTTCTTGTAAATGGTGGGATCAGTTTAATTGTTCATTAATTTCAATTAAGCCTTCAACAACCCTAAAGTTACAAGAATTTCTTGATACCAATTTGTCGTCTGACGACGTAGTGGAAGGCAAAGTGAAGATTTTCAACAAAGGGTGGATCAAAACAAGAGGCAACAGCATGAAAATCGGTCCAACTAAGAAAATAAAACGGCTTTATTTTACAAGACTAAACTTCTAACTTACTTGCTTACTCTAAAACTCGATGATCCTAAATAAAACTAAACATCAGTATTTATAGACGCACCATCGATGAAATGGTGGTCCTAACAGGACAGGAAAAGCATGCTTTAGCCAAAGCTAAAGCAAAGACACGACATAAAATAAGCTGACACAACAAAAGGTAAAACTACAGTGTACCCACTTAAAAAGCAAATAGTAAAAGCAAACTATAGTTTACAAAAGCAGGGCTTTAGGGATAAGATTACTATCTTTAATGCAGAAGGATAAGATTCCATAGGCAGGCAATAATGCCTGGAAGCCTGTCTTGACAAGACAAAAGGCATGGGCCAGATGGCTGGACAAGTCCAGGAAGCATGGGCTTGAACACTGTTTATCGCATTGGCCGGATTAAAACATAGTAGTTTGATAAATATATGCATAGTATGGTGCAATTAGTTCTGAGTGAAGAAATTCCCATAGTTCAGCGTGAACGGAGTCGAGAAATCTTATAATTGCAGGATACTAAACAAACACATGAAGATGAGGGCGTCCCAAAAGATACAAGAGGGCCATCAAAAGATGGATGTCTTCGGAAGTCCGTAAAAAAATTATGTTACATGCGAAGATACGTAGCGTACAACGCGTGAAAGGAGAAGGCCAAATAACTTCAACTCCATTAGAACATAGTTCTTGGTAGAGAAAATCAATTAAAGGATGACAGTCAACAGGATTCAGGAAAGGTCCAACAGGTCCTTGATTACTAGTCATAACTTTTTAAGTATCTGAAATATTTTGAATGTTATCATCAGAATGAGATCTATTAGATGCGGAACACTTTGGTTCAACTTTATCAATGCGATCTTGCATTCTATTCTGATTCTCAGTCAATAGTTTTAATTGATCAATAATGACTTTTACAAGATCAGGATTGAGAGAGGATGATGATGCAGCAGCTACAGGCGTCTCTGATTTGGTAACAACTTCTTTAAAACTTGGAGTTAAAGAAGGAAATTCTTGTAACTTCAGGGGTGTTGAAGTCTTAATTGAAATTAATGAACAATTAAACTTATCCCACCATTTACAAGAAATATCTTGAGAAAGATAGGTAAAGGGAATGTCATTATGCAGTAATTGATGGTTAGCATACTGCCATTTGAGTATCCAAGGGATAGAATTCCTCAGAAAAAACTGAAATAACGGCAGTTTTGATTCTTCAAATTTTTTGAGAGCTTCAGGAGCCATGAAAATCAGGATCAGGACTAAACTTTGTCCACCAATCAGCCATAAACCAATTTGGAACATTTTCTTTCATAGATTTTTTGAAAGTAATGTACCAAGAATGATTAGACTTAGGGTCTTGATAAAAAATACAATTTCGCCATGCATCAATATAATCATTATAATTGATGAAAACCGCAGGTTTATCTTTAGCAAGCTTCATTTCATAAAATATGAATGGACTATGTTGAATTGAATTGTGCAAAGCATACCATTCAGCACTGGATAAACCCTTTTGCATTTTAAATTTTGAGTAACCAATCTCATTAGAGTTAGGTTTTGTGAAATGTCAAATGTGAACTGAATTTGTAGATGTAAGGATGCATTCATAGAATTTTAGTGATATGTGAGGGCGTTTTGGGATGAAATGAAGGCCGAGCGGCATGACAAGATTAACTTGAGTATCAATGGATTTATCAATGAGATGGCTATTTAATAGCAGGAGAAAATAACTATTGGTGAGTTTGTATTCGGAATTAATATCAAGATTTTCTAAGGGTCGGAAGCGATTCTTCACTGAGGTTTTTCCTTTTCCTTTATCCATGATCTGTAGGCAATGGATAGAAGAGGATGTAAGAAATTCACGAGGTAAAAAATCAGGCAATGAATTATCAGTACCTTTAATGTATTCAATATCAAAATCAAAGATACTTAAGATTGCTTGCCATCGAGCAAATATTTGTTTGGAAACCAAATTTTTGACATCATTTAAAAGGATTTCTTTTGCAGATTTGCAATCAACACTGATTAAAAACTTTTGATTTAAAATATCAGCTTGAGATTTTTGAACACAGAGCACAATGGCTAAAACTTATTTTTTGACAGTCGCAAAATTGCGTTGTGCTTGATTCCATAGTTTGGATGTAAAGCAAACTAATTGTTCAGTCCCACTTGGGGTTTTTTGAAGAAGGATACCGCCATAACCAGCATCGGAGGCATCAGTTTGAATGATTTTAAATGCAGTGGGAGAAGCCAAGTGAAGGCATGGAAGGGTTTTACCCTTTTGTTTAATGGATTGAATGGTTTGAGTATGTAGAGTCCAAAAAAATATAGAATCCTTTTAAAGTAATTCTTGTAAAGGTCGATCAATTGCAGCATTCTGATAGAAATCAGAAAGATAATTGAGACAACCGAGAAACCTTTGTAATTGATTTTGTCAGTTAATTGATCAGGGAATTTATCAGCAAAATTAATTACCCTATTAAGAGGTGTAATTGTTTGATTTGCTATTTTGAAACCTAAGAATGTGACAACAGTTTGGAATAAATGCATTTTCTTTTGTGAGAGCACAAGCCCATTTTTTAAGGATAAGTGCTTGAAAAGTATGTAAATGCTTCCAATGTTGATCAAGGGTTTTTGAGAAGATCAAAATATCATCAATGTAAACAAGAATGAATTCGTGATAGGGGTTGAATATATCATTCATTATTTTCTAAATTCAAAAGGAGCATTTTTAAGACCAAAAGGCGTAACATTTCATTGATATTGACCAAATGGAGTGTTAAAGGCAGTTTTATACCTATCAGCAGGATGAACTTGAATATGCCAAAAGCCAGATTTTAAATCAAATTTAGAGAAATCTACAGCAGAAGTCGTAGCTTTTATTAAATCAGATTTATTTGGCAAAGGATAACGAATAGTTTTTAATACTTTATTCAAAGGTTTATAATTGATAACAAGACGAGGAGCACCTCATTAAAGTTCATGAGCATTTTCAACATAAAATGCTGTACAACTCCAGGGAGATTGAGAAGGAGTAAGAAGTTTCCTTTTTATTAAATCCTTGATTTCGGTTCGAAAAAAATCGCGAAGTCGAGAATTCATTTGTGAAGGATTGGCTTTTGTAGGAATCTGCGATTCATGAAAATCAGAAACATAAGGAAGACGAACAATATGATATTTCCGTTCCCAAAATGCAGAAGGAATATCAGAACAACAGTTCTGTTGTAAAGTTGATTGAAAAGTTTGAATTTTTGTTTGAAAATAAGGAGTTTGCAAAACTTGATCTATTTTGAGGATGTGAATCTTATGCTTCAGAAAATTGATATGATTTTGTTTGAAATCAATTTGATTTATAATTTGATTTAAATATTTTTCTTGTGGTGGTTTCAAAAATGTAAATAGCATATTTTTTTCATCAAGGGTGGCAGAAATCCCTTTGGAAGAAACTGAAAATGGCTGAATATGTTGAAGAAAGGGAGTACCTAATAACATATCATGTTGTAGTCCCTTAATGATGTTAAAATATGTGGGGATACATATATTTTGAGGGCAAATATGAGCAAGTGAAATTTTATATTTGATGGCTGTTTGTTTTTCATTAGCAACAAAAATATGATTATTTGTAGGTTCACAGAATCCGAGAGGAATTAATCCTTCTCGAATACAGTTTAGATCAGCACCTGAATCAATTAATGCAGTGCATTTGGAAGTGAAATCTTTTATGTTGAGGGAAATTGAAGTGAACCATCTTTAATGTGTATACCGAATGCCTGTTTCCATAAAAACATTATCATGATCAAATTCAGTAGGAAATGATTCAAGAGTAGACACCCTTTCTGTTAACCGTTTAATTTCAGTTTTCAACAGATTAATTTCAGTCTGAAGAGACTGAATGGTTGAACGATGATGTTTTTGTTGCACTACTTGCATTAAACTCTGAAATGAGTATTTGGATGAGTCAATGCTTAATTGCTTTTGAAATTTTTGTTTTTTATTATCGCTAACTTCTTCTGTATCAGAATGATCAAGATCAGGCTTAATAAAAGTTGAACCGATAACTTCAGTAAAATATTTATATTTTAAAGAAGGATCAGGAACTGATCTCCGATATAAAGATTTAGTTCTTCACGAGCTGTCAAAACATTTATTTCAGTTGACGAGGAAGAGGATGATGCATGAAGCATATTATTTGTACAATGAAAAATATCAGAAGAAGAATCTGAATTACTTTGATGAATAAGATGAACTTTCTTTTTTTTTAGAAAAATATCTATTAGCAAAATGCCCAGTCTTTCCTCAGTTAAAACAAACATTTTTCTTGCGAGAAGATAGATCGGTTTTGGGAGCATATTTTCTTTCTTTGGATTTGGATTTATTGATTTGAGGACGAGCATAATATTTATTTGTAGGCAGGGAGGATTTTCGTCTAAAACGATGTTTACCAACTTGATTTTCTATCGAAGCAATATCAAAGGTTTGTCCAAAATCATAACAAAAATTACCAAGATCTTTCTTTAAGAATTGTTGTCCTTTTTTAATTGGCGATTAATTTTCATATCTGTATAGATAGAAAGACCACAGTTTGAACATATTGGATAATATCTCCATAAGTTAAAGCGGACCAGTTCATAGAACCATTGTTTTGATCTTTGATATATTCCTTAACTTAAAGTCCAAATAGAGGAGGGAGACCAGCTATGAAACGTTCTTTCCAGAAATTCGTATCATGTAGTTCAGTCAACTGATATAATTTTGAAAAGAATGTATCTTTATTCCTGCGATAATCATTTAAGGTTCGACATCTTAGATTTTGTAATTGATCAGTATTCTTTTCATTGAAATGAGAAAGTTGACCAACAAAATACCAAATGATATTAGCCATTAAGGTATCAGCACCATTAGGCTGAGGTTTTCCGAATTTATCAAGAATAGGGTTATCCGAAGCATCACGTATGACAGATTCAATGATACCGGAACGAGTTTCAGTGGTAAAGACATATTGCCACCATCCATACAATTGTTCGGTAAAATCGGTAGCAATAGCTTGCACAATTTGTGCTTCTGAATGTTTATGAACACAACTACAGGATTTGGCATAGATTTGCATTTGTAAAATAACTTTATTCATAATTTGATATTCAGATAATCCATCAATATTCCATTCATAAATGGTATTACCATCATATTTTTTATGACGCTTAACCTTTTCTTCCAGAATAAGATCAACAGGAGAAGGTCTTGAATAGAATTGTTTTTTGAGTGGGTAACGATGCTTTGACGAATAAGATTTTCGTTCAATGCGTTGGATAGCTAATTAAGAAGATGAAGAATCTTCATGTGACGAAGGTAAAGAAGAAATTTCATGAGCAGTTGATCCAGTATCAGATACATGGTCTATGTTTGCAACAACAAGACCTTTGTTTTTATTTGTGGATGCTGGTTTTGGTGAAGCAGGAGAAGAAGAAGGTTTAGGGATTGGTGGTATGGATGTTGAGGTTTGATTCTTCTGTAAAGATAGCTGAGCTAATTGAGCAGATAATTTATCTATAAATTCATTTGAATGCTTAGAAGCAAAAGAAGGTAATGAAGGAGAGGCCGATGTAGAAGGAAACAATGATTTTTTAGTACTATGGGTTGCAATAGGTGCATGCGAGGGGGAACCTTGAGAGGTAGGTCGTTTCGATTGAATAGCTGAGGATAGAGTAGATAAATAGAGATTTGTATAATTATTTTGTTCAATCAAATGAGAGATATCTTTGCGAGTTGCAAATCCATCATCTTCAAATGAAGTTTTGAAAGGAGCAGCTTTTATATTTTCTTTTATTTTGATTGGAGCCGAAGGCGGATGTGTTTGATTATAGTTATCACCATGAGTACCTTCCCAAAGGGTATTAATTTGAATGGCAAGTTGAGGACAACTTAGATTTAACCAATCAAAGAAAGAAATATTATTTTGATGAAGTTTGACATAGTTAAAATATTTTTCACGAAACATAGCTTGTTTAGGGAAAAAAAACTAATTTACAAAATATAGGTTTATAAGGATGAGTTAAAAACTGATGTTTTAAAGATTCATAATCCATGACAAATTCAGGTGAGTTTTCAACAAGAGAAACAACATTGATGTGATATTCCGTAAAATCATTGATACTGACATTATCATCCTTGTCCGAAGCTGCATATATTGGATATGCAGTACCGATAACAGGAGGTGGTACGGAAGAAGAGCTGACACACTCAGGTTCCTTCATAGAAGGAGGAAAAGGATTCAGGAAATTCTTTGAGCGAAATGAAGTAATAGACGTTGAAGTAGATGCTCTAGGAGCAAATATAATATCAACTTTACCATCATCATGAGTTATGATTTGATGAATATCTTGAGACACTTGTCTCTTTTGACATTCTTCTTGATTAGTATCTTGGATAATCCATCGACGAGGGATAGAAATATCTTTCTAATTGACTAATTGTTGCCGATCGACGATATTGTTACGTACATTCGTAGGGAAAAGAGTAGATGTTCCGGTATGCAGATGGGTATAAGCAATATCGGGAACAATAGTTTGCATTAATTTATAATAGATGCGATAAACAACCGCAACATTAGAAATAATGCCTTTCATGTCAAAACATTGAGTGTAAATGCCTAAAACGACAGCATCATAAGTTGATGTATCATGAAGGCTGAAGGAAAAATTAGGAAAACAATTGAAGTAAATAGGTCCTTCTGCAAGGCTACCTTCAATCATTCCTAACAAGGAATCATAAATTTTTTTATGTCTTTTATCTCGAACAGAGACTAAAGCAGAGGTATTTAGTCCTAAAGTAACTAATGGTTTGAAGGCTACGTGAATGACGCCAATATGCAAATATTTATGAGTTTGTTTATGCTGTTCCATTTCTTCAGGAGAAATGAGATAAATCTCTTGACCTTCAGAGTCAATAGGAATAGTGTTTTCTTCAATTTTTATAATAAAATCTTGATGTTTGGAAAACTTTCCTTTATTATAAATATCAGTTGGTTCAACTGTCGAAAGATTCCAATTGCGAAGAGATTGATCAATATTAGAGAAAGAGATTTCTTGAATATTTCTCAATTCAACTTTAGTTACTAGAGTAATAGGTTTGCCAGACGATTCTGAGGAAGATTCGGTTTCAATTTTTATAGAATAGTGATTTTGAGAAAAGACTCGAGACAAAGTTTTCTTTAGGCGACTCATGATTTTACCAAATAGTTAAACGCAAATTTCAGTCAACGAATTATTGCTAGACTTACGCTATCTTTCAGCTAGACTTACAACGCGACTACGAAAAACAGTGAAAACCAGCAGAAAATCTTTGAGAGGTTAAAGAAACTTTAAAGTCGAGAAAGATCGAGAAACCAACAGATAGAAACCAAAGAATAACAACTCGTATGGCACAATAAGAACTTAAGTATAAATGATAGTTGATAGAGATACTTACAAAGTATTGATGATCGATGGCTTTGATACCAATTTGTCGTCCGACGACGTAGTGGAAGTAAAAGTGAGGAATATCAACAAAGGGCGGATCAAAACTAGAGGCAACAACATGAAAATCGGTCCACTTATCATTGAATCTGTAATACGTAATGCTTCGGACAACCCTATTTTCGATAAATTCGGAAAACCTTAACCTAATGGTGTTGATACCTTAATGGCTAATATCATTTGGTATTTTGTTGGTCAATTTTCTCATTTCAATGAAAAGATTACTGATCAATTACAAAATCTAAGGTGTCATACCTTAAATGATTATCGTTGGTATAAAGATACATTCTTTTCAAAATTATATCAGTTGACTGAACTACATTATAAGAATTTCTGGAAAGAAAGTTTCATAGCTGGCCTCCCTCCTTTATTTGCTCTAAAAGTTTAGGAATATATCAAAGATCTAAACGATGGTTCTATGAACTGGTCTGCTCTAACTTATGGAGATATTATCCAATATGTTCAAACTTGTGGTCTTTCTATCTGTACAGATATGAAAATTAATCGCTAATTAAAAAAGGACAATAATTCTTTAAAGAAAGATCTTGGTAATTTTTGTTATGATTTTGGACAAACCTTTGATATTGCTCCGGTAGCAAATCAAGTTGGTAAACATCGTTTTAGACAAAAATCCTCCCTGCCTACAAATAAATACTATGCTCGTCCTCAAATGAAAAAACCCAAATCCAAAGCAAGAAAATATGCTCCTAAAACTGATCTATCTTCTCGCAAGAAAAATGTTTGTTTTAACTGGGAAAAGACTGGGCAACAAAAACATAAAGATCATCTTAATCATCAAAGTAATTCAGATTCTTCTTCTGATATTTCTCATTGTACAGATAATATGCTTCATGCATCATCCTCTTCCTCGTCAACTAAAAAAAATGTTTTGACAGCTCATGAAGATCTAATTTTTTCTATCGGAGATAAGATTACTGATCCTTCTTTAAAATATAAATATTTTACTGAAGTTATCGGTTCAACTTTAATTAAGCCTGATCTTGATCATTCTGATACAGAAGACGTTAGTGATAATAAAAAACAAAAATTTCAAAAGCAATTAAGCATTGACCCATCCAAATACTCATTTCAGAGTTTAATGCAAGTAGTGCAACAAAAACATCATCGTTCAACCATTCAGTCTCTTCAGACTGAAATTAATATGTTGAAAACTGAAATTAAACAGTTAATAGAAAGGGTGTCTACCCTTGAATCTTGATCCTGATAATGTTTTTATTGAAACAGTCACTCGGTATACACATCAAAGATGGTTCACTTCAATTTCCCTCAACATAAAAGATTTCACTTCAAAATGCACTGCATTAATTGATTCAGGTGCTGATCTAAACCGTATTCGAGAAGGATTAATTCCTCTCAGATACTATGAACCTACAAATAATCATATTTCTGTTGCTAATGGAAAACAAACAGCCATCAAATATAAAATTTCACTTGCTCATATTTGCCATCAAAATATATGTATCCCAACATCTTTTATCATCATTAAGGGACTAAACATGATATGTTATTGGGTACTCCCTTTCTTCAACTTATTCGGCCATTTTCAGTTTCTTCCAAAGGGATTTCTGCCACCCTTGATCAAAAAAATATGCTCTTTTCATTTTTGAAACCACCTCAAGAAAAATATTTAAATCAAATTATAAATAAAATTGATTTCAAACAAAATCATATCAATTTTCTGAAGCATGAGATTCACATCCTCAAAATAGATCAAGTTTTGCAAACTCCTTCTTTTCAAACAAAAATTCAAACTTTTCAATCAACTTTACAACATAACTGTTGTTCTGATATTCCTTCAGCATTTTGGGAACGGAAATATCTTATTGTTCGTCTTGTTTATGTTTCTGATTTTCGTGAATCGCAGATTCCTACAAAAGCCAATCCTTCACTAATGAATTCTCGACTTTGCGATTTTTGTCAAACCGAAATCAAGGATTTAATAAAAAAGAAACTTATTACTCCTTCTCAATCTCCCTGGAGTTGTACAACATTTTATGTTGAAAATGCTCCTGAACTTTAACGAGGTGCTCCTCGTCTCGTTATAAATTATGAACCTTTGAATAAAGTATTAAAAACTATTTGTTATCCTTTGCCAAATGAATCTGATTTAATAAAAGCTACAACTTCTGATGTAGTTTTCTCTAAATTTGATTTAAAATCTGGCTTTTTGCAAATTCAAGTTCATCCTGCTGATAGGTATAAAACTGCCTTTAACACTCCATTTGGTCAATATCAATGGAATGTTATGCCTTTTGGTCTTAAAAATGCTCCTTCTGAATTTCAGAAAATAATGAATGACATATTCAACCCCTATCATGAATTCATTCTTGTTTACATTGATGATAATTTGATCTTCTCAAAAACCCTTGATCAACATTGGAAGCATTTACATACTTTTCAAGCACTTATCCTAAATAGCAAATCAAACAATTACACCTGTTAACAGGGTAATTAATTTTGCTGATAAATTCCCTGATCAATTAACTGACAAAACTCAATTACAAAGGTTTCTCGGTTGTCTCAATTATCTTTCTGATTTCTATCAGAATGCTGCAATTGATCGAAAACCTTTACAAGAATTACTTTAAAAGGATTCTAGATTTTTTCGGACTCCTTTACAAACTCAAACCATTCAATCCATTAAACAAAAGGTTAAAACCCTTCCATGCCTTAACTTGGCTTCTCCCACTGCATTTAAAATCATTCAAACTGATGCCTCTGATGCTGGTTATGGCAGTATCCTTCTTCAACAAACCCCCGGTGGGACTGAACAATTAGTTTGCTTTACATCGAAACTATGGAATCAAACACAAAGCAATTATGCGACTGTCAAAAAAGAAGTTTTAGCCATTGTGCTCCGTGTTCAAAAATTTCAAGCTGATATTTTAAATCAAAAGTTTTTAATCCGTGTTGATTGCAAATCTGCAAAAGAAATCATTTTAAAAGATGTCAAAAATTTGGTTTCCAAACAAATATTTGCTCGATGGCAAGCAATCTTAAGTATCTTTGATTTTGATATTGAATACATTAAAGATACTAATAATTCGTTGCCTGATTTTTTATCTCATGAATTTCTTACATCCTCTTCTATCCATTGCCTATAGATCATGGATAAAGGCAAAGGAAAAACTTCAGTGAAGAATCGCTTCCGACCTTTAGAAAATCCTGAAATTCATTTTGAATACAAACTCACCAATAGTTATTTTCTCCTGCTATTAGATAGCCATCTCATTGATAAATCCATTGATACTCAAGTTAATCTTGTCATGCCGCCCGACCTTCATTTTATCCCAAAACGCCCTCACGTATCACTAAAATTCTATGAATGCGTCCTTACATCTACAAATTCAGTTCACATTGAACATTTCACAAAACCTAACTCTAATGAGATTGGTTACTCAAAGTTTCAAATGCAAAAGGGTTTGTCCAGTGCTGAATGGTGTGTTTTGCACAACTCAATTCAACATAGTCCATTCATATTTTATGAAATGAAGCTTGCTAAAGATAAACCTACGGTTTTCGTCAATTATAATGATTATATTGATGCATGGCGAAATTGTATGTTTTATCAAGACCCTAAGTCTAATCATTCTTGGTACATTACTTTCAAAAAAATCTTTGAAAGAAAATGTTCCAAATTGGTTTATGGCTGACTGGTGGACAAAGTTTAGTCCTGATCCTGATTTCATGGCTCCTGAAGCTCTCAAAAAATTTGAAGAATCAAAACTGTTATTATTTCAGTTTTTGCTGAGGAATTATATCCCTTGGATACTCAAATGGCAGTATGCTAACAATCAATTACTGCATAATGACATTCCCTTTACCTATCTTTCTCAAGATATTTCATGTAAATGGTGGGATAAGTTTAATTGTTCATTAATTTCAATTAAGCCTTCAACACCCCTGAAGTTACAACAATTTTCTTCTTTAACTCCAAGTTTTAAAGAAGTTGTTACAAAATCAAAGACGCCTGCAGCCGCTGCATCATCATCCTCTCTCAATCCTGATCTTGCTCAAGTCATTATTGATCAATTAAAACAATTGACTCAGAATCAGAATAGAATGCAAGATCGCATTGATAAAGTTGAACCAAAGTGTTCCTCATCCAACAGATCTCATTCTGTTGATAACATTCAAAATATTTCAGATACTGAAGAATTATGACTAGTAATCAGGGACCTGTTGGACCTTTCCTGAATTCAGCTGCCTGTCATCCTTAATTGATTTTATCTACCAAGAACTATATTCTAATGGAGTTGAAGTTATTTGTCCTTCTCCTTTCACGTGTTGTACGCTACGTATATTCACATGTAACATAAGTTTTTTATGGACTTTTGAAGACATCCATCTTTTGATGGCCCTCTTGTATCTTTTGGGACGCCCTCATCTTCATGTGTTTGTTCAGTATCCTGCAATTATAAGATTTCTTGACTATGTTCACTCTGAACTATGGGAATTTCTTCACTTCGAACTAATTGCACCATACTGTGCATATATTTATCAAACTACTATGTTTTAATTCGGCCCATGCCATAAGCAGTGTTCAAGCCCATGCTTCCTGGACTTGTCCAGCCATCTCGCCCATGTCTTTTGTCTTGTCAAGCATAGGCTTCTAGGCATTATTGCCTGCCTATGGAATCTTATCCTTCTGCACCTAAGATCGTAATCTTATCCCTAAAGCCCTGCTTTTGTAAATAATAGTCTGCTTTTACTATTTTCTTTTTAAGTGGCTACACTGTAATTGTAACTTTTGTTGTGTCAGTTTATTTTATGTCGTGTCTTTGCTTTAGCTTTGGCTAAAGCATGCTTTTCTTGTCCTATTAGGACCACCTTTTCGTCGGTAGTGCGTTTATAAATATTGATGTTTAGTTTTATTTAGGATCATCAAGTGTTAGAGTAAGCAAGTAAGTTAGAAGTTTAGTCTTGTGATCTGTTGTAGTGATCTATTTGTGTTGTATGTCGGTGCTCACCCTCTTATAATTATAGAGCCGTTTTATTTTCTTAGTTGGACCGATTTTCATGTTGTTTCCTTTTGTTTTGATCCACCCTTTGTTGATAATCCTCACTTTGCCTTCCATTACGTCGTCGGACGACAAATTGGTATCAAAGCCATCGATAATCAATACTTTGTAAGTATCTCTATCAACTATCATTTATACTTAATTTCTTGTTGTGCCATACGAGTTGTTATTCTCTGGTTTCTATCGGCTGGTTTCTCGATCTTTCTCGACTTTAAAGTTTCTTTAACCTCTCAAAGATTTTTCGCTGGTTTTTACTATTTTTCGCAGTCGCGTTGTAAGTCTAGCTGAAAGAGAGTGTAAGTCTAGCAATAATTCGTTGACTGAAATTTGCGTTTAACCATTTGGTAAAATCATGAGTCGCCTAAAGAAAACTTTGTCTCGAGTCTTTTCTCAAAATCACTATTCTATATAAATTGAAACCGGATCTTCCTCAGAATCGTCTGGCAAACCTATTACTCTAGTAACTAAAGTTGAATTGAGAAATATTCAAGAAATCTCTTTCTCTAATATTGATCAATCTCTTCGCAATTGGAATCTTCCAACAGTTGAACCAACTGATATTTATAATAAAGGAAAGTTTTCCAAACATCAAGGTTTTATTATAAAAATTGAAGAAAACACTATTCCTATTGACTCTGAAGGTCAAGAGATTTATCTCATTTTTCCTGAAAAAATGGAACGGCATAAACAAACTCATAAATATTTGCATATTGGCCTCATTCACGTAGCCTTCAAACCATTAGTTACTTTAGGACTAAATACCTCTGCTTTAGTCTCTGTTCGAGATAAAAGACATAAAAAAATTTATGATTCCTTGTTAGGAATGATTGAAGGTAGCCTTGCAGAAGGACCTATTTACTTCAATTGTTTTCCTAATTTTTCCTTCAGCCTTCATGATACATCAACTTATGATGCTGTCGTTTTAGGCATTTACACTCAAGGTTTTGACATGAAAGGCATTATTTCTAATGTTGCGGTTGTTTATCGCATCTATTATAAATTAATGCAAACTATTGTTCCCGATATTGCTTATACCCATCTGCATACCGGAACATCTACTCTTTTCCTAACGAATGTACGTAATAAAACCATCGATCGGCAACAATTAGTGAATTGGAAAGATAGTTCTATCCCTCATCGATGGCCTATCCAAGATACTAATCAAGAAGAATGTCAAAAGAGACAAGTGTCTCAAGATATTCATCAAATCATAACTCATGATGATGGTAAAGTTGATATTATATTTGCTCCAAGAGCATCTACTTCAACGTCTACTACATCATTAAGGCTCAAAGAATTTCCCGAATCCTCCTCCTCCTTCTATGAAGGAACCTGAGCGTGCCAGCTCTTCTTCCGTACCACCTCCTTTTATCGGTACTGCATATCCCATATATGCGGCTTCTGACAAGGATGATAATGTCAGTATCAATGATTTTGCGGAATATCATATCAATGTTGTATCTCTTATTGGAAACTCACATGAATTTGTCATGGATTATGAATCTTTAAAACATCAATTTTTAACTCATCCTTATAAACCTATATTTTGTAAATTAGTTTCTTTCCCTAAACAAGCTATGTTTCGTGAAAAATATTTTGACTATGTCAAACTTCATCAAAATAATATTTCTTTCTTTGATTGGTTAAATCTAAGTTGTCCTCAACTTGCCAATCAAATTAATACCCTTTGGGAAGGTATTCATGGTGATACCTATAATCAAACACATCCGCCTTTGGCTCCAATCAAAATAAAAGAAAATATAAAAGTTGTTCCTTTCAAAACTTCATTTGAAGATGATGGATTTGCAACTCGCAAAGATATCTCTCATTTGATTGAACAAAATAATTATACAAATCTCTATTTATCTACTCTATCCTCGGCTATTCAATCAAAAAGGCCTACCTCTCAAGGTTACCCCTCGCATGCACCTATTGCAACCAATTGTACTAAAAAATCATTGTTTCTTTCTACATCATCCTCTCCTTCATTACCTTCTTTTGCTTATAAGCATTCAAATGAATATATAGATAAATTATCTGCTCAATTAGCTCAGCTATCTTTACATAAGAATCAAACCTCAACATCCATACCACCAATCCCTAAACCTTCTTCTTCTCCTGCTTCACCAAAAGCAGCATCAACAGATAAAAATAAAGGTACTGTTGTTGCAAACATTGACCATGTATCTGATACTGGATCAACTGCTCATGAGATTTCTTCTTTACCTTCGTCACATGAAGATTATTCATCTTTTGAATTAGCTATCCAACGCATTAAACAAAAATCTTATTCGTTAAAGCATCGGTACCCACTCGAAAAACAATTCTATTCGAGACCTTCTCCTGCTGATCTTATTTTGGAATAAAAGGTTAAGCGTCATAAAAAATATGATGGTAATACCATTTATGAATGGAATATTGATGGATTATTTGAATATCAAATTATGAATAAAGTTATTTTACAAATGCAAATCTATGCCAAATCCTGTAGTTGTATTCACAAACATCCAGAAGCACAAATTGTGCAAGCTATTGCTGCCGATTTTACCGGACGATTGTATGGATGGTGGCAATATTTCTTTACCACTGAAACTCATTTCGGTATCGTTGAATCTATCATACGTGATGCTTCGGACAACCCTATTCTTGATAAATTCGAAAAACCTCAGCCTAATGGTGTTGATACCTTAATGGCGAATATCATTTGGTATTTTGTTGGTCGATTTTCTCGTTTCAATGAAAAGATTACTGATCAATTACAAAATCTAAGGTGTCGAACCTTAAATGATTATCGTTGGTATAAAGATACATTCTTTTCAAAATTATATCAGTTGACTGAACTACATGATACGAATTTCTGGAAAGAACGTTTCATAGCGGGCATCCCTCCTTTATTTGCTCTCAAAGTTAAGGAATATATCAAAGATCAAAACGATGGTTCTATGAACTGGTCTGCTCTAACTTATGGAGATATTATCCAATATGTTCAAACTTGTGGTCTTTCTATCTGTACAGATATGAAAATTATCCTAAATGTCCCTAGTCGATCATTATACTGGGAACTATAATGAATTAAGACTAGTATGAGTCTTGATTGATGATCATATGATGATTATACATATAGGGATACGAATCAAGGTCACGAGTACTTGTTAGGGAACAAAGTACTGGATCGACCCGCTATGAGGACATCACATGGATTAAGTCATAGTTGTTTCTCATGTTAGGTATATTTTTCCAGTCCTCTGACTTGAGATTACCAGAGACTTCAACATTAGGAATACAATGATTTAACACAATCAAACGTTGTCTTTAACCGAACTATTATAAAGGTTGTGATTGGTTACTGTGTGAGTAATGTGATGGAGTTGTGTAATCAAGATAGAATTTGTCCCTCTCATATAAAGAGAGATATCCAGTGGATCTCTCGATGTGTTAGACTGTTAAAAAGCCTAATCAAAGTGAATTGATATTGATCCATGTCACTTGGATGTTTTCAATCTACCTAGAGATCGAGACTAGTACGATTGGACATGTTGGATGACAATTCCATGCCTTATGTTTGATCAAAAGAATATTGTGTGACAAAAGAATGTTATATACACTATTGATTAGGTTGTATAGATTTGATATTCGTACAACTTGGGTAGTCATAATGTCTTGCTAGAGGCCGCTTAAGACTTGTATACCAAAATGTGTTTTGGTACACTGCCAACGTTGTATGAGCCTATCGGGTTGCACACTAAGAATGGTTTTACGAGATTTTAAGATGGTTCAGAAAAACGAATTTTGTATGATAAAATTCAAGACAGAAACGTCCTTGTGGTGTATTACACTTATACTTCTTTAAGTAGGGGTGTATGTGTAATTTACTTAACCGTCTATATACAAGGGTTATTTAAATAGACGCTTTAAGTTAGAATACACGGACAAAAGATTAAAGGCCGAAACTCTATTTTCGTTTTAGAAACGACTGAGGGTTTCTGGTATGCTCTGGATCGTTTTGGAGAGAAACAAAAAGGTTTGGTATTCTCTCGAAGCTAGCACTTCGAATCTCGGCCGCCGTTCGTTTGTGGACAACTGGTAGAGGACGTTCGTCATTGGGAGCGCCTTAGAGATTGATCAACCTTCAGAAAAGTTTATTGTGACTGAGGTATGATTAAGTTTTCATGGTTTAAAAGTTTTTAATGGAATTAGATTAGGGTCATGTTGGGTTTTTGTCAAAATTGTTTTGTAATCTCCGCTGCGCATGAACCCCAAAACCCAACAGTAATTTTGTCCACAACTCCTATAAGATAAATCCCTAGGGGTTATGAGGAGATATATCACACACTAGGGTTTAAGTTGGGAGATGACTTGCAGGCAAGTTGGGCAACCAAACAAGATTAGTTCCCAACTCCCTATGAGTTATCTCCTTAGAGATATCTCTACCTTATACCAAGCAAGGCCTAAATATACTACTTAACTAACCCTATATATAATTCTAAACAATCACTGATCAAATACTCCTAAACTTAGAATTTTACGCGTCTCGAGCAAAAGTGTATTTTGCAAAGTATCCTAATAACTAGTTCTCATTCATTTTCATTGTTCATGGAGTATCCTTTAATTCACTAAGTTTCAAGTTAATAATTCACTCAAGATTTCTTATTTGCAAAAACTTGTTATTGTAAGACATGTAGCTTTAACAACACATATAACTTCACTTTTGAAACACCAAAGTATATCATAACCAAAAACCATCACTAATCACAAGTTTCTTTCATCTCAATACTCAAGTAGCAAGTATTGAATCTCGTGATTTCTCATTAAGCTTTAGACTTCTCAAATATGCATAGATCATCCACATCTTTGGTAGAATTGAGCACTTTAAGAGTCTATAGGACTTAACACAGTTGGAAAGGAAACTTAACTCAACTAGCCACTCGTACTCGAGCTAAATCTTTTATTTAAAGAGATTTATTTTACTTCCACCTTCTTTTCTTTATTTTTTTCTCTTTTCATCTTCTTTTTTTCATTTTTATTTTTTTACGGTCCTTATGGTATTCTTTCATTTTTTTTTATTTCTAAAACTCTTATTAGCACTTCTCATTTTCACTTAATCAAGTAAGTTAACTCCAACTTTTCATTTACACCACCTATTTCTTCCCCTCTTTGAACTAAGTCTTTAATTGTTTTGTAGTATCAAGATTCACGCTTATTATAGAATCCTTCAAGATCTAACTTTTTCACAAGAAGTGTTCTAGTTTTTTTCTTTTGTTTCAAGTTCATGGTCTTCCCTAACTCTAGGTTACTAATCATGAAATTACACCGTTGTTTGCTACATTCATTATTTCTTCTTAAAAAATTTAAAAACACTATCTTAAGTTTCTTATTAACAAGATACTTGTAATGTACTCATCCACAATTAAAGGCAAGAACATGCAAATTAACTACTTATTCAGTACATAGTACTATATATAACATAATTTATACTACTTAAACATTCATATAGTAAATAAAATGAAAAATTCATCCGCTACCATGCATTCCCCTTTAATTGCTTCAAAATAAGATTTAAATACTACAATATTTATCCTTATTTCTCCGTTTATCTTACCACTTCCCATAGTGTAGTAAAGTGCCAATGCCCCCAAAATTACAAAAAACCTTGTCCCCAAGGTTTAAAAATAAGTATAAATCATGAAAACACTAAAACATGGAAACATATATAATAACACAAGTTAAATAATAAACAAAACTAATCATAGAATTGAAACAATTATACGGTTAACAAAATATCTTAAATTTTAAAAAAAATGATATCAATGTCACTTTCATCTCCTTAGGTCTAAAAGACTCCTAATAAATGGACATCAGGATTGTGCATCATCATCATCATCTCCATCATCAGCTTCAGCATAGGATGGTGTCAACCGACGCTCCACCTTCTTACTCTGCACCAAATTTGAATCGAACACATAATATGTTGATGCTGGAAAGCCAAATGACCTATCAGCTGGTCTTATCAGTCTGCTCCTCTCATATCTAGTTATGTCCCTGTGACGATCGACAAACAACATGAAACTACGCTACTTGGTATTTCTCTCTACTCTTCATATACTACTCAAATTGTAAAATGATTGCCTAATACTATGCCATGACCTCTTAGTATTATCTATTCATCTCAGCTATCTATAGCTTCTACTGTCATGTAGTTGAGTCCTCTAGTGGTGGTACTGGTGCTTATGGTGGAGGAAGTGGCGGAAAGACCTCAGGCCCATCCAAGTCTTGTTCTCCAATATATGGGTCTACAAACTGGTAGACCTAAGTAAGTCCTTCTTGTTGTTTCTTCTCTTCCTCTCGATATCCTTTTCTAGCTTTTGAGTTAATTGTACTGATGTTGTTGTGTCATCCTTTAGCCTTTTGGCTAACAACTCGGCCTCGAGTCTAGCTTCTTTTGCTCTATCTCTCCTCCTCAGATTTTTAGTAACTAGGTAGTCATTTCAGTGTGAGCATGAGAGCTTCATTTATAGTTGGGTGGGCCTCTATATTGGTAGTGTTGGCTAGAAGCCTTATCACTCTGTTATAAGTCTCTTGAACTTTTGGCTTGAAGTAGTTATGAAGACATATATGTCCTTGTAGTCTATCTTGCACTACTGATTCGCCTTCGAGTTTGTTGCTCCCTAAATGCTGTTATTCGTTTTGTGCTTGATCCTCCACTATCATGATTCCTTTATTTTTCTTTCCCTTATTGGTTTTTTCAATCTCAGGGTAGTAAGCACGAAGTCCTTATCTTGAACTAATTCTCATGAAAAGAAAACAAAAAAGACCAAGTGCAGATTGTCAAACTTGAGACTTAAAATCCTTTTTATATACTTGAAAGCAAATTACTTAAAACAAAACGTAAATATTTTGTAAACTAGGTAAACTAGAGTGGGTTCTAGAAAGAAAATGAGTGCATGCTAGATACATAGACACTATCAAAGAAATGTATGATGGAGTAGTAATGAGTATAAAGACATTTGGAGGAGCTACAAAAGAATTCCCCATTACGATAGGACTACATCAAGGATCAGCTTTAAGTCCATATCTATTTATTTACTTTAGAAATGGACGAACTAACTAGGCATATTCAAGAGGATACACCATGGAGTATGGTATTTGCAGATGATATTATCTTAGTGGATGAAACAAAAGATGGAGTGAATAGGAAACTAGAACTCTAGAGGAATACATTAGGATCTAAAGGCTTTAAATTGAGTAGGACGAAACTGAATACATGCACCGTGAGTTTAAAAACACTAGACATCGAGATGGAGTGGTAAAATTAGGGGAAGCAGAAGTTCCTACGGCGTATCACCTTAGATACCTAGGATCAATCATACAAAATGATGTTAATATTCAGAATGATGTCACACATAGACTCAAGCTGGATGGAAGAAATGGCGGAGTGCAACATGAATAGTTTGTGATCAAAATATTTCTACTAAATAAAAAAAAATATTTATAGGACCTCAATTAGGCCAGCTATGCTCTATGGTAGTGAATGTTGGGCGGTAAAGCAACAACAATTACATAAAATGTAAATAGTAGAAATGAGGATGCTTAGGTGGATGTGTGGCAAAACTCAAAAAGATAGAATAATGAATATAGAAATTCGAAAACAAGTAGGAGTAGCAGCAATTGATACAAAGATTAGGGAAGGGCAGTTGCGATAGTTTGGTCACTTGCAAAGATGGCCTACAAATGCTCCCACTAGAAAACTTGACTCAATAGAAACTATAGAAATTGGACGAGGTAGGGGTAGACCAAAGTTAACATGGGATGCATAAATTAGGAGGGATTTGAATTGTTTGGAAAGCTCACCATCAATTGCACTTAATCGAACATAATGAAAAAGTTTGATTCATATAGTCGACCTCAATTAATTTGGGACTAAGGCTATGTTGTTGTTTTTTGTTGTAAGTAAACTAGAGTGGCCACCTATCCCCTACAATGGCGCCAAAAACTTAGTCGTGGCCGCAAGTATGACGGCTCGATTATAGTAATAATGTGATCAACTAATATTCTTTATGGATATGATCCTCAGGGAAAAGTGTATTGGACTTTATGAACTTAGTCAGATTTACTTTATTGCTAAGAAAATCCTTTTTTAATTGGTTTAAAACTAAATTTTTCTAATCTGATGAAACAATGTAAATACTTGTACTTATATGTTAAATAATCTTAATTCACAACATCACCTAGGTAATTAATAACTATGTCTTTCAACTCATTTCTTTCATCTTCATTATGTGTGTGCAATACTAAATTAGAATAGACAGATTTCCTTCAAATCCACTTCAACCTACTGCTGTGACGGAAAAGATTCTAATGAACAAACTAGAACTCCATCTATCAGTGTGAATAACGTAAGTTCTACATCGCTTTAAGTTCTAAATCTTTAGATTCATAGCCAATTAAGTTTACTATATGTGCCTCCTTAATCATTAACTATTTATCAATATCATATATTTTACGGTTGTATCATACATACCTAGCTTAAAAGCTTCAATTTCTATGGTAACTCCTAAAACCTTTAATCAACAAACTAATCATAAATATGTTTGTAGCATTATGTGTAGAATCAATACAAATTCTAACCATTGCACTTTTTATATTTACAATCCACTGATAACTAAATTAGCATAGCATTTATATAATAGGATTCATTGATCTTTAAGATTAATGAACTACTCAAGCATCATTGAAATAAACATACACATCACGGTATTCATTCCAATCAAAGATTGAGCGAAATAACTTCAATTAAATCAAGAAAATAATAGCGAATAATCACATGTGAGTCTTCGATTGTCTTTTCCTCCAAAACTTTTATTAATACTCAAGAACATAGTAAACTAAGCTAATTGGTGGTAATGTATGCTAATGTATGGTCTTGTTTATGTTCACCACATTCTAATACCTATTTATACCCCTAAGAAACTTTAGAAAACAATTACAGACCTTAATAGACAATTCCAAATGTATAAGAACTCTAAAATTTATATTTTCTAAATATGGTCTGGCATTGTCTATGTAAAGCCACAATGTCGCCGCAACTTTAGCCTCATTGTGTGCATTTTCCCTTCTTAGTGAGCTCGGTGCCCTGTGTAGTCCATCCCAGCGCCGTTCCTATGTACACAGAGCACCACCACTGCGCCGACACTTCTAACCCACTTTTCTTCACCCCACTTATTCTCCATGCCTTGCCCACGCTGTGTACACTATTCCCATAGCATCGAGCCAACAAGCCACGAAGTCAATCACACTTTTAAGCATTTTATCTCCATTTCATCAAAAAATCACTCATTTTTCTCCTTTATACCTTTTATACCTGAAAATACATAATTATCATCAATTAGAGCTTATTATGAGATATTCTCACCAAATAAACCAGTAGACTAGTCTTATATATGTCTAAATAATCACTAATCAATATCAATGCCAATAGCTCATCGTAATCAACAATCCTAACTGCACGATCTCACTTAGGAAGGAATAATGAAATGGTTGATTTTGTATGAATACCAATATGAAGCTAGGGTTAAGGCCTCAATTAAACAATTGAAAGCTATGATATCAGATATGGCAATTTAGATAGGCCAAGCTAATAAATAAGGGTAGTTACCATCATAGCTTGTTTTGAACCTTAATGCACATTAAATGCAACCTCACATGTCACTTGCTCTTTAGTGGTTGAAACTATAATAAAGCTTGAGAAAGGAATTGTTAGAGTAGAGGAATAGGAGAAACCAAAAAAAAGGAAGATGAATATAACAACTTGAGCAAAGGATGGATGGATACCATCAAGCACTGAGTACCATTTCCTTTGAGGTTGTATTCAGAAAGGTTTGCAAACATGTTCACGAACCGCAAACAATTCGATAACCAAAACGAAGATGCGAAAACAAGGGAATTAGTCAAAAGATTTGACCAAGTGAAGCCCGAAATTGAAGTTTCTTGTGAACCTTTTACAATAGAAGGACTCTATAAAGAAGAGGAGAATTTCTATGCATGGACCATAGACTCACAAAAAAAATAGGAGATCAACGTATTTTTAGTATTTTTTGCATGCTACTAGATATTAATATAAAGAAAGCTATATTTGACTTCGGAGCATCTATTTACATCATTTCATCATCAGTTTTCTTATCTATACATGTCAAAGTTTTGAAGCATTTCGACATCATCATTCATTTGGCATAAGGATCTTCAATGGACCAATTAGGATGTTGAAAGACGTGAATGTTCAAGTCAAAAGCATAGATTTTCCTACTAATTTCCATGTAATTCACATGAGGGACACACACATGTCCAATCACGCCTCTATTATGTCAGGACAACCATTGTTTAAAACGAGCAAAACCAAGATAGACGTATTTCTTAAGATTCTTGTTATATAAAGATTATTGTTCAAGTATAAGTGTGTATATATATATATTTAGTTCTACCATGTGATTGGGAAAATCACCATGAATAGTGACTTTAGATTTTGATCATTGTATTTAGATCCAATGGTGAATATGCTTTCTTGGAACTTATGCACATATTTAAGAGTCATAAATATAGCTTTCATATTCACTATTAGATCAAAATGTAGGCTTATATATATTTATATATAAATTGAATATATAAATGTATAAAATAATTAATTAATTAATAATTGGTAAACTTCTAGTAACACGTTAGATCGAGGGTGATGCGCATGGGACATATAATAGTGTGCACGCTTGAGAGTAGTCGCTGGTGCACACAGCATATTTATAGGCATGAAATTCAAGTTATATATAGTTATATATGTAAATGAATCTTAAAGTTAATATCAAACAAAACTATGCATTAGATTTACGTCAAGATAGGCATAACGTGAGAATCAAGGAAGTAAATGAGTTGATCGATTGGGGTGGATGGATTATTTATGTCTCAAGATGCTACAACAACGGGTTAAGATTATCAAGTGGTGTGTAGAGGTTATATGGTTGGTTATAAAATCATTAGATCTATCTCATGATATGCAATACGTATCTCGAATAGATCAATGTATTTTACATCATGTAAGTCAATCAAAAGGTGATAGATTAGTAAATAGCCATAAGATCGACCTTGAAATATGCAATACGTACCTCGAGAATGATCAAAATAGAAATAGATAGAATTGATTCATTAAATACCAGATGGCTAAAAGAAGGCTACCTTTTGCAATAGTCCAATAGAGTGTGCAAAGATGACGAGTTGATAGGGATTCCATAGAATGTCAACCACATAAGCATATAATTCTTCCAGAAGATAATCTATTAATGGATGTTGTATTGCTGGATTCTGAAGAGTGAGAGCGAATGACATCATTTATAAGTTGATAAAATCTGAACTTGTTGATTGAGCGTCTTCTTCTGAATTCTTGGATGAAGTAGATATTTTATCTTCAATATGTTTGAGTCTTTGTTCCATTTGCTGCAATTGTTGGAGAATTTTCATAGCAATATCAGGTGTAAGAGAACTTGATTCAATACTTGGCTTGGTAGGAGAGGTAGCAGGGGTCGTAACATCTTTATAGGTTTTGGTTTTGCTTGAAAATGTGACATGAAGTCATTTGGGGTCATTAGTTTGGAAGTGCCTGAAGTAACTAAAGAGGTTATAGTGGTGTCATTGATGGAGTTGATATCAAACTTATTCCACCATTTAACATGGATTTCTTGAGAGAGATAAGTAAGGGTACAGTTATTAACTTGAATTTTACGAGTACCATAATTCCATTTTAGTATCCGAGAGATGGTATATTTGTGCATGGGCTGAAAAAAGGATAGTTTTTATTTTTCAAACTTGATTTGGACGTCAGGAGGGAAAATATTTGCATGTGGACCAAACTTTTCCAACCATTTTGTCATGAACCATAATGGTAAATTGATGCGCAAAAAGACTTCTTGAAAGTTATGTACCATGAATGTCCAGATGAAGGGTCTTTATAGAAATGATAACTTTCCAAGCTTCGATATAATCTTTATAGCTAACCGATAAGGCATGAAGAGTTGAAACCAGAGTCATTGATTGATATGAATAAGGGCATTGCTGAATAACAGTGTGCTGATTCCATTCGAACAAAGTAATCACCTTTTAAATTTTAAATTTGGAGTAAGCAACTTCATCAGAATTGGGTCATTTAAAATGGTCAATTATGACAGATTGTGTTTGAGTAAGTAAGCTTCATAAAATTTAAGAGAAAGATTGGGGCGAGAAGGAATAAAATGAAAGTTTGGAGGCATAATCATTTTTATTTGTGACTCAAATGAATGATCAAGGAGGTCATGTTCAAGAAGGGTGACCAAATCACGATTACTATATTTATAGGGAGGTTTATTATCAACAGGAACTCGATTATAAGAATTAAAAAGAGGAGAAAATTTATTGGTATAAGATGAAGGAGGCAACGAGGATTTGCCTTTGTCAGCCATAATCTGTATTATATGAATTTGAGGTGTTACAAGAAATTCGAGAGATAAGAAATCAGGTAGAGAGTTATGTTCTCCTTTATATATTTGATATCAAATTCAAAAATACTTAAAATTGCTTGCCAATGAGCAAATATTTGTTTAGAAACTAAGTTTTTGATATCTTTTAAAAGAATTTCTTTTGCGGCTTTGCAATCAACACGAATCAAGAATTTTTTATTTAAAACATCTGATTGAAACTTTTGAACACATAGACCAATTGCTAAAATCACCTTTTTGATAGTTGCATAATTTCGTTGAGTTTGATTCCATAATGTGGATGTATAACAAACTAATTGTTCAGATCCTGATGGATTTAATTGTGATGAAATTCCTCCATATCCTAAATCCGAGGCATCGGTTTGAATGATTTTTTGATAAGTTGGATTAGATAAATGCAAACAGGGAAGAGATTTAACCTTGGCTTTTATGGTTTGGACAGCTTTTGTATGAATAGAATTCCATTAAAATTTAGCATTTTTCTTAGAAGATCCTAAAGGGATTTACAATATAAAGCTATATGTTTATAAAAATTAGAAAGATAATTTAAACAGCCAAGAAATCTTTGTAATTGATTTTTATCAAGAAATTGATCAGCAAAATCTTTCAGCAAAATCAATAACACGATTTATAGGAGTAATCATTCGATTAGAAATTTTAAAGCCTAAGAATGTTGTTGAGGTTTGAAAAAGTTTCATTTTCTTTTGAGATAATATCAACCCATTATGGGTTACAATATGTTGAAATGTATATAGGTGTTTCCACTGGTGATCAATGGTCTTTGAGAAAATAAGAATGTCATCGATATATACGAAAATAAGAATGTCATCGATATATACAAGAATATATTCTTTATATGGTGGAATATAACATTCATAATTTTTTGAAATTCTGATGGTGCATTTTTAGACCAAAAGGCTTGACATTCCATTAATATTGACCAAAAGGCGTATTAAAAGCAGTTTATAATAATCAATTGGGGCAATTTGAATTTGCCAGAACTCGGATTTAAGGTCAAATTTTGAAAATAGCAATGAAGAAGAAGTTCGTTTAATGAGTTCATATTTATTTGGTAAGGGATAGCAAATTGTTTTTAAAACTTTATTAAGGGGCTTATAATTGATTACCAAGCGAGGTGCACCACGTTCTATTTCAAGGGCATTTTCTATATAAAACGTTGTACAACTCTAGGGAGACTTTGAAGGAGTGATTAATTTTTTAGTAAGAAGATCTTTGATTTCTTGGTCAAAAAGATTTAGTAACCTAGCGTTCATTTGAGAAGGAATTGCTCTGGTTGGGATTTGAGTTTCATTGAACTCTTAAATATATGGAAGTGTTACTTGATGCTTTTCCTATCGTAAAAGGCTGACGGAACATCAGAACTGCATTGGATTTGTAATTTTTCTTGAAAAAGGACGAGCTTACTTTGAAAAGAACGAGTAGCAATTATTTGATCGGTTTTTAAAAAATTAATTTCTTTTCGTATAAATGTAATATATGTTTGTTTATTCTCTATTTGATTAACAAGGTGATTTATATATTTAGTTTTTGGGAGTTGAGTAAAAGGAAAGAAAATTTCTTTACCATTAAGAGTAGTAGAAATACCTTTTGTCGAAACATCAAGTGGTTGAATAAGTTGAAGAAACGGAGTGCCTAATAAAATATCATGTTGAAGGTCTTTTACAATTATAAAGGAAGTAGGTATACAAATAGATTGATGACAAATATGAGCTAAAAGATTTTTTATTTGATGGAAGATTTTTTTCCTTCTGCTGTTGATATACTACTATTAGTATTTCCACAATATTGCAGAGGAATTAAACCTTCACGAATACAATTTAAATCAGCACCAGAATCAATTAATGCTAAACATTTATATTTAAAATCTTTTATAATGAAAGTAATAGGTGTAAACATATTTAATGAACATAATGAGTAAGGGCTTCAATAAAAAAAATTATTATCAAATGCTTCAAATGTTTCAGAATTGGTGCATTCTAATTGGACTATTCTATCTTTTAATAATTTTATTTCCTGTTTCAAAAGAATTATATCTTGCTACATAGTGGAAATAGATGAAGTAGGAGTTCGATTTCATTTATTTACTTCTTGTAAGAGGGTTGTCATGGAGTATTTCGCGGGATCTAAACTTATTTGTTTTTTTAAATTTGGTTCGCTGTTTAAGACGATCTGGATCTATTTCTGGATCTATTTATATGTTTTCGTTTGGACGAGTAGAATGTTGAGACTATAGTATTTCCGCAAAATATTTATATTTTAAAGTTGGATCATGAATTTGTTCGCCTATTTCTAGGATAAGTTCTTTATGAGCTGTTAAGACATTGATTTTAGAGTCAGATGAAGAAGTTGAGGTGTTAAGAAGATTATTAGTACAATTGCAATGATCAGAGTTAGTAGACTCATCTTGTAAATGCTGAATTTGTTTATTAGAAGATTTAAAATGGCATTTATTGGCCTAATAACTAGGTTTTCCACAATTATAACAACTATTAGACTTTCATTTGACCGATCTATTAGGTTTAGTCGATCGATATTTTGGTCGAGATTTAGATAGAGAATAATAAGATTGGTTTTGTTTTGAACGAAAATATTTTTTACGTCTAGACTTGGATGCAGGTTGAGTAATATCTAAATCATGTCCAAAATTATAGCAGAAATTTCCTAATGATTTACTAGTTGACTTCTTTTCTTTCTCAACTTGTCTTTTCAGACGTATGTAATTACATAAAGCTAATCCAGCTTGTTAAGCATATTGTATTAATTCACCATATGTATGGGATTGATAATCTAAAGCCCCATTATTTTTCATACGAATCCATGTTTTAACCTTTTTAGCAAAATGGGTTGGTAATCCAGCTATAAGTCTTTCTTTCCAAAATTATGAATTAGTGGTAGTAAGTTGATAAACTTTAATGATAAAAGAATCTTTATACCATTGAAAATCATTAAGAGTTTTGCATTTTAAGTTTTGTAATTGATCACGGACTTTTTCATCAATGGAGGCTAAACTTCCAAGAAAATGCCAAATAATATTGGTGAGTAAGCAAGCGACACCATTATGTTGTAGTCTTCTAAGATTATCTAATAATGGATTTCCATTTTCATCTTTCATTACAGAGTTTATAATATCTAATCGAGATTGGGCGCTTAGAGCATACTGCCACCAACCATAAAATTGGCCAGTAAAACCACTTGATATGGCACCGGTAATGTTTTCTTCAGAAAGATGTGCTAGGGCGCATGCCTTAGCATAAATCAGAATATGGTGCAGTATTTCTACTATTTTATATTCAAATAATCCATCTATATTCAATTCAAAAATAGAATTACCATCAAATTTCTTATAACGATTTTTACTTTCTTCGATAATTAAATCTGCAGGTGATGGTCGCGTATAATATTGTTTTTGTTTTGAAAATCTTGATTTATACCTGAGATTAGAATGTGCTTTAGTTAATTGCTAAATAGCAAGAGTAGATGTCTCAGTATTTGTTTGGGACTCTATATCCGAATTGCAAGATGAGGAACTAGAACTAGATGCTATAGGTTGAATTTTGATTTCTTCGGTTTCGTGATCTTCATCTAAAGTAGCAATAATAAAAGCTTTATCCTTTGCAGGATTCTTGTCCTTTTGAGGAGGTGATACTATTGCGAGATAAGCTAATTGGGTTGAGATTCGTTCGAGTAATTTAGATGAATAGGGAGCTTTTGGTTTAAATGCTAATTGGGTTGAGATTCGTTCGAGTAATTTAGATGAATAGGGAGCTTTTGGTTTAAATGCGGGTGTTGTTGTTGCCGCAGTAGGAATAAAAGATTTATTTAATAAAATAGGTTCATTGGATAAACGAGAAGAGCTTGATTTGCTAATAGAGCCAGGTCCACTTGTAGATGCGTTATCGGGGTTTTTGACTAAAGTAGATAAATATAAATTAGTAAAATTATTTTGCATTATTATGTGATTTAAATCTTTTTTCGTAAGTCGCTCTTCATGTGTAAAATTGGTTTTCATCGAAGTAGCCTTAATATGTTCTTTAATCTTAAGAGGAGCTAGTGGCTGATGTTTTTGGAGTTATTGTTCACCATTAGAACCTTCCTAAATAGTATTTATTTTTTATATTATCGTGGGACAAGAATGAGCCAAAAATTCAAAAAATGGAATATTAATTATATTCAATTTGATATAATTAAGATAGCATTCCCTATTCAATGCTTGTTTATTTTTTGTACATTATTTACAAAAAATGGGAGTTAAGGGATGAGTTAAGAATTGATGTTTTAATGTTGCATAATCAACAATAAAATCATCGTCGATTGTTGTAATCATATTTATTCTATACTCAGCAAAGTCATTAAAACTAATTGTATCATCATTTTGATCAACAGGAAAAGCAACACGAGTAGGTAAACGGGGATTAGATATTTTAGAAGGTGATGTTGATGATTGCACATGATGTGACTAGAGGAAGGAATAGAAGAACAAGATCGTCTTGAAACAAAATTTATTTCAACCGTGCCATCTTCATGAGTGATTATTTTATCGACTTAATCAGATGTTGTTGCTATTGAACTTTCGTCATGATTTTTATCAGGAATAAGCCATGTTTTAGGAATATCTATATCTTTCTAGCTTAATTGCTTTCTATTTACTACCTTATGATGTATGTTAGCAAGAAAAAGAGCAGATGTACCTTTTTTAGGATTATTATAGGCAACAGCTGGTATAATTGTATCCATTAATTTATAATAAATACGATATACAACAGCAATATTGGAACAAATTCCTTTAAGTTGAAATCCTTGCGAATATATATTTAAGGTAGCTGCTTCATGTGCAAATTGATCATGTAAACTTATTGTGAAGTTATGAAAACAATTAAAGAATATTGGGCTTTCAGCTAAACTACCTTAAATTATGCCTAATAATGAGTCATTAAAATTGCGATGACATTCATCACGAACAAAAGCTAATACAGAGGTATTTAATCCTAATGAAGTTAATGGTTTTAAGGCAACTTGAATAAGTACTAGATGTAAATATTTATACTGTTCTTTATATCTATTAATTTTCTCCAGTGATAAGAGAAATAGTTCTTGCCCATCATTATCTATAGATTTAGTACCTTCTTCTAATTTAATAATAAAATCTTGATGTTTAGAAAAAGATCGTTGAAGATAAACATCAATTGGCTTGACTTTTGCCATATCCCTATTTTGAAAAGAATGTTGTTTATTAGAATATGCAATTTCACAAATATTTCTTAAATAAAGATTAGATGTTGTTTTAGTAAGCTTAGAAGAAGAGCTATCGATATCAGAAGAAGAAGACAATTCAAATTTTAGTGGAGAGTTTTTTGTAGAAAGAACTCATTTCATTTTCTTTAGTAATTCACTCATGTCTAAATTGAATGGTTTTCAAAAATGGCTTGGTCAACGACTTACTGCTAGACTTACTGCTTGCTGCTAGACTTACTACGCGACTAGGAAAGTCGATAATTTGAAAAACCAATAAAGTTTAAACACGAGAGAATTGATAAGAGAAAAAGAATGTAAATACTGTCAATGAAACTCGAAATTTTTAAAACTTTTGTTTCTAATATCGAATATATAAAAGTACATATGATGCATACATTGACGAAGTACTTACAGGAGAGCATTGCGAAGAACTTGGCTCTGATACCAAATTGTCCGCACAAGAGGACGCTACACAAAACGCTGCACAAGAGGACGCACAAATAGAAACAAAGACGCAAATAGAGAAATAGAAACACCAAAAGAGAAGCTAAGACTAGATTTTTTACAAACTCAAACACTTAATGCCTCTCCTTCAGTAAGGGCTTTATTTATAGATATAAACAGACACGTTATCGTGGAAAGATAGACCTACAACACTCTATTATAAAGACATATCATAATAAGATTCGTGATAAAAGAAAAAGTATTAACAAGATAAAAAGTAACATCCAACTAGCCCTAGGCGTGAAGGACCGTATACTTTTTGCTGTAGCAACTTTATCATTTAGTTGCAAAAGCATGTCGTGATGCGAAAACATTATCAGAATAGGATAACGTTATCATAACTTTATCATTGATAAGACTTAAAGCATGATCGGGATAAGATTCTGGATAAGAAACTTCTTTATTCGTGATCAGATAGCTATGGTCAAGGTATGCAATAGAGGCTAGGAAGCATGGGATTGATAAGATAATTGGCATGGGACAGATGGCAGGAGAATCCTGGAAGCATGGGCTTGATAAGATGATTAGCATGGGCCTGGATGATAGTATTATATGATGGCACGGGAATCCTTAGAGCATGGCCTTGATAAAATGATTTGGCATGGGACTAAACAAATTTTTTTTTTTATAATGTATAAAATTCACAATGTTCTCTGATTGGAGAAAGGCGAAAGGTTCGCCATAAGTCGAAATGAACATAGTCAGGAATTATATGATTTTAAGTCTAGAACTTTTGGTATAGATGGTAAAAGTCTTGAACGATTTATTGAAAGATCCATATAGTTAGAGAGTTCAGGGAATGTTTTATATGATTTTAAGGCGTTGATTATCTACCTTGTCTCTTCATTTATATCATCGTTGTCATTTAAATTCTCTATCACTTTTCCCACGGTGTCAAGCCTACAAGCCACGATGTCAATCACGCTTTTAAGCATTTTATCTCCATTTCATCATAAAATCACTCATTTTTCTCCTTTATACCTTTTATACCTGAAAATTCATAAATATCATCAATTAGAGCTCATTACGAGATATTCACACCAAATAAACTACTAACCTAGTCTTATATATGTCTAAATAATCACTAATCAATAGTCAATGCTAATAGCTCATCGTAATCAACAATCCCAACGGCATAATCTTACTTTGGAAGGAATGATGAAATGGTTGATTTTGTATGAACACCAATATGAAGCAAGGGTTAAGGCCTCAATTAAACAATTGAAAGCTATGATGTCAGATATCGCAGCTCAGATAGGCCAAGCTAATAAATAAGGGTAGTTACCATCATAGCTTGTTTCGAACCTTAAGGCACATTGAATTCAACCTCACATGTCACTGTTATTTAGTAGTTGAAACTATAATAAAGCTTGAGAAAGGATTTGTTAGAGTAGAGGAATAGGAGAAACTGAAAAAAAGGAAGAAGAATTTAACAACTTGAGCAAAGGATGGATGGATACCATTGAGCACAGAGTACCATTTCCTTTGAGGTTGTATTCGAAAAGGTTCGCAAACACGTTCACGGACCGCAAACAATTCGATAACCAAAAAGAAGTCATGAAAACAAGGGAATTAGTCAAATGATTTGACAAAATGAAGCCCAAAATTAAAGTTTCTTGTGAACCTTTTACAATAGCAGGACTATTTGAAGAAGAGGAGAACTTTTATGCATGCAACATAGACTCACCAAAAAAAATTAGGAGATCAAGGTATTTTTAGAATTTTTTGCCTGCTACAAGATACTCATATAAAGAAAGTTGTGTTTGACTTAGGAGCATCTATTTACATCATTTCATCATCAATTTTCTTATGTATACATGTCCAAGTTTTGAAGCATTTTGACATCATCTTTTATTCGGCATAAGGATCTTCAATAGAACCAATTAGGATGTTGAAATATGTGAATGTTCAAGTCAAAAGCACAGATTCTCCTACTAATTTCCATGTAATTCGCATGAAGGACACACACAAGTCCAATCATGCCTCTATTATGTTAAGACAATCATTCATTAAAATGGGCAAAACCAAGATAGACATATTTCTTAAGATTCTTGTTATACAAAGATTATTGGTCAAGTTTAGGTGTGTATATATATATATATTTAGTTCTACCATGTGATTGGTAAAATCACCATGAATAGTGACTTTAGATTTTGATCATTATATTTAGATCCGGTGGTGAATATGCTTTTCTGGGACTTATGCACATATTTAAGAGTCATAAATATAGCTTTCAAATTCACCATTAGATCAAAATGTAGGCTTATATATGTTTATATATAAATCGAATATATAAATGTATAAAATAAATAATTAATTAATAATTGGCGAGCGTCTAGTGACACGCTAGATTGAGGGTGATGCGCGTGGGACGTATAATATCGTGCACGCCTAAGAGTAGTCGTTGGTGCGCACAACGTATTTGTAGGCATGAAATACAAGTTATATATATAGTTATATATGTAGATGAATCTTAAAGTTAAAATCAAATAAAACTATGCATTAGATTCGCCTCAAGATACGCATAACGTGAGAATCAAGGAAGTAAATGAGTTGATCGATTGGGGCGGATGGATTATTTACGCCTCGAGATGCTACAACCACGGGTTAAGATTATCAAGTGGTGTGTGGAGGTTATATGGTTGGTTATAAAATCATTAGATCTATCTCAAGATATGCAATACGTATCTCGAAGAGATCAATGTATTTTATATCATGTATGTCAATCAAAAGGTGATAGATTAGTTAATAGCCGTAAGATCGGCCTTGAAATATGCAATACGTACCTCGAGAATGATCAAAACATAAATAGATAGAATTGATTCATTAGATCTGCCTCAAGATTCTGGAATGTGAATCTAAAGAAAATCTAATATTTATTTTCATTAGAACAATCGCTTCCTCTATGTTTGTTTTGATTGAGAGAGAAAAAGGAGGCGATAGAGATCGAATGTGACTATTGTTGTTGTGCGTTGTTGCTATTGTGTTATTATTGGACATTGTTGTCGTTGATGTTTTTAATGGTTTATTGGTAATAATCGAGAAAGATGAGTTGGAAGCTCGGTTGTTCGAGGAAGGAGACGACATAGGAGCCGTCTCCCCTGCCTAGAGAACCTTGGCCCAGTGGCCGATTAAAAAAATAAAAGTAAAAAATTCTTTGTTGTGGAACATAGGAATGAGGAAGAAAAAAATGGGTTAGTGTTGGGTTTTGGGGTTCATACGCAGCGGAGATTGCAAAGCAATTTTGACAAAAAACCCAAGAGGATCCGAATCTAATTCCATTAAAAACGTTTAAACCATGAAAACTTAATCATACCTCAGTCGCAATGTACCTTTCTGAAGGTTAATCGATCTCTAAGGCGCTGCCAACGACGAACGCCCTCTATCAGCAGTCCACACACGAACGGCGGCCGAGATTTGAAGTGCTAGCTTGGAGAGAATACCAAACCTTTTGTTTCTATCCAAAACGATTCAGAGCATACCATAAACCCTAAGTCTTTTCAAAAGCGAAAATAGAGTTTCAGCCTTTTGATCTTTTGTGCGTGTGTTCTAACTTAAAGCGACTATTTATACAGACGGTTAAGTAAATTACACATACCCCTACTTAAAGAAGTATAAGTGTAATACACCACAAGGACGTTTCCGTCATGAATTTTATCATATAAAATTCATTTTTCTGAACCATCTTAAAATCTCGCAAAACCATTCTTACTGTGCGACCCAATAGGCTCAAACAATGTTAGCAGTGTACTAAAACACATTTTGGTATACAAGTCATAAGCGGCCTCTAGCAAGACATTATGACTACCCAAGCTGTACGAATATCAAATCGATACAACCTAATCAATAGTGTATATAACATCCTTTTGTCACAGGATATCCTTTTGATCAAACATAAGGCATGGAATTGTCATCCAACTAGTTCAATCGTACTGGTCTCGATCTCTAGGTAGACCAAAAACATCCAAGTGACATTGATCAGTATCAATTCACTTAGACTAGGGCTTTTAACAGTCTAACACATCGAGGGATCCACTAGATATCTCTCTTTATATGAGAGGGACAAATTCTATCTTGATTACACAACCTTATCACATTGCTCACACAGTAACCAATCACAACCTTTATAATCGTCCGGTTAAAGACAACATTTGATAGTGTCAAATCACCATGTTCCTAATGTTGAAGTCTGGTAATCTTCAAGTCAGAGGACTTAAAAATATACCTATCATGAGAAACAACTATGACTTAATCCATGTGATGTTCTCATAGCGGGTCGGTCCAGTACTTTGTTCCCTAACAAGTACTCATGATCTTGATTCGTATCCCTATCCGTATAATCATCATATGATCATCAATCAAGACTCACACTAGTCTTAATTCATTATAGTTCCCAGTATAATGATCGACTAGGGACATTTAGAATATTTCTGTAAAATACCCATGGATCTTATTATAATGTAAACATGCAAATTAATTATAATAAATAGAAAATGAAATCCTCTATTTTATTAACTAAAAGTATTCATAAAGACGGTTAATGGATTGACCTAGGGCACATGCCCCAAAATCTCCCACTTGCCCTAGGGCCAATCATACATGCATCTAAAGCCTAATGATCTAACATGACCATCATGTTTTGCTTGTGGAAGAGCTTTTGTCAATGGATCCGCAACGTTGTCTTCAGTGGGTACTCTGCAAATCTTTACGTCTCCCCTCTCAATAATTTATCTGATGAGATGAAAACGCTTGAGTATATGTTTGGATCTGTGGTGTGATCTAGGTTCCTTGGCCTGTGCTATTGCCCCGTTATTGTCACAATACAAACAAAAAAGGTTAGCAATACTTGGAACCACACCTAGTTCAGAAATGAACTCTTTGATCCAAACGGCCTCCTTTTTTGCATCGGACGCCGCAATATACTCGCTACTTTCTGTTGTAGAATCTGTCACAGTCTCTTGCTTCGAACTTGTCCAGCTTAGTGCACCCCCATTCAAAGTAAACACATATCCAGATTGCGATCTAAAATCATTTATATCAGTTTGAAAACTTACATCTGTGTAACCATTTACAACTAGATCATTTTCAAAACCTCTATAGACCAAGAACATTTTCTTAGTCCTTCTTAAGTATTTAAGGATGTTATTTACTGCTATCCAGTGACTCTCACCAGGATCTGACTGATATCTGCTTGTAGTGCTCAAAGCATATGATACATCACGTCGAGTGCATAGCATGGCATATATGATAGATCCAATAGCTGATGCATATGGAATCTTATTCATACGGTCTCGCTCATCATTTGTCTTAGGACATTGAGTCTTGCTGAGACTTATGCCATGAGACATTGGCAACAATCCTCTTTTAGAGTCTTGCAAACTAAACCTATTCAACACCTTGTCTATGTAAGCACTCTGACTTAGACATATTAGCCTCTTAGATCTATCCCTATAGATCCTTATCCCTAGGATATAGGCTGCATCTCCTAAGTCGTTCATTTAGAAACACTTCCCTAACCAAGACTTGACATTCTGCAATGTTGGGATGTCATTTCCAATGAGTAATATATCATCAACATACAGTACCGGAAAAACAACTACACTCCCACTAACCTTCTTGTATACACAAGGCTCATCTTCGTTCTTAATAAAACCAAAATCCTTGATTGTTTCATCAAAACGAATATTCCAACTCCGAGAAGCTTGCTTTAATCCATAAATGGATCTTTGAAGCTTGCATACCTTCCTAGAACTCTCAGGATGTATAAAACCTTCAGGTTGTGTCATAAACACGTCCTCAAGTAGCTTTCCATTAAGAAATGTTATTTTTACATGCATTTTCCATATCTCATAGTCATAATATGCAGCAATGGCAATTAAAATTCTTATGGATTTAAGCATGGCTACTGGCGAAAAAGTTTCATCATAATCAACGCATTGAGTCTGCCTGAAACCTTTTGCTACAAGTCTTGCTTTAAAAGTATGCACAATGCCATCCATGTCAGTTTTCTTCTTGAAAACCCATTTACATCCAATGGTCTTACTACCTTCGGGTAAATCAACCAAGTTCCAGACATAGCCATTTATCTGAGTCTGGTCCAGACATAGCCTCCTGATAAGTGGTGGGCTCATTTTGATCCATAAGCAACACATCAGGACTATCAGTAATAAGAAATTTGAATCTCTCTGGCTCATGTCTTACCCTTCTAGATTTACGTGTGCTTTGTGTCACTTGCGGAGGTTCAACTGGTTCAGAACGTTGTTGAACTTCCAGTAGCGGTTCAGTGTTTATCTGTGATTCTTGAACTTCTTCAAGATTTATTTCTCTCCCACTAGTTTCTTTTGAAATAAGCCGTTTTTCCATAAAGGCGCCATATTGAGCAACAAACACTTTATTCTCAGCGGGATTATAAAAGTAATATCCTTTTGTTTCCTTAGGATACCCCAAAAATTAACACTTATCAGATTTAGGTGCTAGTTTTTCTGAGACTTGTCGCTTTACGTAAGCCTCACAACCCCAAATCTTAAGAAAAGACAAACTAGGTCTCTTTCCATACCATATCTCATATGGTCTTTTATCAACCGCTTTAGAAGGAACTCGATTTAGAGTGAAAGCTGCAGTTTGTAAATCATAACCCCAAAAGGATAATGGAAGATCAGCATGACTCATTATAGATCGAACCATATCTAATAAGGTTCGATTTCTCCTTCCAGAAACTTCATTCCATTGTGGAGTTACTGGTGGAGTCAATTGGGAGACAATCCCTTAATTTCTAAGATGATCATCAAATTCTTGGCTTGAATATTCACCACCTCAATCTGATCGAAGTGTTTTGATAGTTTTACCAAGTTGATTCTGCACTTCATTTTGAAACGTTCAAAACATCTCAAATGATTCAGCTTTATGTTTCATAAGATATACATAACCATATCTCATGAAATCATCAGTAAATGTAATGAAGTATTGATAACCTCCTCCAGCCATTGTGTTTATAGGATCGCATACATCAGTGTGTATTAGACCCAATAAATCACTTGCCCTTTCACTATGTCCAGTAAAGGGACTTTTAGTCATCTTGCCTAGTAAACAAGATACGCATGTTTCATATGTTTCTAAATCAAATGAATCAAGAAGCCCATCTTTATGGAGCTTCGTTATGCATTTCTCGTTTATGTGCCCGAGACAACAATGCCAAAGATAGGTTTGATTACAGAAATGACAATTTTCTTCCTTTTCTATTCGGTGTTTTGAAGCAGGAACAGGCTGGGGCTTGACTTTTTCCATAGGCTTTGCGACAGGTGCAGCAACAGCCTTGACAACTCTAGCCTTGCCTCTACCTTTCTTCTTCATTCCTTTTCATTTTTGGACCATCAACACATTACTAGAGGGTTATATTTTGTTCAGCAGTTTCGAGCATCAAATGCAACTCTGAAATTGATTTCTCCATATTATTCATATTGTAGTTCATCACAAATTATGAGTAACTATCTGGTAATGAATTCAGGATAAAATCTGTAGCCAACTCTTGGCTTATTGGAAATCCGAGTCTATTAATCTTGTCAACATAGCACTTCATCTTCAAAACATGAGGACTAACTGACACACCCTCAGTCATCTTACAAGAATGTAGGTTCTTGACTGTCTTAAACCTTTCTAGCCTAGTTTGTTGTTGGAACATTTCCTTTAGCGTTACAGCCATGTCGTAGGCTTCTATTAGTTCCATGTCCTTCTGAAGTTCGGGAACCATAGTTGCCAGCATAATACATGCAACATCAGTAGAATTGTTGACATGTTTATTATGCACATCCTTCACAGATTTCGTAGCATTGGCTGGTGGGTCCTTAGGGATTGGAGCATTCAGGACATACAACTTGCGTTCATGCTTAAGAACAATTCTCAAGTTTCTGAACCAGTCAAGAAAGTTAGTCCCGGATAGCTTATCCTTCTCAAGGATGGATCGCAGTGACAGGGGATTATTGTTACTTGAAGAGGCCATTGATCTACAATAAAGATTATGCAAAGTTTATTTTAGTATAGATGAATAGACTCCCACTAAATTAACAACCCTCCCAAAACATATTGTTTATTTAGGGGACTAAAATCCATATTTCACCTAATTCTATGACAGCTATGGCATGAAACACATAACTATATTGTTTAGGTAGGTAACAGTTACCAATTACATCTTATGTAATTTTTAGATCCTTTTATGAGATATGCGATATCTTATGTCTTAGCATGTTTTTATCTCATCATTTGCCTAAAGCTCAAAACTATTTTGATGGCTTTATTAAGTCGGACCATTTTAAACATTAAGGTAACTCTTACCCAACTTGTCTCACCAAGATAACACTATACACCCAACTATGACTGAAACTATATTAGTGTGATCGAGGCCTTGACAAGTGTTTAAAATGGATGGCACGAGACTTAAAATTTAATAGAGGGATTTTATTCAGTTTTAGTGATTTTATGTAAACAATGAAATATCATATATTTTATTGATTTGTTCAATCACTAAACAATTTGGAAAAAAAAAATTTATATACTTTTCACTAACAAAAGAATTTTCGTACGCTAGGATTAGTTAGACGGCGGTCCCGCTGGCCGGTCAGAGGGCAGCGGACAGGGGTACAGGGGGCAGCGGCACTTTTTTTTTTTTTTTAAGACGAATCTCAATTCCGAAAATTAAAATTCGCTATAGAAAATTATAATTTTCGCTGATTTTATTATCATAAATTAACCCCTTAATTTATCCAAAATTAAGTCAATTAAATCATTTTAATTAACCCGGGCCCACATCTAACTAATTATCTTATTCTAATCCAATTAGGATTTAAGATATTTGAATCCTAGTATATCACCAATAACAAGATTCTTGATATTGATCTCCTGTCGAATAGGGATAACGAAATCGATTTTGCTTATATCTCCTAATCTAATTTCTTATCTATCTTTATCAAATAGAAACTTCATAACAAAATAGATATAACAAGATAAATAAATAATTTTGAGAATTAATTATTTATTTTGGATTTAAGATATTTGAATCCTAGTATATCACCAATAACAAGATTCTTGATATTTATCTTCTATTCTAATTTGTTATCTATCTTTATCAAATAGAAACTTCATAACAAAATAGATATAACAAGATAAATAAATAATTTTAAAATTAATGATTTATAAAAAAATAATTTTGAAAATTAATTATTTGCAATTTCGGTGCTCATCCAAATAATCACAAACATGTAATTGAATCATGAACTACTATCCCAATCGAACCTAATGGTGTCATGGATCACATAACATGAAATTCAATTCATTAAAATTATTTGAATTAACCTAACATGGTTACTAGCATGTATGAAACTGATTTTAATTAAATCACGAATATGTGTATCATATACACAAAACATGATAATAAATCTTAAAGACAACTTATGTATATCACATATACATCAACTATTAACATGCTTTCAATCATATATCATGTATATATCAGAAGAAAACATGCAATGAATTTAATGGAATCGAACTCGAAGGCACTGATACCACTGTTGGGTTTTGGGGTTCATACGCAGCGAAGATTGCAAAACTATTTTGATAAAAACCCCAGCAGGATCCGAATCTAATTCCATTTAAAACGTTTAAACCATGCTTAATCATACCTCAGTCGAAATGTACCTTTCTGAAGGTTAATTGATCTCTAAGGCGTTGCCAACGACGAACGCCCTCTATCAGCAGCCCACACACGAACGGTAGCCAAGATTTGAAGTGCTAGCTTCGAGAGAATACCAAACCTTTTGTTTCTCTCCAAAATGATTCAAATCATAAGAAAAACCCTAAGTCATTTCTAAAACGAAAATAGAGTTTCGGCCTTTTGATCTTTCGTGCGTGTGTTCTAACTTAAAGCGTCTATTTATACTACCCTTGTATATAGACGGTTAAGTAAATTACACATATACCCTTACTTAAAGAAGTATAAGTGTAATACACCACAAGGACGTTTCAGTCATGAATTTTATCATATAAAATTCATTTTTCGGAACCATCTTAAAATCTCGCAAAACCATTCTTAGTGTGCGACCTAATAGGCTCATACAACGTTGGCAGTGTACCAAAACACATTTTGGTATACAAGTCATAAGCGGCCTCTAGCAAGACATTATGACTACCCAAGCTGTACGAATATCAAATCGATACAACCTAATCAATAGTGTATATAACATCTTTTTGTCACACGATATCCTTTTGATCAAACATAAGGCATGGAATTGTCATCCAACATGTTCAATCGTACTAGTCTCGAGCTCTAGGTAGACTGAAAACATCCAAGTGACATTGATCAGTATCAATTCACTTAGACTAGGCTTTTTAACAGTCTAACACATCGAGGGATCCACTGGATATCTCTCTTTATATGAGAGGGACAAATTCTATCTTGATTACACAACTTCATCACATTGCTCACATTGTAACCAATCACAACCTTTATAATCGTCAGGTTAAAGAAAACGTTTGATAGTGTCAAATCACTGTTCCTAATGTTGAAGTCTGGTAATCTCAAGTCAGAGGACTTAAAAATATACCTATCATGAGAAACAACTATGACTTAATCCATGTGATGTTCTCATAGCGGGTCGGTCCAGTACTTTGTTCCCTAACAAGTACTCGTGATCTTGATTTGTATCCTTATACGTATAATCATCATATGATCATCAATCAAGACTCACACTAGTCTTAATTCATTATAGTTCCCAAGTATAATGATCGACTAGGGACGGTTATAATATTTCGTAAATACCCATGGATCTTATTATAATGTAAACATGCAAATTCATTATAATAAATAGCAAATGAAATCCTCTATTTTATTAACTAAAAGTATTCATAAAGACAGTTAATGGATTAACCTAGGGCGCATGCCCCAACAGTTAGACCCCGAACCGGACTGAACTTGATCTGATTCAACTGAATCAAATTGATCCGGTTTAGGGGTCAAAGCACCAAATGAAAAAAAAAAAAAGCAAGAAATTGGAGAGAAATTTTAGAAAAATAAGGAAAAATCCCGTGACACTAATATTTTGAGCAAATAAATAGAAATTGATGAGTTTCTATGAAAAATGAAGAATTCAGGATTCATGCAAGACTTTATACTGAGGTTTTACCTCGAAAAACATGAAATGGTTATATTGACCTAAAATTTTATAAATTGGTTCTAAATTCGATTAGGGTCGATGTAAGGGTTCTAACTAATCAGTATTTGACCTAAATTAATGACAATTGATCTATTTTTGGATCTTGATTTATGGGGGAAAGTTGTATGGATCTCGGGAATCGTCTAAATCGGTATAAAGTTAGGAAAGCTCGGCATAAGTAAGTGAGACTCCTATTCTTATCAACTATGCAACGTAATTAGTATATTTAGTTCATATAGCATTATGGACTGGGAATAGGGCAATGTATTGTGACTTAACTGTAGTTGTTTTTATGTTGAATTCCGGAAAAGAGGTATGATAGGGGAATTGGACTGGAGTAACGATGGAAGAGTCGAATCATTACCAGCACTTTCTTTTCAGAAACCTTAAGGTACCCAATTGTTACTTTCCTATTTGAGTTGGTAGCTACGTTATGCTAAGATACACTACAGAAATCATACGTCGGTTAATGTGTGAGTTTCTATGGAACGTAATTCAGGGTAACGAGAGTTTATAGCTCAGATTTAAAATGAAAATACAAGTCGCGAGTACAGGTGCAATAGACCTATGACCTTGAATTTTGTTATCTATTGTTCTATCATTCTAATGTTTGAATAGATATGTTTTGGATTCATATTGATATTCATTAATATTAGTTGATAATTGATATGCCTATGAGCATCACTTACTAAGCAAATTAGAGCGCTCATCCCTCAATTAATATTTCAGGTTGTCGATATGCGCTTCGACTCAAGAACAAAGACGATTAGGAGTTTATAGTCTTCTCTATAGTGAATTGGTCTCCCAGCGATTTATATATTTTATGGAAATACTAGTTTGTAATAAACAAGGCTGGAATATGGTTTTACGATCGAGGTTTATGTCGGTTTTAGTATATCATTTGTAACCTTGAAAAAGTTTAATTCCGTTGTGTTTTTAAAAATTTATTCGATATACAATATAATGTAATTATGATTATTATGTATGAAGGACAGCTGTATTATTACTCTAATTGAGTTCATCTGGCATACTGAGGCTTAATTAGAGTTTCAGGCTGGGTATCGCTCTAATTAGGATAGGAGATGCTACAGTTGGTATTAGAGCTAGGTTTCTAATACAATTGTAATATTGTGACATTAGAATCTCATGTTTCATAACTTGAAATTACTCGAACTAATAATCAAGTTATGGACTAACTTAGTGTCTGACAAACATAGTTTTGAGGGGTAATGAAAGATAAAAGATTGAGTAATATTATATATTCCAATGTATTATATATATGCAATAGATATGATTGTCATGTCTTTCCAATACACTATCTCTAAGGTCTTATCTCCCATCTATGTCTTTGGAGTCCAATGAAGAGATGGTTAGAGTTCTTGGGGAACTTAAACTTCAGGGATATTCCAACAAAGAAGATAGTAGAAATATTATAAGATGGTTTGAATCCATCGATATCTCAAGAGTTGAGAAATTATTAAGGTGTAAGGTTAGTAAAAACTAAATCTCAATAGTATAAGGAAAAGGAAAGACATAAGAAAATGTATGAAAACAAAAAGTAAGCTCTTCTCTTATTAAATAGTTTATATTAGTCATTATTCTCATTGATATTGTTTGATTAATGATAGTCAGTAAAGAAGGCTATGTTTGATTTAGACTTTAAGGCATATGATTAGGATAATGAACATTAAAAAAATGATTTCTACTTAAACTTAAAGGTGATGCTTCATTTTGAATAAAGTATATACCGGTGTCTCAGAGTAGTTAAGCAAGATTAAAAGCCATTTAGTAAGGAAATTAGTGGTAAATGGTTATAAGAGCCTAGTTACGATTAAAGAACCACTAATGAATGCATACTTCATAAGTTATTATGAAGTATACGATTATAAATATGGTGCTAGTACATATTGGAATAATAAGAAAGAACTTGTCAGTATTGTTGTGGTGTAGCCAAACATATTGAATATAAGTTAAAATAAGAAAAAGTTTATTAATTATGTCGTGGTGTAACTGCACTCACTAATAAAATGATAAAAGAAAAGAGTGATGTTGTGGTGGATCCACACAAAAGGAAAAGAAATATGAGATGACCATATTAATGTGTAGATCAATGCTAGAATATAAGAAAATGATCTTTACGGGGAAATTAAATTAAAAGTGAATATTCACAGCAAGAGATAAGAGTTGAAGGATTATGGAAATATCTGCATTGATAGTCAACTCTACCTTATCTATTGGACTTTTATCACTTTATGGTAATTTCATATATAAAGTTAAAATTGAGAATGTGTATAATCTGGGTTAAAACATGGCAGTGAGCTAGTAAGATGTTCTAGTCTGATCCTTTAGGATAGAATAGTCTAAATTAGGATGAATGAGTTGTCAATGAATCTGAAGATTTGAGAATCAAATAAATACTATATGATACTAAGAATGAATAGATAAGCAAAATATCAAGATGTTGGTATTAACTGCTACTTTTAACCAAAAATTTGGTAAAAATTATAAACTTCTACGAATATTAATTCTTAAAAATAAAGCTATCACTCGATATTCAAATGGTTGAATTTATATTAGAATAATAGTAAGTTCATAAAGAGAATTCAAGCTTGATGAATGAAAATTATGATGTGAAAAATTTCAAGTAGTCTGGTTATTAGAGTCTCTTGGAATTTTGTAACAATTTGAGATTTAAATTCATCAATTACATGATTTCTAAGTTTAAACTAATAATCAATTCAATTTTACTTAGTGTACATTGGGAATTGTATGAGTTTGAGAACTCAATTCGAGTGACGAATCAAATTTTAAATTAAATTAAAAAATTGAATATTCATCCCCGAAATCGATAACTCATTTAGGTTTATTACATGAAACAGTTGTTCTCGAGGGTTAATTTAGATCTGATTATCGTCGATTCAAGATCAAAATTAGAAGTATAAGAATATGAAGTCATGCAATGGCTTGATTATGTTAGAAATCATAGTGAGAACCATCGAAACTCACTAGAGCTCATGCAATGTTCGTAAATGGAAAAGTATAGTTTTTGAACTCTATTGGAATAAGATTATCATTATGTCACCAATGATAATATAAAAATGGTTTGAAGACTTAGAGAAAAGCACAAGAATTATTGCAGAGTTATGTAACCCCAGACGATAAATTAGTTTATACCAAATATTACAAGCGAAAATACTAAGCTTCAAATATAAATCATTGGGATATTTATTAAATGCTAATTGCGAGTCAATAAACTTGACTAAGATTGAGGCAATTATAAAATTTGTCTTATATACAACATATAATTAGAAGGGTTATGTTATTTTGGAATGATCAAATGATACAAACAATGTATAAAAAAAATTGTAGTACTGTTGTATTATTTGTTCAATTAACCTAAGAGTGAAACTAAAATGATTCGTAAGTGACAAAATGATGCCTTGGAAGGAAATTGAAATGTAGTTAGACTACAATAATTTCTTGATTATACCTATATTATAAAAAATTAGAGATTAATTCTAATACCTTTATTCAGGTAGTTGTTTATTGACACGAGGCAAGAGATTCTTGTTTATATTATTATATAGTTTGAGGAAGTTTGAAAAAAACTTTTATGAAATAACTATTTTTATAGTGGTACCAAACTTTTTAAGGAATCACTTGTAAAATAAAAGCTTGAAATGTATTTCAAACAATGAATGGAATGAATTGCAAAGAAAAGTCCTAGAGCTGATACTTAGGGTTATAAAATATGGGTGTAGATCCCAACTTGTTTATGAATCTATTCAAGTGAATAGGTTGCACAAGTTCATTCATTCATCAAAGGATTTGAAATACAGATTTAACTAAGTGAAAGAGATTTGGAGAGACTTTTAGTGATCCCTAAGATTAGAATGTCTAAGAGGAAACACTAGAAGATAAATGAGAAGTATGAAAACTAAAGAGTTGGTGCAAGTTTTTTTGAATATCTTCAAGTTATGAGAGTTGGAAGGTTATAGTTGTCAAAGTGAAAAAAATTAGAGGTAAAGTGAGTAACCTAAGTTCTTGAATATAATGAATTCACTCATAGAAATCACCCACACTAAGTGATTGATGTGATCAGCACTTTGAGTTATAAAAATGAACACCAAATATGATTATAATAGGAACTTCTCGGTACTATCTGTTAAAAGAGATGTATAATAATAGTGATGAAATGAAGTCGTGGAGGCACATCATCAACTGAGTTGTTAGAATTAGTAATTACAAATTTGTTCTTTGAAGCTCAGATTTGGGCTAAGCCAAGTCTTTAATTAACTGGGTGATCAGGTAATTAAAAACCTAATTGGAATCACTTGATATGCCAAGATTTAGCTACCAAGGATTAGTATTCTGATTAGATTGTCTAGAGAAATTGTGCTGGACGCATTAGATTCTAAAATGAAAATCTCAATTTTTGAAGGATACTAGACAAGAATTATTTCGACAATCTCATAAATCTCTTTATATTGATTATACATGCAATTTCATATCGTATCTAAGGTATACAAAAAGATTATGGATTGTTTAATGTGAAGGTATATGCGGTTAAATTAATTAAGAGATATGAGATCTATTCAGTAAGTTAAAGCTAAATATTGAGAACTTAATGGGTTAAGTAAATTATTATCTAGACCTAAGCGTAAAAAGAAAGCTTAACTATAAATTATGAAACAAGATTTGCAAGATCTTGGCATCAGCACAATATAAATTGTAGTTGATAAATTGATCAAAGTCTACAATTCCTTATCAGTGAGGTTATGTTATTATTTTGACGCATTTGAGCAAGATATATGTATTTAGAGATGAGAGGTGATATGGTGCTTCAGTATTTGATTCCCCGAACGGTGGTCCGAGACTTGCTTCCAGCAGTGGAAGAAGTTATTGATATAGTTGAAAACCTTTCTTAACCTCAGTTAGTACATTTTCTGCGTGCCTTTGGTGTTTGTATGGATTGTATTATTTATTATGAAAATAATTGGATTTATTGGCCTATGATCGAATCATTGACAACTTAAGGGATGCCTAATACTATATGTGGGTCAGGTGTGATGTAGACGAGTTATGGGTAAAGTGCACGCCTAAATGTACTCGTTAACGCATATGGCAAAATCATAGGCATGTTAATATAGGATTATATATATTTATATATAAATACACAAATAAATAAATAATTATTGGTGACCACCTAGTGAGATGCGAGCTCGAGGGTGGCACGCGCGGGACATACAATAGTGTGCATGCCCGAGGGTGGTCGTTGGTATGCACAGCAAAGTTATAGGCGTGAAATACAAGTTATATATATATATATATATATAGTTTTATATATAAATGAATCCTTAAGTTTAAAACAAATAAAACCATACATCGTATTTGCCATGAGGTATACATAGCGTGAGGATCGAGGAAAATGAATTGATCAATTAGGATGAATGGATTATTCACGCCTCGAGATGCATGCAACCACATTTCAAGGAAAGTCAAGTGGTGTGTAGAGGTTATATGGTTAGTTATTAAACCATTAGATATACCTCGAGATATGCAATACATATCTTGAGGAGATCAATGTATTTTATATCACATAAGTCGGTTAAGAGGTTATAGATTAGTTAATAGCCACAAGTTCGGCCTCGAGATATGAAATATGCATCTTGAGAATGATCAAAACATAAAGGGGTAGAATTGATTCATTAGATTTGTCTTGAAATTCGTGTAATACAAATCTCAAGAAAATCTAATATTTATTTTCAACAGAGCAATCGCCTCGTCTATGTTTGTTTCTATTGAGAAAGAAAAAGAGCAAAACCAAGAGAAAGAATAAGAAACGCAAAGAGAGAGATATCTCGACTGAGGAGGCGATGGAGATCGAAAGCGACAGTTGTTGTTGTGCATTATTGCTCTTGCGTTGTTGTTTATCCTTGTTGTCGTTGATGTTGTTGATGGTTGTTAGGTAGTAATGGAGAATGATGAGTTCAAAGCTTGATCGTCCGAGGAAGGAGACGCCATGGGAGTCGTCTTCCCTGCCTAGGGAACCTTGGCATAGTGGCAGATAAAAAATAAAAAATAAAAATAAAAATAAAAATTATTTGTGGTGGATCAAAGGAATGAGGAAGAAGAAATAGGGTTTGACCCCGAACTTGACAAAAATGGATCGAACTCAACTGAACCAGACCAGTCCGATTCAAAGGTCAAACCATCCGATTAAAAAAAGAGGAAAAAGCTAGAAAATGGAGAAAAAATCCAAAAGGTAAGGAAAAATTCTGAAAACATAATATTTTGTCAAAATAAATAGAAATTGATGAATATTCTATGAAAAATGAAGATTTCAGGATTCGTGCTAGACTTTATACTGGGGTTTTACCTCGAAAAATGTAAAATAGTTATATTGACCTAAAATTTAATAAATTGGTTCCTGATTCTATTAGGACCGGCTTAAGGGTTGTAATTAATGAGTATTGGACCCAAATTAATGACAACTAATCTATTTTAGGTTCTTGATTGACGGGGAAAGGTGTATGGATCTCGAGAATCGTGTAAGTAGGTATAAAGTTAGGAAAGCTCTGCACATGTAAGTGGGACTCATATTCTTATCAACTATGCAACGTAATTAGTATATTTAGTTCATATAGCATTATGTACTGGGAATGGGGCAATGTAGCATGACTTGACTGTAGTTGTTTTTTCCGAAAAAATGTACGCCGAGCGAATCGAACTAAAGTGACGATGGAAGTGTTGGATCATTACTAGCACTTTCCCTTCAGAAACTTATGGTACCCAATTATTGCTTTTCTCTATGAGTTGGTGGTTACACTACACTTAGATACACCAGAGAAATCACACATCGGCCAATGTGTGAGTTTCTATGAAACATAATTCAGGTTAACAGAAGTTTACAGCTCAATTTTGAAATGAAAATACAAGTCACAAGTACAGTTGGAATTAACATATCAACTTGCATTTCATTATCTATTGTTATATCATTTTAATGCTTGAATAGATATTTTTTATTCATATTTCTATTCATTGATTCATTGATATTAGTAGATAATTGATACGTCTACAAGCATCACTTAATGAGCAAGTTTGAGCGCTCATTACCCAATTAATATTTTAGATTGTCGACGAGCGCTTCGAGTCAGGAACGGAGAAGATTAGGAGTTTATTGTCTTCTCTACGGTGAATTGATCTCCCTACTGTTTATATATTATATTAAATTACTATTTTATAGTAAACAGGGTTGGGATATGATTTTACAACTAAGGTTTATACCAATTTTAGTTTATCGTCTGCATTATCAAAAGAGTTTTAATTCTGCCACTTTTTTAATAATTTATTCGATATACGATATATTGTAATTACGATTATAAAGTATGAATTATGATTGTATTGTTACTCTAATTGAGTCCGTCTAGTGTACTGGAGCCTAATTAGGGTTTCAGGCTAGGTATGGCCTTGATTGGGATAGGGGATGCTACATGTACAATGTCTTATTAGACTAGACATGTTTCCTTCAAATGTACTTTAGCCCACTGTCGTGACGGAAAATATTCTAATGTGAAAATCAAAACTCTACTATCGGTGTGAATAACATAAGCTCATCCATATGATTTTAATGTTCCAAATCTTTACATTCATAACTAATTAAGTTTACTATTCGTGCCTCCCTAATCAATAACTATCTCTCAAAGTTGTGTATTTTACGGTTATACCGTCTATATCCAGCTTAAAAGCTTTAATGGTCATGATAACTTCTAAAACCTAATATCAACAAACGAGTGATCAAGATGTTCGTAACTTTATGCTCAAAATCAATACAAATTCTGACAATTACACTTTTTACCTTTGTAGTTTATTCATGTTTATAGCATAGCATTCATATCAAAGGTTCCATCGATCCCCTAAGATTGATGAACTACTCAAACTTCATTGAAACAAACATGCACGTAATGGTGTTCATTCAAATCATAAATATACTCAAATACTTTAAATTAAATCAATAAAAACAATATTTAAATCACCACACATGAGTCTTTAATGTCTTCCCTTCCACAAATCTTCTTAATACTCAAGAATAAAGTAAAATTATACTACTCTATGATATTGGTTGCTAATGGGTGGTAATTGGTAAGTTTACCATATTTCAATATCTATTTAAACTCATAAAACATGTTTGAAGACAATTAGAAACCCTACTAGACAATTTAACATGAAATAGAACTATAACTTTCTAATTACTTCAGTCTCGGAGTTGTATGTAAATGGTTAGGTGTTATGTTTACAAAGCTACAATGTCATGATAGCTTCGGCCACTTTGTGCATTTTTCTTTTTTTAATAATCTTGGCACCCTTCATTCTTGTCCCGGTTGTCGTCCCCTTTGGTCTACGCTACCGCCACTATGCCGGCTATCATTGCCTTTTTTTCTCTCTTTGTTTTACTCTCCCAATATGTGCCTTCACCTACCACGTTATGCCTTTATCTCCCCCACAGCGTCACATATCTTTACCACGACGTAGAACTCTATTTTACATATTTTAGTTCCTTTTCTTTGTGAATTCATACATTTATATCCTTTATGCCTTGTATACCTAAAAATACATAAATATCGTCCCGAGCAAAAAATGTATTTTACTAAATATTCTAACTACTTATACTACTACTCAAATTCATATTCATTTTACATCGTTCAATGAGTATCCTTTAATTCAAAGAATTTCAAGTTAATAATCCACTCAAGAGCATTTCTTTGCAAAAACTTATAAATTCAAAATATGTAGCATCAACAACACATATAATTCACTTTCAAAATTCAAGAGTAGATCACAACCAAAGCCATCACTACTCACAAGTTTGTTTCACCTCGACACTCATGTAGCAAGTGAACAATCTCTTGATTTCTCATTAAGCTCAGGACTTCACAAATAAGCATTAATCAAACTAATTTTAGTAGACTTTAGCACTTCAAAAGTCTATAGGGCTTAATGTAGTTGGAAAAAAAATTTAAAACCTACCAGTACTTAAGCTAAATCTTTTATTTGAAAACTTATATTCTAACTTCTACCTTTATTTCTTTATTTTCATCTCTCATTTCTTTTCTTCTTCTCCTTATATTTTCTAATTGCACGACATTCGGTCATTTTCCTCTAGATTTTCTTTTTCTTCACTTTTTCCAACCATCAGGTTCTCTGCTCCATTTCATGTAAAACTTGTACGACTCTCTAATTTTTTCTTTATTTTTAAAACTCTTGTCATCATTTCTCACTTTTACTTCATCAAGCAAGTTAGCTCCAACTTCTTCATTAAACATGCCTATAGAAATCCCTCTTAGCATTAAGTATTTATTTGCTTTTTATTATCAAGTAAGATTTACATTTATTATAGAATTCCTTAGAGATCTAACATTTTTCACAAGAAGCGTTCTAGTATTCTTTTTTATTTGTTTCAAGTTCATGGTCTTTCCTAACTCTAGTTTTCCAATCATGAAATTATATCATTGTTGCTACATTTTATATTTTCTTCAAATATTTAAAAAACACTCTCTTGAGTTTTATATCAACAGGACACTTGTATTTTACTCATCCTTAATTAAAGGCATAAACATGCAAATGAATTATTTATTCATTACATATTATTACATACAACCTAATGTATACTACTTAAACACATTCAAATAGTAAATAAATATAAAAATAATACACTACCATGTTTTCCTCTTTAACTGCTCCAAAGATAAAATTTTATGATCATACCTGTTGTGTTTGACCTTATTTCATCCTTTCTTCCCACTTCCCATTATGTAGTGTTGATGCCTTGAATGTTAAACCAAACCTTCTCCTCAAGGTTTAAAAATAAGCCTGAACCTTGAAAACACTAAAACACGAACTTATAATAACATAAGATATAGTAAACTAATGAATTAAACTTAGAATTTAAACAACTAAATAAGTGACAAAAATATCCCAAATGTAAAGTAATTAGTATCAATGTATCTTTTAACTCCCCAAGGTCTAAAGAAATCCTAAGACTATAACATCAAGACTGACCATCATTATCATCATCAGCATCATCAGCTCCAGCATAAGATGGTGTTAAAGGATGCTCCATCCTTCTGCTCTGCACCACATCTACATCAAACACATAGTTTGGTGCTACTAAAATGCCAAGACCTGTCGGTCGATCTCATCCATCTGCTCCTCTCATATATGACTATGTCCCTTTGATAATCTATAAACAACATGAAGTTTCATTGTCTAATCAGTTGGTCTTTTTCATGGCCCAGATTTCTAATCGCATTTTAATCCTAAATCAAGATCACCAACCCGTGACATGGACCCATACCGTGATACGCACGCCAACCCAGGCACATGGCCGAGGTGTATTTTATATTTATGTAATGACTTCCTATTGTATTTTATTTGTGTAGACTAATAAGTCGCACATTATAATGTTTAGAGACAACTAAAATTCAGGGCTGATTTCATCAAGTATAGCTAAAGTTTAGTGGTTTAAGAAGATCAAATTGGTCATCCTAATTGAAGTTGAAGAATTTGGGGTGTAATTAAAGGAATTTGTACATAAACTAAATTAAGATATTAAACTTACTAATCTTTATCAATCTTAGCTCATTATAATGTTTTTCAAAACCACTTTTTGAATTTTTCATGTTTTGCTTAAAAAATTGGGGATTTTTCATGAAAACATGAGTTTAAACCATTGAAGGCAAGGCTTTAGTAGTGGGTTGTTTAGGAACTATTTACGAAGCCTATTAGAGTCTCATTTCAACAGAAAAGAATAGCAACTATGTTGTCATGAATATAATTATGAGTTTAGGTTCATTTTGCATTTCGATTTCAAGAATTAAGCTTAATCGCAGCCATTATACTAGATCACATAACTTTGTATATACATATCTGAATGGGCTGATTTTTTAATATGTTGTTGATGGATGTGTTAAGTAGCTCCCTACTAAAAATCATGATTTTTGGATTCCTATTTCGGGAGTTACAAGTTTTCTAAATTGTTGTCCTAAGTTTACTATCAATTGAGACTGGTTTGGTTTTTAATGTATAATTATTTCATTTTAAATTGAAACTGAGCAAACCTTACCTTTTTGGAAAGCTAAAAAGTAGAGCTTCATTTTCTCTGGTATTTGAGTTCTCCAATTTTCGATGTATAAAGGCCAAAAAATGGCATGCAATAGCTCAGCTGGGAAAATAGTTTTGATAAACATCTTTTACTTAGATAAAATAATGGAAAAGGGAGTTTGGGTCGCGAGACTTAGACTAGACTTGGGCTAGCATTCTAGATGATACTTAAACTAATATGGAACTATAATTGATTAAGATTACTTAATGTTATAATGTAGATCGCTCGAGAGCAATTTAGGGGACCTAAGAGTCCGAGTGCGAGTACCGGGGTGTTAGGAGGCTGAATTAAGCTAGGATTTTACGTGACTTGAAAGTAATTTTGTCGAGGTCCTTGTCTACATTTAATTCCAATTATGCTCTGTTTTACGATCTATTTGACTATGAAATGCCTTGAGTTTTGATATCATAAATCTGTATCATATTCTACTTATTATATGGGTGTTTTTATCATGATATCATTTGCTTATGAATTCATTGACTCTATTCTCGTGTTGTATGTATTACTATTTTAATGAAAGTGTGATTGAGAATAGCATACTATTATGGTAAAAGAAATGAAGTTGGAATGTCTTTGGACTTGTAATCTATGATTGTTATCTTTGAAGCATATTTCCATGTCTTCAAATCCCTGATGCAAATCTTTCTTGAAATTACAAAGTAGTGGTAGAATCTAGGATCCATTGCACGATATGGGATACACGACACACGAGGTCATTAGACTACACGTGCACATCACACGGGTCAACGAGACTTGGAGTAGTCGACAAAAATATATAAATGAGTGATTATGAAGGTGTAGAGCTCCACTCCGACCTTCGATAGAGGTGTTGAGCACAGCTCCACCTTGAGATAATGGAATAAAGGCCTATGTGATAGGACTCATGGCCTACCAGACCTAGATCATTACTACTTAGCCTATATCAGTATCATTTTGTTTAACTATGTTATTTTCTAGCATATTTCCATTTTAGCACTTCTTTATTATATTTACGCTTTTAAATACCAGTCGATTACCTTTGAAAATGTACATAAGAATATTCAGGAATTACTTTATTTCATAATGTACTTATTGTCCTTTTTATGATGATAGGTGTAGATCCGTCGAGTAGCAGGCTCGATAAGGAGAAGATCAATGACTATCTTTAAGCATTCGGCGATTTTCTACTTCATATCTTATAGGTCTCGACTTTTGATGTATTACTATTTTATTTCTTTACTATGCTTTTTAGGTTGTATATATTAGGTTGAGCGTATAGTTCCCCAACTTGAATGTAGCATCCCTTATCCTGATTAGGATGATATTCAGCCCGAAATCCTAATTAAGCCCCGATAACCTAGCCAGACTTATCTAGATCCAGTAGCCTCTCTGTCTGTACCTGATAAACACCACTATATATTGAATATTAATGTAAAACAAACAATAAACACAGCATAAATTAAAACTTTTCTCAATATTAAAACACGATATATGGTTTCAAGTCCAATCGGAATAAACCTTGGCTATACAAAATCCCTCATCTCTTGTGATGTTACAAAACTATAATTTAATACAAATATATAAGATAAGGGAAGACTCATTACATCAAAAAAAAGACTAAGACTACTAAATCTTCTCTATCCAATAGTTATAGCACTCGTAGGTTTTTTTGAAATATTAATTAGGGTGAGCGCTCTAACTTGCTCAGTAATTAAAGATTCATAAAGCCATTAATATTTCATATAATAATCAAGAACATTATGCAATATCAATATGCACCAATGCTAACTAATATGATTTCGAAAATCTTATAATTAAATAAATAATAGATGCAAGTCAAAAAATTAATGACTATGACTCGGTGATTCTCATTTTATTAATAAAACTAAGGTCGATTGCCCACTACCACCATTAATGCGATTGCTAGACCAACTCATTAATCGATGTTTTGTCTAGCCAATCCATTAATATCTAATGGTTCTATCCTAAAACATATAGTTAATATGTAACCCACCCAATCTATCAAACTAAGTAGGAGTTACATATAGGCTGGGAGATTGGCCCCGCATCCTATTTGGTCTCAGTTCCAAAAGTTGCTCTCATGGATCGCATTAGACATCATTTTCGTTTAATAAAACAATTGTAGTTTACATAGTCCCCCATTCAGTCCAAACTATATGAACTACATATACTAACATATATAGGCAATATTGATAAACATGCGAATCCATACTTACCTCAATTTAGGTTTCCAATTCGAAATCCTCTAACTTTTCAGGTCACTCACACTTTCCCTGTGTTCCAACACCTATCACAAACTATTTGTGATCAATATAGGTCTAATACCTTATATTTAGAACATTTAGTTTATCCCCTAAAACCTCAAGAAATTCTAACTTAACTCAGCATAATTGATGTTTTTTAAGGTGGGAGTGTGCTCCCTAGCTTGATGGAGCACACTCCACCAATTGGGTTCATCCCATCTGATGAAGGGAGTGTGCTCCTTGTTAGATGGAGCATGCAGCACCTTGAACTGTCTCGATAGTGAACAGGGCAGCAGCTGTTTTTCCATTACCAAATTATCACAATAACCTCAAACACTCTCCTAAATCATCAAGGAGGACCTCTAGTGAGGTAGCAGCCCATTCACAATCATCAATAACAAAAATTCATAGAGAAATCATCACTAACCATTGAATTTAACTTAAAACGCAAAAACCAACTTACCAAGATGATGATCTCTGATCCAACTATGGTTTGATAACCTTGACTTCACTAGAGATCACTCTTGGATTGATCCCATCTGGATCAAACACTCAGCTACTTGGTTTCTCTCACTCTCTCCATTGATCGATGAAATGAGGATAAACTTAATGTTTTTATTTAAATATATGGATTTTCCTCTAGATACGCATCGCGCATCTCAGAGCTAATCAAGTGATTGATGTGTTAATTTAACACTCTTTAAAGTGGCACATATGTTGACACCATCAACATTTACGTTCGTCTCGAGGCGATCCGATAATGCATATAATTCAAACCAAGCTTTATAGTTTTATTATATATAGTTATATATCAAATATATAGAAATGTATATACTTCGTGTATTTTCTCACCAATAAATCCATTGAACATGCCTACGAGCATTCTAGGGCATGCACATTCATTTCACAACCCCTTATTACACATGGTGTATTGGCTATTTATTATTTAACTATTTATTTTCCTATTATATGCTTGTATATAAATTCCCTTTTATACTACAACCTATAAAATTCATTAAACATTTTAAACAAATACCAATCATCACACAAACCCACACACATGTTAATCGAGGTACGCCATACTGAACCACAAGCCTAACTCTTGTTAATTAGGATTTAGATTAATAGTATTCACCAACTTAAAGTAACAGGTCATTATAGTATCTCCAATTTAAAACAATTTCATCCTCCAAATTAAAGTAAATATAAAACTACTTCTAGTTTGGAAGAGAAATGGAAACTGCTTTTTTATATAAGATTCCACTCCCAGGTTAGTTCCTCATCTCTGTGAAATTACCATTTCACCTTAACCAAAAAAATCTATTGGTTCTCAACCCGCGAATCTTACAATCAAGTGTTTAAATCAACTACTCGTCATAATATAAGTCTCCCTGAAGATCAAATTCATTCTAATCAATCCTTGAAGTGAACTGAGTCTCCATTTTTATGAAACATAAACACATGGAAGATATTATGAACTTTGACTAGTTGAAGAAAAACCTTTAACCTGTAAGCAACAGTACCAATCCTTTCCTCCACTCTAAATGGCCCAATATACCTTGAAGCTAGCTTATATCTTAATCCAAACCTACACAATCCTTTCATGGGTGAGACTTTCAATAGGACATAATCGTCCCTTGAAAACTTTAAAAACTTATGATGTTTATCGATGTATCTTTTTTATCTTAGCTGTGGCATCATCGAACGCTAGCGAACCTGCTGAATTCCCTCTATGTAGTTCTAAATCAACTCTGGTTCAAATAAAACTATATCTCAACCTTTACTCAGACACTCTACTGAATGATAAGGTTGACCTTATAGAGCTTCAAAAGGAGTATTCCAATACTAGCTTGAAAGCTATTATTACAAAAGAACTCACACAGAGGAATGTATTTCTTTTAGTTACCACCAAACTCCAAGACACAAGCTCGTAGCATATCCTCTAGCAACAAAATCCACCACTAAATCTATTCATCAGTCTATGGATGATATGATGTATTGAGGTTAAGAACAGTTCCCAGCTGTCTATATAATTCACTCCACAGTCTGGAGGTGAATCTCAAATCTCTATCAGAACATATCGACATTGAAACTCCATGAAGTCTTGACACCTTGTGTACATATATCTCACATAATCGGTCAAGAGGATCTCATATGGAAACTCGCAAGAAATGTGTAGACTTCATCAACCTGTCAACTACAACCTATACTACATCATGCTTATGCAGACTCAGAGGTAGATCAGAAATCAAATCCATAGATGTATGTTCCCATGTCTATTGACGAATTGGCAAAAAACCAATAACCTTCTAGTTTTCTTATGCTTAGCCTTAACTTGCTGACGTGTCTCATACCTTTTTACAAACTCAGCAATATTAGTTTTCATCCTAGGCCACCAGTAAACATGCCTCATATCGCGATACATTTTTTACCTGGATGAATAGAGTAAAAAGAAATCTATGAGATTCCCGTAGCAACTCCTGCCTTAACTAATCCTGAGCTGGAATCCATAATCTATCCATGTACCATAATGCATCATTTTAAGAAACTAACGAATCTGGATGATCCATACTAGCCGCTAACCTCTAACCTACTATATAATTCCGATTAGTTATCTGGCAACTAATCACCTACTGAATCATCTTTGGTTTAGTCCGAATCTAAGCTCAAAAGAATAGATTAGTAGCTCTGAAATTCGGTCTCTCAATTGAGGATGTATCAGTTGAACTTTCATGAATCGCCATCATGAATGTTATTTTGAGAAGTCTATACTAAGAAGCTCTAGCAATAGCTATATTTTTTATGCCTCTTCTTTTCCTAATCAAGGCATCCGCTGTGGCGGCAACAAATTCTAGACGGTCTTGCTACCCACCCTGTACATCGCCAACTCTTGCCACATCATGGCCTGCTTATCGTTGAAGTTCTGCGATCTACCTAGCTACTTACACTTTTCCATTTAATCCTAACTTAGCTAATTAATCTCCATATAATTATTAATGATTTCATTAGCCAGTTAATCAATTTATCAAGTTATAATGGAATTTTACAGCGGAAGTCTTAATTTAAGTAAGTTATATAGCATTCAACAATCCTAAGTAATGGAAAACCCAGCAAAACTTACCACGTATATATCAAGGCAAGATAAACAAAAGATTCATATACATGTAATCAGTGTTCTAGAGTTCCCAAAACCCGACAAAAATAAAATAAATCATATTGTAGTCACACACAAGTTGGCTCTACTATCTTAGAGGTAATCGCCCAGTACCTCTTTGCCCTTGCCCTTACTCGTCAAAGGTTCTGCACTCAGTCACCCAACAAATACAGTGACGAGAGTAGTAAGTAAAATCCCAAAAGAAGTCCACACAATATTCATGAAATAAAACTAATAAACAATGAGACATGTGAATATAACACCAGGTAACAGTATGTCATATTCCCATGAATGTAAGTAGTAGTACATGACAAGCAAAAGCAGCAGCGTGAAATAAATAAACAACATATACTAATTAAACCAGTTCAGAAATAAAGCGTTAATCAGTAAACAACCATATAATCACGAGAAAACTATGACCTACACTAGCCGGTAATCGATAAATCAAATAGGAACCATGTATATACTTACAGGCTTACAGTGGCTAAACCCAAACTTCAGCAAACGGCATGGTTCTTTCCCGATGCTATTACACAATAGGACCAACCTAATCCCTCCTGACAGTCGTATATATATTCTACCGCCATCGACACTAGCACTATCACAAGTAACTCATGTATACGATTTACCATGACTAATATATATGCACACTGAAATAGAAGTGAAAACCTCATGTGTGCTCACCAACAATCACATATGTAAAATGAAATCGTTAAACCAAATTATGAATTATGTGAGGCATTCCAATGGGTTTACGCACCTCAATCCGCACTCCAACTTCCTCGAACACTCGAATTTGACCTGACTTACTCTCGATACCCAATATCCCTGAGTTCAGTGTCTTATTAGTTCAAATATAGTGGGTTTATGATTAATTTAGTGTCTATTAACTCTTAAAACCAATATTTACTTTAAAACCTAAAAATTATGAAATAGTCTTTTATTTGGTTAATTCCTTCAAAATAATTTAAAAATATTAAATCTAAGAATCAGTGTGTCAAAATTGTGTTTCAACTAGCGACGTTATTAAAACACATTTTTTATCAAATTTTTGGTATCGAGTTAGCACGCTAATAGGGCTTATTAGCGCGTTAATCGCAAAACTAAATTCGAGTTTCTACCCAAAATCATTAGCGCTCTAATTTTCCTCATTAGCATGCTAATTGCGCTCTGTGATAGAATTTTCAACTAAAATATTTTGTCCCAAAGCCGCCGATTAGCTAACTAAACCCCGTTTAACACCCTTTCCATATCAAATTGACCAAAAACAACAATTAGAACAACCTTAAACCAACAATTTGATCAATTTCCTCAAATCTTATAAGTTCGCTAGTTTTCCTCGTTTCATCAAAATACTAATTCAATGAAAACCAGTGATAAATCCTTATATAAAAATGATCATTTAACATATAATTCATCACAATATCACCAAAAAGCAGGGATCTAACCCTAAAATTCGATTTTTCATCAAAACTCCCAAAAACGAGTTCATTAGATAGAGTAGATGATGAAGAAGATGATTACCTAAGTTTTGATTCCTCAACTTGCCTTTAAAATGGTTGAATCCCAGCTTGAATAAGCTCTTCTTCTTTGATTTCCTAGTAAAACCGATTTTGATTTCAATTGCATGGTTGATCAAACTTGCCTAAATATTAAAATGATGTTAATTCCTAGGCCTTCATCCTAATGCACTTACGTATCCTGAAAATTATCCAATGCCTCTCCTCTAGCCACTTAGCCCATTCACTCCCACTTACTTACCTCTTGTGACATCATTTTGTTACTCACATGGGTCCTACATGTCTCCATGTGTATCTTTAGACCAATCTTATGCTTTCCATTTAATTTACTCAAGTTATAGGCCTTGATTTGTTGAGTTTATTCACCTTAGCTTAGGCCTACATAATATATATGGTTAATGGTTTTATTCGCCAAAAAATTATCAACTTGTGGTCCCACTAACCCTCGACTACCCGGTACTCAATGCCCCGCGTCTTGACACGAAATTCATGGTACACTATAGCCTATCATTTCAATTGAATTAACTTAGCCCATGGTCACATTAACTCTTTTAATTCATCAACTAATCATCTTAATTTGAATTAATGGAGGTTCCTGGTGTACTCGTACTTCACCTACTTGACACCCGCATTAAAATACGTTTCGATGCGAACACCCGTCATACAACCTCGCCCAATGTCAATATACACACATGCAGTGCAATATAATAATAAATTTGAACACCACATTTACACAACCACCATTCCACAAATAACATATTTCCTCGATTCTCGTGTTCAAGCTAATCGAGTTGTCCACTTAATGCTCAAATTAGCCCATTAATCCTCGAGATTAACGTTAATCCTAGTTTAATTAATTTGGGTCGTTACATCTACAACCCCATTTGCCTTGTTTGGGTGATACTTAAGAGTGAAATTGTAGCTCTTAAGAATCTCAAGTCATCTACACTTCCCCATATATATATTCATTAATCTTAGTTGTAATTTTATACTTACTGTATCTTATCATCTTTCTGTGTTGTTCTAAATTACTCAGACTCTAATTAACTTGTATCATTTCTTCTCATCCTACACTAATTGATGAAGAAGTAATGCATACAAATTTTTATGGAAGACACCTCAATGTGTATATCATGATAATATCAATACTAGAGAACTCATTCAGTAAAGTATTTCTTCCAGTAATTAATATCTTCCAAGTCACAAAATTAGAAATTACATTCTCTAGAACTAAGATTAGCTATAGATATTGTGTTAAGATCCAATGCTCCACCCTCATCCTTGGTTAGTAGATAATTACCTCCTACGGCATCTACTAGTGTTTTTGTGTTGTGGTTAATTCTATAGTAGAAAATATGGAGTTGTGCCCATTTCACATATCTATATCTTGGACATCTTCTCAACATCTCCTTAAATCTTTTCCAAGCCTCATCAAGAGATTCAGCATATGCCAGCTTGAATTGATTGATTTCTTGCTTTCTTTCACTGACTTTCACATATTTATATTTTTATATAAGGTTATTTATGTCATATATTTAGTATAAATAGCCCTAAATGAGCTTTAACTCATGGTATTATTGCCTTTTAGGGAATTAAGATGTAAAGGATGGAAATGAGGAAAAAGAGAAGAAACATAGCAAAAACCCAAAATACATGGTTGGCATCGTGGCTACACATATTGATGACTTAGGAACATAAAGTACAGTATGGGAAGGAAAGGCACAGCAAGGGAGAGATGAAAACGTAAAGAAAACCAAGTCTGGAGGTTCGATGCATTGGTTGCATTGTGGCATACAAGGGACGGTGCCGAGCAAGTGAGTGGCAACGCCGAGGCATTAGGGAATCAATATATGCATGCGGTGGTGGTGGTGTGGCTTAACATACACGGTGCCGAGCCATTAGTGGCAGCACCAGACACGCAAAAAATAAAAAGTTGGAGTTTTAATTCGAGTTAAATGGTAAAGTAAGGTTTCTAATTGTTATTAGGGAGTATAAATAGGTATTAAGACATGGTAAACTCGTCACATACCAACTATTAGCGACTATTAGAGTAATTTAGTATATGTTTTACTTTGAGTTTGAGTATAAAGTAGTTTTGTGGACAAAACATTGAAGACTTAACATTTGCAATTAAAGTTTGGTTTCATTAATTAATTGAAGGTAATATTTATATTCATCTCTGATTTGCAATGATTTTATTTATGAATTGTAATATATGCATTTCAATGAAATGTGAGTAGTCTATTTATCTTAGGGATCAATTGATCCTATGGTATGAATGTTATGCTTTGAATATGATTAAAAAGTGAAAATAAAAAGTGCAATGTTTAAAATTTGTATGTGTAATGTTTTAGAAATCTTGATCACGTGTTTAATGAACTTAGGTTTTAAAAGTTATTGTGGTCATTGAAGTTTTTAATCTGGACATGAACGATATAACCATAAAATATAGAACATCGAGCAATAGCTGTTGATTAGGGAGGCACAGATAGTAAACTTAATTAGTTATGATTCTAAAGATTTGGAACATTAAAGCAATGAGGAGCTCACATTATTCACACTTATAGGTGGTGTTCTAGTTTGCACATTAAAATCTTTCTGTCATGATAGTGGGTTGAAGTAGGTTTGAAGGAAATCTGTTTATTTTAATTACGCATTGCATACAACATAATGAGATGTAAAAATGGTCATAAAGCATAATATTAAATTACCTAGGCGAAGTTGTGAACTAAGATCTCCTTAATATAAGAGTTCAAGTAAAGTTTAAATTGATTTGTTAAAGTAGTTTAATTTAGTATAAAACCAATTAAAAATGATTTCCTTAGCAATAGTTGAAAGTTGAATAGGTAAACCACTAGTGCAAAAACCTTTCCTCGAGGATGATATCCGTAATTAACAAAAGTTGATTACGCTATTACTACAAGTGAATTATTATACTTGCGGCATGCACAATAGGTTTTTAGCAACATTTTCAAGGATAGTAGTCGTTATAATTAATTAGTTAGCTTGAGAAGTTGATAAGTTTTACTTTCAGAATTTTAGTTTTATGTTCATAATAAACAAAAAAATAGTCTTAACTTATATGTTTGACTTTTTCCACTTTATTTTTTTGTTTTTTTAGGGATAACTAGTGCAAGTGTAGCGAAGGAGAGAAGAACTTAGTGCCTTACGACTTGGAGATTGATAGAACCAACAAAGGAAAGATAAAGAAAGGAATCAAGATGATGAAGGAGCAAGCTAGAAATCGACAATAGGGCTATAGGAATAACCAACCCGCTGGTGATTTGGTAGTGCAAGATAGAGTACAAGGATAGAGATGACTTCAAGACTACTTCAAGCCAGAAGTTTAGGAGACTTATAAGGAAGTAATGAGGATTCCAGCCAACACCAGTGAGTTTGAACTGAGATAGTCTTTGATAAACATGTGCAAAATAGCCTGTTCATGGGCTATCAAATGAATATCTTATTGCACATAATGAGACTTTTTGAAGAAGTACGACACAGTGCACATCACCTAAGTTACAAAATAGGTGATTAAGATTGAAGTTTTCCTATTCTCATTGGTTGAAAAAGCCAAATTCTAGTTCCAACGGGTGAATGTAGGGAGTATGACCTTATGGGCAGAAATCAATGAAAGATTTCTAGACAAGTTCTTTCCCGCAATGAAGCTTAGCGAAAGGAAACTTAAGATTAACCAGTTCAAGCAAGAAGACATCAAGTCTATTGGCAAGGCTTGGGAAAGATTCAAAGAGATGGTGAGGAGATATTCGAGACATAGATATGCGGAATGGGCGTAGCTTCAGATTTTTTACTATTGGATGAACCTCAGTACGAGAATGCTATTCGATGTCGCATAAGGTGGCTCTCTACTTACCAAGGATAGGGATAAGGCATAGGGTATTCTTGATCTTATTTCTCAAAATTCTACCGTTAGTACTCATCCCACAGTGAGGAAACAAGGAGGCATCTATGAGATTGACTCGCAAGCTACAATTATGGCACAGCTATTGAATCTATATAGTCAAATGGCAAAACTTCATATGGGACATCAAGGTCTACAAGTAGCAGAACCACCCATTAATTACCAAGGCATGGTGGTTAACTAAATGGACATACAACAGGGAATGGAGTGTGAGGACATTAATTTCATGAACAACCAAGGGTACGGGAACTACTTCAAGCCAAGATGAATGGTTCCTCAATAAATTTATCAAGGATACAACGACCCAAACTTCTCTTACAAAAATCCTAATAATGCACTGACGTTACCTTAAGGGTTCGAGCAATAAGTCCAATAGGGGAAGCTCGGATAGAGCGAAAATATTACTTCATTGAAGTCAATAGAGAAGTATTTGCAAGCCATGGACATGAGCGATAGGGAGTGCCATGAGAAGCACGAGAAAGAGTTGGAAGAAATGAAGCAAGCTATGAAGAGGATGGATAATGAGCAATCACAATCCATCAAGATTTTAGATAGACAAAGTCAACTTGCTATAGCCTTAAACTCGAGGAAATAATGATAGTTTCTTAGCAACACCGTCACCAACCCTGAAAAGAACGGGAGTGTTATTCACATGATTAGCACTACGGCAAGAAAGGAGCCAAGACAAGACCAAGTGATGTACAAGTCGAAAAAGTCATCACTTTAGCTATGACAAAGCATGAAGAGATGTATGAGCACATAACGAAAGTGAGGCAAGATGAGCTTGATGGTTTCAAGAAATAAAGAATCAATGCCTTGCAGAAAAAAAAGGGAATCAACAATGGAAGGCAAAATAAAAAAGAAAGACCTTCCGAAGAAGACCAACAAGGCAATGACATCAAGCTGGTTTTGAAGAAATTGAAAACGAAGCTTAAGTTCATACTGTGACTTCAACCTATCAAATGGAGAGATCCTGGAGAGATAAGGAAGTTGATAAACATTAATGCGCACCAGTTTAAAAATGGCGTATTTGATACGGGACCCTCGGTTAGTGCCATGCCACTAATGGACATGATTCATGCCGACTTGAAGATCAATTGTCCTGATACGACGAATTTGCAAGTAGCGAATGGTAACTTGATACCCATTATAGGAAGAGTTTTAAATGCGCATTTGAAAGTGGTTAGATTCACATTCATTGTAGATTTTGAGGTCGTGAATCACAATATGGATAATGATGTGTTTATGATACTTAGGCTGCCATTCTTGAATAATGCTAAAATAAATCTGCACACAAGAGAGAGGAAAATCACGATGAGTATTGATGAGGGCGATGATACCGAGAAGGTTGTCATTGTTGATGGTGAAGTACATCCAAAAGAGAATGACATAATAATCTTTGATTTGTAGATAGAGCTTCTCGATTCAGACTTTAGACTAAATGAGCAAAAAGTCATAAGGCTAATGACGTTAAATTTAATGCTACTGGGAGGCAACCAAAGGTTTTAAATTTCAATTTTTTTATTTTCAATTAGCAGTTAGTTATTTAGTTCAATAACTACAATTAACTAGTTTTCATTCTAACTTTCGAGAATTTATGTCGAATGTGCAAGAAAGACCATTTGCTTGGTGATGATTCATTGGAATAGAAATGTCTTGCGAACTCATTTAAAGAGCGAAAAAATAGCAAAGGAGTTCAATGCGATGAAGGTAAAAGTGCATGGGTGAATAAAAGGTAAAATTTATTAATTGTTATAATTTCATGGATTTTATGCAGTCATGACACCTTGTGTGAGTTATACATAAAGTTGGAGGAGCGCTGGAGAAGAATTAGAGAAAAAAATATATGCGAGGATGTTGGCACATAAGTCGACATTGTGGGTATTACCCACGTTGCTGTGGGGAATGGTAATAGCGTCAAGATGGAAGTAGGTAAAATGAAGAAAATACCCCACTTCGTCATTGATGCAATGGCAGTGTCGAGGTCGATATAAAGGGTTTAAACCTCATTTTTCATTCATTCTTCACATATACACTAAAACCCCACCACAACCACCAAGCATACATAACACTAGAGCCAAAACATGATCATTTTTCGGTGAGATTAGTGAGGTCTTAGTGCTTAAGAGTGAAGAAACAAGAACATCGTGGATTTGCACAATCTGTAGAGTCAGGGCTTGGATTTTTAGTTCAAGGAGAGCTATGGTTTTATTTGGTGAGAAATGTGAGAGATTTTAGATTGAAAAAGACTTGGAGGAGTGTGCTACACTAGAAATTAATCTGGCATTGAGGTAAATTTACAATTTCATCCAGTTATGCTTTGAATTTTAAAAATTTCGATGATATTGTATGCAAGTGTGGATTTGAGATTGTAGGATAGATTTTGCAAGATTATGTGAATGTGGGCATTAATATTACCCATGGAGACTTAGTTGATGTCTTTATATTATTTGGCTCATGCATTATCCATGTTATGTGAATTTCGATTTTTTTAGGTGATTTGAAGACCGAGTTGCATTGCGTTGTTGTTGTGTTGTTTGAAATTGGAAGAAATTACAAGAACAAGAAAATAAGTTAGTCAAACTAGAGTAAATGATTTTGAAGCATCTACCTCTAGAAATCCCAATGAAGAAAAGCATAGACCATTTAAATCCAAATTTTTAATTTGTAGATAGGCTAATGAACAATATGAGAAAATCCTAAATAGGGAGTTCATTTGTGAAAGGGGGTTAATTTTTCAGTCAAGTATGATAAAAGAGTGAATAATTTATTATGCAATGAAATTAGGAGCAACTCAATCAAGATTATAGAAAAATAAAGTTGGAGGAGTGAGTGGGATTATTTTTATGTTTTATGCTAATGCAAAGTTCATGGCAAAGGATGAGCCAATTGAGGTAAGAGGGACCTTTGTTTCCTTTAATATACGTGAGATCAATATGTTCTATAGGTTAGAGCACTTAAGTTTGTATGAATTCGAACTGACTTTCTTCAAGAAGTTATATAAGAGACCTATAACGTATACCCTTTTAGAGCTGTAGAGAATGCATTGGTTGTCCCAAAACAAAAAGGATGGTCATGGGAGCTGAGAAAGTGTTGAAGCACATTAAGAAGGGGAATGTTAGAAAAGTTTACCGAATGTGACAACATTTCCTTGTTGCATCGCTATACTTCACTTTTTAGCAGGGTGAGATCAACAAGCTAAAAATAGCTTGTCTTTATAAGATTACAAAGTACAAGGAGATCAACAGTGGTGAGATCATACAATATAGTTTAAGGGATTCAATCATCTCTAAAATAGATAACAAGTTGTTGTTTCCCATCTTGATTAATCAAATGTGCTTGAAGGACGGAGTGAGGTTTAGAAATGATGAAGAATTTGATATTGAGACCTAACCAACCAATGGATGAAGCTTTCATGCTCACATTGAAATCACCACCTGGTTACCAAGAATTAGAGGAAGAGAAATAAAGAGGGTCAAAGGAGATAGACTTAAGGCTGAGTTGTCGACAAAAAGGCAAGAGGATTATGTAGCAGCAAAAGAAGTAGAATTAGCCTAATAGCTAAAAGGGGAAGGATATGGAGAATAGGAGGAGCAAAAGCAGCATGAATTTGTTGAGGGCTACGAGGTTTTAGACCCAGAGTTTAGAGAACAGGACTTAGATGATCATGAAGTCTTTCCACCACCTCCTTCACTATAGGCACCAGTACCACGACCATAGAGCACTAATACCACCACCAAAGGATTTAACTCCATGGTAGCAAAGGCTATGGATAGCATAGATGAGGAGATAGTACCAAGAGGATAGGGCGTAATACCAGGCAGCCATGTTGAGAAATGAGCAAGATATAGAGAGGTAAGAGCAACACGAATGAAATGAGCAGCATAATTTCATGTTATTTGTCAATCATCATAGAGACATAGCTAGATATGAGAGGAAAAGACGGTTGAAACCTACTTATAGGTCATTAGGCTATCAAATAGCACCAGCATATGTGTTAGATCAAGATTTAGTGAAAACGAAGAGGGTGGAGCATCCATTGGACCCATCCCAAACTAGAGTTGATGATGCAAATGGCAATGATATCGCACAGTCTTGAAGTCAGTGTAATAGGAATCCTTTAGACATGTGAAGTTGAGAGTGACTTTGATACCATTTAATTTTTTTAAAATTTAGAATATTTTGTTAACTATTTACTTGTTTTAATTCTAAGTTTAGTTATTTTATTATAACTTATGTTATTATATATGTTTGTGTGTGTTTTAGTGTTTTCATATTTCAGGCTTACTTTTAAAACTTAAGGACAAGGTTTGTTTTAAGCTTGGGGGCATCGACACTACACTACACTATGGAAAGTGGTAAGATAGGTTAAGAATTAAGGATAAACACAGTAGGTATGATCGTTTAAATTTTCAATGTGAAGCAGTTAAGGAGTAAAGTATGGTAGTGTACACATTTTTCATTTTTACTTACTATTTGGATGCTTAAATAGTATATATTAGGTATATATAATAATATGTAATAAATAAGTAGTTCATTTGCATGTTCATGCCTTTAATTGTGGATGAGTAAATTACAGTTATCTTATTGATAAGAAACTCAAGATAGTGTTTTAGATTTTGAAGAAGAAATAATGAAATGTAGCAAATAGCGGTGTGATTTCATGATTAGAAACCTTGAGTTAGGGAAGACCTTGAACTTGAAACAAAAACAAGGAATTATAACACTTCTTGTGGAAAAAGTTAGATCTCTAAGAATTTTATAATATGTGTGAATCTTACTTGATAATAAATAGGGGAAAAATAGGCATTATATATTAGAAGTTAGAGTTAACTTACTTGATTTAGTGAAGTTAAGAAGTGGTAACAAGACTTTTAGAATAAAAAAATGAGAGAATCTCACAAGTTATACAAGAAATGGAGTAGAGAACTTGATGGTTGGATAAAGTGAGGAAGAATGGAGTCCATAGTAAAAAGGGCAGGGACTATAAAAATAAAAATGAATTGAAAAAGAAAAGAAATGAGAGAAGAAAAATAAAGAAAAGAAGGCGGAAGTAAACTAAAATTCTTCAAATAAAAGATTTAGCTCGAATACGAGAAGAAAATTGAGTTAAGTTTCCATTCTAACTATGATAAGTCATATAGACTCTTGAAGTACTAAATTATGTCAAATATGAGTTCTATATATGCTTATTTATGAATTCCTAATGCTTAATGATAAATCATGAGATTTTATACCTATTACTTGAGTGTTGAGATGAAACAAACTTGTGAGTAGTGATGGTTTTTGGTTGTGATCTTTTTTGATGTTGTGAAAGTGAAGTTATGTATGTTGTTAAAGCTACATTTCCTAAAAATATAAGTTTTTGTACAGAAAAACTCGTGAGTGGATTATTAACTTGAAACTTAATGAATTGAATGATATTCCATGAACAATGTAAGTTGAATGAAAATTAGTTATAAAGAGACTAAGTAGAATACATATTTGCTCGGAACATGCAAAATCTGAAGTTTGATGGTATTTGATAAGTGATTATTTATACTTACATATAAGGTTAGTTTAGTTGTATATTTAGTATAAATATCCCTAAATGAACTTTCATTTATGTTATTATTACATTTTTAGGGAATTAAGGTGTAAAGGAATGAAAATAGGAAAAATAAGAAGAAACGATGCAAAAAACTCATAGAAACATGGTTGGCGTCGTGACTACACTTGTTGGTGCAGAGGGAAGGAAAGGCATGGCGTGGGAGTGATGAAAAAGTGAAGAAAACCAAGTCGAAAGATCTGGTGCAGTGGTGTCACTTTGGCATACAAGGGACTATGCCGAGCAAATGAGTGACAGTGCCAAGGCACTAGAGAGTCAATATATGCATGCAATGGCGGCATCGTGGCTTAACACACACGTCACCGGGGCATTAGTTACAGCGCCAGACACGCAGAAAATAAAAAGTTGGAGTTTTAATTCGAGTTAAATTGTAAAGTATTCTAATTGTTATTAGGGAGTATAAATATATATTAGGACGTGGTAAAATCACCACATACCAACTATTAGCCACTTTTAGAGTAATTTAGCATAGGTTTTACTTTGAGTTTGAGTATTAAGGCATTTGTGTGAAGAAAACATTGAAGACTTCACATTTGCAATTCAAGTTTGGTTTCATTGATTAATTTAAGGTAATATTTATACTCATTTGATTTGCAATGATTTTAATTAGGAATTGTAATGTGTCTTTCAATGAAGTGTGAGTAGTCTATTTGTCTTAGAGATCAATGGATCCTATGGTATGAATGATACGCTTTGAATATAATTAAATAGTAAATATAAAAAGTGCAATGGTTAGAATTTATATTGATTTTAAACGTGATGCTTTAGACATCTTTATCAAGTGTTTAATGAACTTAGGCTAAAGTTATCATGGCCATTGAAGATTTAATTCGAACATGAACGGTACAACCATCAAACATACAACATCGAGCAATAGGGAGGCACAGATAGTAAACTTAGTCGGTTATTAATCCAAAGATTTAGGAATTAAAGTAATGTGGAGTGCACATTAGAATCTTTTATGTCAAGATAGTGGTTAAAGTGGATTTAAAGAAAATCTGTCTATTCTAACTAGGCATTGCACACAATATAATGAGATGTAAAAATGGTTACAAAGCATAGTATTAAATTATTTAGGTGAAGTTGTGAACTAAGATATCCTTAATATAATAGTTCAAGTCAAGTTTAAATTGATTTGTTAGAGTAGTTTAGTTTAGTATAAAATGAATTAAAAAGTCATTTCCTTAGCAATAGTTCAAAGTTGAATAGGTACTCCACTAGTGCAAAAACCTTTCCTTTAGGATGATATATGTGATCAACATAAGTTGATTGCAATATTACTACAAGTGAGTTTTTTTACTCATACTCCCTGCGTTCAGTCCGTGGAACTAGGATTTGGCTTTTCCACCCAATGAGAATGGGAAAAATCTCCTCATGATCACCTCCTTTGTAACTGTGGTAATATGCACATTCTCCAAGAAACTCTCTACATGTGTTGATGGATCTTCATTCTCTAGCCCATTGAACAAGCTATTTTGCACCATGTTGATTAGAGATGCTCTCAGTTCAAACTTAGTGGTGTTGGTTTGAAGCCTCATAATTCTGTTGCAACTCATTTGAACTTCTAGGTTGAAATAGTCACAAAGGCATCTATGTCCCTCCACTATGTCCTGCACTACCAGATCATCCTCAGGTTGGTTATTCCCTCGGCATGTTGTTGGTTTTTTGCTTGATCCCGACCATCTTGATTCCTTTTTTTCCCTTTATTAGTTTTGTCAATTTTAGAGTCGTAAGGCATTAAGTACTTCTCTCCTTTGCTACACATGAACTAATTCTCTCTAAAAAGAAAACATAAAAGATCGAGTGTAGATATCAAACTTAAAACTCAACCTTTTATTTTTTTTTCTTTTTGTTTTTATAGACTTGAAAGTAAAGTACTTAAAATAAAATTTAACAATTTTTCAAACTAAGCCTAAGTGGCTACCTATCCCCAGTAAATGCGCCAAAAACTTAATCGTGGCTGTAAGTATAACGGCTCGATTATAGTAATAGTGTGACCAACTTACATTGATTACATTGATTAGAGTAATAGTGTAACCTAGTCAAAATTATTCTAGTGCTAAGGAAATCATTTTTAATTTGTTTTTATAAGTAAACTATTCTAATCTAACAAATCAATGTAAATTACTTTTAAACATTTATATTAAGAATATCTTAGTTCATAATTTCACCCAAGTAATGAAATATTATGCTTATTAGCTCACTTTATTCATTTTTATTACGTGTGTGCAATACCCAATTAGAATAGACGAATTTCCTTCAGATCCACTTCAACCCACTGTCGTGACGAAAAAGATTTTAATGTGCAAACTAGAACTCCACCTATCGGTGTGAATGATGACAACTCCACATTGCTTTAATGTTCCAAATCTTTAGATTCACAACCAATTAAGTTTACTATTCATGCCTCCCTAATCAACAACTATCTCTCGATGTTGTGTGTTTTACGGTTGCATCGTCCATATCCGGCGTAAAAGCTTCAATGGACATGATAACTTCTAAAACTCAATATCAACAAACACGTGATCAAGATGTTCGTAGCTAACTCTCAGAATCGATATAAATTCTAATCATTGCACTTTTTATTTTTATAATTTATTCATGTTTATATATAGCATTCGTACTATAGAATCCATTGATCCCTAAGATTAATGAACTACTCACATTTCATTAAAACAAATACGCACATAATACTATTCATTGAAATCAGAGATATAATCAAATACTTTCAATTAAATCAGTAAAAATAATACTCGAATCACCACACGTGAGTTTTCAATGTCTCTCTTCAACAAATCTTCTTAATACTCAAGAATAAAGTAAACCTATGCTACTCTATGATATTGGTTGCTAATGGGTGGTAATTGGTGAGTTTACCATATTATAATATTTACTTATAATTCTAAGACACGTTTGAGAACAATTTGAAACCTTATTAGACAATTTAACAATAGAACTCTAACTTTCTAATTTCTTCAATTTCGGCATTGTGTGTACAAAGCCAAAGCATTGTGATAGCTTGAGCCACTTCGTGCATTTTTTTTCTCCTTCAGGAAGCTCGATGCTCTGCATTCCTGTCCTCGGTGATGACCCTTTTGCTCCATGGCGCCGCCATTATGCAAGCCATCCTTGCCTCGTTTATCTCTTTGCTTTGCTCTCCCACGTTGTGCCTTTATCTCCTACGTTATAACTTCATCTCCCTATAGCGTTATGCATACTTGCCATGGTGTCAAACTCTATTTTATGTATTTTAGCTCCATTTCTTCGCATATTTACCCATTTATCTCCTTTATGCCTTATATACCTGAAAATACATAAATATCGTCGATTAAACCTCGTTTTGGGATATGTGTACTAAATATATAAATAAACTAATACTACATATAAGTTTAAATAATCACTTAACAGTGTCTTACAAAATTTCTATCGACTTTCATTATGATGGTATTTTTAAATATTGTTTGAAATGTAGATTGATTCAATAATTTTTGTATCTTGAGTAACTGTATTAGTAATAGTAAGCTAGATGCTTGTAAGTGGAGATTAAGAAAGCATTCATAGTGACTTGGCCTTTATATTGATTGAACTTTAAGTTCTGAGGTGCATTACATAATGAGTGTTGAATTGTCTTTTAAGAGGTTGTTCTTTAAATCTTTCATTTTATCATAATTTTTATTTACATGAGGGTAATATGTTTCTATTTAATAATCACTTATGCTTAAAAATAAGTAATTATAAAATCAGAATAAGGAATGAAAAGAGAATATAATTGAAAGTATTCATTTTCCCATTACATCAAAGTGCTAAGTTTGGGGATATTTGATAAGTCAATAATAAGATAATTTTTTATAGTATATTTTAGGGTAATTTTAGATGTAAAAAGCTATGTTACACTGGGTTTTCTTTTTTTTGTGATTTCAAGTTATAACAAGGTTATATGAAAAAATGAAAGAAAAATAGAAAACAAATTAAAGAACTCCATCAATTGAAGAAAACAGACAGTGATTCCACATCGATTCACGAAATACACTAGAATTTTCTACATAAATTAGCAGTAGAGAAGTCCAGCAATTCATCAGCGATTTAGAAAATGAACTAGGATTCGCTGCACCAATCGGTGAACCACAGTCTTTATTCCACCAATTTTTTCATCGATTTAGCTAAGAAGGACTTGATTAGGATTTGTCAATGTCGGCCACGAGAATATCGGATTCAAACAAAGAATTTAAGTTCGATTGGGATATGTACACTTAGGGCTTCGAGATTAAGTGTCCTTAATTAGTTTTACACAATTTTCAATTGGGTTTAGATTAGTTTTATTGTTCTTGTTTTGGAACTCTTTGAAGATTCAAGTATTCAATAAGAGATATTTCTCATTAATGTCTTTTACTTATTTTATTGCAATGTTTATTTTGAATATGTGTGACTAGTTTATTAATCTAAATAAAGTCCGAACATGAACTTAAATCATTTTGCAATGTAATCATAAAAAAGAAAAAATTATTCTTAATGCTTTAGACTTAATTGTATTCGTCAATTCGTGGTTTTATTAGATTTTTCATATTATAATAAAGAGACTTTGTATTGCACACATAGTCTAGAATGTATATTGTGATACTTAGGTTCTAAATCTAGTGAAAAAGTTTGTAACTAGGATTAATTTAAAAAGTCTTTTATCGTTTAGATGCCTTAAGTGAATTGTGTTCTAAGTTTGATATTGATATGACTAATTTCGATATTATTGCCTTAGTAGTAAGAAGTTTTCATATAGTGTAATGTTGTTTTATTTCTATTAGTTATCTTTGAGCTTTCAAAAAACTAATAGTGATAAGATTAGAATATGGCTTTTCCATTGATATAAAAAAAATTGATGGCTTGATAAAGGTTATCAATCTTGTTTATGATTTAGGTTTAATAATTCAAGAATTCTTTATGAGATTATGGTAGTATGATTATGACTATACTTTAATTAATATGTTCATATTCAAAACGATTTATGTTTCATTGTTCTGCATATTTGTTTTAATGTCATTCCGCATTGATTTAATTTGAATTGATTTTAGAATTAATATTTAGGATTAGTGAGTTTAAATTGAGCCAGTTTAAATTAGTTTAATTATTTTAATTGCTTTTTATAGTTTTATTAGATAATTTTAATTCCCATTTTAATTAAGTTAAAGTAAAATACCTTTGGAAAAACTCTTTTCTTATGAAGTTTGCAAAATCCCTGTGGAGACGATCTTACTTACCAATACTACAAATAATAAGAATATACGGTAAACTTATTATACATGCTCGACGCATGCCATTCTACCACCACAATCCTTGGCACATTAATTATTTTATATACAAAATACTTTTTATTAGTGAAAGTAATATTTTATAATCATATAATGATATACAAAAAATATAAATAAAGATATAGATACTCAAATACTTATAAAATTATTCTTATATAGGTGCTCTTATTTATATAACTAACATGTTCTAATGTCAAAGCATCACTTTTGATACGATGGATAGATAACACATCTCTTACCAAAGGTAAGAGTAAGGATTTGACTAATGTTGGAGCCAATATTCTTCTCATTAAGTCAGTTTCTTATTAAAAAATAATGGAATGTTCTAATTTGTTAGGTCAAAACTACCTTAAAAACTTCCAAGTTTACTAAGAGCTTTTGATTAATTTCATGAACTTTTATTTGTTTTAAGTTGGTATTTGAATGTTTTATTTCATTGAAATGATTGTTTAAACTTTTATTTTTTCCCAATTAAAAAAGTAAGGTAATTATTCCCATAACTGAATTAGTTGGTCACTTTAGTTGTTTCTTTTTTTAAAACATAATATGAAAACCACCTTCAAACAACCTACTAAGGTGCAAAACATTGAGCAATTGAGAAAGAGATAAATTTTTGCTTTAATCAACCTGTGAATTGAGTGAGTTGGTTTTTAGCTAAACAATATATTGATTAGTGTGAGAGTGTGAACTCGGTTGTATGTTTGGTGTGAGTTTTGTTATTGGATTAATGCCTCTTTTTTTGTCAAACGATTATTGACTTTTGAAATAAACAAAATCAGGCAGAAGAGATTTTAATCTTGATTAGGTTGCCTTTTTAGTGGAATGCATATTTCATCATTAAACCTACGTGCAGGCAGCCCCAACAAACTTTTTTAGTGAATAGCTTGAGCTAACAACACAAAATCACCTTCTTTGAGAGGAAAATAATTGGTTTTTGATGCATCAACGACCGCACTACGATTTAGAACCACAACTACATGAATCCCAAGGCGAATGTCAGCGACCTCCACAACCGCAAATAGCAAAACAAACCCAGAGTCAGGGCCTTACTAATAGTTTAGTGTTTTATCCTTAGCCTCATATTCTCTAGTGGTCTACATGACTACTAACTGAGAATCATTGAATATTTTCAACCTATTAGCATGTAAAGCACTTGCAAGGCCTAAACCTGCAACCATTGCTTCATACTCAGATTGATTGTTCGTTGTAGAGAACATAAATCTTATTATGTTCTTGGTGGTGAAGTCTTTAGCCGCTTCTAGTAGTAGTTATGCGCCACCTCCTGTAGCGTTCGAAGCTCCATCTATGTGTAGGCTCCATCATTTCTTATTTTGGACTTCTGAATCTTCAAGGTTCTCATCTTGAGAAATACACTCCACTATGAACTCGGCTAAAACCAGCCCTTTATTTGTGATTCAGGGCAAGTAATTGATATCAAACTCGCCCAGCAGAATTGTCCAATTAAGCATTTAGCCACTAGTATCGCAGTTGTGAAGAGTTTTCCTTAAGGGTACGTTAGTGAGAATTGTGATCGGATGAGCTTGAAAGTATGGGTGCAACTTTATGGCAGTTGTAACAATAGCCAGCAAAAATATCTCCACGACAAAATACCTTTTCTCTGCCCCTTGCAAGATCTGACTAACATAATAGACTGGCTTTTGTACCTTATTGTCTTCTCAAATTAAGACTGATCTAACTGCCACATCCGAGACTACTAAGTACAAAAATAAAATTTCTCCCCTTAACGGCTTATAGGGCAAGTGTGGGCTTGCCAAGTACTGCTTTAGATCTTCGAACGACTTTGGGGAGTCGCTATTCCATTCAAAGTATTTTGAATTCTTCAAAACTCAAAAAATGGTGTAGACCGATCCACTGATCGTGACAAAAATCGTCTCAGAGCAACTAAGCATCTTGTTAACATTTGAACATCTTTGACTATTTTCGAAGGACACATATCTATTATTGCTCAAATCTTCTTAGAGTTTGCTTATTATTTTTAGAAACCATTAACCCTTCATTTGGCTGGATTGAGCTTCATCTAATACTTTCTCAGCATTTGGAAGGCTTTCTCCAAGTCCTAAACATGGTCATTAGCATGTAGGCTTTTCACTAGCATATCGTCGATGTAAGCCACCATGGTCGTTCCTATCAGGGTTTAAAATTAGAGTTTACGAGTCTTTGATATGCAGTGCCTGCATTATTCAACTCGAATGGCATCATGCGATAGCAATAAAAACAACATTCAATAATGAATGAGACTTAAGGCATATTGGTTTCTTCAATGTGAGTTTGATTGTATCCATTGAAAGTGTCCATGGATGTCAACAGTACGTGGTCTACCATTGCATCTATCAAAATGTCAATTCTTGGCAGTAGGAAATAGTCTTTTGGACACGCACCATTTAAGTTTGTAAAATATATGCACATTCTCCTTTTGCCATTCGACTTTTTAACCAACTCTGGATTTGCTTTCCATTCTGGGTACATAATTTACTCGATTATTTATGCGTCCAACTGTTTGTCAATCATCGATTGCTCTTTGACTTTCAGGAGCAAAAGACCTTTTCTTTTGCTTCATACATTTCCTTGTTGGATCGACATTAAGGTGATGTGTGATGACTTTCGGGCTATCCCTAGCATGTCTACTAAGAACCATGAAAAATGTCTTGATTCACCTTCAAGAATTGGGTAAAACCTTTCGAGGCATGTGGTTTAAGACCAGATCTGATGTAAGTAACCTTTTAAGTGTCTTCATTGCTCAGCCTATTAGAATTAACTTCTCAACGGGTCTCAGTCTCGATTTTCTTTTGCCTAGGTCAATCGATTCCACTGGCAGCACTTGGTCATTGATTTTGCTCGTTCTAGTAAATTGATAGTAACAAGTTCGTGCCATTTTTTTTAACAACTTGTATTATGCCTACTCCCTTTAGAGTTAGCAATTTCAACTTAAGATGGGATGTCAAAGAAATTTCTTGAAAGATGTTCAGTCCTATCCTACCGAGGATGATATTATATGCAGATGGAACTTTTACGACCATGAATTTGATCATATGAGTGACTTTCCAAAATGAATCTCCTAAAGTCACTCGAAATGAAATCAAACCTTCTACCTTCACTTTTGCCTTATTGAAACCATAAAGAGGTGTCATGATGGGGGTTAATTGGTTTTCTTTGTATCCCATTCCCTTAATGGCTTCGTAATATAGCATATCAACTGAAGACCCACTATTTACCAAGGTTCTTCGAACTACAAAGTTTCAATCCATTAGTTACACAACCAGAGGTCATCATGTGGAGACTTCACACATTCCAGATCTTCATTACTAAAGGTAATGTCTAAATCCAGACGCACCTTCTTGGGTAAGACTTCGATAGTAAGGCATTCTTTAGCATATGCCTTCTTGGAGAAGGAGGTACTACCTCCAATTCCTGGTCTGTCGGATACAACATTAATGACTCACCCTTTGATTTTCTTTATCTTCTCTTTTTCTTTCTTTTCAGTTTTTCCTCTCGGCTCATCGATTTAGAATCTTTTCTACGCTTGTTATCTTCATCTTTGACAAACTTATCCAAGCGACCTTTCTTTACTGAAACTCGATCTCATTTTTCAATTGCATCCATTCTTCTATGTCGTGGTCATGATCTTTGTGAAAATGATAATATAATGCACTATATCGTATAGGTTTCAGCCATTAGTTTTGTGTCTCATGTCGGATTTCATATAGCATTTGCCCTCTTAAGGAATTTAAAGCAGTATATTCATGATATTCGAATTGACTTTCCCTTTTTTGGAACGGAAAAAGACATTTGCTTTGGTCATTTGTTTGAACTATCTCCTCAACCACCATATATTTTCTAACCTTTTTTGTAGCTCTGATATAGCTCTCGGCAGGTTTTTGGCTAGAGAAACCTTAAGGTGTTTGTAAGTTATTTCATTAGTAAGGGCCACTACTGCCATTTATTGGTCTATGTTCAGGAATCTTAATGTTTCATTTGTAAAACAGGTTATGTAATCTCTAAGGGATTAGTCATTCCTTTTTTGTATTGCCATTAAAGACGCCGAACTTCTAGCATGAGTCTTGCTCCCTATGAATTGATTAACAAATCATTTACTCAACTGCCTGAACGAACTGATCAATGTTGTGGGTAGCTGACGATACCCATTTTGAGCTCCCTTATTGTTTAAGGAAAAGTCTTGCACTCGATCTTGTCCAAAACACCATGGAGAAATAGGATTGCATCGAAATTAAGAACACACTCAGTTGGGTCTTATGTGTCATCAAACTTATCGATGCTTAGCATTTTGAACCCTTTTGGTGGTTCGGCCACTATCTCCTGAATGAAAGGAGGCGGACCTACTTCATAGATGATCAACTCATTTGATTTCTTTGTCGGGAGAACCATCTCCTTTATTATGGTGACTTTAAGTCGTTCTTGCAACCTTCATTCTATCGCTCATTTAATCCTCGTATCAATGTCTTGTGGATAGTGGCCAGTTTAAGATCATGTCAGAACTGCTCGGCCATGTCTTCCTATGCTTAACGATTTGAATTGATCTTGCAAGTGGCTCAATTGCTCCCGTAACTCATTCACCTAATTGTTTCTTACTCCCTAAGGGTCTCGAACGTTTCTTTTACTTTTTCCACTCACCTCCACTCCAACTCGTTTCTAAGATTAGCATGTCGAGCATGTTGATCTATCTATAATAGAGAACATCTAGCAGATTTGAACTGACGGTCTTCTTAGATTTTAGGAAGATCATGCACAAAAACATGTTTTGTATGTTAAAGAGTCCGTGCTCTAGAGTTTCTTGTTATGACCACCATGGTTGATGGCCCTCCTTCTAGTGACAGATGATGTGACAAAAACCGCACTATGTAACGGCCCATTTTATTAATGTCGTTATTTATTTCATAATTTCATATTAGGATGTCAGCTCAAATCAACGTGGATGTTGCGGGTAGGCTAGGACACATGTCGACCTTAGTCTACTAGATATTTGTATGTTGATTTTCTTATTTGCAATGCATATTTATGAATTTAATTGAAAATATATCGCATGTATGCATTTGTATTGTTATATTGTGCGAGATTGTGTGACGGGTATTCGCTTCGTAATACATGTCAATGCAAGTATCGGGGAGGCAAACTACAGACACACTAGAAAACTTGACTAATTCACATTAAGATGACTAATTGATCATGTAAAATGGGTAATATAACCATAGGCTAAGTCAAATAATTTGAAACAATAGGCTATGGTGTGCCTCGGGTTGCATGTCGAGATGCGAGGCATCTAGTGCCGAGTAGTCGAGGGTTGCTAGGACTACAAAGTTGTAGAATTTGGTGAATAAAAACACTAACCATATGATTGAATGGGCCTAAGTCAATTTAGTTAAATCAAAGGATATAGGGCCTATAGTTCGATTAATTTAATGTGGACCCTAGATATGTATCTAGATGATCCTAGTTAAGTAAAACTAGGATAGATGGAGTCATACATTTGTATCAACAAGGTGTGGACAGCTTGATTTGGAGCCATAAGGTTGTCCTCGAGATACGCGTAGAATATTAGATCGTAACAAACAATTATATATCATATGAATGGGATTCCCTCATCTCCACTAACAACAAATACATGCAAATCTAGAAAACCATAGGAGATGAGATCGATTTTGGACTGGAATTTAACATTCGTGGTTCAAATTAGAAGAGGTAATCATATTCTTCATCTCATACACGTGAAAATGAGCTTAATTTGGCATATTTTGATGTCAATTCAAGTTTGAGGAATAGGTCACTGATTTTTTACGAATTCTTGATGAATTACAAGTATAATTAACATTTTAACTGAGAATTATAAACTTATTTTGAAGGAACTTGGGTTTTGGTGGATTTAGAAAAAATAGTGCATACATGAATTTGATAATTTGATCCAATTATTGTAGTTTAGGTTGTTGTAAATGATGTTTTGGAGTCCCCATTGAATGCAGAATGAGTTTACAGGGTTAGGTTAACTAATTGGAGTGTTGGGGACAAAATCATTGAATAGAGAATTTTGTCACCCAGCGCATATAGCGTACTAACTAGACTGGCTAGTGCACAATCCGATCTGGGTGCTCAACTATTTTTCAAAATGAAGAATAGTAGCACGCTAAATAGACTCTCTAGCGCACAAGTTTTGTTCGGTTTCGATGATCATACGCAGCGGAAGTTTCCGAAACCTTTTCGAACATCCCTGAATCAAGATTCTATTGATTCCATTAAATTGATACGCAAATAAAAAATTTTACCTTAATAAGAACAACTCCATGTCAGCCTTGTTTAGTGTTGATTGATTCCTTCAAGACGCAGCTATAGACGAACGTCCTCTGTCAGAAATCCACACATGAACGAACAATCACGATCCGGAGTGCTGAAAATTCTCACAAAAATTCTATAGAAAGAATTTCTTAAGAGTTCACGACAACAATTGTTACCCTAATGTCTTATTTATAGTACACTAGGTCGAGTTGTAAAAGAACTCCATCTCCTAGTCACACTCCAAATAGAGTCCAAGATAAAGTCCAACTTTAAAAAGGATAGAGTTATAGATAATCTACAAGTACTAACCAATAAGAGTTGTAATTTATCTAAAACGCAAATAAGAATTAACCTCATACTTTAATTCCAATTAGAGTCCTATTCAAAATAGGATTAACTAAGAGAAAAAATTTCTAGTCACACTAGAAATGTATGATAATCTTGAATCCTAGTCAAACTAGGAGATTTAATGAGAATCTTCAAAATGGATTTTATCAAATAAAATTCATTAACCTAGACAATATTAAATAGCGCAAATATGTTCTTTGTGTGCAACCCAATAGTTTCATACAATATTGGTAGCGAACCAAAACCATTTTGGTATACAAGTCATATGCGGTCTCTAGCAAGGCATTATGACTACCCAAATAGCATGAAGATCAATAAATCGATACAACCTAATAGACAATGTATATCATATCCCTTTATCACGCAATATCTTTCGATTGAACATAAGACATCGAATGTCACCTTTATATTTCAATCTACTAGTCTCGATCTCTGAGGAGACTGAAATTGTCAAGTGACATTGATCCAGTTAATTCACTAGGCATGGCTATTTATCAGTCTAACATATCGAAGGGCCCAATAGATATCTATTTCTAAACGAGAGGGACAAATTTCATCTTGATCACACAACATCCACACATTAGTCGAACAATGACCAATCACAATCTTTATAATCATCCGGTTAAAGACAACGTTTGATTGTATCAAATCATCGTTCTCCTAATGTTGGAGTTTCTGGTGATCTCAAGTCAAAGGAGTAAATGATATAACTTTCATGAGAATCACTTATGACATTGACCATGTAATGTTCTCATAGCGGGTCGGTCCAGCATATGTTCTCAATAGATACCCATTTTCTTGATCCATATCCATATACGCATAATCATCCCATGATTATCAATCAAAACTCATACTAGTTTTAATTTATTGTTGTTCCCACAATTATAACTTACTAGAGACATTTATAATAATATAGTAATTATCCATAGATATTATTATAAAAGAAACATGCATCTACTTATAATAGTTAAACAACGTCTACAGAATTGTCCTATGACACGTACCCCAACATCTCCCACTTGCACTAGGTCCAATCTTACACGTATCCAATACTGAGTAACCTTAATGCATTCTTAGTGGAAGAAGTTTGTTTATGTATCTGCTACATTGTTTGTTATTGATGTTCTGCAAATCATTGCATTCTCTCTTTTACAAGACAAAAACGTTCGATTGATTGTTTAGATATATAATGTTATTTAGGTTCCATAACCTAAATTTGTCCATTGGTTTTACAATAAAAGCCAACATTATTTCTAACTCTTGGAACCACACTTTATTCAATCATGAACCTTACGATCTAAATATTTTCTTTGGCTGCATCAAATGCCGTTAAAAACTTAGTTTATGTTATAGAACTTGTTATAGTGATTTTAGAACATTTCCAACTCATTCCTACGAAATTAGCTCATATCCATATTACGATCATTTATGTTTTATATTAATTTGAAAGTTTTCATCGTGTAACCATTTAAAAGACTAATATCTTTCAAGCCTCTGCAAATCTAATAACATCTCTCAAGTGTTTCTAAAGTACTTAAGAATGTTATTAATAAATATTTAGTGACCTTCACTAGAATCTATTAGATGTATTTATGTTTTAACCAAAGCATATGGCATATATATTAAGTTGAGAGCAAAGTATAACATATGTGATGATTCTCATAGCTTATGCGTATGAAATGTTATTCACATTGTCTCGCCATCATTTGTCTTAAGATGTTGAGTCTTACAGAGACATATGTTATAAGATATAAGTACAAATTCTTTTAAGAATCTCGTATACTGAGACTTTTTCAGTTATTTGTCTATATAAGCATTCTTACTTGAAGCAATTAGCCTCTTAGATCTATCTCTATTGATTTATATCATAAGGATATAGACCTAATTAGATAAGAATCTCATTGAGAAACTTCCTTTAACCAAGACTTGACATTCTGCAGGGTTAAGACGTAGTTTCCAATGAATAATATATTATTAACATACAGATTCAGAAAAATAATTGTGCTCCCACTAACCTTTATGTATACACAAGGTTTATCTTCAATTCAATGAATGTAATTCATTAATTATTTCAACAACAAAGACCCCAACTCTGATAAGCTTACTATAATCCATAAATGGATCCTTTAAGCTTGCATGCATTTCTCAAATTCTAAAAATAATTAAAAAAATCTTAAGTTGTATCATACATATCATTAAGGAGCATAGACCAATGCCATTTTTGACATCCATTTGTCATATCGTATAGTCAAACTATGAAGTAATGACAATATAACTCTAGAACTTGAGCTTAGCTACCAGTGAAAATCTTATCATAATCAGCACTTTGACTTAGATTGGAATTTTTTTCTAAGTCGTGCTTTTAAGTATGCATCTTTTCTTTTCATGTCTCTCTAACTCATTTACATTCAATAGTCATACCATCTTCAGGTAAATAATTCAATTTCCAAACTTGGTTAACATACATGAATTAAAATTCAGAGTTAATAACACTTAATTTCTTCATTCAATCTAGACGAGACATGTCTCTTGATAAATAGTGATTCATTTTTATCCAGTATCAAAAACACATCACAACTATCAATAATAAGAAATTCCAAAATTTCTCGGGCCAATTTCTAATTATTTTAGATTTTCAAGAGATATATGTTACTTGTGTATACCCAACTAATTCATAACATTGTTGATCTTCCTAAAGTGGTTCAGTTCTCATTTGTAGCACTTGAATATTTCAAGATTTACTTTATTCTCAATAGTGTCTTTAAAAAACACTTTACTTAGAAAGACATCATTTTTTAGCAACAAATAATTTGTTCTCAAATGTATAAAATAGTATCATAGTGTTCAACCTCAATTAGACACAAAAGATTTAGGCATCAAACTTTATCTGACTTAACTTCTTACGTAAGTCTCGCCGCCTCAAATCTCAAAAAAAGACAAACTAGGTCTTCTTATTCAATATCATATATGGAGTTTTATCAACCACTTTAACGAAAATAAGGTTTAGTGCGAGTGCCTTGATTTCTAAAGTATAGCCTCAATAGGACATCTTAAGAAGGTTTGTGTGACACATCATAAATCGAATTATATCTTGTGTAGTTTGATTTCTCCTCTTAAAACATCATTTCTCAAATGACGTTCCTATTGGAGTTAATTGTAAGACAATCCCACAATTTCAAAGATGGTCATTGAAACTCTTGGCTCAAATATTATCCACCTTGATCTTATCAAAGTATATTAATAGTTTGCCAATTGGTTTTTTTTTCTAATACTCATTTTAAAATGTTCGTAACAATTCGAAATTATGTCTTCCTGATAGGATTTGTAATTAATTATAAAATGAACAATTTCATTCTTTTAATAACAAAATTTATCTTTTAAGGCTTTTCTTTAGAACTAGGTAAAAGTTCTGGCTCACAACTAAAATTTTCGTGTCCGGTCATAAACATCTTTGATAGACTTTACCTTCCCTATATCATTTATATATTTTGTTCCTTTCTGTTATGAACCATCAAATACATATCTAAGGCCCCTTTTTACTATTCTATCTTACAATTTTAAACATCAAGTGAAAACTGCAAATAGTGTTATCCATGTCTTTCGAATTATGTAGTTTAAAACTATTTTGATGAATTATAGATCAAATCTACTGCCAACTTTTGGCACATAAAGATTCAAGCCTTTTAAGATAATTGATATAGTTCTTTCATGTTCCAAACATAAAAACATATTAATATGTTCTCGACCATTTTACAAGAATTTAGGAATTTTGCAATCTTATGGCCTTCCCATGTGACTTACAGTTGGAACATTTCCTTCAATGTCACTGTCATATCATTAGTTTTCATGGCCTGAATATTTTTTTAAATCTGGTTTTATATATTTACTAACACGACATATAATCTATATACTAATATATGTTAGTTTAAAATGAACCATTAATCTAAGACATACATCCTTGTTTATATGGTTGATAACATTTATCAATTTTCAAATCAAAACAAGGAAATTAGTCTTAGAAATTATTTTATCCTTCACAAGGATTGATTGCAGGTGCTATGAATTAGTGTTATTAGGAGTTTAACATCTACACTTAGAAGATTATGCAGAATAATTTATTAGCAAGTAATTAAACTCCTACTAAATCAATAATCCTCACAAATATAAATTTAGTGGTCTAAGATCCATTACACTTAATTTTGAGACAGCTAAGGCATGACACTCAAAATCAAGTTATTTAGGTATGTAACCATTACCAATTGCATCATATGCAACTCTTAAGTTCTTTATGAGACCTAGACATCATTGTCACAACATGTTACGTCTCATCTATGCCTAAAGCCCAAAACCGTTTTGATAGCTTTATTAAGTCAAACCAATTTAAAATATTCAAATAATAGTTACCCAGTTTGCCTCACTAAGATAACACAATACACCCTGCGAAGGCAGATCCATATGATGTGATCGAGGCCTTGACAAGTGTTTAAAATGGGTGGCATTAACTTAAAATTCTAATCGAGGGATTTTTATCAAGTTTTATGACCCATGTAGTGTTTTACAATGACTAATTCTAGCATCTATTTAATTATGGAATATCATATATATATATATATATATATATATATATATATATCCAATATTCATAGAATAAAGATCATTAAAATAAAACAAGAATAAACATCTTCATATATCAACAAGGCCTCATAAAACAAATCAAGGAAATTAAATACCTTAAAATTTTTCAAGTGCATGAAAGATTATATTTTCATTAAACTCATTAATTAAATATATCTTAATATAATTTTTATCGGACTCTATTTAATTAAAACCCCTTTTAATTAAATATTTTAATTAATATTAATAACAGTCCCATTAATTTAAATTGATATTAAATCAATTAAAACATCTTCCAATTAAATTAATTCAGTCCAATTAATGAATAATAACTCTATTTAATTAATGGTAATCAATTAATTAAAACTTCTTTCAATTAATATATATAACTCAATTAATATAAATAGAGTTGTAATCCTATGACAACTTGGAATGGATAGCCTAGATGGCAAAGTCATTCCAACGAGTCGGCGGATGAGGGATTAAATCCTACTATCAACAAAAGGCAACCTATTTATTCTATTTTTTGTAATCATATGACAAATAGATTTGTGTTTTAATTTTATTTTGATTTGTAATCTTATTACAAGTTGATTTGCTTGCTAGAATGGTTAAGGCACTACAACGAGTTGGTAACTAGGGATCGAATCACATCTTAGCCAAAGCTCTTTATTTTTATTTTTTTATCAATATCATTGCTTTCATATCCCAAACAAAACATATTAAATTACACATATCTATGTACACAAATAGTGAGATCTTATCTACCAAATTTGATGTGCACCCATTTTGGGTATGTATGTGCGTGACAGTGTGACTACATCAACAACACCATGTCGATACTTTCAAGCTTTTGCATATCGATTAATTCTAATAAACGCAATGATGCAACCATATATAAAATATCAGGATTGACTTATAAATCATGTATATCAAAAATTAGGGCACATTACAATTTAATTAAATCATACCTACTAGATCTGATACCACTGTTGGGTTTCGATGATCATGCGTAGTGGAAGTTTTCAAAACCTTTTAGAACATCATTGAGCCAATATTCTATCGATTCCATTAAATTGATGTGCTGAAAAAAATCATACCTTAACAAGAACAACTCCACGTCTGCCTTGTTTAGTGTTGATCAACTCCTTCAAGATGCTACCAGAGACGAACATCCTCTATCAAAAATCCGCACATGAACGGACGATCGCAATTCGGAGTGCTGGACCCAAAAATCCTAGGATAATAATTCTCACAAAAATCCTCTAGGAAAAATCTCTCTCAAGAATTCATTACAATAATTATGACCCTAATGTCTTATTTATAGTACACTAGGTCGAGTTATAAAAGAACTCCATCTCCTAGTCACACTCTAAATAGAGTCCTAGATAAAGTTCAACTCTAAAAAGGATAGAGTCATAGATAATCTACAATTGCTAATCCAATAAGAGTTTTAATTTATCTAAAACTCAAATAAGAATTAAAGTCATACTATAGTCCTATTCAAAATAGGATTTACTAAGAGACAAGATTTCTAGTCACACTAGAAATGTATGATAATCTTGAATCCTAGTCAAACTAGGACATTTAATGAGAATTTTCAAAATGGCCCAAACAATATTAAATCGTGCAAATCTGTTCTTTGTGTGTTACCAAATAGGTTCACAAAATGTTGGCAGTGAACCAAAATCATTTTGGTATACAAGTCATAAGCGGTCTTTAGCAAGACATTATGACTACCCAAGTAGCATGAAGATCAATAAATCGATACAACCTAATAGAAAATGTATATCATATCCCTTTGTCTCGCGATATCTTTTGATTGAACATAAGACATAGAATGTCACCCTTATATTTCAATCTACTAGTCTCGATCTCCGAGTAGACTGGAATTGTCAAGTGACATTGATCCAATTACTTCACTAGACATGACCATATCAGTCTAACATATCGATGGGCCCAATAGATATTTCTTTTTAAAAGAGATGGACAAATTTCATCTTTATCACACAACATCCACACGTTAGTCGAACACTGACCAACCATAATCTTTATAATCATCCTGGTAAAGACAATGTGTGATTGTATCAAATCATCATGCTCATAATTTTTTAGTCTCTCGTGATCTGAAGTCAAAGGACTAAATGACATAACTCTCTTGAGAATCACTTATGACATTGACTATGTAGAGTTCTCATAGCAGGTCAGTCCAGCATCTGTTCCCAATAGATACTCATTATCTTGATCCATATCTGTATACGCATAATCATCACATGATTATTAATCAAGACTCATACTAGTCTTTATTTATAATTATCCCCACAATAAAAAATAACTAGGGACATTTAGAATAATACAATAATTATCCATGGATACTATTATAAAAGAAACATGCATCTACTTATAATATTTAAACAACATTTACAGAATTGGCCTAGGGCACATATCCCAACAAATTACACCTTTCGCGATAAGCAGATCCTCTAGCAAACTAATGACAGATGAAATCTGAAGTTAAGGGTCATTTTGGTGATTTCTAACTAAATACATATTCAAACATTTGTAACCAACTTAAACTTATAAAATTGGACTTCAGGGACTTAAGGAACTACAGCTCAGTACCAGGGAAGTCAAAGAGTGATTTGAGGATTGTAAAGCCTAATTGAAAAACTCTTAGTATTTTATTCTATTTTGACTTCCATATTTATCGTTCATGCTTGTTTCCATTACTCTCTTCAATTACTAGGACGTGGTTTGAGTTTACTCCCCCAGATTTCCTTGTCATATGTTCAAGATGCCCTAAATTGTAGCACATGCGACCCGCCTTCAGTGAATGGCAACTCAAGCTTGCTTCTGGTGCACGTGTCAATGAATTAGTGGATTTGGCCAGCGCCGCGAGCGACTAGGTCAAAGAGTATTAGGGGCATTCAATGAAGGGATCCTAGGACCCAAAGTACAATCTAATCCATATGGAATGAGCACACATACTTTGTTCAATTTATGTGTTACTTATTCATGCGATGAGCCAATTATAGTTGCATGTCTTTTACATTCCGCATGTTTATTTAATAGTATTTATTGAATTCCCTTTACTTTATCATGTGAATGCACAGAGGAGTTCCTTGGGATCTTACTCACTGGACTCGTCATCTGTCTTCTGTGATGTCGAGTGCAAATCCAAGTACTAGTAGAGGAAAGGGGATCCTAGGCGACTACATCTGATTGCTCGCTGTCGAGGAGTGACTAGTACATATTTATTTTTAATATTTCTATTTTATTTTAGGTATTATAATAATAGATTGACACTGTACATGTATATATATGCTTTCATATGTTATTGTCGCATTTATACAGAGTACTTTTTGGGTTTTACATAGTATGACATGTCCATATGAATGATGCTATATATTATGATGAACTTTATACTTTACTTGCTCAAATTAAGACTTTCGTTGATTTATTATCTAATGTGGTTAATTGTTAACTCGTAAAACACAAACCACTAGCACGGCTAGGAATTGAATAAGCTACAGACAATTGAACTTACGGAATTGAAAGGCTTAAGAAAAACATGAATAACTGATTACCTAAACTAATAACACACAATTGGACATGAATATCAAGACATAAGATAGACGGGGAGGTTTCGAACACGTGTAGCAAGGCCTACCAAGCGAGGGGCACACGACACGACGACACCTCGGGGGCGCCTCAGGGTGCGGGGCTACAACACATTACAATATAGAACCACAAACCGTATGAATCTTAAGAAGAACGTATGATGACTCCTTCTCAAATTAGGACATTGCCCGTCCTAATTTCAACATTAAACCTTAATCTCACCTTGTAGGACTTAACAATGATTTAGTCAGCTTTTTTCCAAACCATTCTACTTACAAGTCAGTTTTTTTCAATTAAGTATTTTCCTATCTTATTTCAATTCGAAAACTAGAGTTATTTAAAATTTAAAAAACTTAACGATTATTCAGCGGGAGATATGACAATTTAGCGGAAGCTTTTAATGTAATACTTAAGACTTTTGGAAAATCGAAAAACAAAATCACATGCATATACATAATGAAACAGTGATAATATATCATCATGTATTTGGTCAAGGTACTATCTCTCAACCCACAATATATACAACCCCAAAATTATATGGAAGATATATATAAGTCATACAACAAACCAAAAACCTACAAAATTGGGTGTAGCAGCGCTCCACTGGCTCGGAGGTAGTCGTCGATCTTCTGTTTGTTTGGTCCGCTACTCGATGGATCTACACCCACGGTCATAAAAAGACGGTGAGTACAAAAAAGTACAAAGTAACAGTAGGAGACATTTGTTCACATTTCCAAACATACAACAAGAATTTTAAAGCATAATAACAGCAACTATGCTGAAAAAAAAGTCACGCTAAAAATTTTTCAGTTTGTAAATATGAAATTGATACATGGCTAAGTAGTAATGATCTAAAGCCGGTCAGCCGTAAGTCCTATCACTAATTCCTTTATTCCACTATCACAGGATGGAGTCAAGCTCTACATCTCTATTGAAGGTCGAGGCTGAACTCTACGATTCCATAATCAATCACAAATGTCAATCACATGCGATGTATAATTGCCAACAACCTTAAGTCCTATACCATTGTGCTGCACAAGTTAGTGGTGAGATCCCGACATCCCAAAAAGTTTAGTGACCCCTGTATGTCACGCCCATCTCTATCATTTCATGGTCCCAGATATAAGAACTACTTTCATATTTCAAGGAATGACACGGTTTTGAAATCCAACAATAGGATTGCATATCAATGCACAAAGGAAATGTAATTTACAATACCATACACCACTACCGAACAGCATGCCATTTCATATGACTAAATCTCTCAATAATCAAGAATGACAAAGCACATGATATAGAGTCAATGTAAGCATTGACCAACAACCGATGCCATGATAGTAAACTCACGGAATGAGATAAATCAACAAGTCATCACATATAGAGTACAAAAAGCAAATGAGCCTAAATGACTGTAAATAAATAAGAAAATATGAATGAAATGTAAATAAATATCACAATTAGTTTACTTATAATCAACGCAATATCCTACGCTAATCCGGCCTCTTAACACTTCATATCACATATTCGAGCTCTTGAGATTCTTCCTTAGGTCCCTAATATCATTTCCTAGGTTTTAGAGTGTGTTTAGACCTTTAATTATGGTATTAGAGTTGTTTAAAGTGTTTAACTTGAAATTAGGAAACTGCTGATTTTGTACTATCAGGGCGCTTAGGTACTGGGTGTTTTGTCTAGCGCGCACTAGTCAATTTTATTAGCACGATATATGTAGGTAGCGCACTAGTTAGCTGATTTATCGTGCTATATGTAGGAAAACCCATAATTCTACACTTAGAATTCTGAGTTCTCTCCACACTTAGACACTTCAACACTTTGGGCTCTCTTTCCTCAGCTACCAAAGACCCCAATACACCCACTAACAACATAAGAGCAACCATACTTCATATATTTCATAAATTCATCAAATGAAACTAAGCTAATGGTGTAAGTGAAGTTTCCTAGTTAATGAACACCAACAACTTGATCTACACCTCCTAAACCCACAAAATCTCCTCTAAAAAAGTTGATCCTTACTGATTTCTTCTTCTCCAGCAAGCTTTCTTCTCAAGTAAGTTTTGAAAATGAAATGAATTGCTTAAGTTGATCTCATTTCTTAGATATATATATATATACATAAATGTAATATTTATAGCCATTAATCTCCCTGTACACACATATCTCGAGAATAATATAATGGTTTACACCTAGCCACATGTCCTAGTAGCTCTCTACTATTTCTATCTAGCTAGCACCAATTTGAAACTCAATTTGTCTTTTGATGTGCCAACACGTATCTCGAGAATCATCAAATGACTATTGTTCGAAATTGCTAACTTAGGCACATTTAATATAAAATCAACCATTGCCACATTAATACTACTATTAAAGCTACACTAAGCCTAAATAAACATACCACATCACTTTCTACTTCATTCCCATATCGACACGCATCTTGAGGTATATCCCACTCACGTCTCGACACCTAAACATTGAAGGAGTGATTTAGTAGCCTATACATATACAACATACTAGGCATACACCACAATAAATAGAACATATACCTCAGCCACATCACCTCGGTAAATGCTTGTATCTCGATGCAGGTCCTACGTCACGGGTTACTAATTCCGATTAAGGGATTAAACTCGGATTAAACTTAAGTTAAAGTTATACCAGACTCAAAAATGTACAAAAATCTATATCACATATAGTTTTCCCATTCCCAATTGAGTTTCAAGTCACCATGGAACTGCCACTAGACTAATACTTTTAGGATAGACTTACATCTCAGCTATTGTACCCTTCGATCTAAGATATGTACTAGCTGCTCCTCTTATGATACATCCTTACTCAGGTCGATCTGACTCAATTCAACCGTCAGTATCTTACCTACCTTCGACTTAGCTAATCGAAGCATTGAAAAATGGAAGGCCAGATGAATCCTTGACATCTATGTAGGTAACTCAAGCTCATGCCCAACCTTCCTGACCTATCTTCTGATCTTGAAAGTCTCCATAAATCTCGGTGCTAACTTGTCTTTTAAACCAAATTTGTAAAGACCCTTTCAAATAGAAACCTTGAAATACACAAAGGCTCCCTCGATATATGTGAGATTACTGTGATATGTATCTGCATATTTCTTCTGCCTCTCTTAGGCCCTTTTAAAACTCTAGCGAATCATCATACCTTCTTTGTGTGATCAACAATAATCTCAGGCTTTACAAACTCCCTGTCCTTTGGCTTAATCCAATAAGATGGCAAGTGGCACGGTTTGACGTATAAAGCCTTAAATGGTGTCATCTCAATGCTAGTCTGATAACTGTTGTTGTATGCAAACTCACACAATGGTAGGTACTTCTCCCAATATCCGCCAAACTCAACTACACAAGCCCGGTGCATATCCTCGAGAACTTGAATCAACCTCTCAATTTGTCTATCAATCTGAGAGTGAAAGGGTGTGCTGAACTGTACACGTATACAATACTACTCCTACATACTCTGCCATATGGGAGAAATATGCATAGCATCTTTGTCTGACGTGATAGTCAATGGTACCCCATGCATTCTAATAATCTCCCTCTAAAACAATATGATTAATTGGTCAAATGTGTAGTGAGCTGCAACTAGTAATCTCTTAGCTCTACCACTAAAGGTATCCATAATCTACCTTTGAATCTCAACCACTGATATGTCATCTCTGTCTAATCAATACAATCAGTACTTTAGGCTAACTCACTAAATCTTAGGTACAAGATGTAAGTTATATGACCATCTGACACTCTTTGTGTAGACATTGTCTATAGCCTCATCGTGCACATATCATCACTCAAGTGTCAGTAGGAATATATGACTGACTCATCATCGTTGCTGCCTCGAGTAATCCATAATCGTATGTTATATGGCATCTAACAATCTCAGTATTTATAGTCGGTATCCTACTCAATGCATCAGCAGCTACGTTAGCTTTTCCCGGGTAATACTCTAAAGAAAATTCACAGTCCTTTAGAAACTCCAACCACCTACATTGTCTCATGTTCGGCTCTTTCTCTGTGAAGAGGTATTTCAGACTATTATAATTAAGGTAGAGTGTGAACCTCTCTCTATACAGAAGATGTCTCCATATCTTTAGAGCAAATACCACCGCTACCAACTCTAGGTCATGAATGGGATAATTATTCTCTTATATCTTCAATTGTCTAGATGCATAAGCCATCGTACCTCTATCCTGCATCAACACATAACCTAGACCTATATGAGAAACATCTATATATACCAGGAATCCCTGCCCAACCTTTCGCAATACCAACACTGGTGCAATAGTCAACAACCTCTTCAGCTAAGCAAATGCCTCCTCACATTTCTTAGAGCAATTAAATATGACGTATTTCGGGTCAATCAATTAATCAGTGAATCAATCTTCAAGAAATCCTTTGGGAATCTACAATAATATCCTGCTAACTAAAAAACTTCTGATCTCTATAACTGACGTCGGTGTCGGCCAATCAATAATAGCTTGAATTTTGGCTAGATCTACAGTAATACATGTTGCTCCAATAGCATGTCCCAAAAACTTGACCTCTGATAGCCAAAACTTACACTTGCTAAACTTGGTGTATAGTTTATGCTCCCTTAAAGTATGCAATGTCACCCAGAGGTGTTGTTTGTGATCCTCTCGAGTCCTCGAATATACCAATATATCATCAATAAAAACTATCACAAAGCGGTCAAAAAATAGTCTCATCACCTGATGCATCAAATTCATAAACATGCAGTTGCGTTGGTCAAACCAAATGGAATGACAGTAAACTGATAGTATCCATATCTCATGCTAAACGATGTATTGAACCTATCATCATCTTTGATCCTAAACTGATGATACTCTGATTGTGACCTTATTCAATGTCTGTAGTCAATACACAGCCTCAAAGTATCCTTCTTCTTCACAAATATTATAAGTGCTCCCTTTGGCGATATAGAAGGTGTGATGAATGCCTTATATACCAAAAATTGTAACTGAGTCCTCAACTCCTCTAACCATCTCAAAGACATGTAGTACGATGGTATAGAAATATGTATGGTGCCTGGTACCAACTCAATAATGAGTTTTATCTCTCTCAGTGGTGGTAATCCATGTAAATCCTCTAGAAATACATCTGAGAACTGACACACAATTGGAATCTCCTCGACTCTAGGTCCCTGACTCTCTGTTATTGTATACGATGATACTAGAGACTCCATCTCTCCTCTAGTCGCAAGTCGACCTCTAGTGCCCTTAGCTCTCTGTGTATTACCACTATATGTTAACATTAAACGCTCTAGAATCTCAAATATTATTGTCTTACTGAAATAGTCGATATGAGTGTGATATGATGCTAGCCAATCCATCCCTAACAACACGTCGAAGTCTAAAAACTCAAGAACTCTGAAGTTTGCAGGTAACTCTACCTTGCCTATCTCTTCCAAACATCCCTTAACAAAATAATTAGGGTAAACCCTATCCTAGGCTGTAGTAGTCAAAATTAAATGTACGCTAACTCTAACCAGTGTCAACCCTAAAATGCCTATCAAGTGACCAGAAATGAATGATACTATAGAACCCGAATTAAAAAAACATATAAATCTCTACCACAAATAAAAATCACACCTTTAATAAGTCCTCGTGTGGCATCGGCATCAGGCTATGCTACCATGTGTACACCCTCTCAACTCTGCAGTAGAATCACGGCTGCTGGTTGTGGACAATCTCTAATCATATGCCCAACATGACCATACCTGAAGCAAGTAATCAACATCTCTTTGCAATCTATATGATGAAATCTCAACTCGAAATATGTCCTTAAGACTCTATGCAGTTTCGCCTAAAACAATTCCCACATCCCAATCTTCTCAAAATCTCGTTGACCATCAAAGTAAACTGGCTTCAATCTGATGAAGCCCTTCACCAACTAAACTTTTGTTATTGAGCTAGAAGATGTAGGAATGAAAGACTGTGTGTAAAATGTCTCTATGGTTGGTGTTGTCACCACCGATACAGTCGGTATTGCCGGAGTGGAAGGTGTAGTAGTAGGAAGCTCTAGTGTCGGTAATGTTGAAGTAGCAGTAGTAGAAGTAGCAGTAGTAGTAGTAGTAGTAGTAGTAGTAGTAGTAGTAGTAGTAGTAGTAGTAGTAGTAGTAGTAGTAGTAGTAGTAGTAGTAGTAGTAGTAGTAGTAGTAGTAGTAGTAGTAGTAGTAGTAGTAGTAGTAGTAGTAGTAGTAGTAGTAGTAGTAGGGGCTGGTGTATGTGCGATTGGAGCAAAACGTGCTGTCATCATGACAATAAAATCTGCTAACTGTTGTCCCAGAATAGCTACTCAGTCAGATAGCCTCTAAAAATCATCAACAGATGGAATTGGAGGTTGGCTGCCATTAGCACCTACATCCCCACTATCGCGTGAATCGACCATTGATGTTTGCAAGTTCATAGCAAACACGAATCAGCTACTATGTAGATATTGCATATATATACATTTAGAAACTAATATGTACATATAAGAAATCCCTACCTCACTTTTACTCACTTCCCAACTAATTGTTTCTAGGTCAGGATCATCTGGTTTTTTACAGCTAAAACTTATGTTCTATTGAAGATTTGTTCTAAATTTGGCTCTGATACCAACTACGACGACCCCTTCTTAAATTAGGGCACCGCCCAACCTACTCCCATCATTAAGCCCTTAGTTCGCCCCGTAAGACTTAATAATGAATTAATTAGCCTTTTTTTCCAAACTATTCTACTTACACGTCAATTTTTTTCAATTAAGTATTTTCTTATCTTATGTCAATTTATAAATTAGAATTATTTAAAATTGTAAAAACTTAAGATTATTCAGTAGAAGTCTTAACCATTTTAGTGGAAGCTTTTAACGTAATACCTAAGAATTTTGAAAAATCAGGAAATAAAGAGCATACGCATATATAAGGAAACCAAGATAATATATCATCATGTATCTAGTTAGGGTACTATCTCTCAACCCACAATATATACAACCCCGAAAGTATATGGAAGACATATATATAAGTCATATAACAAAGCAAAAGAATATAAGATTCGGTGTAGCAGTGCTCCACTAGCTCAGAGGTAGTCGTCGATCTTCTCTTTGCTCGGTCTACTACTCGATGGATCTGCTCCCACCATCATTAAAAGGATAGTAAGTACAGGAAAGTAGAAAGTAATATTGAGAGACATTTGTTCACATTTCCAAATGTACAACAAGAATCTAAAAGCATAATAACAGCAACTATGCTGAAAACAAAGTCACGCTAAAAATTTTTCAGTTTGTAAATATGAAACTGATACATGGCTAAGTAGTAATGATCTAAAGCCGGTCAGCCGTAAGTCCTATCACTAATTCCTTTATTCCACTATCTCAAGATGGAGCTGACCTCTGCATCTCTTTTGAAGGTTGGAGCTGAACTCTACGCCTCCATAATCAATCACAAATGCTAGTCACCTGGGATGTATACTTATCAACAACCTTGGGTCCCATACCCCGTCTATTGAACAAGTTAGTAGTGAGATCCTGACATCCCTGAAAGTTTAGTGACCTAGGAGTGTCATGCCCATCTCCATCATCTTATGGTCAACTACTTTCATATTTCAAGGAATGACACGATTTTAGAATCCAACAAAAGGATTGCATATCTAATGCACAAAGGAAAAGTAATTTACAATATTGTACACCACTACCGAATAACATTCTATTTTATTTGAATAAATCTCTTAACATCAAGAATGACATAGCACATGATATAGAGTCAATGTAAGCATTAACCAGCAATCGATGTCATAATAGCAAACTTACGAAATGAGATGAATCAACAAGTCATCACATATAAAGTACAAAAGTAAAATCAGTCCCAATGACTGTAAATAAATAATAAAATAAGAATGAAATTTAAATAAATATCTCAATTAGTTTACTTACAATCCACGCAATGTCATATGCTAATCCGGCCTCTCAACACCTTGTATCAAGTACTCGAACTCCCGAGACTCTTCCTTAGGTCCCTAATATCATTTCATAGGTTTATTAGTATGTTTAGACCTTTAATTAGGGTATTAGAGTTGTTTAAAGTATTTAAGTTGAAATTAGGAAACTGCTAATTTTGTAATGTTAGAGCACTTAGCGCAATGGGTGTTTTCTCTAGCGCGCTAGTGACCTCATTACACGCTAGTCAATTTTATTAGAATCCTACATGTTGGTAGTGTGCTAGCTAGCTTATCTAGCGCGCTATGTGCAGGAGAACTCAGAATTCTACACTTATAGTTGTAAGTTCTCTCCACACATTGACACTCCATGACCAAGTGATCTCTTTCCTCACCTACTAGAGACCCTAAAACCCCTATTAAAAACACTAGATCATCTATACTTCATATATTTCATAAATTCATCAAATTAAACTAAGCTAATGGTGTAAGTGAAGTTACCTAGTTAACGAACACCAACAACATGATCTACACCTCCTAAACCCATAAAATTTCCTCCAGAATTGTTTATCCGTACCGATTTCTTCTTCTCCAGCAAGCTTTCTTCTCAACTAAGTTTTGAAAATGAAATCAATTGCTTAGGTTGATCTCATTTCTTATATATAGGAATGGGATAAGATTGATTTATAGCCATTGATTACTATGTACACACATATCTCAAGAATAGTCTAATTGTTTACACCTTGCCTCAATTCCCACTAACTCTCCACTATCTCCATCTAGCTAACACTAATTTGAAACTCAATTTGCCTTTTAATGTGCCAACACGTATCTCGAGAATTATTAAATGATTATTGTTTCATATTGCTAACTTAGGTACATTAAATATAAAATCAACTATAGCCACATTAATATAACAATTTAGCTAAACTAACTCTAAATAAACTAGCCACGTCACTCTCTACCCCGGTCCCATGCCGACATGCATCTCGAGACATGTCCCACCTCACGTCTCGACACCTAAATATAGGTAGGAGTGACTTAGTAGCCTATATATACAATACACTAGGCATACACCATAACTGACGCGCGCCGAACGAGTCAATAAAATTAAAATACCTAAACCAACTATTTTTGTAGAATAGTGGCAAAGGGTCAATCCCACAGGGATTGGTAATCCTTCTAAGGTCAAAAATAATGAAAAGGAAAATCGAGGGTTTTAAAGAATCAATAAATTAACTAATGTTTAAAATAAATAAACAAATCAATGAAAATAATTTGAAAACAATCAATAAAAATACATAGGTCAAGACATACAAGTTCAGTTCGAGAAAAGATTAGGTTTGGTGTTCGATTTATGTAGAATATGCAAATCAAAATATCCTAGTGTAGCTATAGAATCGGTAACGTACGCGGTTCCTCGCACTTCCTAATCTCGACAGCCAAGGTACGACGGTGACTATTTCTCTAGTCAAACGTATAACTCTATACTCAAGCGCATTGGGTTTAACACGTTGACCGCAATAGATTTTGTGAAGGCACTACACCTAAATAACCGAATCACTCGTGTGTCCGGTTTTGCCTAGATTTCTAAGGTATTCAACCGGTCCCAAAAAAGACTAGTCAGTTGGTAAGATCAATTGCCATTAGTGTGGTCTTATTGCACAAGTACGGATGCTTACGACACACTAGCGAGTAAATCGAGATTTAAACATGAATTTAACCTCGATTATTGAAACAATACCAAAGAAAATAAAATATTAATGAAAAGATTGAAATTAAAATATATAAATCTTACAAATCCATTGATAGGGGCAGTCGAACCTCCCTCGCAATCTTGCATACGCCATGAGTTTAATGCCTCATGGAAGAGAACACAAAAAACAAAAAAACAGAAAGAGGGAGAGAGAGATGAGTCGGCCTAAAGAGGAGCCAAATATATAAGTCGGTCTTTCTCAATAATACCCTAAGATTCTAATTTCCAAAACTACTAAAAATCGGTTCTCTTTGGTATATTTCTAATCACGTATGCCGAAGCACATCTTGCGGTTATTGTGAGCTTAATTTCATGGCTTTGCCACGTGTCAATCATGGGTTGGAGGAAGCTGCTATAGAAACGTGACATGGCGGGCTGTGATTGGTTGAGAAAGCTGCAGTGACAGGCTACACCAATGGAACACCACCACTTTGCTAGCTGCTCATATTATTGTTCTAATATGCATCAAACGGCCAACCATTCTCCATTGTATTTTCTTGTGACGGGTGTCTCTACGACAATAAACATAGCAAACTTCCATATGCATGCTCCACACATCAACATAACCCAGTATAAGCATCTCATCATGCATTTCTCGAATTCTACCTCACATGTGGGCCGACTAAATTTGTCTCGAGACGCGCTAGAGCGATTTTCGGAGTAAAACGGATCTACGCATATGAATACTCGATAATAGGTAATTTCTCACCCCGGATTCAACCACGCACTCCAATTACCTTGAAAATAATAAATAAACGCAATTACACTAGTTTTTTAGAGACTTGACAATAAAAATATATAAATAACCTATATATAATATCGCATAATTAACGACTCAACAAATACCTCCAAACTTAGCACTTTGCACATCCCGAGCAAAGGTGTAAATGACAAACACGCAGATAAACTAGACTCATAATATAGATATGTACAGACTCAACTAATCCTATACCCGATTCTGAATTCATGGAGTTCCTTTGGTTTACATAGTTGCCAAGTTAACAAGCCACTCATGAAATTTCGGAGTTAAGATATGTCAAGAACCGCAACCCAAACACAATTAAGATCACACTTTAAAGACATAGAATCGGTCAAGACAAAGGTCATTGACTACTCGCTGGTTTTCTTGGTCTACACATGCAAGCATGCAAGTTTACAATGTTACTTAATCTAGCCATAAGCACTCGAGCTAAATCTTTTTATTTGAGGAGTTTTCATACACTTCCGCCTATATTCATTTTATATGTATACTCTATATTTTTTTCTTCTCCAAATTTTCTTTTTAAATAATATGGTTCCTGCTCCATTTCCTATGGATCAATTTTCTCACTTTTTCCCACCACAAGTTTCCATGGTCAATTTCTTGTGAAAACTTGTGAGACTCTCTATATTTTGAAAACTCCTATTAGCCCTTCTCACTTTTACTATAATTAATCAAATTTTCCAATGTGGGTTAGAGTCTCATTACTTGCACAATTTTAACCGTCTACCCATTTTCGTATCTAGCATAAAGCTTAATCATCATCTAAGTCCTTAATTATGAAATCATAAAAATGTTGAGCTGCGGACTCGAGTGGGTATTTCTCCTAATTTCTCCCAAGTCTCATGTCAAAAAGGCAACCATAATGTACTCATCCATAACCAAAGGCATGAAACAAAGTTTCAGGTGACTCTAAACAATATAATAATGAAAACTATACTAAATACACGCATAAAAGTGTATCAACTCCTAATGAAGTGAGATAGATGAGTATGGAGGAAAAGAAATGGAAGAAATGAGTGAATAAGAGATATCAAACACCAACAATACCATCCAACAACCACATATCGCCGCATATAATTGAAAAAAAATTAAACGATCTCACCTGTGGTCTTTCACAAAGCAATCTATCCTACTCAATCCACAAATCCTAAAGTACCCCCAAACTTATTCTTAACCTTGTCCTCAAGGTTCAAAACAAGTCAAGGAATCTATCCAACAAAAAGTCAAAGAATAGTGGTGAAAAAGAATATGGATAAAATAAGAAGATGATACAAGTGCACACATAACAAAAGTCTCCAAAAACTAGTGAATGCTCAAATCTCGCATGTCTAGGTGACTAAGGAAACTATGAAATAAAATTATCGTAATAAGAGCAAGAAGTAATAAGCATGGGAGTTAATTCAAATGATTCCTATCAAATCTTGTGAGCCCAAGTCTTTCAACTACGGGTGAAGTCAACATGATGATGGAATGAGGTTTTGGGTTTTGGGTCAACTTAAAGACCTGCCACTAATGTGGGGACTTAAGTTCGATATGTCCCAACCAAGTCTCAAAACACCTAAAACTCTAATAATATGTTAATTCCTAAAACGAAATATGCTCAAATTACTCCAAAAATAATGTAATCCATAGTCAAACCTAGTAAAACTCAGGGGGTGGTCTGGAGCCATCAGTGCTCATCAAACATTCATTACACCCGTAAAAATCTAAGAGACCAAGTTAGAGTTTTATTAAACATAGAAAACTAAAACTAAATTAAAATTGAAATAAATGCAATAAAAACAAAAACAAAGTTGTGCTACCTCCCAACGAGCGCCTTTCTTTTAAGTCTTTTGCTAGACTTATTGTGATTCATCACGTGATGCCCTCTCCTTTGGAGATGTCAACGACAAATGGCGCATCAACATATTCGGGCAATGCAGCATGCATGCCGTCCTTTAGAATTGGGAGCTCATTCGGGACATCTAACACAAACGAATCTGTCATATCATGGTCATCCAACACAAAGGTGTCAGCAGTGTAGAAAATCTGCGAACGCTCCTTTACTTCCACCCCCGTATAAGGTTTAACAAATATGCATGGGAGGGTGGGTGGTTTCACCAACACCAGATGTTGGTCTTCCTTGCTCTCTATCTGCGGCTCCTCTGGCCTTTTGAAATGACTCCAATTTCTATCGCAACTTCATCATCGTCATTCTGTGCAATGGAAATGTCCGACTCAATTTGAAGGACTTCAAGTCCTTGTGTTGTTTCGCACAAATAGTTCTCCACCAGTGTATCAACATTCACCTCAGCATTCCTCAATGTATCAACATTCACATTCTCCTCTGAGTAAGAAATTGGTTGTGTATTACACAACTCTTTCTCGTAAGCATATTTTGGAGTATGGCGTTCACTTGAATAAATTGAGTTTCCAAGTTTTACAAGCTTGGAAACTCACGAGAAAATTGTTGAAGCTCTTCATGAAATTGTTGTTGATCATCTAGTAATTTTTTCGTCATATCTTCTAAACAGGTGCTTTGTTGAGGAATCCGTGGACTTGACATGAGCCCAAAAAATCGGGTTGTGGCGATACATAGCTAGGATAGTGATAATTCTCATATTTTGGATAATACGGACAATCATATGTTGAATGAGAATAATCTTCACAAATTTCGCAAAGCTCGACCTGTTGCACAAACGAATGCATGTTAGAAAATCGATGTCCATTATATAACATACCTACCCCATTCACATTATAATAATGTGAGTCTTCGAATTGACCATAATTATGGGGGTGGGAGGCCATCGCGGAGTTGCCTACATACATGTTAAGAACAACGGATTATATTCAAATTAATAACAAAAAATAAATAAATAAATAAATAACCAAATAAAGATAAAGGCCAATCCCCGGCAACGGCGCCAAAAATTGACGCGTGCCGAATGCGTCAATAAAATTAAAATACCTAAACCAACTATTTTTGTAGAATAGTGGCAAAGGGTCGATCCCACAGGGATTGGTAATCTTTCTAATGTCAAAAATAATGAAAAGGGAAATCGATGGTTTTAAAGAATCAATAAATTAACGAATGTTTAAATTAAATAAACAAAACAAAGAAAATAATTTGAAAACAATCAATAAAAATACCTAGGTCAGACATACAAGTTCAGTTCGAGAAAAGATTGGATTTGGTTTTCGATTTATGTAAAATATGCAAATAAAAATATCCTAGTGTAGTTATAGAACTGGTAACGTACGCGGTTCCTCGCACTTCCTAATCTCGATAGCCAAGGTACGACGGTGACTATTTCTCTAGTCAAATGTATAACCTTATACTCAAGCACATTGGGTTTAACACGTTGACCGCAATAGGTTTCGTGAAGGCACTACACCTAGAAAACCGAATCACTCGTGTGTCCGATTTAGCTTAGATTTCTAAGGTATTCAACCGGTCCCAAAAAAGACTAGTCATTGGTAAGATCAATTGCCATTAGTGTGGTCTTATTGCAAAAGTACGGATGCTTACGACACACTAGCGAGTAAATCGAGATTTAAACATGAATTTAACCTCGATTATTGAAACAATACCAAAGAAAATAAAATATTAATGAAAAGATTGAAATTAAAATATATAAATCTCACAAATCCATTGATATGCGCAGTCGAACCTCCCTCGCAATCTTGCCTACGCCATGAGTTTAATGCCTCATGGAAGAGAACACAAAAAACAAAAAAAAAAATAGAAAAGGAGAGAGAGAGATGAGTCGGCCTAAAGAGGAGCCTAATATATAAGTCGATCTTTCTCAATAATACCCTAAGATTCTAATTTCCAAAACTACTAAAAATCGGTTCTCTTTGGTATATTTCTCATCACGTATGCGGAGGCACATCTTGCGGTTATTGTGAGCTTAATTTCATGGCTTTGCCATGCGTTAATCACGGGTTAGATGAAGCTGTTGCGGAAGCGTGACATGGCGGGCTGTGATTGGTTGAGAAAGCTGCAGTGACAGGCTGCACCAGTGGAACACCACCACTTTGCTAGCCGCTCATATTACTATTCCAATATGCATCAAACGACCCACCATTCTCCATTGTATTTTCTTGTGATAGGTGTCTCTACGACAATAAACATAGCAAACTTCCATATGCATCTCATCATGCACTTCTCGAATTCTTCCTCACATGTGGGCCCACTAAATTTGTCTCGAGATGCGCTAGCGCGATTTTGGAGTAAAACTGATCCAGGCATATGAATACTCAATTTTGCATAGTTTTTCTCCCCAGATTCAACCACGCACTCCAATAACCTCGAAAATAATAAATAAACGCAATTAGGCTAGTCTTTTGGAGACTTGACAATAAAAATATATAAATAACTTATATATAATATTACATAATTAACGACTCAACAATAACGAATATAACCTATACCTCTGCCACATCGCCTCGATCAATGTACGTATCTCGTTGTGGGTCCCACATCACATGTTAATAATTCCGATTAAGGGATTAAACTCAAATTAGAAATTTGGTCCATAACAAAACGTCAGCGACCTCCGCGACAGCAAACTGCAAGACAGACCCAGAGTTGGGGCCTCTAAGGAGAGCACTTCATGCCAAAGCCGGAGAAAGAAAATCAAGAAGATGAAAAGTTAGAGTTGGAATTTCAAGCATACTTTTTCTTCCAATCTATTATTTATTTATAGCCCTAGGGTTTACCCCTTGTCGGTTACAAATTAGGATATTGCCAAATTTGATTTTCCTATTTTGCTAAGATTTGGTAAATCCCGAGTTTCCCTTTTTGATGTGATTTTCTACTAATTTGATTTCATCATTGATTTTTCGATATCTCGGGATCTACGAGATTTTAGCTACTAATAACTTTACCTCTAGATGTGTTTGCGCACATCTCAAGGTAGGTTTTATGCTGTCTCACACTAACTGGTATATTTTTGACACATACAATGCACGTATCTAGTTGTTATGGTCTCTTAAATATTACATTCAGATGCGTGCGAACGTGATTTTAAGTGTATCTTGGTTTTGAACTACTTGTTAAGACTTGCAGTCGCAACTTGCTTTCAAACTTGTTAATGTTTATTCAAACGTTTAAGTGACCCACTTTTGACACCTTTATTTGACAAGTACTTCACACTCTCGCACCAATCAATATATTGTTTAGCCAAAAACCACCTCACTCCATTCACAAGTTAATTAAAGTGGGTCACAACTTGGTTTTGAACTTGTTAATGCATAGCTCTTGATGAAAGAACATTAGAGCTATAACAAAAAAAAAACATTGAAGCTTGCTTTTACATGTTCTATAGCTCCTCGATCGGCATTGTTAAGCCAAGTTCAACATGCACATCATGAAGGCAATAGAGCAGCGGACTAGTTGGCGAGCTATGCACGATCATTTCCACAAGGCTCGCACACTGAGTGAAGCACCATGCGATAGGACTAACTTTCAATTTGATGGAAATGTAAGAGGAATCTTATATCCTCATTTTTGTTTGATGTAAGAATAAGCTTGTAGCTCCCTTTGATCCAATATATATATATATATAGATACACGTAGCTCTTGTGATCTTTTAAAAATTTATTAGTTTAAGGAAAATATTAGGGTGACTAAAAATGGACACACACTTGTTAATGTTCCTTAATTCGCGCATTAACATGTACTCACACAAAAATCATTATGTATCTAAAGACACTAATTTGTCAGGTCTATATTGGGTTACCTTACGAGGGAGAGGATTTGTTAAAGTTGAAAAGTGTGTGGTTGATATAATCTACCAATAGAAATATGTCATGTGTACGATGTCATGTGCTTTAACACTTTTGCTTATTCTTTTATCTTCTTGACGCGTTGTTATTATTAGACTTTACTAACTTCATCAGCCCAATTTTAACTAATTCCCCTCCCGCCCTATCATCTTCTTTAATGACTTCTTTTCCTTGAAGCCCTTTTAATAATTTAAACATATGACATCTAGTTATATAATTACAAGTTTTGACACTTTTTTCTCATCATAAATATTAGGAAGGCCTGGAAGAGTAGAACCAAAAAAAAATCAAGAAGATGACTACTTTGGTCATTTCCGAGACATTGTTTGGTTTATTTTTGTCAACTTATACTGCGGGTGGAATTAACTTCAATGAATCAAATCACAGTGAAAGATCATATTTTCATGTTTGGTTGAATTTTAAACTTGCAGGAAAGTTTCAGATCTTTAAATAATAAAAAATATGAATTGACATAAATACTCTTCAAACAAAAGAGATAGAAGTGGGTAATAAAAGGTAATAAATAAAAGTAAATGTATCCACAAACTCTTAGGCCTCGTTTGATTTATTTTTGATGACTTACAGTGTTAGTTGAGAGTTATCTCCTTGGAGCTAACTTCTTTGAGTTAATATTTTTATGTTTGGTTCAACCTTAAACTTGCATGGAAGGTTATAGTTTTTAAAAAATAAAAAATATGAATTGATAAAAGTAGCCTTCAAACAAGATAGATGTGAGTAGTAAATGGGTCATTAATAAGGGAGTAATTTTGCCAGAACTCTTGGGAGATAACTCCGTAAGGTGGTGGTGGAGAGATATCTTACACCCCGGGGTGTAAGTTAGGAGATAACTTGCAGGCAAGTTGGACAACCAAATAAGATTAGTTCTCTAGTTATCTCCTTGGAAATATCTCAATCTCATACCAAACAAGACCTTAGAAAATAACTTCCCCAAAGGGAGGGGGAGAAATTTATCACCCTTAGGTATGAATTGGAAGATAACTTGCAGAGAAGTTGGGCAATCAAAAAAAATTAGTTTCAACTCCCCTCCAATTATGTCCAAATAGTTAATTTTATCCCTAATTAAACAAGGCTTTTAAAAATGATAAATAAACTTAGCCGCATGATACCAACAACTAAAAATCAAAAATGCTACTTTCAAGTCAATGATTTTCTTACCGACTGGGCCTCACGTCCCTCCGTCACTAATCCCGATGGAGAGTTGTTTTTGTTGTAAACTAAGTTGTAAGCCAACTAAAACTTAAGTTGGACTTGCTAGAGACTTAAGCATAGAAGGCATAAACTAAGAACTACTAGAACAAGTAGAGAAGAGGAGACAAGAAATAAGAGAGCTAGAGATGAGAATGAAGAGATTTCATTCATACATTGGTGTGTTTTTTACAAGTGAATGAACCCCCTTATATAGGCCCTTAGTCATGATGAAAATGAGTACTTGCACAAAGTGTGCAAGTTACATCAAAGTCTCATGTCATACAAGATTACAAGTTACATGACAATACATGAATAAATGATTATACATTGGAGTTGAATACAAGTTATGTAGAGTGTACAAGTTACATTTAATGTAGAAGTCATGTTTCATGTTACAATTCAATGTGAGAGTCATGCTTGACAATGTGATCATTCATAAGCTTGGTTAAAGGGTCATCCAATTTACAACACTCCCCTTGGATGACACTTGTTGAGAGAATATGCCTAGTTAAAACATGTACTAGAAAAACCCTGTGGGAAAAAATCTAGTATAGGATAAAGAGTACAATGTTCCCGTCAATCATGATTTGTAGTATAATATTATTGATTGCCTCATTAAAAACCTTGCTAGGAAAGATCCAGTTGAATAAAACCAAAACTAAGGAAAAGAGTGCAATACATTGATACACTTTGAGAGAATATATATGCCTCATTAAAACTTTTACTAGAAAAACTGTAGGAAAAAACCTAGTATAGGAAAAAGAGTACATTGCTCTCATAAATTTTTTATACGGAGTATAATAATGTTAGGATTACCTCTTAAAAAACCTTGCTAGGCAAATCCAGTGGGATCAAACCAATAGCGAAAGAAAAATAGTGCAATACACTAATCAACCTTGATAAAGAGTTTTAATATTGTTAGAATTTCCTCATTAAAAATGTTGCAAAGAAAACCCGGTGGGATAAAACCATAGCAAAGGGAAAAAGAGTGCAATACACTAACCAATAACTCATTTGGATTCTCTCCCTCATGTTCACATGGGTGAGACATCTTGTGCATTTTGTTGCACATGGACATCGTTTTCTATATGAACCATTTAATGCTGAAGCATATGATTGTCACTCTTTTGTATATAATACTTTCATCAAGTAATTGATTCATGATTTTGTTACTACTGAATGATCATTTGAACTTCGAGTACATATTAATTTATACATGGATCATAATATAACAAATTTAATGCAATTTGATGTGTTTCAAGCAATTTCACGCCATTCTTTTTGAATTAGTTATTTATCCCCCCAATGGTGGGAAAACTGTTTCATCAAAGTGACAATTAGCACAACTTGTTATAAATAATTTCCCTATTAGGGATCCAAGACATCTTATAATATGATTAATGGAGAGTTAAATCAATATACTTCTCATATTGATTTGCCTAGAGATAATCTTCAGCTGAAAAAAAAGTCCAGTTCGATAAAGGATGTCCATGAGAATTTATGATATTTTCACATTATTGATGATTATGAATAATCAAATAGATCTTTTCACATTATGAATGTCATTTGATTTATGACTATATTCGTTTTAATGTGTCTTATATATTCCAGAAGTTAAAGCCGGGAATATTATACTCAGACTAAATCATATAGATAAATTTTCTATTATTTTGAGTAGACTTCTTTTGAACAAGACATTGACATTAAAATTGTTGTATCAGATATTGCCTGAACATTAGCCTCTGCTAAGTTCAAATTCGAGAAATATTCACTTTTATATTATAATGTACATGCATATAGCACGATACATAAGACATAAACTCATCGCCCATATTTAGGTCATGATTTAAACACATCTCGATGTGCATGTTTTATCGAGCCATTTTCACCGATAAAATTCATAATATTTTGCCTTTAATTTTGAAGGCATGGTAAAGGTCATAAAAATATTTAGGTATATATATGACAATATTTAGGCAAAATAGCCTTTCGTATATGACCAAAAAAATGTCACAATTATGAGCGCTCATTGTCAATAATTATTTGCCCTTTGTAGTGGTGCACCACTTTTGTTCCAATTTTTTGTGGAATTGTCAATACGACCTTTACCTGCTATTTTCTCCTTTTCCACGTCCATAAATTTATTATTGCGATCATGATCATTATACGCAACATATGCTTTTTAATTTGAAGCTGAACTAATTGGACGTGAGCGATATTATATTTATAATATCTCATTATTTTACTCAGCTACCATGAGACAATAAATCAATCCTTAATATTTATTGGATTGACGTGCGCACTCGATATTTGTTGCAGCAATAAATCGAGGCGGGCCACATGACCTTATTTTTATTGTCTCATCGGTCATATTCCCACTTAGCCTCAACGTATAGGTAATTAAAATTGTGGAATTATAATTAATATTTGACTAATTAAATTTTGTAGCATGAGACCCAGTCGCTCATTTTGAGCTTTTGGAGCATTACCCTTTTGGTATGTATATATATAACTCCATAAGGTGAAAAGATATATAAAGTGAAATATTCACTTTTCAAATCTCTAAAGAGAAATTGGCAAATGATTATGTGTAACACACAATTTTGCATATATGATTTATTCACAAATTGTAGTATCTAATTGTCATGACAAGTAATTATTGTTGGTAATATAATAAGGCAACAAGTTCAACTATGGTTGAATAATATTTTGAAAATATGTTTAATATAAAATAGTTTTCCCCTTTTATGTAAAAACATAACATATGATTAAATATATGTTCACAACTTGATTCATTAATAAACAAAATGTATTATTCGTATGAGTTGGTGGGACAACCTCCAAGTTGGGTGGCGAGACATAGTCTACTTAATATCATGTCTCCTCGTGATGGGGCATGTGCCCTAGGTTAATCCATTAACTGTCTTTATGAATACTTTTAGTTAATAAAATATAGGATTTCATTTGCTGTTTATTATAATTAATTTGCATGTTTACATTATAATAAGATCCATGGGTATTTACATAAATATCCTAAATGTCCCTAGTCGATCATTATACTGGGAACTATAATGAATTAAGACTAGTGTGAGTCTTGATTGATGATCATATGATGATTATATGTATAGGGATACGAATCAAGATCACGAGTACTTGTTAGGGAACAAAGTACTGGACCGACCCACTATGAGGACATCACATTGATTAAGTCATAGTTGTTTCTCATGATAGGTATATTTTTCAGTCCTCTGATTTAAGATTGCCAAAGACTTCAACATTAGGAACATAGTGATTTGACACTATCAAACATTGTCTTTAACCGGACGATTATAAAGGTTGTGATTGGTTACTATGTGAGCAATGTGATGAAGTTGTGTAATCGAGATAGAATTTGTCCCTCTCATATAAAGAGAGATATCTAGTGCATCCCTCGATGTGTTAGACTGTTAAAAGGCCTAGTCTAAGTGAATTGATATTGATCAATGTCACTTGGATGTTTTTAGTCTACCTAGAGATTGAGACTAGTACGATTGAACATGTTGGATGACAATTCTATGTCTTATGTTTGATCAAAAGCATATCGTGCGACAAAAGGATGTTATATACACTATTGATTAGGTTGTATCGATTTGATATTCTTACAACTTGGGTAGTCATAATGTCTTGCTAGAGGCTGCTTATGACTTGTATACTAAAATGTGTTTTGGTACACTGCCAACGTTGTATGAGCCTTTTGGGTCGCACACTAAGAATGGTTTTTGCGAGATTTTAAGATGGTTCAGAAAAATGAATTTTACATGATAAAATTCATGATGGAAATGTCCTTGTGTTATATTACACTTGTACATTTACTTAACCCTCTATATACAAGGGTTGTATAAATAGACGCTTTAAGTTAGAACACAGGTATGAAAGAAAAAAAGGCCGAAACTCTATTTTCGTTATAGAAACGACTTAGGGTTTTTGGTATGCTCTGGATCATTTTGGAGAGAAACAAAAAGGTTTGGTATTCTATCGAAGCTAGCACTTCAAATCTCGGTCGCCGTTCGTGTGTGGACTGCTGATAGAGGGCGTTCGTCGTTGGCAGCGCCTTAGAGATCGATCAACCTTCAGAAAGGTATATTGCGACTGAGGTATGATTAAGTTTTTCATGGTTTAAACATTTTTAATGGAATTAGATTCGGATCCTGTTGGGGTTTTTGTCAAAACTGTTTTGTAATCTCCGCTGCGTATGAACCCCAAAACTCAACAGTGGTATCGGAGCCTTCGAGTTTGATTCCATTAAACTCATTGCATGTTTTCTTCTGATATATACATGATATATGATTGAAAGCATGTTAATAATTGATGTATATGTGATATACATAAGTTTTCTGTGAGATTTATTATCATGTTTTGTGTATATGATACATATATTCCTTATTTAATTGAAATTAGTTTCGTGTTCTATGATCCATAACACCATTATGTTCGATTGGGATAGTAGTTCATGATTCAATTACATGTTTGTGATTATTTGGATGAAGACCGAAATTGCAAATAATTAATTTTCGAAATTATTTATTTACCTTGTTATATCTATTTTGTTGTGAAGTTTCTATTTGATAAAGATAGATAACAAATTAGAATAGGAGATAAATATCAAGAATCTTGTTATTGGTGATATACTAGGATTCAAATATCTTAAATCCAAAATAAATAATTAATTTTTGAAATTATTTATTTATCTTGTTATATCTAATTTGTTATGAAGTTTCTATTTGATAAGGATAGATAACAAATTAGATTAGGAGATATAAGCAAAATCGGTTTTGTTATCCCTATTGGATAGGAGATAAATATGGAGAAGTTTATTATTGGTGATATGCTAGGATTCAAATATCTAAAGTCCTAATTGGATTAGGATAAGGTGATTAGTTAGATGTGGGCCCGGGTTAATTAAAAATATTTTAATTGACTTAATTTTGGATAAATTAAGGGGTAAACTTAGTATAGTAAAATCAGCGAAAAAAATGATTTTCTATAGCCAATTTCAATTTTCTACAGCGGGACCGCCGTCTAACTAATCCTAGCGCACATAAATTCTTTTATTAGTGAACAATATAAAAATCTCCAAATTGTTTAGTGATTTAAGAAATCAATAAAATATATGATATTTCATTGTTTACGTAAAATCACTAAAACTGAATAAAATCCCTCTATTAAATTTTAAGTCTCACGCCATCCATTTTAAACACCTGTCAAGGCCTCGATCACACTAATACAGTTTCAGCCATAGCTGGGTGTATTGTGTTATCTTGGTGAGACAAGTTGGGTAAGAGTTACCTAAATGTTTAAAATGGTCCGACTTAATAAAGCCATCAAAATAGTTTTGAGCTTTAGGCAAATGATGAGATAAAAACATGCTAAGACATAAGATGTCCCATATCTCATAAAAGGATCTATAAATTACATAAAATGTAATTGGTAACTGTTACCTACCTAAATAATCTAGTTCCTTGTTTCATGCCATAGTTGTTATAGAATTAGGTGAAATATGGATTTTAGTCCCCTAAATAAACGGTGTGTTTTATGAGGGTTGTTAATTTAGTGGGAGTCTATTCCTCTATGCTATTGTAGATCAATGGCCTCTTCAAGTAACAATAATCCTTTGTCACTGCGATCCATCCTTAAGAAGGATAAGCTATCTGGGACTAACTTTCTTGACTGGTTCAGAAACTTGAGAATCGTTCTCAAGCATGAACGCAAGTTGTATGTCCTGAATGCTCCAATCCCTGATGACCCACCAGCCAATGCTACGAAAGCTATGAAGGATGCGCATAATAAGCATATCAATGATTCTATTGATGTTGCATGTATTATGCTGGCAACTATGGTTCCTGAACTTCAGAAGGACATGGAACTATAGGAAGCCTACGACATGACTATAACGCTGAAGGAAATGTTCCAACAGCAAGCTAGGCAAGAAAGGTTCGAGACAGTCAAAAACCTACATTCTTGCAAGATGACTGAGGGTGCGTCAGTTAGTCCTCATGTTCTGAAGATGAAGGGTTATGTTGATCAGCTTGATAGACTCGGATTTCCCATAAGCCAATAGTTGGCTACGGATTTGATCCTAAATTCATTACCAGAAAGTTACTCACAATTTGTGATGAACTACAATATGAATAATATGGAGAAATCAATTTCAGAGTTGCATTTGATGCTCAAAACTGCTGAACAAAATATCAAGAAGGTGTTGATGGTCCGAAAGGGAAAGGGAATGAAGAAGAAAGGCAAAGGCAAGGCTAAAGTTATCAAGGCTGCTGCTGCACCTGTCGCAAAGCTTGTGGAACAAGTCAAGCCCCAGCCTGTTCCTGCTTCAAAACACCCAAAAGAAAAAAAAGGAAATTGTCATTTATGTCATGCACCTGGACATTGGTTCAAAAATTTCAAACTCTATCTGGAATATCTAAAGAAGAAAAAGGGTAGTGCAACTACCACTACAGGTATTTATGTTATTGAAATTAATTAATCTACTAGTGATTCCTGGGTATTAGATACCGGATGTGGATCTCACATTTGTATAAATGTGCGGGGACTCACTGTGAAGTAGAAAGTTGAAGAAATGAGAAGTCATCCTCCGCGTAGGGAATGGAGCAAGAGTTGCTGCCCTGGCTGTTGGATCATATGACTTAGTCTTACCTAGTAGACTTATCTTAACTTTAAATAATTGTTATTTTGTTTTGCTTGAGCGAAACATCATTTCTGTTTCATGCTTGGATATGGATGGTTTTGATTTTATTATTGCGAATAATAGATGTTCCATTTCTCGTAAAGGAATATTTTATGCAAATGTTGATTCGTGTGATGGTTTTTATATTTTAAGCATGAAAAGGTCCACCGATACTCCAATCTTTAACATAAATACAAAGAGATTTAAATTAAATGATTTGAATCAAACCTATCTTTGGCATTGTCGTCTTGGGCACATAAATGAGAAACGCATAACGAAGCTCCATAAAGATGGACTTCTAGATTCATTTGATTTAGAAACATATGAAACGTGCGTATCTTGTTTACGAGGCAAGATGACTAAAAGTCCCTTTACTGGACACAGTGAAAGGGCAAGTGATTTATTGGGTCTAATACATACTGATGTATGCGGTCCTATAAACACAATGGCTAGAGGAGGTTATCGTACTTCATTACATTTATCGATGATTTCAGCGAGATATGGTTATGTATATCTAATGAAACATAAAGTTGAATCATTTGAGATGTTTCGAACGTTTCAAAATGAAGTGCAGAATCAACTTGGTAAAACTATCAAAACACTTCGGTCAGATCGAGGTGGTGAATATTTGAGCCAAGAATTTGATGATCATCTTAGAAATTGTGGGATTGTCTTCCAATTGACTCCACCAGCAACTCCACAGTGGAATGGAGTTTCGAAAGGAGAAATAGAACCTTATTAGATATGGTTCGATCTATGATGAGTCATGCAGATCTTCCATTATCCTTTTGGGGTTATGCATTACAAACTGCAGCTTTCACTCTAAATCAAGTTCCTTCTAAAGCGGCTGATAAAATACCATATGAGATATGGTACGGGAAGATACCTAGTTTGTCTTTCCTTAAGATTTGGGGTTGTGAGGCTTACGTAAAATGACAAGTCTCAGAAAAACTAGCACCTAAATCTGACAAGTGTTTATTTGTGGAGTATCCTAAGGAAACGAAAGGATATTACTTTTATAATCCCACTGAGAACAAAGTGTTTGTTGCTCGGTATGGTGCCTTTATGGAAAGACAATTTATTTCAAAAGACACTAGTGGGAGAGAAATAAATCTTGAAGAAGTTCAAGAATCACAAATGAATCCTGAACCGCTACTGGAAGTTCAACAACGTTCTGAACCAGTTGAACCTCCGCAAGTGACATAGAGCCCACGTAAATCTGGTAGGGTAAAACATGAGCTAGAGAGATTCGGATTTCTCATTACCGATAGTCGCGATGTGTTGCTTATGGATCAAAATGAGCCTACCACTTATCAGGAGGTTATGTCTGGACCTGACTCAGATAAATGGCTAAGTGCCATGAACTCTGAGATGCAATTCATGTATGATAACCAAGTTTGGAACTTGGTTGATTTACCTGAAGGTGGTAAGACCATTGGATGTAAATGGGTTTTCAAGAAAAAAACTGACATGGATGGCAATGTGCATACTTTTAAAGCAAAACTTGTAGCAAAAGGTTTTAGGCAGACTCAAGGTGTTGATTTTGATGAAACTTTTTCGCCAGTAGCCATGCTTAAGTCCATAAGAATTTTAATTGTCATTGCTGCATATTATGACTATGAGATATGTCAAATGGATGTAAAAATAGCATTTCTTAATGGAAAGCTGCTTGAGGACGTGTATATGACTCAACCGGATGGTTTTGTACATCCTGAGAATTCTAGGAAGGTATGCAAGCTTCAAAGATCCATTTATGGATTAAAGCAAGCTTCTCGGAGTTGGAATCTTCGTTTTGATGAAGCAATCAAAGATTTTGGTTTTATTAAGAACGAAGATGAACCTTGTGTATACAAGAAGGTCAGTGGGAGTGTAGTTGTTTTTCTGGTACTGTATGTTGATGATATATTACTCATTGGAAATGACATCCCAACGTTGCAGAGTGTCAAGTCTTGGTTAGGGAAGTGTTTCTCAATGAAAGACTTAGGAGATGCGGCCTATATCCTAGGGATAAGGATCTATAGGGATAGATCTAAGGGGCTAATCGGTCTAAGTCAGAGTGCTTACATAGACAAGGTGCTGAATAGGTTCAATTTGCGAGACTTTAAAAGAGGATTGTTGCCAATGTCTTATGATATAAGTCTCAGCAAGAATCAATGTCCTAGGACAAATGATGAGTGAGATCGTATGAATAAGATTCCATATGCATCAGCTATTGGATCTATCATGTATGTCATGCTATGCACTCGACCTGATGTATAATATGCTTTGAACACTACAAGCGAGATATCGGTCGGATCTGGTGAGAGTCCTTTGGATAGCGATAAAGAACATCCTTAAGTACTTAATAAGGACTAAGGAAGTGTTCTTGGTCTATGGAGGTTTTGAAAATGATCTAGTTGTAAATGGTTACACGAGATGCAAGTTTTCAAACCGATATAGATGATTTTAGATCGCGATCTGGATATGTGTTTACTTTGAATGGGGGTGCGAAGAAGTGGAAAAGTTCGAAGCAAGAGCGTGGCGAGATTCTACAACGAAGCTTAGTATATTGCGGCGTCCGATTCAAAGCAAAGGAGGCAGTTTGGATCAAAAAGTTCATTCTTGAACTAGGAATGGTTCCAAGTATTGCTAACCCTGTTTGTTTGTATTGTGAAAATAACGGGGCAATAGCACAGGCCAAGGAACCTAGATCACACCACAAATCCAAACATATACTCAGGCGTTTTCATCTCATCAGAGAAATTATCGAGAGGGGAGACGTAAAGATTTGCAGAGTACCTACTGAAGACAACGTTGTGGATCCTTGACAAAAGCTCTTCCACAAGCAAAACATGATGGTCATGTTATATCATTAGGCATTAGATGCATGTATGATTGGCCCTAGTGCAAGTGGGAAATGATGGGGGCATGTGCCCTAGGTCAATCCATTAACTGTCTTTATGAATACTTTTAGTTAATAAAATAGAGGATTTCATTTGCTGTTTATTATAATTAATTTGCATGTTTACATTATAATAAGATCCATGGGTATTTACATAAATATCCTAAATGTCCCTAGTCGATCATTATACTGGGAACTATAATGAATTAAGACTAGTGTGAGTCTTAATTGATGATCATATGATGATTATACGTATAGGGATACGAATCAAGATCACGAGTACTTGTTAGGGAACAAAGTACTGGACCGACGCGCTATGAGAACATCACATGGATTAAGTCATAGTTGTTTCTCATGATAGGTATATTTTTCAGTCCTGTGACTTAAGATTGCCAGAGATTTCAACATTAGGAACATAGTGATTTGACGCAATCAAACGTTTTCTTTAACCGGACGATTATAAAGGTGGTGATTGGTTACTATGTGAGCAATGTGATGAAGTTGTGTAATCGAGATAGAATTTGTCCCTCTCATATAAAGAGAGATATCTAGTGGATCCTTCGATGTGTTAGACTATTAAAAGACCTAGTCTAAGTGAATTGATATTGATCAATGTCACTTGGATGTTTTCACTCTACCTAGAGATCGAGACTAGTACGATTGAACATGTTGGATGACAATTCCATGCCTTATGTTTGATCAAAAGGATATCGTGTGACAAAAGGATGTTATATACACTATTGATTAGGTTGTATCGATTTGATATTCGTACAACTTGGGTAGTCACAATGTCTTGCTAGAGGCTGCTTATGACTTGTATACCAAAATGTGTTTTGGCACACTGCAAACGTTGTATGAGCCTATTGTGTCGCACACTAAGAATGGTTTTTGCGAGATTTTAAGATGGTTCAGAAAAATGAATTTTATATGATAAACTTCATGACGGAAACGTCCTTGTGGTGTATTACACTTATACTTCTTTAAGTAGGGGTATATGTGTAATTTACTTAACCGTTTATATACAAGGGTTGTATAAATTGACGCTTTAAGTTAGAACACAGGTACGAAAGAAAAAAAGGCTGAAACTCTATTTTCGTTTTAGAAACGACTTAGGGTTTTTGGTATGCTCTGGATCGTTTTAGAGAGAAACAAAAAGGTTTGGTATTCTCTCAAAGCTAGCGCTTCAAATCTCAGCCGTCGTTCGTGTGTGGACTGCTGATAGATGGCGTTCGTCATTGGCAGCGCCTTAGAGACCGATCAACCTTCAGAAAGGTATATTGCGACTGAGGTATGATTAAGTTTTTCATGGTTTAAACATTTTTAATGGAATTAGATTCGGATCCTGTTGGAGTTTTTGTCAAAAACTTTTTGTAATCTCCGCTGCGTATGAACCCCAAAACCCAACACCTCGAACGGGATCGCTCGTCTCCCTTTCAATGTTTAGCTTTACCGGGGATAAGGCTAACCCACTATCAACTCAAACTTATAGCATTATTTGTATTATAAAATCAAATCATATGTAGTTTTGAGAAAAAAACTATATGTCAGACATTGACTTTTGATTTCTGATGTAGAAGATCGTACAAGATGCAGCTACGTAGCATACTTTCGTAGTCGGTGACGTTACAATGCATAATGTATGAATAAAGTACATTTACATAATTAAATATGCATGCAACAAAAAGGAAATTAACCATGAAAACATGGAAATAAATTGAACTTATTTAAATTAATAAAAATTGTACCTTCTTAGCTTTATATCTTGAAAAGTTTCTTGATCTTCAAGACCTCCTCTTGTATAGCAACTTCGTGTTGATAACATGTTGTAAACTAAGTTGTAAGCCAACTAGAACTTAAGTTGGACTTGCTAGAGACTTAAGCATATAAGGCATAAACTAAGTACTACTAGAACAAGTAGAGAAGAGGAGACAAGAGAGAAGAGAGCTAGAGATGAGAATGTAGAGATTTCATTCATACATTGGTGTGTTCTTTACAAGTGAATGAACCCCCTTATATAGGCCCTTAGTCATGATGAAAATGAGTATTTGCACAAAGTGTGCAAGTTACACCAAAGTTGTTGGACTAAGTGGTTAGTCACTCACACTCCGACCGAGATTTTGATGGAAACAAACAAGGTGAAAATGTACTAATAAACATCTAGTGTATTTCAGTTTTTGTTAAAGGATGCAAAACAACATATCAAGGGTACTCAAGAAATACAAGTTCAAGACTCGGCATTAATGAAGAAATGAAGATGAAAGTTCAAACCGCAATTTGTAATTTCAATGTAAGGTATACAAATTCTTTCACGTAAGCCAAATGCATTAGTCCATGCATATCAAGTTTCTTAGACCACTTTTCAAAGTTATAAGTTTACTTCAAGTTTAAAAGTGAATTTAAACACATAACTAGGTCTATGAGTTTAGACAATGTGAAACTTTGTGTGGATGGTCATTTGCATATTAGAGATCATTGTAAATGTTTTCGAAAAAGAAAAACTCGTTTTTGAAAGGTCTTCGAAAAGAAAACTGTAAATTTGTAGAAAAGCCCCTAATACATTATGAAATCGTGAATTTCCGTTTTCGGGATTTGTAAAAATATCCGGACCACCCAATTAGGCTTAATGACTCATAATAAACGTGTATAACATGTTATATAAGGGTTGGTTAGGTCCCGGACGAGTTTAAGGGTCGCTAACACAAAGGGACAAAATAATTGTTTTGAGGTCCCTGCAGTTAGCGCGCTAATGATTTCATTAGCGCGCTAAGTGCGAAGTTAGCGTATTAGGTCTCAAAGCATTAGCGCGCTAATTGCATATCTCGATGCTTTTTTTTGACAATTTGGAAAACACACTTTAATTTGAATTCTTGATCTATTTTGGACCCTTGGATCCCTAGAACGGTCATAAACTGTCAAGATGGAATACCTAACATTATAAAACCACCAAGAACATGGTTTTGTTAAAAAAAAAAAAAAAAAGGAAGAAACACACTCAAAAACTAAAAATCTACAAAGAGAAGAACTTTGATTTTTGTGAAGAAGCAAAAGGAGATCTTTGTGGCTGTTCTTTAGTTCTCTAATCCAAAGACTTTTGAGGCTTTCAAAGGAGTACAAGAATCTCTTCAAAGCTGATCTCTTTTGTCATTCTCTTGTTTGTAAGAAAGTCCTAGATCTAAAATCTTGCTTGTGCTTAATCTACATAGTTTTGTGTATTTGATTTGAAAATCATTTTGTTGTGTGTTTGAACACCTTCTTCTTGGGTTTTGCACTTAAATTTATTTTATCAAACCCTAAGATTGATTTGAACAAAAGTTTTGCACTTAAACTTGATTTTTGTTAAACTATTGTTCTTAGACTTGAAATCGGTTTTACACTAATATATTAAGTTTTTAAAACGATTTCACATTTGGGATTTGCAACAAAATCGGTGACATATTTGCCTATTCCATTTATTCTCATACTTGCATGCATAAGAGTTGTTAGGCTCTAGGAGGCTTGCTAGTGTTTGAATTTGATACCACTTTGTGTTGTAAAGTGTATCTCATTATTTTTCAGCAACTTATTGTATTTGTATGATTGTAAGACTTAGTGGAATCTAAGTCAAAGGGAAGACCTAGTTGAGACTAGGCACAAATCCTAGTTGCGGCTAGGTGGGAAGTCCTAATTGTAATTAGGCACTCTAGGCTTGTATGCTTAGGTTGTAACACTTATTTGCAATATAAGTGGGGGTTAAAAATCCTAACCAGGGAGGTTAGGTAGTGGACGTAGATCGTTGGATCGAACCACTATAAATTGTGTGTCACTTTCCATCTCTTCCATTCCATTCACTTGCATAGCATATATATATTCATTGATAGTGTATGCATTATAGTTGTAATTTGCGCATAAAGTTTTAAAAGGGCAATAACTACTCGGTAACCCAATTCACCCCCCCTCTTGGGTGACCTTCAAAAGTCTCATGTCATACAAGATTACAAGTTACATGACAATACATTGATAAATGATTATACATTGAAGTTGAATACAAGTTATGTAGAGTGTACAAGTTACATTCAATGTAGAAGTCATGCTTGATGTTACAATTCAATGTGAGAGTCATGCTTGACAATGTGATCATTCATAAGCTTGGTTAAATGGTCATCCAATTTACAACAGTTTTTTTTTTTTTTTTTTTTTTGGCTCAGCGCGAAATCAAATGGTCCACTCCACTCCACACTCGCCCTCATTTTGTTAACATCCTCGAGACACGTGTCCTTCCTCCATTAAGTCTGACACGTGGCACGTGCTTAGTAGTCAAAAGAGGTAGAACAATACCCACTTTGCCTGCTCCCTTTCTTATGCTACGTCTTCACGTGGGGCCCACGCTGTTTGCGAACATTTTGAAGAAAAAAATAAAAATAAACGTTACATTAATTCAATGGATGAGAAGACATGGAAGTGGTTGACGTACTTTTTATACACACTTTGGTACTCATTATCCGTTACCTCTTGAATTTTTTAGGGAGTTGCTAGGTTGACCACTTTAATCACCCACTTAAATGCATCTACTGAATGAAAATTACATGATACACCTCAAGACACGAGTTGCGCTCTCATCCAAAGGTAACGAAGGATGCCCATAGATGGATGCACCTAAGTAAGTCGCTAAAGTTGCTCAACTAATCATTTTCTATTTGTTTATTAATTACTCGATTATCAGTTTTAACACACGAATTAATTTTTGATATCTAAATCAATTTAGTTAATAATAATTAATGACCATTTTCTTCGCAATATTTATCATATATAAAATTATTTATAAGAATACAATTGAGTATTTTTGTGAATTTCTTAATTGATCAATAAATTTTTGTGACAATTAGTATTATAAAAGCTGAAAAAAAATTAATTTTTTATTAAAATAAATATATTAATTGAGCATGAAATTATATTTGAGAAGTAAGTTGATGCTTTATAAAAGTCTCTTTAAAATTTCAAAACTATCATTTTTATTTACAACTTCTTTTACTGGGCTATCAAATCGCTTGTTATCTTAATTTTTATATTAAGATAAAATTGCAATGAATATTTAAAAAGAGCGAAAGCACACGATTATTTATTTGTTTGTTTTTTTATTTTTTTACAATTTTTTTTTACTTAAGTGTTAGTCAACTCACGACCTTTTCAAAGCTTGTTTTTAGTCTCTATTAATCCACTGGACACATGAGATGCTTTGGTTTTTTTTTTCCGAATTGAAGAGGGCATGAGTATAATATCAAAAGCAGAAAAAAAGAAAAAAGAAAAAAAGGGGCATGATTATTACGTCTCTTAATTTGCTTATGGACATTTAGAGCTTTTTCCTTGATTAATACATTTAGGAGTAAAAATTATCAACCCAACACATCAACCAAACTATTTACAAAACTAACACACTTTTATCCACGTCAGTTTTTTCCCAGTGAGCTTGAAAGCCAAAAACACATCACCAAAACAAACAATGAACCCCAAAATTAGTACACTCTCCCAAATAGTTGATCTTTGCCCACTCTCCCAACTGACTATCACAATCTCAAGGTCCCATACACCATAAAGATTTCAGTAAGTTTGCTCAAGAATATGAAATAATTGTCTCTCATTTACAGTTATAAATGATGAAATTGGTAGGTGATCAACTACAAAGCAAAAATGAATAAGGAGGAAATGACTTATAACAGTATAGAAAAAGTCCTAGTCTGACCCCAAAAAATGACTTCCAGTCCCACACCGTGTTCTCTTGACAACTCGGACATTACGGTTTAACGCAAGTGGAATATCCGTATGACCCACATCAGCCGGATTTTGAGCATCTTCTGGTTGAATATCATCGTTGTCCCGCATTCCGCCATCTTGAGTACTTGTACTCCTAGATAAATTCATCATTATTGGACTTGCATGAAAATGGCGCGAAGATGTAGGTGCCGTGTCAAATGGAAAGGCTTCCATAGCCTCGAATGTCATGTTGGGAGGAACTGAAGGAGTATGTGGAGTCCCAAACTCGTTGAGAGGCACTGATGGAGTATACAATGGAGTGTCATGCCTCGAAGATGTATCAGCATGGGAAGAATGATGAGAAGCTTGAAATGAACTGGGCATATTATGCATCCGATAATCTGCGTGTCGTGTATGCAAGTCAAAGTCGATGCAGCTACATGTCTAATACGTGCAATAGATACATCATCACCCAGTGTCAATTGATGAATTGAAGTAATGCCATGTGCCTACATATGAAATATTGATGAAGTTTTATGCGAAAGTACAAGGAAAATAACTATTTGGCAAGGATTCATGACTGAAAAAAAATCAAATTGTACTTACCAAGGCCTCGGCAATAGCTCACGGGGAGACATGAATCGTCGTGTAATGCGACGATACCATAGCATATACGGGTTGTAAAAGTCCATTGGCTCCTCTAAGCTTTCATCAGTTGCAATATTGGAGGCACGTTCGTTCCACATGCAGACATAAGCACTATGTTTTGCGCTCCAATCCTTATCCGTCTTCCCTCTCAAGTCAATCCTATGTAGCTGAATGTTTGTGCTCTGTAAAGGTGGTATCATTTGTCTGAGACCGAATTGGCGCATGACTTTATCGGGATGATACATTTCGACTACACAGAAGAAAATCAAAGGTGCCCTCGTTCGCCAAATAGCACGACCACTGCTACAGGACGCAGGTAGGTCCATTATCACTGCCTCAGGATACGGTTCCCATATTACCTGTAGTTAACAAAAACATTTTGATATGAATAAGAAACGCATATTAGATGATGTTTCCAAAGCACTACGTGGAGAAGTAATTCTGTATATCTCTTACTTCATCGGGTGTTTGCATGTCAATCATTTCTCTGTACTTTGTCAGGACGTGCATTGATGCTCCCGTTGTCTCCAAAGCATGTTTCCACCTTCACAAATAAAAAAGAAAAACGCAATGCATGTATGTCAGCACATGTACATAGATATGTAGAAATTGAAATTATAATGTGAGAAAATAGTAATTACCTATGAGCAAATGGAGGAGGTGGAAATATTTCTTCATTTTCTAATACAGGGTCTCGAAGAACGTTACCCATTATTGGTGCAAGGAACGGCAACCTATCCCATGCCCATAATTGCAATAAGATATTTGGACCTGCTATCTCGGCTCCATCAATGTTATTTCGCAAGACATAATTGTCTCGTATAGGTGAGCCGAGTTGCATACCCCAATTTGTCTTGTCCGCCGCCTCGAAATCTTTCAAAAATTGCAAATATGTGATGTGAACGAGGTTGTTCGACTTGTCTGCAAATAGTGTTCCCCCTAGAAGTTGCAGGATGTATGCTCTCGTATAGCGCTGCACTTCCACATCATTAGCATTGTCTGGGAGGTTTGGAAACCACCTTGAAAGTTGCCGAATTTGAATCCGCCCTCCAGTCTTGTTATTTTCGGGGGAAAGGGAATCCGAGTTGTGTCAAGCACAAGGCATCGTAATCTTGGTCGACTCGGCCAGTAATTGGTAATCCATCGACCGGCAACCCCAAGATGATTTGTACATCTTAGAGGGTAATAGTCATCTCGCCGACGGGGAAATGGAACGTGTGAGTTTCTGGCTTCCACCTCTCTATAAGGGCAGTTATAAGATGCCAATCAATTGAAATGAAGCCTACTCGCGCAGTCCCGTAAAATCCAGCTTCCTGAAGATGCCCAACTATGCGTGGATCCAGTTGGACTAACCGGTGAAGTGCTGCTGAATTCCGCCTGATAGTCGATATACCAGGCTCCTATGAAGATATGAGATTTAAGTGAAATTAGTTAAAACGTGGCTATGCAGCTAAAAAATTAGTGAAACATGCGAAAAGAAGTATTACCAGGCCATTCCAAACGCGGGTAGATCTATGGAGAGCTTGCATAGTCAAAACCGAGTCATCTATAGGGCCAGGATCCATATCGCGCTTAAACCCAAAATCATTACCGATGTTGTCATTAATTCCATTGTGCAATTGATATGAGAAGTAGAAATACTTCATGTACTAACTATACAGAGATGGATTAATACAATATAGGTAGCATACTACAACGCAGTTTATGATGCATATATTGCAATTTGACTTCATTCGCATCATTGCAGATCATGTAAGACCTTTAATAAAGTACATGTTAAAAATACAATTTAGGCAAGAAAAGTTTATGTTTCTGCAAGACCACAAAAGCACATCCATTTCAAGGATCGTTCATTGCCAACAATATACCCGGGTGTCGATCAGAAATGACACATATACCATCCCTATCAGTCGCATGATGTCGCAAACAAGCCATAAACCATCCAGCGTTGTTGTTTCTCTCGACTTTCCTCATCATGCGATGGCAAATGCTAAAGGAAATACATGACTATTACTATCCTTTTTGAGTGGCTATTAGGAGTTTGTGTTTGTATTTTCCATACAAGAATGTGCCATCAATTTGTATCATTGGTCTGCAATGTCTAAAGCCCTGCAATAGAAGGTGCAAATGCCCAAAAAACCCATTTGAAGACAACTTCATTGTTGGCATTAGGCTCACCATGCCGCCATTCCACACGTGTCCCTGGATTGCTTTCTTGAAGAGCGGTCATCCATCATGCGGCAACATTTTGTACGATTCTTCCCAATCTCCAAAGACTTTAGCAATTGCTTTCTTCTTCCCCAACCATATTTTCTTATAATGAACGTCATAAGCTGAATTTGTCCTTGATAATCTGATGAAGCACAGGAACTGAGGTGGACGGATCTCTTCTCACCACATTTTCTACCTCACGGCATATAACGGTGGAGTCCAAATGCGCATGATCCTTGGACAGTTTAGCATAGATGCATGTATGTGGTCCTGCATATGTACTGATCTCAAACATTCCATGCGATTTTCTTCTCGAACACCGCAACCTCCAAGTACATCCATCCAAATATTTCTTACAACGAACAATCCATACATTTGGTGTAGAATGAGTCACCACAAAGCGCCTGTGTCCTTTGATGCTATACAATTTCACGGCATGTTGGATATCTACTTTACACGTGAACCGCATGCCTTTCTCAAATTCTGATGCCTCATTCCATAATGACCTAGAAGGGATCATTGCATTCTCAAGGAGGGGTTGCATTGCCTCACTACTCAATTCCATAAATATAGCTGAAGGAACGACAAATTCACCTACACCCACTGGCGCACCATCAATTCCAGCAGCCTCTTCATCGAAGAAATCATCGTTCCCAATTTCGTTCGAAATTGGAGGACAAGATAATGAGCCATCATCTGCTATGACTCGATTTAACGCATATCGAATCATGCCATCATCAACATGATGACCATCATCCCCTTCATCGTCTGTATCATCTTCGCTACTATCTTCACTAGTATCCCCGTCACTGCCGCAATAGTCATCATATTCACTAGTATTCAAATCATCACATGAACGAGGATCCTCGTCCATTTCGGGATTTACGGTCGTCAAAGGCGATGCACAATGATTATGTTCATAAATTGGTTGAGTGCTAGGTCCAGCTCCAGAATCTAACACTACATTACAATTGGAACTATTGTATTGTTGCCTCGGAACTAAATCGATATAAAGCTCCATGCAATGTGGTGGTGGTAATTCTGCCAAAAAGTCCCAAACATCTTTGAGACTCGACTCATCATCTATTCGCAACGGGACGTAGTTGGCCGATCCACTTCCAATGTACGCTGGATATCGATATGTCATGTTTAATCTCTGGTAAGTCATTGTCTATCGCAATGAATTACATATATAACGCACAAGTTCATCGTACCCTAAACCCATCTTCGATCTGAGATGTCGAATGGGCGGTTTAGTGTACGAAATCCCTGATGGTCCATCAACAATTTCTCCATTCATATAACACAACAACGATACTCTTCGATCAACCATTCTTCAATCTATATATGTAGAATATAATTGTTACTAAGTGATGATAAAGACCTTCTAATTAAAGTTACGACTATGCGATATAAATCTCGCAATCATCCAATCACTCATACAAAATTAATCATTTTAGAAATAATTCAAATAAATATGACCTTAATAGAATTGGTTATGCACCCTAATAGAATTGGTGTAGTGGTATAGTTATTATATATATATGGTAACTAAATAGCCTAGTGATCAAATTAAGTACCTTATTTTGCTACAAAGAAACTATTATATGCAAATAACTATTATATATTATAAACAACTCCCCTAGCTAGCTTAGAATATCACAGCCCCTAAAGCAACCTTAGATAGTTACCACCACCAATGTCTCATCTCTTAAGCGCACGCCTAATGTTCTTCCAAATTTTTCTACTAAACTATTGACATGTATATGAGGTTTTTTGCTTAATTAATACCATACCCCTAAAACAAATAAAAACAGCCCCTAAAACAAATAACAACAGCCCTGGAGACAACAAAACTAACAAAAAAAATATCATACAACATAACATGAACCACATGAAGCGTAAACACAAAAAATCTCCAAACAAATTGATCTTACAGAGTTGTTGAAATCGGGTGGGTTGCGGTTCGGATCTGAAGTTGATGATGGAGATAAGATATGCACCAATGGAGCCAATCTAGTGGAGTTGAGGGAATGAAGAGTGGAGCAACGTTAGGGGAGTTGAAGGAAGAAGGAAGGCAAGAGAAACCAGATCTGGAACGGATCTGGTCTCTGTTTTGTCCAAGGGAAGTCGTGACTTCGGGTCACGATTTCACTTTAATGGAAATCGTGACCCGAGCTCACGATTTCCTTATTTTTCAACAGTGAGGAAATCGTGGGCTCGGGTCACGATTTCCATTAAAGTGAAATCGTGACCCGAGGTCACGACTTCTCTTTGACGGGACAAAAAATTGACGTGGCGCGTGATTTGGCGCTGACGTGGCTACAAGTGTGTTAGATGGGGAAATAGTTTGGTGGGTGTGTTGGGTTGATAATTTTTACTGCCAAATGTACTAATCAAGTAAAAAAGCCTGGACATTTATGAGAAAACACTTTACGATGTATATCCAAAGCACATGAACAAGTGTGTAGTAATCTACGTACCCGAAAATTCACCTAACCATTCTCCAAAAGGAATAACGAGGTCTTTTGTGGGCCCCACTCTGTCCCGGATTTTTGACAAAGACGGCAGTTTCGTTGCCCAGCCAGCCCTCCTTCGGTGAGCAGTTTACTTAAATGCTCTCCCTCCTTCTACCTCCACTTTCTCTCTCTATGTTCTGAGAGGGTTTTTACTTTGGTTGAGTGAAATTGATATTAAAAGGTGGGAATTTGTTGGTTCTCCAAAGTCTTCTCATTCACACTTCTCAATCTTTACAGCCCATGAAAAAGAGAGAGAGAGAGAGAATCTAGGGTTTTCTTAGCTGAAATGTGCAAAATCATTTTGGGGATTTGATGATTTTTGTTGATGTGGAGGTTTTTATGTCCAAATTGTAAGCACTAATCTGGGTTTTGTTTGTTTCCGCCTAAATTTCCATGTACTATGGATTGCTAATTTGCTATCGTTAGAAGAGGAAGTAAACGGTTTGATTAGATTTTGTTTGTGATTCTTCAATTTCTGTTGATTCCCTGAAATGGGTGGTGAGAGATCTGTGTTGTAGAGGTGGGTTTTGTGTTTTGGGGGGTTTTGTGGTGGCTTTATAGGGCTTTGGTGTGAGTATCATGGAGGAGGTTGAGGAGGCTAACAGGGCAGCAGTAGAGAGCTGCCATAGAGTACTTCGGCTGTTGTCTCAACCCCAACAAGATCAGATTTACAAAAATTTAGTGGTGGAGACTGGGGAAGCTGTGGTGAAGTTCAAGAGAGTTGTGTCACTCCTAGGTCATGGTCTGGGTCATGGAAGAGTGAGAAAGTTGAGGTTTCAGGTCCAGCCCAAGTTTCCACTCAACATTTTGTTAGATAACCCAATTTCCACAACAGATTCTTCAACCAAGCCTCTCCTAGAGTTGAATTCATTAGCAAAATATCCTGCCTTGCAAACCCATAAACTGATCTTAGAGAACCCAAAATTGGAGCTTGGATCAGGGTCCACAACCCCTATTCAATTTACCCAACAAACCCCTCCATTACACTATCAATTCTTCCAGCAACAGCAGCAGCAACATGGGTTTCAGCTTCAGCAGCAGCAGCAACAGCAACAACAGTTACAGCAACAAATGAAGCTTCAAGCAGAGATGTTTAGGAGGAGCAACAGTGGGGTTAACCTGAAATTTGATTCTTCTACTTGCACACCAACTATGTCATCTACTAGGTCATTCATCTCTTCTTTGAGCATGGATGGTAGTGTTGCTAACTTGGATGGAAAAGCTTTCCATTTGATCGGTGCTCCACAGTCATCTGATTGGAGCTCACAGCAGGGGCCAAGGAAAAGGTGCTCTGGTAGAGAGGGTGGGAGTGTGAAATGTGGTAGCAGTGGGAGGTGTCATTGTTCTAAGAGGAGGTTGGTTTTGATAACTAGTTATTTTTTAAGTGGGATTGTATGTTTCTTGATTTATAGTAAATTAGTAATTGGTTATGTTTGATTGATGTCTTTAGGAAGCTGAAGGTGAAGAGGTCCATCAAAGTGCCGGCTATTAGCAACAAGCTTGCAGATATCCCTCCTGATGATTATTCTTGGAGGAAGTATGGGCAGAAACCAATCAAGGGTTCTCCTCATCCCAGGTATATATTTATTTTATTTTCAAATTTCATGCTTCTACGAGTTTTGGGAATGTCTTGTGTGTATGAGTTATAATCTTTCTTTTAATTGCGCTTGACTCCATGTCTTAGCTATTTTACAGTTCTATGTTAATCGTTGAAAGATGAGTTTGGTTGCCTTTTCAATTCTCCTTAATTATGGAATTCTTTGTTCATTTGTTGGCAAAGTGGTTGTAAATGACGGGTATTTCAATTGCCATTTGGCTGACAAAACTATTATATCATGGTTGTTCTTATTCAATCTATCCTTAAGACTTTTCCTAGGAAGTTAGCAAATTTGGATTACAGTTCAAGAACAAAAATGGATTACTCAAGGTTTTAATATGCTGTAAAAGCATTCATCCGTATCCAATCTTGCTTGATCATGATAATTCTTCTTGGACCTCTTGTCCAAGCAAAAAGAAACTGACCGTTTGAATTTTTGGTGTTTTGCGCATTGGTGGCTGTTGATATAGAATATATTGTGGTTAACGTTTCCGCTCAAATAGGCAAGGCTTATTGCTATTCTAGCTAAGAATTTCTCTTCACTTTGCTTTAAAATTTTGTGTTTAATCTCTATGTTTTGTCAGGTGTCGAACCAAATGAACCTTTATACTTGTATTGAAATTTTATTATCTTCTACTAGTTAGCGACGCTTCATGGATGCTAGTTGATCACTGAAGCATGTAAAGTAATTGAGATTTCTCATTTAAACTTCTGTAGGGGCTACTATAAATGTAGCAGCATGAGAGGTTGCCCAGCAAGAAAGCATGTGGAGAGATGCTTGGAAGACCCCTCAATGCTAATTGTTACCTATGAAGGTGAGCACAACCACTCTAGGTTACTGCCTCAATCTGCCCAAACATAGACTTGTTGAAAACTTCTTGAGATAGATTCAGTGGCCATGCCATTCACATCCATATGCACTCTTTCTTCCATTGGATGTAAATTGCTGCTGTACATAATGTGTATGGTTCAAGTTCAAGTCTACAGAAGATGGAACGGTTTGCTGTTTGCTGGCGAGGGAAGCAGGCGTTGTAGTTGTATTTCAACACTCAAAGTAAGAGCATACATGGGGACAAATGAACTGGAGAGTCAAAGAAAAAAAGTGAAAAAAGAGGGTTTTGGTAATTGTAAGAACTTGTTCTTCCCTGGCTGTTAATTTATGTTTCAAATGGTAAGGGTTTTTGTGATTTCAACAAATATAATCAATCTCTTTGGTCGTCGAAAATTTTGAAGTTTGGGTGTCCTAGTCAATGGTTTTAACCTCACTTTAAATGAAAGCTTTGCTCTTTACTTTTGCTGATCTCTTTTGCATAAAATCATATCTGAAGATTGGGCGTTGTGTGTATTAGTACATTAGCCGTAGGGAGAATCATTAGAAATTGTGACCTTGCCAACTATTTAGATTCCTGGATTCAACCAACCTTCATTTTTATTTTTATGCATTCGTGTAGGTATTACATTAGAAATTTGATCTATTAATATAGATTGCTGCTGATTCTCTTAGTTCTTGTGAACTTTGAGCTGCTGCGCTAATTTATAGTGTTGTGACTGGCATATATTCTTATGGTCAACATGTTTGATATGATTCAATGTCAAACTTAAGTTCTCCAAATGAATCCTGCTGGATTTTTTAATGGACTAGAAATGTCACTGAGGTTCTATTACCTCATTAAAGATGCATGTGCTGGGAAGTTCTAGTGTGATGAATCTTTTCAAGGCACACCTTTTAGGTTCGTCTTGTTGTATACTTTTTCCTATGAATTAAATTGTTCCAATTTACATTTGCTTTCTTCTATGCTGAAGCACTGGAAAAGTAAGATGGTTTATCGCATCGAAGTACACAGCTATGCTTAGCATATTCATTCTTGTAGACATCTATATCATGTTCCCCCCCTCTATGTAATCATATTCGCTGAGTTTGAGTTTCCCTTTAACGTCTTCTTTTGTGTTCAATCCATCAGGTTGTTGAGTTGACATATACTTGTGAACAAGTTGTGGTTGTGCTTTTAACATCTCTGCATTTAGATTATATGTACTTGGGAGATAATCTTTCTTGAATGCCTGACTGTCTTTCTGAATTCTTTTATTTTGTTTAAACCATTCTCGCATTTTATGTTTGTTTACTTTCCTTTTGATGTTTATAAACTTTAGTCTTGCTTTGTAATATTGAGAGATCGTAATTTGAAACGTTGAGAAAGAAATGCAAAATTATCTTTCTCATCTTTTTGTATACGTCTTTTGCTGTATACTAGCACATTCTTTCTTTTAAACAACTTGACTTTTCTCAGTTCCCACTAAAGATAAAGCAATGTCTAGTCCCAAAGGCATCTCAAGAAAAAAATAGAGTTTGGTGCATTGGGGTACAAGAGAGTTGGAACTAAAGAAGAAAAAAAAAGTGAAAAAGAAGGAACTTTGTGTTCTGGACGTTGGCCAAGAATTTGAATTTGGTTTGGGAGTTTTGGCATTTTAAGTTTTGCATGAATGGCTATTTGAAATTTCTTTCCCTTTGGGAACAAATTATTTACAAAACTACGTCGATATTTCATTCGTTCTTATACTGTATTGAAGTGTTCGGTGCAGGAAGCTGACAACAAATAATTTGAGATTCAGAATTGGTTGTTGTTTCCAAGTTCGCCTTCTTTTCCGATGAGTGTTAACGGGTTTTTCCAAAACGTTGTAAGTTAGTACTTCGGGTGCATTTGTGTTTTTTTTGTTTTTTTGCTTTTTCTTTCCATTCTGTCCATCTCCATTGATTTATTATGACCATTCAAGTCATAATAGATCTATGGAGATGGACAAAATTTCCTAGCATGTTCAATTTATAGTGTACCTTGATTATTCTACCTAGATTCATAGAATCATAGTGGTTTCTTGACTTGGTACCAACAAAATTACTGTTATAATGTTAATTGAGAATCAAATCTTAAATTCTTTTTTTATTTTTTGTTTTGATTACAAACTCTTGTCCCTTAGAGAGGCAATTTGTTTCGGTTACAAGCTCGCGAGAAGCAATTACAAGTTTATTGACGTTTAGTAGACATATCTAACAAGTCATAGTAGACTTGTAAGCAAGTTAAGATGGACACATAAAGCTTAAGTTTAAGCTTAAATTTTGCCTAGTGGTAGTGGCTCCGACTGATCTGGGTAAGTACCAAGATTTATGGTGCACTTGGATTATTTTATAAAATTATTGATCTTTATGATCTTGAGGTCTCATAGACTTGGATTATATATTAATTAAAACTTTTTTTTTTGACCTTGGTAGCTAATCAATTTCTTGACATTTTTTTGTTGTAAAAGTTGAAAGCCTATTTTTGGATCACTGAGTATAATTTTCTTTGACCTTTTTCACTGATGTAAGAAGAGTTTGCTTTGTTGTATGTAGGAATGCAAATGGAGAGGGTAGGAGATGGGGACCTCATCTACATCCTCGTCCCCGCTTAAAAATTCATCTCCCATCCTCATACTTATCCCCACGCGGGGATGAACTTTTATCCACATCTCCATCTCCGCCTAAACCACGAGGGGATAAGAAAACTCCATAGTGAAAATGTTTTTCCCATTTCATTCCCCATTGAAGATCTCTGTGGGGAATTGACAAAAAATCACCGCGGAGAAATATTTTTTTCAATTAATTCTTTTTTAAAAATTTATAAAAAGTATGGTACACATACATTAGATCCAATTGTTGAAAATTTCAACCAAATAAAATATAACATATAAATATAGTTGCAAATAATTCAAATCAAAACATATAATTAATCAAAACATATAAAATTATAAATCACATTAGAGTTTGTTTATCACTAGTATTTTGGGTGAAAGCCTTGTAATATTATATATAATGTATATAGATATATTTGATATATACGAGGATCTCCGTGGGGATCTCCATGGGTACTCTTCGCGAGGATACCTAATAGGGATACCCACGGAGATTCCTCACGGATATTACCAATAAAGATTCTCTGCGGGATCTCGTGAATATATTTTTTTTCCTGTCCCCGTACCCGTATTCACATGAGTATGAGATTTTATTTTTATTCACACTTCCATCCCCATTTAAATTCTCTATCTTCATCTTCATTGCGGGGAATCCTCGTCCCCCATGGGACTCCTGGCCCGCTTGCATCCCTATCTATATGTCTTTCTTTAAAATTTGTGGTCATGTGTAAGGAAGATTGATTAGACCAAAAGTTTGAATTGATAAATTGTTGTAATTGTTGTCGGAACAAACACAAAGAATATAGTTGGTTAGAAGAGGCATGCTTCCTATACTCTGCAGTGATTTCTCACTTTGACGAGCAGCATAATTTTGAGAGGTTTTCTGCCAAAAAGGGAATAGAAAAAAAAAAAAAAAAAAAAAAAAAAAAAAAAAATATTGATTTTTTTCCCATATAATAGAGATTTTTCATTTTGGGATTGTTGCTTCTGCACAAGTTGCTTAGTCGAGGAAAATAAATATCTAACCAAGTACCTTTTTTAATAAGAAAGAAATCATAACTTAGCCAATTATAAGGCTCGAATTCCCGACCTTCGAATACTTTTTTTAATAAGAAAGAAGCAATAACTCAGCCCACGAGTAACTTGATACCAAACTATTAAATCATCCACTTATTTGGTATGCGAATATTTTCAAACTATTGAATCATCCACTTATTTGGTATGCGAATATTTTTTTCATTCGACTTGATTTAATGCAACAAAAGGTTGCTCACATGCCAAGCGTGTCGATAATTATCCAATTTGATTACCGATTCTTACAAATAATATGTAGTAGCGCGGTAATCATGGGTGTCATCCCACGAGGATCGAGAGTTCTCTCTAATTGTAAAATAAGGGTTTTTAAATGAAGAAAGTAAGAAAATCGCTAGAATAATGAAAGAACAAAAGTTACAACAGAGAATCTCAAGAATGTATCTAGATCATTCACTTCACAAATATGTAGAAATGTTCATGGGTAGAGCTTGGGTCGGACCCAATCGGGCTCGAGTCTTTTTAAGAACCTCTAAGCCCAACCCATCAAGCTCGGCCCATGTAAAAAATATAAAGTTCATCCAGCCCATCAAACCCATATATAAAATATTGTAATAATAGAAATATAAAAATAAATTATTTATTCATTTAATAAAGTTTTTTGAATTTTTTCAGTACCATATGTGTTTCTATGTATATACTATACATTCATTTATCTTGAAAAAAAGAGAAGTTGCTCAAATGGTAAGCATCACTTAATATGAGCATTAAGTTAAAGGATCAAATCTCACCTCTACCACTAACTATACTCAAATATATTAGTATATTAATTAATAATCGAGTCAGGCTTGAACTTTTTAAAGTGGCCCAGGCTAGCCTATTTAAAAAGCTGGCCTAATTGGGTTCAGACTCGGGTTGAGCTTTTCTTAAAATAAGCTGCCTAAACCCGAATATTTGTTCACAGGCTTGGTCAAGCCAAGCTCATGATCAAGTCGCTGGTCTTCAATCTTAACATATGATTACTTGTTCAAGTGCTCTAGATTAGCCGCTATAGAGTTCAACATCTTCAAAAAAAACCCTTAATTTCCCTATTCTTGTTAGCTAAGGCAAGAGTACTAAGTATGTACTTCCCTAGTCTACAAATACCTTGGGCATTTGTCATAGGATTTAATGGGGCGACCGCTTTAAGTTGGTGGGAACACGAACCTTATATAACCAGATCACTAATGTTCCCAATTTAACCTAGACCTTTCCGATGTACAATCAATCATCAAAAGGTGTGATCAATTGAGACAATTGTTCGCTATTGGTATTAGGTCAACAACGCAATAGGGGATGTAGTTGCACTAATTAGCTATTAGTTCGCCACATAAAAAAAATGCAAGAGCCATTGCACACGTTCAAAAAGTTTGAGCCATGTATGAAATTAGAACAATAGTTGATAGAAAGAAGTGAATCAAATAAATTAAAAAAAATAAACCAATTCTACGGCGCAATGATTTGAAGCAAAGTTTGAGAGTAAGAGGTTAAAACTGTCGAAATATTTAAAAATCATTTCATATCCTAAATTTTTTTTATCTAGTAACGAACTCTTAACTTAACTACGTGATTAGTGTTAATATGAATCCCAATTAACCCAAGTTAGTCAGCGTATCTTCATCAGTGTGTGCTGTGTGGTTGCGTTGTTTTGTATTTTATGGAGAGATGAAAAAAACAACCGCTATATCCGTTTGTGAAAACGGAGTTTAAATAATTAGAAAAGTCGATCATTAATAAGCGAGAGCGAGACAATAATGAGCGATGCAACCAACGGTCAGGGTCCCAACCTCGAGTGGTTGTCGAAGGGGCTTTGTGAGGATGATGCGGATAGAGCCCTTCTCGAAGGGGCTTTGTGAGATCTAGGTGCATGTATTAACTGTTCAAAGATAGACCATGGTTTCCTTGTGGCCACGGCTTTGATCGAGAAAACGACGATACGGATTAGATCTCCTGGCATGTGTTATGGTTACTGTCACGGGGCCAATTAAAGAGGGGTTTTTCACAAGGAAATTTTTCTCACTCAATCAAACCCGTGGTGCCAAAGGGCCACCTTAGTTCAGCACACCAATACTAAAATTAAAGGGACAACAAGCAATAACAACAAGGAAATGTTTTTACTAGCTCTCAATTGGGAATACAACACTGGAACTCTATCAATTCATGCCACTCATGCATGACTCTCTCTACCTAGAGCCTTTGGCTTTATAGACCAGCCAACAATTAGTTACATAACCGTCATAGACTAGGTAAAACCTCACTCCTTGTGGTCAAGGCAGTTGCCCAACTGCCTTGTTCCCTTGCTGCCACCTCGTTCCATAACCGCCTAGACCTCCTAGTCAAGAGGCACATGCTCACAGTGTCTGGAAGTTGCTGGGACGTGCCTTGGTCATGCTTTGAGCCATGACCGAGTTAGTTACATAACCGCCTGTAACCGCACTTGACTTGATCCGTCCAAGCCTTTAGTTCACCTTGATTGAGGGACAGGGTCTGATTCGTGGTGCCTAGCTGCGCGCCTAGGCACCTTTGGGTGCTAGCCGGGGTTCGGTTCGACCGAGTCCCACCGGCTCAGGGTGGCCGACACGATGATCTGTCCATGGGTCTTGCCTTGGCATTGCGCCCAAGGCACGCTCGAGGGTCCCTGCTAGTTCGCCCATGCCGCCCCTGGGAGAGAGCACACCTCTCCCTGTAGTATATGTTAAGTCGTTTCCTCAGCTCCAATAGGAAACACCCCAAAATGAGACCAAACGTACTTTGACTTTGTCAACGGTCAAGTCAAGATTTGTCAACCCTTGCCAAGGTATGCTTTGCTCGTGTCAAGGCGCGGCCTCGCTCGTGCCAAAGGAATCTGCCAAGTCTTGCCCGTGCCGGTGCCAAGGCGCGAGCTAAGGCGTGCGCTAAGGTATGCCTATCCTGCGCCAAGGTGGGTGCCCAAGTCCACCCGTGGTTGCGCCAAGGTCCGCCCGTCCTGCGCCAAGGCGCATGCCCATGCCCGTGCTCGTGGCAATGTCTGTGCCAAGACGCCGCTGTGCTCCCCCTAGGCTCCGCGCCTAGGCGCGCGCCAAGGCGCGGCCTCGCTCGTGCCAAGGTCCGTGCCAAGACGCCTCTGTGCTCCCTCAGGCTCCGCGCCTAGGCGCGCGCCAAGGCACGACCTTGCCCACGCCCGTACACGCTGCTTCATCCGTGCCACATACAGTTTCCCTTGCGCATACGCGACCCTCCACGCGCGCTATGCTGCGAACCCTCCAAGGTACTCCGTCCCGCAATTAACTTCCACAAAACCTTCCGAGTCCCCCAAAACCCGGATATTGCTAGGTTTTCCCCCTACCTAGCCAGCTTGCTCGGGTCATCTTATTGAGGGGCTGACAATTACTATATATCATGATGAGCTCTTGTTAGAACTTGGAAAGGCTATTGGTCGTCTGATTATGGTTGATTATAGCACTCATATTACACAAAGGGGGAGGTTTGTGTTGAAATTTTGAGTTCAAATTTTGTATTGCAAAGTAACTAAAACTTTAGTCCCACATAAGAGAGAGCTTTGGTTTCTCACTTAAAATATGACCCGACACAGTTTACTATTGCTTAAGTGACAAGTGGGGTTAGAGTGAGTGGCTCATGGAGTTTCACTAGGTAAACACCTTATTTAAATAATCTATGACAAGGGCCTTGGACTTTAGGGCCTTTGGGGTTGGTTCAAAACTTAGTCATTCCTAAACATGGTTTTTCTTTTTCTCTTTTATTTTATTTTATTATTTTCGTTTTAGAATAAATTAAAAGAGCAGCAACAGTTGTTGAGTTCGAATTAAGTAGTTAATTAACTATAAATTAGTGGCGCACTAATTGAAACCGCTAATTAGACAGTTACTGAAAAAATGTCCACGATTTAGACAGTTAGATAATTCTCTATAAGAGAAGAGTCTATTGACATAAGAAATAGAAGTTTTTCGAAATTAAAATTTCAAGTGATTTTGTGATTTAAGAGAGTCGATTTTGCAGTTTTGAAGGTTCTTTGATTGGTGCTTTAATCAAAGGGCAGGCCAGTTGTATCCTGGGGATAGAACTCCTAGTTGAATTCAACATCAAGTTGGAGGAAATTTTCTATCTTAGATCATTGCACTGCAAGCCTCTGGTACACTTTGTTTATTAATCTTCTTAGTTGTTAAAATCAGCATGATTAGTTGCTTCTGTTAACAGTGCCATGTTTAGATTTATGTTTATTTAGATTACTTGTTCCAACAGTTTGCACATATTGCTGTTGAGGTAGATTTCTCTAAACCTATGGTGTCAAAGTTCTGCATTGAAGGGGAATGGCAAAGCATTGTCTATGAAGGACTGCCACATATTTGTTTTAATTATGGTAAGGTAGATCACAGCACCATGGCTTGTCCACATAACACACCAATATATAGGATGGCTCTTAGCCGTCCAGGGTTCAACAAAACGATGATCTTGCACCAAACGAGGCAAGGGTGGTTGGAGTGGAGAAGTTCGAAACTTGGATGGTCGCAGAGAGAAAGCCTCGCTGGAATCCTAAGCCGGCTGCGACTCTAGTCAATGCAACTCTGAATATTAAGGCATCCAAAATGGTTACCAATCGATTACAAGTTGGCCCACTTTTGAATGAAGAAGGAAACTAGAAACCTAATAAGGAGGCTACCTCCTCGAATCCCAAAAATCAAGGGATTGCATTTTTTGCTCAACAAAGTTCTCGAGAGCCAGCTGGTGCAAATGATAAGAGGGAGAATAAAAATAAGGAGTGACAATTAACACCCCTATACCTTATATTAGCCCCCAATTTAATTTAATATTATTTATAAACCCCATTAAGTTAGTTCATGTTCTAAGCACCCCCTTAATTGTTAGTGAACTCCACAATGTACCTCTAGCTTATATTTGCCCCCTCACTCCCCAAAGAAAGTCATCTTTTCATTTATGTGATTCTCAACCTTCAACCTCTTGTTGCACATTATCTTCTTCTCCCCAATTTGCTTCACGTTATGAACTCAATTTGCTTCATGTTGCATTTAAATATTGATTCTTTAATCTTTAAAAGCTAGCATTCAACACAAATAAATGTTCTAATCATTCAAGAATACGAATTAAATCTTAACCAAATACTATAATCAAAACATGTCATTTGTTGGTGCGTTGTTAAGTGTATGGACAAAAAGATAGAACGGGTGTAGAAATTAAAAAGTAAGAGAGAAAATAAGATGAATTTATGATTTAACTTGGGGGTGGGTATAAAAAGTGAAATTTAAGTAGAAGGGATAAGGTGAGTGTAGTGAGTGGGATAAGAGTTGGGGGTAAGTTTAAGGTTTCATTTAGGAAGGGGTGTAGAGAGTGAGAAGTAAAATTGAGGATGGGTGCAGAGAATGAAAAGTAGAAGGGGAAAAAATTAGTTAAAAAATATATTAAATTAAATAGAGGGTTGATATGGGGTAATGGGGAAGTTAAAGCAAAAGTAGGAGAGGGGCAATCTAAAGGTCTGAGTTTAAACAAAAAGGCCCAAGAGTTTGGGCCTGTGTGCTTAAACAAAAACTCAAGTTGTTAAGGGGGCTGGGCCCTTGCTGGATGTCACCAACCAAACCCCGAATAAGGTAATTACAAAGAAAGGAGGATCAAAGTAGAGCGCATAACTACCCACCTCTTATAACCCAACTTTCAACGTTCTCTGGAGCTGTTTAAATAAAAGCATTGGAAATGGAGACCAAACGTGTTTAGGGGAGATGCATAAAGGTCACTCTGCTTCTGGCTCTGCTCCATTGGCTGTTGATTAGGTTGTGCGGTGCAACAAGATCCAACAGAAGTTGTGGCTGGTCAAGCGCAGGGGGTGGAGAACCTAAGAGGGGTACCTCCTTCGTCCTCCTAGCCAGAATGAAGATCACTCTAGTGGTGATCGTTATGATAACCTGTTTACTCATGTCTATCATCACATGGAATCTCCAGAGAGCTAAGGAGCCCAGTTTTGAACCTGCTGTTAAAGAAGTTTTGAGGTCGTATAAACCTAAGATCGATCATTGCTATCCTGGAACCTAGAATAAACGGTGTTGTGGTTGAGAAAGTTATGCGCTCACTTGGTATCAAGAACTCTTTTTGTGAATATGCAAATGGTTTCTGAGGTGGTATCTGGATACTTTCGAACTAATCAAATATAGATGTGCAGAATATTTGCTCTAGTCCTCAATGGATTCATGTCAAATGGAGTTCAAATTTGGGAGATGGCTAATATACAATAGTATATGCCTTTCCTAATCCATGATGGGGCATGTGCCCTAGGTCAATCCATTAACTGTCTTTATGAATACTTTTAGTTAATAAAATAGAGGATTTCATTTGCTGTTTATTATAATTAATTTGCATGTTTACATTATAATAAAATCCATGAGTATTTACATAAATATCCTAAATGTCCCTAGTCGATCATTATACTGGGAACTATAATGAATTAAGACTAGTGTGAATGTTGATTGATGATCATATGATGATTATACGTATAGGGATACGAATCAAGATCACGAGTACTTGTTAGGGAACAAAGTACTGGACCGACCCGCTATGAGAACATCACATGGATTAAGTCATAGTTGTTTCTCATGATAGATATATTTTTCAGTCCTCTGACTTGAGATTGCCAAAGACTTCAACATTAGGAACACAGTAATTTGACACAATCAAACGTTGTCTTTAACCGGACGATTATAAAGGTTGTGATTGGTTACTGTGTGAGCAATGTGATGAAGTTGTGTAATCAAGATAGAATTTGTCCCTCTCATATAAAGAGAGATATCTAGTGGATCCCTCGATGTGTTAGACTGTTAAAAGGCCTAGTCTAAGTGAATTGATATTGATCAATGTCACTTGGATGTTTTCAGTCTAACTAGAGATCGAGACTAGTACGATTGAACATGTTGGATGACAATTCCATGCCGTATGTTTGATCAAAAGGATATCGTGTGACAAAAGGATGTTATATACACTACCGATTAGGTTGTATCAATTTGATATTCGTACAACTTGGGTAGTCATAATGGCTTGCTAGAGACTGCTTATGACTTGTATACCAAAATGTGTTTTGGTACACTGCCAACGTTGTATGAGCGTATTAGGTCGCACACTAAGAATGGTTTTGCGAGATTTTAAGATGAGTCAGAAAAATGAATTTTATGTGATAAAATTCAAGACAGAAACGTCCTTGTGGTGTATTACACTTATACTTCTTTAAGTAAGGGTATATGTGTAATTTACTTAACCGTCTATATACAAGGGTTGTATAAATAGACACTTTAAGTTAGAACACAATGACAAAAGAAAAAAGGCCGAAACTCTATTTTCGTTTTAGAAACGACTTAGGGTTTTTGGTATGCTCTGGATCGTTTCGGAGAGAAACAAAAAGGTTTGGTATTCTCTCGAAGCTAGCACTTCAAATCTCGGCCGCCGTTCGTGTGTGGACTGCTGATAGAGGGCGTTCGTCATTGCAGCGCCTTAGAGATTGATCAACCTTCAGAAAGGTATATTGCTATTGAGGTATGATTAAGTTTTTATGGTTTAAACGTTTTTAATGGAATTAGATTCGGATCCCGTTGGGGTTTTTGTCAAAACTGTTTTGTAATCTCCACTGCGTATGAACCCCAATACCCAACAGTGGTATCAGAGCCTTCGAGTTTGATTCCATTAAATTCATTGCATGTTTTCTTCTGATATATACATGATATATGATTGAAAGCATGTTAATAGTTGATGTATATGTGATATACATAAGTTTCATGTGAGATTTATTATCATGTTTTGTGTATATGATACATATATTCGTGATTTAATTAAAATCAGTTTCTTACATGCTAGTAACCATGTTAGGTTAATTCAAATAATTTCAATGAATTGAATTTCGTGTTCTGTGATCCATGACACCATTAGGTATAATCTTTATTTTTCGTGTATTGATGCATGGATGAAATCTCTGTAATTCAGCATGCATATTTAGGTTACATTGTCTTACGTTTCTTGAATTGTATAAGGCTGAATATTAATTCGAAACTAATATGATTAGGTTCGATTGGGATTGTAGTTCATGATTCAATGACATATTTGTGATTATCTGGATGAGGACTGAAATTGCAAATAATTAATTTTCCAAATTGTTTATTTATCTCGTTATATCTATTTTGTTATGAACTTTCTATTTGATAAAGATAGATAACAAATTAGATTAGGAGATATAATCAAAATCGATTTCGTTATCCCTATTGGATAGGAGATAAATATCAAGAATCTTGCTATTAGTGATATACTAGGATTCAAATATCTTAAATCCTAATTGGATTAGGATAAGATGATTAGTTAGATGTGTGCCCGGGTTAATTAAAATGTTTTAATTGACTTAATTTCGGATAAATTAAGGGGTATTTTTAGGATAATAAAATCAGCGAAAATATGATTTTATATAGAGAATTTTAATTTTAGGAATTGAGATTCGTCTTCTAAAAAAAAAAAAAAAAAAAAAAAAAAAAAAAAAAAAAAAAAGCGCGCCTTCTGTACCCCCTTCGCATTCATTGCCATTGTGGCCAATGGGACTGGACATTGTCTAACTAATCCTAGCGCACGGAAATTCTTTTATTAGTGAATAGTATGAAAATTTCCAAATTGTTTAATGATTGAACAAATCAATAGAATATATGATATTTCATTGTTTACATAAAAATCACTAAAACTGAATAAAATCCCTTTATTAAATTTTAAGTCTCGTGTCATCCATTTTAAACACTTGTCAAAGGCCTCGATCACACTAATATAGTTTCAGCCATAGCTGGGTGTATTGTGTTATCTTGGTGAGACAAGTTGGGTAAGAGTTACCTAAATGTTTAAAATGGTTCGACTTAATAAAGCCATCAAAATAGTTTTGAGCTTTAGACAAATGATGAGATAAAAACATGCTAAGACATAAGATGTCCCGTATCTCATCAAAGGATCTAAAAATCACATAAGATGTAATTGGTAACTGTTACCTACCTAAATAATCTAGTTCTGTGTTTCATGCCATAGCTGCCATAGAATTAGGTGAAATATGAATTTTAGTCCCCTAAATAAACAGTATGTTTTAGGAGGGTTGTTAATTTAGTGGGAGTCTATTCCTCTATACTAAAATAAACTTTGCATAATCTTTATTGTAGATCAATGGTCTCTTCAAGTAACAATAATCCCCTGTCATGCGATCCATCCTTGAGAAGGATAAGCTATCGGGACTAACTTTCTTGATGGTTTAGAAACTTGAGAATTGTTCTTAAGCATGAACGCAAGTTGTATGTCCTGGATGCTCCAATCTCTCGAGGACCCACCACCAATGCTACGAAAGCTGTGAAGGATGCGCATAGTAAGCATGTCAACGATTCTACCGATGTTGCATGTATTATCGGCAACTATGGTTCCCTGAACTTCGAAGGACATGGAACTAATGGAAGCCTACGACATGGCTATAACGCTGAAGGAAATGTTCCAACAACAAGCTAGGCAAGAAAGGTTCGAGACAGTAAAAAACCTACATTCTTGCAAGATGACTGAGGGTGCGTCAGTTAGGCCTCATGTTCTGAAGATGAAGGGCTATGTTGACCAGCTTGATAGACTCGGATTCCCCATAAGCCAAGAGTTGGCTACGAATTTGATCTTGAATTCATTACCAGAGAGTTACTCACAATTTGTGATGAACTACGATATGAATAATATGGAGAAATCAATTTTAGAGTTGCGTTTGATGCTCAAAACCGCTGAACAAAATATCAAGAAACCCTCTAGTAATGTGTTGATGGTTCAAAAGGGAAAGGGAATGAAGAAGAAAGGCAAAGGCAAGGCTAGAGTTGCCAAGGCTATTGCTGCACCTGTCGCAAAGCCTGTGGAACAAGTCAAGCCCCAGCATGTTCCTGCTTCAAAACACCCAAAAGAAAAAGAAGGAAATTGTCATTTCAGTCATGCACCTGGACATTGGTTCAGAAATTGCAAACTCTATCTGGAAGATCTAAGGAAGAAAAAGGGTAGTGCTACTACCACTACAGGTATTTATGTTATTGAAATTAATTTATCTACTAGTGATTCCTGAGTATTAGATACCGGATGTGGATCTCACATTTGTATAAATGTGCAGGGACTCACCAGAAGTAGAAAGTTGAAGAAAGGAGAAGTCATCCTCCGCGTAGAGTTGTTGGATCATATGACTTAGTTTTATCTAGTGGACTTATTTTAACTTTAATTGTTATTTTGTGCTTGCCTTGAGCAGAAACATCATTTCTGTTTCATGTTTGGATATGGATGGTTTTGATTTTATTATTGCAAATAATAGATGTTCCATTTCTCGTAAAGGCATATTTTATGCAAATGCTGATTTGTATGATGGTCTTTATATTCTAAGCATGAAAAATTCCACTGATACTCCAGTCTTTAACATAAATACAAAGAGATTCAAGTCAAATCATTTGAATCAAACCTATCTTTGGCATTGTCGTCTCGGGCACATAAATGAGAAACGCATAACGAAGCTCCATAAAGATGGACTTCTAGATTCATTTGATTTAGAAACATATGAAACGTGCGTATCTTGTTTACTGGGCAAGATGACAAAAAGTTCCTTTACTGGACACAGCGAAAGGGCAAGTGATTTATTGGGTCTAATACATACTGATGCATGCGGTCCTATAAACACAATGGCTAGAGGAGGTTATCAAGTACTTCATTACATTTGATGATGATTTCAAAGAGATATGGTTATATATATCTTATAAAACATAAAACTGAATCATTTGAGATGTTTCGAACGTTTCAAAATGAAGTGCAGAATCAACTTGGTAAAACTATCAAAACACTTCGATCAGATCGAGGTGGCGAGTATTTAAGCCAATAATTTGATGATCATCTTAGAAATTGTGGGATTGTCTCCCAATTGACTCCACCAGCAACTCCACAATGGAATGGAGTTTATGAAAGGAGAAATCGAACCTTATTAGATATGGTTCGATCTATGATGAGTCATGCAGATCTTCCATTATCCTTTTGGGGTTATGCATTACAAGCTGCATGACTTTCACTCTAAATCGAGTTCCTTCTAAAGCGGTTGATAAAACACCATATGAGATATGGTACGGGAAGAGACCTAGTTTATTTTTTCTTAAGATTTGGGGTTGTGAGGCTTACGTAAAGCGACAAGTCTCAGAAAAACTAGCACCTAAATCTGACAAGTGTTTATTTGTGGGGTATCCTAAGGAAACAAAAGGATATTACTTTTATAATCCCGCTGAGAACAAAACTTAACAATGTGACTACATTTCTTGCCATGAAACATTATCTTTATGTTTCAGGACTGTGGTTATAGGTAAGTAATTAGCATCTAAACCAGTTAACGTACAAGAAATTAACTCTAGCACTGGAATTAAAGCTCTTGCTGTTGCAAGACTTTTAGAAAACTTTTTAATCTTCTTCAAATAATCAATCGTCTTCATATTTCCCTTTCTAGTTATTCAAATTCCAGTTTTCAAGAACTGGATCTGAGCTTTGTTTTGTGCACCACTTTGTTTATAGATTGTAATCCACAATTCATGTGCAGTCTTCTTTGCGCTGGATGATTCAGAAGCAACTTGTGAACCTATATCAAGATCTAATGCGCACAACCGCCAACCATACGAAATCTTATCATAGTAAAACCAATTTTGATAATCAAGATTCACATTTCCATTTTTATCATATTTCGGAGGACATGGTGTGGTTCCAAACAGTATAACATCCATTCCACAACCTTTAATCAATGGAGCAACCATAGATTTCAATAGAAACAATTTGTACTATTCAACTCGATCGAAAAAATTTGATGCAGAGAATTACCGAATGGAGCTAAAAGAGGATTTGCAAATGATGAAACATTCTTTCTTGTATGAGGAGGTTAATTAGGAGGAGATTGTCTCACTGAGTTCTCTGAACCTCTTTGAGAGCTTTGTTGATCTTCTACAGTCATGAGCCTTTGAAAGTTGAGAAAGAAAGCTTGTCGAGGAAGAGAATATCTCAGCTTCTTCATCTGTAAATGAAGAGCTAGTATTGTATTTATACTGTGTAAGAAATTACATACATCATACATGTGTACATACAGGATTATCTCTTGTGTAACTGACTAACTAACCTCCTAATATACATATGAAATTACACTATTAACCTCATTAAAAATGTTACTCTCAAGCATACATTCTGTCCTGTCACAACATGTTTAAAGTTCTGAGTTACTGATCTTAAGTATCAGTGGTTAACACTTACACCATACAAGTACTCTCACCCATATAAGACGTAATAGGGTGAAGCGTCTTAGAGACTCTGGGGGAACTTGGGTTGTGGACTAGGAAGCCTTGAAGGGCATGGCAGTAGAGTTCTACCAAAACCTGTATTCTGAGGACAACCCCAGTTGACCACCTATCTCTCGGCCTTTCAGTTTTCCAGTTATTGACTAGACTGGGAAGGAAAAAATGATGAGAGAGGTTACGTATGGAGAAATTAAGGAGGCTTTCTTCAATATGGGTGCTTATAAAGTGCTCGGCCCTGATGGTTGGAGTCCCACCTTTTTCCAATCGCGGTGAGAAATTGTGGAGCTTCAGTGACGGCCTATGTCAGAAAGTTTTTCAAAAGTGACATTCTTCCCCCGAGCTTGAATGATACCTTTATGATTCTCAGCCTCAAAGTTGCTACCCTTGAGACTCTCACTGAGATGCGTCTAATTAGTTTGTGCTATGTACTCTATAAGGCTATTACTAACATCATTCCAAATAGGTTAAGACTTAGTGAGTTCGAACAAATCTAGCTTCATCCAGGGCAAAAAACTGGCAGACAATATTATTATTGTCCAAGCAATTTTACAGCGATGAAAAGGAAGTCAGTAAAGAAAGGTTGCGTCAAGATTGACTTGGAGAAAGCCTACAACAAACTCAATTGGGAGTTCATTCGTGCTACTTTAGAAGCAATCAGTCTTCCTAGTATGATGGCGGATAGAATTATGCAGTGCATCACATATTCTCGAACACAAATGTTGTGGAATGGATGACTTACTGAAGCTTTTGTTCCATCGAGAGGTATCCAATAAGGCGACTCCTTTTTCCTATATATTTTTTTATATATGGAGATGTTAGCCCTGGCCATCCAATATGAGGTAGATTAGTGGAGTTGGAAAGGCATTCAAGTAGGGAAGAGGGGGTCGTCTATCTCTCTTTTATTTTTCACTGATGACATGTTCTTGTTTGCTGAAGCAAACATGGAGAAAGCTGAGTTACTAATGACTGTGCTGGACAGGTTTGGGAAGTGCTCTAGATAACGAGTCAACGGGAGGAAGATGAAGGTGTATTTTTCCAAGAATGTTGGCCTTAATCTGTAGACATCCATCAATGCTAAATTGGGTTCCCGAATCACAAATGATCTAGGCAAGTATTTGGGTTCTCCCTTATTACATTCTTGGGTGACTCGAACTACTTACTTGGAGCTGTTAGACAAAACGAGAAGTAAATTATTTGGTTGGAAGGCAGAAAGGCTCTCACTAGCACGTAGATGTACCTTAGCGATGGCCTGCCTACAGGCTATTCCAGTATTCCAAATGCAATCAACTCTACTCACAGCTTACATATGTAATGAGGCAGATAAATTAGTAAGGGATTTTGTTTAGGGAGGTTCGAAGGACAAGCATAAGTTCCATTTGGTGAAGTGGGAATTAGTGTGTATGAAGAAGAATCAGGGTGGGTTGGGGATGAGGAAGACTTAATTACAACAATAACAACAACAATAACAACAACAACAACAACAAAACCACAACAACCTAGCTTAAGTCCGAAATTAATTAGGGTCGGCTACATGGATCAAACTTTTCCATTGTGTTCGATTAAGTGCAATTGATGGTGAGCTTTCCAAACCACTTTACCCATACACATTCTATGTGTGGGAACCCTTACTCTTTTTTTAAACCCAGGCGACGATCATTTCTCACTACACTCGGGCTCCGATGTAGTGCGTCGCTAGGTGAGAACGCCCTAACATTTATATATGTTTGATCCATTTCATGAGAAGTGACAAAAGTTTTACGCTGGCTGTCAACCTATCGCAACCCTCCTCCATTTTTTCAGAGCGGAAAATGAGTTTGGGACCTCCCTCCCCCACTTTTCGGTTATGAAAAATGTAAAAAATGAGTTTGGGACGTCCCTTACCCATTTTTCAATATGAAAAATGGGCATCAGAGTCCTCCTCCTTTATTCAGACTTGGGACCGACTATGTAGCGCACATAGTGTACAACATAGGTGGAGTTGAAGGCTTAGTTACAAAACAAACTATTTATCCTGAAGCTGCGTTAGGAACTGGTTACTAAAAAAAATAGCTTTTGGGGTGCAACATCTGAAAGGTAAATATGTGAGATCAGAGCTTAATGGTCATGTGATTCTCTTAAAGTCCCCTACATCAGTTCTATGGAGGGCAATCTGCAAACTTTGGCCTGTTTTCTTGAGGACATTACTGGGAAGCTGGGGGGATGGAATCACAACTAGGTTCTGGACAAATAAATGAGTTGAGGGATGTGATCGCTTACTATCTCTTGCCACGGCTCAACTACAGGACTGTAAGGTCGATGCCTTAGTTTAGAGTTACACTACTTTCTCAAGTCAATGGGACTAGGCTAAACTTGAGAAAATCCTGCCCCGGTCGATATGTGTGTTCATAAGAGTGATTCCGCCAACAACAAACCGACTCAATGTCATGGTTTCTCAATAAAAGAAATCAATTTTCAGTGAATGCGGTCTATCTTTTGTTACCTAATTCTCATGATGTTGATGAGGATAGGTTCTGGGATAAGATATGGAGATGGGAGGGACCACAGTTCATACTGATGTTTCTTTGGTTGGAAAGCTATGAGAGACTCCCCACGAGCTCATTCTATGCTGGCAACATCCTTTCTGTGGTTGATCTGTGCACTAATCATTTAATTGTCACTTTCTCCTCATCCAAAATAATTAAATGAATTTCTTAAAAACTATGAACAACTTTAAAACGAAACTTATATAGAAACGGAGGGAGTAATGTCTTACTAGAGATAGATATGCCTATCTCTAGCTCTAGCAGTACTAATTAATCTCTATTTTTGGCCTAAAGGGGCCTTATTTCACAAAAAAAAAACGAAATGAATTAATGAAGCCTAAAATTCTAAAATTGAATTAATTAAATTAACTAAACCCTTGGATAGACCTTTAGATATGTTATGATTGTCAAGATGGTATCACGATAGTTGACTTGTATCATTTTGGCACAATCACCACATGATGTACTTCGAGAATTAGTGAGGTTTGATAAGTGAGTTGTTGGGGTTTTGCAAGATAAGTTTCAAAGTATGGCGGTTAGGCAGCGACTCGAGAGAAGAGGTAGATCTAATGGATGGGTCGCCCCTAACCCTCGAGAGCCCTATAATTTCTATACGTATTCCTCCTTCACGCCCTTATGGTCAACATACACTTCTTGTAAACTAAGAATTTTCTAGTACAAGAAGAAGTCATTGCCAACTGTCTCGTATTCTGGTAGAAGATCCCGCAAAAAAAAGCAAGCAACATTTCTTTCCTCGGTAAGGTGTAGCATTATCAAAAAAATAATATATTTGAAGTGTCTTGAGTGTAGCGTTGTCAAAATTCATTATTATTATGCTTAGTTTTTTTATATTAATATTTTTTTGTTTGAAAAAAAAGCTAAGGTTAAATCTCGTCCGCCCCTAACAAGATTTTTTGGTTCTGCCACTACTCAAGATACATGCATGTTCATCATGAAGAGAATCAAGTAGTGGCATGTGGCTGCTAGGTGGCAAGCATGCATGCGTCGAGCTTGGTTGTTGTCTCACGAACATTATATCAACCTCGAGATTGTACAATGCGGATCTTTAAGAAGATTTTACTTAATTATAAAAGCGAAAAAAGATGAGAAGGTGCTTCACATGCTTGGATCCATTGAACGATCGAGAGAGATAACTTAAGAGCTAGAGATTGTGACGTTGAGATAAAGAAGAAGAAGAAAGAGAGCTAGAGGAAACTCGAAAGCGTCGTAGTTCCACTAGGGACGCAAGTGGCGCGGGGAATCTCTTTGGGGAATAGAGAATCCCAGCAAGGAAGACGGGTACGAGGAGTTTAAATGCGGAAGAGGGCAGAGATGGGGAAAAATCTCATACCCACGTTTGTACGGGTATGATGTTGGAAAAAATAAATCCGTGGGGATCCCTATTGGTAATCCTCGCGAGGATCTCCATTGGTAATCCCTGCGAGGATCCCCATAGGTATTCCCATTAGGGATCCCCGCGGGTATCCCCATTGGAGGAGGTCCATTGGGATCCCCATAAATTAGTTTTATATATGTATACATGCATACCATAAGATATATTATATATAGGTATATATATTGATATTTCATGGTTTCCACCCCAAAACACTAGTGATCGATACATATAACAAAAAAAGCTCTAATGAGATTTATAATTTTAACTTAATAAGTTAAATAAATAAAATATTTTTTATTACCAAACTACATTAATTATATATTTTGTTTTGAATTGTTTGCAATTATATTTACATTTTACAAATTTAGAATCAAATGAAAAAATTGCAACACCTTATTTTACAAAGGCCGTGGCTATTCGGACCCAACGAATCTTGTTTTTAAATTTTTGTTGGACCCCCATGTGAAATTTCCATTATGTCCCCATATATAAGTATGTTTTACTCCTCCATACCCCATGATTCCCACGTATTCCATTTTGAAGGAAGAGTACTCCATGGGAAACCACAAACTCCACCCCAATACACGACTTCCAACCGTCGAAAATCCAGTGAAAATACACAAAACTGACCTGGTAAGTTCATTATGAACTCACTTATCTTCATGATGGCATTTTTCTTTGTTGTTTGGTTGTTGTTTAACTATTTTTGATTGTTCCATTTTCGGTTTTGTTAGGGCTTCCATGTTGGTCGTGATTGTTGTGCCATATATGGTACAATGTCTCACGAGGTTGTTAAACGAGGCAATATCCAAGAAGAAGATACAAGTTTTCTTATGTGGGTTCCCTTGTTTCGTCATTTCTACAAGTTTGTGTTTTCAGTTTTAAATCCCATAGAGTGTGGTCACACAGAGCCGACGTGTGAAATTGGCTAACGGTTTATTTGGACTAATAGGGTTATATGTCAAACGATCATATGAAGCCGACACTTTGCTATACTTGTCTGTCTTCTATACCCAAAAGGGCATTTTGGTTATCGGATTAGCGCCAACTCTAATTTGAATCGAAAATATGATTTTCGACATTGATCCTACTGTTAATGGTTATTCTCTTGGTTCTTACAGGTTATTATGGGTGATGAAGCTTGTGCATCCGCAGCTGATACATCTGGGAATGGGGAGGCCAACCCAGACTTTACGTCTACATTCAAACCGAATGTGCCACTGAATTTAAGATAGGAGGCCTTCAATTGGGCTCAAAATGTAGTTTTAGAATGTCAGTTTGTTGTCATAATTTTAAAAATATGATGCTGGCTCAAGTGGGAGTGGTTGGTGAGCAAGAATGACGATAGGGTGTGATCGGTCTGACTAATATAGAACAAAACAGGCAAAGGGTAAGAAAATGAGACTAAGGAAAATGTGTAAAAGGAAGAGAAGAAAAAATTTACTACCACAAAGAAGTGCGGGTATCAATTTAAGTTTGTCTTAAAGCATGAGGTAGATGGCGAGTGGAGTGTTAAAATTGTATACGAGATGCACAACCATGGACTGACAAACAATTTGGTAGGCCTTGCATATCTAGGGAGAACCTAAGAAAGTGATTTTGGAGGACTTGAGCAAGACCTATGCTCGACCTAAGGACATTATTTTACAAATCCTTAAAAAAATCTTAAAAAGCCTACTTCAATGAAGATTATCTACAATGCAAGAGCAAGGTTGAAAATGATCGAAGGGGAGGGAAAGAATAAAATGCAGCTCATTATGGAAAAGTTGGATGAGCACAACCATATTGAGCAACATGCATTTTGGGCAGGAACGTGCAGTTTCAAGGCCATTTTTTGCCCACCCTATTTTGATTGATATTCTCAGATGTTTCCCTCGTGTTTTGATCATGGATTGCACTTACAAGACTAATTGGTTTAAATTTCCATTGCTAGAGATTGTTGGGGTCACTTCTACGCACTTAAGTTTCGTAGCAGCTCAAACTTTACTGTGAAAGGAGACATAGGTTGACTACACGTGGGTTTTGAATCATTTGAAGAATTTATCGGTGGATGGGAGCTCTCTAGGGTTATATTGAAAAATAGGGAGTTGGGTTGATTTCGATTATAGAGGGGGTACTTTCGACCACCACCCACTTACTTTATGGGTGGCACATTAACAAGAATGTGGTATCCGAGACAAGAGGACCATTCTAAAATGAAAATGACTGGGATACATGGTATTGTATGTGGAATGACTTGGTATACGCAGAGATCGAGGCATCGTACATTGGTCGACTGAATAACCTATACGAGGCATATGGTGGTGTGAAAGGTTTAATTAACTATGTATCAAACACATGGTTAATACACAAGGAGAAGTTCGATGGGCTTGGACTAATAACATCTTGCATTTTAGCATTGCCACTACATCCCCCATTGAGAGTGCACACAATATGTTGAAGAGAGAGTTGATCACCTTACAAGGTCATTTTGCAGACTTGTGGGAGAATATATACAATGCTTTAAAAAATCAGCACTACGGTATTACTAGTTCCTTCAACAGATCTATGCATCTAGTGGCACATCATTTTTAAGACTACATTTATAGAAAAAATATCAGTTTTATTGAAAGAAGGCCTTGGATGAGATTGATAAGGAAATGAATAAATGTCGCGATGCTATTGGGTTTGATAAGAGCTTATATAGGTGTGTGTTGTGCGTCATGCATGGGCTGCCCTATGCTTCTGAGCTTCCATTAGACATTATGGATGACAGCCCTATTAGTCTTGACGAGATCTATAAACGGTGGAAGAAACTGAACAAGACCCCAATACAATTATCATCCAGTGATGATAAGTTTGAATTCTGGATCGTTTGGAATTAGAGGCTATGGAGCAGAGGTTCAAGAATGGGGGGTTCGAATTGAGGGAAAAAATTGTGTAAGAGTTGAGAGAAATCAATTTGCCTGCATCCACCATCATTGAGGTACCAAAGGAGAAAATGAAAACAAAGGGTCTGCCAAAGAAAAAGAAGCTCAAGATTGACATGAGTGAGAATTCAATTAGGAGAACTCATTGAGATTATGAGTTTGTGGAAGAGAAAGCACGTCATTAGTAAAAGAAAAGAGAGAAAGCTTGTAAAGAGGCTAAGCCAATCAAAAAAACAAGTCAAAAATTTGTGACAAAAGCAAAAATGATAGTGAGATACGAACACAAGAGGATTCCTTGTCGACCATGCGAAGTATAAGTGGAAGTGTTTCTTTGAAACGTGGTGGAAGATGTAGTAAGGGAGCAACAACCCCATATTCCATACCCATGAATTACATGACCTGTGGAGTAGTGAACAATGCTTATCTTAGTGACATACTTGAACTTTGGCATGCGCACCACTGATAGACTGTGAACATTACTAGGGATGGTCACTATTGTTATCGGGTTATAGCATATGCCCTTGGGTATGATTTGAATGATAGTTGGAGGAGGGTGAGGTTGGAATTGGTACAGGAGATGGACAATGACAGTGCCACCTATGCATTTTAATTTCAGATTAGAGACGATTGCACCCGTGTCTAAAATGCGTTAAACTATTTTAAGTGCCATGATGACTCAAAAGGCTAGCTTGCATTTCCTGATATGGGCCTCATTGTCGCTAATTAGAGATAGGTCTTGCAGTGCTGTGTACAACAGCTAATTCATCCAATATGTACTCTCCAACTTGAGGGTCGACACCTCCCTTACCAGATAGAAACATCATATGGATGCGCCTTATTGCTGGCAACCATTTTGTTAAAGTAATTTACTTGTTTTTAGGGGTATTAATATTCATTGTTGAATGCTCATTTTTTCTTTCTTTCATTTGTTTGTAGCTAATCATGAGCAATGACGCACCTTTACCATCAATTATGCCACAATGAGATGCGTATATGGAGGAGCAAAGCAGAAAATGGGAGGACGGGCTGAATATTTTACCGCAGCCTTAATAAGTTAGTCCTGCCGATATGATGTGCCTTGAAGATGATTAGACTACAACATGCACATGGACCCATTTTTGATAGTATGTTTGTTTATTATAGATACACGTATATGTTCATTGGTAATTATGGGTGTACATAATACATAAACTTGGTCACATTTATCTTGTTTAACATGGATGAAATGTATGTAATACTTATTAGTTATGATGTTCATTTTGATTAGTTAATGAACTTTAGTGTTTTTGAACTCAAATGTATGAGTCTATCTGCTTGTTATGACATCCAAACATGATAAGTGTGATGTAGTTCATTGACGTGCTTTTCATTGGGACAACGAAATGAATTATCACATTTTCCTGCTACACGTCCAAGCATAACCGACATACATGCATTGATGTCGGTGACACCTTTTTGATGGTATTGTATACGTGGCGGCCCTTTATAGCTGATATGCTGTAAACTCATCGGCCATTCAAAATCGATTTATCATCTTCCTTATCAGATTGTTTGTGCAGTTGGTGTTTTACGCTTAACAAATCTTTGTGACCGAGAAGTTTGAAGTACCCCACGATTTTGCTACTCTCACCCAATGATTTTTACCATTTATTCAAGGCAATGATGAAAAATTGATAGATATTAGCACATGTCGGTATTGTAGTACCAACACACTTGAACTACCCCACTATTTTATAGCACATACCTCGTTTATTAATTTATCACTCAAACAGATGCCTTCTTGTGGGTGATATATGCAGAGGCCGTTGACTATTGACACATCATGCATGATGTCGGTACTAATTTGTCGATCGTTGTTTACTTCTACAGATTATAGGTATTCGACGTGCCAAACGTACCCTTAAGTTTTGCTACTATTACCCCACCATTTTAACTATTTATACTCGATGTCGATGCCGAACAGATAGATGTTGTTGGTTATCGGTATTGTTGTTCCATTAGTGGGATACGTTTTGCCGCTTTAGGTGATCGTTATACTTCTACTACCCTACTTCTTTGTTGTAACTACCCCAACTATTTAGCCCATACAACCATTATCTATCAACCAGATCTAGCCGTATTAATTGTTTAAATAACTGGATTTCAACTATTTTTTGGGATTTAATGAATACTCTATTGCTTTTTATAAGTTAATATGGCTCACTAATTTGTTACATCTGGGGCTGGTATACCTTGGGACGGGAGGCCTTCCTGGACTTTACGGACTCATTCATACCAAACATTCCATTCAAGTCTAAGAAAGAGGCATTCACATGAGCACAAAATACAGCTGCAAGATGTGGATTTATGCTGATTATTCTAAAATCAGAAGTGCTCATTCGTCGGCAATCTATAATAACAATAAGCTGTGAGAGGACTAGTCACTATAATTGTAGGAGGTAGGGAACGTCCACTAAGTACGTTTATCAGTTTAAGATTTTTATGAAACACGAGAAGGATAATTTGTAACAAGTTAGAGTTGTGTGGGGGGGTGTATAATCATGGAGTTAGTGAAAGGCTTCCTACACCAGAGACGTCTACATTATAGGAAAGTACACCACAACTCCCTACAACGGACAAAGGCAATGAAGAAGAAACCATGGATATTAGTAGGGAATTATAGGTGGTGGAGAACAAGTACGCGATGTTGGGTTCGAGTTGAGAGCAACCATTATGCAAAATTCGAAGGAAATCATTGATATGATGATGAGAATTTGAAGCTCCAAACTCGGGCAGCGAAGAAAATGAGCGTTCACATTCCAAATAAGGATATCATCAAAATAGAAGATGAGAACTTGAAGCCAAATACTCGGACATCGAGGAAGAAGTTCTTTCCCAACACACCGATTGAGGAACTGGATGAGGAACTAAATAAGTTAAGTACAAGAAGCTCAAAGCTGAAAGTCCAAAAGAGCCCACAAGTTTATCTCCATTCAGATTTGAGTTTGAATAGGATGCATTGAACACCAAGACTCGGGCTGGAAATAAGAAACTGTTTGACAGTCCGATTGAGAAAGATAATCAAATTTAGGATGAATTGAATCAGGTGAAGGTAATGGAGGCAAGAGAAACAATAAGTGAAACATCTGTCCCAAATGATAAATCAACAAAAGGGCCATTGAAGATGAGCTAATTCAAAAGACCATGCCAAGTAGAAGTGGAAAGGGTTGCGGTAAGGGAGTTGTAATCCCATCATCACCGAAGAGCATCATGACCAGCGGAGTAGTTAAAAATGACTATGAGAGTGAAATACCAGAAATGTGGCTCGCGTTCCGCCGTCAGACGATGGACATCACAGTTGATGGTCATTGCGGTTTTCGAGTCATAGCACATGTTCTTGGCTATGATTTGAATGATGGCTAGAAGAGAGTCAAAAGTAAGTTGGTTGAGGAGATGGACTAGCACAAATTAACTTACGATGCTTACTTTCAGGATAGCTCCCATTATGTGAGGGTCCGAGAGGCGATAAACCACTACAAGAGCTCCGGGGTTAGTTTTTGTTGGCTAACATTTCCATATATAGGGTTCATTATTGCCAATCGTTATCGGATAGGTGTCGTTGTATTGCGCACGATCGAGTCATTTGTATACTTCCCAACTAGAGGTGCAACACCTTCCCTAGGCGACCGACGCTTCATGTGGCTATGTTTCATTGGAGGCAAACATTTTATTTTACATTACCATTCATACTATTTTATTTGTTAAGTATTATTGTTATATTGTACATGATTCTATATGTCTTAAATTGTTTCAGCTAATCATGAGCTGTGAAGCATCTTTCCCACTAACCGTGCCATAATGGGATGCGTATGCGGAGGAGCAAAGCAGGGAATGGGCAGTCGATTTGGTATTTTAAAGAAGAATTAATAAATTGGTCTGATAGATATTGTGGACCTTGAAGATGATAAGAATGTGGCTTTAATAACTTCTTCATATATTTGTGTTGAAAGATTCTAAATGGAATAAGTTGGTTTGCTTGACTTGTTTTTATGTTATTGTATTTTGGGTTTTGATTTAAACTATTGTTAAGGTTCTTATTTGATATTTTCATGCCATCTCAAAGATTATAACCATGACACAATATGTAGTAGTTAATTTGCTATAGTTTCACAAACTATAACTGTTGTTTATGTTAAATTCCGAGAATCGCAACCAAGTAGAACCGACTTATAGTGTAGAACTATCAGTTCTATTTCACTACCGTTCACCACATAAAGACGACCGAACTATGTTGTTAATCTGAGTATACCCCTAAATTTATTACATTTACCCCATATCCAGAATGGTGAGAGAATCGACAACCTGAACATCGACCAAAGGTAGCTGTCAAAAACCTTTTATCAGCGGCACTTTACAACTACAAAAGCTTTTTCCCTGACGGCTCCTTAATCACCCCATGTTTTACTTCATGTACCACTAATTGAATATTTAACTACGCCATTGGCCATCAATAGTCGACTAAATTTAATATTAGCAAGAAAATGTAATATATGTCTTATACAAGGTAACAACTACTCAGGACCATGACTCTATTATACCTTAACTGTTACTTCATGTACCCCTCAGTCAATTGGTAATATTGTTAACCAGCCACAAACATCCGCAAACATAAAAAGGGAAGCTGTACTATACAACCAATGTTAGTAACGCAGTAACGGTCACTAGATGCCGTCGATCTTAATTACTCCATTCTTTACTTCATGTGTACAACCACCCTTTAAAGCATGACGGCTACTAGTGGACGATGAACTACAGTTACCCCAAATTGTTACGGAATGTACACCTCATTTTATAATCACAATGTTCGTCGGACATAAAGAACTGCAATAACATAAACTTCAGCAGTACTTCTCGACCGTGTTACTTTGTCAAATGGCGGCTTCTTTAAAAACATAACCATACAAATACCCCTTTTGTTTACTTTTTTACCCCTCCTATATTATGCAACAACACTGGATAATATTATCGATATATAAAAACCTGCTGTCGACAAAAGGTAATTGGTTCTTTCCAATTGCGATGCTCAGTTTACCCCAATAGTTTACTTTGCGTACCCATGTAATGAAAGCAAAAGTATTAAGACATTTTGGTAAGACCGTTAATTTAATGAAACTGCCAGTTACAATGTTCTTAAAGTTGATGGTCATCTAAAGCCGCTTACTCCGTGATTTCGTTAGAGATGTCGGTTCTGCATAGCCGCACTGATGTACAACACTAAATAATTAATTCAAAAAACATATAAATATTGGAAATTATTGAGAAATACAACAACTACACATATAAATTAACATGCAACAATTGTTTCCACATAACATACATTAAAAATTGTTTCAACAAACAATTAAGATTGTTTCCACACAATACACATTTAAAATTGTTTGAAGATTGAGAACAAATCATGACAACTCTGCAATTCACTTTGCCTTCCTGCTTCTGTAAATTAATGTGTGCTCCTCGTGGGCCTCGATCCCTATAGTACCTTCCTCGCTTTGATTTATAGGAGTGGTAAAGCTTAGGGTAGAATCTATAACTCTGGAAAAGAAGCCAATAACTTGATCAACCATTTCGAATGCGTTGGCTGCCATAACGTTCTCCGGGGGCATGATTCAGAATTACAAAACAACATCTAATGCACACCGATTTCGCTGTTGCAAAAAAAAAATTAACAAAGTTCAACATACAAAAGAACTTGAAAATGATAAGCCAAAACGTAAGGAATAATGGCAAAATTCTCACCAAAGTAGTCTCATCCTCATGAACAGTGATGCTTGAAAGTGCGGGATTATACGCGAAGGGATGAATGAACATTTAAAACCGTTCAACATAATCATCAATTACTTTCCATGCAAGTTCTACCCTCTTACTGTGGCACTCAACACTTATGACATTGTCTTCTCATTTATCCCAAAATCTAGGATCCTTTATGTACTTAACGGAGTACGAGGTTGCCACCTTACTCTTGTCTACATCGATGAGTCAAAACGGATCTTTAGATTTGCCCTGAACATAGCCTAATTTCCTCAAGACCCAGTCCGAATTGTGTGATTTAATAATATCAAATACCGCATAGTCTTGTTGAAGAAGGCTATTTCACTGACAGGTGGTGAACCCATTGAAGTATTATCCTAATTTACCTACCAAAAATAAGAAAACCCATGGTCAAGTTGGTTTTTTAGTTTCATAACATGTTATACTAATAATAAGTAGTACTTGTGAGTGCCCAACAACATGGTATCTAAGCTTACCAGGCTTGACCCTAAATTGATAGAGAAGGTCATCAATCTGCCTCGACTTCTTCTTATACCGCTACTTCATCACTTGAGGCATACTCGACTTGTAATTAATACATGGAACGGGCTCAATGAATGGAATATAGTTATAACACCAATGCTATTGGAAACAAATTTGTTATGATTGAATAAATAATAATGCAAAATAAATACCTATAACAATATCATGTAACCAAAAATTTAGTTGGCCTTGGCGCGACTAGCAATGCCGAGTTGGCGATATAGGTTAGCTAGTGTCGCACCCCCACCTATATGAACTAATCTCATCAAAAGTCTCCTAAACTTGCAAGAGATTAAGGGAAACGCTTGTGCCAGACTTGTCCATAAAAATGGTCATTCCAAGAAGATAAAGGATGTAGGCTCGAACAAGAGCATGGAGCTCAGGGAATATTTCTCCTCTTTTCCAGTCTGGTCCTCTTGAACTCATCCTCTACACACTATTTTATCATCCCTAGCATTTGACTAGTTATTGCTATTGCTTCATTGCGATATTTGCATTTCATAACTATAGGCTTTCCAATAATATGGATCTCGAGAAGTACCCACAAGTCATCTAGAGTGACTGTCTTCTTGTCGAAAGGTAAGTGGAATGTGTTGGTCTCTGGTTGCCACCTCTTGACAATGCCAAATACTATGACCTTATTACATCTATCGTATAAGATGTACCCAAATTGCTGTAAGCCAGACTTATCGATGAGCATGTCGATCATTTCCTTCTCAGGGTTATCAATGATAGTCTCCTAATGAGTGATCGGAATACCATGGTTGACGTACTTTAAATATCCTCAACCCTACAAAGATATGATATTAGATTTAAAACATCAAAATTTGCATAATTAACATAGCATAATGTTATTAAGGAATGAATGTATATCACGATGTGTACCTTGATGTCATTCCAAATATCCACCAATACATGGTTTCGGAATGACAACAAAATTGAGAAATCTAATGGCCCACCAAGAAATGAAGTGAGCATATCTTCGGCATCGCCTCTTGATATGCCATAAATTGATGTACCGACAGTAGAGTCTTCAATGAAATTTGAGTTGTCTGCAAATTCACATGATGGGGAATGACTCCCTTCAGTTTTACCCGACCACCATCGTTTCACTTCAAATGCTTCATTTGTTTTTTTTCTTTTTCTTGTCTATAGTTCATTTCTTGTGCTACGAGGCAGTCATGCGCATCCTCTCTGGGTTCTCGCGGCTCGACTTTACATCCCTTGTGGGCTGTGATAGGGATAAACATGTGTTTCTTGCAGTGGTAGATGCGACTACATCATTATCTCTAGCAGCTTTAGCGGCCGCTATTCGCTCGACTTGCGGATTGTTTCGCTCAACATGCTTCTTCTTAGCCATACCCTAAATCAGAATAAATGGCAAAATTAAACCCATTACAACAAAATTAGGTCAACATTTTAATTAAATGTAACAAAAAAATCAATTTCCTACTTGGCGGTTAAGCATGACCTATATTAAAAATTGTATTATCGATTTGAAATGATCCATAATTCCATAGGGATTTCGGTTTTCATTGATCGCAGCTATTCAATATACATAGTCTTAGTATTTCCGCCAAACATTTAATCTAACAAACATATTTCATAGTAACAATCTCAATATTATGGTTTTAGGTGACCGACACCTTTATTCATGGTAATGGTTATGTGTAGTCGCGTCATCGATGTCGTATTTTCAATCAAACCCTAAAACCTAAATAGCATAACCAAGGAGAAAATTACCAAAAAGCACTGAATAAACAATTGCAAACTCATGGGGAATAAAACCCAACAAAAATTAAGAAAAATTACTTACCCTAAACGCTAGTAGTAGATGAAGGAACGCGCAACAACGCTCTACAGTTTTTTGACGAACTCCTCTACGAGATCTAGCGACTTTCCATCCACAAAATACTCCAAATGCATTAAAGATTTCGATTAAGGGTTCCTTAAAGTTTGGGAAATCTAGGGCATACGATTATCACGAATTTGTTCATGGGGTACGTTGGCTGGAACATGGGCGAGAGATAATGTTGAGTCGTTAAGGGGATGAGGATATTTTCAGAATAATTCACAAAATTGTAAGGTAAAGGCAGTAAAGAAATTTTAAAATTGGGGTGCAAAGTAGTAACGGGGTAAACGAAGTAATTCATATGGTCCAAATAGCCGCAGCCTTATACAAATTACCAAACTACATTAACTATATGCCTATACTAGCAATAGACATATGTACATTATGCGTATAAATAACACACACACACACACACACACACATATATATATATATATATATATATATATATATATATATATATGTGTGTGTGTGTGTGTCTTTGGCACCTTATTTTTTATAAATTCTTTTAAAAAATTAAGTGGGGAGAAATATTTTCCCGCTGTGATTCCCCGCAAGGATCCTAAATAGGGAAAAAACTTTACTTACGAGGATTCTTCATCCCCATAGGGATTTGATAGGGATGGGGATGGGGATGGAGATGAAGATTAATCCGTATGGGGATAGGTACAGGGATGGTGGATGAATACTTAAGCGGGTATGGGGATGGTGATGGGCCCCCATCCCCTACCCTACCCATTTGTATCCCCAAGTTTAACCATTAGAGGCGAATAATATCAGCTACACCCAAGTTCTCATATTTTGTAACTGTTGTTCTTCATGAAATCTCTATTTCTAGACTTGAAACCATATAGTCTCATATAAGGATTGTCATGAAAGACATGGTTATGGTTTTTCTGAGGTATTGGTAATGTAACTTAGTTCATTAGAACTCATTGTTGGGAGATTTTTATGTTGATCAGTTGCGTATATGGCTATCATGACTTATGCAACGAAATTCTTATCATTTTATGTAATTATGGATCGTTGAATAATATTGGTGGATATGTTAGAGGTAAATCCCATTCTTGGGTACTTTCTATTATTTTTGAAGCCTCGTTGAGGTGGTAATAAGCTCAAAGAAGTGTCGGAGAACCCGAGGAAGAAGGTGAAGTGGGTGTAGCGGCGCCACCAATGACATGGTAGGGATGAAACCCATGATGCCAAATTGGATTATGAGTAGTCCGAGCTAGTGTCATGGATGTCGTCTTCAATTCCATGGCCATGGCACCGTAAGTCAAAACTTAGAAAAGAAAACTAGACCAAAATTACTTGTTTGTGTAGTGTGACCAGGGAGTTCTCTAAGAGACTCGAGAGGTCTGGAAACACTAGTAAAATCAAATGGAGGTAAGTGAAATTTGCTTATTTATCAACTTTTCCATGTAATTAGTAATATTTACTTCATTTAGTTTATGAATTGAAAAATGCAAGCTATTCACATTGTGGGTTTTTAATAACTCAATAGAAAACAGTGAATAGAATGAACTATGAGTACAAATCATGGAGTTGTGATTTAAGTTTTACGAGATATAAGTGTATATCCTGGTTTCTTTATAAATCATATTTATCTAGATAGGATACACAAACTCATTTATTCATTTGAGGGTTTGGTATAGAACAATCGGACGTTAATGGATTGACTAGACAACACATCGACCAATGTATTAGTCTAGGAATCAGGTCAATCGGCTCGTGGGTAATCAACACTAGTTTTATAAACTAAAAAGTCAATCATAGTGTATTAACTAAATATTGATTGACTTGCATACGTTTATATGTTGATTTATACAGTTTCAGATGCTATCTAAGTTATGATTGGTTCATATTGTTATTGTTTATTTGATACCTATATGGAATGTTGATAAATATGTGAATCCTACCTTACTGGGCAAGCTGGAGCGCTCATCCCAATTTTACATTTGAATTTCTTAGCCCAACGCTTCAGATAAAAGAAAAAGGAAACCGTAGGAGCCTTTTAGTGTTCTCTATGATGTAATTGGTCTATTTTGTGCAACATATACTGTTTGAACTACTGTAATTAAACAGGGTTTGGGAAACAATTTGTAACGGTGTTTTAACTAAGGTTCTGGTATATCTCGTATAAATATAAAAAACGTCTAAATCTCCGCTACATTTTCATTTAAAAAATCTTGATATTCAAGATGTACAGGTTATGAATATCAAGTACTCAAGATAAGTCGCTGGCTTTAGTTAAGTCTGAATAGTGTATCGGGGTTTAATTAGAGTTTTAAGCTGCATATCACCCTAATTAGGATAGGGGATGCTACAATAGTGTCGTGGTGTGCAACAGACAACTTGACATTTGTGGGGTTGATATTTTTTCATTCTCTTGTAGAAAGGATAAAGAATTCAAGCCATATGAAATTTCCTAAATATTGACTTAAGTATGGATTTTAGTATTTGTTTTGAAGTAAAATAGAAATTTCATTAATCATCAATGGCTCAATGGAAGACCAAATATAAAACAATTGCCCTGATAAAAGTACATTGACTCCCAAATCCTATTTGTTCAAAAGAACTGCCATAATTTTTTGTTGTGAATGGGACTGTAAAATTGGAACAGTTTGATAATCGGGTACTGCTCTCTATAAACATATGAAACACATGAAAGTACATAAACACCATTATAACTACATAACGAAAAACAAAACTTTCAAAAAATGAAAAAACCTAAGACTTCCAATAACAACAACAACAACGTAGCCTTAGTCCCAAATTAATTGAGGTTATCTACGTGGATCAAACTCTTCCATTATGCTCAATTAAGTGCAATATATGGTGAGATTCGTAAACCCTCAAGATCCCTCCTAATTAATGTGTCCCAAGTTAACTTTAGTCTATCCATACCTCGTTAAATTTCTTCAGTTTCTATTGAGTCAAGGTTTCTAGTGGAGGCATTTGTAGGCCATCTTTGTAGGCGACCAAACCACCACAACCGCCCTTCCCTAAACTTTGTGTCAAATGGTGCTTAATAAATAGTTAATTAAACTTACATATAGGGTTAGTTTAGTTGCATAATAGGTCTAAATATCTTAGAATAAGCTCTAATTCATGGTATTTTAGTGTTTTAATGTTTACAAGGCATAAAAGAGACAAAGGAATGAATTCATGAAGAAAAGAGAAGAAAAAGCACGAAAATGGTGTTGACATCGTGGGAGCAGCAACTGACGCCACAGAGAATAATATGGATGGCGTGAGGATAGCGTGGAAATTAAAAGAAGCAATGTGGTGATGGTGACATAGTCATGGTGTTGTGGCTTAACATAGATGACGCTGGAGCAATACACAGACGACGTCAAGTGCACCGAGAAGGAAAAAATGCAGATAAGATATGACACTATGGTGGTGTAGTCATATAACATAGACGACGTTGTTCACTTACATAATAGAAAGTTTTGGACTTTCGTTTCATTTGGGATTGTTATTTAGGGTTTCTAATTGTATTTTCGAGAGGCTTAAAAGTATAAATATGTATTAGGACATGGTAGACCCACAAAACACAAGCCACCACCATAAATTATCATATGTTTACAAGAAAATGTCATAGTTTACATTTAGTTTTGAGTATTGAGAAAAGTTTTTGAAGGAGAAGACATTGCAAACTCCAATTATGGTGATTCGATATTGTTCTTTGATTGAATTAAAGTCTTATTTGATATAATATTTGATTGCAATGAATACCATGACTTATGTGTTTTTGATGATGATGATGACTAGTATATTTATCCTAGGGATCAAGGGATCATATGGTATGAATATTATGCAAAGTTATGGATTATTTATATGTTTTAGATGTGCAATGATTAAAAATTTTGTTTGATTCTATGTTTAATGCTATGAACATCTTGATCAAATGTTTATGGATTAAGGGTTTTAGAAGTTACCATGGTGTAATGACCCGTTACCTTAAGATGGTGATTAGTGTTAACCCTTAACTTGAGTTAAGCTCATGGTTAATTTCGACGTACCTCTATTAGCATGTGCCTCATTTTGTGTGATGATTTTTATTTATATGGTATGTTTGGGTGAATTTATAAGTTGTGGGATTAACATGAAATTAATACAAACCTATAATTAGAAAATAAACAATTAAATAATAAATAGTCGGTACCCCAAGTGTGACGAGGGGGTCATGAAATGAATGCGCACACCCGAGATAACTTGTGGGCAAGTCGAATGAATTTATTGGCGAGAAAATACACGAAAAATATATATTTGTATATAATTGATAGATAAACATATCATTAAAACTATAAGTTTGGTTCGAATTATATAGATCGTTGGATTGCTTCAAGACGAGCATAAGTAGAGATGCTGTTAAGATTTGTATTACTTTAGGATGTGTAACTTTAACACATCATTCACTTGATCAGTCTTGAGATAGCGCAATACCTATCTCAAGGAAAATCGATATACATATATAAATCAAAAACTTCACACTTATCCTTATTATTTCATTGATCGACAGAAAGAGATCAAATAGCTGAGGGTTTGGACAGCTGAAGGAATCAATCCAAGAGAGATTTCCCGGTGGATAGGGAGTGATCAAAATAATAAAAACCCCACCAATCCAAAGATCATCACTGTGGTTAGTTTTATTATTTTGAATCTCAATTTGATGGTAGATGATGATTTCTCTATGAATCGTTGTTGATGATTGAAAAGTGGTTTATACCTCATTAGAGGTCCTCCCTGATGTGTTGGGGAGTCTTTAATGTTGTTTTGGTAGATTGATTCACTATCGAAACAGTGTAGGGTGGAGCGCATTCCCTTTAACAGAGGAGTGCGTTCCATTCATAAATTGTGATGAACCCAATTGGTGAGGCGCGTACCACTAAATGAGGGAGCGCACTCCTACCTCAAAAAACAAAAATTGTACTATGTTTTTGTTAGAGTTTCTAAAGGTCTTAGGGACTGACTTATGGATTTTAAATATAGGTTATTAATCCTACATTAACAACAAATGGTTTGTGATAAGTTTTAGAACATCGGGAAAACTTGAATGACCTGGAAAGTTAGGAAACTTGGAAAAGAAACTTAAATCGAGGTAAATATGGATTCGCTTATTTATCAATGTTGTCAGGATAAATTAGTATATGTAGTTCAAACAATATATGGTTTGAATGGGGGGACTATGTACTCTGTAAGGTGTTTTTCGAAAAGGAAAATGATGTTTAATGTGATCGGCGAGAGTAAATCCTATAATTGAGAACATGTTATATAGGATACAGGTTTGATTCTCGTCCTATATTTTAAATCCTATTTTCATAAACAAATTGTGTGGATTACATATTCACTAGAGGATTTGGGATAGAACCATTGAACATTATTGGATTGGCTAGATAACATATCAGCCAATGTGTTGGTCTAGCAATTACACTAATTGTATCAGTGGGTAATCGACCATAGATTTATAAATGAAATGAGAATCACAATGTAATAGTAATTGATAATTTAATTTGCATCTATTATTTCTTGGATTATATGTTTTTCCATAATCCTGTTAGTTATCTTGTTATTGCATATTGTTATTGCATATTATCTTGATTATTATATCGAATGTTGATGGCTATATGAATCCTTACTTAGTGAGCAAGTTGGAGCGCTCATCATAAACTTAACATTTTAGGCTCTCATCCTAGCACTTTAGTGACGGGAAAAGAAAAGATTTAGGATATCTTCTTTACTATATAATAAGCCTTCCTGTATATATATATATATACATTTTTTGAGTAACTTTGTTGTCAATAAATAGGGTGAGAGGTTTTATAATCGAGTTTTGGGTTTTGACAAACTTTGTATTTATGTATATCATTTTTTAATTATCGAAAACGTTTCAATTTTTCATTACATATATTTTAAATTTCAAATTTGATATCGATATACAGGTTAAGTTTATCAGGTATGGAACGAGTGGTTGTTGCGTCTATTTAAGTCTGGCTAGGTTGTTGTGGCTTAATTAGGGTTTTAGGTTAAGTATCACCCTAATTTAGATAAGGGATGCTACAACTTAGTATCAAAGCCTAGTTTAAGGGCTTTGTTACATTTAATAACTCTAATGTGACATGGTATTAATGACCGGCCAGAGCCTCATTTTCACTTTCGAATTGTTTTCTAAATGAGTGATAGCTGTGATACAATTTGGTATCAAAGCTTAGTTCAGAGGATAACCTTATAAGTTAGATACAATTTGGTATCAAAGCTTAAGGGTATTTGCTCTGATATACTTTAGTACTAGAACCGAAGTTCACTAACTCTGATAGTTGTCTCAAATTATAAATAAGCTTAGGATATGATAAACTATTTTCATCATGGTTGCGGGGGTAAAATGAAAACATTATCATATGTTATTTGTTGCACATTTTGTTATATATATGATTTCCTTGTCTTCTCTAAATGTTACCTTAATGGTGTTATCTCTCCTTTAATTTTAGAATTTAATGGCAAATCAGAGAGAAGTTTGACAAATGCTTGGACCTCATGGTAATTAAGATAATTAGGCTTAATGGAAATCTAGAATGGAGCAGCAAATGAGAGTGTTAATGGAGTCTAAGACAAAGCTTATAGAAATGCTAATGGCTTAGATGAGACCACTAGTACAACAACCTAAGGCACAGCCTGCAACCAGTCCCGACGTTAGCAGAGCCGAGGGAGTAGATGAGATAGTAACATCTTTTGCTCAAGAAATTTTAGCACATGTTCTGGTTGCAGAACATCTGCTACAGTGCCAATTGATTCTAAGAAGGCTATATTTCTCATAACTAGCAAGGAATTTATGAAATATGATATTATAAGGTTCAACGACACTATAGAGGAAGGGTTAGCTGAGACTTGGATATTAGAGATGGAGCAACGATTTGTTATTATAGAAGTTGAGGAACGGTTTAAGGTCAGATTGGTCACCTTCTTGTTAATGGCATCTGCCCGAAAGTGGTGGAATTCCCTAAAGAGAGAAGGGAAGACTATCACCACTTGACCATAGTTCAGGACCGTATTTTACAAGCAATACTTCCTAAAATCAGTTAGGAATATGAAGAAGAATGAGTTTATACAGTTAAAATAGGGAGCCATGTCTGTATAGGAATACGGATAAAGGTTTAATGAGTTTAGCGAGTTCACTCTTGAAATGGTGGAGTTAGAGGAAAGCAAAATAATATGTTTCTCAATGAGTTGAATTATGAGATTCATGTTGTGGTTTCTTCTCTTCATCGCACTAGCTTTGCATTTATATTTAAGAGCGAAATGGAGGTGCAAGCAACCATATTAGCCTAACCCTCCGGAGTAGTATCTATGCGACCACTAGTACAACAATTCCCTGAGAGTTAGAAAAACAAAGAATTTGTTTATTTTCGTCCATTAAAGAGACAAAGGAGTGCAACTAAAGCAGCTACACAGATAGGGTTTGCAGGGAAGACATTTGTTAGTGCACCATTTCCACCTATCTCTCAGGTTTCAGTAGCCAAACCACCTTTGCTACCACTTCAATCTTGAGGTAAAGGAAAGAGTAAGACATTGTCACCATAAAAATCAAGTGGATCTGGGCAGATTCCACAGGCCAATGGGTTTTATCATAGGGCTTATACGATATGTTATTGCTATGGACAGGCAGGGCATATTTAGAAAGATTGTTCTATGCCACCACCCATATCGTTAGGCAGTACAACACAGTCAACACGAGGACAAACTCATGCCGTGGCTGAGGCAGATCCGGAAGCTAATAGGAGGCTAGTGGAAGATATTTCAAATTTTTGTGGTCGAGATATGTATGTATTGATTGATGCTGGTTCTATAGTTTCCTTTATTATGGGTGCAATGAAAGATGAGTTGAAACTGAAACCTGTAAGAGCTAATACATTGTTGATTCTAAGCACAATAGTGAGTGTCAAAATTGATAAGTGATTATTTAGACTTATATATAAGTTTAATTTAGAAGCATATTTAATATAAATATCACTAAATAAGCTCTAATTTATGGTGTTATTGCATTTTCAAATAATTAAGGTATAAAGGAAAAAATGAGCAAAAACAAGAAGAAACGGAGCAAAAACCCACAAAGCATGGTGGGTATTATGGCTACACATGGTGGCGCTATAGAGTATTAAGGCACAATGTGAGAAGGAAAGGCAAGGCGTGGGAGAGCAACGCAAGTGGAGAAATCAAGACAGAAGGCTCGACATAGTGGCGGCCCTGTGGAGCCTAAGGGACAGCGTCGGGACATTAGAGGGAAAACATCGAGGTCACATGAGCCAAAAGAAGTGCACACATAGGCAATGCAGTGGTCGCATAAAGGTTTATCCTAACCTAATCTACAAGTGATGTATAGTCAAAATTAGGGAGAATGGGCTCTTTATTGATTTGGAGGTAATTAGGTTCTTGGAGCATGATGAGTGGGATAGATTGGTTATTATAACCTAAGTTCACTAACTCTTAGAGTTAACTTGAGTTATGAATAAGCTTAGGGTATGATAAATGGTTTTTATCATTGTTTTGGGGGTAAAATGAAAACATTATTATATGTTATTTGTTGCACATATTGTTATCTATTGTATAGATATGATTTCCTTATCTTCTCTGAATGTTACCTTAATGTATTATCTCTCCTTTAATTTCAGAATCCAATAACGTATAAGAGAAATAGCTCGCAGAGACCTAGACCTCAGGGTAATCAGGAGAGTGAAGCTTAATGGAAGTATAGAATGAAGCAGGAAATGAGAGAGCTCATGGAATCTAAGGCAAAGCTTATGGCAATCTTGATGGCCCAGATGAGACTACTAGTATAGCAACTTGAGACACAACCTATAACCAATTAGCATAGCTAATGGAAGAGCTGAGATAGTAGCAGTTTCTGCTCAATTAGTTCTAGCACATGTTTAGGTGTCAAAGACATGTGATGTAGTGCCAATTGATTCATAAATGGTTGCTTTTCTCATAACCTGAAAGGAATTTATGAAATATGACATTATGAGGTTCAACAAAACTATGGAGGAAGGGTAGCTGAGACATGGATATTAGAGATGGAGCAACAATCTGTTATTATAGATGTCGAGGGTCGGTTTAAGGTCAAACTGATCACCTTCTTGTTGATAAAATCTACTTAAAAGTGGTGGAATTCTCTAGAGAGAAAAGAAGACTATTACCACTTGACCATAGTCCAGGACCGTATTTTATAGGTTGTACTTAAGAAATCAGTCAAGAACATGAAGAGGACTAACTTTATACAGTTAAAATAGGTAGCCATGTTTGTACATGAATATAAGCAGAGGTTTACTAAGTTGAGCGAGTTCACTTCTGAGATGGTGAACTAAGATGAAACAAAATAGATATGTTTCTCGTTGGGCTAAATTATGAGATTCGTGTTATGGTTTTTTTTCATCCTCACTCTAGCTATACATTTATATTTGAAATTATGATGGAGGTAGAAGCAGCCATACTAGTCCGGAGCAGTATCAATGCCACCACTAGTACTGCAGTTCCCTAAGAGTTAGAAAAACCAAGAATTTATTTATTTTTATCCATAAAAGAGACAGAAGAGTGCAACCAGAGCAGTTACATAGGTAGTGCTTGTAGGGACGACATTTGTTGGTGGACCGGTTCCACCTTTTTTTCAGGCTTCAGTAGCCAAACTTTTGCCACCATTTTAGTCTAGAGGTAAGGGCAAGAGTAGGACACAATCATTACAGAAACTGAGTAGATCTGGGCAAGTTCTATATGCCAGTAGGATCTCTCTAAGGGCTTCTACGATATGTTATCGGTGTGGACATGCAGGGCATATTCAAAGAGATTGTTCTATGCCACCGGCCGCACCGGTAGGCAGTATAACACAGCCAATGTGAGGACAGACTAATCTAGTGGCTGAGGTAGATCCAGAGGCTAATAGGAGGCTTGTGGAAGGTATTTTAAACATTTGTAGTCGAGGTATGCATGTATTAATTAATGTTGGTTCTATAGTTTCTTTTGTTGCTGGTGCAATGGTAGATGAGTTAAAATTGCAACCTCTTAGAGCCAGTACGTTGTTGATTTTAAACACAACAATGAGTATGAAGGTTGATAAGTAATTATTTATGTCAAATCCTAAAACTTTTAAACCGAAAATTACATCTAACACGCGATTAACGAATCCTAATTGTGGTTTAGGCTATGAGTCGGGAGCTAAGGACAAGTGAATTGAGATTTACGGGTAATTTTTGTGATTGTATGATATGTGGCTAGTGTTGTGTACTATATATTATGTAATTTTGCGAAATTCAAGTTAAATGAGTAAATTCAGAATTTCGTTGGATTGTATCGAGGTATGTGTTGAAATGGGTTCCGATAGAATTAAAATGTTGACTCGAACTATCATTTTGAATTTCACAAAAATAGTTGTAATTAAGTATGAAAATTTGAATTTGTATATTTAGATGGGTATAATGAGTTGACATGGGTCCCACACCTTGAATTGCATACAAGATGAGTTGTACGGGAGGTTAGAAGTGTTTTGGTAAATTCTCCAATATTTAGGCGAATTGGGATATTTCTTGGGGTTTAATTTAAACATAAATTGAAGAGATAATCATGAAATTAAATTAAATAATTAATAAATTAGTAGGCACCTAGTGACACACGGGGTCGAGGGTGACACGTGTGGAATGTAATATAGCGGGCACGCCTGGTCGTTGGTGCGCGTGGCGAATTTATAGTCGTGGAAATACAAATATATATATATATATATATATATAACCTGGTGTATGGCATGTGCGTTGCACGTTGATTATAAAGAGGGAATGGTTAAAAGTTAATGAAGATAATTTAGAAGTAATTTGCGCAAATCTGAGATCTCAAACAAATAAGGTAACTAAATACAAACTAACTCTCTCTTTCTCTCTCACGTTATTTGTTCTTTTTCATTGCTCTCTCCCACGTTATTTGCTCTTCTTCAATTTCCACTTTCAAACTCTAATAAGAAAAGAAAATAAAGTTAGTGAAATTCAAATTTACTCAAATACCTTTAATCTTTTTCTTTGCAAATTATTGCAACCACTAAGAAAGAAGCTTTTGAGGATACTTTTGGAAATAAGACTATTTTGGCTTTAAGAAAACCCTAGAGAGTATTTCCATTATATATAAGATATATAAAAATCAATCCTATAGTGTAATTAAAAAAAATTATACATAGGATTCGGCTCGAGATACACGTAGTGTGAGCATCTAGGAAGGCAATGGTTCGATATTGGCTATTAGAGTGGTGTCCATGCCCCGAGATGCGTGCAACCACATCTCAAGGAGAACCAAGTGGTGCATGGATGTGATTGAGTGGTTAGTTATAAAACCATTTAATCTACCTCAAGAAATGCGATACGTATTTCAAGGAGATCAATATAATTGGTTTTTTTAAGGCGATCAGTGGTGATTATCTTGATAATATCCACAAAGATTAACCTATAGAAACATAATAGTATCTCGAGGAAGATTAAAATATACAATGGAAATGAAATAATAGATTTGCCTTGCGATTCGTGCAATACAAGTCTCGAAAAAATCTTAATATATATCTTCGAATACAAACACGCTGCCTTATTAATTTGACTTCGACAGAAAGGGTTCGAGAGAGGTCGAGAGAGAGGGATCGAAATTGAAATGGTGGGAGAGATCAACAATGATGGAGGTTAGCTCTTGTCGTTTGTTGTCGTTATTGTTGTTTTATGGTTTGTTGTTGATGAAGCTATTGATGTTAGTTGATGTCGTTGGGTTATTTGTTGTTGACGTGTCATTGGTTGATGTGGCTCAGCTCCATTCGAGGAAAGATACGATAGGGGGTCGTCTCCCTTCCCAAAGTGCACTACAAACCTAACCCAGTACGCAACCAAATCAAATAAAAAAAAGAAAAATGAAGGCTGAACAAAACATAGGAGGAAGAAGAAAATGGGGGTTGACCCCCATACTAGACCGAACTGGGTCCGATTATGATGAAACGGGCTGGTCTGGTTCAGGGGTCAACCCTAATTTAAAAAAAAAGAAAATGTAGAAAATAAAATGAAATTTCTAGAAGATAAGAAAAAAATCAGAAAAATAATATTTTGGCCTAAAGAGATAGAAATTGTGTATTTTTATGAAAAATGAGGATTTTAGAATTTTCTCGAGGATTTATATTCAGGATTTTGTCTCATAATATGTATTACGACATCGAAAATGCTGAAAATTTTGTAAATTGTTTTAAAGCCTAATCTAGATTATTTTTTGATTATGGACCACAACTTGCAGTCAAAATCGGGATCCGAGCATCCGAGGATTTGATTTGGACTAATTTTGAGGTTTCGAGTTGAGATAGGATCAATTAATATATAAAATCTGGAAAATTATATTTAAGCTTGGACAACGTAACTTTCGATGCCGAACAATAACTTTGATTTAAAAATGAAATTTGGGCATCAAAAAATTTATTTTGGAAGTATTTTAGAGGTTTCGGGATGCGATTGGGTCAATTAAACTGCAACCAATTAGAAAAACTTATGAAATAGTTTTGGAATCTTATTGGCTTGTAAATGAAATGTAGGATCATAATTGGAACCTCATGTAGACTAATTTACTAACTCGGATCACAAGGGAGTTGCGATATCGCGTTTGTAAGGTTAAGTAAATCCCATAGTAACATTTACATTATATGATCATAAATTTTCTATAAATTGCATTGATCCGTAATATTGCATTTTTATTCTACATGCACATACGTGTGGGGAGGATAAGGTCGATTGAGTCTCCTCTTAGTGTCTACCTTACTGTGTGCACATGGTAGAACTATATTATATAACCTGACTGTATGTGCAAGATAGAACCGTATTATGCTTGAGGGGCTAAAGTCATTGATACTTTGCATCATGTGGTTATCATGAGATAATGTTGAACCAGATCATTCTTTGATTGACTCAAGGAATGAGACTTGTTTGGTTATCCTCTCTGGGCATGAGTCCTTATTACTCTTTACTTACCACTTTTGGAGGACGTCATTTGATTGTGGCCTGATAACGGTAATGAGATGGATTCAAGATTGTATTTAAATTCGTTGGATTATATTATTCATTTAGTTTCTTGGATTATTTTGTATTCGATTACTACAGCCATATTGGATAGTGCGGGATTTACTTATTTGACATTATCAAATTTTTATAATTGGATAATGAAAGTTTCTAGAAGTAACGGGGGAAAAGGAAAGCTTTTCAATTGTTTGTGACATGCTCTGTTCCTTTCTCTCTTTGTATGTATTGTTTTTGAATAAAATAAATTATATAAATGAGTTTTTGCGTGTGCTGTTAGAATTTCTTTTATAATTGTTGAAATGATTTTGGCATGGATTGGAATGCTGTGGAGCTAAGGTAATAATGGTTTAAGGATTTGAAAACCTGAAATAGGTTAGAATGGATAAATAAATTTTATTAAAGCAATATATATTGTTATAGGCGGATTGTGAGTCCTTTGGTATTTTCACCAAGCTGAGTAAGTTTCATTAAAGATTTTTGAAAACCAAATTTTCTGGTGTAGGCTTAGAAATAGAGGAGGCGCTGTCGAAAATTCTTACAAATTTGTAGGAATTATTTAATCAATCTTATGGAATTTTAAGGTTTCAAATTTACTTTTAGAATCCCTTACAATTGATGATTACTATGAATTGATGTTAATTGTTTATTAATGGTAAGATCAGGGCTGCTAGATTATCAGGATTAAGGTAATGGGCTCTAACAATATTGGTATCAGAGCCTTGGATTTTAAAAGAATCTTGTTGATTGAGGATAAGTGAGTGATTAATTGGTAAGTAACATAATGGAACAAGGTTAAAAAGTTTAAAAACTTTATGAATGTATTATATGTATTTTAAATTCTTGACTTATCTTTAGATATAGGCTTGCTAAACCCCTTTTCTCGCAATTTTTGTAGAGGAAAATTACAAGTGCACAGTAATAGCTGGGTCGGGAATCTAGCAAGGGTAGTAGGGATCCGTAATGTAGGGATTTAAATATAATTCAATACTTGGCTAGGCAAATGCTAGAGTTGATGAATATATGAGTACAGGTGATAGCTCAGGTATTTGTAGTTTGTGTGGCCTAGGAAGTTCCTACTGCCACTTTATCTACTTAAGAGGAGTAGGCTACCTCTTCATTTTGTTTCAATGTTGAACCGGTTGTTGTAGTTCCAGTTCGAGCCCATTTATGCATGGCTAATGGAATGTCATATGAGGAAAGGTAGGTAGAGCTTGATACCATTATATTGACGACTAAACTGAACAGTGCGACAGGTTCTGTAATGACCCTAATCCTAATTAAGGAATCATTTGGCGTGAAACCCTAATTAAGCCCCGGTACATCAGCCATACTTAACTAGAGCCAATAGCCACACCTTCAACACTTGATAAACTCAATTGTATATCGAATATCGACAATAAAATAAGCTATAAACGCAATGAAAATTAAAAACTTTTCATGATATAAAAGACAATATATAAAACCGAATCAAAATAAAATAAACCTCGGTGATACAAAACCTCACAACCCTTGTGATAATTCAAAAATACAACATATAGATAACGAAAGAGTTATTACATCAAAGAGAAGATCGAGACTCCTAAACCTTCTATGTCCAATAGTTTTAGTTCTTGTCGATATTCCTAAAATGTTAATTGGGGCGAGCGCTTCATAGCCCAAGTTTATACAAAGATGTAGTTGCTTAATAGAGAGGTGTTTGATTACCCATTCTAACAGAGTCCATTAGTCAATGAATGACCGTAACAAGACTACCAACATTTCGTATTATCCTAGTTCTGATCCTAAACCACCAAATATTGTTTTCATACACCAGTGACCCATCTCAACTCGGTGCATAGTGAATTTTTTAGTGATCATGTGGCCTATCGCGACACAAGCATGATTTTCATGGAGGCTGTATGTCATGCGCACATAGGGTGTGGTGTACAAAACACTGTATAATGGCCTTTCGACACAACCACGATAGTAAGCGACTACATTACCAAGCATGAAAGTAATGAGTTGGAACACAGCCAAAGATAGTCTAGTCCATGCAGTATTAGTGCATACAAAAAGTCAGGAACCACATCAATGTATATATATAGCTCCCAAATACCAGTTCATAAACTAAATGAACTAAATATACTACATAGTCAGGCAAAGTTGATAATTAAATGAATCAATACTTGAATCGGTTAGGTTCCATTTCCAGTTTCTTTAACTTTTCGGGTCACTCGACCTTTCTCTGTGTTCGACAACCTATCACAAATCAATTTGAGGCCATTATATGTCTAATACCTCAGATTTAAAGTCTTGACAAAATTCCAAGTTTCCCACTTTTATAAAATATCCAATTTATATCTATTTAGTCCACAAATATATTTATTTCTAATTTTTTAATAATTTTTTATTTAAGAATTCTTTACTAAATTCCTCTATTTTCTATTACTTATTTTTTAATTTGTGAAGGGGTTTGACCCCTAAACATGAGTGGTTTGGTTCAGTTGAATCGGACCTGATTCGTCCGATTCGGAGGATCATCCCCCTTTTTCTTCCTCATGATTTCCCCCATGTTCATCCCTATTTTTTTATTCTTTGATTTTTATTAATCGGTTTCGGTTAGGAGAAAGGTACTTTTGAGGAGAGGAGATGACTCTCTGTCATCTCATTATTCGAATTCAAACATCCCCATTGAAACCTCCATTAATAACCAAGGCCAATGACAACGATCAACAAAATCAACAACCACATAACTCACCTTCATCGGTTTCTCATTGCATGTTTATCTCTCCCTTCATTTCTCTTTCCTCTCAGTCTTGAGCTCCCTCTTTCTCTCCTTCTATCGTTTTATTTTGAAAACAACAACAAATAATGTGATTTATAGATAAATATGAGATTTTCTCGAGACTCACATTGCATAAATCTCGAAGCAGAACTAAAGGTTTAATTTATACTTTACTTTCTCGAGATATGTAACGCATATCTCGAGGTCAATCTTTTGGCTATATCCCCAATTACATTTCCTCTTGACCGACTTACCATTGATTAAAATAAAAACATTTTCTTGAGATTTGTGCAAGTAAACCTCAATGCCAATCCAAAAGACATTAATTAGAATCAAGAATCTTCTTAAGATGGGATGGCATGCATCTCGAGGTAGGGGAAATCTCTACAACTTACAGTGACCAACATTATTGCCTTCCTAGATACTTACTCTACACGTACCTCAAGGCAAATCTAATGGTTTAAACAAATTGAACCAAACTATAGGTTATATATATTTATATATATGTCAATTATATATAAATTTATATACTGATGTATTGTCTCACCTATAAATTCACCTCGCGCACCAACGAGCAACCTCGGGCGTGCACACTTTTGTATGTCCCACGCCTATCACTCTTGACCCCGCGTGTCACTAGATGTTCACAAATTTATTTATTATTTTGAATATATATTTATAAATACAATATATAAATATGTACAAGTCCATATTCATTGGTTTATAATTTCATCGTGGGCACCAATGAGTACACTTGGGCGTGCACGCTACCCATAACCCATACTCGTCACCCTTGACCCATACATGGTATTATGCATCCTATAGTTTTTCAATTATTCTCTTTCAAACTATAAGTTTTATTTATATAAATATTTATACATCAATATATATATACCTATATATTTTATGACTTTTCTGTTTACCACGTACTTTATTAATTACACCCAAGTGTACACTTTAGTTCCACGTCTTCTCGAGTGATCCCTTACAATTTCGCATATGTCGCACTAGGCGTACCATCAATTTATTTATAATTTATTTTTCAACTATAAGTTTTATATTAATTCATATTAATCACCTATAGTTAGATTAATTACTCCTTACACAAATCAAATATAATACAACACAACAATCGCACTCATGTGCTAATGGAGACAAATCGAGCTTAACCACGAGTCTAATTCAAGTTAATTAGATTTTGAATTAATGTTAATCACTAGGTTAAGGCCATGAGTCATTATAGGTTCAAGGTAGGGTTAAAAATTATATGACTACATAGACTTTTCAGTGTGAATCACAATGATATAAAGGCATTGTTGAGTCAGGAGAAGGCTTTGGTTTTGAGGGAAGAAAAAAATTTCTATTTAGGTTCGATCCAAAGTCCTAATAGAAAATGAAAGAGTGAAGGACCACCGTTCACACCTATGACACTTGTTATCCCATCATACATACGTTGTAATACATTTTCAAAGCATAGTTAATAGACCATCTGAGTTGACATTAATAGGCTCAAGGCAGAATCAATCATAGAATTTCCAGCCTTAAGCTCATAAAGGTACACCTCAGTTGTATAGGAGTGGAGGTTAGGGTTGACGATCTTAGAAACTTATTTCCAGTTAAAGATTGGCATTTATTTAGGCACATTCTATATGAAGTAAACCTACAGTTACATGTTATGAGTGAGGAAAACAGGCCGACATTAGCTGAGGTTATCCTTTGAATCTGAGTACAGTTAGGTGTTTAAGGTCTGGAAAGAAAAGACATCACAAGATTACATGTCCATAACTTTTGGGAGCATTCTCTTGTGTATCACAGCCTCAATAACATATCAAGGAATGTGTTGAGGTGGTGACTAAATGAGATTCAATTGCAAATCGTAATTTTATCGAAGGTACAATTTCAGTTTGTGGTCGTGTGGAAATTGAGTTACGGTTAACTCTGATGTGAATCCTTAATCATCTGCTACTCAACAAAGTATTTGGGAATAAGGTGAATCCTTACTTTATGTGTGAGAAATGTGTTGTTGAAATCTCTGGACATGAGATGACCATTGATCTCCATATGTTGGAGTTACTAAAGTTTGACGCGTTGTTGAGAATGGATCATTTAGCAGCTTATCATATACATTTAGATTGACTAATGCTCCTGTAAGGTTTATGGATTTGATCCAGATAGTGTAAAGACTGTATTTGAATCATTTTTTGATAGTCTTCATTGATAATATATTGATATACTTTAAAACTCATGAGGATTATTAACAACATCTTAGAGTTATTCTTTAAACTTTGAGAAATCATAGGCCATACGCCAAGTTTAGCAAATGCGAGTTTTGGTTATCTGAGGTGAATTTTTTGGGTCATGTGGTTGGTACGGAAGGAATTTCGGTGGATCTAACTAAGATTGAGGCTATCATTGGTTGGTCGGAACCTACCACAGTGGTAGAAATATAGAGTTTTCTAGGTTTGACCGGCTATTATTGTAGATTTGTGAAAGATTTTTCTAAGATAGTTGCACCAATTACTAAAATAACTCAGAAAAATGTTCCATTTGTTCGAAGAAGTTGAATACTTGAAAGACTTTGATTTTAGTCTTGAATAACATCCGAGTAAAGCTAACATTGTTGCTGGCACAATAAACATGAAAAGTGTTGAAACATTGCATATAGCTAGTCATTTAAATTACGAGTATGACTTGCTCAAAAAAGTCATTGCTATGACTTTGTTAGAGATTCCTTAGGGTAATGATGGACCGATTTGTGCTTAACTTAGAGTACAAACCTTCTTTATTCAGAAAGTAATAAAGTATCAGCGAAATGATATGGAATATGAAAATTTCAAGGGATTTGATGATGCTAATGATAATCTCAATTAGGCTGAGTCTGTAAATCAGAGTTTGAGGCTTAAAGGAAGACTTTGGATTCCATCAGTAAATGAGATTCGAGATTAGATATTGAGAGAATCTCATCCGCTTAGATATATCATTCATCATGGCAAGACCAAAATGTACCATGATATGAGGTGATTGTATCAGTGGTCAGGAATTAAGTTGATTTTGGTGATTATGTGATGAGATGTGAGATTTTCCAACATGTTAAGGCTGATAGGCGAAAACTTAAGGTTGTTTTATAGCCACTTCCCACATCACAATGAAAACGGGATCATATTGTGATGGAATTTGTTACTTATTTGCCTACTATACAGAGGAAACATGATACGATCTAGATTATTGTTCATAGACTGACAAAGGCTACTCGTTTTCTTTCTATATCCATTTTGGATACTTTTGCGCAGTTGAGCTTATTGTGTGAGTGAGATGTGGATCGTTTGTTTAAAGTGTCGTTGACGAAAGTTTATGATCGAGATGCCTAATACACATCGGGGTCGTGGTAGAGCATAGAGGAAAAGCTCGACACTCAGTTACATTTCAGTACTACATTTCATTTACGGGTGGATAGTTAGACTGAAATATTGATATATGTGTTGGAGGACTTGCTCAGGGCTTGTGTACTAGGATTTGGAGGTTCATAAGAAGAATACTTACATTTGTGTGAGTAATAATAATTGTCAATCGAGTATCAAGGTGGCTCTAATTGAGGTTTTGTATGGAATACCTTGATGTTCTCCTACCGGTTGGGCTGAATTAGAGGATTTGGTGGAGTTGGGGCCATAGATGATTCGAGATAACATTGAGGTTATGCAGTAGATTCGTCTAAAATTGAAAATGGTTTACGAAAGGCTCTAAAGTTGTTATGCTTTCTATCATCGATTTATAGAATATGGTGAATGAGATTGGATTTATTTGAAAGTCTCCCCTCTCAAAGGCAATTACAAATTTGGACTGAAAGGAAAACTCTCTCCTAAATTTATAGGATCTTTTGAGACTGTGAAATGGAATTGAGAAAGTTGCTTATAGACTTGCATTATCACCTCAGTTATCTAAAACTCATGATGTATTTCATGTGTTTATGCTCAGGTGAATGAAACCTAATTCGTATCTTATAATAGGATGGAATCAGTTCGATTTTCAAGGTAATATTTCATATGAAGAGTGACCTATTTCGATTGTGGATAGGAAGGTCCATAAACCTCAAAATAAAGTAGTTTAACTTGTCTTGGTTAGTAGTAATCTCACTGTGATTTGTAGTTAACATGGGAATGAAAGGCACGCATGAGAGATCATTTTCGGGTCTTTTCTAGTCCAAGTAAGTTTGAGTTCAATTTTACTTTAGAGGAAAAATATGTTATTAGTTAGGAAGATTGTCAAATCTTAAAGTTTTTGAACTGAAAATTACGGCTAATACGAGATTAATGAATCCTAATTGTGGTTTAGGCTGCAAGTCGGGAGCTAAGGATCGGTGAATTGAGATTTATGAGTAATTTTATTATTGTGTGGTGTGTAACTAATGTTGTGTACTATATATTATGTTATTTTGCGAAATTCAACTTAAATGAGTAAATTCAAAATTTTGTGATTGTCTCAAGATACGTACCAAAATTGGTTCCGGTAGAATTAAAATGTTGACCCCAACTATCATTTTGAATTTTGCAAAAATAGTTGTAATTAAGTATGAAAATTCAAATTTGTATATTCAAATGGGTTTAACGAACTGACATAGGTCCCAAATCTCAAATTGCATGCAGGATGGGTTGTCTAGGAGGTTCGGTGCATTTTGGTAAATTATCCAGTTTTTAGGCGAATTGAGATATTTTTCAGGGTTTAATTTGGACTTAAATTGAAGAGATAATCATGAAATTAAATTAAATAATCAATAAACTGGACGGTGCCTAGCGACACGTGGGGTCGAGGGTGACACGTGTGGGATATACCATAGTGTGCATGCCCGAGGGTGGTTGTTAGTGCTCGTGACGAATTTATAGTTGCACTTAGACATGATCGAATTGGGTTCGGTTTAGCGTCAAACTCCAATTTAAAAAAAAAAAAGAAAGAAAATGTAGAAAAATAAATGTGTTGGAAAATGAGAAAAAATTAGAAATTAATATTTTCGATTAAATAAATAGAAATTGTGTATTTCTATGAAAAATGTGGATTTTGGAATTTTCTTGAGGATTTATATCAAGAATTTTGTCTCGTAATGCGTCTCACGACACAAAAAATGCTCCAAAATGTGAAAATTATTTTCAAGCCTAGTCTAGGTTAATTCTCAATTTCATATCATTTATTTGCATTCAAAATTGGGATCTAGATGTCCAAAGATTTGGTTTGGACTAATTTCAGGGTTTTGAGTTGAGATAGGACCAATAAATATACAATAAACTAAAAAATAATATTTAAGCCTAAAAAAATGTAATTTTCGATATCGAACTATTATTTTGAGCCAAAAATGAAATCTGGGCATCAAAGAATTTATTTTGGAAGTATTTTAGGGGTTTTAGGACATTATTTGGTCAATTAAACTACAACTAATTGAAAAACTTGTGTAATGGTTTTAGAATACTACCAGACTTGTAAATGAATTATAGGACCATAATTAAAATCTTGTGTGGACTAATTATTGACTTAGAACACAAGGGAGTTGTGATATCGCGCTTGTAAGGTTAAGTAAATCCCATAGTAACCTTTACAGTATATGATTATAAATTTCGTATAAATTGCATTAATCATTGATATTGAGTTTTATTATACATGAATACACAAGTGGGGAGGATAAGGCCAATTCGAATCTCCTTATAGTGTCCACATGACTGTGTATACAAGGTAGAACTATATTATGCTACCGAACTGTATCTATAGGGTAGAACTATATTGTGTTTGAGAGGCTAACGTCACTGATACTTTGCATCATGTAGTTATCATGAGATCATGTCGAACCAGATCGTACTTTGATAGACTCGTGGAGCTAGAATTGTTTGGTTATCTTCTCTGGGCATGAGTCCAGATTACTATTTACTTATTACTTTTGGAAGACATCATTTGATTGTGGTCGGATAACAAAAATGGGATGGATTCACGGTTGTATTTAAACTTTTTGGATTATATTTTTCATTTAATTTCTCGGATTATTATGCATTTGATTACTTCATGTGTACTGGATAGTATCAGATTTACTCATCTGACATTATCAAATTTTTATAATTAGGTAATGATAGGTTCTAGAGGCGACAAGGGAACAGGAAAGCTTTCCGATTATTAGTGACTTGATCCGTTCCTTTCTATCTATGTATGTATTATTTTTTAATATAATATACTGTATAATGTTTTGGGTTTATGTGCGGTTAGGATCTCTTTTGAAATTGCTGAAATGGTTTTGGAATGGATTGGAATGTTGAGGGGCTATGGTAATAATGGTTTTAGGATTTTGAATACCTGAAATAGGTTAGAATGGATAGATAATTTTTGTTTAAGGCAATATATAATGTTATGGATGGATTATGAGGCCTTCGACATTTCCATTAATCTGAGAAGGTTTTGTTGAAGATTTTTGAAGGCAGGTTTTTCTGTTGTAGGATTAAAAATAGAGGAGATGCTATCGAGATTTGTTTATGAAATTTTAGGGATTATTTAATCAATCTTACGGAATTTTGAGGTTTGGAACTTACTATTAGAACCCTTTGGAGTTGATGAAGTTTTATAATTGACAATTACTTTGAATTGGTTTTAATTATTCATTGATGGTAAGATTAAGGCAGCTAGATTATTAGGGATTAAGGTAATCTAGGCCAGTCAAATGCCCATTAGACGGGGTCTAACAATTTAGACTTATATATAAGTGTAATTTAGAAGTATATTTAATATAAATATCCCTAAATGAGCTCTAATTAATGGTGTTATTGCATTTTTAGGTAATTAATGTGTAAAGGAAGAAAATGAGAAAAAACGAGAAGAAATGGAGAAAATACCTACGAAAGTATGGTTGGTATTGTGGCTACACATGGTGGCACTATGGAGTACTAAGACACAGCGTGGGAGGGAAAAACATGGCGTGGGAGAGCAAAGCAAGTGGAGAAATTAAAACTGGAGGGTCGACACAGTGGCGGTGCTTTGGAGCTTAAAGGACAGTATCGGGACATTAGAGGGTTAAAATCGAGGTCACATGAGCCAAAAGAAGTGCACACAAAGGTGGCACAGTCGTGGCAATGTCGCTTTACATGCACGGCGTCGGGGCATAAGTGACAGCGTTAGATGGGAAGAAAATAGAAAGTTGGGGATTTATTTTGAGTTAAATTGTAAAGTAGTATTTCTAATTGTCATTAGGAAGTATAAATATGTCTTGGTACGTGGTAAACAAATCATATATCAACTATTAGCTACCATTAGAGTAATTTAACATTTATGTACTTTGGTTTTGAGTATTAAGGAGTTTTGTGGTGAGAAAACACTCCACTTTTGCAATTTAAGTTTTGTTTCATTCGTTTCATTAAAGGTAATATATTTATATTTATCTCTGATTTGCAATTATTTTAATTATGAATTGTAATGTGTGTGTTTCAATGAAGTGTGAATAGTTTATTAATATTAAGGATCAATGGATTATATGGTATGAATGCTATGCTATGAACATGATTATAAAGTGAATATAAAAAGTGAAATGGTTAGAGTTTGTATTGATACTAAGCATAATGCTTTAGATATCTTGATCACGTGTTTAATGATATTAGGTTTTAGAAGTTATCATGACCATTGAAGCTTTTAATCTGAGCATGAATGGTAAAACATACAACAGTGATAGATAGTTGTTGATTAGGGAGGCACGGATAATAAACTTAATTGGTTATAAATCTAAAAATTTGGAACATTAAAACAATGTGAAGCTTGAATTATTCACACCAATAGGTGGAGTTCTAGTTTGCATGTTAAAATCATTTTCGTCACGATTATGGGTTAAAGTAGATTTGAAGGAAATCCGTTTATTCTAATTAGGCATTGCATACAACGTATTGAGATATAAAAGTGGTTGAAGAGCATATATAGTATTAAATTACCTAGATGAAGTTGTGAACTAAGATATTCTTAATATGAAAGTTAAAGTAAAGTTCGTATTGTTTTGTTAGATAAAGTAGTTTAGTATCAAAACATTCAAAAAGGGATTTCCTTAGCAATAGTTCAAAGTCAAATAGGTAACCAACTAGTGCAAAAAAAGTGTTCATGATGACGATATTTGTAGTTAACATAAGTTGATTACACTATTACTACAAGCTAGCCGTTATACATACGGCCGCACATCAAGTTTTTGGCATTGTTGCCTAGGATAGGTAGCCACTTAGTATTACTTTGTTACTTTGGAAAGTTGCTAGGTTTTACTTTTAAGCTAAAAAACACAAAAATAACAATAAAAATAAGCTTAAGTTTCAAGTTTGACTTTTTGCACTCGATCTTTTGTATTTTCTTTTCAGGGATAACTAGTGCATGCTTAGTAAGGGAGAGAAAGACCTAGTGCCTTACGACCTTAAGATTGACAGAATAAACAAAGGAAATAATAAGAAAGGAGTCAAGATGCTGAGGATCAAGCATGAAACCAACAATAGGGCCGCGAGAATAACCGACGCAAGTGATCTGGTAATGCATGATAAAGTGTGAGTACATAGATGCCTTCGTGACTACTTTAAGCCAGAAGTTCAAGAGACTTACAATGGAGTGATGAGTCTTTCAGCCTACATAATTGAGTTTAAACCAAGATCGTCTCCTATAAACATGGTGTGAGATAGCCTATTCAACGAGCTATTCAATGAATATTCAATTGCACATTGTGAGAATTTTTTAGAGAAGTGTGACATCATGCACATTACTTGAGTTACAAAAGAGGCGATTAGGATGCGACTTTTTCCATTCTCATTAAGTAGAAAGTGAAATCCTAGTTCCAAGGAATGAATGCAGAGAGTATGACCTCATGGGCATAAATCAAAAAAAGATTTCTTGATAAGTTTTTTCCCCAGTGAAGGTCAGTAAAAGGAAACTAGAAATTAATAAGCTCAAGCAATACGACTTCGAGTTTCTTGGCAAGGCTTGGGAAAGATTCAAAGAGATGCAGAGGAGATGTCTAAGAAACGGATATGTAAAATGGGCATAGCTCCTGATTTTCTAATGTGAGATGAACCACAATATGAGGACACTAGTAGATGTCGCAGCAGGTGTCTCTCTACTTACTAAGGATGGGGATGAAGCATTGGATTTCCTTGATGTTATGTTTCAAAATTCTACAGCCGATACTTGTTATACAATAAGGAAACCGGTAGGGGTATATAAGATTGACTCACAAGCTGCAATTATGACACAACTATGAAATATAACTAGTCAAATGGAAAAACGTCATATGGGACACCAAAGTCCATAAATAGTACAACAACCCATTAATCCCCAAGGCATGGTGGTTAACCAAATGGATATACAACAGGGAATGGAGTATAAAGACATCAACTTCATGAACAACTAAGGCTACATGAACAACTTCAGGCCGAGACGAATGGTCATCTGCAGTTTTATCAAAGATACAACTACAACAACCCAAATTCCCCTTATGAGAATCCTGATAATGCACTAAAGTTATCTCAAGGCTTTGATTAATGACTCCATTAGGAGAAACTAGGCAAAGTGAAGAGTTGACTTCACCAAAGTCAATTGAGAAGTATTTGCAAAATATAGACATGAGCAATAAGGAGTGCTATGAGAAGCAATAGAAAGGTAAGGAAGGAGTGAAGCGAGCCATGAAGAGGATGGATGATGAGCAATCACAATCCATCAAGAACTTAGGAAAACAAATTGCTTAGCTTGCTATAGCCTTGAACTCAAGGAAAGAATGACAGTTTCCTAGCAACACCATCACCAACCTTAAGGAGAACGTGAATTCCATTCACATTATAAGCACTATGGCAACAAAGGAGCCAAGACAAAAGCAAGTGATGTACAAGCCAGAAAAAATCAACAATTTGGCTATGAGGAAGCATGACGAGATGCATGAGCACGACGTAAAAGTGAGGCAATATGAGCTTTGTGGTTTCAAGAAACAAAAAATTAACACCTTGAAGAAAAAGAAAAGGAAACAACAATGGAAAGACAAGCAAAATGATGAGAGACCTTTTGAAGAAGACCTACGAGGCAATTACATCAAAGTGGTTTCGAAGAAGCCAGAATCGAAGCTCAAGTTCATTTTGAGACTTTAACTTATCAAAAGGAGAGGTCTTGGATAGATATATACTGAGAAACATTAACGCGCACTAGTTTAGAAAGGTCTTGTGTGATCTGGGAGCCTTAGTCAATGTCATGCCATTAATGAACATATTGCATGCCGATTTGAAGATCAATTGTCTCAATACCATAAATTTGCAAGTAGTTAGTGGCAATTTGATACCAACTATTAGAAGAATCTTGAATGCGAATGTGAAAGTGGGTCGATTCACATTCATCACAGATTTTGAGATTATGAACCATAATATGTACAGTGTATATGATGCTTGGGTGGCCCTACTTGAACACTGCTAATGCAAATTTGCACGTAAAAGATAGGAATATTATAATAAGTGTGAATGAGGGCAGTGATGCTAAGAAGGTTGTCTTTTTCGTTAGTGAAGAAGTACATCAGAATAAGAATGATAACATAATATTCAATTTCTAGGTAGAGCTTCTCTATTTAGACTCGTACTAAAGGAGTGATAAGGCGTCAGGTCAATTACGTTAAATTAAGCATTACTGGGAGGCAACCCATGGTTTTTTAATTTTTAGTTTATAAATTTTAGTTAGTAATTAGTTATTTAATTTAATAATTACAATTAACAAGTTTTAGTTCTATCTTTCGAAAATTTGTGTCGACTGTTCAGGAAAGACCATTTGTTGAGTGATAGAGCATCAAAATGGAAATGTCTTGCTAATTCATTAAAGAGCATAAAATACCGAAGGAGTTCAAAGCAGTAAAGGTAAGGTACATAGGCAAATCGAAGGTAAGATTTATTAATTTTTATATTTACATGGATTTCATGCCGTCACAACATCTTCTATATGTGATGCATAAATTCGGAGGAGCACCAAAGAGGAATTAACAAAAATACATGCAAAGACATTGGTAGACTGCTTGATACCAACGCCATGGCTTGAGTCTCGACGTTGTCGGTGCAAGTTACGGCACCGAGAGGACAGCAAGAGCATTACGTCATCGACGTTGTGGTGGCGCTTTCATGATGCCATGCCTATAAGGCATGATGCTTGGGTCATTATAAGGGGCTTAAACCCCATTTTCACTTCATTCTTCACACTTGCACTAAAACCCTACCACAACGCCAAAGCATACATCCCTCTAGAGCCAAAGTTTCATCATTTCTAAGTGAAATAAGAGAGTTCCTAGTGATTGAGAGTGAAAGATGCAAGTGCATTATGGATTTTCGCAAGTTTGAAAGCTAGGCTAAATTGTTGCATTTTAATTTCAAATAGAGCCAGGGTTCTATTTTATGATAAAAGCGAGGGGGTTTGGATTAATAAAGACTTGGATGAGTATTTTAGATCAGAAATTAATCCGGGATTGAGCTAAAATATACGAATTCATTAGTTATGCTTTGAATTTTTGAAAATCTTGATGAAATTGCATGAATAGTGGATTTGAGTTTGTAGGATAGGTTTTGCAAGATTGTGTGAATGTTGAGCATCAATGTTATCCATGGAGAATTAGTCTATGCCTTTGCATTATTTAGTGTGTGTATGATTCGTGTGATAGAAATTTAGATTTTTAGGTGATTTGAAAAATCGATTTGCATTGCATTATTGTTGTGTTGTTTGAATTTGAAGAAATGGCAAAAATAAGGAAACAAGTCAGCCAAGCTAGAGCAAATGACTTTGATACATCTACCTCAAGAGATCCCAATAAAGAGGAGCCTAGATTATTTAAATCCAGACTTTTCATTAGTAGAGAGGCTAGGGAGTGATATCCAACATAGGGAGTTCATTTGTGAGAGAGGAATAAATTTGCCGGCCAAGTATGATAATCGAGTGAATAACTTCATTAGGCAACAACATTGGGAGCAACTCATCCAATACTATAGAAAGAAGAAAGTTAAGGGAGTGAGTATGATTGTTTATGAATTTTATAGTAACACAAAGCTCACGATTAGGGATGATCCAATGAAGGTGAGAGAGATTTTTATTCCCCTTAATAGATGTGAGATTAAAACCATATATGGATTGGAGCACTTCAATTTTTATGGAGTTAAACTGAGTTTCCTGAATAAGTTATATGAGATACCCTATAACCTATACGTTTTTAAAGCCATTTAGAGCATATTGATTGCCCAAGGACAACAAAGATAGGTCATGGGAGTCGAGAATGTGTCAAAGCACATAAAGAAAAGGAGTATTAAGAAAGTTTACCGAATGTGGCAATATTTCCTTGTTGCTTCGCTATACCTACTTTTCAACAGGGTGAGATCAACATTTATAAGATTAAAAAGAATAGGGAAATCAATATCAGCGATATCATCTACAATAGTGTGAGGGAGTCCTTCATGTCAAAAAGAAACAACAAGTTTTTGTTTTCTATCTTGATCACTCAAATGTGCTTAAACGCCAAAGTGTGATTAAGAAATGAAGAAGAATTTGATATAAAGGCTTAAGCAACCATGGATGAAGCTCTCATGCTCACACTAAAATCACTACCTAGTTATAAAGACTCCAGAAAGGAGAAAGAGAAAGCAGAGGGAGCTAGAATTGAGGCTGAGTTGTTGGCAAAACTGGAAGATGATTGGGCAACAGCAGCAGCAGCGGAGCTAGCCCAAGAGCTAGAAGATGAAGAATATGGAGAAGAGAAGGAGCAATAGCAGTAGGTATTTACTGAAAGCTATGAGTTTGTGAACCGACAGATTGAAGAGTAGGACTTGGATGGTCTTGAGTGTCTTTCCACCACAGGCACCAGTACCACCACCTTAGCACTTTACTCCATGACAACAGAGGTTGTGAATGTCCGAGATTATGAGACAGTATAGATAGGAAAGGGCGTAGTATCAGACAACCGTGTTAAGATATGAGCAGGATATGGACAAGAGATAGCAATACCGATGAAACGGGTAGCGTAATAACATGTTATTTGTAGATCATTAGAGGAACGTAGTTAGATGTGATAGGAGTAGATAGATGAAACCTATTGATAGGTCATTTGGCTTTCCAGTCGCACCGGACTATGTGTTTGATCGGGATTTGGAGCTGAGTAGGAGGGTGGAGCATCCGCTTACAACATCTTATGCTAGTGTTGATGATGCAGATGATGATGATGACACGTGATCCAGATGTCAAGGTATTAGGAGTTCTTTAGACCTTAAGAGATGTGAGTTACATTGATAACATTTATTTTTTACTTTGGGATATTTTGTTAACTATTTAATTGATTAAATTCTATGTTTAGTTTGGTTTATTATATAATTAATGTTATTATATATGTTTGTAAGTTTTAGTGTTTTCATGTTTCAAGTTTATTTTTAAACTTTAAGAATCTGGTTTGGTTTAGATTTAGGGGCATCGTCACTACACTACATTATGGGAAGTTGTAAAATAGGCTGAGAAATAACGATAAACGCTACAGGTATGCTCGTTTAAATTTTAATTTTAAAACAGTTAAGTGGAAAACATGGTAGTGTATAAATTTTTTATCTTACTTACTATTTTAATGTTTAAGTAGTATAGATTAGGTTATATATAGTATTATGTAATGAATAAGTAGTTCATGTGCATGTTCATGCTTTTGATTGAGGATGAGTATATTACAAGTATCGTATTGATATAAAACTCAAGAAAGTGTTCTTAATTTTGAAGAAGAAATAATGTAATGTAGCAACAATGGTGTGATTTCAGGACTAGAAACCTAGAGTTAAGGAAACCATGAACTTGAAACAAAAATAAGAAACTAGAACAGTTCTTATGAAAAACGTTAGATCTTTAAGCATTTTATAGTAAGTATGAATCTTACTTGATAATATAAAGCAAATAAAGACTTAGGGCTAAGAGGGGAAAATTAGGCATTGCAAATAAAAATTTTGAGTTAACTTACTTAATTAAGTGAAAGTGAGAAGTGCTAACAAGAGTTTTAGAAATATAAAAAATGAGAGAATCCCACAAGTTCTACAGGAAATGAAGCAGAGAACTTGATGGTTGGAAAATTTCAGGAAAAACGGAGCCTATAGGAAAAAAATGCAGGGACAGTAAAATAAAAACGAAGAGGAGAATAAAAAAGAAATGAAAGAAAAATAAAGAAAAAAAGGCAGAAGTGAAATAAAACTCTTCAAATGAAATATTTAGCTTAAGTGCGAGTAGCTAATTGAGTTTAGTTTTTTTTTCAACTATATGAAGTCCTATAGACTCTTCAAATACTAAAGTCTACTAAAGATGAGTATGATCTATGCTTATTTGTGAATTCCTAAGCTTAATGAGAAATCATGAGATTTTACATTTGCTACTTCATTGTTGAGATGAAACAAACTTGTAAGTAGTGATGATTTTGGTTGTGATCTAATTTGGTGTTTCGAAAGTGAAGTTATATGTGTAGTTAAAAGCTACATGTATTAAAATAATAGGTTTTTGCAAAGAAAACCTCTTGACTGGGTTCTTAACTTGAGAGTTAGTGAATTAAATAATACTCCAAGAACAATGTAAAATGAATGAGAACTAGTTATTAGGAGACTTAGTAGAATACAAGTTTGCTTGGGGCACATAAAATCCTAAGTTTGGGGGTATTTGATAAGTGATTATTTAGACTTATATATAGGTTTAATTTAGTAGTATATTTAGTATAAATATCCTTAAACAAGCTCTAATTAATTGTGTTATTGCATTTTCAGGTAATTAAGGTGCAAAGGAAGAAAATGAGCAAAAAAAGAAGAAATGTAACAATAACCTACGAAAGCATTGTCAACATCATGGCTAGACATGGTGGAACTGTGGAGTACTAAGGCACAACGCGGGAAGGAAAGACATGACATGGGAGAGCAAAGTAAATGGAGAAATCAAAATTGGAGGTTTGGCGCAGTGGCGACTCTGTGGAGCCTAAGAGATGACACTAAGACAATAGAGGGATAGCGCTGAGGTCACATGAGCCCAAATAAGTGCACATAGAGGCGGCGCAGTGGTGGCACCGTGGCTTAGCACACGCTATGCTAGGGCATAGGCGACAGTGCCAAACTGGAAGAAAATACAAAGTTGGAGTTTCATTTGGAGTTAAATTATAAAGTATGGTTCTTAATTGTCATTAGGAAGGATAAATAGGAATTAACAAGTGATAAACAAACCACATATGAACCATTAGTAACCATTAGAGTAATTTAGCATAGGATTACTTTAGTTTCGAGTATGAAAGAGTTTTGTATAGGGAAAACATTGAAGACTCCACTTTTACAATTCAAGTTTGGTTTCATTAGTTTCATCAAAGGTAATATGTTGATATTCATCTATGACTTGCGATAATTTCAATTATGAATTATAATGTGTGTTTCAATAAAGTGTGAGTAGTCTATTAATCCTAGGGGTCAATAGATCTATAGTTTGAATATTATACTATGAACATGAATGGAAAGCGAATATAAAAAATGCAATGATTATAATTTGTATTGATTCTGAGTGTAATGTTTTGGACATCATGATCATGTGTTTAATGATATTAGGTTTTAGAAGTTATCATGGCTATTGAAGCTTTTAATTTGGACATGAATAGTACTACCATAAAATGCACAATATTGATTTATAGTTGCCGATTAGGGAGACATGGATAGTAAACTTAACTGGTTATGAATTTAAAGATTTGGGACATGAAAGCAATTCACATCAATAAGTGGAGTTCTAGTTTGCACATTAGAATATTTTCAGTCACGACAGTGGGTTAAAGTGGATTTGAAGGAAATCTCTCTATTCTAATTAGGCATCGCATGCAACATATTGAGATGTAAAAGTGGTTGAAAAATATAATATTAAATTACCTAGGTGAAGTTGTGAACTAAGATGTCCTTAATATAAGAGTTAAAGTAAAGTTTATATTATTTTTTTAATTAGAGTAGTTTAGTATAAAACCATTTTAAAAAGGATTTCGTTAGCAATAATACAAAGTTAAATAGGTAAACCACTAGGTCGAAAATCTTTTCATTGAGGATGATATTCGTAGTTAACTCAAGTTGATTACATTATTACTATAAGTGAGTCATTATACTGGCGGCTGCACATCAAAGGTTTATCTTAACATGATCTACGAGGGATGTGTAGTCAAAATTCGAGAAAGTGAGCTCCCAATTGATCTAAAGGTAGTGGACTTCATGGAGTATGATGCAATACTGGGTATGGATTGGTTATCAGCATACCATGCCATTATCGACTATTTTCATAAGAGGGTAATATTTCAAATCCTTAAACTTTCTGAAATTATATTCTATAAGGGTTATAATCCTTCATAACTCGAAACTCATGGAAGGGAAGCTACTCTTTGAGATTTAAAGGTTATGGAAAGAGTTATTACCTTTGGAGAACTTGGTTAAGAACTTAAGGTTGGTATGATACCCGTGATTTGTGAATTTTTGGAAGTTTTTCCATTTAACTTGCCTAAACTTCCACCACCACATGTCATTGACTTCATCATTAATCTCATTCCTGGTAACCAACCTATATCTATTCCCACGTACTGTATGACACCGAAAGAATTAAAAGAGTCGAGGAGTTATTACAGAAAGGATTTATCCATCCTAGTATGTCACCATGAGGAGCACTGATTCTTTTTATGAAGAAACAGGACGAAACCCTAAGTATGTGCATTAATCATAAACACCTTAATCAGGTGACTATCATGAACAAGTATCCATTGCTTAGGATTGATGACTTGTTTGATCAGTTGAATAGTGCTAGATATTTATCGAAGACAGATTTGAGGTCTAGTTATCATCAACTAAGGATCATGGATTATGATATCTCGAAGACGACTTTCAATACTTGCTTTGGGCACTTCGAGTTCACAATGATGCTGTTTTGCCTCAGTAATACTCCTACTATGTTCATGGACTTGATGCAAAGGGTGTTTAAACCCTACCTTGACTAGTTCATCATCGTGCTTATCGATGGTATTTTGATCTATTCGAAATCTTAGGAAGAGCATTCGCACCACCTAGGAGTTATATTGCAGACTCTGAAGGATAATAGATTGTATGCCAAGTTTAGTAAGTGCAAATTATGGTCTTCAATTGTCAAATTTCTTGGACATATGGTTAATGTTGATGGTATATTTGTTGATCCTATAAAAGTTGAGGCAATCCATGATTGGCATACTCCTACCACATCGTCAGAGGTTTGGGGTTTTTCGGGGTTTTTGCGTTATTATGAACGATTTCTTAATGGTATCTCTCGTATCTGCCAATGACTCGGTTAAGACATAAAGACATTGACGTTGACTTTGTTTGGTCTGATGAGTGTAAAGTTGCCTTCAAAGATTTGAAGAGTAGTTTGACAACGATGTTTTTTTTTCTTACATTACCTGAATCAAGGAAAGAGTTTGTGATTTATACTGATGTTCCTCATTCATGTTTGTGCTATATGGTGATGTAGGAAGGTAAGTTTGTAGCTTATACTTTAAGGCAACTCAAGATTCATGAATGAAATTACCCAGTTCATGAGCTTGAACTCGCAACAGTGTTTGCCTTGAAGATTTGGAGACAATAATTGTACAGTGAGAAATTTACTATATTTTCTTATCATAAGAGTCTGAAATATTTTTTTACTTCGAGTGAATTGAATGTGAGGCATCGTAGATGGCTTGAGTTTCTCAAGGATTAGGATTTTACTCTAGAGTATCACCCAAGTAAGGTAAATGTGGTTGTTGATGCCTTGAGCATGAGAAAAATAGGCATAGAGAATGTACATACTATCAGGGCTTCTTAGTTTAGACTTCTTAAGGAAGTGTCAGTTATGATGATTCGTAAAAGTCCAACCGACACATCATCAACTATGAGAGCTAGTTCCAGAGCTACCAATATGTTCTTCTATGCTCTAATTTGGGTTTAACCAGAAATGATTCAGCTGGTAATTGATTGTCAAAAAGATGATCAAGATTTTGTAGTGCGTCAGAGATTAGCAGCTAGTGTGGATCATCCTGATTGGTCAGTTTCTTATAATGGTGCATTACAATTCAGGGATAGATTGTATATTCCAACTTAGGATCAGTTGAGGTAGGAGTTTCTATGGGAATCTCATAGATCTAATTACTCTATTCATCTAGGTACACTAAGATGTATCGCAATATGAGGCATATTTATTGCTGGCCTGGGACGAAAAGTAATATTGTTGAATTCTTAAAGAGATGTGAGATATGTCAGTAAGTCAATGTTGAGCATAGAAAACATGGAGGGTTGTTGCATTCACTACCAATTCTTGAATGGAAATGGGAACATATATTAATAGATTTTGTTTTGCTCTACCTTTGAGTTAGCGTAAGCACGATGCAATATGGGTTGTAGTTGATAGTTTGATAAAGTCTGCATATTTCTTTCTAGTTTCCATGCGAGATCCTCTTAATCGAGCGAGATGTATGTATATGAGGTGTTGTGATTTCATGAAGTTCCAGTATTGATAACTTCGGATATAAATTCAAGATTCACGTACAGATTACAGAGACAACTGGGAACTGTTCTGAACCTTAGTACGACATACCATCAGCAGACTAACGAACAGAATGAACAGTTGATTTTGGTGCTAGAGGTTATGTTTCGAGCTTGTGTCTTTGAGTTTGGTAGTACCTAGGAAAAATACATTCCTCTGTGTGAGTTCTCTTATAATAATAGCTATTAGGCTAGCATTGGAATGACTCCTTTTGAAGCTCTGTATGGTCAGCCTTTGATCATGGCCAAAAGTATAATGACTCGATTGTAGTAATAGTTTGACCAACTTACGTTGATTATAGATATCGTCTACAAGAAATGGTGTATGCAATCAATAGTACCTAGTCAAAATTACTCTATTGCTGAGGAAATCTTTTTAATTTGGCTTTTATAACTAAATTATTCCAATCTAACAAATCAATGTAAATTACTTTTAAAAATTATACTAAGAATATCATAGTTCAAAACTTCACCTAGGTAACAAAATACTATACTTTTCAACTCACTTTATCATCTTTATTATATGTGTGCAATGCCTAATTGAATAGATATATTTCCCTTAAATCCACTTCAACCTACTGTCGTGACGAAAAAGATTCTAATGTGCAAACTAGAACTCCACCTATTACTATGAATAATGTAAGCTCCATTTTGCTTTAATGTTCCAAATCTTTAGATTAATAACCAATTAAGTTTACTATATGTGTCTCCCTAATCAATAACTATCTATCGACATTATGTATTTTACGATTGTATCGTTTATATCTGGATTAAAAGCTTCAATGGCCATGATAGCTTTTAAAACCTAATATCAACAAACACATGATCAAGATGTTCGTAGCATTACGCTCAGAATCAATACAAATTTTAACAATCGTAGTTTTTATCTTTACAATATATTCATGTTTATAACATAACATTTATACCATAAGATCCATTGATATCTATGATTAATGAACTACTCACACTTCATTGAAACAAACATGCACATAATGTTATTCTTTGAAATCAGATTTATAATCAAATAACTTCAATTAAATCAATAAAAAAAACTTAAATCACCACATGTGAGTTTTAATGTCTTCTCTTCCATAAATCTTCTTAATACTTAAAAATAATGTAAACCTATGCTAACTGTTGCTAATGGGTGCTATTTTATGGTAATTGGTGAATTTAACATGTTCTAACATCTATTTATATTCTTAAGACACGTTCGTGAATAATTAGAAACCCCACTAATCAGTTTCACCCGAAATAGAACTCTAAATTTTGGTTTTCTTTAGTCTCGGCACTATCTGTAAGTGTTCCGACGTAGTGCGTACAAAACCACGGTGTTGTGACAACTTCGGCCACTTTGTGTGTTTTTTCTTTCTTTAGTAGACTCGACGCCTTATGTTGACCACCCTAACTCCGTCCCTTGTCCTCCATGATGCTGCCACTCCACCGGCTATACTATCATTTTTTTTCCTTGCTTTGGTCTCTCAAAATGCCCCTTCATTTCCCCACAGCTCCAACCATCCATGCCACAACGTAAACCTATTTTTTGTGTATTTTAGCTCTGTTTCATCGCGAATTCTCCCTTTTATCTCCTATATGTCTTATATACCTAAAAATACATAAATACCATTAATTAATGCTCATTTTGAGATATTTATACTAAATATACTACTAAACTAATACTATATAAAAGTATAAATAGTCACTTATCAAATACCCCCAAACTTACGATTTTGCACATCTAGAGGAAAATTGTATTTTAGTAAGTATTCTAACTACTCCTATTACTTTAGTTCACATTCATTTTACATTGTTCACGGAGTATCCTTTAATTCAAAGAAGTTCAAGTTAGTGATCTACTCAAGAGTTTTTCTTTTCAAAAACTTATATTTTCGAAACACGTAGCCTTAATGACTCAAACAAAACCATCACTACTCACAAGTTTGTTTCACATGACACTCAAGTCGCAAGTGTACAATCTCATGATTTTCATTAAGCTCGAGAATTCATAAATAAGCATAGATCATACTAATTTTGACAGACTTTAGCACTTCCAGAATCTATAAGACTTAAGATAGTTGGAAAAAAAATTTAACTCAATTAAGCTACGAATACTTGAGCTCAATCTTTAATTTGAAGAGTTTTATTCTAACTTTCACCTTTATTTCATTATTTTTATCTCATTTTTCTTTTCTTATTCTCCTTCGATTTTTTTATCAAACGGTCTCTGCTCCTTTTTCTATGGATTTTGTTTTTTCTCTCCTTTTCTAACTATCAACTTCTCTACTCAATTTCATGTAGAATTTATAAGACTCTCTCTTTTTCTTTAAAAATCTTGTTAACACTTCTCACCTTCACTTTATCAAGCAATTTAACACAAAACGTTTTCATTAAATATGTATATTTCTTCCTCTCCTGGCACTAAGTCTTTATTTTCTTTTTTATTATCAAGTAAGATTTACACTTCTTATAGAATTCCTTAGAGATATAACTTTCCCATAAGAACTGTTGTAGTATCCTCCTTGCGTTTGTTTTAAGTTCATGGTATTCCCTAACTCTAAGTTTCTAATTATGAAATCTTATCGTTGTTCGCTACATTTCATATTTTCTATAAAATTTTAAAAACTCTTTTGAGTTTCATATCAATGTAATACTTGTATCTTACTCATCATCAATTAAAGGCATGAATTTTGCAAATGAACTATTTATTTACATAATACTATGTATCACCTAATTTACACTACATAAACACATTGAAATAATAAGTAAATAAAATAGAAACACACTACCATGCTTTCCCCTTTAAATGCTATAAAAATAAAATTTTAACGATCATACCTACAGTGTTTATCCTTATTTCATCCTTTCTTACCACTTCTTGTAGTATAGTGTTGATGCCCTCAAACTTAAGCCAAACCTTGTCATCAAGGTTTAAAAATAATCCTGAAACATGAAAAACACTCAAACACAAACATGTATAATAACACAATATATAATAATGCGTAAACATAAAACTTAAACAATTAATAAAGTGGCAAAATATCCCAGATGTAAAGAATATCAATATCAATGTATTCCAAGGTCTAAAGAAATCCTAAGATTCTGACATCAAAACCGTCCATTCTCATCATCATCGTCATCAGCTCTAGCATAGGATGGTGTCAAAGGACACTCCACCTATCTATATTGCACCGCATCTAGATTAAACACGTGGTTTGGTGCTAATTGAAAGCTAAAAGATCTATTATTCGATCTAATCCGTTTGCTCGTCTCATATCTAGCTACGTCCCTTTGATGATTTATGTCACATGTCTAGTGTGCATAATAGTTTATGATATTTTCCTATTATTTGAAATAGTGGCAAATGAGATATCGTCTCAACAAAGGTTTTTCAAACTTCTATAGAAAGTATTTTTTGTCTTGTTTTCTTAATTTAGTTAATTTAATTAAACGGGAATTAAAATACTAAATAACTAAAAACTATAACTACTAACTCAACTAAATAAACTAAACTAATTCTAACAATTCAATACAAAGTTGATTAAACGAGATTCAAATTCATTATAATATAAATATCTAAACAAATATCTGAATAAACCCCCACAAAAAAATGTAATATACTTGGATTGCATTTAAACACTAGAACATAACAACTCTTCGTAACTTAGTTATAATCATATTACATGGAATCTTGAAATTATTAAATCCTAATTCATGATAGGTTGATAGCCTTTAGCAAACTATTGATTTTCCTACATTCAATGAGAAATAACCTATATCATTATCATTGTAAATCTACCTATTGGATAAAACGCAATAAAATAGAAATTATGATAGCATTAACGCTCAATGAAAATCATGCCTAATTTGAATCAAATATTAATTAGAATATGCTAATCAATAAATAACTTAGAACATAATCACCTAGAACGTCCACTTGGGTAATGTGACCCTATAGATTAATCCTAGTTACTACTTTTATAATTGTTGTCAATAATCATAGACATAGAATCATAATATCAAATTTCACAATACATATTTGCAACTATGCAAGTAATATGAATCTTCATTCGTAATATGCAAAAACAACTTATTAAAACCGTGATTGTTGTGTAAGATTAAATTTAAAGCATTAAGTTCATGATTCTTTGATTATAACTATATGGCAATCCAAAATATATACTTGTCTAAGGTTTGTTTAGACTAATAAACTACTCACTCGTCTTGGAAATAAATAACACAGTAATATAATTGAAAGACATAATTAAGTAAATTCCTCTTTTTGAAATAAACAAAGCTCTAATGTAGCTGCAAATATAAACTAACTTACGGGTCTCACAAACTTGTTAATAGAAAAAAAGGACTAAAAAGAGAGCTCTTGATTTCGAAGCCCTAAGGTCCTATTTATAGCTTCCTAAGCTATATAAATCTTATATAAACTTAAATCCTTCACAGTAATCTAAAACACCCCTAACTGACCTCAATGATTTGTCAGCAATTCCATTGTGCTTACAAATCACTAAGTTAATTACTGGAATTTTGTCTCTCTACTCCACTGATTCAACTGGTAATTCCAAGTGTAATTCCCAATTCACTGATTCACTATCTTTTCTATGTTGCTAATGTAGGTGGCGATTTCCTATGTAATCTTGTATCGCTGGCTAATCGTCGGACCTTTTATCCAGTTGACTATTTTGCAATTCTTAATCTCTTCTTCCATTTCTTCATTTTTCTAATTAAATCCTGAAATTACAAAAATAAGAGAATATCTATTGTAATATCATCCTTTATATCTTAAATAAACCTAATTTACACTATAAAATATGTCTAATTATAGACTTGTCAAATACACCCAAACTCAGCACTTTGTTTTCCCGAGCAAAGGAATATTCTCAATCGTATTCTATTTTCATTATTTATAAACTGATTTCAATCGAATTTTTTAAATAATAGAAGTTTTTAAAGTAGAAGTGATATTCAAATAGAAACAAATTACCACTAGTAAATGGAAGTTATGATAGAATATAATGATTTAGACAAACGAAACATCAGTTAATGATAACTTAACCACCCAATGCAACACTCGTTTAAAACTTAAAGTTCAATACCAAAGTCGGTACATAATGTAGGTTTTCTAAATCTCCACTGACAAGCATTAAGCTTATGATGACTAGTGTAGAATCTCAAAACACAAAAATCACTAGATTAATTTTAATATTAGAAAATACTTTATAATAGAACCATAGAATTTTTCCAAGATATAAACGAATATATAATTTAAAACATGTTAGATAAAAAAATACTTCACTTAACCCTAGCTTTAAGCACCTGAGCTAATTATTTTCATTGAAGAGCTTAAGAGTATCCACCTTTTTCTTCTCGCATTTTTTTCTACTTCACCTTAATTATTTATTCTTTATTATATATTTTTTCTCATTTAACTTTTGAGGCCTTGCTCCATTTCCTATAGTCATTTTCACATTTTTCCACTATAGATTCCCAGCTCTATTTCCTATGGAATCTATAAGAATCTCTATATATTTGTACACTCTTATTAACACTTCTCACTATCGACTAAAGTTGAAGAAAATATTCTTTCTAACTTATAGAAATTTATTAGTTTCTAACCCATTTCTTCTTTAATTGTGGCATAATAACTTTCTATATATATTATAAAAATACTTAATTAATAGCCTTTGTATCACAAGATTCTTAGAAATCTGTCTTGTTCACCTTGCACTATTGTTTCAATCTTCTACCCATTCTTATGACTAACACAAGGTAATCAATCACTGTATACATCAACTAGTAAAGTTAATCAAAAAGGGTGTAAAAATTGATTCCTTCTATCATAGAATTCACTAGGGTAATAAAAATAACACTTTCATTCAAAATCTATTATGTGTATATACATTCATTTTCATCCTTTTCCTAACTAAAAACAAAATAAAATGAAATTCATACTTACTTGAATTCAGAAGAAATTTAAAAAATTTCATCAACTCATTTGAATAAAAAATTTGAACTTTGCATCAATTTTGGGCTTTTCTTCTACCTTTATTTCATTTCCTTGGTTTTTCTATTTTTGCTATCATTTTCATACTTCATCTAAAATACCCCTGAACTCATTCCAAACATTGTCCTCAAGGTCTAAAAAAGAAGTCGAATTTCTAACAAAACAAATATACCTCGAGAAGTATAAAGGAATTGATATAATCATAAATTGGACTATCAATGTAAAAAAAGTTAAACTCATTATATAGATTTCATCAAATAGAGTGCATAAAGATTAAAATAAACCAATCAAATTTAAATGTAGCATCATTATTAAATGTAATACCACAGTACCATATAAAATATCTCACATTACTAAGCATAGATTAAAGATAGTATAGCAGAAAAGACCACATAGTATATCATCATCATAGGTCACAAAGTATATCACTAGAGTTACATGTAAGACCTAACACATTATCATTCAGAGATAAAGAAAATAAAATGGAGTAAAGAAATCAAAATTATTGTCTGGAAGTCGCATCATCATCATCCTACACTGGATCAATCATCTAGGACTGATAACTTGTAGCGAGATCATAGAGGTTGTAGTCATGACCTAACGGTGGTTGAACATTAAGATTACTATTAATAGATAGCCTTATCTGCTTAAATAGTACATGAACCTTTGCACCTCCTTGTCTTTTATGTCTTCTAGACATCGTTGTCTCAATCCTGCGATTGCTCCTTACTAAGGCCCTCTGGTTCTCAAACACCAATTCTTAATTCGTCAGAGTTCTCACTTGGTTGCACAGTATTGTACCCATAAAGGCCAACTCTGACTCTTCCATGTATAGTCCATCATAGTCCCTAGTAGGTTGCTTTACATTTGGGTTACTTATAGCCTTCGATATTTCTTCTAAAACTCTCCTTGTGTCATCTTAAGTTTTCTTCTTTACTCCACCTTTCTTCTGGTTATCTCAGCCTTCTCTCTCTCTCATCCTCAGTGTCCTATCGATTTTTCCTTATCTCTTTGTGATTTCATCTGTAATGGTCATTTTTGGTAAAACCCCAATTGCAAGTCTTGTCATTTTTACTTAATCTGCTCTGCAAAAAGCCGTGATCATCAAAGCAGAGGGCAATCAGTTATTCTTCTTCATCGTGATGGCACTCCTTGTTGATTCATGTATAATCTTCTCAACATCCGAATATCCCAATCCCATGACAATGTGTTAAAGTAAGGTAGCATTGTAGTTCACGATCTCATAATACTGCAGACTTGGCTGTAAACTGACATTGATAAAATAGCACTTTGCTTTTGTGATCTTAATTAAACATTTTGTAGTAATGTGCTTTGGGTATTTCTCTGTGCCTAAATTGAGTCTATCACTCTAGATTATCTATAATGCTCTCTTAACTTTCTCAATGGGTTAGTGGTACTTAATTGCATATTCAGGCTCAAGGTACTCATTCTTTTCTCTTTTGTGAAATTTTGGCAAACCATAATATCGTTTTATTCTTGTAGTGGAATAACGTTAGCGCCCGTCTCACTAAGCCTTAACTTAGCCTAATTTCCCCTAATTAGGTACCTAATCTATTCAATTAAACTAAACCTTCAAATAATATTTAGTTCAGTCTTTAATAATGCTCCAAAATTAAATTTATATCATCAATGAAACTCAATCTATGATTTGTTTAATTGGAGTAAATTAGGAAATCATACGAATTGTTCAAAAAATTTCGGCAACACTTCCACCAAAAGTAGTTTGTCAAAAAATTCACCTAATAGACACTAAAATTAGGAAAGGCCTAGAAGGACTTACAACTCCCTACAGTTTACAATATATATCAATTTAAATAATTTAAACTAACTTAAGTCTTCAATTCCTTATTTATAGTTTTACAATCCCTGAATAAACAAAACTTAAACATAAAACTCTAAACTTGCTCTTAAACAAATTTAGGAGACTCTCATAACCTATTTAATTATGTTTCATGTCCTATACTTACCTCAAAACCCGAAACAATAATATAAGAACAATATACAACAAGAATTTAAAATTTTAATCTTGAACACATTCACCAGAGATCTTCTGGTCTTGTTTGTTCTTTCATGTCTTCACCAAGAACCTACCATCGTCAAAAATTACTCAAAGATGCCAGGTAAGTAAACTCCTACATTGTTATGTACTCCTGCAAATGTTAGTTCAAATACATGGAGAAATGCAATTGCATTTCTAAATAACAAGAAATTTGAATGACGTGAAATCCGTTTATTACTATTCAAGGTTCATAAACAGGTTGGCCGACCCAAGAATGAACTAAAAATCTTAATAAAAGTCCAATGCATGCTCGCCAGAAAACTAGCATGCTTTGGGTTTTCATAAACAGGTTGGCCGGCCCAAGAATGAACTAAAAATCATAATAAAAATCCAAAAATATTAATTTATATAACTATTTCAACTAGCCTATTTGGGGTAACTTTTCAACCTTGAAAACCTTAATATTTGTCATAATGACCTAAAAGAAACTTGAAGTACTCATGTTCTACTTTCTATAGACTCTAAAAACACTCGAATCGGATCATTGACGAACAAGTCATGAATTTTCCAATATGGCCTTTCAACTTGGCAAACTTCATTTATTTTGAACTAAAAAGTCTCCAAATCAATATTTTTGCGATTAAATCTTCAGAACTTATGACAAACACCACAAAACCACTAGATACCAACATCAAAATACTTTCACTGCCCGTAGGGTCAAATTGGATCAAAACCTATAATAAATTTATCTAGAGACCTAATGCAAATCAATATCAACTTTTAAAACACCTCCAAAACATTTATCAACAGAAATGCATCAATTCATTTCATCAAAATCCTATCCTACGTCGGTAGGATTTATTCCAAATTGTTGCAACTCAATCCAATATATCAATTCATAATTATTCCTACTAATTTATATCAATACCATGCGAAAGAAATCGAAAAATCATGAGAATTCAAATTGAATTAAGGAAAATACCCTAAAGTGAGAATTTACCAAATTGCGGGCATGATACCTTGTTTCCCCTAGGGAAACTTTAGCTCAAACTGACTATCTCACGATGCTTTACAATTTTGTAGAAAGAAACCAGGCGAAAATCGAATGTCGAAAGCTCCGCGAGTGAACTCCTGAGTTAAGAGAGTTAGGGAATGAACGTTCTTAAATGTTCCGTTGAAACTAAAAGAAAACGTTTTGGTTTTGATTTTGATTTTGTTTTTATATATTTATTTTTATTTATTAGTTTCCAAATTCCTTATTTTGACATGCCTTAACTTTCGACGCTCGTTTTTTATACGATTTTTCACTAAATTGGGACAAACTCTTGAAAAAATAGTCCATTTTCATAAAATGTCCGCAACACTAGTTTTCGTCATACCCCAAATATGTTAACTTTAACCAGAACATATGAAACACTTGCGGACAAGTTCCCTTGTCATACTTAGCCAAACTTATACCAATTTGGACCCAATCTCAAGCGCGACCACCACCAAATGATATGAAACTCGAGGCAAAGTCTTGCGCCAACTTCATTTTCTTTTTACACTACCACTGATACAAACTTGCACGTAAACCGAGGAAAATCCCTATGTGATTCTTAACACTTGTTTATTAGTTTTCAAATGACCAATAACTTTTATTACACTTATGCCCTTTAGACACACATTTGCAACCGCAAGTTTAAAAAAACTGAGGATATACCTCAACACACCCCGACTTCACAGCAAAATACCATATAATATACACACTAAATAGTTAACACACAAAAATAAAGTGTACCTTATAATCTCTGGTCCATAACGCGTGGGTCCCACCTTAGATATTTAAACTCCAAATAAAATTCGAAATTACTTAATTAGTCGCGTAATGAAGTTTATGAAATTCTAGGATGTCGCAATTCTTCCCAACTATTAAAAATTTCATCCTCAAAATTTAAACCTACAGGTTACTGAACCAAAAGATATATGAGAATATGATCCTTCATATACAATTCTTTTAATCCAAACTTGTAAAATTATTTCCAATATGAAATCGTTAAGCAGACCCAATCACTTACGTTGTATACAACAATTTGGAGGTAGAAGTCATAAACACTTAAACTTTTCATTACCAAATAATTGGTTTGATGAAAAGTTATAACTTCTCTGCCAACCTGACAATTTGTGAACCTCACATGAGTTAATCAACTTTGTGGTACATCTAATAAACCTTGCTGTACATCATGTTCCACGTCTTGAATTCCATTCAAGAATCAATTCATAGCAAAATCTAGCTTATCTTACTTTTCAATAAAATTATTTTCATTCTATTTGATAACAATTCCATGAACCATTGATAATTCTTTCTCTATCCACTAAACTCTAGTACACATCCTAGTTTGCTTTCTCGTCATTGATTATTTTTAATTATAATGATCGGCCAATTAATTCTTAGACTACCTTCAGTCTAAATATTTATATAATGATGCAAATAATAACTGAGCACGACATTAGATGCTAAGTAGAATCGAGTGTCTATGTGATCTATTACCGTTCCAGCATTTCTCAATAGAAACCTGGGATTTCACAAGTCATCTCATGAGTATAGATCTTTAATTACATCTGTAATCCCGTGATAAGATATCTCAAATTTTAATTCGATCAGAAAATGAAATCGGACACATCGTGCAACTCTCACTCATTCTCTAATGTCTACTCAAAATATTATTTATATTATTGATTAGAAAGCAATTATCAACTCCAACTCGTCAGCCAATTCACTTAACTTTTTCTTTGTCTGGTTAGAAAATTAACGACTTTTCCAACTTTGTCAATTCATTTTCTATTTATGAACTCATAGTAAACCTCATTACATTTACTTAACTACCAATCTCCTTCAGATTATCTTCTTCGCTATTCCAGATTTTTATATTTCTCCAATTTGTGAGACTTTATATCGTCTCACATTTCAATCACTTACTATTCATTAGACTTCTTTCGTTACTTAAATAGAGATAGTTATCTTTTACTTGAGTAGATATACGCATTTAAGCAGAGATATCGACAAATTTCATGAGTATACTCTCATAGTATAACTTTTAATTTGTATCTCAAACAAGTTATGAATATCCTATCTCTTTTCATCACTACTCAATACAAATGTTTGCTTTACTCAATTTTATAATTCTGAATTTTCTGAAATTTTAGTGGAAGAATAATTAATTCTTCAAAACATGTTAAGCCAAATACATTGTACTCTATTCAATATTTCCAACCAAAGAGATTAATATTAACTAAGTGAGCTTTAAGTTGTGCATCTCTTTTCATTTCACTTGTGTTTTTATCATCATTCAAGTATCTTACATCAACTCCAATTTAAAACAACTGGTGCTTCAGATTTCACCACTGACTAATCACATGGTGCAGCACTACATTTGAATCAATATACAACATATCTAATATTATTGTTTGTACTCTACTTTGGTTCAAAACTTTTAATATTTGGAGTTTGATTCCTTGTAAGACCTGGTGAAGATATGTTAAGTTCCTTCAAACTTATAGTTTGATATTCGAAGTCTTATCGGGACTTGTTCACCTGAAATTTCCATTTTCCATACTTATGTGAGAATTTATTAACCATTTTATTCACCTATACTTAAGCTTCCAATTGACTCTAACGAAACTCCATAGATTCTTTTATATCAAACCTCACTAATTCATTCGATTATTCAAAGATAAATGGACGCCGCGCAAGTCTTCTACATTGTGAATGAATCATGATTACAATATAGAATCTACTTTATTCCATTTTTGTCAATCTTAGCTATTCTCATATTGAACTCACTTATTGGCTCATTTTTCAAACTTATCATGACTTTCCCTCTACGGCTAAACCACTTATAGCTCCTTAGTCTTAACTGATAAAGACAATTTTTTCATCTCATATCTTTTCGAAAATATAGCTAAAGACGATGCGACTTCATATGATCATTTAACCAATTAAATTCTTCATTAACTAATCTTTGTTCAAAACATAGAAACTCTTTATGACTCAAATAGCTGAATTGTTTGTTATTGCCTTAATTTGTTTACATTAGTTTCAAATTTCCTTACTTTTTTTTTTCTCAAAAATATTTTAGATACTTTCAAGAGACTTGTAAGATAATTAAATATCTTACTAATCATCAATTCTATTTTTACAAATTCAACTTTCTGTCATTGTTCATTTGAAAAAATAGAAGAATTTGAATTTCTAAAGTATTTATCAACTAAACAACTAATCAAGCTTTAAAGGATGTTGTTTCAATCTTTACTTCATTTCAATGGAAATTCTCACAATACGGGGGCTTATACTGATGTCCTATACAAATAACTTAATGATATTTCTATCTCTTCATTGGTTTTATTTTAGGTTGTAGTGATAAACATCATTACCTAATTTGATTAGAAATGACTATTAGGTATTTTTAATCTCTAAGCACAATCACTTATGTTAATGTTTAATAGCTAATTCTAACTATTTTCATGTCGCTTTCCCCAATCTCAACTTCAAACATATTGATCTTATCACTACACTACTCATTTTCAAGTTAGAAATTTCGTTGATTTTTGTTTCGTAACAACACCTAATCTGGTGTTAACAAAGATTAATTGTAACTCGGTATTTTCCATCTATTTTATTTTTTCATTATTCGACTCATATAATAACTTTATGTTTTGTTTCGAAAAGAAGACAATACTTTGCTTCAAAGCATTTTACTTTTGTACAAATCGACTTAGACAAATTAACTGGACTTATCACCTTCCCATTATGATTTTCAAGTTAAGATTCAGTTTGTCCATTCAATTTCTATTTTCAAAACCACGTATCTCCTTTTTCTGTGTTGAGACTATTTTCGGAATCAACCCTCTATTTTCAAGATTTAAACCTATATTTTATAGAATAGGTCTTCTCGAGTTAACTGTGCAACTAGTACTAACCTTATTATAAAACCCAAAATAATCTATATATTGTGCTTCCTGCAAGTCTCAATTTCGCTTTCATGTTTTCATAATGATTCTCAATCTTTTGAGACTTAATTTAAGACTGTCACTTAAGTTCATGTAACTTAATGCAAATCATATAGCTTTAACCCAAACTTTTTGATAGACTCAATCCTAAACTCATCGTCATTATCATTTCCTTGATTGAGCACAACCATAGCTCTAATACCAAGTTTGTCAGGGCCCATCCCACTAAGCCCTGACCTAGCCAAATTTCCCCTAATTAGGCACCTAATCCATTCAAATAAATAACCTCAAAGTAATTTTTAGTTCAGTTCTTAATAATGCTCCAAAACTAAATTTATATCCTCAATGAAACTCAATCTACGATTTGTTCGATTAGAAAAAATTAGGAAATCATATGGATTGTTCTCTGTATATTCTAAAAATTTTGGCAGTAATTCCCCTAAAAGTAACCTATCGAAAAATCCACCTAATAGAAATCAGAATGGGGAGAGGCCTAAAAGTACTCAAAACTCCCTATAATTTTCAATATATATCAATTTAAATAATTTAAACTGACTTAAAGCCTCCAATACCTTATTTATAGTTTTACAATCCCGATATAAACTAAAATTGAATAGAAAACTTTAAACTTTCTCTTAAACAAATTTTAGAGACTCTCATAACTTATTTAACGATGTTTCATGACCTAAACTCACCCCGAAACCCAAAACAATAATATAAAAGCAATATACAACAAGAATTTAAAATTTAAAACTTGAACACATTCACCAAAGGTCTTCGGGTCTTGTTTGTTCTTTCATGTCTTCACCAAGAACCTGACATCATAAAAAAACAACTTGAAGATGCTAGGTAAGTAAACTCCAACACTGCTCTGTACTCTTGCAAATGTTAGCCCGAATACATGGAGACATGTAATTGCATTTCCAAATAACAAGAAATTTCAATATCAATGTGAAACTTCGTATTACTATTTAAGGTTCATAAATAAGTTGGTGGACCTAAGAATGAACCAAAAATGGTAGTAAAATTCCAATGCATGCTCGCCATAAAACTTGCTTGCCTTGGGTCTTCCATTGATAAGTTAGTATTTATAGGTTTTTAGTAGTTTATTTTAGTATATTTAATGTGAAAAGTCTTTAAAATATGTATTTAATTACATTATTGGTCATTTTCAAGTGAAACAGAGTGCGCGGTTGAATTCACGGTGAAAAAACATTCAAAATGGAGCATTTACATACATTGATCAGACACCGGACTATTTGCCTCGAGTTACATGCTGTGCGGTGGGTAGAATAGAGGATCGGCAGACCAATTAACACATGGCATCATACTATTGGTCTAGCTCTCCTCAATGTGCCACATGTCAGCCGTCTATTGGCCCAACTCGTTTCCTATGTGCACCACGTCATAGCAGCTTCTTCCACCAATCATAATGCGCCAAGTTAGCGGTCTCCATTTTCTCCACCAATCAGACGTTGCCACGTCACCATCACAAATCATATAACGTCCCAACCAATTCTTTCCTCGTTCAGCTGCTCTTCGATCTCCTTGGGATCCGCGCTGTGCGGTCTCCTAGATTTTCGCCGAGTTTGTGCGATTCTCACCAACACCTTGCAACTGCCACATGGTAGTTTTCAACCCAAACGCACCAAACACGTGCTACCACATGTACGAAACATATTTTCACCCTAAAAATAGTCCCTAGATGCTCCTCGGTGCATGTGTCACTCAACCAACCCCCAAAATTAGTTTCTCTAGCCTCTTCGGACCAATTCTTAGTTGTTTTATATATTAGGAACCTAGGGTATTATTAGAGAACCGAACTATTATTGTTTTGTTATCGAATTTCTTGGATGGCCATGTTTGGCTAATTAACTCCTTACCTAGGTCGACGAGGAAACAAGTCGGGATGATGAATTCATGGCATATTATGTGAGATCTTTTATTTTATTATTTAATTTAGTTTAAATTCTCCTATTTTGTTGTTGGTGATTTTAAGGATTATGGTTTAGATCTAGGGTATGTATACGTTCGATGCATGTTTTTAGGGGGACAACATATAGTTATTTGGACCATTACTATTCGAGTAATTGTGGTTTTAGCCAACAAAGTTACCAATACTCACACATTTTCCCTAAAACCCTTTCAGTTCTTGAGTGTGCAACAATTGAATCTAAGTTAAACTGGGAGCGGATGCGATTCAGTTTTTTAGGATTAGTGTTCCTACATATCCATATTACTGCGGTTAGTGTGTTAAACCTGATTGGCAAATGTCTAGGATTATGCATTAATTAGGGAAGTAGTTAGTGGTGGACGTCATGGCTATCTAGATTAGGGGAATGATGAATTTCTAGCGAATGTCGATTTTCTGTAGCTAATCTAGGAAAATATAAATTAATGACTTTTTGGGAAAGATTGAAGACCATGATTGCTATTGAATCCTAATTTTGATTTGTGGAAGTGTAGACCTAGGTGTTTTCTTGAAACTATTTGAAATTTATTTTTAATATTTTATTTATTTGGTTTAGTTAGTTTAGTTAGTTGTTTGCAAAGCTCACCATCAATTGCACTTAATCGAGCACAATAGAAAAGTTTGATCCATGTAGCAGTCCCAAGTTAATTTGGTTTTTTTAGTTTTTTATTTTTATTTTGCATATCTAGTTCTTTGCTCTTAACATGTATATAGGCAACTCCGTGATGGACTCCTCCTAGCCCCATAATTATGGTTGATTCGAATACTCATATTATTATAATGTTAATGGGGTATGTATGTCACATGATGGATATCAATTTTCTAGCATGCATTCTTTTGTACAACAAGTCAATGTTTGTGAAATTTGTGGAGACAGTTCTCATTTCGCACATGACTGTCCACATTATCCATAGTATGAGAATTATCACTATCCTAGCAATGCATCGCCACAACTCAACTTCTTTGGGCTCATGCCAAACCCACAGATTCCTCAGCATGAAGGAAATCAACAGATTCATCGAAGCACCTCTGTGGAAGATATTATGAAGCAATTGCTAGATAATTAGCAATAGTTTCAATGGCTTTTTGAAGAGCTTCGACAAATTGATTTTGAGATTCCAGGCTTGAAGGACTTGCAAACTCAATTTATTCAATATAATGCCAGGATTCCGAATATGACTGACGAGGAAGAGTTATGCAGTACATAACTAATTTTTAACCCACAGGAGGATGTGAGTGTTGATACATTAAAAAACTTTGAGGGGAACGAGGTTACATAGATGGAAGACTATTTGAAAGAAACAGCGGAAGAACGTGAAGTTTTTCAAATTGAGTCAGAAATTGTCATTACACTGAAAGAGGAAGAAAATGAGATGAAAATTGATGTCATTTTAGACAAGCCGGAGAAGACGCAGATAGAGAGCGAGGAAAACAAACCTCTGGTGTTGGTGCAACCACCCACCCTCCCATACACAACTGGTATACCTTATAAAAGGGTGGAAGTAACGAAGCATTTGCAGATCTTCTACAGTGACGACACCTTTGTATTGGACGATCCTGATGCGATAGATTCTTTAGTGTTTGAAGTCCTAAATGAGCTCTTAAATCTGAAAGAGGGCGTGCATGCTTCGTTGCCCTCATCCGTAGATGCACCATTTGTTTTTGACATCTCTAAAGGAGAAGGCATCGCGTGATCAATCACGTCAAGTCTGGCCAATGACTTAAAAGAAAGGCGGCTCATTGGAGGCGGCCTTGCTTCATTTTTTGTTTCTAGCTTTTATTTCAGTTTTAGTTTAGTTTTAGTTTTTGTATGTTTAATAACACTCTAATTTGGTCTTTTTATTTTTACATATGACTTGTTACTTTAACATTCATTGGGGGATTGGACCACCGCTAAGGTTTGTAGGTTTCACTTTGGATTACATTTTTTAGCATAATTTGAGCCTTTTTTTGGAATTAACATGTTTATATGATTTTAAGTTGGAACATATCCAACTTAATTCGCTACATTAGTGGCGAGTTCTTGAGTAGACCCAAAAGCCTAGACTTTATTTGACATCTTGTTGATTTCACCTTTAGTTGAAAGACTTCAGGCTTGAAATATTTGATAGGAGTCTTTTAAGTCAACTCCTATGTTTACTAGTTCTTGCTCTTGTTATGACTGTTCTTTTATAGTTTCCTTAGTCACCTACAAATGAGAGATTGTGTATTCACTGGTTTTTAAAGACTTTATGTCATATATGGATTTGTATCATCTTTTTATCCGTGTTCTTCTTCACCACTATTTTTTCCTTTTGTTATATGGATGCCTTGACTTGTTTTGAACCTTGAGGACAAGGTTCGAAATACGTTTGGGGGTATTTTGGGATTGCGGTTGGACTTTCGATGGATTCTTTACGAAAGACCGTAGGTGAGATAATTAATTTTTTATTTATGCAGTTATATGCGATTATCGGATGGTAATGGTGGTGTTTTATATCATATCTTTCATTTCTTGTTCCTCCATATTTCCTTCTCATTTCATTAGGATACGATACACTTTCATGCATGTATTTAGTATAGTTTTTTTTATTGTTTAAAGTCACCCAAAACTTTGTTTCATGCCTTTAGTTGTGGATGAGTACATTACGGTTGCCTTTTTGACTTGAAACTTAGGAAAAACTAGCAGAAATAGTCAATCAAGCCCGTACCTAGCATTTTTATGATTTCATGATTAAGGAATTAGTTGATGGTTGGACTTTGTGCTAGATAACAAAAAATGAGCATACGGTTAAAATTGTGCAAGTGATATTATTTTAACCTACATTGGGGGATTTTCTTGATTATAGTGAAAGTGAGAAGGGCTAACCGGAGTTTTCTTAATATAGAGAGTCCCACAAGTTTCCACAAGAAATGGAGCAGGGAAACTTGTAGTGGGAAAAAGTGAGAAAAGTTGTCCATAGGAAATGGAGCAGGGACCATATTTGTTAAAAAAAAAAGAAAAAAAGAATATAAAAAATTTAAATATAGGTGGAAGTTGTGAAACTCCTCAAATAAAAGATTCAGCTTGAGTGTTTTCACTAAATTAAGTGAGAATTTGAAACTTGCGTATTTGAATGTATAAACCAAGAAAACTCATGAGTAGTTGATGGCCTTTGTTTTGATCGAATCTATGTCTTAAAAGTGTGATTTTAATTGTGTTTGGGTTGCGAGTCTTGACATAGCATAACTCCGAAATTTCTTGAGTGACTTGTTAACTTGGTGACTATGTAAACCAAATGGACTCCATGAATTTGAGTTGGGTATAGGATTAATTAGTTCATTGCATATTTATATTAGGAGTCTAGTTTAGTTTGTATTGTCATCTACACCTTTGCTCGGGATGTACAAAGTCTTAAGTTTGGGGGTACTAGATAAATCAGTATTTATAAGTTTTTAATAGTTTATTTTAGTATATTTAATTTGAAAAGTCTCTAAAATATATATTTAATTATATTTATTGGTCGTTTTCAGGTGAAACGGAGAGCACGATTGAATTCGTGGCGAAAAATACTCAAAATAAAGTATTTACATGCATTGATCAGATGCCAGACTATTTGCCTTGAGTTACGTGATGCTCGATGGGTAGAATAGTGGATCAGTAGACCAATTAACACGTGACAACATATTATTGGTCTAGCTCACCTCAACATGCCACGTGTCAGCCATCCATTGGCCCATCTCGTTTCCTGTGTCCACCACTTCACAACGCTTCTTCCTCCAATCCGAATGTGCCACGTCGGCGGTCTCCATTTTTTTCGACAATTAAATGTTGCCACGTTACCATCACCAATTACACAATGTCCCAACCAATTCTCTCCTTGTTCAGCAGCTCTTTGATCTCCTCAAGATCCGCATTGTGTGTTCTCCCAAATTTTCACTAAGTTCATGCAATTCTCACCAACGCCTTGCAGCCGCCACGTAGCAGTTTTCAACCCAAACAAATCAATCACATGCTACCACGTGTACGAAACTTATTTTCACCCCAAAAATAGAACCTAGATGCTCCTCAGTGCACATGTCACTCCACCAACCCCCAAAATTAGTTTCTCTCACATTCCGGGACCAATTTTTAGTTATTTTATATATTAGGAACCTAGGGTATTATTAGAGAAATTAATACTCAAGAATAAAGTAAACATATGCTCAACACCTAAATCATCAAATGTGAGTCTTCAATGTCTTATTTTCCATCTATCTTGTTAATACTCAAGAATAAAGTAAACATATGCTAACTTTTGCTAAGGGTGTTATTCTATGGTAATTTGTGAGTTTATCACATTTTAATATCTATTTATACTCCAGAAACACGCTTGAAAACAATTAGAAACTCTACTAAACAATTTCACCCGAAATAAAACTCTAACTTTTTTATTTTCTTTAACCTCAGTGCTATCTGTAAGTGGTCCGTCGTTGTGTGTACCAAGCCATGGTGTTGTGACAGGTTCGGGCACTTTATATATTTTTTCCTTCTTCAGTACACTTGGAGCCCTATGCAGACCACTCGGACCCTTATCCTCTATGGCGCCGCCACTGCACCGGCCATCCAGTCATACTTCTTTCTTTGCTTTAGTCACCCACATTGTATCTTCATCTCCTACACTGTACCTTCATCTCCCCACAATGCGAACCATTCTTGCCACAACGCCAACCTCTCTTTTATGTATTTTAGCTTCATTTCTTCGTGAATTCCCTGATTTATCTCTTGTATACCTTGTATACTTGAAAATACATAAATATCATTAATTAGAGCTCATTTCGGGATATTTATACTGAATATACTACAAAACTAATACTATATATAAGTCATAATAATCACTTATCAGCCTTTTCATTCACCAGCGTGTTGGGCAGATATTGGAGATATAGTTTTGTTGAGGCAAGAGTTGATTTAGGACTATGCAAAGAGAATTCAGCAGATTCGCCAGTGCTTGACTAAGAAAACTCTAAGACATAAGAGATACGTCGATAAGCATCATAGGTTTTTAGAGTTTTCAAAGGACGATTTGGTTAACTCTCACCTATGAAAGGACTTTATAGGTTTGGATTGCGAGGTTTGCTAGCTCCAAGGTACATTGGAGTGTTCGAAGTGCAAGAAAGAGTTGGTCTCGTTGCTTACAAGTTAGAGTTACCTCCTCAGCTAAGTAGAGTTCATAATATCTTACACGTGTCTATGCTTCGTAAAACGGAGACTCGGGTCACTCCAAGGATTGATTGGAATGAATTTAATCTTTGAGAAGACTTATCTTATGACGAGCAGCCGATTCGGGTTCTTGATCGTAAGATTCAGAGGCCGAGAACCAAAAATATTTCCTTAGTTAAGGTGAAATGGTGATTTCATGGAGATGAGGAACTAACCTGGGAGCGGGAATCTCATATGAGGGAGTAATTTTTGTTTCTTTTTGAAACTACTTATTACTTTATGTTTACTTTAATTTCGAGGAAAAATTGCTTTAAATTGGGGAAAACTGTAATGACCCGTTACCTTAAACCAGTGATTAGTGTTAACTTGAATCTTAATTAACCAGAATCCTAATAAACTCGAGTTAGGCTCATGGTTGAGTTCAACGTATCTCGACTAGCATGTGCATAGGTTTATGTGTTTATTTGTGTTTGTATGGTATGTTTGGGTGAATTTATAGGTTGTAGGATTAATAAGAATTTAATACAAACCTATAATTGGAAAATAAACAATTAAATAATAAATTGATGGCACACCAAGTGTGACAAGGGGGTAGTGAAATGAGTATGCACACCTGAGAATACTCGTGGGCATGTCCTATGAATTTATTGGTAAGAAAATTATATAATTGATAAACTATAAGTTTGGTTTGAATTATATGGATCGTCGGATTACCTCGAGATGAGCGTAAATGGTGATGGTGTTAAGATTTGTGTCGATTTAACACATCATTCACTTGATCAGAATTGAGATAGCGTGATGCATATCTCGAGGGAAATCCAAATATATAGATCAAAAACTTCAAATTGATCTTCACTATTTCTTTGATCGATATAGAGAGAGCAGCTAAGGCTTTGGACAATTCAAGGAATCGAACCAAGAAAGATTTTCCAGTGGATAGGGAGTGATCAAAGTAATCAAAACACCACCAATCTAGAAATCATCACTGTGGTAAGTTAGTCTTAATTTTTTGAAGTTTAATTTGATGGTAGATAATGATTTCTCTGTGAATTGATGTTGCTGATGATTAGAAAGTGATTTATACCCCACTAGAGGTCCTCCTTAATGTATTAGGGGAGCGTTTAATGTTAGTTTGGTGGTTTAGTTGATTGAATAGGGGCTACTATCATGTTTAATGTCAAGATAGTGCAAGGTGGAGTGTGCTTCCTTCATAAAGTGCGACGAACCTAGTTGGTGGAGCGCGCCCTACCAAGTGAGGTAGCGCGCACCCACCTCAAAAAACAACAACTGTGTCGTATTTTGGTTAGAATTTCCAGAGGCTTTGGAGACTGATTTAGGGGTTCTAAATATATGGTATTAAGCCTATATTAGCCACAAATGGTTTGTGATAGGTTTTAGAACACTGGGGAAGATTGAATGACCTGAAAAAGTTAAGAAACTTGAAAATGAAACCTAAACCAAGGTAAGTATGGATTCGTTTATTAAGTACATACTAAATAGATGATAACTACAAATAATGAAAAGAAAATCTTGACAAATCAAATCAATCCTAACTAAATAATCAAAATCATGTCCTAACTAATCTATATGTAGATTTACGAGTGAAATATTATATCATGTAATAAATTGTGCTACATAACCTTCATTTCTATGGCATATTTCCATGCTTATCGGGTTCCCCATAACTAATAGCAACAACAATTACTACAACTCTTTTGCATACTACATCGATGAGAAACCGACAACCAAGCCTCAATCCTAAGATAATTAAGGTATATAAGCAACATGGATAAAACGCTTTCACCTAGCTCAATTTAAAGCTGTTGATGATGTGCTTTCATAATCTTTCAAAATTTCTTTGTATGTAAATAATGCATCTCAAAGTATCGTAGATTAACAGCTAGATGTGCTTTGGATGTGAAAGATAATTATTAGTAGTTACATAAAATATATATATATATATATATATATATACTAGTTTCATTATCGTGCTTCACACGACTGAGCCTGCTCGCTATGCTCGCGGGACTTCAATTCCAAGAATTTATTATTTTATCCGAAAAGGCATATATGATTCATATAATATTCTCTATATATAGTGATTTGATTTTGAGATATTTATCGAATTTACTATTCTAAGTATCTATTATTTAAAAGTAAAAAAAAAAAAAAAACAAATACCCAACGTCTAATAGATACAACAATAAAGGACCATTCATCTCTGAACTTAACAAATTCATAGCTCATGGAGCGTCTAATGGTCTTATCAACAACAACCTTAGCTTCCTAAACATAGCTACAATGACTACCCCTAAATTTCTATTGCGACATGTAGTTTGCAACATCAAATGACATCTAATCTTAAAAAAGATCGTATAGTTTAGACATCAGCATCTTTTCCCTAAATCCAAAGAAACCCTGCAAAAATCCTTTAGCATAGCAGCGTGACTTGCAAACTCAATAAAATTTCATAATTTCTTGATTGGCAAATCGTCTTGTTGCCAATAACATTTGATGAGAGAATCTATTACATACATATGTGTGCGTACACGTACATACCAAAGATTTGCATGAGTGGAGGATATTAAATAATGAATGTAAAATAGTAAATTTGCTTACGTCGATTTGTCAAATATTCGTACAAATAGATACGACATAAATGCAAATTAGTCTATTATGATTTTTTAGAATAAAAATTATGCAGTGGATTAAGTTGCTCGATTTAACATTATAACAACATAACATATATATCATTATAAATATATGCAAACTTAATATATATCATTATAAATATTTCAAGTACATTATGAAAGTATCAAATAATGGTGGGAATAAAAATTTTGTACATTCTTAATGTTGAAAAAATAATCTATACTAATTAAAATTGAAAAATAACTAAATCTACGCTAATGTAGATTCTTCTTCTTCATTGTCATTGTAGCAAAGGAAGATGAAGGAAAAAATAGTTAATTAATATACCTTATAATAGCATTTGATAAAAAAATATTTAAGATAAACCAATTCTTATTTAATCAAGTCTATATAACTTAGTTTTTTTGTATCATTGGCTTGCCCAAAAATGTTTCATCATTTCCTCCTACGTACACTGCTCAATCTAAAACTGAAGTTCTAATAGCGGCAAAAAAATAAAATCAAAAACTGAGAGCACTTACAAGTCATCGTGACATGTCAAGCAAAAAAGCTAAGCTTCTTCATCACTATAACATAAATTATTGGATGAACAACATCTGGTTTCTAAAGCCTCCACTTTGCATTCTGTGACTGCATTATCCGCCAAAAATTCAATAAGTAAAGCATAAAGAAAATGACAAACTTTTGGGGTTAATTTAAAAATGTTTAAAAGAAAGACAATAATGTGCACTTTGAGATGATAAAAAGGCATAGAATGTGCTGTAAAATTAGCAAATGAAAAAAATGATTATCAGTTTCATACCTTTATGCGCATTACAAAAGAAAAAAAAAATGAAGTTAAAGGTGCACTGGAAATTACTAAAGAAACAAAGGCCGCTCTATTAAAGCTCCTAACATTATGTCACACCAATTAAAGAGAACATATTGTTATAAATTGTCACTGACCCAACTATTTCCTTATTTAGTTCAATGCACATGTTAATTAACTTGTATGACTTCTCCAGCTTCATCACAACAGTTAGACTGCCCCTCTATTTTGGTTTGGTCCATTGCCATGCAATCCAAGCATATTTAAATTCTCGCCAGATTTATGGGATACATTTTCAAGCATTGATGATGTTATCAGATGATTGTGGGAAAACCTAAACCATTCTAAGGAAATGGAAGAAAAGACAACATGCCCTAACTTAAGTTTCTTCAATGATTACATACCTGCAAACAAACAACATTTCAAGGATCCTCTAGCTAAACAAGTTGGAAGAGTCAATATAAAGGAGTTCTTCATGAATTCACCTAGGGGAAATATGAAATATCAAACAAACATCTAAAACAGTTGTAACAGTCAGTAATGATTTAGTTTTACCTCAAGGGAAAAGATGGAGTAACCAACTTTATATACCGACCCAGTCGATTGCCAATATAGACACAATAAAGTAATTAACACAATGAATTCATCACACTTGTTTGAGATCTCAAATATTGCAGAGGTCAAACTTTAGGTTAAAGGAAAAATCGGAAGCCAATTTCAATTCTTCAACCAACCACAACATCAGAAACTCAAGGCATGAAAAACCCCAAAAATGAAAACCCCCTAATAATTGTCTCTGAAGAAAATAAATTGATGGGCATATCAATCAAATTGAAGCTAGCACAGATAACACTAATTAAGTCAAACGTGAATAATCAAAAACTAATAAAGCAAATCAAGATTGTCGTACCTATTAAGATCGGCAGGGTTATTTTAATATTAGAATAAAATAGAGTTGGAGTTGGAGAGAAGTCGATTACCAGGATGCGGAAAGAAATGTATAAGTGCACCAAATTAGCGGGCACCATCGAAGAACTAAGTGAGGGGTTGAGGAAGTGATGATCAATTGAATTGGTCGAGGCAAGCCAAAAATCTTTAAATCAATAAGGAGTTGAAAGACAAGCTACGAAATCGATTGCGGAGTTTGGAAATGCGCCAAATGCAGAAGCCGTAGAGATAGAGAGTGGAGAGATCGATATCGACGAGGAATGGTTATTTCGTCATTCCAAGTAAAAAAAAAAAAAACATTATTCATGTTTTTAATATATGGGGAAAGAAGTAAATATGATAGATATACATGGGGAAAGAAGTAAATTTCATTACCACTCAAAAATTTATTATTCGTGCTTATAGATATATATGGGCAAAGAAGTAAATTTCATTACCACTCAAAAATTTATTATTTGTGTTTTTATATATATGATAGATTATATACGCATAGAAATTATAGATAAGTTTATATGGGCAAAGTCTGTTAAGTTAGTACGTTTTGTTTATTTTAGTTTTTCAATTGAAGTCAATCCTTTGTAAGGAATAAATAGCTACTGTGGAGATTTAATTGGGATATCTTCTATCGACATTGTTTTTATGAACTACGAAATAAGAACAGAGATTTTCTTTTAAGCTTTTGGGTTGTTCTTTTAATCATTTTACCTTTCTTCTACTGGTTACTTCATTAAGTTGGTATCAGAGCTTGGAGATCACCACGCAAGATGGCCGATAATGATTAGCGCACCCACCACGTTGGCGACGTCATTCGCGACGTACAAGCCCTAAAATGGGATTTCACCACTTTGCGACAACATTTTGATGATTTTGCAACTGAAATTCATCAAACCCGAGCACAATTTGTGAATCAAAATCTTGGTGTACAGTATCCTCGAAAGGATAATGAACGAGACCTTCCTCGTCAACCACATCGAGAGGCTCGCCACCAACAAATCGGACGACCTTGCCAACCCTTAGGTCCCTGACATTCTTCAGATTCAAACAATGCGCCTATTTAAACCCCACTTCTTCGAGTTAAATCTAAATTTGTCAGGGCCCGTCTCACTTAGCCCTGACTTTGCCTAATTCCCCTCATTAAGCAACCTAATCCATTCAATTAAATTTAACCTCAAAATAATTTTTTATTTTAATCCTCACTGATGCTCCAAAACTAAATTTATATCCTTAATGAAACTCAATTCATGATTTATTTAATTTGAGCAAATTAGGAAATCATACAAATTATTCTTTGTATTTAGTAAAAAATTCAGCAACACTTCCCTTGAAAGTGGCATGCCGAAAAATCCACCTAATAGACAACAGAATAGGAAGAAGCCTAGAAGGACTCACAACTTCCCGCAGTTCACAATATATATTAATTTAAATCATTTAAACTAACATAAGGTCTCCAATAGTTTATTTACAGCTTTACAATTCCAAAATAGACAACAATTAGAACATAAACCTCTCAACTTATTTTAAACTAACTTAGGAGACTCTCATAAACTATTCGAGAGTATTTCACGTCCTACATTCGCCCTAAGAACCCCAAAACAATATATATATATATAAACAATTTACAACAAGAATTAACTTCAAAATTTGAAAACAATTACCACAATCTTCGAGTCTTGTCCATTCTTCCTTGTCTTCACAGAGAACTTGACATTTTCAAAAACAACTCAAAGACGTCAAGTAAACTCCTACACTGCTCTGTACTCCTGCAAATGTTAGTCCAAATACATGGAGACATGTAATTACATTTCCAAATAACAACAAATTTATATAACGTGAATCCCTCATTTCCAGTTCGAAGCTCATTAATAGGTTGGCCACCTCAAAGTGAATCTAAATTTGTACTACGAGTTGAATCTAAATTTGTACTACGAGTTCAATGCATGCTCACCGGAAAACATGCGTGCCTTGGGTCTTTCGTGTTCCAGTCTATCTGGTCGGGAAACTAGCTCTGAGTCTCATTCGTGAGACGTAGCACTAACAAGCCATCGTCCTGAATGACATTAATGCATGACCAAGAATGATGCGAAATGCAATGCAGACTAAACACAAATACAGGTGCAAAGATAATTCTATAAATAGTAAAGACCATTGTATGGTTTACTTATAGTCAAACCAACTCAAAGTTGGTCGCGAAGTCTCACACAACATTCCCCAGCTTTCACGTTGTTGCACAAGACCTACAAGTCCATTTATTCATATTTAATACCATATATCCATTCTTAAGTGATTTTCATCCTCTATACAAGAATTACTCAAATATTTGATACTAGGCTCAATTGAACTCTCCAAATGAATGCTCAACCCAATTACAATTTAGTTTAAAGTTTTAAACTCGAATTACCCAATAACTTCACCTTATCTTTCAATATCATTAATTCAAGGCCTTGGGAACTTCGATACCCAAATTCCATACATAACTTTGCAAGAGAACCAACAATAATCCACAATTAGAATCCTTGAATCCATCTATTTAATTTTCAAGTCAAAATTGGATTCAAAACCACTTATAAACTTATCTATATACTCCACATTGGGTTCCAAGCTGCTTCGGATCCCGACAAAGTGCTTTTAAGACTTGTACACTTCTTTTGAGTCTCAACATTGTAATTTTACCTCTATTTTAGTTTAAGGCATTTGATCTACCAAAAAAAACCCATTTTTAAAACTTTTTTTAAAGTTTAAACAACTCCTTCACGGTTTAAAATCACAAACTCATGTCAAAACCACCTTACACAACTCTTTAATATTCAATTTAAAAGTTGAAATCTAATCGGTTCTAATTAAGCTTTACAAGATAAAAAAACAAACGTAAAAACCTTAAGGTTTCAAAAATTCTTTAAAGTCTCAAAGCCACCACGACTTATCTCAAGCCCCTTTCAACTATGATACACAACCACAATACCATGTTATATATAACCTCGCCATCAACCTCCACAAGTTCTCAACCCAACCAATACCAACAAACAACAAAACCAACAACACAACCTCACAACAGTAACCGCAGTCACTTCTCATCAATTTCTTCCTTCCTCCCCAACTCAATCCGAAGTTAACAAATCATTAACTACACAGACAACAAAAATAACAACAACAACACCTACAACAGCCACTTTGAACAATTTACACACTAAAACAGTGGATCAACAATCAAATGATCAATTGATCATCAATGTAACAGTGAATCAAATGAAGGAGAAAATAGAACAATCTTTTATCTGTTATTCCGTAAACTCAAAAATACAGTGTACATGATTTATATACTAAACAAGAAGGTGTACATTACACACCCCTGTCACAGCTAACTAAAGTAAGCTAACATGTACCTCTGATACAATACACACCAGCCTCATGATTCAATACATTACATACCAGCTTACATAACCAGCTTCATAATACATTACATAACTCTACATCCCCCCTCAAGATGGAAGTCTATGCCAGTCACATAGACCCATCTTGGATAATAAATCAGAGAACAAAGGAGCTGATAATGATTTGGTAAACAAATCAGCTAGCTGTAACCGAGTAGGAACATATTGTGGAAGAACAAAACCACACTGAACTGATGTCGAACTAGATGACAATCAATTTCCAAATGCTTGGTACGTTCATGAAAAATAGGGTTGACAGAGAGATGAATTGCAGCTTGATTATCACACCAAAGAGGTATAGGAAGAGGAGTATGAACACCTAAGTCCTGAAGAATATAAGAGATCCATAACAATTCACAAACTGTGGAGGATAAACTCCTATATTCAGCTTCAGCAGAGGACTTAGAAACAGTAGCTTGTTTCTTAGTTTTCCATGAGATCAAAGAGGATCCCATGAACACACAATAACCAGTGAGAGACTTCCGAGAAAGAGGACAAGCAGCCCAATCAGAATCACAGTAAGCAACAACAGATAAATCCATCTGAACAAGGAAAAACAAGCCCTGTGAAGGAATACCCTTAAGATACCGTAAAACATGAAGTGCACCAGACCAATGTTGTTTTGTAGGAGCTTGGACAAACTGACTCAACTGCTGTGTGGCATAGGTGATGTCAGGACGAGTGAAACCCAAGTAAAGAAAACGACCAATGAGTTTTCGATATCGATCAGCTTCAAGGAACAAAGGAGAATCACAATCATCAAACTTGCAGTCACGAGGAAGTGGAGTAGCTACTGGTTTGGCCATGGTAAGACCAGCATCAGTAAGCAAATCAAGAACATACTTGCGTTGATGAACATAAAGGCCTGATGAAGATCGAACCAACTCTAGACCCAAAAAATAACGGGCTTGTCCAAGATCCTTGATGGTAAACAAGTTGTGTAAGAATGTCTTGACTTGGTTAATCAATTCAAGAGAATGAATGAAAGGAAATGTAGGAGGGGTACTAGCAGAAAGAGGAATCTCTGCTGGAGTGAAAGCAGATGTATGAACATTGTTCAAAACAAAATCATTCATCCAAAGAAGCTTGTGAACAGCACGATGACTCTTGCGAGGAACAACTGCAGTAGGAGGCATGACAACTTCAGGTAAGACAACATCAGTATGAGGTACTAATGTATCATCGATAGGCATAGTGGAGACAGCTTCAGAAACAGCAGAAGGTGCTTCATTTTGAGGAGAAACTGCAACAGGTAACTCCTTAGAGTGAGGCATAACAGCAGAAATAGGAACATTAGTTGGAGAAGATACAACAACGGGAGCTGGAACATCTCTTAAGTAATCAGAGTGATCATCACAGGAAATAGGCAATGTACACTCTGAACTTGAAGTAACCTTGTGAAATGGAAACTGATATTCAAAGAAAATCACATCCCTTGAAACAAAACAGGTATGTGTGGCCATATTGTATAATCTATAGGCCTTTTGTCCAGGGGAATAACCAAGGAAGATACACTTAATTGCTCGTGAATCTAACTTGGTTTTGCTTGGTGAAACATTAGTAGAAAAACACAAACAGCCAAAAGTCTTCAAGGAGAAATAATTTGGTAGCCTTCCAAATAAGAGATGGCAAGGAGACTTCCATTGCAGCAATTGAGAAGGCAGTCGATTAATGATATAAGTAGCAGTAAGAACTACATCACCCCAAAATTTTGTGGACAAACCAGACTGAAAAATTAAAGCTCTTGTAACTTGTAACAAATGACAATGCTTTCTTTCAACCACACCATTTTGCTGAGGTGTATAAGGTGTTGATCTTTGATGAACAATTCCCAAACCAGAGAATAAAACATGACAATCTTTATTACAAAACTCAGTACCATTATCAGTCCTAATGGTTTGAACTGAGGCTTTGAAATGATTGTGAATAAATGCTAGAAACTGCTTGATGAGAGTGCCTGTCAAGGACTTATATTTCATCAAAAAAGTCCATGTAAATCGACTATAATCATCCACAATCGTCAAGAAAAAAAGAGCTCCTTGAAAAGAAGATTGTTTATATGGTCCCCAAACATCCATATGCAACAACTGAAAAGGACAAGAAGTTTGAATAGAACTCAATGGAAAAACCATTATGCATTGTTTGGACATTTGACAAACATCACAAGGTACATTGTGTCCTCCATTTGAAGAACTGTTAAGTAACAAATCAAGTTGTTTTGTTACATTAACAGAAGGGTGCCCCAAACGACAGTGCCATGAGAAATTATCAGTAGCATTATTACAGTAAGCTAGTGATAATTTTGTAGGAGACACAAATGAAGCAATGACAGCTTTATCAAAAGAACTGGAATCCAGTATGTAGAGGCCTCCAATCATCCTTCCCACAGCTAGAACTTGAGAGTGCTCAATATTCTGTATAGTACAAAATGACGGATAAAACTCAACTGTCAGTTTAGTAGAGGAGAGTAGCTTACTAACTGACAAGAGATTATACTTGAATGAATTTATATGTAAAAAGGAAGATAGTACTAAGTCTGAACTCAGTTGCAATTCTCCTATGTAATTAACTTCTTTAGTATGTCCATCAGGCAAATAAACCGAAACAGGTTTAGCCAAAACAGTGATATTAGCAAGCAAATCATAGTTAATACACATATGATTTGTTGCTCCACTATCCACAATCCAAGCATCTGAACTAAAAGAGGAATGAAAGCAAGAAAGCTTTTTGTGTGAACTACCTGTAAAATCAGACACAGTTGAATTCACATGAGCAGAAACACCTTTAACTAAAACATATTTTCCTTTCATGAAATTCTCAATGCCTTGTTGTATCATTGCTGCAATATTAGTTTGAAAATCTTCAAACTGAAAAGGTCTTGCATCTTGTATATCCAGAGGTGATTCCATCAGATTTACAAAAGATTTTGAACTATTATTCAGCTGCTTCTTGTCAAGCTCTTTCTTATACCAATCTGGGATTCCATGAAGCTTGAAACAAGTCTCTTTTGTGTGCCTCTTTGCCTTACAATGATCACAGAACAATTCATCTTTATTAACAAATTTCTTGTGATTTCCCTTTCCAGCAAATCTATGACCACTGGTTGAACCAGATAAGCCAGAATTCATCTTGGTAGTTTTCATCATTATGGCTGTATCCATTACAGGGGAATAACCAACATGTACCTCCTTTTGCTTTTCAACTCTAAGAATCATAGAGTAAGCTTTGTTTATATTTGGTAATGGATCCATCACCAAGATTTGATTACGAATATGATCATACATATCACCTAATCACATTAGAAATTGCATCAATCTATCATTAGATTCCAGAACTGCCATTGTTGCTGAAGCTCCACACTCACAAACAGGTAAAGGAACTAAAACAGTATAGTTCATCCAACAACTTTTTAATTTTTTTGTAATACTGTGAAACTGACAGATCTCCTTGACTTATAGAAGAGATATCTCATTTTAATTGATATAAGAGAGGTCCATTACATTCTCCAAACCTTTCTTTCAATTCATTCCATAGATCAAAAGATGAAGTTGTATAAAGAAATGCTTCAACAATATCTTTTGAAATAGAATTCAGAATCCAAGAAGTTACCATATAATCCACTTTGATCCATCGATCCAAGTTGGAATCAGTGGAATTTGGCTTCATACATCTTCCATCAATGAAACCTATCTTTGTTTTCACACCTAAAGCAATCAACCTAGCTCGACTCCAAGAAAGGTAATTTGAACCAGTGAGAGTATTAGAAACAAGTACCATACCGAGATGATCAGATCCTTGAAGGAAATAAGGACTTTCGACACAAAGATCGCCTACATCAGGAGCTCTTCCTGCTCCATTTCGAATCGATGAACTTGAAGAACCATGAATGGAAGCCATGATCAGACACTCAATCAATTAAGCTCAACACAGATCAAGAACAGTGAAGAACCTGCTCTGATACCATGAACAATTTACACACTAAAACAGTGGATCAACAATCAAATGACCAAATGATCATCAATGTAACAGTGAATCAAATGAAGGAGAAAATAGAACAATCTTCTATCTGTTATTCCATAAACTCAAAAATACAGTGTACATGATTTATATACTAAACAAGAAGGTGTACCTTACACACCCCTGTCATAACTAACTAAAGTAAGCTAACATGTACCTATGATACAATACACACCAGCCTCATGATTCAATACATTACATACCAGCTTACATAACCAGCTTCATAATACATTACATAACTCTACACACTTGCTTTCCCTCACCCTGTTCACCGAACTCACAACAAATCAAATCAACGACCCAATCAACAAGCAACTGAATTCATCAATTTAATGAATAATTTAGACTAAAACTCACCTCGAATCAATGGTTTGATCTCTTTTTTTCACTGCCATTGCCAACTGAACCCACTGCTTCGTCGTTCTCTTTTACACCACCTCTTATCATCACTAAGAGAGCAGAGAGTGGGAGAACGAGCGAAGTAAACATCGAGAGTGTAGACAAACAGTGGAAAAACATGAGCTCGAGAGAGGAACAACCGAGAGAGAGAAGAGCGTTCGACCGAGAGGGAGCACGATGAGATTGAGAGAAAATCCATGAGAGGGAGAAACATAACAGAGCAGAGAGAGAGAGAAACAGAGAGAGAGAGAGAGAAAAAAAACGAAGGCCGAGAGAGATGGATGAGAAAAAAGACAGTAGTCTACGATGAAGTATAGGTGAGATTCCTATCAAAAAAAAAAAAAAAAAAAGGTGAGATTTCGATTGGAGAGGTGGGGTACAATAGAGAAGAAGACGATGGGGGGGGGGGGGGGCGGCGGCGGTTTATGTCGATTGAATGGTGTTTCAAACCCATTTCATTTTCACATTGTTAAATGGTTGGTTACCGATTTCACCATCTTGCCCTTGCCCTAATTAACCATCGTTTGCAACTCTAACTGCCCCTTTAGGTAAATTATAAATTTTCTTTTTATTTCACATGATTGCTTATAATTTTAAACCCAAATTAAAATCTTGAAAATACATCAATTCTGCCAAAATTGACAAAAATACCAACGCACTCCAAAATACGCGGACATCGCGTCTAAGTCTCAACTTAAATCTCTTTTTTCGTGACGAATAGAGTATAATACACCCATTAAGCTTTCAACACGCAAAAAATAATATTTTAAACTTATGATCTTCGATCCTTAATACATGGGTCCTACCTCGCATACTTAAACCTCAAATAAAATCGGAAAACATTCAATTAGTTATCTAATCAAGTTTTTTGAAATTCTCAGATTTCATATAATTTGATGAAGAGGTTGAAGCTTTGGCAGTGGATGATCGAAGACACGACATGCATCCTCGTGGTCTCAATCGATTTCATCATAAAGATATTTCAAATTACAAAATAAAAATAAATATCCCTTGTAATGATGGTCATCTCCATATTGAAGATTTTTTGTATTGGATCCGAAATGTAGAAAAGTTTCTTGAGTACATGAATATTCCTAAACGCAAGCAAGTGAAGTTATTGGTGTATAAATTAAAAGGGGGAACTTTAGCATTGTGGGAACAAATTTAGACCAACAAGCGAAAAGAAGGGAAATATTCAATTCAGTTTTGGCCACATATGCGGCAAAATTTTTGCGCTCTCATTTTCTTCTGACTGATTATGATTAGATTTTGTACTAAGAGTATCAACATTGTCGACAAAGGTAACGTTCAGTTAATGATTATATTGAAGAATTTTATCGGTTGAATGCTCGAAATAATCTATAATGAATCGGAAATGAACAAGTGGCTAGGTATGTTGGGGGGTTGAAGGCATCAATTCGAGATTAATTAACCTTAAAGTCGATTTGGAAGTTGTCTGAAGCTATTAATATCGCATATAAAGTGGAATTGCAACTTAATAGAAGTTCAAGCAAATGGTCTTTTCCACAGAAACAATATATAGAACTTGCGTTTAACAAATAGAAGTCATATTTACAACCCAAACAAGATGTTTTTAAGCCATTGCACAACAAACAAATTAAGGAAGGAAAGAGTGGCGCTGGGTTTAATAGGTTGCTTGGCAAAACTCCATCTGCACCAAGTACTTCAAAGACTAATCCTTATGCTCGTCCTAATGCACCAAAATGTTATAGATGCTAGGTCACAAATCAAATGACTATCTACAACGAAGACAAGCTAATATCATTAAAAAAAATTAGCGATGAAGAAGAGGCAACACTAGAATCTGAAGGAGATGGATTATGTAGGGGCTCGATTTTCTAAAGGAGATGAGGGTGATAAAATTAATTGCATTGTGCAAAGACTTCTTTTAGGACCTAAGTAGTCTTTTAATTCACAGTGTCATACAATCTTTCGCACTCGATGCACCATCAAAAAGCAAGTTTGCGATGCCATTATTGATAGTGGGAGCGGTGAAAACATAGTCTCCAAGGCACATATCAAAGCATTACAATTAAAGACTACTCCGCATCCTAAACCATACAAGATTGGGTGGATTAAAAAGGGATCGGAAACAAAAGTGAATGAGATGTGCACTGTTCCATTTTGTATTTGCAAGTTCTGTCAAGATGAAGTTTGTTGTGATATTGTTAGCATGGATGCATGTCATCTTCTTTTAGGAAGAACATGACAGTTTGATGTTGACATTGTTTGGTAGGTGTACTGTAAGTATACCAACTCGCTTGTAGTAATAGTGTAACCAACGTATGTTGACTACGGATATCGTCCTCAGGGAAAGATTTTTGTACTTAGTTGTATATCTAGTTTACTTTACGCTATTGCTAACGAAATCTTTTTTTTAATTGGTTTTATAACTAAATTAAACTAATCTATCAAATCAATGCAATTTACTTAAATTCTTATATTAAGACTATCTTAGTTCACAATTTCACCTAGTTAATAAAATACTATGCTTTTCAACTCAATTTATCATCTTCATCATGTGTGTGTGCAATGCCTATTAAAAATAGACAGATTTCCTTCAAATCCACTTTAACACATTGTCGTAAAGAAAATGATTCTAATGTGCAAAGTAAAACTTCACCTATCAGTGTGAATAGCGTAAGCTCCACATTGCTTTAATGTTCCAAATCTTTAGATTTATAACCAATTAAGTTTACAATCCGTGCCTCCCTAATCAACAACCGTTGCTTGATGTTATGTCTTTTACGGTTGTACCGTCCATGTTCGGCATAAAAGCTTCAATGACCATGATAACTCTTAAAACCTAATATCAATAAATATGTGATAAAGATTTCTATAGCTTCACGCTCGGAATCAATACAAATTATAACCATTGTACTTTTTATATTCAATCTCTACTCATGTTTATAGCATAACATTCATACCATAAGATCCATTGATTCCTAAGATTAATAGACTACTTACACTTCATTGAAACAAACGTGAACATAGTGGTATTCATTTAAATTAGAGATATATTAGAAGTACTTCAAATAAACCAATAACAAAATACTCAAATCACCACACTTGACTCTTCAATGTCTTCTCTCCATAATGGTCTTAATACCAAAAAATAAGTAAAACCTATGCTAAACTACGTTAATGGTGGCTAATCTTTTGTATTCCCTATATTTACCATATTTTCCTATCTATTTATACTTTTTAATCACATATCTAAACAATTAGAAACCATATTTTACAATTTAACCCGAAATAGAACTCTAACTTTCTATAGCATTGTCACTTAACCTTCGGCACCGTGTATGTTCTACCATGGTGCCGCCACTTCAGTGACCTTGGCGTTGTCCATTTGACCTCCGACGTTGTCCTTTCACTCTTCATGGCGCCACACCTTGAGCCATGGCACCGAGCTTCTTGTCTCATTTTCATCACTTGTCTTATCTCTCACGTAATGCCTAGGTCCCCCACGTCGTGCCTTCTATCTCCACAGTGCCACATTTTCATGTCATGGTGCCAACCATACTTTAGTGAGTTCTAGCTCCATTTCTTCTTGTTTTTGCTCGTTTCCTTCCTTTATAACTTATTTACCCAAAAATGCATAAACATTATCAATTGGAGCACATTTATGGACATTTATACTAAATATACTACTAAATTAAACATATATAAGTCTAAATAAACAATTATCAAATGAACTACTTATTCATTACATATTACTATAAATAACTTAATTTATATTAAATAAACATTCAAATAGTAAGTAAATGAAATAAATAATACACTACCAGCTTTCCTCTTTAACTACTTCTAAATATAAAATTTAAACGATCATACCCGCAGTGTTTATTTTATTGGGTTCATACGCAATGCAAAATTCAGAACAATTTTTTGAAAAACCACAACATGATAAAAAATAAGTTCTATTAAATTAGGTCTACAAAAGTAAACTATACCTTAATCTGTAATTTCCTTTTCTAATTGTTTGATTTCCAAAACGTTCAAGTTCGCGTCCTCTATCAAATTTCTATACACGAACGGTGGCCACAATTTCGAGTGCTAGCTCTGAGAGAGATTGAAAACATTTTTATTTCTCTCCCAAAATCCAAAGAACTCGAAAATAGTGAAAACTAAAATCTTATTACATTTCGGGGTTTTAATATCTATTTATATGAGTAGATAAGCTTACTTAAAAAAACCTATTTGTGATACGACTATTGTATTTAGGCAATTCAAGCAAATTACATATACGCCTCTATTAATAAGTTATCATATAACAAATTGTAAGGGCTTTTATATCATAAATTATACCATACAAAATTAATTACTCTAGACTAATTAAAATTATGCAAAGCCATTCTTTATGTGTAACCCAATAGGTTCATGCAATGTTAGCGGTGACCCAAAACCATTGTTGGTATACAAGTCATAAGCAATCTCTAGCATGGCATTTTGACTACCCAAATAGCATGAATATCAAAATCGATACAACCTGATGAATAACATATATCATGTTCTTTTGTCATTTGATATCCTCTGATTAAACATAAGACATGGAGGTCACCCTTGATGTTCAATCATATCAGTCTCAATCATTAAGTTGACTGAAAACATCCAAATGACATTGATCATATCAATTCACTTGGACTTGGCCATTTGACAGTTTAACATATTGAGGGATCCATTGATATCTTTTCATACGAGGGGGACAAATTCTATCTTCACATATTATTCACATGGTAACCAATCACAATCTTTATCATCGATCAATTAAAGACAACGTTTGATTGTACATTTGATTATGTCAAATTATTATGCTCCTAATATTGAGGTCTATATTAATCTCAAGTTAAAGGACTAAATGAGATACCTATCATGAGTAACACATATGACTTAATCCATGCGGTGTTCTCGTAGTAGGTCAGTCTAGTACCTTGTTGCTTAACAAATACTCGTGATCTCGATTATATCTCTATGCGCATGATCATCATAAGACCATCAATCAAGATTCATACTAGTTTTAGCTCATTATAGTTCCCAATATAATAATGGACTAGTGACATTTAGGATATTTCGACAAATACATATGAATCTTATTATAAGGTAAAAATGCGGTCACTTATAATAAAATAGCAAACGAAAATCTTTATTTTATTATCTAAAATCATAAGATAAATAATGTTTTTAGATTGATCTAGAGCACATTTCTCATCATACCCTTATTAATTTCAACTTTTCTTACCACTTTTCATAACGCAGTGTAGTGTTGATGCCCCCAAATTTAAACCAAAGCTGGTCCTCAAGGTTTAAAATAAGCCCGAAATCATGAAAATTCTAAAACAGACAAACATATATAATAACACAAGATATAAAAATTAAATAAATTAAACTAAACATAGAATTTAAACAACTGAATAGTTAACAAAATATCCCAAATTTAAAAATAAGATGGTATCAATGTATCTCTAATCTCCTCAGTTCTAAAAAAATCCTAAGACACTAACATTAGGACTGTGTGTCATCATCATCATTTGCCTCATTAGCTCAAACATAGGATGGTGTCAATGTATGCTCCACCGTTATGCTTTGCACCACATCTAGGTCAAACACATAAGTTGGTGCTGCTGGAAAATCAAAAGACCTACTAGTATGTGTCATTCATCTGTTCCTCTCATACCTAGATGCCTCTCTGATGATCATTAAACAACATGAAGTTCCGCTGCTCATTCAGCCGGTATTGCATTCTCCCTTGCCTATCCTACTCATAATTTAACAAGGCTTCCTGATACTAGGCCATGCCCTCTCTAAAGTGTCGTTTCATCTTAGCAATCCACTGCCTCGATCTGCTGCCGTGGAGTCAAGTCTTGTGGTGGTAGTACTGGTGGCTATGGTGGTTGAAAAACCTCAAGACCATCCAAGTCTTGCTTTCTAATCAGTAGGTCTACAAACTTGTAACCTTCAGCTAATCCCTGTCGTTACTCCTCTTCTCCATAACCTTCATCTTCTCACTCTCATGCTAATTCTACTACAACTGCTATTGTTGCATTATCCTCTTGTTGTTTAGCCAAGAACTAGTCTTTAAGTCTAGCTCCCTCAGCTATTTCTCTCTCCTCCTTGAAATCTTGATAACCAGGTAGTGATTTCAATGTAAGCATGAAAGCTTCATCCATGGTTGTTTGGGCCTCAATATCAAATTATTCATCATTTCGCTGTATAATTCCAACATTCAAGTATAGTGAGTGATCAATATAGGAAACAACAATTTTTCGTATTGCTTTGACATGATAGACTCCCTCTAATTGTTGTAGATGATCTCGTCGACCTCAGCCTCTCTGTTTTTCGTAATCTCATATCGACAAGCCGCCTTTGGCTTGTTGACCTCACTTTGTTGAGTGGTGGGGTATAGCGACACAACAAGGAAATATTGCCACATTCGGTATACTTTCCTAACACTCCCCTTCTTGATGTGCTTCGGCACATTCTCAGCTCCCACTACCCAGCCTGGTTGTCCTTGAAAAAATAATTTTCTTTCTCTCTATGGCTTTAAAAGGGTATAAGTTATAGGGTTTCTCATATAGATTATCTAAAAAACTTGGTTCATCTCCTACCATACTTAAATGCTCCAATCCATAAATGATATTAATTTTGCGCTTATTAAAGGGGCCAAACACCCCTCTCATTTTCACTGGCTCATCCTTTCTAGTGAACTTCACATTAGCATAAAATTCATACGTAATTCCATTCACTTCTCTAATTTCATTCTTTCTATAATCTTGAGTGAAATGCTCCCAATTTTATCGCCTAATGAGATTTTCGACTTGCTTGTCATACTTAACTGACAAATTTAAACCTCTCTAAAAAATGAACTCCCTATGTTGAATATCCTCATATCTATCCTTGGCCTCTTTACTAATGAAGGACTTAAATATCCTAGGCTCCTCTGTGGGATCTCTTGAAGTTGATACCTTAAAATTATTTGTTCTTGCTTAGCTAACTTGCTTCCTTGTTCTCGGCATTTTCCAAACTCAAACAACAATACAACATTGCAACTAGCAATTCGGGTCTTAAAATCACTTAAAAATCACAATTCATATCACACAAATCATTCATATACCAAATGATGTAAAAACATATACTAAGTCTCAATAGCTAATATTAATGCTCAATATTCACACAACTTGCAAATCCTTATCCAACAACCTCAAATCTACTATTCATGCAATTTCATTAAAATTCTTCGAAAATTCAAAGCATAACTAATGAAATTGTAAATTTTACCTCAAAGCCGGACTATTTTCTGGTATAGAACATTCCTCCATGTCTCAATTGATTTAAGCCCCATCTCTTTTCTAACAAACTAGAACCTTAACTCTTTACAATCAAATTCCAAAATTGAAGCCCTAGCTTTCCACCTTGTTGCAATTGTATAATGCACTTGCTTCTTTCACTCTTAATCACTAGGAACTCTCTTATCCCACTTAGAAATGATCAAACTTTAGTTCTAAAGGGATGTATACTTGGTGATTATGGTGAGGTTTTAGATGCAAGTGTGAAGAAAGTGATGAGTAATGGGTTTTAAACTTCATCGACACTAGCGCCATGCATGCTCGAATTCTTCTTTGCTCTTCTCGATGCCTTGCTAGCACAGTCACTCATACTCACGGCACCGTGACTGGTACCCACAGCGTCGAGCAGTCTGTCCACGTGTTTCGCATGTATTTTTCCTAAATTCCTATTCAACACTATTTCAACTTTGTGTATCACTTACACAAAATGTCGGAACCACATGAAATCCATGTAAATATAAAAAATTTATAAAAACGTACCCGTGATTTTCTCGTATACCTCACCTTTGTCGTTTGAACTCCTTTACTCTTTTATGAGTTAGTGAGACATTTCCATTCTAATGAATTATAACTTGGCAAATGGCCTTACCCGCATATTTAACACAAATTTTGAAATATTAGAACTATAACAGTTGAATTGTACTTATTAGACTAACTAACTAAATAGCTAACTAAGATTTTAAAACTTGAAATTTTAAAAACCTTTGGGTTGCCTCCCAGTAGTGCTTAGTTTAACATCATTAGCCTGAAGCATTTTCACTCGTTTTCTCTGAGTATAAATCAAGATACTTCAATCATAATTAAGAGATTACAATGTCATTCACATTCGGGTGTACTTCTTCACCATCAACAAAGACAAATTTCTCTGCATCATCATCCTCATCGATACTCATTGTGATCTTCTTCTTTTTTATGTATAAATTTGCATTAGCAGTGTTCAAGAATAGCCTTCCAAGTATCATAGACACATCATCATTAATGTTGTGAAATGTAACCTCAAAATCCATGATGAACGTGAATCTACCCACTTTCACATGCACATTCAAGGCTCTTCATATAGTTGGTATCAATTTACCATTAACTACTTGCAAAGTTGTCGTATCGGGACAATTGATCTTCAAATCAGTGTGCAACATGTCCATTATCAGCAAGCATTGACTGAGGCTCCCATATAACATTAGACATTTCTAAACTGGTGCTAATCAATCCTTATTAGTATGCATATTGCTTCAGGATTTTTCATTTTGATTGGTTAAAGTCTCATGATGAACTTGAACTTTGGTTCAGGGTTTTTAGGAACTACCTTGATGCTATTGACTTTTGGTACTTCTTCAGAAGTTCCTTCATTTTTCTACTTAGCTTTCCATTTTTTCTTTATCTTCTTGTTATTTTTCAAGGCATTGATTCTTTGCTACCCAAATCCTTACAGTTCATTTTTCCTTACTTCCATTATGTTCTCATGCATTTGTTCATTCATTCTCATAGCCAAAGTGTTGCCTTTTCTAGCTTGTACATCACTTGCTCTTGTCTTGGCTAACTCGTCGCCATAGTGCTCATCACGTAAATAGCAGTAACGTTCTCATTGGGATTGGTAACGGTGTTACTCAAAAACTGACATTCTTTCCTTGATTTCAAGGTAATGGCTAATTGTTTAATCTATTTTTCTAAGTTCCTAATGGATTGTAGTATTTCATCATCCATTCTCTTTATGGCTTACTTCACTCTTTCCATCTCTTCTCTCCATAATCATCTTATTACTAATATATAAGTAAAACGTATGCTAAAGTACGTTAATGGTGGCTAATCTCATGTATTCCCTAAGTTTGCCACATTTTCCTATATAGTTATACTCCCTAATTGTGTTTCTCAACAATTAGAAACCCTACTTTACAATTAAACATGAAATAGAACTTTAACTTTCTATTTTCTTATGTCCTGGCATTGTCACTTAACCCCCGACGTCGTGTGTGTTATGACATGGCAGCGTTGATGTGCTACATCTTTTATATGTTTTCTTTCTCTTCAGTGACTTTGATGATGTCCATTTGACCTCCAACGCCGTCCTTTCACTATCCACGGCACCGAGCTTCCTGTTTCATTTTCTTCAGTTATCTTTTCTCCCACTCAGTGCATAGATCCTCCACGTTATGCCTTCTATCTCCATAGCGCCACACCTTCATGTCACGGTGCCAACCACACTTTAATGAGTTTTAGCTCTATTTTTTCTTATTTTTGCTCGTTTCTTTCCTTTTTGCCTTATTTACCTAAAAATACATAAACATCTTTAATTAGAGCTCATTTAGGGAATTTATACTTACTATACTAGTACACTAAACCTATATATAAGTTTAAATAAATACTTATCACTATGTACAAAGGGAAAGACAATACTTATGTCTTTTATTGGCAAGAACGTAAGATTGTGTTGACACCATTGTCCTCTAATATTGCTAAGACAACGCTTGAGAAGAAAAATAAAGATTTTTTACTTGCGGTTAATGCTATTGAACTTTCCAAATAGATGAAAGAAAGAGGTGGTGTCTTGGCCTAATGTTTTTGCTACAACTAGTACAGTGGCACCTTTTGAAATAAAGACTATTTTACTAGAATGTGTTGATCTTACATCGAAAGATTTACCTTCCCAACTTTTGCTGGTACACAACATTCAGCACAACATTGATCTCATACTTAGGGCCAACCTTCCTAACCTTCCACAATATCGAATGAGCCTTTAATGAACATTCTATACTTCAATAAGAAGTTGATGAGCTGCTGCAAAATTGGTTGATACTACCTGGCTTGAGTCCATGTGCAGTCCCCATTTTACTTACACTAAAAAAAGATAAGACGTGGTGTATGTTTGTGGATAGTAGGGCCATAAACAAGATCACCATCAAGTATCAATTCCTTATACTTCGTCTAGAAGATATGCTTGACAAATTGGAGGGTTCAAAGGTGTTCTCTAAAATGGTTCTTCGGAGTGGATATCACCAAATTCACATTCAGCAAGGTAATGAGTGGAAGACCACATTCAAAACTAGGGAAGAGTTGTATGAATGGCTTATCATGCCTTTCGGGTTGAGCAATACATAGAGTACATTCATGCGGCTTATGAATCAAGCTTTGAAACCTTTTATTGGGAACACAGTGGTGGTCTACTTTGATGATATTTTAGTATATAGCAAGAATATTGACAGTCATCTCTTACACTTAAGGCAAGTATTTAATGCTCTCCATGCCAACAAGCTTTATTTGAATCTAAAGAAATGTGAATTTCTTGTTACTAAGTTATTGTTTTTAGGAATCATTATTGGTGAGTATGGAGTTCAAGCTGATGAAAATAAAGATCAAGCTATTCAAGATTGGCATACCACTCCATTGTCCATGAGCTTCAAAGTTTTCATGGTCTGAACACATTTTATAGGCGTTTTGTCATAGGATTCGACACTATTGTCGCCCCCGCTCGTAGATTGCTTGAAGTTTGGAAAGTTTCAATTGGGTGAACCACAAGACATTAGTTTTGCTCTTATCAAAGAAGAATTTAGCTCTGCTCATACATTGGCACTTCCTAATTTTGAAGAAGTTTTTGAAGTTGAGACTGATGCATCTACTATGGGAATAGTTGTTGTCCTTCTCCAAGATGGTCGTCCAAATGAATTTTTTAGCAAAAAATTAAATTCAGCTAGACAACGATGGACTACATATTAGCAAGAACTTTATGCTATTATACGAGCATTGAAGCATTGGGAACATTATCTGGTTCAAAAAGAATTTGTTCTTCATAATGATCATCAAGCACTTAAATTTTTGAACTCACAAAAGAATTTGAACATAAAGCATGCAAGATGGGTACTCTTTTTACAACGATTTACATTTGTTTTCAAGCATCGTTCAAGCCAAGTGAATAAACTTGTTAATGCTTTGCCCGTGCTCATTTGTTGGCAGTTTTGCACACTTATGTGATTAGGTTTGGCTCATACATGAGTTATATGAGTTCGATGAAGATTTCAATAAGATTTGGGCATAATGTATCTAAAAAGAATGTCAAGTAAATAATTAGACACAATTTATAGTGCAATTTAAGGTGTTTTTCTATATAAATGATGATATTACACTAAGTATTATCTTGTTTTTCTATTTTCAGGTTTTAATTTGAAAAATGAAGAAATGGAAGAAAATGGAAAGAAAAGTAAAATAGTCAACTCGAAAACAACACCAATGTTTAGCCAGCAATTTGTATTAACACTAGAATTCGCTATATAAATAAAAAACAGAAGGAATCCAGCGAATCCACAGAGAATTGGAGAATTAATTAGAAATCACCAATAAAATTGGTGGAGCATTGAGAGCTAAATCCAATGATTTGCTCAACGATTTGCGCATAAGAGAGGAGTCACTAACAAATCGCTGAGGTTGGTGATCGTTTTTTTAGATTAATATGAGAAATTTATATTTATCTAAGAGATGTATTCCTAGGGGAATTATATATAGGACCAGAGAGCTTCGAAATAACTCTCTCCACTCTTTCTATTTCTCAATCATTTCTTTTATTTTCCATTACTCTTCAGTTTAGTTATATATGTTAAGCAATATTAGCCATTGATTTAGATGTAATTATTTATTTATTAATTTATTATGTCTTTTGTTTATATTTATGTATTTATTAATTCCAACATATGTGAATAGTTGTAGATCCAAACAAAACCTAAGCATGTAATATACTTTGGGTTGTTATATGGTTTATGAAATCATGTACTTAATGTTTTAGATCAAGTCATACATGTCAATCACGGATAAAACAAGTTGTTTTGCATATTACAACTAGTAATTCTTTATGTTGAGTGCATAGTGGCCAATATGTTCCTTAATATAGAGTATTCAATTTTATGTCTATAGTTATTGACAACAATTATAGAAGTAGTAACTAGGATTAATCTATATGCCATTTTCTAAGTGGATGTCTCAAGTAATTGTGTTTTAAGTTGTTTATTATGCAGTTTTGGTAATATTAGCTTAGATTAGGTATGATTCTCATTGAACTTAATACTATCGTATTTCTATGGTATTGCATTTTATCCGATGGGTAGACTTACAATGATAAGAATGTGACATTTTCATTGAATTTAGAAAAATCGATGGCTGGCTAAAGGCTATCAACCTATTAAGGTTTAGTGATTCTAAGATTCTATATAAAATAGTTATAACTATATTATAAAGTGATGTTACGTTTTGGAGTTTGAAAACAATCTAAGTATATTATGATGTTTAGTGAGGGTTTGTTTAGATGATTGTTAGATATTTTATTTAAGTTAATTTATTAGATATTTTATTTATTAGTTTGAGTATATTAAGTTAGTTTATTTAATTTAAGTTGTTCAAAGTTTAGTTATTTTAATTTAGTTTAAATTTTATATTGTGTAGTGTTTATTTTCCCATTTAAATAAAGTAGCTAAATTAAAACAAGTTAAATCCGATAAAACTTTAGGATAGATTAAATTCTTAAGTGATTTGAAAAATCTATGTGAAGACAATATCTCATTTACTACTACTGCGAGTTAATAGAAAAATAAGAAAAATTATTGTGCTCGCTCAATATGTGTCAATTTTTGGCGCTGTTGCTAGGGATTTTTAAAAATAATCTTCTTGGAAACCTTCTTGTTGAAAGTCATATAAGATGGCTAAAAATGAGGAAGAATTAACTCCTAAGCAATCTAATAGGAATGTCACTGCTTATGAACCTATGTGCATAACTTTCATTACAAAATTTTTGGAACTTGAATTGAAATTCAGACTCATTAATTCTTTGTCATGCTTTTACAGTGAAGGTAATTAAGATGCTCAAAAATTTATTAGAGAGTTCGTACATAAAAGTTTTCCATTTCGTATTGAAAGGCCAATCTTTAGATTAGTTATTTTACCTTCCTCAAAATTTCATAACCAACTAGTCAGAAATGTTACAAGTTTTTCTTGATCAATATGTCCCTGCAAGACAAATTATCCTATATAGAGAGAAAATTAGTAATGCTAAGATGGAAACTGGAGAAACTTTTGATGAATTTTGGGATAGGTATAAAAGATTGATCTCATTATGTTCAATGCGTAAATTTATAGACAAAACTTTAAGGCGATATTTTTTTATGAAAGAGTAAATCACTTAGAACGAAGATTCTTAGATAGTATGTGTGGAGGATCTTTACCTTGTAAAACACCAACTTTAGCAAAAACAAAAACCATAAATATAATGGCTAAGCAATCAAAGCAATATGGTGAGAAGAGTGATCCATCCAAAGATAATTTAAGTGACATAAAAAATGCATGTAAAGAACAAAATGATAAGATAGACAAGCTAAAAACGATAGTTAAATTATTACTAAAAGATAGATTAAATGCAGTAAACGCTTGTAATATTTTCTAATTATGAATATCATTTGAAACAACAAACCAAAATAGAAGAAACTAATGCTATCATAAACCAATATGATGGGTTTGTTAATCCTAATTATAACTTTAATAGTTTTACAAATTACCCACAACAAATGTAGGTAATAATAACAATAATCAAGGTTATCAAAGGTATAAAAAATTGAATAACTTCGAAAGAGAATAATATCAAATAAATGAAACCTTACAAAATGATATGATTGAAGTAAAGAACCAATTGAGTCAAATGACAACACAAATGAGTGAATTAGTAAATCAAAGGAAACTACCATCTCAACCCTATCCTACTATATATGAAAAGCACCAGTTATAACATTAAGAAGTGGTGAGCAGATGGATGAACCCAAAATGCTAGACCAATTAGTTTATGAGAAAAAATAGAAGCAGAACTAGAAAAAGAAATTGAAGTAATAAGTAACAAGACTTCCAATGAAAAGGGTAACAAACTTAATGAAGATAAACCAGTTAACATAGAACCACCATTCCCTCATCGTTTTGGAGCTAACAAGAATTCTAAGAAACTGCAAGAAGAAAAACAAATATCTAATACATTAAAGAAAGTAATAATTAATATACCCTTGTTTGAAGTCATTTAAAATGTACCTAAGTATCAAAAATCTGTAAAATGTTTATGCACTAATAAGATTTAGGCTAATGAAAAAGTGAGTCTAGGAGAACACGTATAAACATTAATCTAAAAGAAGTTACCTCATAAATGTTCTGACCGTGGAATGTTTTTTGTTCCATTTACAATTGAGAATATAGAAATTTCAAAGTATCGCGTGATCTAAGAGCCTCCATAAATGTTATCTTTATATATTTATCTACAAAACAAACGTACATTTAGTCGTACAACTAGCCGAATGATCTATTGTTAAACCATTAGGGTTACTCGAAGATTATGAAATCCAAGAATTTCTTAAACTTGATTAGATGACTAATTAAGTATTTTCAGATTTAAATTAATATTTAAGTATCCAAGACTTATTTCGGACCAGAGATCATAAATTTAAAATATTATTTTTGTTTGTTGCGTGCCTAATGGACTTATTATACTCTATTTGATGCGAAATATGATTAAGTTGAGGTTTTGACGTGATGTCCATGTGTTCCACAGCGCGATGAGATTTTACCTAATTTTTGTCGAATTTGAGGTATTTTTGGGTTGGGAAAAAAAAGGATGCTTTAAAATGAGTTAAAAACTTAAGAAAAGTTAAAAGAAAATAAAAGAAGAGTGAAATGACCCATAAGGGCATGAGAGGAATAAAGAAGTAAGGATAAGTACAAAAGGGTGAATTGGTAAATTGGCATGCCCTTTTAATTAGAATGTGAAAATCAAACGGGGGTTTCATCCCCCATTTTGTTCTTCATCTCGATCAACCCCTCCACCGACTCCCTCGATCCTCATCTTCTTCGTTCTCTCCTCTTAAAACACTGTCTCTCTATCTCTCTCTCGTTTGTTTCAACCTCTCCCTCACGGTCTCTCCACTCTCGTCTTCCTATCTAATTCCCTTCCAATTCTCCCTTCGAACCAATTATACTCCCTCCCTCTTTTTCGTTTTATCAAGAAGAGGGGCTGTTTTTAGGCGTGAAAGACAAAGGGAGGAGAAGATTATGGATGATGTTATTGGTTTTGTAGAGATGATTATCAAAGGATCTATCGTCATCTCTATTTTCCTAGGTGAAACCTTCCCTCAAGCTCGTTCTCTCTCCCATTTTAGTGGCCTCTTTCTACCGTGATGAAGATGAAACAGAGACAAATTGGTCATGGTGATGGTTGACAATTGGCTCTTGAATCGAGGTGAGATCAATTTGAATTGGTTTATTTAATTTTTGATCAAGGGTTGTAGAGTGATTGATTTACGGGAGATAATGATGACGACCACGACGACGACGACGGTGAAGTTGATGATGAAATTGTGGTTGTTTTTGTTGTTGTATGTTTTTATGTTTTGTAGTCTTATTTTCATTGCATGTTGGGACATGATTTTGAGGGATCAAACGTTCGATTTTGGTCGAACTTACACATCGGTTTTGATGTTTATATATCAAATTAGGTCCCTTAGAATCAGCTTTAGGTTTCAAAATGGTTTGGTGAGTCTATTGGAGTCAAAATGGTTGCACAAAAACTTATTTTTATTGGAGTCAAAATGGTTGCATAAAATGAAGGTTTGGGAGTAGGTTTTTGGGATACTTTTGGGTAATGATTCGGACAATCAAATGAAGGTTTTTTAGCAAAATCTTTTATAGGTTTTCGTATTTATATATCAAACTTAACCTCTGCATATCAGATTTGATTTTCGAGTAGGTTTTGAAAGGTTTGGGAGGTCGAAAAGCAGGCTTGAAACATGAGACTGCACTGTTTTGTTTTCACTAAGTACCAAAAGTTATTTCGAGTAGGCAAGTTGAGGCGTCGTTTTGAAACATTAAGTGAGGTTCGTTTGAATCTTAGTATAACCTACTTTGATAATTAATAAAGATTGTGGCCATTCGAATTTGTTTGATCAATGAAAAAAAAGGTAGAACATAGCCTGTTAGTATGGTTCAAAACTGTCAAATTATGACAGTTGTGATTTAGCAACTTTGCACAATGATTTAAATGGGCAATTGTTATTCAAATTAACTAAGGTTGGAATTTTTAGAATCCGTATATATCCTATTTTATATAGAACCTAAGTTCGGACCTTGATACAACTTTTAAGTTGGTGAAAAATAGTCGTGAAAATGACCAAAACAAATGAACTAAATTAATTAATTAATGAAATGAATTATATTGATTAAGTTGTTAAATGAGATGACGAATGAGTTCGTGTCTTATTAAAATGAGTCTAATTAAGACTCATTAAGGTTCCAAAATAAGATTTGGAAATTAGGAACGACTATATTGGTAATTGGGTTCTTAATTTTAGTTTGGAAATGTATAAATAAGTAGTTTTGAGTCCAAGAAATGGGTCGAGACATATTAAGAGTTGTTAAAATAGTTTGGACTCTATTATGAGTTGAAAAGTGGGTTTAACTCTGTAATAACTCTTAAAATATGAATTTGTGATTTAATAGGACTCGTTAAAGTACGTGAAAGTCGGGGAAACATTATTTGAGGCTTAGTAACCGACTTTGAGTTGATTTGGTTCTAAGTTAACCTTATAGTGGTCTTTACTATTTATGAAATTTATTTTTGTACTTGCATTTGTGTTTAGTCTACATTGCATTTCGCATCATTCTTGGTCATGCATACATGTCATCTGGATAGAGTTGCCCCTGCTTCGGTCGTAAGAGTATGAGGTGCTTTACTCTAGACTAGACGTACTGCAGGCGTCTAAAGTGGGTAATGTCGACTCTGGGGTACCATGCATTGAACTCATAGGACTGTTCTTGGTTCATCGTGAGTGGGCACGCTTGTATGAGCTTAGAACAGGAAATGAAGGATCCACGTTGTTATATAAATTTTTTGTTATTTAGAAATGCAATTACATGTCTCAATATATTCAGACTAACATTTGCAGGAGTAAGAGCAATGTAGTAGTATACTTACCTAATATCTTCGAGTTGTTTTTTATTATTTCAGATTCTATGTGAAGACCAGGAAAAATGGGCAAGACTCGAAGACCTCGGTGAATGTTTTAAATTGTTAAAGTTTAATTTCTTGTCATAATCATTTTATCTATATTGTTTTGGGTTTTGGGGTGAGTGTATGACGCGTGCCGAATGCGTCAATAAAGTAAACTTTTCTAAACCAAGTATTTTGTAGAATAGTAGCAAAGAGTTGATCCCACGGATATTGATAATCTTTCTTAAGTTAAAAACAACAAAAAAGGACAATCGAGGGTTTTAAAATAAATTAATTTAACTAACTAATCTAACTAAACTAAATAAATAAAATAACTAAACTAATTTTCAAAACAATTAATTAATACCTGAGCAACACCTAAGTAACACCTAAGTAACACCTGAGTCTACAGTTCTACAAATCAGGATTAAGATTCAATTGCAATCATGGTCTTCAATCTTTCCCACGAAGTCATTAATTTATATTCTCCTAGATTAGCTATAGAAAATTGACATTCGCCAGAAATTATTTATTCCCCTAATTTCGATAGTAAGGACGTTTGTCACTAACTATTTCCCTAATTAATGTATAACCCTAGACATCCGCCAATCAGGTTTAACACACTAACCGCATTAATTTGGATTTGTGGGAACACTAATCCTAAACAACCGGATCGCATCCCATACCGATTTAACCTAGATTCAATTGTTGCGCACTCAAGAACCGAAAGGGTTTGACAGCAGACAGGTGAGTGTTTGTTTCTTTATTGGTCCAAAAGCACAATTACACGGATACTAATAGTCCAAAGTACTGTAGATTGTCCACCTAAAAGCATGAACTGGTCACATACATACCCTAGATCTAAATCATAATCAATAAAATCAACAACAATGAAATATGAGAAATTAAATTAAATTAAATAATTAAATAATAGATCTCACATAATATGCAATGAATCCATCATCCTGATTTGCTTCCTTTTCGACCTAGGCAAATAGTTGATTAGCCGATCGTCATCGAAGAAAGTCGATGAAAAATAAGAATCGATGTTCTTTTCAATAATACCTAAGTTCATAATATATAAAAGTGCTAAAAATTGGTCTCAAGAGGTAAGATAAACTAATTTTGGGGGTTTGGGAGGTGACTCATGCGCCGAGGAACATCGTAGGGCTATTTTTAGCTTGAAAATAGGTGTCTGCCACATGTCAAAACGCTATTGGTTCGTTCATGCTAACCAGGCAGACGTGGCGCAACCGAATTGGACGAGAAAGCTCGCGATGACGCCGTGTGGATGGCTGAGAGAGCCACGTGGCGGCTTTCGATTGGCGGAGAGAGGGGCGATGACGCGCCGGCGTGACGAGAGCGTGCCACGTGGCGTCTTATGGAAGAGAGAAAAGTCGCGCGAGTTCAGTGAAAATCTGGGAGTCTGTGTGGATGCGCATCCCGAGGCAGATCAAAGAGGAGCTGACGCGAGGAGAAGATAAGTGGTGTGTGACGTGTACCGTGTTGGTGACGCGACAACATGTGATTGGTGGAACTGATGCTTGACGCTACGTGGCGCTTGTTGATTGGAGGAAACAGTAATGAATGACATACTGTTGTGGTGCTGGGTGACGAGTGGCGCTAACATGGCATCACCCGATTGGTTGAACGCTGACCTGGCAGCTCCCAATTGGTTGAAATATGTAGTCTCCTATTCTACCCATCGCACAACGTGTAATTCGAAGCAAACTGTCCGACATCCGATCATTGCATGTAAATATCCCATTTGGAGTATTTTTCTGTCATGAATTCAACCGCGCACTCCGTTTCACCTAAAAACAACCAAAAATATAATTAAATAAATATTTTAGATACTTTTCATATTTAAATATACTAAAATAAACTTCTAAATATATATAAATACTGACTTATCAAATACCCCCAAACTTAAGATTTTGCACGTCCCGAGCAAAAGTGTATATGACAATACAAACTAAACTAGACCCTTAATATAATAATGTACTGACTCAACTAATCTTACACTCGACCCAAATTCATGGAGTTCATTTGGTTTACATAGTCACCAAGTTAACAAGTAACTCAAAAAATTTCAGGGTTATGATATGTGAAGACTCGCAACCCAAGCGCAATTAAGATCCCACTTTCAAGACATAGATCCAGTCAAGACAAAGGCCATCAACTACTTACGAGTTTTCTTCGTTTATACATTAAAGCACACAAGTTCAAATTTCACTTAATATAGTGAAAGCACTCGAACTAAATCTTTTATTTGAGGAGTTTCACAACTTCCGCCTTTATTTATTATTATTTTTTTCTTTTCACATTTTTTCTCTTCTCCAAATCTTTTTTTTTCAACTAATACGGTCCCTGCTCCATTTCCTATGGAGTGATTTTCTCATTTTTTCCCAGCACAAGTTTCCCTGCTTCATTTCCTGTGAAAGCTTGTAAGACACTCTATTTTTTTTCTTAGAAAAACTCATGTTAGTACTTTTCGCTTTCACTATAATTAGGCAAATCCCCCAATGTGGGTTAAAATAATATCACTTGCACAAGTTTGACCATCTACTCATTTTCGTTTTCTAGCACAAAGCTTAACCAACAACTAAGTCCTTAATCATGAAATCATAAAAATGCTGAGCTACGAACATGATTGAGTGTTTCTCCTAATTCTCCCTAAGTTTCAAATCAATAAGGTAACTATAATGTACTCATCCACAACCAAATGCATGAACAAAGTTTCGGGTTACTCTATATAACTAATAAAATATATATATTCTAAATGGTATATGTGCATGAAAGTATATCAAATCCTAATGAAATGAGAAAAAATATGAATGGACAAGAAATGAAAGAAATGGGAGAAGTGATATAAAACACCACCATTACCATCCGATATTCGCATATAACCACAAAAAAATAAAAAAATAACCGATCTCACCTACGGTCTTTCGCAAAAGAATTCATCCAAAGCAATCCACAATCCCTAAAATACCTCCAAACTTATTCCAAACCTTGTCCTCAAGGTTCAAAAAAAGTCAAGACATCCATATAACAAAAAGAAAAAAAGATAGTGGTAAAGAAACACATGGATAAGAAATGATACAAATGCATGCATAACAAAAAGTCTCTAAAAACTAGTGTACGCACAAAATCTCTCATGTGTAGGTGACTAAGAAAACTATGAAAAAACAACTATAACAAGAGCAAAAACTAGTAAACATAGGAGTTAACTGAAAAGATTCCTATCAAATCTTGCGAGCTCGAAGTCTGGCAACTAAGGGTCAAATCAACAAGATGATGGAATGAAGTTTAAGGTTTTGGGTCTACTAAAAAACCCACTACTAATGCGGTGACTTAAGTTAGGAATATCCCAACCAAGTCTCAAAACAACTAAAATCCTATAAACATGTTAATTCCTGAAAAAATGCTCAAATTATGCTAAAAAAAAATGTAATCCAAAGTCAAACTTACAAAACTCAGCGCTCCAATTTTCCAATGAACGTCAAACGTAACATATCACCTGTAAAAATAAAGAGACCAAATTAGAGTGTTATTAAATATAAATAAAAATTAAAACTAAACTAAATTAAAATTGAAATAAATGCAAGCAATAAATAAAATAAAATAAAAATGAAGCTGGACTGCCTCCCAACGAGTCGCCTTTCTTTTAAGTCTTTGGCTAAACTTGACGTGATTGATCACGTGATGCCCTCTCATTAAGAGATGTCAACAACAATTGACGCATCTACGTATTTGAGCAATGAAGCATGCACGCCCTCTGTCAAATTTAGGAGCTCATTCGGGATTTCCAATACGAAAGAATTTGTTGCATTAGGATCGTCCAACATAAAGTTGTTGGCAATGTAGAAGATCAGCAAACGCTCCCTTACTTCCCCCCTTATAAGGTGTACCAAATGTGCATGAGAAGGTGTGTGACGGCCCCAAATCCCAAAGTCGCCACGTGGGGAGGCGTTGCTCCAGCGGTCCTGTCGGATCCTTGACCCACTGGGTCACACGCGCCAGTGACGCCATTTCCTACAACACGACTCCTCGATATGCGTATTAACTCCCTTCGTTAAGCAACTTAGTTCGACAGTTTAATCATTAAAACAACAGCGGAAGTCTTAAATTTAAGTCAAGTAAAACAATTAAATTCATTGTCATATAAAACATCATTTATAAGAGCAACTCTTATTGTGGAAAACCAGGGGAAAGTACTCTGTATATATGTGACAATATTGACCAATAATATATACAAGTACAATGTCTACTCAGTCTCTCATTTCCCAAAAGTAAAGCAAAATATCAAAATCGCACATACTAGTATGTCCTTGACCGAGGGTAGTCCGATAAAGTCACCCCAAAATCCCCTTGCCCCTACTAGCAGGGTCTGCACTCGACCATCACAAAAAGTAAGATGGAGAGTATAGTTAGTAAGATTTCAACAAAGTACACCGAGCATTTATAGGAGCATAAACAGATATCAATAATCATGTCAATTAATCATGCGGAAACTAAGCAGGCAATTGTGCTAAGATCATCACATGAATAAATAACACGAGAGAAACAAACCATGTACTCCTCCCGGTCACACTAAACTGTACGTCGAACCCCTAGGATCCTTTCGGTGGGTGCCCCACTTCCTTTCACCTGGTTTTCATACCCCCAAGATCCTTTCAGTGGATGCCCCCACTTCCTTTCACCTGGTTTTCTCGGGTACAGCCTAGTGTGCCATAAGTACAACACGAATAATCAAGTGTCTCGACCCCCAACCCAAAAGTGTCACGGAAAAACATACAATAACAAGGAATAGGGGGAATATCATCCAATAACCACGAATAGGAAATCAATGATAGAAAAGTAAACCCTCAGTGACTTTTAGATGGAATCTTACGTACCTCAAAAACGCACTCGCTCGCATTTCGATATGCGCACCCGACACATGACTATGACATCGTAAGTCCCTGGTGTCCATTTGTACCATTTTAGTTACTAAATCATGCAAATCACAATTAAAATTAGGTGAAATACACCTCACCTCAATCGTGTCGTTAACATTCGTCGATTCGCACCCCTCGTCGATTCGACAACGCAATCACGTCGTTCACCGCGCCGACGTCGAAGTCGCGCCACCGCTGTCACCGCGTTCTGTTCGCGGCTGTCGCTTGTCATCGTCGCGCCTCGCCGCCGTGCGTCGAGCCGTTGTCATCGCTGCCGCGCCTGATGTCGCTGCCGCGTCATCGCGCGCTGCGCGCGCACCACCGTCGCGCCACCGCGCCCACTCGTTGGCGTCGCTTGCCACCCGCCGACGCCGCCTCGTTGCTCGATTCCGCCATCGCCTTTTTGCCGCTGTCGCCGTCGTGTCGTGGCGGCCGCTTCATTGTCTCCACGCGCATATCGCGCAGCTGCCAGCTTTGCCGTCATTGCGCTCACTACCGATCGACGCGCGCGCCGCGAAGCTGCTTGCTCTTTGTTCGATCGTCCGCCGTCCCATTGCTCGCGCGATCGCCGCCATCGCCGGCCGTGGCTTGAGACGCGCGCGCTTGCTGTCGCTGGAGCACCCCGCCTTCTCCGCCCACCGCGCCGTTGCTGGGCTGCTACGATCTCGCCGTTGTCGCCGGTCAGCCACCTCTCTGCCGTCCCTCCCTTTCTTCTCCGCTCCTCACGATCTCTCTCCATTTCTCTCATCTCTCTGGTTCTTCAGATCTTTTTTTTTCTTCTCTCCTCTTTTCTTTTCTCTCTCATATATATATATTAATATCTATATACATATATATATATATACGTTTTCTTTTTGATTTCAAATCAAAAGTGTCATCGAGATTCGTGCAACACGAATCTCGAGGCAAACTCAATAATTTCACATTTTTGTCCACCGCCTCTATACTTGACCAAAATTGTCTCGAGTCTCGCAACTTGCGCATCTCGAGGCACCAACCCGCCTCATTTCCAAAGTTTCGATACTCGCGCTACACGCATCACGAGGCATATCCAATGTACACATTAAAACCACATAAAGCGACTATCTCGGTCCCACGTTGGCACGCAATTCGAGGTGCGTCCCCGTTCGTGTTTCGGCTCACCGAATTCTCCGCGTATACGTTTTTTCAACAATTAGCATCTCCACTCGAGATTCGGACATACGCATTCCGGCAAGTGGGTTCCACATACGACCCTAAAATGACACGTGGCACGAGTCGAATTTTCGGGCCGTTACAAGGTGGGTGGTTGCACTAACACCAGAGGTAGGTCTTCATCGCTTTCTTTATGCGGCTTCTCCGACTTGTTTGAATTGAAATCAATTTTCATCTCATTTTCCCCCTCATTTAGTGCAATGACAATTTCTGGCTCAATTTGAAAGACTTCATGTTCTTTTGATGTTTCTTTACAATAGTCTTCCACCTGTGTAACCTCATTCACCTCAAAATTTATCAACGTATCAACACTCACATCCTCATCTGGGTGAAAAATTGGTTATGTATTACACAACTCTTCCTCATCAGTCATATTTTGAAACCTAGCATTTTATTGCATTAATTTGGTGTCCAATTCCTTCAAGCTTGGAATCTTAAAATCAATATGTTGGATCACGTCAAAAAGTTGTCGATATTGTTGGTAATTATCTATCAATTGCTTTGCCATATATTCCAAGGAGGTGCTTCGATGAAACCGTTGATTTCTTTCATGTTGAGGGACTTGTGGGTTTGACATGAGCCCATAAAAGTTGGGTTGTGGTGATGCATAGCTAGAATAGTGATAATTCTCATACTATGGATAATAGAGACAATTATGTGCGGAATGAAAATAGTTTCCACAATTTTCGCAAATCTCGACCTGTTGCACAAAAGAATTCAGGTTAAAAAATTGATATCCATTATGTGACCTACATACCCTATTCACATTATAATAATGCGAGTCTTCGAATCGACCATAATTATGAGGGTAGGAGGAGTCCATCGCAGGGTTACTTGCATACATGTTAAGAGCAAGGGATTAGATAGGCAAAAAAAAATAATAAAAAAAAAATTAAAACAAAAAACCTAAGAAAGAAAAATACCAATCCTCGGCAACGGCGCAAAAAATTGACGCGCGTCAAACGCTTCAATAAAGTAAAGTTTTCTAAACCAACTATTTTGCAGAATAATGGCAAATGGTCAATCTCACAGAGATTGGTAGTCTTTCTTAAGTTAAAAACAACAAAAAAGAAAAATCGGGGGTTTTAAAATAAATTAATTTAACTAACTAATCTAACTAAACTAAATAAATAAACTAATTAAACTCATTTTCAAAACAATTAATTAATACATTAGTAACACCTAAGTCTACAATTTCACAAGTCAGGACATCCTCCACTAACTATTTCCCTAATTAATGTATAACCCTAGACATCCGCCAATCAGGTTTAACACACTAACTGCAGTAATATAGATCTATGAGAACACTAATCCTAAATAACCAAATTGCATCCGCTACCGATTTAACCTAGATTTAATTGTTGCGCACTCAAGAATTGAAAGGGTTTGACGGCAAACGGGTGAGTGTTTGTTACTTTATTGGTCCAAAAGCACAATTACACATATACTAATAGTCCAAATAACTATAGATTGTCTACCTAAAAGCACGTACTGGCCACATACATACCTTAGATCTAAATCGTAATCAATAACATCAACAACAATGAAATAGGAGAAATTAAATTAAATTAAATAATAAAATGATGGATCTCACATAATATGCAATGAATCCATCATCCCGACTTTCTTCCCCTTCGACCTAGGCAAATAGTTGATTAGCCGATCATCGTCGTCGAAGAAAGTCGATAAAAAGTAATAGTCGGTGTTCTTTTCAATAATACATAAGTTCATAATATATAAAACTACTAAAAATTGGTCTCGAGAGGTAAGAGAAACTAATTTTGGGGGTTGGGGAAGTGACTCGTGCGCCGATGAGCATCGTAGGGCTATTTTTAGCTTGAAAATAAGTGTCTGCCACGTGCAGACGTGGCACAACCGGATTGGACGAGAGAGTTCGTGATGACGCTGTGTGGATGGCTGAGAGAGCCACGTGGCGACTTTCGATTGGCGGAGAGAGGGGCGATGACGCACTGGCATGACGAGAGTGTGCCACGTGGCATCCAATGACAGAGAGAAAAGTCGTGCAAGTTTCGCGAAAATCGGGGAGTCTGTGCGGACGCGCATCCCGAGGCGGATCAAAGAGCAGTTGACGCGAGGAGAATATACATGGTGTGTGACGTGTACTGTGTTGGTGACGCGGTGACATGTGATTGGTTGAACTGGTGCTTGACGCTACGTGGTGCTTCCTGATTGGAGTAAACAGTAATAAATGACGAGTTGTTGTGGTGCTGGTTGATGCGTGGCGCTGACGTGGCATCACTTGATTGGTTGAACGCTGACGTGACAACTCCTAATTGGTTGAAATAAGCAATCTCCTATTCTGCCCACCACGCAACGCTTAATTCGAAGCAAACTGTCCGGCATCCGATCATTGTATGTCAATACTCCATTTTGAGTATTTTTTTCGCCACGAATTCAACCGCGCACTCCGTTTCACCTAAAAACAACCAAAATATATTATTAAATAAATATTTTAGATACTTTTCATATTTAAATATACTAAAACAAACTACTAAATATATATAAATACTGACTTATTAGTGTAGGACGCGAATTACTTTCGAATAAGTTATGAGAGTAGCCTAAATTAGTTTTAAGTAAGTTATGAGGTTTATATCTCAGTTTAATTTATTTGGAATTGTAAGGTTGTAACTAATGCATCAGAGACTTTAAGATAGCTTAGAAATTTCAATTTGATATATATATATATATATATATATATATATATATATATATATATATATATATATAGTGAACTGCAGCGAGTTGTGAGTCCTTTTAGGCCTTTACCCATGCTGTTGTCTATTAGGTGAGTTTTTCAGCAAGCCACTTTTAAGGGAGGTGTTGCTGAAATTTTTACAAAATATGGATATTTGTTCCAATTAAACAAATCATGAATTGAGTTTCATTGATGATATAAATATAGTTTTGGAGCATTATTGAGGATCGAATTAAAAATTATTTTGATGTTAAGTTAATTAAATTGATTAGGTACCTAACTTAGGGTAATTAGGGCTAAGTCAGGGCTTAGTGAGATGGGCCCTGAGTACTAGTCAAAGTTAATGATTTAATCTTCCCAGCAGACTTTTATGTCTTAGATATGAAAGAAGATAATTTCTCTAAAAGGACTTCTCTAATCTTAGGAAGATCGTTTTGAAAATAGCTAAAGCAAATATCGATGTTTCAAATGGAACATTAATAATGCAAGTAGAGGATGATTTAGTAAATTTTTTATATATATATATATATATATATATATATATATATATATATATATATGATGCAATGAAATACCCAATGGATGTTTCTTCCATACGCACAATAGATATGATAGACCCATTAATAGATAAATCCTTAAAAATAGATAAAATAGATAAACTAGAATTGACTATTGAGAATTTAGAAGAAGACGAGGATAGAGATGGAGAAACAAAAGAGATAATAAGTATTTTAGAATTCTATAATGAGCTACTAGAACTTACTTATTACCTCAACTTATATAAATCTCAATCAAAACTTCTACCTTCTATAGTTAAAATGCCTGAATTGGATCTCAAAACTTTACCAGACCACTTGAAATATATTTATTTAAGGGATTGTGATAAATTGCCAGTAATAACTTCTAACAAATTAACTAGTCCAAAAGAAAATAAACTGATAAATGTATTGAATGAATTTAAAAAAGCAATAGCATAGACCATAACAGATATCAAAGGAATAAGTCCAGCTACGTGTATGTATAGGATAAACCTCGAAACTGATGTCAAAGCTTCTAGACATCCTTAACATAGACTAAACCCAGTTACGACGAACGTAGTAAAATTTGAAATATTAAAACTATTACATGAAGGAATGATATTTCCAATAGTTGATAGCAATCGGGTAAGCCCAGTCCAAGTAGTCCCTAAAAGATAGGAATGACAGTAATAACAAATGAATTTGGAGATTTGGTGCCAACTAGAATCCAAAACGGTTGGAGAGTATGTATAGATTATATAAAGCTTATGTATAGATTATATAAAGCTGAATGCCTCAACCAGAAAAGATCATTACCCACTCCCATTCATAGATCAGATATTAGATAGATTAGTTAGAAAAACCCATTACTTTGCCTAGATATTTATTCCGAATTTCACCAAATATCTATAGCCTCATAAGATCAAGAAAAAAATACTTTTACTTGCCTTTTCGGTACGTTTAGTTATAGATGCATGCCTTTTAGTTTATGTAACATACCTGCAATGTTTCAAAAATATATGGTTAGTATCTTCTCGGATTATGCGAAAAATTTCATTAAAGTTTTTATGGATGATTTCACAATTTATGGTAATTCTTTTGATGAATGCTTAGTTAATTTAACTAAAGTACTTAAAAGATGCATAGAAAAAAGTTTAGTACTAAATTATGAAAAATGTTATTTCATGGTAGACCAAGAATTAATATTAGGAGATATTGTATCACATAAAAAATAGAGGTAGACCCTGCAAAAATTCAAGTAATCAAAACATTACCTTACTCCACCACGGTAAGAGAGATACGTTCATTTCTTGGACATGCAGCATACTATTGAAGATTTGTAAAAGATTTCTCAAAAACTACACAACCATTATACAAAATTTTACAAAAAGACGTTCCTTTTGAATTTACAAATGAATGCAAGATAGCATTTGATAAACTAAAAGATTTTTTTAACAACTACACTTGTGATTAAATCACCAAATTGGTCGTTACCCTTTGAAATTATATGTGATGCAAGTAAATTTGCAGTCAGAGCGTTTATAGGTCAAAAAGTAGGGAAATAATCTCATTTTATATATTATGCTTCCAGGACACTAGATACAACCCAACAAAATTACACAACCACTGAAAGAGAACTTTTAGCGGTAGTATTTTTCTTAGAAAAATTTAAACCATATATGTTAGGAACAAAAGTAGTAGTATATTCAGATCACGCAACTTTGTGTTTTTTAATGACAAAACAAAATGCAAAACCTAGATGACTGAGATGGATATTACTCTTACAAGGATTCAACCTTACTATAAAAATAAGAAAGGAGACGAAAATCTAGTAGCAGAACACTTAAATAGTTTAGAAAGTGGAGAACCACATATAATATTTAGATGAATACTCATATAATATGCATAGCGAAAGACATTGGTATGCCGATATAGTCAATTATCTTACTATAAATAGGTTTATCGCCTTACTTAATTATAACACAAAAGAATAAGATTAAAAAGGACTCTAAACAATATTCATGGGACGAACCCTACTTATGAAAGTTTTGCACCAACCAAATAATTAGGAGATGCATACCATATTCAGAAGTACAATTAATTATATCTTATTGTCATACTTATGCATGTGGAGGTCATTTCGGTCCACGTAGAACTGCCCGCAAAATTTTGGACTCCCGATTCTTTTGGCCTACTTTATTTCATGATTTTTTCCTATAGATTAAATCTTATCTAAATTGCCAGCGAACTACAAACTTAGAATGTAGAAATCAAATGCCTTTAACCCTATCCTATTTTGTGAAGTGTTTGATGTACGGGGATAGATTTCATTGGACCTTTTCCACCTTCAAATGTGTATGTTGATATCTTGTTGTAGATTATGTGTCTAAGTAGGTACAAATAAAAGCTATTAGAACTAATGATTCAAAAGTAGTGCTAGATTTCCTTAAATAAGAAAATCTTAACACTTTGTGGAGCACCTAAAGCAATTATAAGTGATAAAAGTTCACATTTTTGTAATCGATTAGTTGCTAATCTACTTACTAAGTACAAAATCACACATAGTACATTTACTGTATATCACCTACAGACTAGCGGACAATCTGAAATGTCAAATAGAGAAATTAAGTTAATACTAGAAAAAATAGTTAGTTCAACATGTAAGGACTGGGTTTCAAACCGAAAGACACATTGTGGGCATATAGAACAATTCAAGACATCCATAGGCATGACACCTTATAGGTTAGTATTTGGAAAAACATGGCAATTACGAGTGAAACTAGAACATAAACCATATTGAGCAATAAAAACATGTAACATGAATTATAAAGAAGCAGGTAACCAACGTAAGTTGAGTTTTCAAGAACTAAAGAAATTAGGAATAACGCATATGCGAATGCATCAATTTATAAAGATAAAATTAAAGCATTTCATGATAAGATACTTATTCCTAAAAATTTTAAAGTAGGAGATAAAGTTCTACTATTTTGTTTAAGACTTACAGGGGTGTATTCAATTGAGATTTTAATAGACTTTTGGTTACTTTTATAAGTTGATGACTTTTCTAAAGTTTGTAGATTTTTGTAGATTTTTAAAGACTTTGATAAACTTTTAAGTAAACTTCTTTTTGATGACTTTTATCAACATTTAAGATATTTAGTAACTTTTGTGAACTTCTTAAACATGATTTTGAATGATACTAGTAAATTTTTGTGATTTTAATATTGAAACAAATATTTTGCACTTTATTATAAAAAAGATGAATAATTATATTTATTTTTCTTAAGAACTATTATTAATTTTTTTAAAGTATTTTTATATTTTAATAAAAAATCATATACACATAGTAATGAATTACGACTATCAAGATAGTAGCATAATAAATAAGTAAATAAATATCAACAAAACAAACATGCAAACGAATAATCTTTTAGTGGCAAAAAAGAACCAAGTAATATCATTGTGTGTAAAAATTTTGCACTTTTTTTGACTTAAGTAAAAAAAAAACTTATATCTTTTTCTTTAAGAATGATAGTTTAAAATTTTTAAAATGCACTTCTTGCATTTGAAAAAAAAATACACGATTATTTTCTCCAAAAATAATAATATTACATTTTTTGATATTATAATTATACACTTAATAAACAAAACTTCTTTGTAAAAAAATCCTATGAAATTTACAATGATGCCAAAGTGAGATCTTGTTAATAACGACATCATTTTCATTTTCATCAACATAAACATTAGAATATAATGAGTGAGCAATGAAATTCATGAGTTGTTAAGTGATTGGAGAAGTTGATTAAAACAATTGATGAGAAAAGACATTATGAACAATGAAGTCCTTATTGAATAAGGGAACCAACAAAAATTAGAAGTATCTAAAAGTTTTTGGGTTGAGGTGAGGAGAAGTTAAAGATTTTTTTGTGTATTTTTACACAAAAAGTCTATAAAAGTCGAGATTTGTAACCAAACTACAAAAGTCATTAAAAAATTAAATACACCTTACTTTTAGAAACTCTCTAAAAGTTTAAATTGAATACCCCTAAATTTTTATAAACTTTTAAAAAGTCTATAAAAGTTCACATTGAATACACCTTACTTTTAGAAACTCTCTAAAAGTTTTAATTGAATACACCTAAACTTTTTTAGTAATTAAAAGTAACCAAAAGTCTATTAAAATTTCAATTGAATACACCCCCGTTAAATTATTTCTTGGTAAACTATGTTCGAGATGGACATAACCTTATCTGATCCTCAATTTATTACCTTATGGTGCAACATAAATAGAAAGCTTAAAGACATGACAAATATTTAAAGTAAATGGTCATAGGTTAAAACCTTATTATGAAAGTTTTGTTGAATAGTATATGGAAATCATTGACCTTGAGATCAACCAACAATGTCCACAAAGTAATGAAATGGAGTCCAGTGTTTACATCCACGAAAATGAAACCGTTAAGAATGAGTCTATTAAACTATGGATGTATAAGAAACCATGCAATAAGAAGGAGAAGAAGTCCAAATAACAACAACCTAAAGTGCATCAACAAAAAAGGAAGCAACCAATGGAAGAAGAATTCACTGATGAGCATCTAAAGCTATATGATTTAGGACATGCGAATGACATTTACAAAGATGATTAAGGGAAACTTTTCCTTTACATGATGACCAATGATGTCAGTTTCCTTAATATTTTACTTGACATAGGGGCTGACATGAATATCTTACCAGAACAATGGAAAAGAAAAACTAGGTTGAATATTAATTTTATACCACCTCTGGTTGTCAACAAAGCAAATAGTGACAAGATCTTTCCACTAGGAATGTCGATGAATGTGCAAGTGCAAGTTGGACGATTTAAGTATTTCAGCAATTTCCTGATAATACTACATATTGAGAAAAATGATGTGATATTGATGGAACAGACTTTTCTCAAGACAACCAGAGCCATTCTTGATGTCGAACAACGTATAGTTATAATTAGGATGGGAAATGCGTATATGTATCTACAGGATGGTTACGAAATGGATGACTACATCAATAGTGATGATTATGATGATGGTTATGAGGGCGAGACATCCTATTGTGATGAATACGCCGACAAACATTATGCAGATGCTGAGAATGATTAAGAAGACGAATATATCAAGAATAATGAAAAATTAATTGATGGTCATTTTGACTCATTCAAATTGAACGATTAATGATCTTATATACTTAAGTCGAGCCGGTGACTATAAACAACAACGCTCTAAAGGAGGTAGCCCATAATCTATCTTTATTTTCAGCTTTAGTAGTAGGATTAGTCAACTGTTTTTCTATTCTCTCAACTTTTGACTCTTATAATGATAGTATTTTAAGATTGCCATTCTGAAATAAATTCATGTAAGGAGGTTTGATCGAGCCAAAGTCTTTCCATTTATTAAAATTAGGATGGTTAGTATATTTATCCTTCACTCAAGTTTTATTTGTTTTTAACCATTTTAAGTAATAAAGATTTTATTTAATTTATTATCCCCTTAATAAAAGTCCAATTAACATTGAAAATCGTTGGGTAAATCACCGACAATTTGTAGTTTTTCGAGTGAAAATCTTACTCAACGATTTGTCAATGATTTTGATTTTCTACTAGGATTCGTTGAACTAATCAATGAACCGCTGAGACCCATTTTCACCGATTTCACTGGTGATTTATTAGCGATTCCATTTAAACCCCAAATCAATGAGCACAAATCCATGTTTTTAAAAACAGAACCCTAAATCGCCAACATTAAAGCCTTTCACACTTAGAACCCTTGCACTCATTCGTTTGATATACTGATTCTTGCCTAGATTCAACTATCCAAAGCTTGAACTAAAGTATCCTAAGTGCATCGCACGTTGATTTAGAGCACCTCCACAGTATATATATCCAGTCCTAGTTTATACACCATACTTAGAACTTGGACAATGCTTGGTCCAAATTGAAACTTATAGAGGAGATCAAAGGAGCTAGTAACGCATTTTAGTCCAGAGATTTACTCTCTAGAAGGTAATGAATTAGTACCCTACAACCTTTTTATTTCAACTTCTCGAACAAAAATCAAATTTTGATCAATTTTCATACTTATGTACTTTTAGGTTTTTATGCACATTTTCAATTTAAGTATGAGTTTTCAAATGAGTTTGGGGATTTCTATGAATTTTTCCAACACATACATATTTAAAAATGGGATATATCGATATAATAAGTTTTATACGATTCAATTTCAACTTTTTGACTTTTACACTAAAACCTTCACATGAATCATTTTCCTTACCTTGTTATTATAGAATCTCATTTTGCTTTATTCATCATACTTGAACTATCGTATGGCGGGACGAGGTAGAGGAAGCGATCGAGGTAGTAAACAAGACAAAAGAAAAGGTATAGTGCAACCCAAACAAAAACAAAATTATGCGGGTCATCTAAAGAACATAATTCCTATCGGGATTAGCATTAGGGAACCTAGACCTGGGAGGGCTGAACATTGAGAATAATCTCCATAATCGACTAATGAGGAAGAGTATTTTGAGAACCTAGACCCTAGTCACATGGTACCTTATGACCCTTCTTTATTTGTGAGATCTAGAGCTCAAATGAGGCATTGCAGTGATAAGAAGAGAGTCATCATTTTTTAAAGAAGGTTTCACATCCAAAATGTGAGCAAGTAAGAGGATAGAATTGTGAGCATCATCCGAGATAAGGGATTGGATCGACTTTTGAGAGATTATACAGGAAGAGAAGAAAGGGATGTTCAGAAATTGTATGACAATTTTATGCTAATGGACATGTTAGTAGGGAATGAGATAAAATGGTTGTTAAAGGGGAGAAAATAGATATTTCACCTGCGAGATTGAATAGATTTTTTAGTATTTCACATAAAAAACAAAGAACGAAGGAGGATTACTCGAATTTCAAGTATGAAGATAAGGAATCCTACCCTTTCCAAATAATCTAATATGCACTAGAGATACCTCCGGGGAGGGAATTTGCACTTGATAATGAAGGACTCCTAAAACTTATTGAAACCACTTATTTTAGGAAGATTAAGAAGAGTTGGAGTTATATCATAAATGAGTGCTTTTACCCAACCAAGCAACACTTCAAAATGAAGATTCCCATAGTTGCTCTATTGTACCATTTAGTGATAAAAAAGGGTTATATCGATGTTAGGAAAATTATACATGATTCTATGAAGTTCGCTATGCAGATGACGAAAAATGAAGGATTACCATTCCCAATTTTGATCATCGAGTTGCATAGGAAAGTTGGGGTGGGTTTTGACACTAAATTTGATGTATTGCCCGATAGGACCATAAATGATGTGGGAGTGCAACGAATGAAGAAGGTAGTAGGATTCGATGATTCAGAGGATGAAGGGGAAGCGTTCAATGCAATAATTGCGAGAGAAGCAAGGAAGTGACAAACTACTAAAAACAGAAGGAGGACAAGAGAAAACGTACGAAGAGCAAAAAATTTGATGGCTGGATTGACTATACGGAACATTCTATTAAGTTCGGTACCGTCTTCATTACAGCCTCGTAGAAGATGATTTTTTCGAACCATATTTCGTTCATTAATGTGTAACCAGACAACGATCCGTTGCAATGAAGAAATGATTACGACAAATGAGAGGACTTTATAGCTTTACTATTCTATGTTTGAGAGAAGACATGATAGTCACTTACAGGATTTGAGGAGGAGTATTGACATCCCGTCTCTATAGTTGCAATTTGCAACTGGACGTACAACCGAGCTGATAGCTATGTTTATCAACCCTCTATCGATATGGTTGACGATGATTAAGCTGATACTAAGTTCACTTCTGAACATCGCCATGTGTAATATCTTTCTCTTGTATGCTTTGAACGATTGAAAATACTACGTATTACCCTTGGTCGAATTTTTGTGAATGACAATTTATATTTCCCTTTTGCAGTCCATTCATTTCAACTTATTGCCTTATATATTTGCATATTTATTTACATTTTAATGACATATATCAAATTGCATATGTTTTACGTGGTATGCTTGTTATTTTGAAATCCAACTTAATTTTAAAACTTGATAAAAATATTTGGATTGAGTTTGGGGGTATCTTAGAGGAAATATGACATTGATGGTAATGAAAGGAAAGGAAAGAAATGTAGAAGTAAAGTTTAGAGTTACTTTAAAATATGATATTCAAGTAAGTTGATGAAATTTTTTTAATTTCTTTTAAATTCAAAGTAAGTATGCTTTTCATTTTACTTTATTCCTAGGTAGGATTATAATGAATAAATCTAGTAGATTTTGAATTGAAGTAATATTTTGTTACCCAAATAAATTTCACGATAGAAGAAATTAATTTTACATTCTTTTTTATTAACTTTACTACTTTATGAACACTAATTGAATGCCTTGTGTTAGTCATGTTAATGGGTAGAAAATCGACATAATAGTGTAACATGAACAAGATAGATTCCTATGAATCTTATGATGCGAAAGCTATTGATTAAGTATTTTTGTAGTATATATATAAATTTTATTATGTCACAACTGAAAGAAGAAATAGGTTAGAAACCGATGAATTCTTATAAGTTATAAAGATATTTTCTTCAATTTTAGTGGATACCAAGAAGTGTTAGCAAGAGTTTATAGATATATAGAAGGTCCTATAGATTCCAAATGAAATGGAGCAGAAAATTTATAGTGGGAAAAGATGAGAATGTCCAAAGGAAATGGAGCTGGGACTTAAAAAAAAAAGAAATATGTCAAAAAGAAACAATTAGAATGGAGTAGAAAAAGTAAGAGAGATGAAAACGATGGATGTTCTTAAAATTTTCAAAAGAAAAGATTTAACTCGAGTATTTGAAACTAGAGTTGAATGAAATATTTCTTAATCTAACATGTTTAAAATAACATATTCATCGGTATCTTGGTAAAATTCCTATTGATTTTGATAGTGACATTATTATAAAGTATTTTCTAAAATTAAAATTAATCTAATGGTTTTTGTATTTTGAGATTCTATATTAGTCATCATAAGTTTGATGCTTGTCAATGTAGATATAGAAATCATGTATTATGCACTAACCTTGGTAATAAACTTCAAGTTCTAAAGAGTGTTACTTTAAATGGTTGAGTTATCATTAAAGGATGTTTCGATTTGACTAAATCATTTTATTCTATCATGATTTTCATTTATTTGTGGGTACTATGTTTTCATTTGAAAATCACTTCTATTTTAAAATTTTTATTATTTAAAGTTAAGATAAATTAGATTGAAATCAATATATATATATATATATATATATATATATATAGAATGAAAATAAAATATGATTGAGAGTATTCCTTTGCTCGAGACTGCAAAGTACTGAGTTTGGGGGTATTTAACAAGTCAATAATTAGATACATTTTATAGTGTAATTTAGAGTGTTTCTATATATAAATGATGATATTACACTAAATATTCTCTTATTTTTGGATTTTAGGTTTTAATTCGTAAACTGAAGATACTGGAGAAAATGGAAATAAGAGTAAAATAGTCTACTTCAAAACAACACCAGCGATTTGTATTAACACTAGAATTTGCCATATAAATCAGTACCGGAAGGGAGCCAACGAATCTATAATGAATTGGAGAATGAACTAGAAATCGACAATGAAATCAATGTAGCACTGGGAGCTAAATCCAGTGATTTGCTGAGTTATTTGTGCATAAGAGATGAATCACTGACAAATCGTTGAGGTTGGTGAAGGTTTTTTTAAATTAATATGAGGAAATTGTATTTATTTTGGAAATGTATTCCTAGGAGAACTATATAGGACAAGATAGCTTCGAAATAACTCACTCTACTCTCTCTCTATTTCTCAATTCTTTCTTCTATTTTCCATTACTCTTGAGTTTAGTTATATATGTGAAGCAATATTGGAGCAATGATTTAGAGGTAATTATTTATTAATTTAGTATGTCTTTTATTCATATTTATGTATTGATTAATTCCAACATGTGTGAGTAGTTAGTGATCTAAACAAACTCTAAGCATGCAATATACTTTGGATTGCTATGTAGTTATAATTATGGAATCATGTACTTAATGTTTTAGATCAATTCATACACGTTAATCACAAATAAAATAAGTTTTTTTGCGCATTACAACTACTAATTCTTTATGCCGAGTGCATAGTAGTCAATATGTTCTTCAATATAGAGTATTCAATTTTATGTCTATAGTTATTGACAACAATTATAGAAGTAGTAACTAGGATTAATGTATAAGACATTTTCCGAGTGAATGTTTTAGGTGATTGTGTTCTAAGTTATTTATTTTGCGGCTTCGGTAATATTGGCTTAGATTACGCATGATTTTATTGAACTTAATGCTATCGTATTTCTACAGTGTTGTGTTTTATCAAATGGGTAGACTTACAATGATAAAAATGTTACATTTTCATTGAATTTAGGAAAATCAGCGGCTGGCTAAAGGCTATCACCCTATTATGAATTAATGTTTAATGATTCGAAGATTATATATAAAATGGCTATAACTATATTATGAAGTGATGTTATGTTTTGGAGTTTGAAAACAATTCGAGTATATTATGATATTTAGTGGAGGGTTTATTTAGATGATTATTAGATATTTTATTTAAATTGATTTATTAGTTACTTATTTATTAGTTTTAGTATATTAAGTTAGTTTATTTAATTTAAGTTGTTCAATGTTTAGTTATTTTAATTTAAGTGTTTAGTTTGAATTTTATATTGTTTAGTGTTTATTTTTCCATTTAATTAAAGTAATTAAATTAAAACAAATCAAATTCGATAAAACTTTAGGATAGATTAAATTCTTAAGAGATTTGAAAAATCTTTGTGGTGACGATATCTCATTTACCACTACTATAATTTAATAGCAAAACATGGAAAGTTATTGTGCACGCTCGACATGTGTCAAGGAACGCATTGATGACTATTATTTGCATCAAAGTTTTTTGTTCAAGGGTAATCAACTTTGCATTCCTATGACTGCTCTACAAGATATGCATGTCGGGAGTCTTGCTGCACATTGGTCGTGATAAAACCATTACTCTCATTAGTGATCGCGTCCACTGGCCACATATGAAGCGAGACATCTCGAAATTTGTTCAATTTTGTGCTATATGTCAAAGTGCTAAAAGGCAATCTCAAAATACGAGTTTATATTATTCATTACTAGTGCCTGAGACTATTTGGGAAGATTTGAGTATAGATTTTATTCTTAGGTTATCAATGACAAATGACATGTTGATTCGGTGTTTATCGTAGTTGATAGATCTTCAAAAATGTCTCATTTTATTCCTTGTTGCAAAATTGTGGTTGCAAGCTACGTTGCCAATCTATTCTTTAAGGAAGTAGTTTGCCTTTAAGGTGTTCCAAAGTCCATCACTTCTGATTGTGACGTCAAGTTTATTAGTTATTTTTGGCGCCTTTTGTGGAAAAAGTTTGATACTTTATTGCAATTTAGTAGTGTTTACCATCCATCAACCATCTACAATCCGATGGTCAAACTGAAGCTACTAATCGCATATTGGGGAATATGATTCAAAGTCATGCTAGTGACAAGCCGAAACAGTGGGATCTATGTCTGCCTCAATCGCATATTGGGGAATATTTGGTTTCAATCGCATGTCTAGTTGCTCAACTAGGAAATCTCCTTTTACTATTGTTTATACTAAGCTGTCCAACCACACTTTTGATTTGCTTGCAGTCCCAAATCCCAAAAGTCGTCCTGCTAAAAATTTTGCTTAATAGTGTAGAGTTATGTAATGTATAGGAATTGTAATGTATTGTATCATATGCTGGTGTATACTGTATCATATATGCTGGTGTATATTGTATCATAGGTACATGTTAGTTTAGATCAGTTGGTTATGACAAGGGTGTGTAATGTACACCTTCTTTGTATGTATATAAGTCATGTACTCTGTATTTTTGATATATATTGAATAACTGATTGAATATGGTTCATGTTTCTTCTTCGTTTGATTCACTGAACTGTTACATTGATGATCAACTGATCATCCGATCTTTGATCTACTGATTTGGTGTGTTAATTGTACATGGTATCAGAGAATAGGTTTTTCATTGTTCTTGATCTGTGTCGAGTTTGATTACTTGAGTGTTTGATCATGGCATCCAGTCATGGTTCTTCGAGTTCTTCGATTGGAAATGTAGCAGGAAGAGCTCCTGATGCTGGCGATCTTGGTGTAGAGAGTCATTATTTTCTTCAAGGATCTGATCATCCTGGTATGGTACTTGTTTCTAACACTCTCACTGGTTCGAATTATCTTTCTTGGAGTAGAGCTATGTTGATTGCTTTAGGTGCGAAAACAAAGATTGGTTTCATTGATGGAACATGTATGAAGGCAGATTCAACTGATTCCAATTTGGATCGATGGATCAAAGTGGATTATATGGTAACTTCTTGGATCTTGAATTCTATTTCAAAAGATATTGTTGAGGCATTTCTTTATACAACTTCATCTTTTGATCTATGGAATGAGTTGAAAGAAAGGTTTGGAGAATGTAATGGACCTCTTTTGTATCAACTAAAACGAGATATTTCTTCTATAAGTCAAGAAGATCTCTCTGTCTCTTAGTATTACACAAAGTTTAAGAAGTTGTGGGATGAACTGAGTCGTTTGGTTCCTTTACCTGCTTTTGAGTGTGGAGCTTCAGCAACAATGGCTATTATGGATTCTAATGATAGATTGATGCAATTTTTTATGGGATTAGGTGATATGTATGATTATATTCGTAATCAAATCTTGGTGATGGATCCCTTACCAAATATAAACAAAGCTTATTCTATGATTCTTAAAGTTGAAAAGCAAAAGGAGGTTCATGTTAGTTATTCACTTGTAATGGATACAACCATGATGATGAGAACTAACAAGATGAATTCAGGCCCATCTGGTTCAACTAGTGGTCCTAGATTTACTGGTAAAGGAAATCACAAAAAATTTGTTAATAAAGATGAACTGTTCTGTGATCATTGTAAGACAAAGAGGCACACAAAAGAGACTTGTTTCAAGCTTCATGGAATTCCAGATTGGTATAAGAAAGAGCTTGACAAGAAGCAGATGAATAATAGGTCAAAATCTTTTGTGAATCTGATAGAATCACCTCTGGATATGCAAGATGCAGGAACTTTTCAATTTGAAGACTTTCAAACTAATATTGCAGCAATGATACAGCAAGGCATTGAGAACTTCATGAAAGCAAAAACTCTTTCAACTGAAGGTGTTTCTGCTCATGTAAATTCGGCTGTTTCTGATTTTACAGGTAGTTCACACAAAAAGCTTTCTAGCTTACCTTTTTCATTTAGTTTAGATGCTTGGATTGTGGACAGTGGAGTAACAAATCGTATGTGTATTAACTATGATTTGCTTGCTAACATCATTGTTTTGGCTAAACCTATTATTGTTTGTTTGCCTGATGGACATACTAAAGAAGTTAATTACATAGGAGATGTGCAACTGAGTTCAGACATAGTTCTATCTTCTTGCTTACATATAAACTCATTCAAGTATAATCTTTTGTCAGTTAGCAAGCTACTTTCCTCTACGAAACTGACAGTTGAGTTTTATCCATCATTTTGTGCTATACAGAACATTGAGCATTCTCAAGTTCTAGCTGTGGGAAGGATGATTGGAGGTCTCTACATACTGGATTCCAGTTCTTTTAATAAAGATGTCATTGATTCATTTGTGTCTCATACGAATTATCATTAGCTTCTTTGTAATAATGATCCGATAATTTTTCTTGGCATTGTCGTTTGGGGCACCTTTTCGTTAATGTAACAAAACAGCTTGATTTGTTACTTAATAGTTCTTCAAATAGAGGACACAATGTACCTTGTGATGTTTGTCAAATGTCCAAACAATGCAGAATGGTTTTTCCATTGAGTTCTATACAAACATCTTGTCGTTTTCGATTGTTACATATGGATGTTTGGGGACCATATAAGCAATCTTCTCTTCAAGGAGCTCATTTTTTCCTGACAATTGTGGATGATTATAGTCGATTTACTTGGACATTTTTTATGAAATATAAGTCCTTGACAGGCACTCTAATCAAGCAGTTTCTAGCTTTTGTTCACAATCATTTCAAAGCCTCTATTCAAACCATTAGGACTGATAATGGTACTGAATTTTGTAATAAAGATTGTCAAGCTTTGTTCTCTGGTTTGGGGATCATACATCAGAGATCAACACCTTATACTCCTTAGCAAAATGGTGTGGTTGAAAGAAAGCATCGCCATTTGTTACAAGTTACAAGAGATCTCATTTTTCAATCTGGTTTGTCCACAAAGTTTTGGGGTGATGCAGTTCTTACCGCTACTTATCTCATTAATCGACTGCCTTCTCAGTTGCTGCAATGGAAATCTCCTTACCATCTCTTATTTGGAAGGTTACCGAATTATCTCTCCTTAAAGACATTTGGATGTTTATGCTTTGCTACCAATGTTTCACCAAGTAAAACTAAGTTAGATACACGAGCAATTAAATGTATTTTTCTTGGTTATTCTCTTGGACAAAAAGCTTACAGGTTATACAATATGGCAACACATACGTGTTTTGTTTCAAGGGATGTGATTTTCTTTGAAAATCAGTTTCCATTTCATAGTGTTACTTCAAGTTCAGAGTGTCCATTACCTATTCCTTGTAATGACTCATCTGATTCCTTGATAGATGTTCCTGCTACTACTGTTGTACCTTATTCAAGTAATGTACCTACTTCTGCTGTTATGCCTCATTCTAGGGAGTTCCCTGTTGAAGTTTTTCATCCTCATGAAGCACCTTCTTATGTTCATGTGCCTGTCTCCTCTTTGCCTGTTGATGATACATTAGTGCCTCCTACTGATGTTGTCCTGCCTCCTACTGCAGTTGTTCCTCGCAAGAGTCATCGTGCTGTTCACGAGCCTCTTTGGATGAATGATTTTGTTTTGAACAATGTCCATACATCTGCTTTCACTCCTACAGAGTCTACTCTTTCTGCTGGTACCCCTCCTACATTTCCTTTTGTTCACTCTTCTCACATTACCGCTGATTACAAGAGTTTTTTGGCTGCTGTTTCAAGCATTAAGGAGCCTACTTGTTATGCTCAAGCTCAACATGATCTTGTTTGGATCGAAGCAATGAATAAGGAGTTACAAGCTTTGGAGGAAAATGGTACTTGGAGTCTCACTGATCTACCACCTGAGTATAAGAGTATGTCTTCCACAGTTTGTGAATTGTTATGGATTTCTTATATCCTTAAGGACTTAAGTATTCCTACTCCTCTTCCTATACCTCTTTGGTGTGATAATCAAACTGCCACTCACATTTCTGCCAATCCTGTATTCCATGAACGTACCAAGCATTTGGAGAATGATTATCATCTGGTTCGACATCGGTTTAAGTGTGGTTTGTTCTTCCACAATATTTTCCTACTAGATTACAGTTAGCTGATTTGTTTACCAAGTCTTTACCAGCTCCTTTGTTCTCTGATTTATTGTCCAATATGAGTCTATGTGACTGGCATAGACTTCCATCTTGAGGGGGGGATGTAGAGTTATGTAATGTATAGGAATTGTAATGTATTGTATCATATGTTGGTGTATACTGTATCATATATGCTGGTTTATATTGTATCATAGGTACATGTTAGTTTAAATCAGTTGGTTATGACAAGGGTGTGTAATGTAACACCTTCTTTGTATGTATATAAGTCATGTACTTTGTATTTTTGATATATAATGAATAACTGATTGAATATGGTTCATGTTTCTTCTTCGTTTGATTCACTGAACTGTTACATTGATGATCAACTGATCATCTGATCTTTGATCTACTGATTTGGTGTGTTAATTGTACAAATAGGTCAAACGTCCATAAAGAAGTCCGTCAAAATCTTCCAGACACTAACACCAAATACAAAATTGATGTTGACAAACATCGCATGCACATAAAAGTCTTCTAAGAGGGTGATTTGGTGATGATTCATTTGCGTAAAGAAAGATTTTCAGCCGACGCTTATAATAAGTTGCAACCAAAGAAATTTGGTCATTTTCGAGTCAATAGCAAGATCAGTGATAATGCTTACATCATCGATCTCCCACCCAGTCTACAAATCTTTTCTACTTCCAATGTTGTAGACATTTATAAGTATTTACCACCTGATGATTCTGAAGTTCGTGTTGCTCTTTTTGGCACTCCATACTAACTTGAGGACGAGTTCATTTTCAAAGTTGGGGACAACAGATGTAAGAGGAAAATTATTAGTTGTTACATAAAGATATAGTTAAATTATAGATAAGTTTTTATGGGCCAAGTCTTTTAAGTTAAGTAAGTTTTGTTTATTTAGTCATTCAATTGAAGTGAATCTATTTTAGGGTATAAATCGTTGCTGTTGAGATTTAATTAGGATATCTACCATCGACATTGTTTTTATGAACTACAAAATAAGAATATAGCTTTTCTTTAAGCTTTTGGGTTGTTCTTATAATACCTTTATCTTCTTCTACTGGTTGCTTCATTAACTTTCGAATTCTTTCAGTCGAGGCATTTGGCGCACTGTCTTTTAATATATCACTATGAAAATTCAATTCTCCATATCACTAACAATGAAGCGGCTTTTGATCACTTAATTTTTGAAGTATAAATAAATAGATAAGCATGTATGTAACAACAATAGAGAAGCTTTGATGCAAATAACACTTATTAAATAGTATGCACTCCAATTAACAAGCGTATAAAGCTGAGCAAGTCTTCCGCATTATGCATAGCGGAGATACTGTTATCACATTTGAAGTTATTCTTATCAAGAAAACATTCAAGAATTCAAAACTTGAATTTAAAGAAATGGAAACCAAAGCTACAGAACCATTCAATTAAAGATGCCACTGAAGATGCCACTGAAGGCCCGCATTGGTGCGAGGGTAAAGTAACTAAGACGTTATACAAAAAAAGAGTTACTTAGACGTGGTTGATAACCAATATATCATATTAACGATATTGCTTTTAACCGCTGCAACGTATTAGGGACATCAACATTCAATTATCTATTTTTCGTTATTATGTTTCTTGCTCTTTAAGTTATCCTTCAGTTGTTGATAAGTTAGATTAGGATACAAGTTTCTATTTTTTAGGATAAGAGTTTTATTCCAACTTTAGTTCTTGTTACTTAAGTGTATTAAAATACACGTGCAAATCTGTTTTTATACAGATCGCATCATCAAGAAATAAAAGAACCAGATTTTAGATCTTGTTTTTCTTCCTTTTACATAGATTGGTTTTTCTTCCTATTCAATTTTACTTCTCTTTGATTTTCTCCAACAAATTGGTATTAGAGCCCTTATTTTCTTAAGGGACTTGTGGTTGAGAGAAACTTTTTTTTTTGCATCCAAGAACTTCCATTGATTCAGATTCAATTCTTGAAAAGCCTTTCACCTCGCTTGCATCACCGGTCTTCGATGGTGAGGGTTAACATATATGGGCAGACAGGATGGAGGCATATCTGGAGGTGAATGATCTCTGGGAAGCCGTGGAGGAAGACTAAGAAGTTCTTCCCTTACCAACAAATCCAACAATGGCACAAATCAAGTATTACAAAGAGAGAAAGTCAAGAAAATCTAAGGCAAGAGCCATGTTATTTGCTGCAATCTCTTATGAAGTCTTCGTAAGGATTATGTCATTAAAGTCGGCCTTTGAAGTATGGAATTATCTAAAGAAGGAGTACGTAGGAGATGAAAACATCAAAAGAATGAAGGTTCTCAACTTAATCAGAGAATTTGAGCTTCAGAGAATGAAAGACTCAAAGATAGTGAAGTAGTATTCTGATAGATTACTTGGAATCGCGAATAAAGTGAGATTACTCGATTCAAAATTTTCAGACTCTAGAGTTGTGCAAAAAATCCTTGTAACCACCTCGGTAAGGTTTGATGCTACTATTTCATCACTTGAAAATACAAGAAATTTGGCCAACGTTAGTTTGGCGGAATTGTTAATTGTTATGCAAGCACATGAACAAAGAAACCTCATTAGATCCGAAGGGTCTGTTGAAGGTGCATAAGCTACGAGAGCTAAATTCAGTCAAGGACAAAAATAGAAGAAAGTTGAGAAGAACGAGAAAGGAAATTCAGGTTTTGATTCTCTTAACACTAATAAGGGAACAAAATATGATTTTCCTCCTTGTAAGCACTGTAGAAGAAAGGGTCATCACCCTTCTAAATGTTGGAAGCGACCGGATCAACAATGTGAGAAATGTTAGAAGATGGGACATCATCAGAAAATATGTAGAAGCAATCCACAACAAAGAAAAGCGACTTAAGTCAACCTTCAACAAAAGAATGTTGCACAAGTTGCAGATCAAGAAGAGGATGAGCATTTTTTTTTGCATCTTATTTTGCAACAAGTAGTACAAGTGATAAGTGGCTTGTAGATAGTGGTTGCACAAACCGCATGACTTTCAATCGAGACCTCTTCCAAGAATTAGACACTTCCGTAACCTCCAAAGTTCGAATTGGCAATGACGAGTACCTCACGGTCAAGGGAAAAGACACAGTTGAAATTGAAAGTATTTCGGGTACAAAACTAATCAAAGATGTATTATTTGTATCTAAAATAAACCAAAACTTGTTAAGTGTTGGCCAACTTCTTGAGAGAGGTTTCAAAATAATCTTTGAAAACAATCAATGTTTGATCAAAGATTCGAAAGGTGAAGATGTGTTTAAAATTAACATGAAGGGGAAAAGCTTTGCATTAGATCCTTTGGAGGAGTAAAATGCAGCCTATTCAGCCATGAAAACTAATGTAGAATTGTGACACAAAAGGCTTGGACACTTCGATCATAAAGCTGTTATGACTTTGCAGAAGAATAATATGGTTCAAGGACTTCCTCATCTTGAACTAGATATTCGAGATTGCATTGCTTGTCAACAAGGAAAGCAAACAAGACTTCCCTTTAAACAGGCAACCTGGAGAGCCACTGAGAAGTTGAAGCTGATTCATATTGATGTGTATGGACCTTATAATACTCCATCTTTAAATGGGAGTAAGTATTTCTTGATTTTCATTAATGACTACTCAAGAAAGTATTGGATCTATTTTCTTAAATTCAAATCAGAAGTTGCTGGTGCGTTCTGAAAATTCATGCAATGATTTGAAACACAAAGTGGTCACAAAATTCAAGTCTTGAGATCGGATAATGGCAAGGAATATACCTCAAATCAGGTCAATCTATTTTGTGAAGAAGCTGGAATAGAACATCAACTCACTGCTCCATATACTTCACAACAAAATGGAGTTAATGAGAGGAAAAATCATACCATAATGGAGATGGCCAGATGCTTGATGTTTGATAAGAATTTTCCGAAAGAGTACTGGGCAGAAGCATCACATACTGCAGTCAATCTTCTAAATAGGCTGCCTACAAAAGCAGTAGTTGGAAGAACTCCATATGAAGCATGGTTGGGATTCAAACCTTTTTTGAAAAATCTCAAAGTATTTGGATGTCTTTGTTTTGTTTATGTTCCTCAAATTAAAAGGGACAAACTAAACAAAAAGGCAGAAGAAGGGGTCTTTATAGGTTATAGCCTAACCCATAAAGCATACGGAATTTTTCAACCAAACACCAAAAAAATTCTGATTAGTAGAAATGTGTATTTCATGGAAAATGATGAGTGGGATTGGAAAAGAAATCATCCAATTTCAGAACTTATCCATGTTTCAAAATTACAACTCAATCCAGATGAGTTGGTTGATGATGTACCGGTTAGAGGTATGAGATCACTTTATGAAATTTATCAATCATGCAATGTAGCTTTACTTGAACCTTCAAACTTCTAGGAAGCTGCAAAAGATTCAAGATGGGTTGCTGCCATGGAGGAGGAGATAAGCATGACTGAGAAAAATCAAACTTGGCCACTTGTGAAAAGGCCTAAAGATAGAAAAGTAATAGGCGTAAAATGGGTGTTTAGAACTAAGCTGAATCCTGATGGTTCAATCAACAAGCATAAAGCTAGGCTTGTTGTGAAATGTTATGCTCAGATTTTTGGTGTTGATTTTTTTGATACTTTTGCTCATGTTGCTAGATTGGAGACAATCAGGTTGTTGCTTGCAATAGCCGCACCAAGGAGCTGGAAAGTTTATCAACTTGATGTCAAATCAGCTTTCTTGAATGGCTTATTGGAGGAGGAGATCTATGTAGAGCAACCTGAAGGATTTGTCGCAAAAAGAAAAGAATATGATGTGTACCTTCTTAAGAAGGCCTTGTATGGCCTGAAAGAAGCTCCAAAAGCGTCGTATAGTAGAATAGATGAGCACTTGACGAAGTTGGGTTTTAACAAAAGCCTCAATGAATCGACTCTCTACATCAAAGGTGATGAAATCAGTTTTGTGGTTGTTTCACTTTATGTTGATGACTTGTTGATCACAAGAAGTAGTGAAGAACTTGTGAGAAAGTTCAAAGAAGAAATTATGCAAACTTTCGAGATGAAAAATCTTGGAGATATGTCTAACTTTCTAGGGATGGAAACAAAACGAAAGAAAGGAGAAGTCTTCATTTGTGAAAGAAAGTATGCCAGGGAGATTTTGAAGAAATTTAGAATGGATGAATGCAAGAGTGTTGATACTCCCATGTGTCAAAAAAGAAGCTATGCAAAGAAGACGAAGCTGAAAAGATTGATGAAATCTACTATAGAAGCTTAGTAGGTTGTCTTATGTATCTAACTGCTACAAGGCCTGATATCCTATCTTCCGTAAGTCTATTATCTAGATTTATAAATTGTGTGACTGAAACGCATCTCAGAGCTGCTAAAAAAGTCCTTAGATATGCGAAGGGACATTGAATTATGGAATCAAATTTTGTGCAAGTCAGAATTATGTGTTGCATGGCTACTATGACAGTGATTGGGCAGGCTCACTTGATGATATGAATAGTACATCTTGTTATTATTTCAAGTTTGATTCAGGAGCGTTCTCTTGGAGTTCTAAAAAGCAAAGTATAGTGGCTCGATCAACAACTGAAGCTTAATTTATCGCAGCAACAGAAGCTGCAAATTAGGTTTTATAGTTAAGGAAAATGTTAGAAGATTTACATTTGAAGCAAAAGGAATGCACGGAGTTGTTTGTTGACAATCAAGCTGCCATCGCTATCTCTAATAATCCTATTTTTCATGGGAAGAAAAAGCACTTCGACATCAAATTATTCTTTCTTAGAGAAGTGCAGAAGGAAGGTTCAGTTAATTTGAAATATTGCAAGTCTGATCTTCAACTAGTTAATATATTAACAAAACCTCTGTCAATAAGCAAGTTCGAGTTTCTGTCACGGCCCAATAATTAATGCACGTTTAATTCGTTAATTAGGACACAATGACCCGTGAAGTGGGACCCGCAGTGCGATACGTGTCATTACCGAGGCACGGTGGCCGAGGTAAATGTTATATTTGTGTGTTGTATGCCTAGTGTAATGTATTTGTGTAGACTACTAAGTCATTTACGGGTATGCAGATACCGAGACGAGCGGGGACGCGCCTCGAGTCGCGTGCCAACGTGGACTCGAGGTAGCAGCTCGTGGGGTAAGATTAATTAATTTACATTAAAAGTAATTTAATTGTTTGTTTAATAAGTGGCTAGAATAAATATATATATATATATATATATATATGTAAATATAAAAAGTTGGTTAAAATTAACTTTGATTTATAGACAACCATAGGTTAGTCACTAGAACAATTAAGTTAACTGTAGGTGGTATCATAAATGGTAGGCATTTAGGTATTTAAATAAGGCTGACTAGTTCCTAGTTAGGTCCTATAGGGGAGATTAAGGCTTAATTAGGGATTAGGCCGGGCGGTGCCCTTATTTGTAGTTGGGGCCGTCACAGTTTCTTAGAGAAAAGCTTGGAGTTTGCACCAACCAAAACAAGGAGGAGTATTAACGATATTGCTTTTAACTGCTGCAACGTATTAGGAATATCAACATTCAATTATCTATTTTTCAATAATTATGTTTCTTGCTCTTTAAGTTATCCTTTAGTTGTTGATAAGTTAGATTAAGATACAAGTTTCTATTTTTTAGGATAAGAGTTTTATTCCAACTTTAGTTCTTGTTACTTAAGTGTATTAAAATACACGTGCAAATCTGTTTTTATACAGATCGCAGCATCAAGAAATAAAAGAATCAGATTTCAGATATTGTTTTTCTTCCTTTTATATAGATCAGTTTTTCTTCTCTCCTCTATTCAATTTTACTTCTCTTTGACTTTCTCCAACATATCATAAGATCGAATTTTATCATGCAACTCTAAAGTTTCTCCCTGATCATAGGGTTAAGGTACTCATTAGCTCTTGTAAGAGTAGTTGAGCCTAAAAAGATCATATTGTAGTGAAGGTACTGCTATGCATTGTAAGAACTTAAAAAAAAAACAAGAACGAAAAACTAATTAATGACCAAATAGAGCACTTTTCAAGCTTCATATCCGTAATTTGAATCAACATTGAAGAGAAAACCTAATTGGATTATTCTCATAATCCCAAATCACTCAAAAAAGATCAAAACTGAGACCTAACAAAATCAAGAACATATTTAACAAGACACTCCCTTGATCCCCACGTAGCTCTTAGCACGGGTTCTTCTCTTCCAAGGCTGAAGAATCGAATCATTGTACTTGGAAGGCAAGGCCATCACTCTCTACTTCCTTTTCGGCTTCGAAATCACATCAATCACTCTTCCTTTCTTAACCCTTTCTACTTCTTGTTGTTCTTGATCTCCATCTTTGCTTTACTTCCGATTCTCTCATGATCCATAATTGGGGATTCCAAGAACAGCTCTCCAGAGATGTGAATCGCGGCCTCGACTAAAAGATCGAGACCTTCGCAGCGAGAATCAAAGTCAATTGAAGTTGAAGAACTGGCCTCAAAAAGAACCAAAGAGAGAGAATCAGTAGAGCATTTGAAAGCAGAGGAATTGCAAATTGATGGGTCAGAACTGGTTAATGAACTTCGAATCCTCGTCGAAATTACAACAAATTCGATGAAAAAAATGTGGGGTTTTTAGGAATGGAGATGATTGAAATGGGGATTGAAGGGATTGATAATAATTTGAGAAATGGTCGATCGATCATTTGAGGAGTACCAAGAATTGGAGACGACCAAAAAGAGTAGTAGTCTTTGCAAGGGCTATGTGTATTTGAAGTACCGGTATTTTGTTTAACAGAGCTGGTCAAGGACCGGTCCAACTAAGATGTGTGAACCTGCCACGTGTAGAACAAACTGTAGGTCCCACTCACTTTTGTGTCTGTGGCTCTCTGGGGACGTGTAGTTAGCAGACCCAGAATGGCCGGTGCAACATGTAGGTTAGGCTGAGCTGGATCACTTGAAAGACACACACATTAGACGTGTCACATGTTCATGGGTCCGGCCTATCTGTACCATTCCTCTAGTGATGCTGCATCAACTGCAACTCGTGTGGAACACAAATCTCTATGGGAATCTCAAAGAAGACTCAAAGGTGTGAAATACCCTTGACAAAAAAAACAAAAATAAAAAATTGTGGAATACAACTCTCTATGAGAAATTAGAAATATCTTCTGCTTGATTTTCCGTTTACATGCAATAAAGACCTTTGAGGGGGTTTCCGCATAGACATTCAGATGCCTAATTCAAAACACAGAATGAAAAAAGTTTTTAGAGTTGGAGAACAATATTTTCGTATACACCTTTGTAGAGTGCCACCCCCATCTTATTTATATTGGCGATCTTTTCCAACATTGCATTGTTTCCTAAATCGTAGTACTGTCTTTTTGACTCTGTCCTTTTATTGAACAACATTCTTAAGGCCTTCATGGCTTGAGAAGTTTCTTTAAGATCTTCCCTTTGTAACTTGTACGTGAGATTCTCACTTAAATAACGATGTTTTTTATGATTTAGAATTTTAAGGCAATATATTATTTAGATCTAATATATGATATATCTTTAATTAATGTAACGAAATGTATCAAGAAAAGGATTAATATAACAAAAAATTCATTTATAAAGTAGTATATTACTTAATATATTTGTATAAATTCAATAGTGGAACTATGTTTTTGATTAAAATAAACTAAACATTAGAGCTATCCTATATGATACATACTATCAACAATATGATATTATGATTTCAATTTTATGTGTATAATGTATTTAGATATTTTTTTAGATATTATGTGAAATAGTATTAGCAGTGGGGAATTGTGATGGTCAGGTTCTCCAAACCAGGTACCGCCTGGTCTAATCCCGTCATTAAGCCTTAATCCATGCTACATAGGACTTAACAACATAGGTATTATTTATTTTCCATATTAATCATGATTTTCATAGTTAATTACAAAGGCATTATCATCTTAATATTATTAGCGAAAGATTTAATAAAATTAGTGGAAACATTTAATAAAACACATATTGTGGAAACCAGGTAAATAGATGATCACATAAAACTAAACAAAGTAATACATTCACCACTAGGGAAGTCTAATCTCTCAGCCCAATATATAACCCAAAGTTATATTAAAAAACGTAAGTAATAAACACACGAAATGAGCACCTATAAAAGTTGCAAGAACTATTCGCCGACAGCTCAAAATTAGTTGTCGATCTTCGCCTTTACTGGTTTGCTATTTAAAGTATCTGCATCCACCGTCTTAAAAAGGACACCGAGTACAGTAAAGTAGAAAGTAAAATATGAAGGCTATTCATCCACATTTCCAAGATATACAAAGAACGGTAACTAAACGAATATAGTAACTATGAAGAAAGATAAGCTGAAAAAAAATATGCAAACAATTGTGAAGCTTCTACAATGAATGACAATTAGATAAAACATGCAAATCTAGGTTTAAGACAGCCGATATCCCTAGGGACTATAAACCCGAGTGTCTTGCTAATAACATCAACTGTGAGGAATGCCAACACCTCAGGGACTCTAACCCCGTGAGCCGCACATCTCATAAAATGGAACTATATCAGCTGTGTAGAGTGTCGACATCCACATGGACTTTAACCCCATGAGCCACACATGTAATTAAATTAGGTACCTACAGAGGTAGGTTCCTCAGGTCATGCCTATTGTAATGTTCATGTTGTAAATTGTACATGTAAGTATCGCACAAAAAGTATAATGATACAGGTTTGTACATACACCAATAATAAATTTTAAACAAATCATAGCATATTGTTTAGAAAAAGATTTCAAAAGCTCAAATATTCAAAACCTTAAAGGAGTCCAATCATGGAACGAAACCAAAATAAGGAATGCCATGCGACAAATTATCTAGACGATTATAGCCAAAGAAATCATAGACACAATATTATATACAAGGCATGACATTATGAGTATAAGATCAATAATAAAACAATCCAAGTGACTGAATATCAGCTTAACAATGGAAATAAAACGAAGAGAGTTGCCTCAACAGGTTTACTTACCTCAAATGCACATAATTGCTAGCCTATACTGGCTCTCGACCACTCAAACTCGCGTTCCACACCCCGTAAGTCCTCTATAAGCTCCTGTGGTGTCTTAAAAAATTTAGTTTTACTTGTTTTAGGTTAGTTAAGTGGTTTTAAGTTTAAATGTTTCACAATTACCCCCTTAATACTTTGTTTATATTGAAATCTACTTTCGATTCCGACTAGTAACTTTGTAAATTTAATTTCTCCTAAACCATAACTTCGAAACTCATGATTTTTTTACTGAATCCTAACAAAATATAATATAACATCGTACTAAAAGATGGGCTTAATCTAATATGAAATGATGGAGTTATCCTTAAAACAACATGACATTAGCAAAACTGTGAACCCAAAAATCTCAAATTCATCATTGAAGTTGGAAAATATTTTTAGACAAGAAAACATTCGAATTTCAAAATATTCGAATGGCAAAAGTTGATCCCCTTCGAGTTAACCTGCAAATGTCATTTGATTGAGTCCATCTTGATTTAAATTGCGGAAGTTATGACCAAAATACATAGACTGGTTCATAACAACAACATGTAGAATAGTGAGGTGAATTTGAGTTATGGATGTCTACTAATCTCTCTCTCCATATCTTTCTCTCCTTATTTGATTGAAACGAAAGTGATTTGCAAAGCAAAATCGATTTCATCCTTATGTACAATAGTGAGGTGAATTTGAGACCACTGATCCTCATGTGTACACCCATTTCTAAAAAAACTTAATGGTTATACTTATCCAACAATACATTAACTTACCCAATAACTCATCTCTTCTGATACACACTTTAGCTCAATTTGCCTTATGATGTTGTTCATACGTATCTTGAGGTATATCAATGCATATTATTTTATTTTTTCTAACATAGGCCATGTTTATGTAAGTTGAACTGTAGGCACATTATATAAGTTATATTAATCATAATTAATTGAATTAAGACTTATCACATCACTCTCTACCCTGGTTCCATATAGACGGGCATATCGAGGCATGTCATCACTCGCACGTCGAATTAACAAACTATTCAAAAAAATAAAATAAAACATCTGGGTATAGTGTACATATATACATTACAATAGACATCCATAACTCAAAAGTAATATCTTTCTCAGTTCTTACAAGTCAATAATTATAAATGTTTTATAACATAATTTAAGTTGATTTTAGATATAAATGATGATGTTACTCTAGTTATTCTCATGTTTTTTTTATTTCAAGATTTAATTAGAAAAAATAAAGAAATCGAAGAAAAAGAGAAAGAAAAGTAAAATAGTCAACCGGTGAACAAAGCTAGCGATTACCCAGTAATATAAGATTACACAAGAAATCGCCACCAAAACCAACAGTAGAGAAGAGCCAACGAATCATCAACTAATTAAAAAATAGACTAGGAATCGCCAGATGAATTGGTGGAACACAAAGAGCTAAAACTAATGATTAACTCAGCGATTTGTAAACAAAGAGGAATCACTAACAAATCGTTAGGGTCAGTGATGAGTTTTTTAAGTAAGAACAAGGAATTTGAGTTTATCTATGACATGTACACTTAGGGAGACTATAAATAAGACCCCAGGAATTTGAAGTTGTTCTTTTTGAGCCCTCTGTTAGTTTTTATTAGTTTTAAAGTCTTTTCAATCGAGTTTGAGTTTATTACTTTTGGAGAATCTTTAGAGATTCGGGAAAGGTATTTTATATTAATGTCTTTCAATTATTTATTTATTGCAATTTTTATTATTAATATATGTAAGTAGTTTATTATTCTAAACAATACTCTGGACATGATTGTAAACCGTTCATTAATTTAGTCATAACATGGAACTTATGTGTTTAGTGCTTTAAACCAATCACACACATAAATAACAAATTTAATAAGTTGTATTAGTGTATTACAACTAGTAATTCTTTATATTAAGTGCATAATGGCCAATATGTTTCTTAGTATAGAGTATCTAAATATATATCTATAATTATTGACAAAAATTATAGAAGTAGCAACTATGATTAATCTATAGGGTAAAATTACCTGAGTGAATGTTCTAGGTGATTGTATTCTAGATTATTTAATGACTAGCATAATTATGGTCTTTATTTAGTTTGGATTAGGTATGACATTTATTGTGTGTTAATGCTATCATAAGTTCTATTGTATTGCGTTTTATCCAATAAGTAGATTTACAATGTAAGGATATGACTTATTTCCATTGAATATAGGAAAGTCGATAGTTTGCTAAAGGCTATCAACCTATTGTGATTAAAGGTTAATGATTTAGGATCATCATATAAACATGATGATTGATTATGATATGTTTTAATAAAAATGCCTGGATACGACGATTTACATATTATTGTCTAAGACGTATTGTTTAGATATTTAATTTATATTTATTATTTAATTATTTGTTTGAATTGCTTTAGATTAATTTATTGAATTTAAATTTTTAATAGTTTAGTTATTTTAGTTAATTGATTGTTTTCTTTTTTGAATGATAGCGTTTAATTACCTATTTAATTAGATTAGTTAAATTAAAGCAAATTAAACCCAATAAAACTTTAAGGTAGCCTTCATTTCTAAAAGATTTGCAAAACCCCTGTGGATAGGATATCCCACTTACCACTACTAAAAATAATAAGAAAATTTAGAAAATTACTGTGCACGCTTGACACATATAAATTTTTGGTGCCATTGCCGAGGATTCTTAAAATAATATATTGAAAAACCTTCTTATCGAAGGTCATATAATATGGTTGATGACGTGAAAGAACTAACTTTATGGAAATTTGATACTAATGCCATTATGAAACTATGTGTATAACATACAATTGAATTTCTGGAATTTGAATTGAAGTTTGGATTCATAAATTCTTTTTCGTTTATATGGTGACAATAATGAAGATGCTCAATAGTTTATTTGAGTGTTTGCACTCAAAGTAATCACGTTAAAATCTAAATATATAGAAAAAGATTATGTTAAATTAAAAGTTTTTCCTTATGTATTAAAAGACCAAGCTTTAGATTGGTTATTTTACCTCTCTCAAAACTCCATAACCAGTTGGTCAGAGATGCTACAAGTCTTTCTTGATCAATGTGTCCCAGCAAGACAAATTAGTTTATATAGACAAAAAATTAGTAATGCAAGGTGGAAATTAGAGAAACTTTTGATGAATTTTGGGGTAGGTATCAAAGATTGATTTCATTATGTCCAATGTATGGATTTATAGAAAAAACATAAATGCAATATTCTTATGAAGGATTAAATCAATTTGAATGAAGATTCTTAGACATGGTATGTAGAGGGTCTTTGCTTGATATAAAAACAACTTTAGCAAGAGAAGCCATAATTAAAATAGCTATACAATCTAAGCAATATGGTTAGAAGAGTAAGTTAATCGAGAAAAAATCTGAGTGAAATGAATAAAAAGACATATTAGACATCAAACGACAAGATAGATGAGCTAAAAGCTATTGTTGAATTATTACTAAAAGATAGATTAAGCAAAGTAAAACCTTGTGCTTTCTATAATGAATTAAGTCATTCTAATGATGAATGCCCTTTGAGAAAAAAAACTAAAATAGAAGAAGCTAATGCTATAATGAACCAATATGATGGGTTTGTTGATTCCACTTATAACTTGAATAGTTATACAAATTACGCACAGGTAAATGTAGGTAATCATATCAAAAGTATAAATCATCGAATAATTTAGGAAAAAAGTCAAATAATTCAAACATTACAAAATAATATGACCGAGTTGAAAAACCAATTAAGTCAGATGACAACATAAATGAGTGAATTTGTAAATAAAGAAAAATCACCATCCCGACCTTGTCATACTTTATACGAAAAAGCACCCGTTATAACACTAAGGTGTGGTATGAAGATGGATGAGCCTAAATGCTAGACCAACTAGTTTCTAGAAAATAAATAGAAGTAGAATTAAAGAAAAAAATTGAGATAACAAGTAATAGGTTTCCTAATTAAAAGATTGATAAACCTGACAATGATAGATTAATTAATATAAACCACTATTCCTTTATCATTTGGAAGATAGTAGAAATGCTAAGAAATTGCATGAAGAAAAACAAATATCTGATACATGAAATAAAGTAGTAGTTAATATTCATCTGTTTAAAGTCATTCAAAATGCATTTAAGTATTAGAAATTTATATAAGATTTATGCACTAATAAGATTAAGGTTAATGAAAAGGTGAGCCCTGGAGAACACGTATCAACACTAATTCCAAAGAAATTACCGCCTAAATGCTCTGACCCTGAAATGTTTTTCGTTCCATGTATGATTGAATATATTGGAATTTCTAAAGCATTGTGTGATCTGGGAGCATTCATCAATGTTATGCCTTTATCTATTTAATTGCAAATAATGGATGTACATTTAGAAGAGACTTGTATAGTGGTACAATTAGCAGATAGATCCACTGTTAAACCGGTAGGGTTACTAGAAGATGTATTGGTCAGCGTTAACGACTTAGTCTTCCCAGTAAATATCTATGTTTTAGATATGAAAATAGATAATTTCTCTAATAGAACTTCTCTAATTTTAGGAACACCATTTTTGAAAATAGCGATTGATGTTTCAAACGGAACATTAGCAATGGAAGTAGATGATGATACAAAGAATTTTAATATATATGACGCAATAAAACATCCAATGGATGTCTTTTCCTTATGCATAATAGATACGATAGATTCATTAATAGACAAATCTTTTAGAAAAAGATAAAACAAATAAATTAGAATTGGTAATACAAGATTTAGAAGAAGATGATGATAGAGATGAAACAAAAGATATAATAAGTACTTTGGAATCATAATATGAACTACCAAAACTTACTTATTACCTAGACCATTTGAAATATAATTATTCAGGGACTATAATAATTTACCAGTAATAATTTTTAATAAACCAATAAGTTTAGAAGAAGAAAAATTAATAAATGTTCTGAAAGAATTTAAAAGAGCAATATGATAGACCACAGTTGATATTGAAGAAATAAGTCTAGCTACGTATATGCATATGATAAATCTAGAAACTGTCACAAAAGTTTTTAGAGAAGCTCAATGTAGATTAAAACCACCTATGATGGACATAGTAAAAGCCAAAATATTAAAATTATTAGATGCAGGAATGATATTTCCATTAGCTGATAGCAATTGGGTGGGCCCAATCCAAATAGTCCTTAAAAAGACAAGGATTACAGTAATAACAAATGAGCATGGAAAGTTACTACCAACTAGAATCCAACACGGTCGGAAGGTATGTATAGATTATAGGAAGTTGAATGCCTCAAATAGAAAACACCATTATCCACTATAGTTTATAGATTATATGTTTGAAAGATTAGCTGGAAAGACCCATTAGTGTTGTTTAGATGGTTATTCAGGAATTCATCAAATACTTGTAGCCCCAGAAGATCGGAAAAAAATAACTTTTACTTGCCATTTTGATACATTTACCTATAGATGTATGTCTTTTGATTTATGTAATGCACTTGCAACTTTTCAAAAGTGTATGCTTAGTATTTTCTTTGCTTAGGTGAAATATTTTATTGAAGTCTTCATGGATGATTTTATTATTTGTGGTAATTCTTTCGACGAATGTTTAGTTAATTTAAGTGAAGTGCTTAAGAGATGCATAGAAAAGACTTTAGTAATAAATTATGAAAAATGTCATTTCATGGTAGACTAGGGACTTATATTAAGACATATAATGTCACATAAGGGAATATAGGTAGATCCAGCAAACACTCAAGCAATTAAAATGTTACCTTACCCTACTATGTTGAGAGAAATACGTTCATTTCAGGCCACGTAGGATTTTATAGAAAATTTGGGAAAGTTTTTTTCTAAAATAACAAAACCTTTATGCAAACTTTTACAAAAAGACATTCCTTTTGAATTTACCAATGATTGCAAGATAGCGTTTAGTAAATTAAAAGGATTCCTTAACAACCACACTTGTGATCAAATCATTAGATTGGTCGTTACCTTTTAAGATAATGTATGATGCAAGTAACTATGCAGTTGGAGCTATTTTAGGTAAAAAAGTAGGAAAAGACTCTCATGTCAAATATTATGCTTCTTGGACACTAGACCTGCCCAACAGAACTATACCACTACCGAAAAGGAACTTTTAGTGGTAGTGTTTGCATTAAAAAAATTTAGACCATATTTTTTAGGAACAAAAGTTATAGTTTATTTAGATTATGCAACATTGCTATAGTTAATGACAAAACAAGATGTTAAACCAAGAATAATAAGATGAATATTACTTCTAGATGAATTCGACCTTACTATAAAAGATAAAAATGGGCCGAAAATCTAGTAGAAGATCATTTAAGTCGGTTAGAAAATGAAGAACCACCTATACCATTAAGGGAGGAATTTTTGAATGAATTTTGTATAGTATAAAAACCAACGGCCTTTGGTATGCTAATATAGTTAATTATCTTACCACCAATATATTATCACCTTCTTTGACAAGAGCTTGAAAGACTAAAATTAAAAAGGATTTTAAACATTATTTATGGGTTCATCTCTATTTACGAAAATTTAGTACCGATTGAATAATTAGAAGATCTATACCACAGTTGCAAGTACAATCATTGTATCTCATTGCTATACTTATAACTGTGGAGGACATTTTGGTCCACATTGAATTGCTTGTAAAACTTTAGATTCTGGATAGTTTTGGGCTACTCTATTTTGTGATTGTTTTTCATATACAAAATCTTGTCCACATTGCCAACGAACTGAAAACTTAGGACGTAGAAATCAAATGCCTTTATCGTAGGGTTTTTGGGGTTCATACGCAGCGAAAAATTCAAAACAAATTTTGAAAAACTCCAATATGATCGAAAATAAGTTCCATTAAACTAGATCTACAAAAGTAAATCATACCTTATTTCGTGATTTCCTTCTCTGATTGTTCAATTTTCAAGACGTTCAAGCGCCCGCCCTTTATTAGAAATCCACACACGAACAGTAACCAAAATTTGGTGTACTAACACTAAGAGATATAGAAAACATTTTTCTTATCTCTCCCTAAATTTAGAGAACTTGAAATTTGAAAAAACGAAAATCTTATTTCATTTTAGGGTTTCACCCTTTATTTATATGTGTAGATAAGCTCTCACTTAAAATCTTATTAGTAATACAACTATTATATTTAGACAGTTTAAGCAAATTACACATACGCTCCAATTAATAAGTTATCATATAACAAATCATAAGAGCTTTTATATATGAATTTTATCATGTAAAATCATTACTCTAGACCAATTGAAATTGCATAAAGCCATTCTTTGTGTATGACCCAATAGGTTCATGCGACGTTGGCAGTGAACCAAAATCATTTTGGTACACAAGTCATAAACGATCTCTAGCAAGGGATTATGACTACCTAAGTAGCATGATATCAAAATTGATTCAACCTAATAAATAACATATATCATATCCTTTTGTCGTACGATATCCTTTGATTAAACATAAGGCATGGAAAGTCATCCTTAATGTTCAATCGTATTAGTCTTAATCTATAGGTAAACCAAAAACATCTAAGTGACATTGATCATATCAATTCACATGGACTTGGCCATTATCGGTCTATCATATTGAGGGATCCACTAATATCTCTCTATATGAGAGTGACAAATTCTATCTTGATTACATACATTCACATATTATTCACATGGTAATTAATCACAATCCTTATAATTGTCTGATTAAAGACAACGTTTGATTGTGTCAAATTACCATGCTTCTAATATTGATGTCTATGATAATCTCAAGTTGAAAGCCTAAATGATATACCTATCATGAGTAACACCTATGAATTAATCCATGTGGTGTTCTTATAGCGAGTTGATTTAGTACTTTGTTCCTAAACAAGTACTCGTGATCTCGATTCGGATCCTTATATGTATGATCATCACATGACCATCAATTAAGATTCACACCAGTCTTAATTCATTATAGTTCCCATTTTAATGATTGACTAGGGACATTTAGAATATTTTATCAAATACCTAAGGATCTAACTATAAGGTAAACATGCAATCACTTATAATAAAGCCGCAAATTAAAACTTCTATTTTATTAACTAAAATCATAAGATAAACAATGTTTATAGATTGACCTAAGGCACATGCCCCAACATCTCCTACTTGCACTAAGGCCAGTCATTCATGTATCTGATACCCAACGACCAAATAAGACTATCATGTTTCGTTTGTGGAAGAACCTTCGACAAAGGATCTGCAATTGTCTTTTGTAGGAACTCTGCAAATCTTCACGTCTCCCCTCTTAATGATTTCTTGAATGAGATGAAAATTTCTAAGTATATGTTTGGATCAGTGGTGTGATCTTGGTTCCTTGGCAGTGCTATCGTCCTGTTGTTGTCACAATACAAGCAAAAAAGGTTAGCTATACTAGGAACCAAACCAAGTTCGGAGATGAAGTTTTTGATCCTAACTGCCTCCTTAGCTACATCGGGCGCTGTAATATACTCAACTTATGTTGTACAATCTGCCATAGTTTCTTGCTTGAACATTTTCTAGCTCACTATGCCTCCATTTAAAGTAAACACATATCTTGATTGTGATATGAAGTCTTCTATATTAGTTTGAAAACTTGCATTTGTCTAACCATTTATAACAAGCTTGTCTTCCAAACTTCCTTAGACCAAGGAAATTTCTTTAGTCTTTCTCAAGTACTTAAGAATATTCTTTACTACTATCCAGTGACTCTTACCGAGATCAGACTTATATCTGCTTGTTGTGCTTAAAGCATATGATACATCAGGTTAGGTTCATAAAATGGCATACATGATAAATCCAATAGCTGATGTATATGGAATCGTATTAATGCGCTATCGCTCATCATTAATCTTTGCACATTGAGTCTTACTTAGACTTATACCATGAGACATTGGCAATGACCCTTTTTAGAGTATTGCATATTGAACCTATTCAATACCTTGTCTATGTAAGCACTCCGACTTAGACCGATCAGCCTTTTAGATATATCCTTATTGATCTTAATCCCAAAGATGTAGGCTGCATCCCGTAAGTCCTTCATTGAGAAACACTTCCGTAACCAAGACTTGACACTCTGCAAGGTTGGAATGTTATTTCCAATGAGTAATATATCATCAACATACAGTACTAAGAAAACAACCACGCTCCCTCTGACCTTCTTGTATATAAGTCTCATATTCATTTTTAATGAACTAAATCCCTTAATTGCTTCATCAAAATGAAGATTTTAAATTCGAGAAACTTGATTTAATCCATAAATGGATCTTTGAAGCATGCATACCTTTCTAGAATTCTCAGGATGAACAAACCCTTCAGGCTTTATCATATGCACATCCTCAAGTAACTTTCCATTTAGGAAAGCTATTTTGACATCCATTCGCCATATCTCATAGTCATAATATGCGGCTATGAAAACTAGAATTCTAATAAATTTAAGCATGGCTACAGGAGAAACCTTTTGTTACTTGCCGTGCATTATATGTAAGCACATTGCCATCCATTTCAATTTTCTTTTTGAAAACCCATTTACATCCAATGGTCTTACCACTTTCAGGTTAATTAACCATGTTCCAAACTTGTTTATCATATATGAATTGCATCTAAGAATTCATGGCACTAAGCCATTTATCTGTCTCAGGGCTAGACACAGCCTCCCGATAAGAAGTAGATTCATTTTGATCCATAGGCAACACCTTATTACTATCGGTAATAAGAAATTCAAATCTTTCAAGCTGATGTCTTACCCTATCCGACCTATGTGGGCCTTGTGATACTTGTAGAGGTTAAAATAGTTCAACACTTTATTGATTTTCCATTGGCGGTTGAGTGTTTATTTATGGTTCTTGAACTTCATTAAGACTTACTTTATTCCCATTGTTTTCTTTTGAAATAAACTCATTTTCCGTAAAGATACCATTCCGAGCCACAAACACTTTGTTCTCAGTAGGATTATAAAAGTAGTATCCTCTAGTTTCTTTAGGATAACAACCCAATACACACTTGGTATATTTGGCTGATAATTTTTATGAGACTTGTGGTCTTACAAAAACCTCATAGCCCCAAATCATAAGGAAAGACAAACATGGCATTTTCCCAAAACACATATCATGTGGTGTTTTATCAACCACTTTACAAGGAACATAATTCAGTGTAAACGCAGTAGTTTCTAAGGTATATCTCCAAAAGAAAATAAGAAGATATGCACGACTTATTATAGATCGAACCATATCCAATAAAGTTTGATTTCTCATATTAGAAACGTCATTCCATTGTGGAGTTACTGGGGTAGTTAGCTTTGAGACAATCCCACAGTTTCTAAGATAATCATTAAACTTTGGCTCAAATATTCACTACCTAAATATGATCGGAGTGCTTTAATATTTTTACCAAGTTAATTTTGCACTTCATTCTAAAATGTTCGAAACATCTCAAAAGACTTACCTTTATGTTTTATGAGATACACATAACCATATCAGTTAAAATCATTAGCGAAAGTAATGAAATATTGATAGCCATTATGTTTATAGGACCACATACATCAGTATGTATTAGATTCAATAAATCCCTTGCCATTTCATTGTGTTTTAGCAAAGGGGCTCTTTGTCATCTTTCCTAGTAAATAAAATACATATGTTTCATATGATTCAAAATCAGATTAATTTAAAAATCCATCTTTATGGAGTTTAGAAATGTGTTTCTCATTTATGTGGCCAAGGCGACAATGCCAAAGGCAGGTCTGATTTAAATCATTTGACTTGATATTCTCTATATTTACATTAAGAATATGAGTATTTGTGGACCTTTTCATATTTAGTATATAAAGACCATCACACAAATTAACATTCGCATAGAAAACGTCTTTACAAGAAATGAAGCATTTATTATTTGCAATAATGAAATTAAAACCATCCAAATCCAAGCATGAAATTAAAATGATCTTTCTGCTCAAGGCAGGGACATAATAACAATTATTTTAAACTAAAAGAAGTCCACTAGGTAAAATTAACTCAAAGCATCCTATAGCCAACGCAACAACCTTTGCTCTATTTCCAAGTCATAGGATGACTTCTCCTTTCTTTAACTTTCTACTTTTGGTGAGACCCTGCACATTAATACAAATGTAAGATCTACATTCAGTATCCAATACCTAGGAATCACTAGTAGACAAGTTCAATTCAATAAAATAAATACCTAAAGCAGTAGTCCCACTACTCTTTTTTTCTTTAGATCTTTAAGATAAGGCTTGCAATTTCTAAACCAATGCTAAGGTGCATGAAAAAAATGAAAATTTCCTTCTTTTTCTTTTTCCTTCAGATACTTTGAAGTAGAAGCAGCATGAGGCTTGACTTGTTCTATAAGCTTTGTGACAGTCACAATAGCCTTTACAACTTTAGCCTTGCCTTTGCCCTTTTTCTTCAGAGCCTTTCCTTTCTGAACCATCAACATATTAGCAATGAGTTTCTTAACATTCTACACAGTAATTTTAAGTATCAAATGCAACTTTGAGATAGAATACTCCACGTTATTTATGTTATAATTCATCACAAATTGTAAATAACTATAAGACAATGAATTCCGGATCAAATCCGTAGTCAACTCTCAAGTTATAGGAAATTCAAGTCTGTCAAGATGGTCAATATAGCCCTTCATTTTTAGAACATGATGACTAACTAATGCACCCTCAGCCATTTTGCAAGAATGAAGGTTCTTGATTGTCTCAAACCTTTCTTGCTTAGCTTACTGTCGGAACATTTCCTTCAGTATCGTAGCCATGTCGTAAGCTTCTATGTATTCCGCGTCCTTCTAAAGTTCATGAACCATGGTTGCCAACATAATGCATGCAACATTAGTTGAGTTGTTGACATGCTTAATAAGTGCATCCGTCATGGCTCTTAAAGCATTGGCTGGTGGTTCCTTAGGAATAGGATTATCTAGGACATATAACTTGTGTTAAAGCTTAAGAACAATTCTCAAGTTTCTGAAGCAGTCAAGAAAGTTTGTCCTGGACAACTTATCCTTCTCAAGGATGGATCGCAGTGACAATGGATTAGTATGATTTGAAGTGGCCATAGATCTACAACAAAGATTATGCAAAAGTTCTTTCGAGTATAAAGGAATAGACTCCCACTAAACTAACAACCTTTCTGAAAATACTATGTTAATTTAAGGGACTAAAATACATCTTTCACCTAATTCCAAGATAGCTAAGGCATTTGAATTAGGTTATTTAGGTAGGTACCAATTACTAATTACATTATACGTAACTTTTAGTTGTTTTTATGGCATTATAACATGTTATGTCTTAGCATGTTTCATCTCATCTAGTGCCAAAAGCCCAAAACAATTTTGATAGCTTTATCAAGTCTAACAATTTCAAACAATAGAGTAACCGTTACTCAACTTTCCTCATCAAGATAACATAATACACACTACGGAGGCAGACCTATATTGATGTGATTGAAGCCTCGACAAGTGTTTGAGAATGGATGACAGTTGACTTAAAATTTGGAAGAGGGATTTATATTTGTTTTACTGATCATAATTTAAACAAAATAAATATCGCATATTACAATGCAAAAACAACCACTAAACGAGTTAGGAAATTATACTAACACTGACTATCACACGAATTTCCCTGCACAATGAACAGTTAATGACACTCTCGCTAGCTGATCAGTAGTATAGAGGGAAGTGCCTCTTTAAACAATGAGTTTCAATTTCGAATACCGAAAATAGCCTAAAGTTTCTCTTTATTTTAGTCAATCCAATTAACTAAAACTACCTGTTATTTTAATTTCGAAAACTACTAATTAAAACATTTTTAATTAACTCGGGCCCACCTTTAACTTAGTATCTTATCATAATCCAATTATAATTTAAGATACTTTGAGTCCTTATCCAATTGAAATTTGTTATATATCTCACCTATCTATTAGGAATTATAATATTTATCTGATTACAAGTTTATCTTCTATCTAATAGGTATACACTAAGGATAACCATAATGAGATATATGATCAAAAATAATTTCAAAATATTAATCATGCATTAAACACTATAATCATATTAAATTAATCATATTAACCGAATCATGATCTCCATCATACAGACATTCATAATTATTGAACAAAAATAAAATTGTATTTAACATTAGAATCACATTAACCTAAACAAGACTTTTACTATGAACATACAAAATTTGCATCATTCCGTATTAAAAATATATGTTAATCGAAATACTCACAACATGAATACTACCATTGAGTCAAATCATGTGTATGTATAATATACATGAATTAACAACATGCTTTAAAGCCAATTCTTGATAATAATTATCACAGAACCTATACGTACATCATACTTTTACATAAACCAAGATAATGTTTTCACATATATATATATATATATATATATTATATACATCAGAGAAAACATGTAATGTTTAATAGAACCAAGCCTAAGGCTCTGATAACACTGTTAGGTTTTTGGTGTTCATACGCAGTGAAAAATTCAAAACAAATTTTTGAAAACCCCAACAAGATCGAAAATAAGCTCCGTTAAATTAGATCTACGGAAGTAAATCATACCTTATTCTCTGATTTCCTTATCTGACTGTTCGATTTTTAAGAAATTCAAGTGCCCATCCTCTATTAGAAATCCATACATGAACGGTGACCACAATTTTGAGTGCTAGCTCCAAGAGAGATATAAAATGTTTTTCTTCTCTCTCCAAAAATCCAGAGAACTTAAAATTTGCAAAAATAAAAATCTTATTTTATTTTAGAGTTTCACCCTTTATTTATATGTCTAGATAATCTCTCACTTAAAATCTTATCCGTAATACAAATATTGTATTATTGTATTTAAGAAGTTTAAGAAAATTTCACATATGCTCATATTAATAAGTTACCATATAACAAATTGTAAGGGCTTTTATTTCATGAATTTTATCATATGAAATTCATTACTCTGGGCCAATTGAAATTGTGTAAAGCTATTCATTGTGTGCGACCCAATAAGTTCATGCGACGTTGGCAGTGAATCAAAACCAATTTAGTATAAAAGTTATAAGTGGTCTTTAGCAAGGGATTATGACTACCCAAGCAGCATGAATATCAAAATCGATATAACCTAGTAAATAACATATATCATATCCTTTCGTCGTGCGATATCCTTCGATTAAACATAAGGCATGGAAAGTCACCCTTAATATTCAATCGTACTAGTCTTGATTTTTAAGTAAACTGAAAACATCTAAGTGACATTGATCATATCAATTCAAATAGACTCCAATATTATCAGTCTATCATATTGATGGATCCATTGATATCACTTTATATGAGAGAAACAAATTCTATCTTGATTACACACATTCACATATTATTCAGTGGTAACCAATCATAATCCTTATAATTTTTCAATTAAAGACAATGTTTAATTATGTCGAATTACCATGATCTCAATATTGAAAGTCTATGACAATCTCAAGTTCATGGACTAAATGATATACCTATCATGGTTAACACCAATGACTTAATCCATATGGTGTTCTCAAAGTAGGTCGGTTCAGTACCTTATTTCTTAACAAGTACTCATGATCTCAACTCGTATCTCTATATGCATGATCATCACATGACTATCAATCATGATTCACACTAATCTTAACTCATCATAGTTCCTGGTATAATGATCGACTAGGGACATTTATGATATTTCATCAAATACTTATTGATCTTACTATAAGGTAAACTTGCAATCACTTATAATAAAACAACAAATGAAAACCTCAATTTTATTAATTTAAATTATAAGATAAACAATGTTTGTAGTTTGACCTAGGGTACATGCCTCTACATTTACTTCTTTTTTTTGAAGTGTTTGATGTGTGGGGTATAGACATGGGCCTTTTACACCATCGAATTGTTATGTTTATATTTTAATTGCTATAGACTATGTAAGTCTAAGTAGGTTGAAGCAAAAGCTATTAAAACAAATGATTCAAAAATATTGGTTAATGTTCATAGATCAAAGATTTTGATAGTTCTTGGAGCACCTAGAGCACTTATTAGTGATAAAGATTCGTATTTTTGTAGTCGATTAGTTGCTAATCTACTTGCCAAGTACAATATCACACATATGACATCTACCGCATATCACCCACAAACTATAGGACAAGCTAAAACTTCAAATAGAGAAATTTAGCCAATATTGGAAAAAACAGTTAGTCCAACATGTAAGGACCGGAGCCTTAGAAAAGAAGAAACATTATTGGCATATAAAATAACATTTAAGTGACAAGTTAATAGTTAGACATATTTTATAGTGTTATTTAGGTTTATTTTTTATATAAATGACGATATTACACTAGGTATTCTCTTATTTTTGTGATTTCATAATTTAATTAGAAAAATAAAGAAATGGAAGAAAAAGTGGAAGAAGAGCAAAACCGTCAATTGGAGAAGAAATCCAGCGAATCAGCAGCGATTTGAATTTACAAAGAAAATCTTACCTAAATCTGTAGTAGAGAATGGACAAAGAATCTATCGTGAATTGGAGAATACACTAAAAATCGATAGTTGAATCGGTGGAGCATAGAGAGCTAAACTCAGTGATTAACTCAACTATTTGTGTACAAACTGGAATCACTGATAAATTATTGAGGTCGGTGACTAGTTTTTTATATAATACAACAAATTTGAGTTTATCTATGATATGCATACTTAGGCAACTATAAATAGTACTTTAAGGCTTCGAAATTACTTTCTTCTTTTTAGCCTTTTGCACTTGTAAGTTTAGTTTTATATTGGTTTATGTGTGAATCTACATTGTAGCTTTGATTTATTTAAAATGTACTTATTTATTTAATCATTTCTTTTAATTGTATATTTGCATTGTTTATTTCCAGCATGAGTCAGTAGTTTGTTAATCTAAACAAACCCTAGAGATGTATATAATTCGGATTGCTATATAATTATGGTTAAAGAATCACATACTTAATGCTTTAAAATTATTCATACACGTCAATCACATATTTAACAAGTTTTTTCGCATATTACAACTACGGATTCTTTATATTGAGTGCATAGTGCCTAATATGTTCCTTAATAAAGGGTATATAAATCTATGTCTATGATTATTGACAAAAATTATAGAAGTAGTAACTATGATTAATTTATGGGGCTTTTTCTCGAATGGATGTTCTAGATGATTGTGTTTTAAGTTATTTATTAATTGGAATATTTTGATTTATATTTGATTTAAATTAGGCATGATTTTCATTGTGTATTAATGCTATCGTATTTCTATGACAATGTGTTTTATCCAATATATGGATTTACAATGATAAGAATATGGTTTTTCCAATGAATTAAGGAAAATTCGTGGCTGGCAAAAGGCTATCAACCCATTATGAATTAGGATTTAATGATTCCAAGCTTTCATGTAATATGATTATAACTATGTTCTGAAGTAATGTTATTTTCTAGTATTTGAATGCAATCCAATTATATTACATTATTTAGTGGGGGCTTGTTTATATATTTCATTTATAATAATTTATTGATTTATTTGATTTTTTGTTTAAATTGCGTTAAATTTGTTAATTTAATTTAAATTAATTGTTTATTTTGTTTTTGATTGATAGCGTTTAATTCTCGTTTAATTAGATTAGTTAAATTAAACCAAGTTAAAATCCTGTAAAAAGTCTTAACAAAAAAAATTCAGTAAAACTTTAGGGTAGCCTTAATTCTTAAGAGATTTGAAAAATCTATGTGGAGACAATATCTCATTTTCACTACTATAAATAAGAAGTAAATACCAAAAATTATTATGCACACTCGACACGCATCAATTTTTGGCACCGTTACCGAGGACTTTAAAAATAATCTCTTGAAAACCTTCTTGTCGAATGTCATATAACATGGCGAAAGATGAGGAAGAGTTAACTTTTAGGCAATCTGCTAGGAATGTCATGGCTTTTAAACCTATATGTATAACGTTTACAAAAGAATTTCAAGAACTTGAATTGAAGTTCGGACTCATGAATTCTTTACCATGTTTCTATGATGAAGATAATGAAAATGCTCTAAAGTTTATTAGGGAGTTCATACACAAAGTAAGCACATTAAAACCTAAGGATGTAGAAATAGATTATGTTAAACTAAAAGCTTTTCATTTTGAATTAAAAGGCCAAGCTTTAAATTGGTTATTTTACCTCCCTCAAAACTTCATAACTAATTGGTCAAAGATGCGAAAGTCTTTCTTAATCAATACGTCCCAGCAAGACAAATTAGTTTAGATAGAAAAAAAAAACTAGTAATGCTATGATGGAGATCGGAGAAACTTTTGATGAATCTTGGAATAGGTATCAAAGCTTGATTTCATTATGTCCAATGCATGGATTTACAGAAAAAGCTTTATTGAAATATTCTTATGAAGGATTAAACCACTTAGAATGAATATTCTTAGACATAGTATGTGGAGGGTCTTTGCTCGACAAAACACCAACCTTAGCAAGAGAAGCTATAAATAAAATGGCAAAACAATCTAAGAAATATGGTGAGAATAGTGAATTAATCAAAGAAAACCTAAGTGAAATGAATATAAGGAAATATAAGACACTACAGAATAAGATAGATGAGCTAAAAGCCATGGTCGAGTTGTTACTAAAAGATAGATCAAGCAAAGTACAACCTTATAATGAATTAAGTCATTCTAAGGATGAATGCCCTTTGACGCAACAAACAAAAATAGAAGAAGCTAGTGCTATAATGAACTAATAAGATGGATTTGTTGATCCAACTTACGACTTTAATAGTTATACAAATCACTCATAAGCAAATATAGGTAATTATATTAACAATCAGGGTTATCAAATGTATAAAAATTGAATAATTCAGAAAGAGAAAAAGACCAAATAATTCAAGCATTACAAAATAATATGACTAAGTTGACAAATCAATTGAGTCAGATGACAACACAAATGAGTGAATTTGCAAATTAAGAGAAATTACCATTTTAACCTTATCCTACTTTATATGAAAAAGCACAAGCCATAACATTAAGAAGTGGTAAGAAGATGGATGAACATAAAATGCCGGACCAATTAGTTTCTAGAAAAGATATATAAGCAAAACTAGAGAAAGAAATTGAAGTAACAAGTAATAAGTTTCCCAACAAAAAGGGTAATGAACCTGATAAATACAAACCAATAAATATAAAACCACCACTCTCTCATTGTTTGGAAGATAATAAAAATGCTAAGAAACTGCAGGAAGAAAAACAAATATCTAATACATTAAAGAAAATAGTATTTAATATACCTCTGTTTGAAGTCATTCAAAATGCACCTAAGTATCAGAAATTTATAAAAAGAATTATGCACTAATAAGATGAATGCAAATGAAAATATGAGTCTGGGAGAAAACGTATAAACATTAATTCAAAAGAAACTACCTCATAAATATTTTAATCCTGAAATGGTTTTCGTTCCATTTACAATTGAAAATATAGGAATTTTTAAAGCATTGTGTGATCTGGAAGCCTCTATAAATGTTATGCATTTTTCTATTTATTTGAAATTGACAAATGTACATTATAAGAAATTGGTATAGTGGTACAATTAGTAGACAAATCCACTGTTAAATAGGTAGGGGTTACTAGAAGATGTACAAATTATGGTTAATGATTTAGTCTTCCCGGCAGATTTCTATGTTTTAGATATAAAAGAAGATAATTTTTCTAATAGGACTTCTCTATTCTTAGGAAGACCATTTTTGAAAACAGAAAAAACGAAGATTAATATTTTAAGTGGAACATTAATAATGGAAGTAGATGATGATACAATGAATCTTAATATATATGACACACTGAAAAATCTAATGGACGTCTCTTCCTTATGCATAGTATCTATGATATATCCATTAATAGATAAATCTTCTAGGAAAGATAAAATAGATAAATTGGAGTTGGAAATTGAAAATTTAGAAGAAGATGATGATAGAGATGAGGAAACAAAAGAGATAATAAACACTTTGGAATCATACAATGAACTACCAAAACTTAGTTATTACCTAGAATTATATAGATCTCATTCGAAACTTTTACTTTTATAGTTAACGCCCTTAAATCAGATCCAAAAACTTTACCAAATCATTTGAAATATCCTTATGTAGGGGATTATGATAAATTACTAGTTATAATTTCTAATAAACTGACAAGTTTGGAAGAAAATAGATTAGGAAATATATTGAAACATAGCTGATTTTAAAGGAGCAATAAGATGAATCATAGCCGATTTTAAAGGAATAAGTCCAGCTATATATAAACATAGGATAAATCTGGAACTGACAAAAAGGTTTCTAGAAAAGTTTAACGCAGATTAAATCCGTCTTTGATAGATGTAGTTAGATGCAAGAATGATATTTTCAATAGCTGATAGCAATTTAGTAAGCTCGGTCTAAGTAGTTCCTAAAAAGACATGAATTATAGTAATTACAAACGAGCATGGAGAATTAGTACCAACTAGAATCTAAAATGATTGGAATGTTGCATAGATTACAGAAAATTGAATGCCTCAACTAAGAAATACCACCATCCACTCTCTTTAATAGATCTGATGTTCAAAAATTAGCTTGAAAAACCCATTACTGCTGTTTAGATGGTTATTCAGGATTTCATCAAATACCTGTAGCCCTAGAAGATCAGGAAAAAAATTACTTTTACCAGCCCCTTTGGTACATTTGTCTATAAACGTATGCCTTTTGATCTATGTAATGCACATGCAACTTTTCAAAGGTGCATGGTTAGTATTTTCTCTGATTATGTGGAAAGTCTTATTTAATTTTTCTTGGATGATTTCACTGTTTATGGTAATTTCTTCGATGAATTTTTAGTTAATTTAACTAAAGTACCTATGAGATGAATAGAAAATAATTAAGTATTAAATTATTAAAAATATCATTTCATGGTATATCAAGGACTTATATTAGGACATATAGTGTCACATAAAGGAATAGAGGTAGGTTCAGGAAAAATTAAAGTAATCAAAATGTTACCTTACCCCACTAAGGTAAGAGTTCATGGTAGATTAAAGACTTATATTAGGACATATATTGCCTTAGAAAAATCTAGACCTTATTTATTAGGAACAAAAATAATAGTTTATTCAGATCATGCAACATTACGATACTTAATGTAAAAAACCTTATCCAAATTAAAGAATCGCTCGGCCTGAAACCCTAATTAAGCCTCAGTACACCAGCAAGACTTAACTAGAGCCGGTAACCTCACCTTCAACACCTAATAAACATAATTGTATATTGAATATCGACGATAAACAAATTATATACACCGTGGAAATTTAAAACTTTTCGCAATATTAAACACGATATACAAAATAAAATCAAACCAATAAACATTGGCTATACAAAGTCTCCAACCCTTGTGACATTACAAAATCGTAATTCAATACAAATATATAAGACAAGGGAAAATTCAATACATTAAAAAGAAGATAAAGACTCTTAAATCTTTTTTATTCCATAGTCGTAGCGCTCACCGATATTTCTAAAATATTAATTGGGGTGAGTGCTCCAAATTGCTCAGTAATTAAAGATTCACAAGGTTATCAATATTCCATATAATAATCAAGAACAATATGCAACAATAATATGTACCAATGATAACTAATGAGATTAACAAAAACATATAATCCAATAAATAATGGATGCAGGTCAAATTGTCAGTGACTATTACATTTTGATTCTCATTTTATTTGAAAAACTAAGGTCGATTACCCAGTGACAACATTAATGCGATTACTATACCAACACATTGGCCGATGTGTTGTCAAGCCAGTCCATTAATGTCCAATGGTTTTATCCTAAACCTACTAGTGAATATGTGACCCACGCAACCTATCTAATTGAGTAGGAGTTACATATAGGCCGAGAGATCAACCCCGCATCCTATATAACTTGGTCTTAGTTCCAGGAGTTACTCTCGTAGATCGCATTATACACCATTTTCTGTTTGGTAATAGTATCACAGTGTACATAGTCCTCCATTCAGTCCATAAACTATATGAACTAGATATACTAACATATCTTAGAAATATTGATAAATAAGGGAATCTATAGTTACCTCGGTAGGTTCCATTTTTAATTTCCTAACTTTTCAGTCACACAACCTTTTTCGGTATTCGAGAACCGATTACAAACCATTTGAGGTTATTACACATCCAATACCTCATATTTAGAACCCTTTAACTAGACACAGTTGAATTCAGAACCAATTTGCTAATTTTTAGGTCAATATGACTATTTCACATTTTGCAAGGTAAAAGACAGACTTCCAAGTTCTCTACCTTTTTTTTATAAAAATACTAAATTTCTATGTCGTTAGTCCACAAATATAATTTTCGTGATTTTTTCTATTTTCTATTTTTTTGAAATTCCAACATTTTCTATTATTTTTCTTATTCGAGAATATGAGTTTAACCCTTGAATCGGACCCAGTTTAGGCCTGTATGGGGGATTCAACCTCTTTCTTCCCCATCGTTCCCTGTTGCGCCAAACTAGTTCCTCTTTTTTTTTTATTGAACGAACTAGGGTTCTCCCCAGTCCGATCAAGGAAGGGAGACGACCTCCACATCGTCTCCCTCATCGGACAAATTGAGTCTCCCTCCCAATCAACTCCTCCATTAACAATCATAATAACAACATCAACCACAACGAAATAATAACAACCAATCCAACAACAAACATAACACTCACCTTGATCATCCATTTCTCTATCTCACATTTCTCTCTCTCTCTCTCTCTCTCTCTCTCTCTCTCTCCTCTCTCTCTTTTCTCAATTTCTCTATGTGTATCTCAAAATCGAAATGAAATACAGATGAGGTGGTGATTTATTGAAAAAGATAAATAAGAGATTTTCTCGAGATTCGTATCGTACAAATCTCTAGGTAGATGTAAATGTTCACTCATTTCTATTTTATTTTTTGATCATTATTAAAATACGGGTTTTACATGTCGAGATTGATCTTGTGCCTATTAACCAATCGCATTTCCTCCTGACTTACTTAAAATCAAATACATACTTTTATTGAGATGCTTGTGTAGGAATCTCGAGACAATATTAAGAATATGAGTTTATAGTGAATTTCACATCACATGCTCATTGATTACTCTTAAGATGGAGTTGCACGTATTTCGAGGCATAGATTTATTTCAAAATCCTAATCACTACACCATTCACCTCCTCGATGATCATGCTACGCATATCTCGAGGCAATCAATTAGTTTAACCCAATTAAATCAAACTATAGATTATTTAAATATTTACGTATATCAATTACACATATAAATATATACACCTATGTATTTTCTCATTTATAAACTCACCATGCACGCCAACGACTACCCTCGGTTGTGCACACTATCGTACGTCCCACACATATCATCTTCTATCCCACATGTCACCAGGAACCCATTAACTTATTAATTATTTTGAATATATATTTATACAACCAATATTTGTAAATATATTTATATATATGCCTATATTCATACGTTTGTTATTTTGTCGTGTGCGCCAATGAGTTCACTCGGGCATGCACGCTACCCCACGCCCATGTGCGTTACCTTTGACCCAAACACAATTTTATTTGTCCAATAATTTCTCAATTATTTTATTTCCAACTATTGGTTTTATATATATAATATAACAATATATATATATATTAATATATACACCTATATATTTCACGGCGTATCCGTTTTCCACGTACGCTAATGCATACACCTGAGCGTACACATTCCTTCGACGTCTCCCTATGTGATCCCCCATGATTCACAGGTGTTACACTAGGTGTATCGTAGATTTATTCGTCATTTATTTTCAAAATATAGGTTTTATATTAATTCACATTAATTACCTATAGTTATGTTAATTATTTCTCACACCAACCAAACACAATACATCACCACAATCACACTCACATGCTAATTAAGACTAGTCGGGCTTAATCACGAGTTTTACTCTGGTTAATTAGATTTTGGATTAATGTTAATTACCAAGTTAAGGACATGAGTCGTTACATTTAATGTAAAAAACGATGCTAAACCACGACTAATAAGATGGATACTACTTTTAAAGGCATTTGACATTACTATAAAAGATAAGAAATGAGCTAAAAATCTAGTAGCAGATCACTTACGTGGGTTAGAAAATGGAGAATCACTTATACCATTAAGGGATGAATTTTCAAATGAATATTTAAATAGTATTAAGACTGATGGCCCATAGTATGACGATATAGTTAATTATCTTACCACCAATCGGTTATTTTACCCCATGGAAGTTTTGCACCAACTAAATAATTGAGAGATGCATACCCCATTTAGAAGTACAATCAATTATATCTCATGCCATACTTATGCATGTGGAGGACATTTTAGTCAATGTAGAACTACTCTTAAAACTTTAGATTTTGAATTCTTTAGGCCTACTTTATTTCATGATTGTTTTCCTTATACAAAATCTTATCCAAATTGCCAATGAACTGGAAACTTAGAATCTAGAAATCAAATGCCTTTACTTCTTATTCTTTTTTGTGAAGTGTTTGATGTATGGGGTATAAATTTCATGGAACCTTTTCCACCATCAAATGGTTAAGTTTATATTTTACTTGTAAATTATGTGTCTGAGCGTCTAAAAGCAAAAGCTACTAAAACTAATGATTCCAAAATAGTGGTCAATTTTCTTAGATAAAATCTTTTTTACAATTTTTTGAGCACATAGAGCACTTATTAGTGATAGAAGCTCACATTTTTGTAATTGATTAGTTTCTAATCTACTAGCTAAGTACAACCTTATATATAGGACATCTACTGCACATCACCCATAAACTAGTGGACAAGCTAAAACTTCAAATAGAGAAATTAAGTCAATACTTAAAGAAAAAGTTAGTCCAACACGTAAGGAGTGAAGTGTTAGATTAGAAGACGAATTATGAGCATATAGAAAAACATATAAGACACCTATAGATATGACACCTTATAGGTCAATATTTGGAAAAGCATGTCATTTACCAGTAGAGCTAGAACATAAAGCCTATTAGGCAATAAAAGCATGTAACATGAATGATAATGAAGCAGGAAACTAATGTAAGTTGAGTCTTAAAGAATTAGCAGAAATTAGGAATGATGCTTATGAAAACGCATCAATTTATAAGGACAAAACTAAAACATCTCAGGATAAGAAATTAGTTCCTAAAAATCTTCAAGTAGGAGATAAAGGTCTACTCTTTTGTTCAACACCAAAATTATTTCCTAGAAAAATCTGTTCAAGATGGGTAGAAGGATCTTATATTTTATCGAATTTATTACCTCATGGTGTAGTAGAAATAGAGAGCTTAGAAACGGGACAAATATTTAAAGTAAATGGTAATAGTTTAAAATCTTACTATGAAAATTTTGCCGAATAGGATACGGAGATCATTAATCTCGAGACTGAGTAACGAAGTCCGCAAAGTAATGAAATGAAGTTCAATGTTTGCATTAGCGCGAATGAAACCATGAAGAATGAAACCATTACATTTCGGATGTTTAAGAAGTCACACAATAAGAAGAAAAAAATCAAAGAAGTAGCAACTGAAAAGCCACAACCTGAAGTGCAACATCAAGACAAGAAATAACTGGCAGAAGAAGAATTTACTAATGAGCAATTAAAGCTTCAAGCTTTAGGACATCTGACTGAAATTTACAAATATAATCCAGAGAAAATCTTCCTACACGTGATGATCAATGATGTCCATTTTCCTGGTGTTTTACTTAACATAGAAGCTACTATGAATATCTTACTGAAATAATGGTGCGGAAAGGCCAAGTTGATGATTGATTTTATACCACCTGTTGTTGGCAATAAAGCAAATGGCAATAAGATCTTTCCACTAAGAATGTCGATGAATGTGCTAGTGGGATGGTTTAAGTATCTCACCAATTTCTTTGTATTACCATAAATTAAGAAATATGACATGATATTGATGAGATGAAATTTTCTTAAGACGGCTGGAGTTGTTCTCAATGTGGAACAATGTATAGTTATGCTTAGGATGAAAAATGATTATATGTGTCTTCAAGATAGTTATGAGATAGATGATTACGCCAATGAAAATAATTATGACTTTGGTTATGAATGGGAGAACTCTTATCGTGATGATTACCTTGAAGGAAATTATGTAGATACTAAAAGTGATAAGGAAGCTGAAGATGTCAAGAATGATGAAGAATTGACAGATGCTCAGTTTTACTCGTTCAAGCTAAAAGACAAGTGATCTCATCTATCAAGTCGAACCAATGACTATAAACAAAAGTGCTTGATGGGAGGCAGCCTATACTCTATCTTTACTTTCAGTTTCAGTATTAGGATAAGTTAGTTGTTTTCTTTTAACTCTTTACTCTTATAATGGAAATATTTTAGGAATATAATTTCTGAATAATCTCATATAAATGGGGTTGATCGAGCTAATGTTTTCTATATTAACAGATTTATGATAGTTTCAAAATTTATTTTCTCTCTTTGTAGAACTCTTTTTTGAGATATTTCCAATTGAGAGGAGGATGTCCGAGTTTTTTTTAGTTGAATCATATTTTCCTTTAATTATTTTAATTAATAAAGCAGTTATTTAGTAGCATAATATTTCCTAATTACAAATGAAGACTTCATTTCAAAATATTTCTTGCCTAGTGCTAATCACTTCTACCTTAAATATAACTGATATGTGTGATAAATTTATAAAATATTTGATATATTGGAAAAATAAAGGGAATTGGCCAGCAATTTCTAAGAGATACCAAAAACACTGGGAATCGCTTGGTAAATTGCCAGCAGTTTCCAAGCGATTTCACTAGCGATTTGTTAATGAATTCACTTAAACTCTGATTGGCTGAGCATAAATTCGTGATTTTTAAAAACAAAACCCCAAATTGCAAACAATAAATCCTCATATAGCTAAAACCATTACACCTATTTAATTGATTAATTTATCTTTTTCTGGATTCAACCCTTCAAAGCTTGACTTATAGTTTATTTAACTGTATCCCACCTTGTTTAGGAGTGATTCAACTATATAAATTTTAATTTCGAAGTTCATACAACCAAGTTAGGGCTTGGGTGAATGTTTTTTAAATTAAAGCTTGGAGAAAGATTTTAAGGAGCTAATATAACATATTACTTGAGAGATTCACTCTCTACAAGATAATAAATTGATATTCTAGCATCCTTTTGATTTCGAAGTCTTTAACAAAAGCAATTTTTGATGATATTTTAAACGCATGTAGTTTTTGAATTTTATTCCAAAATTGTTATTGAAAATGGGTTTCTATACAAATTCTCAATTTGAATATGGGTTTTCAAATGAGTTTGTGGGTTTCTAAAAATCTATACAATATATACATACTTATGATAGGAATATGTCGATAAAACTATTTTAGATGTACTATTTTCAACTCTTTCAAGACTTTATGCTAAAATGGTTTTACAAACTTGTTTTCCTTACCTTGATAGTTTGAATTTTCAACTACAAGATCTCAATTTACCTATTTCATCATAGTTGAGTTATTTTATGGTGGGATGAAGTAGAAGAGGAGGTAGGAGTAGTGACTAAAACAAAGGGAAAAGGGTAGTGCAAACAAAACTAAAGCAGAAATATGTGGGTCACTTAATTAATATTATACCTACCGAGTTTAGAATTAGAGAACCTAGACCTGGAGGGCTGCACTTAAAGAACAATCTCCATTGTCGTCTGATGAGGAAGAATATTTGAGAATCTAGACCTTAGTCATTTAATGCCTTATGAACTTTGTTTGTGATACTTAGAGCTTAGAGGAGATACTATAGTAATTCCTAAGAGAGGGTTCCATATTCGGAATGTGAGCAAGTATGAGGATAAAATTGTGAGCATCATCAGAGATAGAGGATGAGAGCGACTTTTGAGAAACTATGTGGGTAAAGTAGAAAGAGGATGTTCAAAAATTGTACAAAAATCTTATGTGAATAGGCATGTTAGTAAGGAATGGAACAAAGTAGTAGTAAAAGGGAAGCAGATTGTTATTTCGCTTGTGAGATTGAATAGATTTCTTGGTCTAACGAATAACAAATAGAGAATGGAGGAAGATTACTAACCTCAGTCGCAAGTTTAACGGCCCGATCTTAGTAGTGCACTCAACTTACATTGACTACAGATATCGTCGTTAGGGAGATGTACATGCATTCATTACGTACTTAGCTATAATGAATCTATTGCTAAGAAATTCTTTTTAAAATGCTTTTATAAGTAAACTAACTAATCTAACAAATCAATACAATTTACTTAAATTCTTATATTAAAACTATCTTAGTTCACAACTTCACCTAGGTAATGAAATGTTGTGCTTTTCAACCATTTTCTCATCTTATTATGTTGTGTGAAACGCCTAATTAAAATAGATAAATTTCCTTCAAATCCATTTTAACCCACTGCCTTAACAGAAAAGATTCTAATGTGCAAACTAGAACTCTACGTATCAATGTGATTAACATAACCTTCACATTGCTTTAATGTTTCAAGTCTTTAGACTCATAACCAATTAAGCTTAATATTTATGTCTCCCTAATCAATAATTATAGCTTGATGTTGTGTATTTTAAGGTTGTACCATTCTTGTCCGACTTAAAAGCTTCAATGGCCATGATAACTTTTAAAGCATAATATCAATAAACATGTAATCAAGATATTTATAACATTATGCTCAGAATCAATACAAATTCTAACCATTGTACTTTTTATATTCAATTTCTTTTAATATTCATAGCATAACATTCATATTGTATAATCCATTGATCCCTAAGATTAGTAGGCTACCTACACATCTTTGAAACAAACATGCATATAGTGGTATTCATTAAAATCAGAAACGAATTGAAATACTAAACATAAATCAATAATACAATACTTAAAATCACCACATGTGAGTTTTCAATGTCTTCTCTCCACAAATCATTCTAATACTAAAAAATAAGTAAAACCTATGCTAAAATATTCTAAGGGTGACTAATGATGGATATGTGGTGTGTTTACCAATTCCGAATATTTATTTATACTTCTTAATAACAATTTGAAACCTTACTTTACAACTTAACTCAAAATATAATTCTAACTTTCCAATTTCTTCTAATCTAGTGTTGTCACTTAAAACCCGACGTCGTCTGTGTTGTGCCACTGGGCCATCGCTGCACCGCCTCTTCTATGTATTTTTCCTTGCCTCAGTGCCCTGAGCGCCCTGTCTTAAGTCCCCGACGCTATCCTTTATGGCTCCAAGGTGCCACCACTGCATGCCGCAACACCGAGCCTCTTGCTTTGATCTTCTTCACTTGTATTCTCTCCCATACCGTGCTTAAGTCCTCCATGTTGTTCCTTACTCCCTTCATAGGGACACCCCTACATGCCACGACGCCTACCGCTCTTAGGTGGGTTTTAGCTCTGTTTCTTCTCATTTTTGCTAGTTTCCTTCATTTTTTCCTTAATTACTGAAAAATGCATAAATACTATTAATTAGAGCTCATTTAAGGATATTTATACTAAATATACTACTAAAGCAAATCGTATATAAGTCTAAATAATCACTTATCAAATACCCTCAAACTTAGAATTTTGCGTATCCCGAGTAAAAATGTATTTTATTAAGTCTCATAATATCTAGTTCTCGTTCATTTTACATTGCCAATGGATTATCCTTAAAGTCACTAAGTCTCAAGTTAATAATCCACTCAAGAGTCTTTCTTTACAAAAACTTATATTTTTCAAAATATGTGGCTTAAACAACATATGCAACTCACTTTCGAAATACCAAATTAGATCACAACCAAAACCTTCAACACTCGCTAGTTTGTTTCACCTCGATACTCAAGTAGAAAATGTGCAACCTCATGATTTCTCATTAAGCTCGGGAATTAACAAATAAGCATAGACCAAACTCATTTTTAGTATGCTTTAGCACTTCAAGAGTCTTTAGGGCTCAATATAGTTGGAAACAAAACTTAACTCAATTAAGCTAGTTGCACTCAAGCTACATATTTTATTTGAAGAGTTTTATTTTACTTCCGCCTTCCTTTCTTTAATTGTCTCTTATTTATTTTCTTCTATTTTCCATTTTTACTTCACGGTCCTTGCTCCTTTTCCTACAGACTCTATTTTTTCCTCGCTTTTCCAATCATCAAGTTCTCGACTCCATTTCTTGTAGAACCTTTGGTACTCTCTTATTTTTTATTTCTTAAACTCTTGTTAGCGCTTCTCACTTTCACTTAATTGAGCAAGTTAACTCCAAATTTTCATTTAATAAGCCTATTTTTTCCCCTCTTTGCACTAAGCGTTTATTTAATTTTTATTGTCAAGTAAGATTCACACTTATTATAAAATTCATTAGAGGTCTAAAATTCTCCACAAGAAACATTTTAATAATTTTGAGCTTTTGTTTCAAGTTCATGGTCTTTCATAACTTTATGTTTCTAATCATGAAATAATACCGTTGTTACTACATTTCATCATTTTCTTCAAAAATTTAAAAACACTCTCTTGAGTTTCATATCAACAAGACACTTGTACTTTACTTATCATAAATTAAAGGCACGAACATGCAAATGAATTACTTATTTAATACTTATTACTATATATAACCTATTCTATATTAACTAAACATTCAAATAGTACATAAATGAAATAAATAATACACTACCATGCTTTCCTCCTTAATTGCTTTAAAAGTAAAATTTAAACAATTATACCTATAGTGTTTCTCTTTATTTCAAAATTCAATTCTTACCACTTTCCATAGTGTAGTGTAGTATTGATGCCCCTAAATGTAAACCAAACCTTGTCCTCAAGGTTTAAAAGCAAGCTTGAAACTATAAAAATACTAAAACACACAAACATATATAATAACATAAAATATATAAGCATAAACTAAACTAAGCATAGAAATTAAATAATTGAATAGTTAACAAAATATCACAAAATTAAAATAAAATGGCATCAATATATCTCTCATCTCACCAGGTCTAAAAGAAATCTTAAGACACTGATATCAAGACTACACGTCATGATCATCATCTGCCTTGGCAGCTCTAGCGTAAGATGATGTCAATGGATGCTCAATCCTCAAACTCTACACCAAATACTAATGAAACACATAAGCTGGCGCTATTGGAAAACCAAAAGACCTATAAGTGGGTCTCATCCATCTGCTCCTCTTATACATAGCAAGTTTCTCTGATAATTGACAAATAACATGAAGTTCCGCTGCTCATTCCGCTAGTCTTACTATCTCATTTGCATATCTTACTCATATCGTAACACGATTGCTGATACTGCGCCCCATCCTCTCGGTACAGTCTTCTCATCTCGATAATCCACAGCCTCTAGTGGTGGTACAAGTGGCTACAGTGGAAAAACCTTAAGATCATCCGAGTCCTACTCTTAAGTAAGTAGGTCTATGAACTCATAGCCCTCAGCGAATCCCTGCTACTTTTGCTCCTCTTCTCCATAAACTTCATCATCTAGCTCTTACGCTAACTCTGTTATTGTTGTTGTTGTTAATGTTGCTGCCTGATCCTCTTGTTGTTTAGCTAATAACTTGCCCTTACGTCTATCTCCTTCAACTTTTTCTCCTTCTTCCTTGGAGTCTTGATAACTATGCGGTGATTTTAATGTAAGCATGAAAGCCTCATCCATGGTTGCTTGGGCCTCAATATCGAATTCTTCACCATTTCACAGTCGATCTCTAGCTTTCAAGCATAAATGAATAATCAATACAACAAACAACAATTTTTTGTCTCTTTCTAACATGATGGACTATTTCAGATTGGTATATATGATTGTGCCGACTTTGATCCCTCCGTTCTTTGTGATCTCATATAAATAAGCCACCTTTAGCTTGTTGATCTCTCCTTGCTTAGTGGTGGGGTATAGTGATGCAACAAGGAAATGTCGCCATATTCGGTAAAATTTTCCAACACTTCATTTCTTGATGTGCTTCGACACATTCTTAGCTCCCATTACCCACCCAGGTTGTCCTTGGAAACTTGGTTCGGCTTTAGCTCTACTTAAGTGCTCCAATCCATAAGTAATATTAATTTCATGCTCATTAACGGGGACAAACACCTTTCTCTCCTTCATTGGCTCATTCCTCCTAGTGAACATTGCATTAGTATAAAACTCGTACATAATTCTACTCACTCCCTTAACTTTGTTCTATCTATAATCTAAAGTGAAATGCTCCAAATTGTGTCACCTAATGAAATTGTTCACTTTTTTATCATACTTGGTCGGCAAGTTTATTCCTCTCTCACAAATGAACTCCCTGTCTTTAATATTCTCATATCTATCCTTTGTCTCTCTACTAATGAAATATTTGGGTTTAAAAGGCTAGGCTCCTTTAGAGATATCTTAAGGCTGATGCCTCAAATTCATTTTTTCTAACTTGGCTAACTTGTTTTCTTGTTCTCGGCATTCTCATCAATTCAAGCAACAACATTAAAAATGCAACTAGCAATATGGGTCTTGAGGTCACCTAAAAATCGCAATTCATATTACATGGAACATTCATATGCCAAATCATGCAAGAACATAGACAACATCTCCATGAGTAACATTCATGCTCAACATTCACACAACTTGCAAATTCTTATCCTCAACAAATTCAAATCCGCTATTCATAGAATTTTATCAAGATTTTAAAAATTCAAAGCATAACTAATTAAATTATAAATTTTACCTCATGGCCTTATTAACTTCTTATATAGAACAATCCTCCAAGTCTTTATCAATCCAAGCCCTCTCACTTTTCTAACAAACTAGAACCCTAGCTCTCTTTAAAATCGAAATCCCAAATTTAAGCCCTAGCCTTCCACCTTGTGCAAATCTACAATGCACTTACTTCTTTCACTCTCAATCACTAGGAACTTTCTTATCTCACTTAAAATTGATCAAACTTTGGCTCTAGAGGGATGTATACCTGGTGTTTGTAGTAGGATTTTGATGCAAGTGTGAAGAAAGTAGTGAACAAGGGGGTTTTAAGACCCCTATCGACACTGGGACCATGCCTTAATAGGCACGATGTCGTGACAGTGCCACCATAGTGTCGAGGATGCTATGGCATGTTTTTGTGCCTGTCTTGGTGCTCTGTTGGCGTAGTCACTATTATCGATGGCCCTGTGGCCTATAGACACGACATCGACCAGTCTGCCTACATGTTTTGTATAAAATCTTTCATTAATTCTTATTCGGCACTTCTCCAACTTTCTATATCACTTACAAAAGATGTGGCAATTGCATGAAATCCATGTATATATAGAAATCCCATATAACTTACCCTTAATTTTCTTGTGTACCTCACCTTTATCACTTGAACTCCTTCACTCTTTTACGCTCCTTAATGAAATTAGTGAGACATTTCTATTCCGATGAATTATCACCCGACAAATGGTCTTTTCTGCACATTCGACAAAATTTTTTGAAAGTTAAAAATAAAACATTTTAATTGTATTTATTAAACTAAATAACTAACTAATAATTGAAATTTTTAAAACATGAAGTTTAAAAACCCTTGGGCTGCCTCCAAGTAGTGCTTAATTTAACGTCATTAGCCTGATGACTTTTTAACCGTTTAGTTAGAGTCTAAATTGAGATACTCCGATTTTAAATTAGAGATTGTGATGTCATTCCCATTATGATGTACTTTTTTGCCATCGATAAAGATAAATTTCTCTGCATCATCCGCATCGATACTCATGGTGATCTTTTTCTTCCTTGTGTACAAATTTATATTAACAGTGTTCAAGAATGGCCGCCCAAGTATCATAGAAACTTTATCATCCATTTTGTGACCCATAACCTCAAAATTAGCAATGAATGTGAATCTATCCACTTTCACATGCACATTCAAGACTTATCCTATAGTTTGTATCAAATTTCCATCAACTACTTGCAAATTTGTTGTATTGGGGGAATTTATCTTCAAATCGACATGCAACATGTCCATTAGTGGCATGATATTAATTGAGGCTCCTATATCACATAAGACATTTCTAAATTGGTGCCCATCAATACTTATTAGTATGTATATCTCTCTTAGATCTGTCCTTTTAATTGGTTGAAGTCTCGGTATGAACTTGAACTTTGGTTTCGGCTTCCTTGGAACTACTTTGAAGACATTACCTTTTGGTGCTTTTTCAGAAGGTCTTTCATTTTTTTGCATGGACTTTCATTGTTTCATTCCCTTCTTGTCACTCTCCAAGGCATTGATTCTTTGTTGCCCAAATCCCTCGAGTTCATATTCCTTACTTCCATTCCATACTCAAACATCTCCTCATGTTTTCTCACGTGCGAAGTGTTAACTTTTTCTAGCTTGTACATCACTTGCTCTTGTCTTGGCTCATTCGTTACCATAGTGCTCATTATGTAAATAGCACTAACATTCTCCTTAGGATTAGTGACGGTGTTGCTTCGAAACTGTCATTCCTTCCTTGAGTTCAAAGAAATGGCCAACTTCCCAATCCATCTCTCTAACTTCTTGATGGATTGTCATATCTCATCCTCCGTTCTCTTCATAGCTTGCTTCATTCCTTCCTTCTCTTTCTCATGCTTCATATGGCGGTCCTTATTGCTCATGTCTATGGCCTACACGTAGTTCTCGATTGAACTTAAAGAAGTCATCTCTTAACTCTGTCCTAGCTTCCCCTATTGGACTTGTTGATTAAAGCCTTAAGGTAACTTCAATGCATTATCAAGATTCCCATATTAGAAGTTTGGGTTGTTGTTATCATATCCTTGATAAAATCTTTGAGGAGCCATTTCTTTCGGCCTGAAATTATTCTCGTGACCTTGGTTGTTAACGAAGTTGATGTCCTCATACTTTATTCCTGCTGCATGTCAATTTGGTTTACCACTTGCAGACCTTGGTCTCTCATTTGAATTTTTGCCATTTGATTGCTCAGATTTGATAGTTATGCCATAATCGCAGCTTGTGAATCAATTTCGTATACACCCGCTAGTTTTGTCACTATGGAACGATTAATGGCTATAGAATTTTTAGACATAAGATCAAGGAGATTCAAAGCTCCATCCTTATTTTTGGTTAGTAGAGAACCACCTACTACAACATCTACTAGTGTTCTCGCATCATGGTTCATCCCATAGTAGAAAATCAAAAGTTGTACTTTTTTAACGTATCTGTGTCCCAGATATCTCATCTGCATCTCTTTGAATCTTTTCTAAGCCTCGCTAAGAGACTCGATGTCTTCTTGCTTAAATTGATTGATTTTCGGCTTCCTACCACTAACCTTTACCGGGGAAAAGAACTCGTCAAGAAATCTTTCATTGATTTTTGCCCATGAGATCATACTCCCTACATTCAATCCTTTGAACCAGGATTTAGTTTTTCCACCTAATGAGAATGGAAAAAGTCTCATCCCGATCACCTCTTTTATGACTCCGGTAATGTGCATGGTGTGACACTTCTCCAAGAAATTTTCAACATGTGCAACTGGATCTTCATTGGCTAGCCCATTGAACACGCTATTTTATATTGTGTTTATCAAAGATGGTTTCAGTTTGGATTCGATGGTGTTGGCTAGAAGCCTCATCACTCAGTTGTAAGTCTCATGAACTTCTGGCTTGAAGTAGTAACGAAGGCATTTCTGTCCTTGCACTTTATCTTGCACTACTAGATCACCTGCGGGTTGGTTATCTCGCTTCCCTATTGTTGGTTTCTTCCTTGATCCTTAGCCATCTTAATTGCTTTTTTTTTCTTTACTTGGTTGGTTGTGTTAATCTCAGGGTCGTAAGGCATTAGGTCCTACTCTCTCTTGCTACTCATGCACTAGTTATCCCTGAAAAGAAAACAAAAAAGACTAAGTGCAGAAAGTCAAACTTGAGACTTAAGCCTTTCATTTTTTCTTTTTAGTTTTACGAAATTGAAAGTAAAGTACTTAAAATAAAACTTATCAACTTTTCAAACTAACTAAGTAATACTAAATGGCTACTTATCTCCGGCAACGACGCCAAAAATTTAACCTCGAGCGCTAGTATAACGGTTTGATTGTAGTAATAGTGTACTCAATTTAAATTGACTACATATATCATCTTCAGGGAATGGTGTATGCACTCATTTTATACTTACCTATAATGAGTCTATTGCTAAGAAAAATCCTTTTTAAATTGTTTTATAACTAAACTAACTAATCTAATAAATCAATGGAATTTTCTTAAATTCTTATATTAAAACTATCTTAATTCACAACTTCACCTAGGTAATAAAATAATATGCTTTTCAACCACAATATTATCTTATTATGTTGTGTGCAATGCCTAAAATGGATAAATTTCCTTCAAATCCACTTTAACCTACTATTGTGACAGAAAAGATTCTAATGTGCAAACTAGAACTCCACCTATCTGTGTGAATAATGTAAGCTACACATTGCTTTCAAGTCCTAAATCTTTAGACTTAGAGCCAATTAAGTTTACAATCTGTGCCTCCTTAATCAATTAACAACTACTGCTCGATGTTGTGTACTTTATGGCTGTACCATTCTTATCTGGCTTAAAAGCTTTAATGGCTATGGTAACTTCTAAAACCTAATATCTATAAACATGTGATAAATTGATTACTAAGATTAATAGACTACTCATACAACATTTAAACAAACATGCATATAGTGGTATTCATTGAAATTACTGATAAATTGAAATACTTCAAATAAATCAATATTACAATACCTAAATCACCACATGTGAGTCTTCAATGTCTTCTCTCTGCTTATCTTTCTAATACTAAAAAATAAGTAGAACCTACGCTAAAATAATCTAAAGGTGGCTAATGGTTGATATGTGGTGTGTTTACCACGTCCTAACATCTATTTATACTTCTTAATAAAAATTACAAACACTTCTTTACAATTTAACTCTAAATAGAACTCTTGTATGCAATGAATGAATGATTGGAATCTGGTTGATTTCTGGCTTTTAGGTTATGGGTTTCATAATAGGGGATGAATGAATCAGGTTGGTGTGACGACCCTAGTTTCCCGCAAAACTGGGTCCCGCCCGGCTTAAGTCCATGTGGACCCCCGAGCCAATTTCATAAGGTCAACACAGGCCTAGTAAGCCTTTTAATCCATCCATATAAGTAAGTTCATAATTCTAAGTCGATTTATTTGTATTTTATTCAAGGTTTACAAGTTAGTGGAAGAGATTAATATGTTAAATAACTCAAAATATATTAAAAGAGTTGGACATCCGAAATGTGAAACCCTATAAACATGTATATTCATGTATATCTCATGTTAAGTGTTATAACTAAGCAAAAATGATATAAATGTCATGCGTATCTCCCAACCTAAAAAAGTATCCCAAGTGTGATAACGACATATATAAATAATACAAAAACTTAAAAACCAAGAAAAGTATGTAGAGGATGGCCGCTCCGATATCCTCAGAGTAGCTTGCCAAGTATCGACATCTTGCCTTTGTTCGATTTCGGATCTGCACTCGGGCAAACAAAAGAATGACGAGTCCTGTGAGTAAAAGTTTGTAAGATTTAAATAGTAATTCAAAATAAATAAAGCAGTCTAAAAGTCATGCAGATAGAAAGAAAGCTATATGCAATGCATGATAATAAAACCGTAAAAATGAAATTACGACAAGGAATGAATGTTAAAGGGAACAATAAATAGGTTCCCAAGTAGTCCAAGACCATCGAGTGACAGGGTCAGGGTCATAGAGTCGCGACAATGCAAAACAGACTTGGGTTCTAAGACATGGCATCGCCTGCTGTACCTAGACCATCGTGAATGTGGGATATTAATGGTGCCTTGGATAAAACACATATCATCCCGACCAAATAGTCAAGTGTCTCAAGGGTATGGCCCCTGTCGTAAGTCAGTAACATCTCTACTAAAAGACACTCGCTTGGCCCTCAGACACTCATAAATGGGTGGGAATTCCAAGAAAAGGACACAATATAATAATAATAAAATATAAGCTCAAAGGAACTACTGTGCTTTTCCTAGCTGGTTTTACTTACCTTGGATCGGCCTTATCACGCCCTTGTAGCTCTAACACGCTCCCAAAACTAACACCCGGAAACTACTTTGAGCAAGCTTAAAACTCATCACTGTCTTGCTACTATTGAGCATGCTCAAAATCCTACTTGAGCAAGCTCAAGTTGCAAAACGAGGTTAGTCTTGGCTTTACCTTTCAAGTTTGCTTAAAACTTCATTAAAGCCTCAAAGCCCAAAACAGTCTTCAGAACTGACTTAAACATGTCCATAATAGTCCTAAAACACTTAAACCAGCATTTTCCACATTGTACACAATAGGCTTAAACCGAAGCAATAATATTAAATTTTTAATCAATGGAATTACTATTCATCTTCTTCCTCACTCAACTGCTAACTTCAAACACAATATAAATCTCAATCCCAACAAGATGTTTCCTAACATTCAAGTCCGCTTTCAAATAAAAGCATCAACATAAAAGCAAATTTTAGTTCCAACTATATAATCCAAAGTAAACAAGGGTTAATATTATCCCCTTCAAGTACAAACAATTAAGAAATAGCAAACCAAGAAAGAATGAATTAAAGGTGTTGAGAATTAAAGAAGAACATACCTAAAGCTTTGACAGGTATCTTCCATGCTCTAGTTTGACCTGCCTCAATGACTTCCACCAAAGCAGGTCCTGTTGGATTTTTGGGGTTCATAAGCAGCGGAAATTATAAAACAATATTGACTAACAGGATCCGAATCCAATTCCATTAAAAACGTTTAAACCATGAAAACTTAATCATACCTCGGTCGCAATATACCTTTCTAAAGGTTGATTGATCTCTAAGGCGATGCCGATGACGAACGCCCTCTACCAGCAGTCCACACACGAACGACGGTCGAGATTCGAAATGCTAGCTTTGAGAGAATACCAAACCTTTTTTTTGTTTCTATCCAAAACGATCCAGAGCGTACCAGAAAACCCTAATTCATTATGAAACGAAAATAGAATTCGTCCCTTAATCTTTCATACGTGTGTTCTAACTTAAAGCGTTTGTTTATACAACCCTTGTATATAGACGATTAAGTAAATTACACATGTACCCCTACTTAAAGAAGTATAAGTGTAATACACCACAAGGACGTTTCTGTTACGAACTTTATCTTATAAAATTCATTTTTTCTGAACTATCTTAAAATCTCGCAAAACCATTCTTCGTGTGCGACCCAATAGGCTCATACAACGTTGGCAGTGCACCAAAACACATTTTGGTATACAAGCCATAAGCGGCCTCTAGCAAGACATTATGACTACCCAAGTTGTATGAATATCAAATTGATACAGCCTAATCAATAATGTATATAACATTCTTTTGTCACACGATATCCTTTATATCAAACATAAGGCATGGAATTGTCATCCTACATGTTCAATCGTACTAGTCTCGATCTCTAGGTAGACTGAAAACATCCAAGTTACATCGATCAATATCAATTCACTTGGACTAGGCCTTTTAACAGTCTAAAACATTAAGGGATGCCCTAGATGTCTCTCTTTATATGAAAAGGACAAATTTTATCTCGATTACACAACTTCATCACATTGCTCGCACTGTAACCAATCACAACCTTTATAATCGTCCAGTTAAAGACAACGTTTGATTGTGTCAAATCACTGTGTTCATAATGTTGAAGTCTTTGGTAATCTCAAGGCAGAGGACTAAAAAATATACCTATCATGAGAAACAACTATGACTTAATCTATGTTATGTTCTCAAAGCGGGACGGTCCAGTACTTTGTTCCCTAACGAGTACTCGTGATCTTTATTCGTATCCCTATACGTATAATCATCATTTGATCATACATCAAGACTCACACTAGTCTTAATTCATTATAGTTCCCAGTATAATGATCAACTAGGGACATTTAGGATATTTCTGTAAATACCCGTGGATCTTATTATAAAGTGAACATGCAAATTAATTATAATAAACAACAAATGAAATCCTCTATTTTATTAACTAAAAGTATTCATAAAGACATTGAATGGATTGACCTAGGGTACATTCCCCAACATCTTCCACTTGCACTAGGGCCAATCATACATGCATCTAATGCCCAATGATCTAACATGACCATCATATTTTTCTTGTGGAAGAGCTTTTGTCAATGGATCCACAACGTTGTCTTCAATATGTACTCTACAAATCTACAAGTCTCCCCTCTTAATAATTCCTCTGCTGAGATGAAAACGCTTGAGTGTATGTTTGGATCTGTAGTGTGATCTAGGTTCTTTGGCCTGTGGTATTGCCCTGTTATTGTCACAATATAAACAAATAGGGTTAGTAATACTTGGAACCACACCTAGTTCAGAAATGAACTTTTTGATCCAAACTGCCTTCTTTGCTGCATCAGACACTGCAATATACTTATCTTCTGTTGTAGAATCTGCCATTGTCTCTTGCTTCGAACTTTTCCAGCTTACTACACCCTCATTCAAAGTAAACACATATCCAGACTGCGATCTAAAATCATCTATATCAGTTTGAAAACTTGCATCTGTGTAACCATTTACAACTAGATCATTTACAAAACCTCCATAGACCAAGAACGCTTCCTTAGTCCTTCTTAAGTATTTAAGAATGCTCTTTACTACTATTCAGTGATTCTCACTACGATCTGACTGATATCTACTTGTAGTGCTCAAAGCATATGATACATCAGGTCAAGTGCATAGCATGGCATACATGATAGATCCAATAGCTGATGCATATGGAATCTTATTCATACGGTCTCGCTCATCATTTGTCTTAGGACATTGAATTGTGCTAACACTTATGCCATGAGACATTGGCAACAATCCTCTTTTAGAGTCTTGCAAACTGAACCTATTTAGTACCTTGTCTATGTAAGCACTCTTACTTAGACCGATTAGCCTCTTATATCTATCCCTATAGATCCTTATCCCTAGGATATAAGCTGCATCTCCTAAGTCTTTCATTAAGAAACACTTCCCTAACCAAGACTTGACATTTTGTAATGTTGGGATGTAATTTCCAATGAGTAATATATTATCAACATACAATACTAGAAAAAGCAACTACAACCCCACTAACCATCTTGTATACACAAGGCTCATCTTCATTCTTAATAAAACTAAAACTCTTGTTTGCTTTATCAAAACGAAGATCCCAACTCCGAGAAGCTTGCTTTAATCCATAAATGGATCTTTGAAGCTTTCATACCTTCCTAGAATTCTCAGGATGTACAAAACCTTCCAGTTGTGTCATATACACGTCCTCAAGCAGCTTTCCATTAAGAAATGTTGTTTTGACATATATTTGCTATATCCCATAGTCATAATATGCAGCATTGGCAATTAAAATTATTATGGATCTAAGCATGACTACAAGCGAAAAAGTTTCATCATAATCAACACCTTGAGTCTGCCTAAAACCTTTTGCTACAAGTCTTGCTTTAAAAGTATTCACTTTGCCATCCATGTCAGTTTTCTTCCGGAATACCCATTTACGTCCAATGGTCTTACCACCTTCAGGTAAATCAACCAAGTTCCAAACTTGGTTATCATATATAGATTGCATCTCAGAGTTCATGGCACTTAGCCATTTATCTGAGTCTGGTCCATACATAGCCTCCTAATAAGTGGTGGGCTCATTTTGACCCATAAGCAACACATCACGACTATCAGTAATAAGAAATCTGAATCTCTCTGGCTCATGTCTTACCCTACCAGACTTCTGTGGGCTTTTGTGTCACTTGTGGAGGTTCAACTGGTTCAGAACGTTGTTGAACTTCCTGTAGTGGTTCACTGTTTATCTGTGATTCTTGAACTTCTTCAAGATTTATTTCTCTACCACTAGTGTCTTTCGAAATAAACTGTTTTTCCATACTGAGCAACAAACACTTTGTTCTCTGCGGAATTATAAAAGTAATATCCTTTTGTTTCCTTAGGATACCCCATAAATAAACACTTGTCAGATTTAGGTGCTAGTTTTTCTAAGACTCGTTGTTTTACGTAAGCCTCATAACCCCAAATCTTAAGGAAAAACAAACTAGGTCTCTTCCGGTACCATATCTCATATGGTATTTTATCAACCACTTTAGAAGGAACTCGATTTAGAGTGAAAGCTGCAGTTTGTAATACATAACCCCAAAACGGTAATGGAAGATATCCATGAGTCATCATAGATCGAACCATATCTAATAAGGTTTGATTTCTCCTTTCAGAAACTCCATACCATTGTGGAGTTACTAGTGGAGTCAATTGGGAGACAATCCTACAATTTCTAAGATGATCATCAAATTCTTGGCTTAAATACTCACCACCTCGATCTGATCGAAGTGTTTTGATAGTTTTACCAACTTGATTATGCACTTAATTTTGAAACGTTCGAAACATCTCAAATGATTCATGTGACGACCCCAATTTTCTCACGAACTGGGCCCTGCCCGGCCTAAACGCACGTGGACCTCGAGCCAGTCTCGCAAGGTCAACGAGAGCCTAGTCAGCCTTCAGATCCATCATTATCATTACATTCAACGTTTTACAGTTGAGTTGTGACTACTTTGCGAGATTTTAAAATTTTAGCGTAAGCGACTAATACATTAAATAACTTAACGAAAAGATCAGGGAGTTAGGCAACCTAATAGTGGAACCCAGTAAATATCATCAGAGGAGAGTAAATGCAAAATATACAAAAATTCACCTAGCTATGAAGCATTCCCTCTGCTACTCGTCCGCGGCTCTACACTCAGTCAAACATAAGAATGATGAGCCCAGGTAAGTAAATCCAATAGGACATATACACAACATTTCACAATATCCAAAGCAGTCGAATTCAGGCAAATAGTACGAATGGAATAAAGAACGCATGAATATACAAGATCGTAAATAATCCATTAATGAGTGAGCCCAAATAACAAGGAGTCCTAACCAAAAGGCTGTTGAGTCGCGTCAAAAGCCCAGCAGACTCATGTTTTGGACGAGACCCTAGCTTCCCAGCCCTAACCCTTGCGACTATGAGACATCCGTAGATCCGGATCTAGGACGAGACCCCTGCCTCCCAGCCCTAACCCGTACGACTATGAAACATCCATGGACCCGGATAATATCGACGCACGGCCAGGAAAAACCTCAGGTTTAGGACGAGACCCCTGCCTCCAGCCCTAACCCTCTCATATCGCAGATAAACAATAACCATGACTCACTTGCCGACGGACTCACTTAATCGACAACAATTTCAACGATAGATATCATCACAATGCAGTGAACAACCATAAAGCTATCACAAAATAGTAAACAACAACAACCAATGGAAAGAAAATGAAATACTGCATAAGTCCCAAGCTGCTTTACTTACCTCGAGAAATCGCGAAGCTCAAAATGTCTCGCTCGCATCTCGATTTGCGAACTCGACACCCGACTCCTAAGTCCCTCCATCTCGTCGTCGAACTCGTCGAAGTCACGCCTTCGATCGGTCGACAACGCGCCACCGAGCCGTTCATCGCGTCGCAGCCACTACCGCCGCAGGCACCGTCGCTGCTGCTAGCCGGCACCGCCGTTACCACTGGTCGGCGTCGGTGCTGCGAGCCGCAGCGCAGCCGTTGCTCGCCGGCGTCGCTGCCGCCATCCGCACTAGCCGCACCAGCTGGTGTTGCGTCGCCGCGCCGCTGCCGTTTGTTGACGTCATCCGCATTAGTCCCGTCCGCGGCTTCACCTCAACCACCGCCGCGCCACTGGTCCACATTGTACTGCTAGACCGCGGCTCACTGTCGGCGCCATCCGCCGCCCCGGCTGCTCACTTGGCCAGCTCCGATCTCGCCTTCGCCATTTCCGCGAGCCGCCGTCCACCACTCTCTCTCTACTGCCGTCGTCCATGGCCGCGCCACTGGTTCAAGTTGCTTCCCCGGAAGCTCGCGCCCTCTCGTCGCCATCGAACCAAGGTCTGCGCCCCCGTCGTTACGAACCGCCATTCAGATGTCAAAGCTCTGCGAGCTCCTCGCCGCCGATCTCTTTCTCTGCCATCTCTTTCTCGCTATTTTTTTCTCCTCTCTGGCTCGTTTTCTTTCATTTTTTTTTAAAATGTGTGGATCAAACCACCTTATTCACATATATATATATATATATATATATATATATTATTTTTTTATTTCTTCCTCAATAAGTAAACTTGTGTCCCCGAGATCCGTGCGGCACGAATCTCGAGGCACATCAAACATATTTTATTATTATTATTATTTTAATATTTTCCTTATAAATTGTGCAGTGCGCATCTCGAGGCACCAACCCGCCTCATTTCATAAATCTCGATACTCATGCAACACGCATCACGAGGCATATCTAATGTACCCATTAAAACCACATAGATCCTCTATAGCCACATTTAGGTCCCACGTCGGCACGCGACTCGGGGCGCGTCCCCGTTCGTGTTTCGGTTCATTGCATTCCCCGCATATACTATTCTCAACAATTAACATTATAATCTCAAATTAGATATTACACAGTACCTCGGAGTCTCCACTCGGGATTCGGACATACGCATTTTGACGAGTGGATCCTATAAACGACCCTGACCTGACACGCGGCACAAGTCAAATTTTCGGGTCGTTACAATTTAGCTTTATGTTTCATAAGATATATAGAACCATATATGTCGAAATCATCAGTAAATGTAATGAAGTACTGATAACCTCCTCTAGCCATTGTGTTTATAGGACCGCATACATCAGTATGTATTAGACCCAATAAATCAGTTGCCCCTTCACTGTGTCCAGTAAAGGGACATTTAGTCATCTTGCCCAGTAAACAAGATATGCACATTTCATATGTTTCCAAATCAAATGAATCTAGAAGTCCATCTTTATGGAGCTTCATTATGCGTTTCTCATTTATGTGCATGAGACGACAATGCCAAATTTAGGTTTGATTCAAATCATTTGACTCGAATATCTTTGTATTTATGTCAAAGACTGGAGTATCAGTGGACCTTTTCATGCTTAGAATATAAAGACCATCACACAAATAAGCATTTGCATAAAATATGTCTTTACGAGAAATGGAATATCTATTATTCGCAATAATAAAATCAAAACCATCCATATCCAAACATGAAACATAAATGATGTTTCTGCTCAAGGCATGCATAAAATAAACAATTATTTAAATTTAAAATAAGCCCACTAGGTAAGACTAAGTTATATGATCCAACAGCCAGGGCAGCAACTCTTGCTCCATTCCATACGCGGAGGATGACTTCTCCTTTCATCAACTTTCTACTTCTGGTGAGTCCTTGCACATTTATACAAATGTGAGATACACATACAATATTTAATACCCAGTAATCACTAGTAGATAAATTAATTTCAATGACGTAAATACCTGTTGTGGTAGTCGCACTACCCTTTTTCTTCTTTAGATCTTCCAGATAGAGTTTGCAATTTATGAACCAATATCTAGGTGCATGACAGAAATGACAATTTCCTTCCTTTTCTTTTGGGTGTTTTGAAGCAAGAATTGGTTGGGGCTTGACTTGTTCCACAGGCTTTGCGACCGGTGCAGTAGCAGCCATGGGATCCTTAGCCTTATCTTTGCCTTTCTTCTTCATTCTCTTTCCGTTTTCGGCTATCAACACATTACTAGAGGGTTTCTTGATATTTTGTTCAGTAGTTTTAAGCATCAGATGCACCTCTCAAATTGATTTCTCCATATCATTCATATTGTAGTTCATCACAAATTGTGAGTAACTCTCCGGTAATGAATTCAGGATCAAATCCGTAGCTAACTCTTGGCTTATGGGAAATTCGAGTCTATCAAGCTGGTCAACATAGCCCTTCATCTTTAGAATATGATGACTTGTAGAGTAACTACGCTTACATAAGTTACTCAACCCAACTCGTGGTATCAATTTCAATTTCAAATGGATATTCATAAATCTTCGGCCTCTAATCCCATTGAGAACAAAGTGTTTGTTGATCGGTATGGTGCCTTTAAGGAAAAATAGTTGATTCATTTGAAATATTAATAAGCTGGTCAACATTTTCATCTCCAAATAATCGCAGAACATGAAATTCAATTCATTAAAATTATTCGAATTAACCTAACATGGTTACTAGCATGCACGGAACTGATTTCAATTAAATTACGAATAAATGTATCATATACACAAAACATGATAATAAATCTCACAGAAAACTTATGTATATCATATACACATCAACTATTAACATGCTTTCAACCATATATAATGTATATATAAGAAGAAAACATGCAATGAATTTAATGGAATCGGACTCGAAGGCCCTAATACCACTATTCGATTTTTGGTGTTCATGCGCAGCGGAAATTACAAAACAATTTCGACAAAACCCTAACAGGATCCGAATCTAGTTCCATTAAAAACGTTTAAACCATGAAAACTTAATCATACATCGATCGTAATATACCTTTCTGAAGATTGATTGATCTCTAAGGCACTGTCAACAACGAACGCCCTCTACAAGCAGTCCACACACGAACGGCAGCCAAAATTCGAAGTGCTAGCTTCGAGAGAATACCAAACCTTTTGTTTCTCTCCGAAATGATCCAGAACATACTAGAAAATCCTAATTCATTTATGAAATGAAAATAGAGTTTCGTCCCTTAATCTTTCATATGTGTGTTCTAACTTAAAACGTCTATTTATACAACCCTTGTATATAGACGGTTAAGTAAACTACACATATACCCCTACTTAAAGAAGTATAAGTGTAATACACCACAAGGACGTTTCTGTCATGAATTTTATCATATAAAAATCATTTTTTGAACCATCTTAAAATCTCGCAAAACCATTCTTAGTGTGCGACCAAATAGGCTCATACAACGTTGGCAGTGTACCAAAACACATTTTGGTATACAAGTCATAAGCGACCACTAGCAAGACATTATGACTACCCAAGTTGTATGAATATCAAATTGATACAACCTAATCAATAGTGTATATAACATCCTTTTGTTACATGATATCCTTTATATCAAACATAAGGCATTAAATTGTCATCCAACATGTTCAATCGTACTAGTCTTGATCTCTAGGTAGACTGAAAACATCCAAGTGACATTGATCAATATCAATTCACTTGGACTAGGCCTTTTAACAGTCTAACACATTAAGGGATGCCCTGGATGTCTCTCTTTATATGAGAGAGACAAATTTTATCTCGATTACACAACTTCATCACATTGCTCACACTGTAAGCAATCACAACCTTTATAATCTTCCAGTTAAAGACAATGTTTGATTGTATCAAATTACTGTGTTCCTAATGTTGAATTCTTTAGTAATCTCAAGTCAGAGGACTGAAAAATACACCTATCATGAGAAACAACTATGACTTAATCTATGTGACGTTCTCATAGTGCGTCGATGCAGTACTTTATTCCCTAACGAGTAGTCGTGATCTTGATCCGTATCCCTATACGTATAATCGTTATATGATCATCAATCAAGACTCACACTAGTCTTAATTCATTATAGTTCCCAGTATAATGATCGACTAGGGACATTTAGGATATTTCTATAAATACCCATGGATCTTATTATAATGTAAACATGCGGATTAATTATAATAAACAACAAATGAAATCCTCTATTTTATTAACTAAAAGTATTTATAAAGACAATTAATGGATTGACCCAGGGCACATGCCCCAACAGGTTCATGATCCCTAGTATTGACTTCTTTTTTATCTTGAGGAATTCTAAAGATTTTCACACCGAAACCATCGATTCTTACTTTCCACCTTTCTTTCCTTTTCTTGTCTCGTATTCTCTCTATTTCTCTTGTTGTTCAAGTGATAGTTGATCACGTGTCTTGCATACAAAATATAATCTGTAATTGAGTTACCAACCATAAGGGTGTAGTAGTGGTACATACGGGGTCGAATCCATAGGACTTGAGTTTTACTCCAAGTTAACTAAAAATGAGGGGCTTTCAGAAAGTTCAAGGAAATAATTAACTAAACTAGCATAAATAAAATGTTAGCAAAAATAATATCAATGAGAAGAAATCACCTAAGTCTACGGTTCCTTAAGCACAAATCATGATTCAATAGCATTTAATTGCCCTCGATCATTCAAAAAGTTATTAATTCAATTTCTCCTAGATTAACTATGGAAAATCCATGTCCGCCAGAAATTCCTCGTTCCCCTAATCTCGATAGCTAGGATGTCAGCCACTAACTACTTCCTTAATAAATGTATAACCTTAGACATCCGGTAATCAGGTTTAACACACTAACCGTAGTAATATGGATATATGGGAACACCAATCCTGAATATGCGGATCGAATCTGCTTCCGATTTAACCTAGATTTAATTTTTGCACACTCAAGAACCGAAAGGGTCTATGGAAAACAGGTGAGAGTTCATCACTTTATTGGTCCAAAAGCACAATTATATGGATACTAATGGTCCAAATAACTATAGGTTGTTCACCTAAAAGCAAGCATTAGCCATATACACACCCTAGAACTAAACCATATTCATTAAAATCAACAACAATGAAATATGAGAATTAAACTAAATTAAATAATAAATAAAAGATCTCTCATAATATGCCATGAATCATGAATCCTATTTGTTTCTCCTTCGACCTAGGCAAAGATTTGTCTAACCAGACATCATCTTTACAATCTCCAAGTAAGAAAAGTTGTGCGTGGTGGCTCCAATGTCGACTCCCCGTATGATACCCTAGTTCCTAATATGAAAAACCACTAAAAGTTACTCTCTGGAAGTAAGTGAAACTAATTTTAGGGATTGGTCTCGTAACACGTATGCCGATGAGCATCTAGGGACCATTATTTGGGTGAAAATGGGTTTCGTACACGTGGCAGTGCCTAATTCGTCGTTTTTCCTACTGCGCACTGACGCGGGGCATTCTGAATGGTTGGTCGCAGCTGGAGTGATGTGATGGTCATGGAAGACGTGACGCGTGGCAGTAGGTGATTGGTCGAGTTACCTATTTAAGTTGACTTGGAAATGAGCTGGACGAATTGAGAAGCTACACGTAGCGGGATTTGAATTGGTTTGTCACTCGAAAACTCGGCGAAAAGTGGGAGAATGTGCTGACGTGCATCCAAGGCACATCCTAAAGCAGCAGAAGCGTGAGAAAACTACTGGTGAGCTAGACGTTGACGACATGTGGACAAATCAGTTGTGACGTGTGTACGTGCTTTAGCGAGCTGGGGTATTCAACAATTTCCATATGGCAGCGAGCTAGAAATCGTACACATTGTGCAAATATGTGGGAGAGAGTGTAACACAGATCTCGAGGCAATCCAACAACAACTCAACTCAAGTGATCGAACTGTGTCACTCTTTGCATCATTTGGTCTGTTGTCTCTTATACTACCCACCGCGCAACGCATAACTCATGGCAAACTATCTGGTGTCTGATCATTGCATGTAAATACTTCATTTTGAGTATTTTTCACCACAAATTCAACAGCACAATCCATTTCACCTGAAAATGACCAATAAATATAATTAAATATATATTTTGGAAACTTTCCACATTAAATATGCCAAAATAGCCTACTAAAAGCATATAAAAACAATTTATCAAGAGCCAAAAAGAAGTGACAACAAATAGGGAACTTAAGGCTTAAGTTTCTATTGTGTGGTCCATAGAGCTGCAACACATCCCACTCTAACATATGGATAGGAAATTGACCAAACTTCCATACTTTATGACTTGAGAAAAATTTGCTACGGAGATTAGGCAAATTCGATTAATTAATTGGTGAGTTAACTTAAGCTAATTAATTTCTTAATGTTCTTATTACGCTATATAGCCTAATTAGGTAATTCCATACTTTAAATAATGAAACTTCATAACCTTGGACTATAGATTAATAAGTAGACTTTGCACTAGTCTAAATTTCCTTAATACATACGTGTACCCTTGTACCTGTGCGTCGCACACATATTGAAGCGAGGCTCACTCGTAACAATCACCAATAAAAATAATTAAAACTGTGCAAAAACTGATATGGATATGTAATAAACGCATCACAGAAAAATAAAACACCTCTGTGTCGACTCCTGAGGTGATCGAGTTTGCCACGTCATGACAAGTCCAGGTCACAGTCCTAAAAGGCCATGTGGCATGGGTTAAAATCTTAGGTTTGTTACAATTGGGTTGGCTTAACTTTGCTAGCTAGGGATAAATTATAGGTGGGCTAAGGCTAAAGGCTAAACAAAAATTGTACGTCTTCCCCCCAAACTTATTCTTAAGTTCTACTCAGTTATAAATGGATGCAAAACCTATTTTGGAATATGAAGAGATTAAGTTGAATCTTGTCCTATTATGACCTTCTACCTACTTTTATATCTAGTATAGAGCGTTGACTCCGTATTAGCACTTGTTTATGTAAACTCAGTCAGTAAACCAATTACAAGAACATGACGTTTCACCTATGCTCTACCTAAGGACTTGTCCATTTTATGGAAAATATCAATCCACATTGAATTCTCAGATTGTCAACATTTATTTTAAGCTAGACTTAGGCATACATTCAAGCTCAAAAAAAATGGAAAAACAAAAAAAGAAAGAATTCACATATTTATAAATGTGTAACAACCTATTAACCCATCAATCCATAAAAAAAAAATGAAACCATATTACATGTATTTCGCTATAAATTTTGAAAAAGAAAAAAAAATGCAAAAAATTACCAAAAATAATTATGGTTCATCCATGCATTCCATCTAACTGCATACCCCTAAACTTATCCAGAACCTTGTCCTCAACGTTCAAGAAAGTCGAACAACCATACGCAATCCAAAAGAACATGTGAAATCAAAATGAAAGGTAAGAAATTAAATGGAATGAAGTGAAAAAGTAGAAGCAGACATTAGTCAAATGCTATGAAAGAAAAATATGAACTCCTCATTTAACAAATTAAAAACAATCATTATTACTACACTATGATGAATAGCCACCCGACAAGTGAGTATGTCGAAATTCTCAAATCTAAACTAATAGTTTTTCAACTGTGATATCTACCACTTATTTAAAGTAGTAAATAACAATTCCTAATCCTAACCTACATTAGTAGGCTGCCTCCAAGGAACATTGGTGTTTAACGTTGATGGCCAGACATTGTCCTCCTTTTTTCCAAACTGGGTGATATATCAGTACCTATGAACTTGAGGAAGGGTAATAACTTTCTTATCTCACATCATGATGATATCATCGTGCCATCTCATTAAGACCACCTTGATTTCCATATCAATCAATATCTTAGCAGAATGCATGAAAGGCATCCCTATATCATTGTATGCTTCATCAAGTTCGAAGAGTCAAGAATATACAAGTCCACTTCATTAACGAATCGAGTAACATACATGTGGACATTCTTCATCATCATGAGTGCAGTGATGGTCTCGCCATTTCTCAAGGTGATTTCCACATTTTCAGTGTTCATGGGGAAAATCTTGGCTCTCTTGAAGAATTATTAAGGCTTGATATTGATTTCAGCTCTGGTGTCCAAAAGTGCTTTCTTAAAAGTTTCTCCATAGATTCTCACATAATTCTCTATAAGGCCTAGATCCTACATTTTCTTTGTTGGCAGTAGCACTACTTTCTACATCAATATCCCTTATTTTTTTGCTTATTTTTAACTTTAGCCTTTTGTGCTTTTAGTTTCCTCTAGATAAAGACCTCAACTTTCTCTATAGCGTTTTCTTCTTTCTTACTTTCTATTGTGTTCTCCGCAATCTTCTCCCTTGGCTTTGCCTTCACCCACCATTCCTATTTTGGCTTGCTATCTAAAGTCATGACATGTAATGCATTACAAATGCCTCCAGCATGATCATTTAATGTGAATTAGCTTCAAGTCAACTCATTCTTTTAGGATCTTGTCGAAGTCTTCATAGAAAGGCTGCAGCCAGTGTCTAATAACCTTGAAAGTCTTCCTGCTTTCCATACTCTGTATTTTAACAACATCATAAAAAAAAATAGTAACAAGAAACGTAACCACCTATCTAGACCTAAGGTTACCCTAGAAGATTTTTAATCTACAATTGAAGAGAAAGAATTTTTCACCTATTATAAAGGATTTCCTCTTCAGATACGATCATGATAAGGTTTTATCTTATCCTTGGAAATCCTTGCATTATCTTATGCATCATTCTTAATCTCTTCTATTTCTTGAATATTCATTTTTTGCTTAACACCAATTTCATTGTAATTCATGTTACGAAATTTGACTACCCAATATGCTTTATGTTTTAGCTTTACAGGAAGATGACATGCTTTTCCAAGAACCAACCTATATGGAGACATTTCAATAGGTCTTTTGAAAGCTATTATGCATGCCATATTGCATCATCAAGGCGTAGAGTCTAGTCTTTCCTTAATGGGTGAACAATTTTCTCAAAGTTGGATTTGATCTATCTATCAGAGACTTTGGCTTTACTATTCACTTCGGGATGATAGGTTGTAGATGACCTATGGGTGACATTATATTTCCTTAATAAAGATTCCACAATCCTATTGCATAAGTGAGTTCCTTTGTCATTGATGATTGATCGTATAGCTTTAAATCTTGAGAAAATTCACGGCTTTAGGAACTTGACTACCGTTTGTGAGTCAATACTTTCGGTGGCTTTAGCTTCAACCCATTTTGAGACATAGTCCATCGCTAGTAGGATGTAAGTATTCCTATTAGAAGGTTGGAATGGTCCCATGAAATTAATACCTCAGATGTAGCGTCCTTATAGAAAAAGATCTTAGTCAATGGCATTTGATCTCTTGGTTGTAATAACTCGTACTTTTGATAGTTAGGACACGTTTTAGTGAAGACATAAGCATTTTATATAGTAGTGCGAGCAATTAAAATCCACATTCTAAAACTTTTCTAGCTATGGGTCATGGACCGAAATGACTGCCACTTGCGTTTGAATGACAATAAGACAAGATATAATGTATTTTCTATTGAGGAATGTGCTTGTGATTCATTTGATCAAAATATAACTTCCATAAATATGGATTGTCCCACATATAACACTTCAAATCGTACACAAACTTTTGCTTTTGGGCACATGAATAGTCCAATGGTAATTTCTTAGTGGGTAGATAGTTAACAAGGTCATCACACCATGGAACTTCAAAAGACACTGTACAAATGTGTTCATCTGAGAACTCATCATTGAGAGCAGTAGATGGTTCTCCAATATCTAAGCAATTGAGGTGGTCCACCACTAGTTTCACGACACCTTTCTTGTCTTTGGTTTGTAAGATCAAACTCTTAAATTAATTGTATTTATCTTAACTCTTAAATTAATTGTATTTATCTAATTAGTCTAGGTTTAGACTCCTTAAAAATTAGGTAACGCTAAACTGGATAGTTAGAGTAGATAATGACTTTGTTACCAAATAGATAAGGCATAAACTTTTCAAGTGCAAAGACAACTGCAATGAGTTCTTTCTAAGTAGTGGTGTTATTCATTAGAGCAACATCTAAAGTTCTAGATGCAAAATAAATCACATGAGATTCTCTACTTACTTTTTTCCTAACACGGCTCCCACATCATAATTTATCGCATCACACATAATCTCAAACAGATGTGACCAATTAGGCGCTTTGATGATTGAGGTAGAGAAGAGTAAAACCTTCAGTATGGAAAAAAAAACTTTTTATATTCATTATCAAAGACAAATGGAACATCTTTATGAAGTAATCGACATATAGGTTGGGCTATCTTTGTAAAATCCTTGATAAACTGCTTATATAAGCCTGCTTGACCTAGAAATACACGTATCTCTCATAGTGGAAGGATAATGCAAGGAACGAATGACATCAACTATTGATGGATCAGTTTACACAGCTTTAGATGAAATAATATGACCGAAAATGATCCATTGGTCCACCATAAAATTGCATTTCTCATAATTGAGAACCTGGTTCTTTTCAATGCATCGAGACTACAGTTAGGTCAAATAGTCAAGACAACTATAAAAAGAATCTCCATAAACTGTGAAGCCATGTATGAAGACTTTAATAAAGTTCTCGATAAAATCACATAAAATGCTTACCATGAACTGCTGAAATGTTAAAGGTGCATTAGAATAGAAAATGGGGATTCATTTTGTATATTCACTTCAGTATTTTGTTTTATCGTGCGATACTCACATTATCTCTTGTTATTACCTATTGTAAAAAGCAAGGTAGATGTTTACTTATTTGACACTGTTTATTTGGTGCACACTGTATTTAATGTTCTCGAAATGGCTTTGTCAGGTTTTGAGCCTAAGGAAGATCGAAAGGGAAAGAGAAAACTAGAGGACTTTTGCGGAGAAGCTTTTTTCCCTTGTACGTAATGTATGTTTATATTGTTTTTGTTTTAGGTTTTTAGGGTGAGAGTAGGATGCATATCACTGAGGAAAAAGTTTTGAAAAGTTCGTGAATTCAGTAGGTTTGAATTGGGATTGAGGTTTAAACAATTCACTTTTGTATATTTAAGGCTTAGAGCATTTTCAATTTCGATTTGAGATTTAGTTTTGTAACTAAGGTTTACTAGTTGCAGTCCAGTTTATAATTTCAGATTGATATCATATTTTGAACTGTGGGGAGTTATAAGTCATTTTAGGCCTCTCCCCATTTTGTTGTTTATTAGGTTTTGGATGTTGATAGTCCATATTTAGAGGAGGTGCTACCAAGATTTTTATAAATATACAGAAAATATTCCATAATATTTCCTAATTTGCTCCATTTAAATAAGTCGAGAATTAAGGTTTAATAACGATTCTAATTTAGTATTTAGAGCAGTTTAAGGATTGAATTAATGGTCATTTTGAGGTTGGTAGTTAATCGTAAGATTAGGTACCTAATTAGGATAATTAGGTTAGGTCAAGGCTTAATCAGATGGGTCCTGACATAGTTGGTATCAAAGCTAAGGTTTAACTCTATTAAGGATAAGTTTTGATTGAGAATCAAAGGGTGACAAAGCTAAGGTCTGACTAAACTTGAGGATGGACTTTGGTTGAAAACCAAAGTGCGACTGAACACGATTAGTTGGTAAGTGAATGTGAGTTGGGTATATATTATATTCATGTTATGTTTGTTGTTTGCATATCATTATATCGATTGATATATAATTATTTATTCATGATTAAGTGCAAATTTGTTTGCAAAATCATGAGTGGATAAGGCGGAGACCCTATGGATCCTCGGTTCGTGGATTTTAAGTTGTTTCGTAAGTAGATAGAGATGATCACTACATAACTTCAGCAGATTGTCGATACAATTTCTCAAACCAGGACCCAGGGTACCGTGTTAGGAGCTCTAATAGTGCAGACTGATCTAGCAGTTTAAGAGGAGTAGGCTACCTCAACAGCTCAGTCAAGGGTAAAGCTGAAGGTTGTACCACCAATTATTCCAGTTGACAGGCCAATAGTTGTTAAACCGATTAGGGAAGATAAGTTCCGTAGTGAGTTTAGAAAGAACAATCCACAGAGATTTTATGGTGGTTATGATTTGAAAAATATTGATGAATGGGTTTTAAATCAAGACAAGATCCACAAGCTGCTTAATATTCTAGAGAACTTGAAGGTCACTTTAAACTGACGAGTGGATTTTAAACTCATTATCTCGAGTCAGAGGCTTTGATGTGGTGGAGAACTGTACTCGAGACACGACCAGCGTATGAAACATGGTCCGAGTTTTTTGAAGCATTCAGGCGAGAATATTTTACTGAAACTACGATTTTAGAAAAGAAAATTGAGTTTGATTACCTTGAGCAGGGAAATATGTTAGTAACGGAGTATGCAACAATGTTTAACAATTTGTTGATTGTAACTGGGCAGATAGATATGCCAGAAGTCAACAAAATCTAGAAGTTTAAACTGGGTTTGAAAGAAAGTATTGCTACTGCATTGTTAACGACGAGGCTATGGATATTTATTGAAGTTTATGAGGTGGCTAAGTGTTTCGAAATGGATAAGTTCTTTCACTAAGATAAGGAAAGGCAAAGGAAAGGTACCGTGGAAACGAGTTCGATTTCTGACAGCGGTCAGGGGTGGAAAAATAGGAAGGACAGAAGGAAGGAAAGATGGGCTAAGAGTGGAGATTTAGTATCTGTATCATCTACTCCAGGTTCTATACGAGCTACTAATTTTCCTCAACCTTTTTCAAGGTTTACCGAGAAATTTTCTCAGCCTTCATTTACGAGTTCTACCCCACAGGGACATTTGCAATTTCAGTCCAATCTAAGTCACGATATTTAGTCAATTCAATCGACCTTTCGCGCACACGAATGCCATCTCAGTCTTAGATATAGTCACGAGGACATGATAGCAGAGCGAATTAGGGTTATACCTCGAGGCTTACCAGTACATAAGCTTTGTTAGTGGGCAGTAGTCTGATTGGACCATATTTTGAGTGTAGATCGATGGGGCATCTTAAGAAGGATTGTCCTAAGTTGAATCAGGGATAGATTTCTTCATCATCAGTTTGGTCTAAACATCAGGCCAGGGAACATGTTCAGGTCATCATTGAACATGACGTGGACGCCAACAGAAATCTAATATAAGGTATTATTTCTATTTGTGGTGGTCCTATGAAAGTTTTAATTGATTCTAGCTTTATTATTTCATTTATTTTTGGTCGAATTGTTGATGAGTTGCATTTAACTCCGGTGAAAGTCAACATACATTTAGTTCTCAGTATCGTAGCTAGAGACAAATTATATTCACATTTTATATGCGAGAAGTGTATTGTGGATATTTCCAGACATAAGATGACTACAAATCTTCGTGTGTTAGAGTTCCTAGAGTTTGATGCACTCTTAGGAAGGGATTGGCTTACCGCATATCACGCACACCTGGATTGTTTCCATAAGATGATAGATTTCCACATTTCAGGCTGTCCAATGTTTACGTATAAGGCATCTGTTATTGATTTGGCAGCGACTAGGGGTAAAGTTGCCACTAGTCAAAAATGGAAATTCTTGCAGGAACAGTTAGTATAGAGGCAAGAGATCAGTCTAAATTGGAAGATATTTCTGTGGTATGCGAATTTACAAATGTTTTCCTTGATGATTTACCTGGCTTACCACCACCACGAGAGATTGATTTTATTATAGATTTAGTACCTAGAACTAAACCAATTTCGATTCCGCCGAATATAATGGTTAAGCCTGAACTTGCAGAGTTACGGACTCAATTGCAAGAGTTGATTGATAAAGGATTCATACATCCTACCAAGTCACCTTTCGCCGCACCAATTCTTTTTGTGAAGAAAAAGGACGAAAGCCTCAGAATATGTATAGATTATATACGATTAAACCGAGTGACAATAAAAAATAAGTATCCTTTGTCGCGTATTGATGAATTGTTTGATCAACTGGCCAGAGCTAACTCATTTTCGAAGATTGATTTCTGTTCTGGCTATCATTAGTTGAGAGTTAGGGTAGAGGATGCAGATAAGACTGCTTTTAGTACGAGGTATGGTCACTTTGAGTTCACTATAATGCCCTTTGGTTTGACCAATGCACTGACTATGTTTATGGACTTAATGCAATGGATCCTGAAGCCATATTTAGATCGCTTCATGATTGTTTTTATTGATGATATTCTGATATATTTAAAGACTCGTGAGGAACATGAAGAACATCTCATAGTTATTCTCCAAACTTTGAGAAGCCATTGGTTGTATGCCAAGTTCAGTAAATACGAGTTTTGGACTTCTGAAGATAAATATTTTGGACATGTAATTGGAGCAAATGGAATTGCAATAGATCCTATGAAGATTGACGCAATTACGAGCTGGTGGAATTGACCACTGTAACAAAAATTAGAAGTTTTCTTGGTTTAGCTGGTTATTATTATAGATTTGTGCAGGATTTCTCTAAAATAGCTTCACCTGTTATAAGGTTGACCTAGATGAATGTAGAGTTTATGTTGTCAAAAGGTTATGAAAAAGCTTTTGTTGAGCTTAAGTGACGATTTACTACAACTTCAATATAGGTATTGCCTGATCCATATAAAGAGTTTATAGCTTATACAGATGCATCTTAAATTTGTTTAGGTTATGTGTTGATGCAGGATAACAGAGTTATAGCTTATGCATCTCATCAGTTGAGAACTCACGAAAAGAATTACTATGTTCATGATCTCAAGCTAGCAACAATTGTGTTTGTATTAAAGCTATGGAGACATTATTCATATAGGGAAAGATTTACTTTGTCTTCATATAAAAAGAGTTTGAAGGACTTGTTCTCGCATAAGGAATCGAATATGAGATAGAGGCGATTGTTGGAGCATCTGAAAGATTTTGATTTTAGTTTTGTATATCATCCTGGGAAGGCTAATGTTGTAAGTGATGCACTGAGTAGGAAGTGTGAAGAGGCATTGAAAGTGATTGGTTATATGACCTATGAATATGAGTTACTCGAGGACGTTGCATCTATGTTTTTGTCTGAGCTTCCAAAATTCTAGAATTGGTCTATTGTTGCTTAGCTCAAGGTGTAGACTATCTCTATTCGGCGAATCAATTCCAGCTAACTCAATGATGTTGATAGTGAAAAGTTCAAGGAATTGGCAAGAAGCAGCGATAACTCAGAATGGACAAAATCTAGTGATCAGATTCTGAGATTTAGGGGTAGGTTATGGATTCCATTAGTGGGTTAGATCCGAGATGAGATACTCAGGGAGTCTCATAGGTCTAGGTATTCTATTCATCCTTGTAGGACCAAGATATACCATGACATGTGTCGTTTGTATTGGTGGTCAGGGATGAAGTTTGATGTTGTTGATTATGTTAGATGATGTGAGATTTGCCAACAGGTCAAGGCCCAAAGGTGGAGACCAGGAGGAACATTATAGCCACTACCTCTTCCTAAGTGGAAGTGGGAGCATATTGCTATGGATTTTGTAACTCATTTGCCTAGATATTAGATTAAACATGATAGTGTTTTGGTTATCGTTGATAAATTGATGAAATATGTACATTTTCTCCCAGTAGCTCTTAATTATGGTTTTCCAGAGTTGAGTGTGATCTATGAACGTGATGTTTTTCGTTTGCATAGTGTATCGCTCTCTATTATTTTTATAGAGGTACTCAGTTCACCTATGGGTTATGGAAGAGTATGCAGGAACGTTTTGGCACTCAACTATGATTTAGTACTACATCTCATCCCCAGAATGATGGTCAATCAAAACGGTTGATTCAGATTTTGGAGGATATGTTAAGGTCGTGTGTTCTTAAGTATGGAGGCTCCTACGAGGAATATGTTCTATTTGGTGAGTTTTCGTACTATAATAGTTATCAATCAAGTATTGGAATGGCGCCTTTCAAAGCATTATATTGTCGATGTTGCAGAGCACCATCGTGTTGGGCTGAACAAGATTTTTTAGCCGAGTTAAGGCCACAGATTGTATGAGATCACACAAAAGTTGTTGAAAATATTTGTCAGAAGTTGAAAGCAGCTCAAGACAAGCAAAATAGTTATTATGATCTCTATCACCGAGTTGTTGAATACAACGTTGGTAATTAGGTCTATCTGAATGTGTCACTTCGGAAAGGATTGTACATGTAAGGGTTGAAAGGAAAACTCTCTCCTAAGTTTATTGGTCCATTTGAGATTGTGCGGAAAGTTGGAAAAATTGCTTACATGATTGCTTTATCGTCTCATCTTGACGGAGTTCACGATGTATTCCATGTTTCTATGGTTCATAAGAAAGAGCCGGATTCATATCATATTGCATAATGGAATCAATTTGATTAGAGGCAAGATATTACTTATGAGGAGCAACCTATTCAGATCATGGATCGAAAGATTCATAAGCTGAGGAACAACGAAATTCCACTAGTACTTGTGAAGTGGCAATTTCATGGAGACTCAAAATTAACATAGGAGAGAGAGTCTCATATGAAATATCATTTTCCATATCTCTTTTGATCCAGGTAACCTGTAAGTTAAATTTCATAGACAAAACTTCTGATTAGTTGGGAAGAATTGTGAACTCTAATAATTCCCTAAACCGGATGAAATGAATAATTAGAGTTCATACGGGTTCGTGTAGTAAACGTGTCAACCCATTTATGACACGTAATAAAGGAGTCATGTCACGGGTTGACACGCCAACCCATGACACAACCTGCCAATTTATAAGGAAATATATATATAATATTGTGTTTATCAAAACTGTCCAACTAAAATTTAGGTTATTTAATGAAGTAAAATATTTATTTTTTTTATCTATATTTTCTAATTGAGGATATTTGAAATATACATTCCATGTATATCAATTTCAACTTTTTTTCCAAATTCTAACGTATTTTATAAACATGGAAACTTGCTTTTGTTTAAGTTATAATTAGAATATTGCATATAAATAATTTGGTATAAATTTTGAAAATAACAAAGTAACACTATCTTTAATTTTCGCATGTAATAAGTATCCTAGTCAGGATAGTCAGATCGCTAAAGTCTATTCGTCTTCTATGGGAGAATATCTTAATTTATGTGATAGCCCTTCATCTGCTTCGCATCTTTTACCTTGTTGTATTCAAGTAATCCATTGTACTTAACAGGTTTTATTTGTTGTGTCATGTAACCCGTTCAAAATTTATGTGTGTCGTATCGTGTCAACCCGTTAAATAAATGGGTCGTGTTCGTGTTGACCTTAATTGGGTCACTTGAGGGGTCAACCCAACACGAACATGACTCGCTAACCCATTTTGCCACCACTGCCCTCCCTTCTCCTACCCATGCATCCCTATAGATTATAAGTAATCATACTCATTTTGCATCTCTAAACCAATGTATATGGTTTTAAGTCAAGTATTTGACTTAAGTGTATCAATCGCTCATATTCCTCCAACTTAGGCATTTTTCATTTTCTTTACTACTTGGTTCATGCGTATGTGCATACTTTTTATTTGATTCCATAACCAAGTTAAATAACTAGCCTAAGCTTCCCATTCCCATCGACTCGTCTTACATACCTGACGTGACGAGCATGAATTTTGAGACTAAATACTCATAATTTCTACATTTTGATAACCTTAACTATGCATTTGGATATAAATAGGATAATATACACATCATACAAAAATAAAATACCTCAGAGCCAACTCCCGAGAGTTGACCTAATACGCCATTTCATCATAAGTCCTCCTTAGAATCATGCGGTGACATGTGGCACGAGTTAGAAATTTAGGGCCATTACAACTAGGAATCGTTGGGTGCGAATTCATGATTTTATATTACGATAAGGATTTAAAATTGTTTTATGATATATATTACTTGATATACTATGAATAAAAACTCTAGACTAGCCTTTCGTTACTTTTACTACTTTCGTTTTACTTTGGAGGTCATTCTTTTATTGCTTTACTTTAGGAGGAGAGTCAAGTTTTTATCAAGATAATTTCGATTATGTTTTTTAATTTTGAGTTTATTTTGTTATTTATTATCATGAATGAGTAGTTTATTAATCTAAACAAAACTCCAAACATGGAATTAGATCTATTTTGCAATATAGTTACGATAGAATAAATATGTGCTCAATGCATTAAACGTAATTGTATTCTTTAATTCACAATTTTTATAGATCATTATCTAATTTTAATCGTGTATTTGAGTATTATGTGTGTAGTGGGGAATATGTATGTGACGTTTTGATTCATTAACTATTTGAAGTAGTAACTAGGACTGTTTGAAAGGCAAACATCGTTTAAATATCCAATATGAATTTTAGATCCAAATTTAATGTTATATTAGCTTTTCGAAGATGTAAAATTTAGTAGTTCAAAGTTTTCATAAAACGTAATACAATTGTATTGCATGGAGTTAATCTATTTGTATTCAAATGGGATATCTTGTTAAAATTAATGCATGGATTTTATACCAGTATAAAGAGAACAAATGCCTAGCTAAAGGCTATTTACTTATTTATAATTAAAGTTTAATGATCTCGGGTATTTTATAAAGTACATTCATGAATATATGTTTGGAGAGCAAAATGGATCTAAGTTTTATTGTTTAGGAGGATTGTTTAGATATTATTTATATTGAGTTTTTTTTGATTGAAATGACTTTAGATTTAGCGACTTTGGTTTGTGCTACTTAAGTAAGTTTAGTTAGCTTATATTATATTTTTATTAGCTTAAAAATAAAAATAAAAATAATAAACTTATGTTCTTAAAGAGTCTGCAAAATCCATGTGGAGACGATTCCGTGAACTTGTTACTACTATAAAGTATTTAAAATATAATATAAACGAGAAATTATTGTAACACTCGACACGTGTCAGGATGTGAGTAGTAGTTGTTGTGCTAAGTACCTTAATAGACTTTAATTTTATATAATGAATCAAATTCCATACAAAGGTTATTAAATATATTTAGAAAAAATGAGTAATTGGTAACTTAATAAAACATTTCTATGGTTTGATTGTAAATATGGTGAAATCTAAAGTAAACTATTAAGTAGGTAGAAAAAGTCTTGCATGTAATTATTTTAAAAACTCATGTGCAAAATGGGAAATTGGCAATGTCATGTGTAGGTTAACCAATGGAAATAAGCTGCATGCTAAGTGCCTCAACCAAAAAAGAACAAGTGGTAATTAGTGATGATGTAGTGGATTATGTGTTGGAGAGAGAAAATAGCCTAATATGTCTCTTGAAGTACCTACTTGAGGATCCAAGTAAAAGCAATAACTTAACCTTCATGTTTTCTACTCTCTTTCCTCATTTGATCAAAAATAGAAAGATAGAGAGAACGTGTACAACAAAGGAAAAATAAAGAAAAAGAATTAGAGAATCGATGGTGCGGGTTTGTGATATTGTTGAACATTTTTGAAGCTCCATCAAAGTTCGACGCTAGATATTACATGTCTAACTTGGTGGAGCTCATATAATCTAGATAGGAATAGAAGGCGACAATTCATTAAGACTCTAGGTATGTTTTTCTCACTAAATCTATACAAAAATTATGTTACAAGTTATTGTTATTTATGATGCAGGTCAATAAGAGTAGATCGACCTTCAATAAGTGAAAACCCCGATATCATAGTAGATCTTGTTATGGTTCTTAAATTATGCTATGTTAAAAAGATGATGTTTGGGCATGTGCCCTAGGTCAATTTATGGACCTTTTTTCTAATACCATTTTGGTTAATAAAGTAGAAGATTTCATTTGTTGTTCATTAGTATAATTCGTATGCATGTTTACATTATAATAGGATCCATCAATGTTTACTAAAATATCTTAAATGTCCCTAGTCAGTCATTATACAGGGAACTGTAATGAATTATGACTAGTGTGATTCTTAATTGGCGGTTATGTGATGATTATGCGTATAAGAATACAAATCAAGATCATGAGTACATGTTAGGAAAAATGGTACTACACTGACTCTGTATGAGAACACCACACGGATTAAGTCATACATGTTACCTATGTGAGGTATATCATTTAGTCATCTCAGTTGAGATTACTAGATACTTCAACATTAAGATCATAATGATTAGACACAACTAAACATTTTCTTTATCGTTGTGATTGATTACTATATGAATAATGTGTAGAGGTGTGTAATCGAGATATAATTTGTCCTTTTCATTTAGAGAGATATAACAATGGATCCCTCAATATGCTAGATTAAAAATGGCCAAGTCCAAGTGAATTGATATAATCAATGTCGCTTAGATGTTTTTAGTATATCTAAAGATTAAGACTAGTACGATTGAACACTAAGGGTGAGTTTTTTGTGCTTTATCCTTAATCAAAGGATATCGTACAATAAAAGGACATTACATACACTATTGATTAGGTTCTATCAATTTTGATCTTCGTAAACTTGGGTAGTCATATGCCTTACTAGAGACTGCTTATAACATGTGTACTAAAATAGTCTTAGTTACTACCAATGATGCATGAACATATTAGGTTACACAAAAAAAAATGATTTTGTGGGATCTTAAATGACTCGGAATAATGAATTTTATATGATATAATTCGTAACGTAGAAATCCCAAATATATTTCATATAAATACCACTTTAGCTAGGGGTAAATGATAATTCACTTACCCCGCTTTATAAAATGGTTGTATGAATTGGCATGTCAATTAAATTCAAATTACGGGAGAACTTAAGGTTAAGATTTAATTTTAATTTTTTTTAAAAAAGTTAGATTTCTCAACCGTTTTGAAGTTTTAGGGAGAATATATATTATTTTTGTGTTCTCTCTCAAGCTTGCATTCAGAATCTCAGTTGTCATTCGTGTGTGGATTTGTTATCGAGAACGTTCATCTTTGGTTGTGTCTTAAACATTGATCATCATAAAAAAGCAAACTAGCGATTTAGGTACTATTTATTTTTGTTAATCAATTTGATGAAATTCAGATTAGATCATGTTGGGGTTTTGAAAATAAAATTATAAAATGTCTGCTCCATTTTGAACCCTGAAAACCCCACAAAAAATGACTATTAACTTTACTTTGTGGATTATTAAGTAGATATTGCATGAGATTTGAGTACAAATGATTGCATGATGATGTTGAAACTCAATGGAGTTGATTTGGATCCTAATGGGTCAGTTTTGAGGTGACTTAAGTATTCTAAGACTCAAGAATCACAAGTTTAAAAGTGGCATAAATTCTATGCAGTTTGAGCACGCTCAAAAGAGAATAAATTTTAGCGCGCTCGATAATATTAAATTGTTTTATGTTTTGAGCTTGCTTATAGAATTCAGAATACTATAGGTTTTTGAGCTTGCATAATCGCTTTAAGACTTACTAGATTAATTTCGGGTTTGCTCAAAATTTTAAAGTTAACATTTTAGATAATTCTAAATGCTATTATTTAGAGCATGCTAAATATATTTGACCAACCTAAAAGATAGTATGATGTACCCTCAATAAAAGTCAACCAACTAAAATATAATTACTTACATGTATTCAGATAAGATTTTAACACTTAAGACATTGGAAATTGATCTTTGGGAATTGACACATGTTGAGCGTCTACAATAAGTTTCTCATATATTCTTATTATTTGTAGTAGTGATAAGTGGGATCATCTCCACAGGGATTTTGTAAATTTCTTAAGAAAAAAGGGTTTTCCAAGGGTTTTTATTATTTTACTTTAACTTAATTAAAATGGGAATTGAGATTATTTAGCCAACTAAAACAATTAAAACAACTAATTGAACTAGTTAAATTAATTTAAATTAACACAATTCAACTCACTAATACTAAATATTCTAAATTCAATTAAATTCAAATCAATACAAAAAAAACATCTAAACAAATATTCTGAACAATGAAACATAAAAAAATTTAATTTAAATATATTAATTAAAATATAATCGTAATCTGACTTTCATCATTTGATGAAGTATTCTTGAATCATTAAACTTAAATCATAAGCAAGGTTAATAGCATTTATCAAGCCATCAATTTTTCTTATATCAATGAAAAAGTCATATTCTAATATTCTCACTATTTGTTCTTCGAAAGCTCTATGAGAACTTCTTACTACTAAGCTAATATTACTGGAATGAGACATATCAATGTCAAACTTAGAACACAATTCACTTAAGACATCTAAACGGTAAAAAACATTTTAAATAAATCCTAGTTATTAATTTATATTAGATTTAGAACCTAAATATCACAATACACATTATAGACTATGCATGCAATGCAAAGCTTATTGATTGTAGTACATAAAAAAACCTATTGAAACGGTGAATTAACGTATATGATTAAGTTTAAAGCATTAAGCACAAGCTCTTCTTCATTATGACTACATTGCAAAATTGTTTAAGTTCATGTTTGCACTTTATTTAAATTGATAAACTACTAACACATATTTAAAATTAACATTAAAATAAAATAAATAAAAGACTTAAATGAAAATACCTCTTATTGAATACTTGAATCTCCAAAGAGTCTTTAAAATCAAGAACGATAAAACTAAACTAAACTCAATTGAAAATAGTTTAAAACTAATTAAAGGCACTTAATTTTGAAGCCTTATAGCCTGTTTGGTTCACATTTTAGTGAATCCTAACATATGGGATTAATTAGTGATGGGACTAACAAATGGGTTTAGATAGTTTAGTCCCATTTGTGTATCTTGTTTGGTTGGTAGTTTTAAGGTTGGGATTAAGTGAGGTTGTACATGTATATAGTATCCCATAGTGTACATATCCCAAGTGAACTCCAATTCCTTATTTAATCCAATATTCTTATTAGGGCCCATCTCACAAAATGTTGAGTTAGCCTAATTTTCTCTAATTAGGCACCTATTCCATTCAATTAACTTAACCTTAAAATAATTTTTAATTCCATCCTTAATAATGCTGTAAAACTAAATTTATATCCTTAATGAAACTCAAGTTCAAGATATTTTTAATTGGAGAAAATTAAGAAATCATATGGACTGTTCTCCTTATTTTCTAGAAAATATTGGCAACACCTCATGTAATAGTGACCTGCCAAAAAATCAACCTAATAGATAATAGAATAGGGAGAAGCCTAGAAGGACTCACAACTTCCTACATATCACAATTTATATATATATATATATATATATATATATATATTTAAAACATTTAAACAAACTTAAAGTTTCGGATATCTTATTTACATCTTACAATCCCAAATTAGATAAAAATGAAAATATAAACCTCTCAACTTATTTGAATCTAACTTATAAAACTCTCATGGCCTATTTAAGAGTATTACACGTCTTATTCTCACCCTTAAGCCAAAACAATATATATATAAACACTTTACAATAAGAATGAACATTTTAAATTGAGAAACAATCACCACAATCATCAAGTCTTGTTCATTCTTCATTTTCTTCACTAAAAATCTAACATCATAAAAAAACAACTCGAAAATGTTAGGTAAGTAAACTCCTTAAATGCTTTTTACTCATGCAAATGTTAGTTTGAATACATGGAGACCTGTAATTGGCTTTCCAAATAATAAGAAATATATATAAAAATGTGAATCCCTCTGTTCCTATTTCCAAACTACACTCAGATGTCGACTTCTAAATATAGTACAAAAACAATACTAGGAGTTCATGAGATGCAAAGGCAATGTATCGGAGTGGATTTTCGAGCCAGATGCGCAAGCTCAGTCGTCCGCATCTACTACTTAACTTAGGGAATTAAATGCTAAGTATGACTACTACTAGCTTAGTGAAATAACCGACCAAACTACAACCACATTCCTTTACATTAATGCATGCTCATTATAAGACTTGCGTGCCTTGGTTCTTCTGTGTTCAAGTGTATCTGCTCAGGAGACCTAGCTCTGAGTCCCACTCGTGCACCGTAGAACTAACAAGCCATCGTCTGGAATGACATGAGTGCATAACTAAGAATGACACAAAGTATAATGCACGTTAAATACTTATGTAGGTACAAAGATAAATTTTATAAATAATGAAGACCACCGAAAGGTTTACTTATAACTAACCAATTCTAAGCTTAATTTTTGGGTTCCTAGAGCGTTAAATCACCCTGAAAATAGATTAAGTAGCTTTCTTGCATACCCAATTATATTATGGGTCAAGCTTTAAGTGAAACCAAATAACAAAACCCAATGAAAGTTGCAGCTAAAGTATGCTTGAGAACAATTTCCAAAAATATTAATTTATATAACTATTTCAACTGGCTTTCAACCAGCCAGCTTGGGGTAACGTTTTAGCCTTGAGAAACTTAATATTTGTAACGATGACCTGAAAAGAATTTATAGTACCTATTTCCTACTTTTCATAGAATCCAAAAACACTCAAATCCGATCATTGATAGAGAAATTATGAATTTTCCAATATGCCTTGTCAAGTAGGCAAACATTATTTATTTTGAACTAAAAAACTTCTACGAATCAATATTGTCGCAATTAAATCCTCAAAACTTGACAACAAACACTAGAAAACCACTTGATACCAATATCAAAATATTTTCACATCCCGTGAAGTCAAATTAGATCAAAAACAATAATTATTTCATCCAGAAACACAATGTAAATCAATATCAAATATAAAAATATCTCCAAAACTGTTATCAACTGAATCACATTAGTTCAATTCATGAAAACCCTAACCTATGTTAGTGGAATTTATTTCAAATTGGCGGAAGTTAATCCAATATCTCAATTCATAACAATTTTTACAATTTCTATCAATACCTTGCAAAACAAAGTCAGAAAAATCATGACAATTCAAATTAAATTAAGGAAAAATGCCCTGAATTGTCAATTTAATAAACTTCGAGCCAAATACCTCGTCTCTGTTGCAAGAACTTTCCTCAAAATGATCGTCCCGCGATGCTCCAATTTTTTTGCGAAAAAATGGACAAAAATCGAATATCGGGAGACCGTAAAGCGAAAGAAGGACTGAAGAGGGTTTAGGGATTGAAGGAACAAAATGTTCTATTAATTCTTGTAATGAAATTGATTTCATTTGGTTTTTTTAATATATTTATATATACTCATTTTTGTTATTTACTAATTCTCGAAATCCCTATTTTGACAAGCTTTAACTTCTGACGCTCGTTTTTTATTCGATTTTTTACAAAATTAAACCAAACTCTCAGAGAAACAGTCCATCTTTATAGCATGTCCCTAACACTGGGTTTGGACACACCAAAAACTTTAACTTTGTCTACTACATACTGAACCTTTATGGAGCAATTCTCTTGCCATACTAAACCAAACTTACACTAATTTGGACCAAATCTCAACCTCGACCATCGCCAACCGACATGAAGCTCGAGGTAAGTACTTGCACCAACTTCTTTCTTATTTTACAATACAACTTATCCTGACTTGCAAACAAATTGAGGAAAAATCTTTACGTGAGGATTAGGACTTAGTTAATTAGTTTTCTAGCAACTAATAATTAATTTTCACTCATGCACTTCAGACAAGCACTTGCAACCCCGAGTATGACAAACTAAGGATATACTTCAACACCCTCGACTCCATAACAAAATACCATTTAATACGCACACTAAACAAACAACACACAAAAAATATACGTTATGATATCTTGTTCATAATGCGCGGGTCCCACCTCAGATACTTTAACTTCAAATAAAATTTGAAATTACTTAATTAATCGCCTAATCAAGTTTATGAAATTCTTGGATTTCAAAATTCTTCCGAACGAATTAAAAATTTTGTCATCAAAATTTGTCAACTCTTATACTATCATCTGACTAAATTTATAAATGATGTAAATAATATTTAAGTATGACATTAAATACAAAGTTGAGTTGCGTGTCTATCAGATCTTTCATCATTCTAGCGCTTCTCAATAGAAGCTTGAAATTACATAAGTCACCCTATGACTATAGATCTCTAATTGCATCTGCCATCCCATGACAAGATATCTCGAATGTTAACCTAATCAAAAAACGAAACTGGACACATCATGCAACTCTCTCTCATTCTTTAAATATCTACTCACAATATCATTTAGATTTGTAGATTAGAAAATAATTACCAATTCCAACTCATTTACCCATTCACTTGACATTTCATTTGACTGGTTAGAAAATTAACGACTTTTCTAACTTTGTCAAATACTATCTATTCATGAGTTCACGAAGAACCTCATCTTATTTACTTAACTATCAATCCATTTAAGAATGTCTTTTTCACTACTACTCTGGTTTCCTCATTACCAACTTACTCACATTGGTTTCTATGTTTCTCCAACTACTCAAATTTCCATCATCCCAATCTCAATCACTTAGTGTTCACCAAATTTCTTTCACTACTTGAATAGAGACATGTATCCTTTACATGAGTAGATATATGCATTTACATAGAGATTTTGACATATTTGATGATTATACTCTCATAGTATAACTTTTAACTTGTATTTTAGACAAGTTTATAAATATGTTACCCCTTTTCATATCTACACAATACATATCTTTGGCTTTTCTCAATTGTTGTTGGAAGAATATTAAATTCTTCAAACATATCAAGTCATATACATTGTACTCTATTTAATTTTTTCAAACCAAAGAAATTGTAATCACTAACTAAGCTATAAGTCATGCTTTTCTTTTCATTTCATTTGTATCTTCACCGTCATACAAGTATCATACATCAACTCTAATTTAATATAACCGGTGCTTCGAAACTTCACCACTAAATTATCACGTGGTGTAGTAATACATATGAACCAATATACAACATATTCACTTATATCAATTTTATACTACTTTGATTCAAAACTTTCAACATTTGGAGTTTGACTTCTAGTAAGACCTTTGTAAAAATATAGTAGGTTTTATCAAATTTATAGTTTGACATGCTAAGTCTTAACGGGACTTGCTGACCTAAATTTCTTTTTCTTCTATACATATGTGAGGATTTATTAACCATTTATTTGCCTATACTTAAGCTGTCAATTAACTCCAACGAAACTTAATTGACTATTTTATTCCAGCTATTACCAATTCATTCTGTTAATCAAAGATAGGTGGGGCCCTTACACTAGTCTTCTATATTGTGAATGAATAATAATTATGAAACGGTATTACTTAGAATTTTGGTTATGCAAAGCTACTCCAGTGTTTTACCTTGACTAAAGGAGGCAGTTTGTGTCACTTCAGTCACAAGTCATCTCAACGTATCTATTTACTTTCCACATAGAGTTTATTACGTTCGGTTTTTGTCAATTTTAGTTATTCTCACATTTATCTCGTTATTTATCCCTTTTCAAACTTACCACGAATTCGCTTAATACCTGGGCAAATTATAGCTTCTTAAGTCTTGACTAAGAAATACATTTCTTTTCATCTTTTCATTTTTCGAAAATTTAGCTAAGGACAACGCAACTTTTTATGATCATTCAATTAATTAAGTCTTCCTCAACTAATATTTGTTCAAAATAATGAATTATTTTTTATGAATCAAAAAGTTCTATTGTTCGTTATTTGCTTAAGTTGTTTACATTAGTTAATCGTTTCCCGAGTTTTCTTTTCCTCAAAAAGAACTTCAATACTTTTTAAGATACTGTAAGATATTAAAATATCTTACTATTCATAAATTCACTTTTTGATGATTTCACTTCTCTATTATTAATCAACTGAAGAGATACATGAATTTGAATTTCTAATACTTTAACCAACTTAATAACTATTAACCACTTAAAGAATGCTATTGCAATCATTTAAGTCTTATTAATGAAAATTCTCACTATATTGGAGTTTTTTTTTGACGTCCTATACAGATCACTTACTAATACTCTGTTAGTACATCTATCTTTTCAATTGTTGCATTTTAAGTCGCAGTGATAGGAATTATAATTAATTATTTTAGAAATGACTATCGGGTACTTTGAATTCAATACACAACTATTTGTGTTTTATTTAATAGCTAATCCTAGCTATTTTCATATCATTTTTCTCAAACCTCAACTTCTAACACACTCTCTTATCACTATACTTTATACTTTTCATTTTTGTAAGTTAGAAACCTAGTTGATCTTTGTTTCTTACAACACCTAATCCGGTGTTAAAAAAGATTTATTCTAACTCATGTATTTCGATTCGTTTTATCATCACTTTGCATAACTTATAGAACTACTCTACCTAATGTAGCTTTAGATTAAGCACTTGAGTCATAAACAATCAAAAAAATTAGCACTTCTTTTTATAAGTCATTTGATTGTTTTCAACCATAGTTCTATTCCGAATTTCACTTTATTTCGAAAAGGAGAAAATACTTTTCCTCAAAGTATCGTATTTTAATAGAAATCCATTCAGACAACTTGACTGATCATATCACAATCACATTGTGATTTACTAAGTCCGAACCTCAATTTTATTTTCAAAACCACATGTCATTTTTTTCTAATTGAGACTGGTTTTCATAAGAAACTTACAATTGGATGTAACTTACACCAATAATTTATATAATTGGTGTTTTCGAGTTACTAATTCAATCGGTATTGACCTTATTCTAAAAATCAAGATATTTTATATATTGTGCTTCCCTCAAATCTCAACTTCATTTTTTCATATTTTACCAAGTGATTCTCAATCATTTGAGACTTAAATAAAGTCCATTTTTCACTTTGATGACCTTTTTATAATTTTGATAGTTCGATACTTTCAATTTTAAAGAAATCCTTGCATAGTACTTGCATTCTTTAATCACTTAGACTTCTTCTCAACAAATATCTTTTTGGTTTCACAATTGAAAATTCTCATCAGTTATATTAGTACCGAACTACTTACAACACTTCCCTGAATTTGGGTTTCCTGAGTCTATTTCACTTCCAATCACGTTCAGTTTCATTTCATAAGTCTTTTCTCTCATTTTCTCTCTCCTTTCATAACATTACTCATCGTTTCATATGAGTTTAGTATCAAAATGACAAGGAGAATAAACATCATATCGCATATCTGGTGATTATATAATAATATAGAACAAACATATCACAATAAGAATGTATCTCAGCTCACAGTCACTTCCCAACTTATCGTGACCTCATTACTGAGCCTTGTTACTCAAGACCATCACTTTAGATTATGTAACTTAATGTAATCCAAGATCCTTAACCCTAACTTCCCGATCGACTCATTCCTAAAGTCAACAACATTATCATTTTTAACATTTCCTTGATTAAGCTTAACCGTAGCTCTGATAACATGTTTGTCAGGGCCTGTCTCACAGTGTCCTCACTTAGCCTACTTTTCCCCTAATGAGCCACATAATCCATTCAATTGACTTAACCTCAAAATAATTTTTAATTCAATACTTAATAATGCTCCAAAATTAAATTTATATCCTCAATGAAACTCAATTCATGATTTGTTTAATTGGAGCAAATTAGGAAATCATACAAATTATTTTCCTTATTTTCTAAAAATTTCGACAATATCTCCCCTAAAAGTAGCTTACGAGAAAATCCACCTAATATATAGCAGAATGGGGAGAAGCCTAGAAGGACTCACAACTCCTCGCAGTTGACAAACTTAAAGTTTCTGATACCTTATTTACATCTTACAATCATAAATTAAATAAAAATGAAAACATAAACCTCTCGAATTATTTTAAACTATCTTCGGAAACTCTTATAACCTATTCGAGATTATTTCACATCCTACTCTAACACCAAAAACCAAACACTATATATAAATAATTTACAACAAGAATTAAACTTTTAGATTCAGAAACAGTCACCACAATCATCAAATATTTTTGATTCTTCCTTTTCTTCACTTAAAATTTGACATCATCAAAAATAATTTGATATGTTAGGTAAGTAAACCATACACTATTTTTTTACTCCTTCAGATGTTAGTCTGAATATATGAAAACATGTAATTGCATTTCCAAATAATAAAAAATATAAACAACAACGTAAATCCCTCTGTTCCTATTTCCTAACTATACTCAGACGTCGAATTCCAAATATAGTACAGAAATGGTACTAGGAGTTCATAAAATGCAAAGGCAATATATCCTAGAGGATTTTCGAGCTAGACATGCCAGCTCAGTCGTCCGCCTCTACTACTAAACTTAAGGAAATATATGCTAAGTACGACTACTACTAGCTTTTGGAAATAGCCGACCACAATTTAACTACATCCATTTCCATCAGCGCATGCTCACCGAAAAAATTATGTGTATTGGCCCTTTTCATGTTCCACTCTATTTGGTCATGAAACCTAGCCTCGAGTCCCGCTTATGAGTCATGGCACTAACAAGCCATTTTCTAGAAGGACATGAATGCATGAATAAGAATGATGTGAAATGCAATACAGACTAAACACAAATGTAGGTACAAAGATAAAATCCAAAAATAGTAAAGGCCAACGTAGGGTTTACTTACTACCAATCAATTTTGAGCTTAGTTTTTGGTGTCCCGGAGCGTCGCATCAACTTGAAAATGGTTTAAGTAGCTTCCCTATATACCGAATTATATTATGGGTCAAGCTTCAAGTGAAACCAAATCACGAAACTAATGAAAACTAAGCCAAAGTACACTTGAGAACTATTTAAAGAAAAATCACAAGAATTCAAATTGAGTTGAGGAAAAATACCTTAAATTGACAATTTACCAAATTTTAAGCCAAATACCTCGTCTCTATGGCATAAACTTAGTTCAAACTGACTGTCTCGCAACGCTCTACATTTTTTTAGAAAGAAACCAGGTGAGAATCAAACGTCGAGATATTGCGAAGTCAAAGAATGAACGGAGACGGAATATGGATCGAAGGAATAAAACTTTCAGTTGAATGTTTGTAATAAAATAGATTTCATTTAATTTTTTTAATATATTTATATATAAACTTTAGTTGCTTGTCAGCAACTTAATTTTTTTATTTATTTATTAATTCTCAAAATCTCTATTTTGACTTGCAGTAACTTTCGACGTTCATTTTCATTCTGATTTTTCACCAAATTGAACCAAACTCTTAACAAAATAGTCCATCTTCATAAAATCTCATAACAGTGATTTTGGTCACACAAAAATCTTAACTTTGTCTACAACATACTGAACCTTTATGGACTAATTTTATTGCCATATTAAACCTAACTTACACCAATTTAGACCAAATCTCAATGTCGACCAACACCAACAGACATAAAGCTTAAGATAAGGGCTTGCACTAATTTCGTTCTTATTTTTACAATATCATTGATCCTGACTTGCACCCAAACCGAGTCAAAATCTTCATGTGAGGATTAACACTTGGTACATTAGTTTTCGATTAATTTTCACTCGTACACTTCAAAAACACACTTGCAACTCCGAGTATGACAATTTGAGGATATACCTCAACACCTTCGACTTTGCGATAAAATACCATATAATGCACACACTAAGTGCACAACATACAAAAATATTTTATACCTTATGATCTCTTGTTCATAATGTGTGGGTCCCATCACAGATACTTAAACTCCAAACAAAATTTGAAATCACTAAACTAGTCACCTAAGTAAGTTCATGAAATTCTTGGATTTCACAATCCATGTGGCCGACATCGGTGAATCCTGTCTGAGTCCTCCTTCGCAATTAAATCTTCGAGGAAATTGGTGGATAATGATTATGTGGTTCACTAGTTTAGGTAGTGAATTCTAGTTCTTTTCCTAGATGAATCGCTAGACTTCACTACTGCCAATTTATGTAGGGAATTCTAGTTCATTTTCTGAATCACTGACGAATCGGTAACTATTTTCTTTAATTGATTGAATTCTTTACTTTTCTTCCTTTTTCTTCCTTTTCTTCATGTAACCTTAATATAATCTAAAACTAGTGTAATTTAGCCTTTTATGTCTAAAATACCATAAAATGTACTATAAAACATTGTCTAATTATTCACTTATCAAATATCCTCGAACTCAACACTTTATTGTCCATAGCAAAGCAATACAATCTATTATATTATCTTTTTCATTCCTTATTCAGATTTCATAACTATCTACTATTATTCTTAAACAAAAGCGATAATTAAATAGAAACATATTGCCCTCATTTAAATAGAAATTATGATATAATAGAAATATTTAAAGAAAAACCCCTTAAATGAGAATTGAACCTTTTTTATGCTATACACCTCAGAGCTTAAAGTTCAATCAATACCAGGGACAGGACAATATCTAGGCTTTCTCAGTTTTTATTGACTAGCATCAAACTTACGATGACTAATATAAAATCTTAAGATTCAAAAATCACTAAACCGATCTCAATTTCAAACAATATTTCAAAATGCAACTACAATCAAAGTTGATAGAAATTTTTCTAAGATGCCAATAAATATTATTATTACGTTCAATTGTTGGAATGTTGGAAAATAGATACTTCGCTCAACTCAGCTTTATGCAATCGAGCTAAATCTTTAATTTAAGAGTGTTTTGTAAACATTTTTATTTTTTGCATCCCTCTTTTTCCATATTTTTTTTAATTCATATGATTCCTTGCTCTATTTCCTTTGGATACTGTTATTATTTTTTAGGAATTCTTTCTCACACTTTTTCCACCACTAGATACCCTGCTTCATTTCATTTGGAACCTGTGGATCTTTCTATTTTTTCATTTTAAAACTCATGTTAGCACTTCTCGATTTCATTATAGTTAAGGAAGTATTCTTTGAAACTAAGTAATGTTTTATTACCTAATTTCCTATTTATTCTGTTAATTGTGGCATAAGTTCTTTTCATTTTATACATATTTTTATATACTTGCCCATTAATCTTTGTATAACAAGATTCTTAAAGATATATTTTGTTTATCTTGCACTTTTACTTCAATCTTCTACCCATTTTGATGTCTAACAAAAAAGAATCAATTCCTCCAAACATTTCTAGTGCATAAACAATCTAGGTAAGTCAAATAGGGTCAAACAATTCCTTTCTATCATAAAATTTTTATTTTCATGGGTAATACAAATATTAATTCTATTTAGATCTAAATCATATTCAGTTCATATTATTTCCTAACTAAATAAAATAAAATGAAGAAATATTATCTATATATTCCTCTAAAACTTGAAAATTTCAGTCAACTTTAAATATTGAATAAATAAATTATATATACTTCGCTTCACCTAAGTACTTACAAACTCTTTTCAAACCTTGTCCTCAGGTTTAAAAATTAAGTCGGGTTTCTAAGAAAATAAATATACATCATGAAGCATAAATGAAATATATAAAATAAAAATAATTAATGAAAAAATTATCAACAACAACAACAACATAGCCTCAGTCCCAAATTAACTGGGGTCGGCTACATGGATCAAACTTTTCCATTGTGCTCGATTAAGTGCAATCGATGGTGAGCTTTGCAAACCATTCAAATTCCTCCTAATTAATGCATCCCAAGTTAACTTTGGTCTGCCCCTACCTCGTCGAATTTCAACAGTTTCTATTGAGTCAAGTTTTCTAGTTGGACCATTTGTAAGCCGTCTTGGCAGGTGACGAAACAATCGCAACCGCCCTTCCCTAATCTTTGTATCAATTAGTGTTACTCCTACTTGTCTTTGAATTTGTATATTTCTTATTCTATCTTTACGAGTTTTACAACTCATCCACCTAAGCATCCTCATTTCTGCTATGTTTACTTTATGTAATTGTTGTTGCTTTACCGCCCAACATTCACTTCCATAGAGCATAGCCGGCCTAATTGCGGTCCTATAAAATTTTCCTTTTAACTTAGTAGGAACATGTCGATCACAAATCACCCCTATTGCACTCCGCCATTTTTTCCATCCAGCTTGAATTCTATGTGTGACATCATTTTCAAGGTTACCATCATTTTGTATGATTGATCCTAGGTATCTAAAGTGGTTTACCTTAGGAACTTCTACTTCCCCTAATTTTACCACTCCGTCATCTCAATGTCTAGTGTTTCTAAACTCACAGTGCATGTATTCGGTTTTCATCCTACTCAACTTAAAGGCTTTAGATTCTAATGCATTCCTCCAGAGCTCTTATTTCCTATTCCCTCCATCTTTAGTTTCATCCACTAAGATAATATCATCTGCAAATAGCATACACCATGGTATATCCTCTTGAATATGTCTAGTTAGTTCATCCATAACTAAAGTAAATAGATATGAGCTTAAAGCCGATCCTTAATGTAGTCCTATCATAATGCAAATTTTTTTTGTAGCTCCTCTAAATGTCTTTATACCCGTTACTACTCCATCATACATATCCTTAATAGTGTCTATATATCTACCATGCACTCTTTTTCTTTTTAGAACCCACTAAAGAACATCTCTACGGATCCTATCATATGTTTTTTCAAAATCTACGAATACCATATGAAAATCTTTTTTCTTTTCTCTATATTTTCTAACAATCGTCTTATAAGGAAAATCTCCTCCATAGTTGACCTCCCAAGCATGAAACCAAATTAGTTCTCTGATATTGTCGTTTCTCTCCTTAGCCTATTGTTAATTATCCTCTCCCAAAGTTTCATAGTGTGACTCATAAGTTTAATTCCCCGGTAGTTTGGGCAACTTTGAATGTCTCCTTTGTTTTTGAAGATTGGCACAAGCGTGCTTCTTCTCCAATCCATTGACATCCATTTTGATTTTAAAATTTTATCGAAAAGTTTTGTTAACCAAGTCAATCCAATTTCTCCTAAGCATTTCCAAATCTCTATGGGTATTTCATCTGGGCCACATGCTTTCCCTATTTTCATTTATTTCAATGCCTCTTTAAATTCTACAATTCTAATATTACGTATATAGCTTACATTTCTTTTTTGGTGTGGGTTTTCATCTATTATAGTATCAATTTGGCCATCATTAAATAAACTATTGAAGTAACTTCTCCATCTCTCCTTAATATCCTCCTCACGCGTTAAAATATTTTGATTTTCGTCCTTAATACATCTTACATGACTTAGGTCTTGTTTCTTTTTATCTCTTAATTTGGCTTGCCTATATATATTTTTTCCCCATCTCCATTACTTAACCTTGTATATAGATCTTTCGTGAAATTTGTTTTAGCTTGACTAACTACTTTTTTAGCTTGTTTTCTAGCTTCTCTATATTGATTATACACATCTTCATCTTGACACTTAGGTATTTTCCTATACATCTCTCTTTTAGTCTTAATTGCTCATTGGACATCCTCGTTCCACCACCATGTTTCCTTCTTTGGAGGTCCCAAGCCCTTAGATATACCTAATATGTTTGACCACACTCTATTTATGTAACTACTCATTTCTAGCCACATTGTATTAGCATCTAAGTCAAGATTCCAAACATTTTTCTTTAGTAGTTTTTCTCTAAACTCTACTTGTTTACTATGTTTTAGGTTCCACCACTTTATTCTAGGGTCGCTAACTCTTTTATTCATATTATGTCGTCGTGTTAGCTTAATATCAAGTACTACTAACTTATGTTGGGTAGTAAGTGCTTCACCAGGTATTACTTTGCAAGGTCTACATATTTTTCTATCTATTTTTCTTGTTAAAAGAAAATCTATTTGACTCTTGTTATGGCCACTACTAAAAGTAATTGTATGCGACTCCCTCTTTCTAAAACTAGTATTTGCTAAGACAAGATCGTATGTTGAAGCAAATTCTAAGATTGATTCTCCTTCTTCATTTCTATTACCGTACCCAAAACCTCCATGAATTCTCTCAAACCCATCGTTACTTGCCCCGACATGCCCATATAAATCTCCTCCAATAAAAACCTTTTCATCTAATGGTATAATTTGCATAAATCCATCCATATCGTCCCAAAACTTGCGTTTGATGCTCTCACTTAATCCTACTCGTGGTGCATAGGCGCTAAGTATGTTAATTTTTTCATCTCCAATAATTAATTTAACTAGAACCAATCTATCCCCCATTCTTTTAACCTCTACGACCTTATCCTTATAATCATTGTCCACCATAACTCTTACTTCGTTGCATTTTCTATCTAAACCAGTGTACCACAATTTAAACCCTGTGCTTCCTATTTCTCTACTTTTTTCTCCTACCCATTTTGTCTCTTCGAGGCGAGCAATATTGACTCTCCTTCTAATCATGGTATCTACTTGTTCTATTGACTTACCCGTAAGCGTTCCTATGTTCCATGTTCCTAAACGAATTTTTTCTCCCCTTTGTATTTGTTCTCCTTTTCTATTTCATTTTCTTTAAAAGATCTAGTGTCCAAATCTATGATTTTGTTTTTTTTTTCGTGTTTGTTTTGAACTAGTTTCTTTACCCGCACCCGTCCTTTATGTGGGAACCCTTGCTCCATTTTCTTCACATCCGGGCGACAATGCGAAGGGACTAGCTTCTTTACCCATACACGTCCTACGTGTGGGAACCCTTGTTCATTTTTCTTCACACCCAGGCGGCGATGCGAAACACACCCTTGCTCATTTCTCACTACACTCGGGCTCCGATGCAGCGCATCGCTAGGTGGGAACGCCCCAACATTTACATATGTTTGATCCATTTCATGAAAAATGACAAAAGTTTTACGCTGGCTGTCGACCTATCGCAACCCTCCTCCATTTTCCAAGAATAGAAGTTGAGCTTGGGGCCTCCCTCCCCCACTTTTTGGGTATAAAAAGTGAGTTTGGGACCTCCCTTACCCATTTTTCGGTATGAAAAATGGGCGTCAGAGTCCACCTCTTTTATCCGGACTTGGGACTGGCTATGTAGCGGACATAGTGTACAACATAGGTGGAATTTAACGAATAAATTATCATATGAATAAATTTTTTATAAACAAAGAAATCATGATAAAAATAAATTACCAATCATCATCATTAATAATAATAACACAATTAGGTCGAATTCAAAACCATTTGTCGGAAACTATTTGGTAGAATTTAAAATAACTCCACTTAATCAAGGAGAAACTCATTTGAAAAGCTAGTTAAAAAATCAATTGAAAAATTAAATAAGCGAATTGGCATCAAAGTTTTTACTCATTATAAACTTATATTCGACTTTTCGAATATTTCATAAATAATCTTACGATAAATTCAAGTGTTTTGAAAACAAAAACACACCCCCAAACTCATTTGAAACATACTTTCAAACAAATTACATAGAAAAACTTTAAATCAATAAATACCAAAACTTCAACTAAATAATTCTTTGTGAACCAAGAATCATCGTATTCACTATTTCTATTCTATTGAGATTAATGAAATCATTTATCGATAGTAGTAAAATGAATTCCAATAAATAATTTTCAAAATCAATTCCTTATCAAAAATTTTCATAAATTCATCAAAAACAAAATAAATCTAATTTAAAAAGCTAAGTTTTTTCTATGATTACCTTCTTGAGAGTGAATCCTTCAAGTTATAAACTTCTGAACCCCTCTAAACCTCTCTTCCAAGCTTTTAATCGAAATTCACGTGCCCAAATACATAAAATTCATCCATAAACACCTCCATAATATGCTCGACCATATCAGAAAAAATGGCCATTATACATCTTTCAAATGTTATTGGTCATTGCATTATATAAATGGCATCTGTATGAATGCTAATGTTTCATACGGGCAAGTAAACATCATTTTCTTCTGATCTTCTATTCTTATAGCAATTTGATTGTATCCTAAACACCCATCTAAAAAGCAATAATATTCATATCCTGCTAATATGTCCAACATTTGATCAATGAATGGTAACAAGAAGTGATCCTTTCTCATAGCTTTATTTGACTTTCTATAATCAATGTGAACACTCCAGCCAGTTACTATTCTTGTGGAAAAGGTTTCCCTATTTTCATTTTGAATAATAGTCATTCCTCTTTTCTTTAGCACCATATATATTGGTAAAACCCAGGCACTATCAGAAATGACATAGATGATTTCAGCATTCAACCATTTTAAGATCTCCTTTTTTACCACTTCTTTCATTACTCGATTCAAGCGCCTCTGAGCTTCAATTGATTGTTTATGATTTTCTTCCATTAAGACCTTATGCATGTAAATTGTTAGGCTTATCCCTTTTAAGTTTTAATTGTCTATCTCAAGGCTGACTTGTCCTCTCTCAAAACGAAGTTATTTCTCTTTTTCCAACTCCGTAAATGCTACTGAAATGATCACTTGAAATGTTGAATTTTCTCCCCAAAGCACATATCTCAGATGCTCTAGTAATGGCTTTAATTTTATTGACGGTTCAATAACTGCACTTTCTACCTCCATTTCTAATTTTTCAAAACCTTTATGAAACTTTGGGGGTCCTATTAGTTTTAAACCATTTACTGCCTCTTAGAGTGTTCCTTTTACTGCATAACTTGTTGTTATGCTCAAGACTAGACATTGCTAAAGTTGATCTTCTCGCGTATACTCCTGAGCTATTTCAGTGACACAATCATAAATTAATCTCTGGCTTTGATGCTCTTGTAGTGTTCTCCATCATTTGAGAATTTCATGGTTTTGTATATATTGAACAAGAATTCTTCGTCATTTACTTGTAACCATAACTATCCTTCTTTGACTTCTTTTAGTACTCGTGCCGTTACTGGGAACGGTCTACCTAAAATTAATGGTTCCAAATCCTTTTCCATATCCAATATTACAAAATTCATGGGAAAAATGAACTTGTCCACTTTGACTAACACATCTTAAATCAATATTTTTGGATATGTCATGGATCGGTCTGCCAATTGCAAAGTCATATCGATTGACTTTAATTCTCCCAATCCTAATTTCTTAAAAACTGATAAGGGCATCAAATTTATACTTGCTCTTCAATCACATCAGACCTTATCAAACAAGTGTACTCCTATCATGCATGGAATGAAAAAAATTCATGGATCCTTTAACTTTGGTGGTAAATTTCTTTGTAGGATTGTATTGCACTCTCCAGTCAAATTCACTGTTTTGTAATCTTTTAGTCGCACTTTTTTTGCCATCATGTCCTTCAAGAATTTTGTGTAGTATGGTATTTATTCTAACGCATTTGCGAATGGGATGTTTATGTGCAGTTTCTTAAACATTTCTACAAATTTCTTGAACTGTCCCTGATCTTTATATTTCTTCAATCGTGGAGGATATAGTAAGCATAGATTTATTAGTGGTGGATTATCTAGAAATGCGACTCTCCCTTGTACTACATCTTTTTTCTAACTATCTCTCCTATTTTTCTTTGAGTCAATTTTAATTCTTCTAATGGTGTTACTTCTTTTTGGTTTCTGGTGTCATCATCCAAGTCTTAAGGTAACTTGAATACGTTATCAGGATTTCCATATTAGAAGTTCATGTTATTGGTATCCTTGATAAAATGGTTGAGGATTTATTCCTCTTGGCCTGAAGTTGTTCTCGTGGCCTTGATTGTTCAGGAATTTGACATCTTCATGCTTCAGTCCCTGTTGTATGTCCATCTTGTTAACCATCATGCCTTGGTAATTTATGGGTTATTATGCTACCTGTGGAACTTGATGTCCCATCTAAAGATGTGCCAATTGATGACTAAGATTTGATAGTCGTACCATAACTGCAGCTTGTGAGTCAATCTCATAGATGCCTGTAGGATTCTTTATTGTGGAATGAGTACCAGTGGTAAAGTTTTGAGACATAAGAGCAAAGTAATGCTCCATCTTCATCCTTGGTAAGTAGAGAGCTACCTGATGCAGCATATACTAGCGTTTTCGTGTTGTGGTTCATCCTATAGTAAAAATTTTTGAGTTATGCCCATTTCACGTATTCGTGTCCCAGACATCTCCTTAGCATCTCTTTGAATCTTTCCCAAGGCTCGCTAATAGACTTGGTGTCTTGTTGCTTGAACTGATTTATATCAAGTTTCCTTTCATTAACCTTTATCGGGGGAAAGATCTTGTTGAGAAATCTTTTGTTGATATCTACCCATGAGGTCATACTCCCCGCATTTGACCTTAGAACCAGTATTTCGCTTTTCCACCTATTTAGAAGGAGAAAAATCGCGTCTTGATCACCTTTCTTATAACTCAAATGATGTGCACGGTGTTGCACTTCTCCAAAAAGTTCTCACCATATGCAATTAGATCTTCATTGGATAGCTCATTGAATAGGCTATTCTTCACCATGTTTATTTGAGACGATCATATCTCAAACTCGATGGTATTGGATGGAAGCCTTATCACTCTATTGTATATTTCTTGAACTTTTGGCTTGAAGTAATCACGAAGGCATTTTTGTCCTAGCTCTCTCTCTTACACTACCAGATCAGCTGCAGGTCAGTTATTCCCGTAGCCCTGTTATTGGTTTCTATCTTGCTCCTCAGCCATGTTTACTCCTTTCTTTTTCTTTCCTTTGGTCGTTCTCTCAATCTCTAGATTGTAAGGTACTAGGTCTTCTCTCCCATGCTACGCATGGACTAAGTATCCCAAAAAAGAAAACATAAAAAGATTAAGAGCGAAAAGTCAAACTTAAACTTAAGCCTATTTTTAATTTTTATAAACTAAAAATTAAAGTACTAAAATTAAAACTTAGCACCAATTCAAACTAAGTAATTCTAATGGCTACCTATCCCTTACAATGGCGCCAAAAACTTGATGCGTACCGTAAGTATAATGGCTAACTTGTAGTAATTGTGCAATCAATTTACATTGATCATAAGTATCGTCCGTAGGGAATAGTTTTTGCACTAGTTATATATTACCTACTTAACTTGAACTATTGCTAAAGGATTCACTTTTAATTGGTTTTCTACTAATTTAAACTATTCTAACAAATCGCTTCAAATTTTACATGACTTCTTATATTAGGGATATCTTAATTCACAACTTCACCTAGGTAATTTAATACTATGCTTTGTACTCATTTTTACACCTCAATATGTTGTGTGCAATGCCCAACTAGAATAGACAAATTTTCTTCCAATCCACTTCGACCCAATGGTGTGACAGAGAAGATTCTAATGCGCAAACTTGATCTCAACCTATCGGTGTGAATAACGTAAGCTTCAAATTACGTTAAGTCTTAAATCATTGGATTCTTGACAAACTATGTTTACTATCCATGCCTCTCTAGTCAACAACTATTTATCGTTGTCTTATGTGTTACAGTTATACAATTCATGCCTGGATTAAAAGCTTCAAAGGCCATGATAACTTTTAAAGCTTAAATTCATTAAACATGTGGCCAGTATATCTAAAGCATTACTCTCAGAATCACTACAAATTCTAACCATTGTACTTTTTAGTATCATTTTTTACTCATAACCAAAGCATAGCATTCATAACATAGGATCCATTGATCCTTAATATAAATAGACTAATTACAGATCATTGAAACACACATATTACAATTTAATATAAAACTCATTGCAAATAAAAGATGAATATAAATATTACCTTGAATTAATCAACGAAACCAAATATTGATTGCAAACATGGAGTCTTCAATGTTTTCTCGAATAAAAACTCCTTAATACTTAAACTCAATGCTAAATTACTCTAATGGAAGCTAATCTCCTTTTATGTGGTGGTGTCTTGTGAGTTTACCACTTCCTAATACCTATTTATACCCCTTAATAATAAGATACCTTAAATTATAATTTAATCGAATTAAAGCTTCATTTTTTATTTCCTATGTGGTTAGTGTTTTCTTTTAATACCCCAGCACCGTATGTGTTAAGCCATGGCTCCGTGAAAGCTGCATTACTTCATTGTGTGTTTTTTGAGCTCTTAGAGTCTTGGAGTTGTCCATAGCTTATCTTGGCACCATCCCTTGTGTGCCACGATGACGCCACTATGCGGACCTCTTGAGCTGATTTTTTTTCATTTTTTCTCATATCCCATGTCATGCCTTTCATTCACACATCATGCATTGTATTCACACAACATCAACATATGTATCCACGGCGTTAATAAATTTGCAGGTTTTTTCTCTGTTTTTTCTCGTTTTTCCTCAAATTTTTTCATTACACCTTAATTCCCTAAAAATATAATAATACCACGAATTAGCACTCATTTGACCATATTTATAGTAAATATATTACTAAGTTAACCTTATATATATGTATGTATAAATAATCACTTATTAGTAAGTTTCTTGAATTGCCTAAGTACAATAATTGTATTATGAATTGGTTTCTTAAGTTAGCTTATTTATGCATATAAATATAGAGGTCGAAACCCTAAAACGAAATAAAATTTATATTTTTGCTATTTTCAAGTTCTATGGATTTTGAGAGAGAAAGAAAAATATTTTTTCTCTCTCTTAGGGTTAGCACTTCAAATTGTAGTCTCTGTTCGTGTGTGGATTTCTAATTGGAGGATGTGCGCTTAAACATCTTGGAGATCGAACAATCAGAGAAGGAAATCATAGATTAAGGTATAGTTTACTTTTGTATATCTAGTTTAATGGAACTTATTTTTGATCCTATCGGGGTTTTTCAAAAAATTGTTTTGAATTCTCCGCTGCGCATGAACCCCAAAACCCAACATTCATACCTAGCTGAAGTTGTAAACTAAGATAGTTTTAATATAAGAATTCAAGTAAATTGCATTGATTTGTTAGATTAGTTAGTTTAGTTATAAAACCATTAAAAAGGGATTTCCTTAGCAATCGATTCATTATAGCTAAGTACACAGAGAGTGCATACACCTTTCCCTTATGAAGATATTTATAATAAACATAAGTTAAGCACACAATTACTACAATCGAACTGTTATACTTATAGCCGAGGTCAAGTTTTTGGCACCATTGCAAAGGATATGTAGCCACTTAGTATTACTTATTTAGTTTGAAAAGTTTCTAAGTTTTATTTAAGTATTTTACTTTCAAGTTCATAAAAATAGAAAAAAATATAGGCTTAAGTTTCAAGTTTAACTTTGTGCACAAGATCTTTTGTGTTTTCTTTTCAGTGGTACCTAGTGCATGTGTAGCAAAGGAGAGAAGGACTTAGTGCCCTACGACCCAGAGATTGACAAAACAAACAAAGGAAAGAGAAACAAATGAATCAAGATGGTTAAGGACAAAGTAAGAAACCAACAATAGGACCGCGGAAATAACCACCCCGCAGGTGATCTAGTAGTTTATGATAAAATGCAAGGACAGAGATGCCTTCATGACTACTTCAAGACAGAAGTTCAAGAGACTTACGATGAAGTGATGAGGCTTCCAGCTAACACCACCGAGTTGAACTGAGACTGTCTCTGATAAACACGGCGTAAAATAGCTTATTCAATGGGCTAGCCAATGAAGATTCAGTTGCACATATTGAGAATTTCTAGGAGAAGTGCGAGATCATGGACATTACCGGAGTTATAAAAGAGGTGATCAGGATGAGACTTTTCCTATTTTCGTTAGTCAGAAAAGCCAAATCCTTGTTCTAAGGAATGAATGTATAGAGTATGACCTCGTAGGTAAAACTTAATGAAAGATTTCTTGACAAGTTTTTTCCTTAATGAATGTCAGTGAAACGAATATGCAAATCAATCAATTCAAGCGAGAAGACACAGAGTCCATTGGACAGGCTTGGAAAAGATTCAAAGAGATGCCGACGAGATGTCTGGTACACTGATATGTGAAATGGGCATAACTCCAGATTCACTACTACGAGATGAACCACATCATGATAACACTAGTAGATGCCGCAGCTGGTGGTTCTCTACTAACCAAGTATGAGGATGGAACATTAAATCTCTTTGATCTAATGTCTCAAAACTTTATAGCTGGTAATAGTACCAAAGTGAGGAAACTAGTGGGCGCTATGAGATTGATTCATAAGCTACAATTATGGCACAATATCAAATATAAGCAATTATGTGGCAAAACTTTGAATAGTACATCATGGTCCATAAATGCAAGTGATACAACAACTCATTAATCACCAAGCCATGCTGGTTAACCAAATGGACATTCAGCAAGGAATGAAGTATGAAGTATGACTTCAAGGAAGATGAGTAGCTCCTTAAAGGTTTTATCAAGGATACAATGATAACAACTTGAACTTCTTGAAAGGAAATCTAGATAATGCAATGAAGTTACTGTAAGGCCTTGATCAGCAAGACCAACATGGTATGCTAGGACATAATGAAGGGATGACTTCCTTGAAGTCAATTGAGAAGTACTTATAGACCATGGACATGAGCAATAGGGAACACCATAAGAAGCACGAAAATAAATGGAAGGACTAAAGCGGATCATGAAGAGGATTGATTAGGAGAGATCATAAATATATTATATCATTTTGTGGGGTTTTGTTTAGATGTTTGTTTATTTATATTGTTTTGAGTTTCAATATTATTTAAATTAGTTTGCATTTGAATTGTTTAAATTAGTAGAGTTATTTTAGTTATTTAAATTAATAGTTATAGTTGTTAGTTATTTAATATTTTAATTCTCGTCAAATTAAATTAAATAAATTAATAACAATAAGAAAAATACTTTCTTTGAGATTCGAGAAATCTCTATGGAGATGATACGCCATTTACCTCTACTACAAGATAATAGTAAAATACGAGAAATTATTGTGCACTCTCGAAACATGTCAATTTTTGGCATCGTTGCCAGATTTTTTTAAAAATATTTTCCAAGGATACAAGACATTGTATAGTCTACACACTCCGTCGTGTTATTTCAACAGGATCTTTACATACATTTGATCTTGAAATATATAGAACTTTTAATCAAAGTTTAAGATAACAAAAATTTAGGGAAAATTTAGCTAATATGATGGAAGACAACAATAATTATGTTAATGACAATGTGATTAATAATCATAATGATAACCGAGTTATCAATAATAATAATAATAAAGAACTCAATTTTAAATAAGTAAATCAGAATGTTACAACATATAAGCCTATGTGCATAGTATGCCTCGATGGATTTCTGAATTTGAACTTATATCTGGATTTATAAGTGCCTCCCTAAATTTTATGGTAAAGACAATGAAGAACCACAAAAATTCATAAGGGAACATCAACATAAATTTAATGGAATGAAAACGAAAGAAGGTACGACAGAACAAGTCAAAGTTATGGCTTTTCCTTTTGCATTGAAAGATCAAACACAAAACTGGTTATCTATCTCCCACAAGATTCGATAACTACATGGACTCAAACGTTAGAAGCTTCCCAATATGAATATATGCTTGCTAGAAAAATTAGTTTATATAGAAGCAAATCACAATTGCAAAGATGAAACATGATAAAAATTTTAACAAATTCTTGGATAGATTCTAAAGACTAAATTTTTTCTTGTCTACAACATGGATATACTTAAAGAGCTCTATTAGAATATTTTTAAGAAGGATGCAATTACTTCGAACAAAAAATATGAGATACAGTATGTGGTGGTTCCTTATTTGAGACAACACCTACTCTTGCTAAATAAGCAATTAATAAAATGGCAAAATAATCTAAGCCATATGGTGAATAGGTTGAATCCTCAAGAAAGAAACTCTATGAAGCGGATAGTAAGAAAAATAATGCATCTGATGATAAAATTGATGAATTGTCGAAGATGGTTAAACCAATAGTTAACGATAGATCTAATCAAGTTAAGGTTCATGGATTCTGTAATGAGGTAACACATCCTACGGATGTGTGTCCAACTATACATGTAAAAAAAATATCAAAAAGGTTAATGAAATGATGAATCAATTTTTTGGTCCCCCAAGAAATTAATGTAATAATAATACTTATTATCCTAGAAGTCTGAATCCAAATCTTAGTTATGGTAACTAAAAATTAGAAATATAACACTTATAGACCAAGAACTCAGATACAATCAGCCTCAACAAAACACTCAATCTATGAATCCAAATTTAGAGCAAATCCTGCATAACTCTGAGTCAAAGTCATCAAACTTTACACAAATTTCTTAAAATCAAATTAAGACTGATACTACTATTAATAAACTAAAAAATTAGTTAAGTCAAATAATTTTACAAATAAATAGATTAAGTACTCAATAGAGTAGTCAAGCTAAAGCACCTACTCAAACAATTTTGATCCTACTAATCAAGCATAACTTAATGTTATATATTCAGTGATAAGAAATACACAATTACATTCGGCAAGACACCTAAACGAAGTAATAAAAAGTAGGTTCATAAGACTATTAAAGAAGAAGAAGAAGAAGAAGAAAAAAAAAAAAAAAAAAGGATGGCTAATGTCAATTCTACTAGAGAATAGATGGCAGAACAATTGAAATATACACTTTTTCTTGGAAGGTTGTACTTAAGGTATTTAGCAAGAAGCATATGAAAAGTCTTTACAAAAGTCTGAATTTATTGATAAAGAAAACATTGATAATATTTATTATAATTTGAATGAATATATGTGTTCATATTCTACCATTCCACTATGATTGGCTAATGTTGGGAAAGAAGAAATCAATGAAGACATTCTCAAAACATTTAGTAAAATAAAAATCAATAAACCATTGATGGAATCAATTGCACAATTTTTTAATTATGATGAAGTTTTGCAAGAATTCTCTAAATCAAAAAATAAGTTCATAGAAGAATCTAAGGAAAACTTAGGACAAAATTGTTTACTTTAATTGAAAAGAATATATCTAAAAAATGTTCAGACCCAAGGATGTATGGAATTCCTATCACAATATGGACTCATTTGATAGATTTTGCTATTTATGATCTTGAAGCGTCAATAAAAGTTATGTCACTCAAGTTATATGAGTCATTAAAAATAGATTCGTTGGCTAATACACCAATTAAACTTTAGCTAGGAACACCGTCATTAAACTATATGGTTTATCAGAAGTTCTCTTAGTCAAAGTAAATGACTTAGCATTTCCTACCGACTTCTATGTCATGGAAATGGGAGACTCAATATTAGCTAAATCCCCATTTATACTTTTACAAAGATGATTCCTTAAATAAGCTAAATAGACGCTAGACATCTTTGAAGGAACAATTTCTATATAGTTTTAAAACAAAATAGTCACTTTTGGTTTCAATGATGAAGAGATCTATGGAGATTTCGATGAGTTTTATAATGAACGAACTAAGGATAATGAATCTTTAGAAGTAAACCATCATGAAGCTTAAATATATACTATTAATGCAGTGACAACATAAGATGGAAATGCTAACACCACGAACAAGCAAGGTGAAAATACTTTTAATCAACAAACGACGACCTTAAGAATTGAGGGTTAAGCAACTAAACAATGTTGAGAATAAGAACATGGAGGAGTTTAAATTCACGAAATATAAGAAAAATAAAAAGAAGAATCCAGCAATTGTCAAACTTGATGATCCCGGAGATATATATATATATATATATATATATATATATATATATATATATAAACATGAAGGTCAAATGGTCTTTACACTTTAAAGTTATTTGTGATACGCGTTCTAGATCAAACTTCATGCCAATTCATTTTTTCCTTCACACTCAATTGGAATTGGATGTATTTGCTTCTGAGATAGTTATTCTACCAAATGGTTATTCAATAAAACCAATTGGTGTAGTTACTAATGTACCTGTTCAAATTGATAACTTTATTATTCCCACGAACTTTTAAGTTATGTCACACTTTATTAACGAAGATCCTTCATTGATCTTAGGACGACCTTTCTTAGCCATTTCACAAGCTATCATGGATATTGTAAACATGACAATTATCTTTTCGAGTGCACGATCGAGCAATCACTTTCTTGAATGGCACAAGAGTGGATAATCCTACACTTAAGTTTATAGAACTAGTTTAGAATTGTATGGTTCAGTCGAGCTAACGACAGTAAACAAAACCATTTAATGGGAGGCAGCCCATACTTTATCCTTATTTTTAATTTTAGTATTAGGATTAATTAGTTGTTTTTATATTCTCTCAACTTTTGACTCTTATGATGGGGACATTTTAGGATTTCAATTCCAAAATAGTTTCATGTAAAGGGGGTTGATTGAGCCAATTTATTTTTGTATTATATTGTGTTATGCATTAGTTTTATGTTAATTAGTATTTATAGCAATGAAATATACTATTTAATACATATAATAGCTAAATTCTTAAAATTTTGAATATTTTGAATGTTATTAAATATATATATGATAATTAAAAGGGAAAATCGATTTAATTGAAAAAAATAGAATTAAGCTAGAAATTTCTTAATGATTATAGTTTGTACTAGAAATCACTAAGAAAATTGGCATTAGTATGCAGAGTTATCAATCTACATTTGAGTCAACGATTTCTCATTGAATCAAGCATATAACTAGAAATTGCTACATTTAAACCCTTCACATTAACAAACCATTGCAACTTTTCGATCAAGAGATTAGTTTTTAACTAGATTCAACCTTCTAATGCTTAGTTTTAGCTTATTTAAGTGATTCTCACGTTAATCCTCACTCATTCAACCCAAAACTTAGTGAGTTTCGAAAGTGTAGAGCCACTTAGGGCTTAAGCAAGGGAGTTCTGAGCGGAGCTTGAAGGAGCTCATAGACAAGAGTTTTGAGTTTCATACTAATCACTTTCAAGAAGGTAATCCACAAAATGCTAACCTCTTATGGATTGAAGTTTTAGTTTTTCATCAATATTGGATTGATTATTAGGTTAGAAGATCAATTTCTAAATTTTTACTTTAAAATGATTTTGCTATCGACTAATTTCTACTATATTACTAGTATGGCAGTGATGCGATGATTTGTCTATCACTATTGAATTATTGAACAATTTTTCGTATATGAAGAATGGATCGCATTTTATACACGAGCTATTTTGAGACTTACAAATGAGTTTGGGGGTTTTCATCAATAATTATCAAATTACTTGAATTACATACGAAGTTTGTTTCCTTTCCCCTAATGATGTTTTATTAACAACTTTCATATAAATTTAAACACTCACTTTCTAAATGATTTTTTTGATGATTTCTCATTCGCAATAGATAAGTTGAATTTTACCAAACACTTTTTTGAAAAATTTAGTTTTAAATAATTTTACACGTTCATTCTTTTACTTACACTATTCTAAATGGTCGGTGGTGTAAAGAGTAAGGTTCAAGAGAGGAGAAAGGGAAAGGAAAGTTCGTAGAGAAGCCATTAACAAAATCCAAAATTTCCCAAATCTAACCAACATCAATATTTTTCAACACACCTAGAACTAGACTACAAAGAGAACCTACTTCACCTTCTTCATTTGGTTTCAATACTAAGGATGATTATATGGAAGAGGAGGACATAGAGGAAGTCGGACAAGAGATACTGATGGGGGAGAGAAATTACAAACTAAGGAAAGAAATTTTTTTGATGAGAATGCCTAAGAGAAATATAGGAATGATATAATTGAGGATAGGAAGTTGATCCCGCAGAGGGGATTTAATGTGAAAAACAAATTGAAGTATAGGTCTACGATCCTAGATATCTTTGAGGCATGTGACTAGGGATTACAACCACATAGACTTAGAGGATCTTCCTAGTGAACGGGATTATGATGTCTTAGTGAGAGGGTTTTATGCCAACGCATATAGAAGTGAGCTATTTCAATGCAAGAATAAACCAATATTTTGGATTACTACATTGTCACCAAAAACAAAATAACGAGTACCCTAAACCTGAATATTTTGTTAAATACCATTACCCCATTGAGATAATAAGGGGAGGTTTAGAGGCAATCTATGGAGATGGATGTATTTTTATACGGAGGGGTACCCTAACCACATCAGCATCAAAATATTCAAGAATCCCACTAAAACTTGGTGTTATTTCATCAACACCAGCTTATAGTCGAGCATACAGTACTACGAGATAGTGAACTACAAAGCTACCTTACTTTACCACATTTTCATTGGATTAAGATACTTGAATGTTGGAAAATTCATTTATGAGTCAATTAGGAATGCCATCGCCACCACGAAGAACGATGGACTTCCTTTCCCCTTTATGATTATGGGTTTTCGTAGGATGGACTAGGTGAACATGGCAAGCCTTGACATGGATCTTTTACAGGAGAAGACCATTATTGATGAGGTTATAGAAAGATATGAAAGAGTGAATGGTTATGAAGATACAGAGGATGAGAGAGAAAGAGCTGAGATAGCCAAAAAAGAAATCGAGGAGAGAAGGAAAATCAGAGATGACACGGGGAGAATCTAGGACAAAATGTCGAAAGCTAGAAATGATAAAAACGTTGAGCAGCCTGCTAGGGATTATGACATCTTATATACGGAAGATTCAGAGTTGGCTTTCATGGGTGCAATTTTGGACAATCAGATTACCACTCTCCATAATCAAGAACTAGTGTCTAAGAACAAGTGAGCCTTAGTACGGAGCATCTAAAAAATGGAGAATACGATGTATATGAAAAAAAAGACATTGCGAAGTTATAGAGGTTCATGTACCATATAGACAGATGAGATTAACACTTACCGGTAATCTTGATGTTTCGACATTGCCAAGTCAGGAATACCACCTTTACGACCCCGCTGTGAGCTACATGTCCCAGAGGATGGATCCATTAATTCCATTATTTCATGTTATTTTGTCTATGAGTGATATTGTGGGAGTTCCTTTATGTAATTTCGGTAGTTATTATATATTGTGTATTTATAGTGGTATACTATGAGTTACATTTTACTCAATTCTTGGGAATTATATTTAATACATTTGACATTAATGTGATCTTTATTCATTAATTTTTATGTACTCTGTCTTATTATAATTTTAAATTCACTTTATTAATTTCTCGATTGTCAAATTCATGATTTTATCAATTCTTTTGTACTTGACGTGGTATGTTTGTTATGTTGACAACCATGCTTCATTTTTTTAGCCTTGAGGAAAAGTTTTAGATTGAGTTAGGGGTTTTTCAGGTGAAGTATGACATTAATGGTAATGAAAAGAAAGAAAAGTAGAAGAACAGTTCAGAATTCCTTTTAATCTAATACTCAAGTAAGTTAATGAGTTTTTTCAAATTTCTTCCAAATTTAAGTAAGTATGATTTTCATTTCATTTAATTTTATGAACAATGATAATGAATATAAAATAGATTTTAAATTGAAGTGATATTTTGTTACCTAAGTAAATTTTATGATAGAAGGAATCAATTTTTATACCTTTTTTATTAAGTTTACTACTTGATGTGAACACTAAATAGAATCCCTTATATTTGTCATGATAATGGGTAGAAGATCAAAAAAATAGTGCAAGATGAACAAGATAAATTTCTAAGAATCTTGTGATACAAGAGGCTAATGATTAATTATTTTTATAGTATATATAAAAAGCTATTAGATCACAATTGAGAGAAGAAATAGGCTAAAAATCGTTGAGTTCTATAAGTTAGAAAAAATACTTTCTTCAACTTTGCTAGATCTTGAGAAGTGTTAACAAGATTTTATAAATATAAATATATAAAGATTCCTACAAATTCAGAAGAAAATAGAGTAGAGAATCTATAGTGGGAAAAAATGTAAGAACGTCCAAAGAAATGGAGCAGGGACTCAAAAGCAAAAGTAAGAGAAATATATCGAAAAGAAATAACTAGAATGAAGTTGGGAAAAAAATGAGAGACAAAAAAAATGGACGTTTTCAACTCTTCAAGGAAAACATTTAACTCGAGTACTTGAAGCTAGAGTTGAATGAAGTATTTCTTAATCTAATACGTTTTAAACGATATATTCATTGGTATCTTGGTAAAATTCCAATTGATTTTGATTGTAGTACTATTATAAAGTATTTTCTAAAATTAAAATTAATCTAGTGGTTTTTTTGTTTTGATATTTTATATTAGACATCATAAACTTGATGTTTTTTAGCGAAGATTGAAAAACCTATGTTATGTATTGGCCTTGGCAATGAACATGGAGTTCTGAAGAGTGTACATTAGGTGGTTGGGTTATTAATAAGGGATATTCTATTATAACTTTAATTTCCTTGTAGGTAATATGTTATCATTTGAAAATCACTTCTATTTTAAAATCTCTATTATTTAAATTTAAAATGAATCAATTTTAAATCAGTATATAAGAATGAAAAGAGGATTAATACGATTAAGAGTATACTTTTGCTCGGGATGGTAAGGCGCTGAGTTTGGGGGATTTGACAAGTTAATAATTAGACACATCTTATAGTGTAATTCTGGTTGGTTTTATAAATAAATGGTGGTATTACACTAGGTATTCTCTTATTTTTGTGATTTCAGGTTTTAAATAGGAAGATGAAGAAATGGAAGGAAAGAGAAAGAAGAGCAAAATAGTCGACTAGAAACTACTTCAGCTATTAGCCAGCAATTTGGAATAATGTAGGAATCGCAATCTAAATCTACAACAAATGAAGGCCAGCGAATCCATAGCGACGTGAAGAATGAACTAGAAATCGCCAATTGAATCGGTGAATCACTAAGAGCTAATCGCAGTGATTTGCTTAGCGATTTGTATGTAAGTTAGGAATCGGTAACAAATTGCTGAGGTTGTTAATGACCTTTTTATATAAATATGAAGAATTAGAGTTTATCTAAGATATATATGTAAGGAGATTATAAAAAAGGCCACAGAGCTTCAAAATAACTATCTCCTTTTGCTTTCCTCTTGTTATATATTCATTTTATTGTCTATACTTGAAGATACATTAGAGTTTTGATTTATATTAAGTTATTTATTAATTATGTCTTTCAATTATATTTATGCATCGTTTATTTCCAACATGAGTGAGTAGCCTATCAATCTAAAAAAACCCTAGACATTGTACAATATTTTGGATCACTGGATAGTTATAATTAAGGAATCATGAACTTATGGCCTGTTTGGTTCACATTTTTGTGAATCCTAACACATGGGATTAATTAGTGATGGGACTAACACATGGGTTTAGATAGTTTAGTCCCATTTGTGTATCTTGTTTGGTTGGGAGTATTAAGGTTGCGATTAAATGAGGTTGTACATGTACATTTACCAAAATACCCTTAGATTGGCATAATACCTAAAATCCCCCCATTTCGCACATTTCTCATCTCCTCCAATGAAGACCGCTGCTTGTCTCTCTCCCGATTGTCTCACACTCTCATCTCTCTCAATCATATCTCTCTCGTATCTGTGGTCTCTTGTCTCTCTCGCTCGTTTGGACTGGAGAACGAAAAAGAGAAAAACCGAGACTGTTGGGGGTACATCGATCAAAGGTGAGCATTGAATTTCAATTTGATTTTGTATTAAAATGGTATGGGGATTGTGAAATCGAAAATAAGAGAGAGGGAGAGTTGATTAACAACACGAATAACAATCAAACAGTTAAAAAAAAAAAATAGCGAGAGAGAGCTGCTACAGCATGTCATTAATGGCGAGAGGAGGAAGGAGAAGAGAAAACAGAGAAAAGAGGGAGGTGAGCGTTAGGTAGAAGAAAAACAAAATGAAGGGAGGCGAGGTAGGGGCAAGGAAGAAGATGAAGAGAGAGGAGATCGGGGCATTGTGATTTGGTGGTGTGTTAATGCGAGGGGTAAAGTGGTAATCTCCTCTTTCACTTACAATGGATTAGCTAATCTCACCAAAAATGGTGGTATTGTTTAATCCACTCCCATGCCTCTTAACTAATCCGCTGGCCTAGTTAATCCTCCAACCAAACAGCGGATTAACTAGTCCAGTATAGCTAATCCGGGCTAATCCCACGAACCAAACATGCCATTAATACTTTAAGCTATTCATACACGTCAATCACATATTTAACAAGTTGTTTTTATGTATTACAACTAAAGGAGATTAATATTGCATGCATCGTTGCAAATGTGTTACGTCGTATTATGATTATGATTCTATGTCTATAGTTATTGACAACAATTATAGAATTAGTAAATATGATTGATCTCCAGGGCATTTCCCTAGCGGATGTCTTAGGTGATTGTATTCTAAGTTGTTTATTATGCAGCTTCGGTAATATTTGCTTTGATTAGACATAATTTTTAATGAGTGTAATGCTATCGTGTTTCTACAGTGTTTCATTTTATCCAATAGGTAAATTTGCAATGATAAGAATGTGGCATTTCTATTGAATTTAGGAAAATCGGTGGTTGGCTAAACGCTATCAACCTATTATGAAGTAGGATTTATTGATACTAAGATTTCACGTATGTTATGATTATAACTATAGAGTGCAGTAATATTATATTCTAGTGTTTGAAAGCAACCCAATTATATTATATTGTTTACCGGGGGTTTGTTAAAATATTTGTTTATTTATTTATATTGAATCGAGTTTGAATATTGTTTACGTTAGTTTTGCATTTGAACTGTTTAAATTAGTTTAGTTAGTTTGGTTATTTAAGTTAATTTTTATACTTGATAGTTATTTAATATTTTATTTCCCGTCTAATTAGATTAACTACATTAATAAAAACAAGAAAACTTTTTCCTTTAAGATTTAAAGAATCCATGTGGAGACAATATCTCATTTACCACTATTACAAGTTAATAATAAAATATGGAAACTTATTGTGCACGCTTTACACGTTTCATAGGTTGTAGTAAATTCACCAAATATCAAACATTAGCTGCTATTACAATATTTTAGAATAAGTTTTACTTGTGGTGCTGTGTATGCATCTTCCCTTCTCGGCTAACTCGACGCCCTACATAGACCACCCTTGCGTCATCTCGTGTCATATGGCGCCACCTCTGCGATGGCATTACTGTCTAATTCTTTTCTCTTCTCGGTCCTCCACGCCTTGCCCATGTTGTCTAGCCTTATCCCACAGCATCAAGCATATGTGTCACGACGTCAATCCTACTTTTGTTAATCCTATCTTCGTTTCTTTATGAAATCACTCCATTATCTCATTTATACCTTATATACCTAAAAAAACATATATACCATCGATTAGGGTTCATTTCGATATATTTATACTAAATATACTATTAAACTAATGTTATATATAAGTCTCAACAATCATTTATCATATAGTACTGAAGGAATTACATGAGTTGCAGACTGAGCTTGAGGAGTTGTTACTGAAAGGGGTTATTCAATCTAATATGTCACCAGGAAGACCACCAGTTCTTTTAGGTCAGAAGGTAGATGGAAACCTACGTATGCGCATTAGTTATAGGCAACTTAATTGGGTATCTATCGAGAACAAATACAAATTGTCGAGGATTGATAACTTGTTTGATCAGTTGAAATGTGTTAGATATTTCTCAAAGATTGATTTGCGGTCTGGTATCATCAGGTGACGATTGGGGATGAGGATATAACGAAGACACCTTTTAGTACTAGGTATAGCCAATTGAAATTCACAGTGATACCATTTGGACTCACTAATTCTCTTGCTATGTTCATGGATTTGATGCACAAAGTGTTAAGCCTTATCTTGACCAGTTCATCATCGTGTTTATTGATGATATTTTTTATCTATTCGAAGACTTAGGAAGAGCACCATCTTAGAGGTTAGCGGGTTATTATAGGCAATTTGTTTATGGTTTCTAGTATCACTCGGCTAACCCAAAAAGATGTTGACTTTGTTTAGTCTGATGAGTGTAAGGCTGCCTTCAAAGAATTGAAAATTAGTTTAACAGCAACAAATGTTCTTACATTACCTAGATCTGGGAAAGAGTTGGTGAGTCATATCAATGCTTCTCGTGCAAGCGTGGGATGCATGCTGATGTTGGAAGGTAGGGTTGTAGCTTATACTTCAAGGCAACTCAAGATTCATGAAAGAAATTGTCTAATTCAAGTAACGACCAATTTTCTAACGCCATTATTACAACTTATTTACAGATTAGGACGTTAGCTCGAACCTACATGGACGTCGCAGATAGGCTAGGGGCATGCCTGACTTAGTACTAGTTATATATTGTCTGATTGGTTATTTTTATTACGGTGTATTTCATTTGATATGCCATGAATTATTGCATGTTTGTAAATATCATGTTATGTCAAGTGAAATGGTGTGACAGTTAATCTATTTGTAAAGTGTGTCGATACAGGTATCAGATAGGCGTAATACGGATACACTACATTTTATGATAGTAACTTGAATAAAATTACTAAGTATCAAGGTTAATATGGCATAAAATGAAGAATTAAACTTTAGTCTAAGTCAAAATAATTAGATACATTAAGGATTGGCATGCCTCAAAACTCATGTAGAGACACGAGGCACTGGGTATCGGGTAGTCGGGAGTGAGTGGGACCATAATTTGTTTAATTATGTGATCAAATATATTAACTATATTATCGTTGTAACTAAGTTGGCTATTTAAAAAGAATTAAATTTATTTGCCTATAGTTCGATCAAGTTAAATGAAAGTCATCGATGGGCATTGGGATCTTAAAATGTGTGATAATATGATATTTAGTGTCTGAATGAAGTCATTTGGTGTTTGACAACTCAATTAGCAACCTTTAGATGGTCTTTGGGATACACATACACATTTGATGTCATCGCAACCTATAAATACATCATTTTAGTGGGATTTCCATCAAAACCACTCATATTTTCATGCATAAACTAGAATTTTCAGCAATACTTGAGATAGATTTAGGAGTTCAAACTGAGATCAAGGGCTGGATTTCATGAAGACTAATGGCGATAATCAAGGTAATGCACTTCCTCTCCATCGATTTCATTTTCTTCAATTTATCCATGAAAATGAGCTTGAAATTTGGGGTTGTAATTGTGATTTTTTTGTTGTTGATGTTATTGTTATTGTCTATGTTGGTGTTGTTAGGTTATTGGGTTGTTGAGATGATGAAGAAGAGAAAAGAAAAAAAAAAGGAAAAAGAAAAAGAGATATGCACTGGAGGTAGAGACGAATTGCATCGCATTTCGCCTTTTGTAGTGATGTTGGAGGGCTCACGCGCAAGTTTTCGCATTCGCGCATGCGAGCTTGGGCCAAACCGAGTCCAGTCGAACAAGGCCCAGTTCAGGTAGGCCTAACCCCACATTAAACAATTAAATTTTTTAAAAAATTAAATTAAATACATAATAAATAAGATAAATTATAGAATAATAGATAAAGAATTAAAGAAAATTTCATAAAGTCCAAAAAAATTAGAGAAAATATAAGAAATTGGGAAAATAGTAGAACATTGGGTTTTGAGAATTCTTCAGCCGTTTCGCACCCCGGTATAACCCAAAAAATATGCAATAACTAAAAATTAAAATAAAATTATGATTTTTAGTTTAACATTAATAATTTAACTTGATCTAGCTCTAAATCGATTAAAATGATACATTTGGACTTCAAGGGACTGTAGCTCAGGTACCGAGGGCTAGGTAGGGTGGGATTCGATAGTCTGGGGAAGTCAGCGCGCGTGTGTGAGGTTGTAAAACCAATACGGACATCACTTGAGTATTGAATTATTTTTTTATATTGCTTATTTCCATTCTGGTATATCATTGTATTCTACACTATTTCAGATGGTTGGTCGAGATTATTCTCATTGGTACATTCGTTTTGTGCTAACTAGTGCACGTGTTAGTGAAGCGCAGGATTAGGCCAATCACCACGAGGATCCAGTTGAAAGAGTGATGGGGGCACCAACTATAGGGATCTTGGGGATCTTAAGTCTAGCCCAGTCTTACCAGGACGAGCACACTTTGCTTATCCACTTGTTATGTATGCATGCGATGATCCATTTATAATTGCCTATTTATATTTTCACACGTTCATTTAACATTTTCTTTGGCTTCTTATTTACTTAAATGCTCAATGAATTTCCTTGAGATTTTACTCACTCGACTCATTATCTATTTTATTGTGATGGCTGAGTATAAATCCTACCATGAGTAGGGGCACAGGGATCCTAAGTGACTATCTCTGATCGCTTACTATCTAGGACACTCTTATACGTTTTTAGCTTTTTGATATTCTGATTTATTTTGGGTATCAAGGAGACTAGAGAGACATTCTACATGTGTATATATGCTTAACTTTTAGTTATTTGGTCTCCTTTATACATAGTACTCTATTTATGGGTTCTCCCACATTAGGATTTATCCTTATTAATACGTGACATATATATATATATATATATATATATATATATATATATATATATATATATATTTCATGCTTGTATGTTAGTTTAAGACTTTCGCTATTAATTTACTCCTTATTAATTACAATTGATTAAAACACAAGCCATATGTATAATTCGCAATGTTCGAAAATAAAAGGCTGTAAACCCTAAATATACATGACTTCAAAAGAAAATATGTATAACTAGTTTACAATATAGCAACAACATGACAAGTTAGCACACACACCGAGAATGTAGGCATGACAAGCGGCGTTAGTAGAGGGCGGGACCCTGTAGGTCAATGACATAAATGTGTAGTGGGACCCACAGGGTGAAGAGTAGCACCCACCTGCTAGCTTTAGGGCGCAAAGCTACCATAATTCTTGGTCTTGAACTAGTAGTATTTGTATTTACCTTGAAGATTTGAAGGCATTACTTGTATAGTAAGAAATTTACTGTATTTTTGGATCATAAGAGTTTAAAATACTTTTATACTCATAGTAAATTGAGCATGAGGCAGCATAAATGGCTTGAGTTCCTTAAGGATTATGATTTCACTCTGGAGTACCACCCAAGCAAGGCAAACGTGGTCATTGATGCTTCTAGTGGGAAAAGAACGGGTAGAAAGAATGTAGCTATTGCTAGAGCTTCTTAGTTTACACTTCTAGAGAGAGCTTCTGTGATGATGATTCGTGAAAGTCCATCTGTCACATCATCAACTGAGATTTAGTTCAGGAGCTACTAAATTGTTCTTCTATTCTCAAATTCGGACTAAACCAAAGATTATTCAATGAGTGGTTGATTGTTAGAAAGCTGATTAGAGTTATAGATAAGTCAATAACTATACAATGTTTTTTAGTATATTTTATGGTCATTTTAGATGTAAAAGACTATATTACATAAGGTTTTCTCTTGTTTCTGTTATTTTAGGTAATAATTATAATATATAATGAAATGGAGTAAAAATGGAAGAATATGAAGGATTTGATCAAGTGGAATGAATATACAAAGAATCATCAGTGAATCAAGGAAGAAATAGATTTTAATGCTAGAGAATCCTTAGCGATTTAGGATTTGTACTAGGAATCGCTAGTCAGATCGATGGAGCATAGAAGCAGTTTTTCAAGAATTTTCCCAGCGATTTAAGCCATAAGTCGAGTTGTTGAGTTATTGTTGGGTTCGATTTCGAGAATTTCAGATAATCATGAGATGTTTGAGTTAGTTTGGGATGTGTACTGCCAAGAATACTATATATATGACTCTAGGGTTACGACAACAGTTATTTTTGAGTACTTAGATCAATATTTCATTTCACTTGGAGCCATTATTTAATATTTTAGTTTATTTCCTTATTGTTCATTTAGGGTCGATTTTAAGATTCAAAATATTTATTCAGAGGTATCTATCTATGTCTTTTATTTACATTATTGCAATGTTATTTATGAATGTTAGTGAGTAGTTTATTAATCTAAATAAAGTTCAAACATGAACTTGATCCGTTTTGTGATGTTGTCATGATGAGATGATTTCGTGCTTACCGCTTTAAACCAATCATATGCATTAGTTCACTGAGTAAGTAAATTATTATTTGCGAATTTTAATAATGGAACTTGGTATAGAACGCATAGTTTAGAATGTGTATTATGATATTTGGATTTATTATCTATTTTAAAATTGGAACTAGGATTGTTTAAAAGGTTTTTTACCATTTAGATGTCCTAGGCGAATTGAGATCCAAGTCTAATAATGAAGTGACTTTCTGAAGGTATTAGATTAAGTAGTTCATAGTTTTCACAAAGTGTAATGCGGTTTTATTGCTTAAAGTTAATTTATTTATACTAGTCAATGGGCACGCGCAATGCCCGTGATGCATAAACAATAAATGTATTAATAAACATTTGTGAAAGTTAATATTAAAATATTATCTTAAAGACAAAAAGTCACAAATATAAATAGAATGTAACTTCTTATATTATCTAAAAAGAACAAAAAAAAAAGATAAGTCCTAAGAATCGACTGATTTCATATTGCTATTAAATAGAACCGTTGCAATTAAATATCTATTAAATAGGTGTCTATCTAAATCAAAACTATATACAAAGAGAAAACTGTGGTACTAAATAGCTATTGAATAGCTATCTAAATAAAATTATTTCCAAATACATCCGGTGGTATTAAGTAGCTAAATATAACTTTTCATCAAATTAGAATCCGACTCTAAAAAAAAAAAATAGAGTCCTAACAAACATTGTTTTCATATTGCTATTAAATAGAATCGATGGAATTTAATATCTATTAAATAGCTATCGAAATCAAAACTTTATACAAATAGAAAAACGGTGCTACTAAATAGCTATCTAGTCAATGGGCACGCGCTATGCGCGTGAGGCATAAACAATAAATGTATTAATAAACATTTGTGAAAGTTAAATTATGCATGGTAGTCAAAGTAGGAACCCAATAAATTATGCATTGCAAAAAGCGAAAACTCTATTATTGAACTTTGAAGACGAATTAAGTTGAAGTTTTTTTTTAATTATTAAGAAAAAGAATATTTTCATAACATAAAGTATTACCATAAAATTTATGAAAAATACAATGGCACCGCATGGCATCACTTTGCATCAATAAGATTGAAGTTACGTACCTTCCCAGTTTCCGAAGCAAATTAAAATATAATACTTCACAAAGATCCTCAAGAGCAACATGGCGAAAGTGAGTGCGCACTCTCCAATTGAAAGATTTGTATCTCTGCCATTTTTTTTTCATAGAGGTCTTCATGGAGACGTGAAGAATAATAGACTTGAAGGTGATGTGAAAATGGTAGCGATTAATGGAACTCATTAAAACGACATCTCAATGGTTAAAATCATCATTTTCTATTTTAGGAAACCATATGTAAATAAAAACTTGAATGGAGAAAAAGGAAAGAACGCTGGAGGAGAAAGTGGAGAGAGAGAGAGAGAAGTGGAGGGGAGAGAGAGAACCGTGGAAGAGAGAGAGAGAGAAACGTGGAAAGTGGGAGAGAGAGAGAGAGAAAGAGAGAGAGAGAGAGAAGTGGAGGGGAGAGAGAGAACCGTGGAAGAGAGAGAGAGAAACGTGGATGTGTGTGTGTGAGAGACAAGTAAATCTCCAAATCCCACTTTGTTAGGAATTGGGGTATTTTTAGAAAGTAATTCAATTTCGGTTTGCACATTTAAATTCGAAATCGCCTATTAATTTGGAGTTATCGATTAAATTACCAATTTATCCCAAATTTTAAATATTTGGATCAAAGTACTTAGGGGCATTATCGGGACTTTTAGCCAAAAAGGCTTCACGGTTAACCGCTTTAGGTTTGCTATTATAATAGTATAGATATTCAAAAGTTGAATTTAATAAAATTAGAACGTAGTTTTTCCACAGATATAAGGAGAACTAATGGCTTGATAAGGGTTGTTTACTTACTTATGATTAGAGTTTAATGATCTAGAATAATTTATAAAGTATGCCCATAACTATATGATTTAAGTGATATGTTTTGATAAATGGAAAATAGTGTTTACTGTAATTTACGAGAGTAAGTTCCTAGAACTGAGACCGGGTCATATAGGAGATGGGTTACCTTCCTGTCTTATATGTAACTTCCTACTCTGTGTATAGGTCGTGTGGGTTACATTTACACTAGGGATTTGGATAGAAATATTAGGCATCAGTGGATGGGCTTAAGAGCATATCGACCAATATGTTGGTTAAGCAATCGCATTAATGGCGTCGGTAGGTAATCGATCCTAGTTTTTATAAATAAAATGGGGATCATAGTGTAATAGTCTAAGACATTTGCCTTGCATCTGTTATCTATTGATTTATATGATTTCCATATTTTTGTTATATATCATTGGTGTATGTCGTTATTGCATGATATTCTTGATTACTAAATTTTGATGTTTATGTGAATCCTACTTACTGAGCAAGTTGGAGCTTTCACCCCAATTAACTTTATAGGATTACCGAAGAGCGCTACGACTACGAGATAGAGAAGATATAGGAGTCTTGATCTTCTCTTCGATGTGATGACTGCCTCAGGTCTTATATATTTGTACTGAATTATAGTTTTGTAATATCACAAAGGATTGGTGATTTATGTAATTGTTGTTTATTCTACTTTGTTTTAATACTGTATATCGTGGTTTGAATTATCAAAAAAGGTTTTAAATTTTTGTTGTCTTAGAAATTATTTTATTTCGATATTAGATATACAGTAATGCTTAACAGGAGAAGGTGGTAAGGCTGCTTGCCTTAGTTAAGTCTGGTAAGTGTTATCTGGGCTTAATTATGGTTTCAGGCTGGGTATCGCCTTAATCAGGTTAGGGGATGCTACAACTTGGTATTAGAGACAGGTTTGGCAAGGTTATAGCTTACTTCAGAGCTTGGTTCATGTTTAAGGTTAAAGCCTAGGTTAAATTCAATTTGTAGATTTGGATTAAAGATAAGGTTTTAAGGGCTTTGTTACATTGGATAACTGAAATAAAGTTTGGTAACAAAGTCTTAGGTTTATCACTTTTGAGTTAAGTTGTAATGGTGATAAAGCTTGGTAACATGGTCAAGGCTCTGACCCTAAATTCACTTTTGAATGTTGTTCAAAGTGAATATTAGCCTACTTTAAAGTTTTAGGTGTATCAAAATAATTAATAATGAAACCTAAGTTTATAAACTCTAAGAGTTGTCTCAAGCTATGAATAAGCATAAAGTTTGATAAATAGTTTTTATGTGATTTTGGGGGTAACCAAAAGATAAAATAATGAGATATATTATTTGTGTTTTATACTATATCTAGGTGGTAGATATGAGAGTATGTTTTTCCTAAACAATAATAAGATGGTTGAATTCTCATGATAAGAGATGGTGTTAGAGGTAAAAGCTCAGGACAGTCTTAACCTTGGGGAAACAAAAAGGAAAAACATAAGAAAACTTACAAAGATGAAATAAAAACTTTTCTCCAAGTAGCATCTTCAATGGTATTTGTTCGTACTGATATTATTAGACCAATACTAGTCAGTAAAGAAGTATCTTTTTGATCAAGACTTTGAGATGTGTATTCGAAGAATGGAAATTCTAAAACAATTAGAAAAATGAATGACTTTTAAGGAAACTCAAAGGTGGTCGACCACTTTGAGAAAAAAAGATTTAATACTAGTATTGAGACTAGTTAAGTAAGTAATGGAAGTGGAAGTTATTCAGTAAACAAATTAGTGGTTAATGATAAAAGCCTAATGGAGGATAGGAAACCACTAATGCAGTTACACTTCATAAGTTGTTATGAAGTAGATGTTCCAGTTATGGTGTGAATCCATATTGGAATAACAAATGGTTTGTCAAAAATTAAAAGACAATTTAATCTGAATATAGCATTGAGTTGGTAAGATATCCTAGTTTGATCTATTTGACTGGTATTGTCTAAATTGGGGAAAATGAGTGATCAATAAATTTAAGGATTTGAAAAATCCAAAGAATAACATAGTAGTGGGAATGAGTATTAATTGCTCAAGATTGAAAACTCATTCTAGAAATAAAGTGAAATCAATGGTTCTTAAGTGTTAATTGAGATCTAATTATCACAATGATATGATCAGAGCTAAGGACATGATTATAAAAGATTATTGCAGGCAGTTGCTAGATCATTTTTAAGTGGATGGTGGAAATGACTAGAACTTACTAAAACTCATGCTATGTTCATAAATTAAGGGTGTCAAGTATCGAAAACTTTATTATACTAAAGATGTTATTGTGTTATCAATAATAATAGAGAATCTTTGAAGACTTAGAGAATGCACGAGCAGTTATCGTATGAAATTGTAAATTGGTAACGATAAATTGGTTTAGACCAGATTTTGCAAATGCCAATGCTAAGTTTCAAAGGTTAATTAATGTTATGAGTATTGAATATTAGTAGCAAATCGGAGAATTTGACTGTGATTGAGACAATATGAGGTTGTCTTATATTTAAACAAAGGCAAAAAGAGGAAAGTAAGCTTGAAATAATTGAATATTAGAAACGATTGATTCAGGAATCTGTAATATTGTAGTGTGATTTATTCAGTTAACTCAAGTATGAATTTTGTTATAACCTGAATGCAAATGCAAGGATGCCTTGGAGGAAAGTGAAAGTATAGTTAGACTACAATGTTTGCTTAACAATACCTAAATTGTGAAAGAAGTTGGAGGTACATCCTAAGACCTATGATTTAGGTAAGAATGTGTAATGACACAACAAAGCAAAATTGTAGCTATTACTTCTACATATACAGTTCTAGAAGTGAGAGGAGAACTATTGGAGATTGCTAATCTCGAGATAGCCAATTTGGTAGTAGTACAAATATAGCAAGGCATCACTTGTAAATTAAGAAGAAAGGTTGTTGAGAATATTTTAATCATTCTTTGAGATTAATGAGAATCTTAGATGAATCATTAAAAATAATCTAGGAATATAACACCAGTGGACTCTAAGATTAAGTAGTAAGTTTCAAACTGTAGAAGTTTGAAAAGTGGAAAATATCATAGTGATAGAAATAAAAGGAAAGATAGATACCTTTAAATTTCCTAAGTGATAGGAATTCACTCTAAAACATCACTCATAAAGATGATCGTGTAGACAATGCCTTGAAAAGGAAAAGACAGATGCTAAAGTTATGATAAAAGTTACGCAATACGATCTCTTAAGTGAGTTGTTTACTAGTGACCAATGGAAGTCCTGCATAGGCATATCGTCAGCCGAGTTAGCTAAATCGATAACTATAAGTTTGTTCTTTGGAGCTCAGATTTCTGAGCTAATGATTGATTGAGTGATGAATTATAGGAGAAATTGATTGATATTATCAAGTACGTCAAGTTTGACTACTAATTTGGATGTTGGAAGGGATAATCTCATATCATAATATTAAGCATGTAAGGAAAGTTCTAAGAACTTGAAACAAAAGTGAGGTAAGAGGAAGCGAAATAATATTAACTTGGAGGGTTATATTATTCTTACTTTATGTGAATGAAAATTTATGCTAATAAATTTATGATGGATTAACCTAAGTTGTGGTGACAACTGAAAGTTATTGATGTTATAATTATAAGACTGATAAAGTTTAAAATTTTCATGCTAGTATTATGGTTTAAAATTCTTGTGGAGAAATGAGATATATATGTGTGGAAGAATTGAAAGTTATGGAGAGCCAAGATTATTATTTCGATAAGAAACCGAAAATCTGTTTCTCAGGGGGAAGAGATGTATAATAACTGTAAGGGACTTTCTCAATCTTAACACAATATATCTGCGGCTGGTTTTAATTTCCAAAGAATGTAAATTTTCGAGTCGGTGACTTAGAAGATATTAGTTACTGGAAGAGATATTTACAGCGTAAGTTCTCTGATGTTGATTTTAGTAAGCTACATATGATATTGAAGTATTTACCTTAAAATTTTGTATGTTTTGCTTCATCGTTAATTCATACACCGAGAAGTAATAAAGTAAATTAGTTAGAGCCTGATAATATAGAACTACACAGAAAGGTGTTATCAGACTATTAGACAATTGCAACTCAGCTATATGAAGAAAATGTAGCTATTACTAGAACTTGTCAATTTAGACTTCATGAAGAAGTGATGTGATGATGATTTGTGTAAGTTTAGCTGACATGTCATCAATTGAGAAAGCTAATTTTAGAGCTAATAATCTGACTTTTGAATTCAGATTTAAACTAAATTGAGGTAATTAAGTGCTGATTAGTTATCAAAAAGCTAATTAAGATTATATAGAGTGTTAGAGGTTAACAGCTAATATAAATTATCTTGATTAGTCAGTTTCTGATAGTAGTGCAGTATCGTTCATGGACTGATTACGAATTTCAGTTCAAAGTCAGGTGGGGTTGGAAGTGATATGAAAATCTCATGGATCTCTTTATGATAGTTATCCAGATAAAAAATAAAAATATCATGAAATGAGGTGCCTTTATTTATTGTTGATCTGAGATAAAGATTGTTGTTGTTAAGTTTGTAAAAAGATACGAGAAATATCAGCAAGTTAGGGCTGAGCACAGGAAACTTGGAAGGTTTTTAGCATTCACCGCCTATTCATGAGTGGAATGGGAACATAAATCGGTAGATTTTGTTTCTAGTTTATCTTTGAGTTAACGTAAGCACAATATAGTATGGATTGTAGTTAACAGGTTGACAGAGTCTGCGTATTTTTTGCCTGTTTCTTTGCAAAATCCTCTTGACTAATTATGTAAGATATACATACATAAGGAGTTAGATATCAGGGTGCCCTAATGTTGAGTATTTCGGATAGAGATATGAAATTCTCGTATAGACGGTGAAGTTAATTACTGTAACAAATGGGGAATTGTTCTCAACCTCGGTATGGTATACTACTGGCTGACCGATTGGTAGCTGGAGTAAATAATTTTTAGTGCTAGAGGATATACTTTGAGCTTGCGTCTTGAAGTTTGGATGGTAACTTAAAACGATACATTTCTTTGTGTGAGTTCTTTTGTAGTAATAGTTGTCAAACTAACATTGGAATGCTCCTTTGAAGCTATGTATGGTTAACCATTTCATTTACCGAGTGTTTGAACAAGGGTTGTGATGCAAGTTTGTTGGAGCCAAAATTGATTCAAAACTACACAGAGGAAATGTAGCATATTTGCCAGCGTTAGACTACAACACAACTAAGACAAAAGAGATACACCAATAAATGTCATAGGTTTTGAGTTTTTCAAACGACAAATAATTTTTGTAGAAAATCTTTTCTGTGAAAGGAAATGTATTAGTTTAAGTTGCGAGGTAAGCTAGCTTCAAGGTTTATTGAGTCATTCAATGTACAGGAAAGGATTAATTCTAGTATTTACAGGTTAAAGTTACCTTCTCAGCTAGTCGGAGTTCTTAATTTCTTCCATGTGTTAAGGTTGTGTAAAATGAAGATTTGGTTTACTCCAATGATCGATTGGAATGAATCTTATCTTCGAAAAGACTTATCTTGTGATAAGCCGTCAAGCGAGTTACTTGATCATAAGATTAAAAAGCTAAGAACAAAATAGATTTCTTTGGCTAAAATGAAATGGTGATTTCGCATAGATGAGGAACTAACCTGGGAGCAAAAATCTTATGGGAAGAAAACAATTTTCATTTCTCTTTGGAACTATGGGTAATTTCATATTTATTTTAATTTCAAGGATGATATAGTTTTAAATTGTGGAGACTGTAACGACATGTTACATTAAGCTGGTGATTAGTACTAATCCAAATCTTAATTAACTCGAGTTAGGCTCGTGGTTAAGTTAGGCGTACCTCGATTAGCATGTGCGTGCGTTTGCATGATATATGGTGTTTGTTTAACTTGTTAAATCAATTTGTATACAAGTTCTGGTATGATCAGGAAATTATACACAAGCCTATAAAAATAGTAAATACACAATAAACAATTATTTACTAGGACACCAATCGTGATGAGGGAGGCCTGGCATGAATCTGCACGCTCAAGGACACTTGTAGGCACATCCGGTGAGTTTATTGGTGAGTAATACATAAGATATATATTTATATGTTTTTACAGATATGAATATATATATTGGAAAATAAAAAGAATATTGAAAATATATGGATTGTTTGATTGTCTCGAACGAAAGTAAGTACTTGATGTATCAAATTTTTTGTCACTTTAAGGAGTGTCACTTTAGCATATCAACCACGTACTTAGTCTTGAGACAGAGCGACACGTATCTCAAGAAAAGTCCATTATATAAAAATAAAAGTCGATCGTTATCTTCATTCGAACAATCAAGAATTCGAGGGAGAGGATTCGAGAGTTTGATTTTAATAGAAGGAGATGATCTAGGGAGCTAAATTAACACGAATTAAAGAGCTTAAATGAATCAAAAGCTAGTGATCATCACTTTACCAAGTTTGTTTTTTGAGTTTGTTGAAGTTCAATTATATGGTGATGATCAAGTCTTTGTAAATTGGTGTTTTTGTTGATGAAAACTGATTTATAACCTCATTAAAGGTTCTCCCAGATTATTTGGGAGTATTTTGAAGGTAGTTGGAGCGATTTGTGAGGATTTGGTGTGAAACAATTGCTGCTGGCCTGTGTTCTGTTGAAATAGCACAGGGTGGAGTGCACTCCACCTTGCAAAGGAGCGCACTCCTTTCATTAATGAAGATGAACTCAGCTGTTGGAGCGCGCTCCACCATATGAGGAAGCATGCTCCCACCCCCGAAAACAGCAAGGTTGTTGTATTTTTATATATAATTTATAATTGACTAAGGGACTGATCTAGGGATTCTCAATAGAGTATATTGGAAGTAAATTGAGTACAAATGATTTGTGATAGGTTTCAGAACACCGGGGAAGTGTGTGACGACCTAAAAGTAAGGTGTTTGGTTAACGAAGAATTAAACCCGAGGTAAGTATAGATTCGCTTATTTATCAATATTGTCTGGCTATTAAGTATATGTAGTTCATTTAGTTTATTGATTAGAATGGGAGACTATATACATTGCGGTGGTTTTCAATAAATGGAAAACAGTGTTTACTATGATTTACGAGAGTAAGTTCCTGGAACTAAGACCAGGTTAAATTGGAGTGTGTTACATTCCTGGCCTATATGTAACTTCCTACTTAGTTTATAGGTTGCGTGGGTTACATTTACACTTGGGGGTTTGGGATAGAACCATTGGGCATTAGTGGATGGGCTAGATAGCATATTAGCCAAATGTTAGTCTAGAAATCGTATTAGTGGCGTCAATGGGTAATCGACCCTTGTTTTTATCAATAAAATGGGGATCAAGTGTAATAGTCCAAGACATTAGCCTTATATATGTTGTCTATTTATTTATATGATTTCCATATTCTTCTTAGATATCATTAGTGCATGTTGTTATTGCATGATATTCTTGATTACTATATAGAATGTTGATGGTTATGTGAATCCCTACTTATTGAGCAAGTTGGAGCACTCCCCCCAATTAACATTACTAGATAATCGACGAGCGCTATGACTACGGGATGGAAAAGATATACGAGTCTTGATCTTCTCTTCGATGTGATGACTTTCTCTGGTCTTATATATTTGTCCTGAATTATAGTTTTTTGATTTCATAAAGGATGTTGATTTATTTAACCGTGGTTTATTACGATTTGTTTTAATTCTGTATATTGTGGTTTGAAATATCAAAAAAGGTTTTAAATTTCCACTATGTTTATAAATTATTTTATTTCGATAATCAATATATATTAGTGCTTATCTAGTGAATGTGGTAAGGTTATTGGCTCTACTTAAGTTTGGTAAGGGTAATTTGGGCTTAATATGGGTTTCAGGCCTGGCATCGCCCTAATCAGGTTAGGGGGTGCTATAGCCAAGTCCATTTGAATTGTTTTGATCAATGTCACTTAGATGTTTTCAATTTATTTAAAGATCGAGAATAGTACATTTAAACATTAAGGGTGACTTTACACACCTTATATTTAGACAAAGGACATTGCATAACAAAAAGATGTGATATATAATATTCATTAGGTTGTATCAATTTTGATATTTATGCTACCTGGATAGTCATAATGTCTTGCTTGAGACCGCTTATGACTTGTGTACCAAAATGGTTTTGGTTCATATCTAACATCGCATGAATCTATTGGGTCGCATGCAAAGAATGGTTTTGTGCAATTTTAATTTGTCTAGAGTAATTAATTTTATATGATAAGATTTATGACATAAAAGTCCTTACGATTTGTTATATGATAACTTATCAATAGTGGCATATGTGTAATTTGCTTAAACTACATAAATAAAATAGCCATATTACGAATAAGATTTTAAGTGAAGGCTTTTCTACACATAAATAAATGGTGAAACCATTAAACGAAATAAGATTTTCATTTTTGCTAATTTTGAGTTCTCTAGATTTTGGGACAAAAAGAAAAAATGTTTTCATTCTCTCTTGGGGCTAGCGCTCCAAATTTTGGTCACCATTCGTATGCAGATTTTCGATAAAGGACCTGTACTTGAACATCGTGGAGATCGAACAATCATAGAAGAAAATCACGGATTAAGGTATGGTTTACTTTTGTAGATCTAGTTTAATGGAACCTATTTTCGATCTTGTTAGGGGTTTCTCAAAAATTGTTTTGAATTTTTCGCTGCGTATGAACCCCAAAAACCCAACAGTGGTATCAGAGACTTAGGCATGGTTCTATTAAAACTTTGCATATTTTCTCTAATGTATATGATATATGAGTTAAAAAATTATCGTGATTTATGTATATATATGATGTACATATAGGTTCTGTGATAATTATTATCAAGAATTGGTTTTAAAGCATGTTGTTAATTCATGTATATTGATACGTACGCATGATTTGATTCAATGATAGTATTCATGTTTTGATTATTTCGAATAACATATGTTTTTAATATCAAACGATGCAAATTTTTTATGTTCATGGTAGAAGTCATGTTTTGGTTAATGTGACTCTAGTGTTGAATATATATTTCATTTTTGTTCAATAATTATGTATGTCTTCATGATAGAAATCATGATTAGGTTAATATGATTAATTTAAAATGATTCTGGTGTTGAATGCATGATTAATACTTCAAAATTGATTTTGATCATATATCTCATTGTGGTCATCCTTAGTGTTTTCCTATTAGATAGGAGATAAACTTGTAATTGGATAAAAATTACAAATCCTATAAGATAGGTAAGATATATAACGAATTATAATTGGATGAGATTTAAAGTATCTTAAATTCTAATTGGGTTAGAATTCAAAGTATCTTAAATTCTAATTGGATTAGGATGAGATACTAAGTTAAAAATGTGGGCCCGAGTTAATTAAAAAGTTTTAATTAATATTTTGAAAATTAAAATAAGGGCAGTTTTGGTTAATTGGATTGACTAAAATAACGAGAGATTTTAGGCCATTTTTAATTTCAAAACTGAAATTCGTTGTCTGAAAAAATAAAGGTGTTGCCCCTTGTACCCCCATCCACTGATTGGTCAATGCAACCACTGTTAACTGTTCGTCGCATAAGGAAATTTGTATGATAGTCAATATTAGTATAATTTCCTGACTTGTTAAGTGATTGTTTATGCATTGTAATGTACGATAGTTATCTTGTTTAAATTATGATCACTAATACAAATAAAAACCCCTCTTCCAAATTTAAGTCAAGTGTCATCCATTTTCAAACACATGTCAAGGCTTCTATCATATCAATATGGGTCTGCCTCTGCAGAATGTATTATGTTATCTTAGTGAGGCAAGCTGAGTAATGGTTACTCTATTGTTTGAAATGGTTTGACTTGATAAAGTTATCAAAACGGTTTTAGGCTTTAGGCACTAGATAAGATAAAACATCAAAAGACATAAGATGTCATATCTCATAAAACAAGTAAAAGTGACATATGATGTAATTGGTAATTGGTACATACCTAAATAATCTAATTCAAAGTGTCATACCTTAGTTATCTAGGAATTAGGTGAAACGTGGATTTTAGTCCTTAAATTAATATAACATTTTTACGAGGGCTGTTAATTTAGTAGGAGTCTTTTCTTTTACACTAAAATAAACTTTTGCATAATCTTTGTTGTAGATTTATGGCCTCTTCAAATCACTCCACTTCTTTGTCATTGCGATCCATCCTTGAGAAGGATAAGTTGTCCAGGACATAAACTTCTTGGCTGGTTCAGAAACTTGAGAAATGTTCTTAAGCATGAATGCAAGTTGTATATCTTTGATAGTCTTATTCCTAAGTAACCACCACCCAATACTTTAAGAGCCGCGGAGGATGGACGTACTAAGCATGTCAATGACTTCACTGATGTTGTATACATCATGTTGGCAACTATGGTTCTAAACTTTAAAAGGATATGGAACACATGGAAGCTTATGACATGGCTACGATGGTGAAATAAATGTTACAACAGCAGGCTAGGCAAGAAAGTTTTGAGACAATCAAAAACCTTCATTCTTACGAAATTGAGGAGGGTGCATCAATTAGTCCTCTTGTTCTGAAAATGAAGGGCTATATTGATTGTCTTGACATACTTGAATTTCCCATAAGCCAAAAGTTAGCCGCTGATTCAATCCCGAATTCAGTTCTTGATAGTTATTCACAAATTATGATAAGATATAACATGAATAACATGGAGAAGTCTATCTCAGAGTTGCATTTGATGCTTAAAACTACTGAGCGGAATATAAAGAAACCTATCGCTAATCTATTAATGGTTCAGAAATGAAAGGCTCTGGCAAAGGCAAGGCTAAAATTTCTGAGGTTGTTGTGACTGTCACAAAGCCTATGGAACAAGTAAACCCTAGGGTTTCTCCCACTTAATAGTCCCAGAAGGAAAAGGAAAAAGAAAGAAATTGTCAATTCTGCAATGCACCTAGCCATTGGTTTAAAAATTTCAAGCTCTATCTTGAAGATCTAAAGAAAAATAAGAGTAGTGCGACTACCGCTTTAGGTATTTACATTATTAAAGTTAACTTATCTACTAGTGATTTTTGGGTATTGGATACCATATGTGGATCTTACATTTATATTAATATGTAGGGTTTCACTAAAAGTAGAAAGCTAAATAAAGGAGAAGTTATCCTACGAGTTGAAAATGCAGCAAAAGTTGCTAATTTGATGTTATGAGTTAATTTCACCTAGTGGACTTGTTTTAATTTTAAATAGTTTTTATTATCTCCCTACCTTTAACTGAAACATCATTTCTGTTTCGTCTCAATTTGGATAGTTTTAATTTCATTTTTGCAAATAATAAATGCTTCATTTCTTATAAAGACATTTTCTATGCAAATGTTGATTTATGTAATGCCTTTATATTCTAAACATGAAAAGGTCCACATATCCTTCTTTTCTTAACGTAAATACAAAGACATTTAAGTCAAATGATTTGAGTCAACCCTACTTTTACCATTGTCATCTAGGCTATGTAAATGAGAAACACATTATTGAAGTCCATAAAGATGGACTTTTAGATTCATTTGATTTTGAATCATATAAAATTTGATTATCATGTTTACTAAGCAAGATGACAAAGAGTCTCTTTTACTGGACAAAGTCAAAGGGCAAGTGATTTATTGGGTCTAACACATACTGATATTTGCGATCCTATAAAAAATGGCATGAGGTGGTTATTAGTAATTCATTACATTCACTTATGATTTCAGCAGATATGGTTACGTGTATTTCATGAAACATAAAGGTGAATCTTTTGAGATGTTTCGAACATTTTAAAATGAAGTCCAAAATCAACTTGGTAAAACTATTAAAGAGACTTCGATTAGATCGAGGAGGTGAATATTTAAGCCAAGAGTTTGATGATCATTTTAGAAACTGTGGGATTTCCACATAGTTAACTCTCCCAACAACTCCATAATGGAATGGTGTTTTTGATAGGAGAAATCGAACTTTATTGGATAGGGTTCGATCTATGATAAGTCGTGCAGATCTTCATATTTCCTTTTAGGGTTATACCTTTGAAATTGTTGTGTTTACGTTAAATCATGTTCCTTCTAAAACAGTAGATAAAACATCATATGAGATGCGATTTAGGAAGAGACCAAGTTTGTCTTTCCTTAAGATTTGCAACTGTGAGGTTTTTATGCGACAACAAATCTCAGAAAAATTATCTACCAATCTACCGAGTGTGTATTTATTGGTTATCCTAAAGAAACTAGAGGATAGTACTTTTATAATCCCACCGAGAACAAAGTGTTGTGGCTCGGAATGGTAATGGGAACAAAGTAAGTCTTGAAGAAGTTCAAGAACCATAAATAAATACTCAACGGCCAGTGGGAAATCAACAAAGTCTCAAACTAGTTGAAACTCTATAGGTATTTCAAGTCCCACGTAGGTTAGATAGGGTAAGACATCAGCCTAAGAGATTTAGATTTTTTATTACTGATAGTAGTGAGGTGTTGCTTATGGATCAAAATGAACCTACTACTTATCAAGAGGATGTGTCTAGCCCAGAAGCAGATAAATGGCTTAGTGCCATGAATTCTGAGATTAATTCTACGTATGATAACCAAGTCTAGAACATGGTTAATTAACCCAAAGTTTATAAGATTATTGGATGTAAATGGGTTTTCAAGAAGAAAACTTGCATGGATTGCAATGTGCATACTTATAAAACATGACTAGTAGCAAACGTTTTCCGACAAACTCAAGGTCTTAATTATGATGTAACTTTTTCACTTGTAGACATATTTAAATGCATAAGAATTCTAATTGCCATAACTGCGTATTATGACTATGAGATATGGCAAATGGATGTCAAAAAAACTTGCAGAGTGTCAAGTCCTGGTTAGGGAAAGGTTGCTCAATGAATGACTTAGAGGATGCAGCCTACATCCTTAGGATTAAAATCTTTATGGATAGATCTAAAAGGATTATCAGTATAAATTATAGTGCTTACATAGATAAAGTACTGAATAGGTTCAGTACGCAAGACTCTAAAAGAGTCATTGCCAATATCTCGTGGTATAAATCTCGGTAAAACTCAATTTCCAAAAACTAATGATGAACGAGAGCGCAAGAATATTATTCCATATGCATCAGTTATTGGATATATCATGTATGTCATTCTATGCACCCGACCTGATATATCATATGTAGTAAGTGCAAAAAGCAGATATCAGTCTGATACCGATAAGAGCTACTGGATAGCAATAAAGAACATTCGTAAGTACTTGAGAATGACTAAAGAAGTGTTCTTAGTCTATGTAAGTTTTGAAGACGAACTTGTTGTAAATAATTACACAGATGCAAGCTTTCAAACTGATATAATAGACTTCAAATCGCAGTTTGGATATGTGTTTACTTCAAATGAAGGCGTAGTGAGCTAAAAAGTTTTAAAGCAAAAAGGTGTGGCAAATTCTACAACATAAATTGAGTATGTTACAACGTCCGATGCAGCTAAGGAGGTAGTTTAGATCAAAAAGCTCATCTCTAAACTTGGTGTGGTTCCAAGTATAGCTTCCATCGTTTGCTTGTATAGTGACAACAACAGGGTGATAGCACGGGCTAAAGAACCAAGATCACACAACTGATACAAACATATACTTAGATGTTTTCATCTCATTTGAGAAATCATTGAGAGGGTAGACGTGAAGATTTGAAGAGTTCCTACAGAAAACAATGTTGCAAATCCTTTAACGAAGGCTCTTCCACAAGCGAAACATGATGGTCATGTTAGGACATTAGGTATTAGATACATGAATGATTGGCCTTAGTGTAAGTGGAAAATATTGGGGCATGTACTCTTAGTCAATTTACAAACATTTTTTATCTTATAACTTTAGTTAATAAATTAAGGTTTTCATGTGTTGTTTTATTATAAGTGATTGCATGTTTACCTTATAGTATGATCCATCAGTATTTATTGAAATATCCTAAATGTCCTTAGTCGATCATTATACTGAGAACTATAATGACTTAAGACTAGTATATGAATCTTGATTAATGATCATGTGATGGTCATGCATATAGTCATATGAATAGAGATCATGAGTACTTGTTAGCGAACAAGGAACTAGACCGACCCACTATGAGAACACCACATGGATTAAGTCATAAATGTTACTCATGATAGGTATATCATTTAGTCATTCGACTTGAAATTACCATAGACTTCAATATTAGGAGCATGTTAATTTGACACAATGAAATATTGTCTTTAACCGAATAATTATAAAGATTGTGATTGGTTACCGTGTGAATAATAGGTGAAGGTGTTTAATTAAGATACAATTTGTCACTCTTGTATAGAGTAAGCTATCAGTGGATCCCTCGTTTTGATATACAAATAATGGCCAAGTTCATATGAATTGATATAATCAATGTCACTTGAGTGTTTTCAGTTTACATAAAGATCGAGACTAGTATGATTGAACATTAAGGGTGACTTTCCATGCCTTATGTAAAATCAAAGGAAATGATATATGTTATTCATTAGGTTGTCTCGATTTTGATATTTATGCTACTTGGGTAGTTAAAATGTCTTGCTAGAGACCGCTTACGACTTGTGTACTAAAATGATTTTGGTTCATAGCCAACATCGCAAGAACCTATTAGGTCGCACAAAAAGAATGGTTTTGCTCAATTTTAATTTGTCTAAAGTAATGAGTTTTATATGATAACATTCATGACATAAAGGCCTTTACAATTTGTTATATTACAACTTACTAATAGGGCATATGTGTAATTTGCTTAAAATGCCTAAATAGAATAGTTGTATTATGAATATGATTTTAAGTGGGGCTTATCTACAAATAAATAAAGTGTGAAACCCTAAAATGAAATAAGATTTTCGTTTTGCGAATTTTGAGTTCTCTAGATTTTGCTACAAAAAGAAAAAAACATTTTCAATCTCTCTTGGGGCTAGTACTCCAACTTGTGGTCACTATTCGTGTGTGGATTTTCAATAGATGACGCGTGCTTGAACTTTATGGAGATTGAACAATCATAGAAGAAAACTATAGTTTAAGGTATGGTTTGCTTTTGTAGATCTAGTTTAATGGAACCTATTTTTGATCCTGGTTGGGGTTTTCGAAAATTGTTTTGAATTTTTCGTTGCGTATGAACCCCGAAACCTAATATGGTGCTAAGTCTACTGAGAATGTAAGATACATACAAAGTATCTGAAGCTATGGCAGCGCCGTGGCATTACACAAACAGCGTCAGATCACTTATGGACAAAGCTGAGACATTAAAAAATGAAAATTAGAGTTCTTTTCGTGTAGAATTTTCTATTATCGTTTCTTATTGTTTTCTAGAGTTCCTTAGGAGGATAAATAGGTATTAGAACATGGTAAGCATATTCACCACCATAGATTGCAACTAAACATCATAGTGTAACCTAGTTTTACTTTGTTCTTGAGTATTAAAAATATTTTGGAGGAGAAGACATTGAAGACTCACGAGTAGTTATTGAATATTTTTTTTCGTTGGTTTAATTGAAGTTATTTAGTTTAATCAAAAATTTCAATTAATACAATTAAGTGCTAGTTCAATTATATGTGATTAGTTCATTATCAGACTCTATCTAATTAAGGCATCTGACTGGCCAAGATTACCTTCCTTATAATCTAGCAGCCTTAACCTCACCAATAATAAATAATTAAAACAAATTCAAAGTAATCATCAAATATAAACTTTATAAGCTCTAAAGGATTCTAAAAGTAAATCTCAAACATCAAAGTTACGTTTAGATTAATTAAATAATCCATAAAATATCGTAAAATATTTTTAACACCACCTCCTTTATTTCTATGCTTACACCCAAAAACTCAGCCTTTGAAAATCTTCAACAAAACCTGCTCAGCTTGCTGGAAGACTCACAATCCACCCATAACAACATATATAACATTACCAAATGTTATTTATTCATTATAAACTAATTTGCGTTTTCAAAATCCTTAAAACTTTCATTACTTTATCTCCACAACATTCCAATCCATCCCAAACCATTACAACAATTCTAAAAGCAAACGAACCCAAAAAATTATTTATACAATATATTATATTCAAAACTAATGAATACAAAAAGATAAAAGAACAAAGCAAATCAAAAACAGTAAGAAAGCTTTCTTTTTCCCTTGTTGCCATTAAAACCTATCATTACCCAATTATAAATATTTGATAATGTCAGATAAGTAAATCCCACACGATCCACGAGATTAAATGAACAATATAATCCAAAAAACTTAAATACGATCTTGAATTCATCCCACTTGTTATCCAACTACAACCAATTGATATCATCTAAAAGTGGTAAGTAAACAGTAATAAAAACTCATGCACAGAGAGGATAACCAAATGATTCTCGTTCCTTTATACTATAGAAGTATGATCCGGTTCAATGTGATCTTATGATAACCACGTGATGCAAAATATTAGTGACTCTAACCCTTCGAGCATAATATAATGTCCTCCCTTATAACCACGGAATAGTAGACACTATAAAGAGACTTGAATTGCCATTATCCTCCCCCCCCCCCCCTCGTGTATGAATGTATAATGCAATATGAAGGATCAATGCAATTTACATGAAATTATAATCATACAATAACTATGGGATTTACTTAACCTTAAAAATAGCTAACTTTGAGCTTAATTTTTGTTGTTCTCAATATGTTAGATCACCTTGAAAATGCTTCCAATTGCTTCCCTACATACCTTATTATATTATGGCTCAAGCTTCAAATAAACCATATCATGAAACACTTTGAGACTTCGGTTAAAGTACATTTGAGAACAGTTTCCAAAAATATTAATTTATATAACCGCTTCAACTGGCTTTCCACTAGCCAAATTGGGGTAACTTTTTAACCTTCAAAACCTTAATATTGTCATGATGACCTAAAAGGAGCTTGTAGTACACGTGTCCTACTTTTCATAGGCGTCAAGAACACCTAAATCGGATCATCGGTAGAGATTTTATGAATCTCCCAATATGGCCTATCACTTAGGTAAACTTTATTTATTTTGAACTAAAAATTTCTCCAAATCAATATTTTCGCAATTAAATCCTTAAAACTCGACAACAAACGCAATGAAACCACTTGATACCAGCATCAAAATATTTTCAAAACCTGTCGAGTCAAATTGAATTAAAACTAATAATCAATTTATCCATTAACCGAATGTAAATAAATATCAACTGTAAAAATATCTCCAAAATAGATATTAATTGAATCGCATTAGTTCAATTCATCAAAGCCCTAACCAACGTCGGTGGAATTTATCCACAATTGACGCAAATCAATCTAACATACCAATTAACAACAATCCCTACCACTTTCTATCAAAACCTTGCGAAAGAAATAAAAAAATCAGGAGAATTAAAATTAAATTTTGGAAAAATGCCTTGCATTGAGAATTTAACGAAATGCAGGGCAAATACATAATTTCCACCATGGAAATTTAGCTCGAGTTGACCTTCTCACAATTCTCTATAGCGTTGCAGAAAGAAACTGGGAAAAAATCGAACGTGGGGAGCTCTACAAGCGAAAACGTGCGCGAAGAGGGTTAAGGAATGAATGAATGAACAGATCATTCTGTTGAAACCAAATGATTTTGATTTGATTTATATATATAAACCCTCAACTGCTTGTCAGCAGCTTCATTTTTTTATTTATTACTTCCTAAAATTTCAATTTTAATGTGTTTTACTTTCGGTGCTCGTTTTATTTAAATCAAGCTAAACTCTAAACAAACAATCCATCTTCATCAAACTTCCATAACACTGGTTTTACTGACACCAATATCCCAAAAATCTTAACTTTGACCATGACATACTAAAATCTTCTAGATTAATCCTCTCGTCATACTTAACTAAACTTGCACAAATTTGGACCCAGTTTCAACCTTAACTACCAACAACTATCATAAAATTTGAAACAAGATCTCATACAAACTTCGTTCTTATTTCACACTACCTAAAGTCCTAACTTCGCCTAAACCAAGGCAAAAATCCCCACGTCGACTTATCAAATTCATTTAAAGTTCAAAATTCAAAATTTTCAATTTAATTACAATATATTTTACGAAACTCGAAACAATAATTTAAGTCAACTTCTTAACTTTACCAAACTCATTTTGACACATATCTTGATATTAAACCCTGTAAAATCTCGAATTTACTCATTTAACTTGAATTTCACAAAATAAAATAATATAATAGTACACAAGACTAGGCACACATCATACACATATAAAATTACTTATATATCTCTTTTCACCGGTCCTCAGCTCGCGACTCGCGGCAAAAACCATAATTAGGCTCTGTTAATCCTTGATTAGCCATAATTATTGATTGAAGAATTTTAGAATTCGACAATCTTCCTAGCTAATGAAAATCTTATCCTCGAAGTTGAAATTGAAGTTGGATTTACTTGAACTAAAAGAGATCCAGAAAATGTTCTCTCATATACGTTTCTCGTTCCCGATTCTACTCAGAGTCATAATGAAATTGCCACTTAACCACAACAATTGGAAATTTTTTTATTTCGATGTTTTTGGACCTTCCTATCCACAATTAATATAGTTGTTCTTCATATGACACATCACCCTACAAATTGAACTGATTTCATTCTACTATGTGATGCGAATCAGGTTCCTTGCACCTTAGCATAGACACATGAAATATATTATAAACTCCAACTAATTAAGACGATAATGCAAGTCTACACGCAACCTTCCCAATCTATTTCACAATCTCGAAAGGTCCTATAAACCTAGGAGAGAGCTTTTTTTTTTAGTCCTAATATGTAATGTCTTTTGCGGTGGGTGACTTTCAAATAAAATCAATCTCCTTTGTTATATTCTACAACCCAGTGATAGAGATCATAATAACTTTTGTGCCTTTCCTGAGTCACTTTTGATCATAGGCGAATATGTTGAACAACCTGAGTGTGATCTTGAACCATCCGTGGCCATAATTCAACCAAAACCTCTGGTTCAGCCCAACCAACGGGAGAACGACAAGGTCTCCCATACCATGCCTCAAATGGAGCCATTTGAATACCCCATTGATAAATGTTATTGTAAGAGAACTCACACAAATGTATGTATTCTTCATAAGATCTTCGAAATCCTAATACATAAGCCCTGAGCATGTCCTTCAATACATGGATTAACATTAAGTCTGACCATCCATCAATGGAAGAGATGCAGTACCAAAATGTAACTGAGTGTTGAGTTGTTCCTCTATGCTCTACTATAACACCGGTGCGTACTAAGCATTTCGATTAGAAACTATCGTCAACGGCACTCCAATAGAGTGAACCACCTCTCATTCACACAAAAAGCTCAGTTGTGTAATGGTATTAGAAAGTGACATAAAAGAACATGAGAAGACTTCGTCTGTCCATTAACAATGATACAAACCGCATCAATTTACCTTTAAGAAGAAGGTGTATGAGTAACGCCATCCATTATTATACTGTGGTACGGGAAGTGGCTACAACATACCTGCAAGTTTTAATCGTTCGACTTTAACCTATTGGCAAATCTCACATTTCATCACATAATCACCCATATTAGCTTTCATCCCTAACCACTAATACGATTGCTTCATATCATGATACATTTTGGTCCAACTAGGATGAATGTTATATTCGGACTAATTAGATTCTTTCAATATCTCATACCGAATCTCAACTACCAATGGAATCCAAAGTCTACCTCTAACCCTTAAACTCTTATCTGCAAACTCGGCCTAATCTAGATTATTAATGTCATTGGCAAATCCCTTTGAATTTCCCATAATCCACATTATTTTGCTAACACTCTATCACTTTCTGACTAAAGACGGTTTATACTCTAAGCTGAGCTCGAATCGATTTATCATCATCCTTAGACATTTCGGAAAAATTCATAATGATGACATTTTCAAGTTAATCATACTTGTAAGTCAACTGACTAGTTGTTCGTAATGTTTCAGCACTCCTCCTGCTCAATGCGTCAACGACAACGTTAGCGTCACCCAGATGGTATTCAAGACTGAAATCAATATCTTTCAAATGTGCAATTCATCATTATTGTCTCATATTTAACTTTTTCTGAGAGAACTAATACTTTAAACTTTTATGAACTAATAATATTATGAAGCTTTCCCCATTAAAATAGTGTCTCCATAGCTTCAAAGTAAACATAATTGCCGCTAATTCCAAATCATGAACATGATAATTTTTCTCATGAGTCTTTATTGCCGAGAAGCATAAGCAATCACCCCGTTATTCTGAATTAACACAACCCAAACCCATTTTCAATGCATTAGTGTAAACTATATGCCGTTTCCTCGATTTAGGCAATACTAGAACTGGTGTTGAAGTCAAACACTTCTTCAATTCCAAAAATGCAGCATCGCATTCTGTTAACCAAACAAATAGAACATTTTTCAAAGTTAATTTACTAATTAGATTAGCTATCTTAGAAAAATCTGTTACAAATCTACAATAATAGCCAGCCGAACCCAAAAAACTTTGTATCTTCATCACTGTGGTAGGTTTCGGCTAACCAATGATAGCCTCAATCTTGGTTGGATCCATCAAAACTCCTTCCATATGAATTACATGACCATAAAACTTCACCTCAGACAACAAAAACTCAAATTTGCTAAATTTGGCGTACAACCTATGATTTCTCAAAGTTTGGAGAATAATTCTGAGATATTGTTCATAATCCTCGCATGTTTTATAGTATATCAAGATATCATTAATGAAGACTATCAAAAAGTGATCAAAATACAGTTTGAACACTCTTTGCATCAAATCCACAAATATTATTGGAGCATTACTCAACTCAAATGGCATAACAACAAATTCAAAATGACTATATCTGGTATTGAACGCAGTCTTTTGCACATCAACTTCCTGAATTCTCAACTGATGGTAGCCAGGACAAAGTTCAATCTTAGAAAAGAATTTTTCATTGTTCAGACGATCAAACAAATCACAAATTTGAGGCAGTGGGTATTTATACCAAATAGTGGCATGTTCAACTATCTGAAATCAATGTAGAGCCTTAAACTACCATCCTTCTTTTTCATAAAAAGGAATGGTACACCCTAGAGGAGCATACTCTAATAAATAAACCATTTATCAAGCAACTCCTCTAACTGTTTATGTAATTCATGCAACTCTTTCGAAGCCATTCTATAGGGAGGAATAGATATTGTTTTAGTTTTGAGAACTTAATCTATCACAAAATCAATTTTCTATAAAATGGAACTCCAGGTAAATCATCAGATAACACGTCCAAGAATTTAGAAAACGCATGAATCTTTTCCAATTTAATTTCAGGTCTTTCCTCCGTACTAATAGTTCTAGCAAGAGTTTCCATTTCTTCCCTAGTGGCTAGCCTACATATGGTCAAAGGAAGCTTAAATGATGTTCAAGTGTACGTAAATAGCGAACAACCTAGAATATAAAGAATACAATCTTAAGGAAATAATCCAAATATGCATGACAAGCCGCTAAATAATCCATTTCCAACAACACATCAAACTCTAGAAATTCCAACATAAGTAGATCAACAGTCATATCGTGTTTGGAGATCTAAACAACATATGTTTCACACATAAAGTGAAGATCCAAGAGAGGATCCACCTTATTCTTAATTACTATATCAAATAAAAGATGAATTGGGACTCGCACCAGAGTAAACCCTAACTCGATCACCATGACCCTAAAATGAGACTATACCTTCAATAAGATTACAATTTACATCTAAATCTTGTTCACGTAATATGTCGTTGATGCTATAATGCATAAGAGGATGCTCCTCAGAGTTGTGAATACATAATCTTGTAATATCCTTTCTTTCCATACCCAAAACACGTAATGGTATCGGAATTGCGAGGATGATCTCGGCTAATGTGACCCTGCTTCCCACACCCAAAACATGTAACTGGAGGTTTACTACCAACAAAAGATTCTTTAACTAGTTATCGATTGTTGTTCGTAACCTATCCCTAAGATCTTCAACCCTTACTTCCATAGCTCTGCGACTAATGTGTACCTCTCTGACCTGAAAGTTGAAAAGAATGTGATCATTTATGTCCTGACCCAATTTGTGTTAACTTCGAGGGTTTTGGCTATGTTCATAAAAAAAATCATGATATAAATATGATGGGATGACAAGTGTCATAGGTATGAACAGTTTTCATCCACTCTTCCCTTTCTTTTAAATGTAAACTTTTTTACACTACAAAAAATAGAAAATTAGAAACGGAATTAGAAACGGAATTAGTGTCTGTCGCTAATTAGCAATGGAATAGCAACGGGAAATAGAGGGGAATATTTTTTTCAATTAGAAACAGATTACCAACGAATTAGCAATGGAATTTGGCAACGAAAATTAGTTCCGTTGGTAAACAAAACCCTTAAAAATTTCCCTCCTGAAATTCCCTTGCTAATCCATTGCAATTTAGTTTTAGCAACGGATTAGCAACATATTCTAAATTACAAATGGATTAGCAATAGAATTTTCCTAATCTGTTGCTAATCTGTTGCTAAACTAAATTGCAACGAATTAGCAGCAGATTTCGTTGCTAATCTATTGTTAAATGACATCCGTTGCTATTCTGTTGCTAAATTGAAAAGTGAGATAAAAATGTATCAATGCACGTTTCACTTCTGCACACGCACACACACACAAACTCACACGACTCTGCACACCTCGCACTGCCTCTACACCGACCACCTCCTATGTCGGTTCTGACTCCCTCCTCGCCGCCGGAGCCGACTTGGAAAATCTTCTCCAACTTCCTCTCTCTACAAAGGCCACCTCCCCTTATCTCTCTACTCTTATCCTCGTCTTTCTCTTCTGCACCGACAGCCTCCCCTCCTCCGTCAGTTTCAACTCCCTCCTCGCTGCCCTCCTCTCTCTCTGCACTTACCACCTCTCTCTTCTTTGTCCGTTCTCCTTGTTAGGTTAACTATCTTATTTGTCCTCCTCTCTCTCTGCATTGTCAGCCTCCCTTCCTCATTTTTCGCCCCGCCACCGCCGCCTTCCCTCCGCCTTCTTTGTCGAATCCACTGATGCTCCCTTAAATCACTTAGATCTCAGCCTCACATGATATTACCTTCGTCTACACTAACCTCGCCACCATCGGCACTCACCTCGATGAGATCATCGTCGACCGTCGTGTCCATCCTGTCGTCGCCGTCATTTGAGTCTCAGTTTTTTATTTCCATTGAATTGAGTGGTGAAGTTTAGATGAGGTGAGTTTTCATGTTTGATTTTGTTACAATGTCAAGTTCTTCTGATTTGGTTCTATTCATTGGAACCTCATTTATTTGTTGATGTGAGTTTTGTCAATCTTTTGAGAATGAAAGATTGAATGTATTAATTTTGTTATAATTGTTTGAATTTCTGCGTTTGCGTTGTTATTGTTGTGGCTTGTGATTTGGTGTTCTTCTCTATTACTTGTCAACCTCTTAAGTCTTGGTACTTTTTAAGAGAATTTCATGATATTGATTCCAATTGAATCCCCAATTTGATGGCTCCCTAAGTTAGTCTTCCTCTAACACTACATACGTGTATATGTTTGTGATATATATAGTGCACATGCTGAGTACCATTTATAATCTTCTAATTTAATTGGTGCTAATTAATAATAAATGTATGATGGGGAAATCTATAGTTGTCAACTTGGTACAACAATAAAGAAAGAATAATATATACATAAGATGAATTATTCAATTAGTATTTGAAATGTCAAAGAAAAGTCACCTATTATACAACTATATGTGTATTAGAGAGATGTGTTCGCAAATAACAAATTAAGTGCATCCTAAAGACTAGTGTAATTATACAACTGCATGTGTATGCCTTAGAATAACTATCATGATGTTAAATAAAGATACATTTTTGATAAAAACAATGTTAAAGCCACCTAGTCAGATTTGGTTATATAACTAGTACTACCATCTTTCTCTATATGTATTTATATTTATGTCTATCTATGTTGTTTTGTTGGCTTATTGTGTTAATGCATATATGCATACAAGTGAATGAGTTGTTCAAACTGAATTAATTCCTCATACATTATTCTCTTCTTCTCTTGTCCTTACCACGCATAAGCATATACATAAGTTTTTATTTTGTTAATGCATATATACATTCAAGTGAATGAGTTGTTAATGCATATGTACATAAGTTTTTATTTTGTTAATTCAATATTCTTATCATAATATGGGAAAATATGTATAGATGGAGCACTATAAGAAATTGGGAATCGAGTGATAGAGGTTGGGTTAAGTATTATGGAGAAAAACTAATGATTTTTCAATGACTCAGCCGTAGCTAATATAAGTCCATGGATTCCTCATTTAATAAGTTACGGACAAAGATGTTGAGATAATTGAGAGGAGTTTTTTATTTGGCATCATAGAAACTTTTATTGAGTTTAAGACTACATTTTTAATTCATAGTAACATTCCTATGCACTATATTTTCAATATATCCTTCTTTCTTTTAGTATGATACTATATTTATCTCAACCCTCACCGACTTTTGAATGCATTGTTACACAATTTAAAAAAAGAGCTACTTTAATTCAAAGCCCTAAAACTGACCTGAACCTTTCTTTATTATTGAAAAATGACTCAGTATCATGAGAGAAATAATCATTTTTTGTGGCATGTAAGAGAAAAATAATCACTATTTTGAGCACAACTTCTTAGTTTTAAATTGAAAGGGAAAATTTTAAAAGTAGTGTCTCATTTTTTTGACTATCAAAAGTTTGTTTTCATCTGATTCTTAAACTTGGTTTTGCTATTTTCTAGGTAGTGAAGGTGATCATCCTGACTCTTTGAAATCATTTGTAATTGGGAGTATCGTTGGACTCAAACCCCGTTCTTTCTCTCTAGTATTCCCTATAATTGAGGAAACTCAGGTAAGTTTTGTAAATGGTCAATGCATTAGTTTTGATTAGAAATTGTGATTTGAGTCATTTTATGAATTTCTTGAAATGTTAATATGTCTTGGATTTAGCCTTTTAATTCATGCTTACATGATATTGTGAAATGTTGGGGAGATATGAGACTTTATTAACATTCTCCCACTGTTGTTTTTTAGGTTATGAAATTTATTGGTAGTCTATATTATTGGGAAAACTCGGGCGAAAGTTTTGTAGAATATGCAAAACAAGTGGTATGACGTTATTGGGACAAAAAATGGGCATAAATTAGATGAAAGAACAAGGTCTGAGCTGTGGAAGTTACAAAAAAGGAAATAAATTGGAGCTATTATTGGATTATGCTTGTATTTTGGGTAGAATAAAAAACACAATCTTTTATATTGATGGCATTCATAAAAATATACAACCTTAGCTCTCGATTTTGGTCTTGTCACCTTTTCTATAAACTAATCTACCAACACTATTTGACATCCAACAATGATACCAAAAGTAACTTAATGATTCTTTTTTGCTTTACATAAAAATATATAACTTTAGACCTCGGATTTGGTCGACTTCACCCTTCCCAATCATAACTAGGTTTACCTACTTTTCGAAATTCATTATCTTTAGCTATCTTGTTTAATACCTTGAGGGATATAACAAAAATGGATTGATTACTTACAATAATTTTAATTTGCTTCATTCCTTTCAATCTTACCTGCTTATAAAAGTCATGCATGAATGGGATGGCACGAGTTCAATTCACATTGAGCTTCAATTGGTGCATTACAATTTATTAACATTGAATTATTTTTGACATGTAATTCTTTTCTTCTGCTTGTCTATTCTATGTGGCATGATATGCATGGCGGCATTGTCTAGCTAAAGGCTTTGCAATAAACTTTACACAAACATTTTATAAATGTATCCTAAGACATTGATTAGTCTAAAAATTACAAAATAAAAATGAAATTGTTGACATTTGCATCTAAATTATAATTTAAGTTATATTGTAGAGAATGTCAATCGTGAATAGAGAGTGGATGTGTAATCGCCTCATTAATAGGTTTATTGGAAGGGAACTTGTTGTAAGGGTACAAGAACTCATAGAGTTTGCGAAGGTGAATCGTACCACTTATCACAATAAGGGTAGGATTAGGTGCCCATGTAATAGCAATAAATGTCGGCTCCTACCCTACATCAACGTTCAGACTATTGAGTATCACATATATAGGTACAGGTTTGTTCCAGGATACTATCGTTGGTACGAACATGGTGAGAAAAAAGGTCAGGATACGATGTCCACTTTCATCGATTTCGAAAACAATTATGACGTCGAAATCGACATCGACTATGGTCAACCGACGTTGACTTACCAAGAGATGCTACACAACTCTGTGGGGCCTAGTTTTAACTAGAATCACATGGAAGAGGAGCCTAATCCCCAAGCATAACAACTGTACGACGTGATTGACACCGGTAACGAGCAATTGTGGTCGAGCTGTGAGAACATGATGAAATTGTCTGCCATGGCTAGATTGCTTTCTTTGAAATCGGCACACCATGTCTTTGAACATTGTTACAATGGGTTCATGCAATTTATTAAAGAAGCATTGCCTAAAAAAAACACATTAGTTGAGAATTCCTACTCAACAAAACACTTATACGAGGACTGAGTCTACCTGTCAAGAAGATAAATTGTTGTGAAAATCAGTGTAAGATTTATTGGAGAGATGACTCAAAGTTAGCATCGTGCAGAATTTGTGGCCATTACCATTACATGCCACAACGACGTACTTGCACTAGGAACACAAAAAGATGGCCTTGCAAACAAATGTATTACTTTCCCTTAAGCCCTCGATTGCAACGTTTATTCGCTTCCGAATCAATATCTAGACATATGTGCAGGCACGGCGAACACGTGTCCCCAAACGATGTTATGCAACATTGTTCAGATTTGATGGCATGGCGACATTTCAACGAAGTGAATAAAGAGTTCAGCGCAGAGATTCGAAATGTTCTTTTGGGCTCTGCACATATGGTTTTCAACCGTTTGGGTCAAATGGGAGGCTTACTCTTCGTGGCCCGTGATTTTGACTCCATACAACCTTCCACCGTTGATGTCCATGAAAGAAGAATTTATGTTCTTGATTGTTATCGTTCCCGGATGGACCAACCTTAGCCAGAAAAAAGATGTTTTCTTGCAACCGCTCGTAAGAGAGCTACAAGATTTATGGCATAATGGTTTAATGACGTACAATGTTTCCACAAAATCAAATTTCCAGATGCAAGCAGCTCTATTATGGATAGTAAGTGACTTCCCCGCATATAGCATGTTGTCAGGTTAGAGCACACACGGCAAAATGGCATGTCCGTACTGCATGGATGATATAGAAGCATTTCAACTTCGCCCTGGTAGGAAAACTTCATGGTTTGACGGTCATCACTGATTTTTTTCCTTAAAACTATAATCTTAGGAAAAAAAAAAAAAAGGTTTTCTAAAAGGAAAAATAGTAATAAATGAAGAACCTCCATTGATACGATGTGGCGAAGAAATTTGATGGAAATCGAGGCCCTGGGATTAATGAAAGTGACAAAAATCGGTGCCCATGCCGAAAATTCAGAGATTACTAAGTGTTCAGGATGGAGAAAATGGAGCATCTTTTAGGACTTTCCGTACTGGAAGACGAATTTGATTAGACATGACTTGGATGTGATGCACATAAAGAAAAATGTGTTCGACAACATATTCAATTCTATTAAAAGTGTGTCAGGGAAAACTAAGGACAATGTGAAGTTGAGACAAGATGTTTGCGAACTTTGTCACTGACCTTCTCTACATATGGATGAAGTGTCAAAGAAGTATGCGATCTTTAACTAAAAAAAAAAATTATGCGAGTGGAGACGATTTTTGATTTTTCCTGACGTATATGCTTCTAATTTCGAGCGTTGTGTAGACCAAAAGGGCCAAAATTTGTTCGGGATGAAGAGTCACAATTTTCATATTTTCATGCAAATACTAATTCCTATTGCGTTTCGGGAACTTCTTCCAGACGCTGTTTGGGTCGCCATTAGCGAGCTTAGTCTATTCTTTCGATCACTGAAGGCTAAAAGTGTAACAGTTCAATATATGGCTCATTTAGAGTCCGAAATACTTCTAATAATTGGTAAACTGAAGAAAATATTTCCTTCAAGTTTCTTTGACTCAATGGAACACTTGCCAATTCACTTGCTTTATGAAGGTCGGTTTGCTGGCCCAGTACAATTTTACTGATGTACCCTTCCGAGAGGTAAGTTCGCTCATGCTTAATTACAAATTAACCGATTTATGTTGTTCGATGATAATTAAACTATTGTTTATCATCAACATGAATTCTTTAGGTACCTTAAGCACTTGAAAAATAATTTGCGGAATAAAGCGAAAGTTGAAGGATCGATGTGCAATGCTTATTTAGTAGAGGAAACAATCTCGTTATGTTCTTATTATTTTGAAAAGCACATTCCCAACTTGGACAACTGAGCTCAACGTAATGAAGACGATGGCGTCGGTCATAATCCTCAATTCGTCAACGACTTCTCCATCTTACTCACCCAAGACATACTGTTGGTACCAGAAAAGAAAGATTCCTGACAGAACAAGAGTACGATGTTGCTCACGCTTACATCTTGCGTAATTGTCCTGAAGTAACGTCATGCATCTCGTAAGTCACTCTACCAAATCAATTTGTTGTTTATGTTTATAGTTTAACAGATCTTCTCCTTTTTTCTTCTATTGGATGAGTGTGAAATGTAGCACCTTCTCGACCATTTACATATGCCAGATGAGGAAGAGACAGACGTTGATTATAATCTAGAGCAGAATTTTGCTATGTGCTTTCAAACATATGTAATGTCGATTTTGTTATTTAGAAAGATTTTCTTTTATCTCATAACATTATGTTATAATCGTTATGTGTTTGTGAGCAGGCACGACATAACATCACAGATGAAACACTTTGTCATCTAGCAATTAGTCCTCTACGATCTTGTGTCGTCTACCCGGGATATATTGTTAATGGATACAAATTTCACAACATGGTGTATGGTGCTGATAAAGCTACACAAAATAGCGGGGTTTGTGTAAAAGCCTCCAACTACGCTGATGTGTCCCACGATTTCTACGAAAGACTACAAGAGGTTATCCAGATTGAGTACAATGGCTTTAAGCACATTGTGTGGTTCAAATGTGAATGGTTTGATCCCACAGAACCTATTGGCGTATGGACTCGCCCTTCACTCAAATTGGTCGAGGTTCATCGAGCTCGACGGTATAATAAGTACGAGCCTTTTATTTTGGCAATGCATGCCAGTCAGGTCTTCTATCTTCCATACCCTTTTATGAAACATAAACGACAAGAGTGGTTGACTGTTTATTATTGTCAGCCAAAGTTTGCCGATGAGAGAACCACTGTCGATGATGAGATTGTTCGTTCGGCAGATACAACTAGAGTGGTTGGTTGTTTCTTACATGACTTTTGCTATTTTTTAGCATACTAAATGATTTTGGGGAACTCCATTTTTTTATTTTCTCCAATGATTTATTTTATTTTTTTCATTTTTCTTTTCTCAACTTTGTTTTGGTGCAGGCGAAGCTCATGAGGAGCACACTCAGGCAACACCGAACCAGCCGATTGATGAGGAGCAACTAGCTCTACTACGATGTGGCGGGGGTCTGCCCAAAGGGGCATGTTTATGGGCTCGTATCGCTTGTCAAGAAGACAAGGAGATATGCAGATCCTGGTGCTAGAACGTCCCAGTAGTCAATGGTGCTGCGTTTTGATGCAGTTGTTTAGAGGCTTGCGCAGTTTGAGGCTTTCGTGTACAGTCAATTAGGAATGCACATGGAATTTGGTGCGAACACCTCTCAGGCACAACCAACGCCACCACCTCAGGAGCATCATCATCAAGTTGGGATGGATCCAACTTGTTCATGATAGTAGCAGCACGACGATGATGATAGAGAACCCAGATTGGGCGGACGAGGAGCACCTTGGTGATGAAAGTTAGGTATTTTATTTGGTTTTGTATAGCTTTTAGGTATGTTAACAAATTTGAAACAACATTTTATATATATTTAGATTGAATTCTATTTTTTGTTTAATGAATTATATAATATTTGATATTTTGTGTGAATCAAATATCTTGAAATTTGGTTTTGGAAGATGTTGTAGCACCCCCAAGGAGTCGTTTGAACGGGTGCAGGGCGTTGGAGAAGGCGAACTGCAGGGTTTGTTGCTTAGAAGAACCGTGCTGGAACAAATTGCTAATTAAAAAGAATTCTTGACTTACAAATGGATTAGCAACAGATTAGCAATGAAATACGTACATTATGTTGCTAATCCATTCCTAAATTAGAAACGAGTAATACATGTTCAGGGTTGATAAGATGAATTATGTTTCCATTTCGTTGCTAATTAGAAACGGAATAGAAATCTAACACATGAGTTTCGTTGCTATTTTGTTGCTAATTAGCAACGGAATAAAAATGAAAAACATGAGCTTCGCTTCTATTCCATTGTTAATTAGCAATGGAATAGAAACAAAAACATGAGCTCTATTTTTATTTCGTTGCTAATTAGCAACAGAATAGAAACGGAAAACATGAATTCCATTTCTATTCCGTTGCTAATTAGCAACGGAATTCATCTCATATATGATTTTTTTAGTATTATCTTCATCTATAATTCGTTTCTATTTCGTCTAAATAGAAATAGAAGTAAAACTCTATTGCTAAATATTTAGCAATGATGATTTTACAAATGAAATTGATTCCGTTGCTAATTCGTTTCTAATAGTATTTCCATTGGTATTCTATTGCTAATCCGTTTATATTCCGTTGTTATTTCGTTTCTAATATGTTGCTAAATCTTTATTTTTTGTATTGTTACCCTTAAAACCTTAGCCTTGTCTTGACTCTACGATGCCCAAATATCGTCGTGATTCGCACAAAAAAGTATGTGTAGTTACATAAGTCTTGACCTTACCTTGAACATTTCATAGAGCATTCAGTTTAATCGTCAATATAGTGGCACCAAACTCTACCTTCCTTTCCTCCTGTGACATTCCACTAACCACAACTAGATCAGTTTGAACCAGAATAACAACAACAACTGATTCAACTCCGAAATGAATTGCAAAGGTAGCCTGCTCCTCTTGAACGGTTGGAGTAGTAGTAGGAACTTTCTATGCACCATGAACAACATGGTGACTGGGCTGCCACCTGTGCTCATAAGATGTCAACAAGTTTGACATCTGGCCCGCAAGTTCTGAAACATATTTGAATCCACACATTATGAATCATTTTTCCTTTGCCAGATCTATGACCCAACTCTTGTTGTATTATGAGCGGACAGAATAACTATATATGTTGGTATCTCGATAATATAAAATGCACATAACACAAACCATAAAGTTTTTAATCTTTTTAACCCCATTCCATTGCTTACTTCCCAACAAATCACTCTTTTAACCTTAATTAACAAGATTCTTTGACAGTCCTGGGCTCTGACACCAACATTATTAGAGCTCATCTCATTAGGGCATCTAACCGACCTAGATTACCTTAAACCAATATAATCTAGCAGTCTTAACCTCCACATCAATAAATAATTACAATCAATTCATAGTATTCATCAAATATAAAACTTTTTCAACTCTAAAGGATTCAAAAAATAAATCTCAAACCTCAAAGTTTTGTTTAGCTTAATTAAATAATTCATAAAATTCTATAAATGAACAATATAATCTAAAAAATTTAAATACAACCGTGAATTCATCCAATTTTTTTTATCGGACCAGAACCAGTAGATATCCTTCTAAAGTGGTAAGTAAAAAGTAATAAGGACTCATGCACAGAGAGGATAACCAAATGAATCTCATTCCTCTAGACTATTGGAGTACGATCAAGTTCAAAGTGATCTCATCATAACCATGTGATGCAAAGTATCAGTGCAACCTTTCAAGCATAATATAGTATCCTTCCCTATAAACACGATATAGTAAGCACTATTAGGAGACTCGAATCGCCATTATCCTCCCCACCCGTTTATGCATATACAATAAAAATACAATATCAAGGATCAATGCAATTTATACAAAATTATAATCTTACAATGTAAAGGTTATTGTGGGATTTCTTAACCTTACAAATAGATAACTTCAAACCTAATTTTTGGGGTTCTTAGAGCATCGGATCACCTTAAAAACGCTTCCAATTGCTTCCCTGCATACCTTATTTTATTATGAGTCAACCTTCAAGGGAAACAATGTCATGAAACACTTTGGAACTACAGTTGAAGTACGCTTGAGTACAATTTCCAAAAATTTTAATTTATATAAATGTTTCAACGAGCTTTCAACAAACCAACTTGAGGTAACTTTTTAACCCTCAAAACAACAATATTTCTTATGATAACTTAAAAGGAACTTGTAGTACTCACGTCTTACTTTACATATACTCTAAGAATACTCAAATTGGATCACTGACAGAGAAGTTATGAATTTTTCAATATGGCATGTCAATCAGGCAAACTTCATTTATTTTGAACTGAATAACTTTTCCAAATCAATATTTCTGCAATTAAATCCTCAAAACTCGACAACAAACGCCATGAAACCACTCGATACCAATATCAAAATATTTCCACAACCCATGGAGTCAAATTGTATCAAAACCAATAATCATTTTATTCATAAACCCAATGTAAATCAATATCAACTATAAAAACATCTCCAAAATAGTTATCAACTAAATCGCATTAGTTCAATTCATTAAAACCTTAATCCAAGTCGGTGGAATTTATCCCAAATTGATGCGAATCAATCCATTACACTAATTAACAATAATCCTTACCAGTTTCTATCAAACCCCATGAAAGAAATTGAAAAATCGCGAGAATTCAAATTGAATTGTGAAAAAATACCATGTATCGAGAATTTACCAAATTGCAGATCGAATACATTGTATTCACCATGGAAATTTAGCTAGAATCGAACATCTCGCGATTCTATATAGTGTGCGGAAAGAAACTGGTAGAAAATCGGATGTAGGGAGCTCTGCAAACGAAAGTGTCCGCGGAGAGGGTTAGGGAACAAATGAATTGGTCATTTTGTTGAAATCAAACAAAACGTTTGATTTTAATTTGATTTATATATATATAAACCCTCAACTACTTGTCAGCATCTTAATTTCTTTTTAGTTATTAGTTCCCAAAATTCCTATTTTAACATTTTTTGACTTCAGGTGGTAATTTTCAATTTGATTTTTCATCCAATCAAGCCAAACTCTAGGCAAAATAGTCCATCTTCATAAAACTTTTAAAACTTTCTAAACACTAGTCTTAATCACACCAAATCCCTAAAAATCTTAACTTTTTCCATTACATACTAAAATCTTTCGGACTAATTCTCTTAGCATACATAACCAAACTTGCATCAATTTGGACCTAATTTCAACCTCGACTACTATCACCTGACACAAAACTTGAAACAAGATCTAGCAAAAATTTCATTCTCATTTCACACTACCTCTGATCCTGATTTGCATGTAAACCGAGAAAAAAATCTCCACGTCGGCTTGTTAAATCCATTTAAATTTTAAAATTCAAACTTTTGAACTTAATAACAATATTTTTTGTGATGTTCAAAACGATAGTTTGAATCAACTTTTTAACTCTACTAGACTCATTTCGACACATATCTTGAGATAAAACCCCATAAAATCTCGAATTTACTGATTTAACTTGAATTTCGCAACATAAAATAATATAATGGTACACTACACTATGCACACATCACACAAAAGTAAAATTAACCGTATATCTCTTTTCACTAGTCTTTAGCTCTCGACTTACGACCAAAACTATAATTAGGCTCTGTTTAAAAATTTTGAAATTTGACATTCATTAATTTTAAAGGTCAATTAAATTGTTATATTATTATTCAATAATTAATGTTGTACTAGCTAAGATTTTCATTGGTTGTGTTGTGCGAGTGTAGTAAAGAGAGTTTATGACGTCGCTGGGTGCGCGTTACGCGGGGTGTATGGGGTAGTTAAAGGTTTAGAGGTCACATCACCGATCATATCACATCACATCATCCATCAAATCACATCATCCCATCCCTCACTTTTTTTTCTCTCATATCCAAAGAAAACCCACACACCTTCTCCATTTCCAACAATTTTTCTTTCCCTATCTCTCTCTATCTCAAATTTATTCCTCAGCAAGCTCTCCTCACACCTCGTGGTTTTAAGAGTTTGGTTATCATTCTCGTGAAGTCTTTCCCTTTTGGTGACTCCCACCAATGGCTTCCAAGACCGAGGCAAGTGGTCATTTTTGTTGTTGGATTTTTTAAGATAATTTGGGAGCTTAAATGGTAGTGGTGTTGATCTTGTTATTGTTGTTGATTATTGTTGTTTATAGTTTTGAAAAAAAAATAAAAAAAATAAAAAAGGAAGATGAAACATCTCCGAAGAGATGAATTTCATCTATTTAGATATGAAACATCTCCTAATCTGTAATTAAGAATTTAATTAAAATTAATTAGAGCTTCCCAACTAAAAGGCATTTTGTCCAAAAATTCATACTTAAGTAAAAAGATTTACCTTGAAATAATTGGGAGTATCGTTCCTGCATGGTAGGCTCTCGCTCCCAATTAACTCCTTCGCTCGTATGATACTGCCACCAAATGAGTACTAGAGGCATTTCCTTCATCCTGAGAGTCTGCACCATTTGATTTACTATCTTAATATGATGTTCCTTATACATCACCTCAAGTGAAACCTCGATCCTACTAATATTAGCCATCAGTCTCGGTCCTAATCTGGCCAACTATAACATCGAAATATAGAAAATATTACGAACCCTTGCCAATCGGCTTGGCAATCTCAACTGATATGTGACCTCCTCTACTCATTTCTTAATCCGAAATAGCCCAACAAATCTTGGAGCTAGTTTCCCTTTGATCTCAAATCTCTGATAACCCTTCAACAGGAAAACTTTTAAATAAACCCAATCATCTTTTTTTAGGTCAGCTTATATCGTTACTTATCCGCATATTTCTTATGTTTGTGTTGGGCAGCCTACAACCGTTGATGAATCGGTTTCACCTTCTCTATATGATCCACAACAATATCAAACCCCAAGACAAATGTATCCTCAAGCTCTACCCAATAAGCTGGTGATCTAAATAGTCTATCGTATGGTACCTCAAACAGTGGCATCTCAATATTATCCTAATAATTATTGTTTTAAGCAAACTCACAGAGCGACAAGTACGCCTCCCAATACCCACAAAATTGTAAAACACATGCCATGACCATATCCTCGAGTCACTACAAAAAGTAGTAAATTAAAAACAAAATTAGCAATGGAATAAGTGTCCATTGCTAATTAGCAATGGAATAGCAACAGAATATGGAAGGGAAGGTTTTTTACCAATTAAAAACAGATTACCAATGGATTAACAATGGAATTTAGCAATGGAAATAAATTTCGTTGTTAAAAAAACTCGCGAAAACTTCCCACCTAAAACTCACTTAGTAATTCGTTGCAATTTAGTGTTAGCAACGGATTCTAAATTACCAATCGATTAGCAACGAAATTTGCCTAATCCATTGCAAAATATAACTCGCAATGGATTTGCAACGAATTCCGTAGCTAAATTGAAAAGTGAGATAAAAAAGCATGTATTGAAAATTAATTAATACACACGAACTCATACACAAACACAAAACACATATACCTAGCTTATATTAAGTGCCCCCATCCTCATCTTTCCTCTACACTAACTGCCTTTTCTCCTCCGCCAATTTCGACTCCCTCCTCACCGCCAACGCCGACTTGGAGATTTTCTCCATCCTCATCTCCCTCTCCACCAACCGCCTCCCCTCCTCTCTCTGCTCCTATCATCCTCTCTCTCCTCCGCACCGACCGCCTCTCTCCTCCTCTTCTCGGTTTTGAGTCCCTTCTCGCCACCCAAGACTCCAACGCCGACTTGGATATCTTCATCATCCATTTCCGTTATCTGGTACACTATCTTCTCCGTCCTCCTCTCTCTCGACACCGACCGCCTACCCTCCTCCGTTTTTCGCCTTGTCGCAGACACCTTCTCCTCCGCCTTCTTCGTTGGATCCACCAATGCTCCCTTAGATCGCCCAAATCTCAGCCTACAATGAGATCACTGCCATCTCCACTCATCTTGCCACTGTCTGACTCTCCTCAATGAGATCACCATCGTCCGCCTCGTCCATCCTAACATCACCGTCATTTGAATCTCAGTTTTCTTGTTCCATTGATTTGAGTTGTAAAGAGAAGATAAGGTGAGTATTCTTGTTTGATTTTATTAGAATGTCAAGTTCTTATGATTTGGGTATATTCATTGGAACCTCATTTGATTGTTAATATGGTTTTGTTGATCTTTTGAGAATGAATGATTGAATGTATTGATTTTGTTATAATTGTTTGAATTCATGAGTTTGTGTTGTTGTTGTTGTTGTTGTTGTTGTTGTTGTTGTTGTTGTTGTTGTTGTTGTTGTTGTTGTTGTTGCTATTGTTGTTGTTAGTCATTTGGTGTTCTTCTTTATAACTTCTCAACATCTTAATTCTTGGTATTCTTTAAGAGAATTTCATGATATTGATTCTAATTGAATCCCCATTTTGATGGCTCCCTAAGTTAGTCTGCCCTTAAGAATATATACGTATATATGTTTGTGATATATATATAGTGCAACTACTGAGTCCCATTTGTAATCTTCTAATATAATTGGTGCCAATTAATCATAAATGTATGATGGAGCAATCTATGGTTGTCAACTTGATGCAACGATAAAGAAAGAATAATATATACATAAGATGAATTATTGAATTAGTATTTGAAATGTCAAATAAAGTCACCTATTATACAACTACATGTGTATTTGAGATATGTATTCACAAATAACAAATTAAGTGTATCCAAAAGACTAGTCTAATTATACAACCGCATGTGTATGCTTCTAAATCACTATCATGATGTTTAATAAAGATACCTATTTGATAAAAAGAATGTTAAAGCCACCTAGTCATTATAGTGTTTGCACCAAAATTGATTGTGTAATCATAGTGATACCATTTCCATCCCCAACTAGTGCAAATTGTGGTTTGGCAATGACACCCCTCAAATAATCGCCATCAAACTGGGTCATTTTAGAGGCTTAATTAGCCTTCACGGGCCAAAAGCACCAATTAAATGCTTCTAATTAGGAGGCTCATCTTTATACTTATTAACAAACCAATTTCCTATGAAAAACAAAAACAAAGCAACGAGAGTAAAAACATACATTAACATATCGAAAGGGATTAATCGTAGAACTCAGTTCACAAAATGTCTACCGTGCATGGGACTTAAATGCAGCTCCAATTTTATTGGGCCGATCGATGTAGAGATGTGTTAGACTATAATATTCAACCTTTTTTATAAGAAATAAACAACTTGCCCATATTGTGGTTGGAACCCGTGAGTTTTTTTTAAAATAGAATTCATGGCGTTTTACTTCTAAATCTAGCACCAAATTATTTGGTCACTAAATTGGTTTATAATTCCACCTTCAAACATAACAAATAATAAAATTTTTTAACAAAATTATAAGTTCAATAACTTTAGGACTGTTGTTGTTTTATAAGTTCATCTACTAATGATTTGATGGTTAGTTAGATTATGTTTTCAACTTTTCAATTTTTTCTTGCTCTTAGGACTTTTGTTTTTGAAACTTTTGGGTTTTTTATTCAATTAATTCTCTATTGAGTTCAAGGAAGTTTAGAGGTGTTTCATCCCAAGTTGCTAACCATATACAAGCTAGCTAGCACCACTATCTTACAATCATCCATAGAATTCTCTTTTCATTTGCATGTTTCTATGGTTTGTTTTCATATGATTCTTAAACTTTGTTTTGCTATTTTCTAGGTAGTGAAAGTGATTATCCTAACTTTTCAAAATCTTTCATAATTAGAAGTGCCCTATTAAACATCATAGTTGGAGTCAAACCCCGTTCCTTCTCTCCGAGATTCCCTATAGTAGGAGAAATTTAGGAAAGTTTTGTAATTGTTCAATGCATTCATTTCGATTAGAAATTGTGATTTCAATCATTTTATGAATTTCTTGAAATGTTAATGTCTTGGATTTAGCCTTTGAATTCATGTTTACATCATCAACATTGAGTGGGCTTCAAGAAAATCCCATTCATAGCTAAATATGTGCTTTTGATCATATTCTTTTGTTGCATATGATTAAAGCAACGGATTTGTAAACATTAGATTATAGTAAAAAAAACGGATTTCTCGCATAAGACACCTAATCACCCCTTCAATCTCATTGCATTTGCATTCTCACTGTCCACCCTAGTAAGAAAAATAACCCTTGTAAGACCTTTTTGTCATTTTCAATTTCAATTATCTTAGTGTGCACATAATTGAAGGGAATATATCTAATAATTACTTGCTTCTTAATTATCTATTAATTACTTGCTTCTTTTCTTATATTAACTTTTGCTAGTTTTAGGCACTATAAATGATTTTGGGGTATTTAGTATGTTTTTCATTTTCTCAATGATTTATTTTCATTTTTTTTCTTTGACGACTTTGTTTTCGTGCAGACGGAGATCGTGAGGAGGCGTGAGGAGCACACTCAAGCTACATCGGACCAGCCGATTGATGAGAATCAACTCTACTACGACGCAGCGGGGGAGTGCTCAAAAGGCCGTGTTTATGGGCTCGAGTCACTTGCCAAGATGAGAAGGAGATATGAAGATCTCAGTGCCAGCACGTCCCGAGAGACGATGTTGCGACATTCAAAGCTTGATGGAGTAGTTCAAAGGCTTGCGCAATTCGAGGCTTTCGTGCAGAGCCAGTTGGGAATGCGCATGGACTTTGGAGCAAGCACTTTTCAGGAACTACCACCGCAACCACATCAGGAGCATCATCAGCAGGTGGGCATGGATCCGGCTCGTTCAACACAGCAGCAGCACGATGGTGATAACGAGGACATCCATGATTGGCTAGATGAGGAGCATCTTAGTGATGAAAGTTAGGCATTTTAGTTGGCAAAATTCAGTTCTCGGGTTTGTAAACAAAACTCAAACAACTTTTTATGCATATGAGATAGAATTCTTTTTTTGGGTTAATTTTAGTATATAATAATTGATATTTTGTGTGAGTAAAATGGTATGAAGTTTGGTTTTGGAGGAAGTTATATCACCCATAAGGAGTCATTAAAGGGGGCGCAGGGTGTTGGAGAAGGCCATTTGCAAGTTTTGTTGTTTAGAAGAACCGTGTTGGAACAAAATGTAATGAAAAAAAGATTTTAAGCGCGAAACCGAAATAGCAATGGAATAGAAATAGACTTTAAGCATGTTTTTTTATGGATTTATGACATGTATTTCGTTGCTATTTCGTTGCTAATTAGCAACGAAATTGCAACGGAACGCATGAATTCCATTTCTATTTTGTTGCTAATTAGCAACGAAATAGCAACAGAAAGTATGAATTTCGTTGTTATTCCGTTGCTAATTAGCAATAGAATAGCAACGGAACGTATGTCATAAACAATTTTTTGAGAGTTATTTTCATCTCTAATCCGTCACTATTTCGTCTCTATTTAAAGAAGAAAAATAATTTTCGTTGCTAAATAGTTTGCAACGACGATTTTACAAGTAAAACTCATTCAGTTGCTAATCCGTCTCTAACTGACATTTCGTTGATATTCCATTGCTAATCCGTTACTAAGTCACTGCTTTTTTGTACTGAGTATTTATATCGTTCTCTCTTATTGTCCGCCTGTCAGAGTGAAATCCTACATTTCTTAAACATGTTATTAAGGCAAATCTTGGATCAATAGGGCTTAAATGTGTTTTAGGTCGCGACCTAGGAGCCAAAGGTTGATGGAATTGAGATCTTAAGGTAATTTTATTTTTATGAGATGTTTGCCTAGTGTGTGTAGTATGGTTATGTTATTTTAAAAATTTCAAGTGAGCCAAGTAATTTTCGGTTTCGCGAAAAATAATCGTAATTAAGTTTAATAAATGTGAAACTTACATTTAAACAAATTTAATGAGCCGATGTGGGTCCCACACCTCTAATTGCGTGCGATATGTGTTGTCCGAGAGTTTTGAAGCACATTGGTAAATTCTTCAATTTTTGGTCAAATTGGGGTATTTACCGGGTTTAATTTGGACATAAAAATGAGGAGATAGATATGAAATAAAAAGAAAAAGGCAAAAAGACTCAAAAGGGCAGTGATGGCGTATTGAAAAGGATAGAAATTGAGGGGCAAAACGGTCATTTGACACCTATTTATTAAACTCGAAATCGAACAGAGGTGGTTATGGTTCTTCATCGTCTTCAGCCGTGTATCGTCTCCATTATATTTCCACCATTTCCTTCGTCTTCACTGCCTCTCCATCTCTTCTCTCGTGTCAAGAACAATTGTCTCTCTCTTTCTCTCTCTCTCTCGTCACTATGAATGGAATTGAAATCGAGGAAGGAGGAGTCATGACTAGTGTGTTTGGTGTATCGATCAAGGCGATCGAGAAGCAAATCAAAATGAGTTTCGATTTGGATGTGAATCGAATGGGACAGTTTTGATTAAATAGGGACTGTGTAGATTGTTTTAGTTGATTCGAATTACTGAATATTTGTTGATTGATTTAAACAACAGCAAAACAGTAAAACAGTGACAAACAAACATACATAACGAACCAGCAACCACAACACACACAACGACACAACCAAAGCGGGATAGATTGGAGGTGATAGAAGGTGAGGTGAGGAAGAAGATTAAGGGGAGGTAGAGAACAGTGATGAGGAGAGGAACATGCCTAGAGACCAAAAAAAAAAAAAAGATTGAGGAACCAAATAGAGAAAAAACACTTATCCGTGGTAAGGGGGTGAGATATCTCTAGGAGACATCTAAAAGGGAGTTCAACAATCTTGCTTGGTTGTCTAACTCTCTATGAGATATCTCCCAACTTACAGAGGTGGGGATGAGTTAACCCCCCCACCCCCACCCCATCCCATCCCATATGAAGATATATCCCAAGAGTTCAATGGACAAAAATACCCCTCACAAATTATTTTTTATTTTAAAAATATATTTGGAGGACATTTATGTCAATACCCACATTTTACTGTTTTTAAAAATTTGCAACTTCCCTGCAAGTTTAAAGTTCGACCAAACATGAAATATGAACTTACACTGTTAGTTAACTCCATTAAGTTAACTCCACTAGCACTGTAAGTTGGCAAAGAAGAACCAAACGAGGCATTTGTTCCAGTGAGGAGTTAGGGATGACCCCTACATTGGGCCAGAACCGGGTTTGGCTCGATTGAATTGAACTGGGCCGGTTCAAGGATCAAACCCTTGCCCCATAATTTAATAAAAAATGGTTTAAAATTGAAAATAAAATAAAAATCCCTTAGAAATTAGGGAAAACTCATAAAAATGGGAATTTGACCTAAATAAATAAGAATCAATTTATTTTGATAAAAAAAGTGAATTTTGGGATTTTACCATAGGTATACATCGGGTTTTATGCCTTCAAAAACGTGCTTGAAACCCTAAAATTTTGTAAAATTAAGGAATTGACACCAATAAGTGTTGAAACTAATAGATTTATGGAAATTGAGTTCATTGATGTTAAAAATGTGATATAGATTTTGGGAATTAAATTTTATAATCCATTTTCGGGGTTTTAAGATTTGAGAATATTGAAATAATTAGAAAATTTACGGAAGACTTAAGGAATTTGAATAGAAAGTTTATCTGAGTTTCTCAATGATTTTAGGTAACATCGAGGATCCCAAAACCACTCTGAACGAACCTCGAGTAATTAGTTTGGAGTATATTAGAGGTAATTAAACTTTATAGTGACTTTTACATTGATATAATTTATCTATTTGCATGAATTGCATTTATTATTGGTCATGCAAACACATTGAAAGTGTTGGGGATAAGCTTGTTTCAGAGTTCAATTTGATTGAAATGAGATTTCAATCCAACCTTTACGCCGACATGTGAGACTAGTTTCTGAGTCTAACGCGTATAAGTTATCTCTGCGTTTCATAATCTTTGAATATTGTTTCCGTAATATTTTTGGAAATCTACTTCTGATTATTGTTTGGGAACATAAACAAAATGGATTGCACAGTTGTATATTTATTTCTTTAATTCCCTTGCTTTATGATTATTCCATATCATCCTCTTGCTATTACCAAATGTGTTAGACAATGTAAAACTTACTTATTGAACATCATTATGTGTTGTAATGGTGATAGGTCCATCTTGCAATGATAAGGGAAAATGGAAGCCAAAGACTTTCTTTGATTCATTTAGAACTTGCTGTCTCTATATGTGACTTGGTCTTTTGTATATATATTCTATATTTTGGGTTTGGGTAAGCGTAGGTCGTTCTTTAAATTATATGTGAATAATTTGATGTTAAAACTTGAACTTTTGTGTCCTTATTGTTTTTGTGGACATTGTAAGGTTATTTGGGAGGTTTCCAAAAGTTTAAACTTGTTGTTATTATATTTATTTGATGATAATATCTTATATTGAGATGTAAGCCCTTTTGGGCTATGTCTTACTATTTTTTATTAGGTACTGAAATTTGTCTACGGTCAATTTTTAGGGAAAATTATATCCAAATTTTTATTTGAGAAATCGAAATAATTTGGAATGTGATTTCTCAATTTGCTCCACTTTATTGGTAAATGAATCAAGTTTTGATAGTCTAATTAACAGTTATCTAAGTTAAAATATTGATGGAAATCTTAGGGTTTTTGATAGGCCGACCAGATTATCAGGGTTTAGTGTTAATCTAGACCGTTCAGTAGTTCTACTAACTAAGGGCTATAGTGTGAAGATGGAATGCGGTGCTAAACTGTAACCTAGTACCGAGCTGCTTTTGAATAGCCTGCTACAACGATGATGTAAGATGACTGTCTCGGTCTGAAACTATTAAAATCGATATTTCGTCGTATAATTTCTCTTTCAAATAATGTGCTCAACTATGTTAAGGTATATTTCATAGAAACTTGTAGGAAATGGGCTGATTTTGTCAATCTATCCACGATCACCCATGTCACATCGTGTTTTTAGGTAGTCAGCATTAATTTACAAGCGAAACCCATCGTAATTTGTTCCTATTTTCACTAAAGGATGGGTAGCGGCTGCAATAACCCTCAAGGCCTCTTGTGTTTAGCCTTAACCCGTTGGAACACCTCAAAACCCTAATATAGGCGCAATCATCTGCTTTCATCCTATGCCAGCAAAATAATTGACGTATATCATGATATATCTTGGTCTTTCCAGGATGCACTTTATACTGGGACTTGTGAACCCTTTGGAGTATCTTATCGCATATCTCTGCCACTGTCAAAATCCATAATCTCTATTTGTGCCTCTAACACTTATACATAGACTCACTTCGATCAGGATGATCAGGACCTACGTGTCATCTCACTAAACCTCGAGTACATCTCATCAATTCTTTGACACTCTAACACTCGCGAAATAGAAACATACGATACCCCAATCTATCCACAAATCTATGTTTCTGTTATATTAGGAAACTCTGTCAAACTCAATGTTGTTGCTGCCTTAAGTAAACTATACTCGTGCATCATATGGTAAAAAAGTGTCTCAGAATCCGTTCCTCTCCCGCTTAATGCATCTGCTACGACATTTGCCTTTCATGCTGATATTCAATAGAGAAGCCTTAGTCCTTTCGCAACTATAGCCAACGTCGTTGTCTCATGTTCAAACCCTTCTGGGTGAATAAATACTTTAAACACTTACTCATTTTTCCTTCCCCGCGTGTATAGCATGATGAGCCCAAGTGACGGCAGCTCATGATGAAGGGATAATAGGGGTGATCTATAAACAGTGTGAACCTCTCAACATAGAGGTAATGTCTCCATACCTTTAATGTAAATATGACTGCTACAAGCTCCAAGTCGTGCACTGGATAATTACTCTCATGGGTCCTCAACTGTTGGGATAGGTAGCCGATAACGTAATCCTTCTGAATCAGTACACAACCAAACCATGTGCCACAAGCATCTATATTAACTTTTAATTCGTTGCCTGGTTTTGGCAATACTGGTAATGGTGCGGAAGTCACCTCATTTCTTCAACTGTGCAAAGTTGTCCTCGCATTCCCTTGACCGATAAAAAAGTACATTATTTTTGTCAATTTAGTCATCGACGAAACGATCTTCAACAATTCCTATACAAATCGCTGGTAATATCATGTTAACCCTTGGAAGTGCGCCTGTTCATAGATCGGGCTTGGACCAAGCTCGGCAGGGGCCAACAGGGCTTGGGCTTAAGAACATTAGCCCAAGCCTAGCCCACCATATATGTGCGGGCTTACACATAGACCCAAGCCCGACCCATATAAAAAACACAAAGCCCAAGCCTAACCCATCAAACCTATATATAAATATTTTAATATTAAAAATATTAACAATAAATTATCTATTTAATTAATAAATTTTTATGGACTTTTTCGATACCATGTGCGTTTCTATGTATATATTATATATTAAAATATTGTGCAAAAAAGGGGAAATACCTCAAATGTTAGGTATTTACTAATAGTGAAACTCAAAGTGTGTTCTTAGAGCCTAATGCCATACTTCAGACTATTCCATAGAATATTGGCGATGAGTACCACTCAAGCAAGGCCAGTATCTGGATCTACTAGGTGGACGGCGTAGAACCTATGATCACCTACACGTGCCTCGACGTGACTCTCAAGTCAAACTATTCAACATAAACATTGCAAATTAGACAAATCAGCGCACAAAATAACTATTTACCTAGCTCCAGGTACGCCCTAACCTAGCTGCAGGTCCCACGAGCGTCTAAGTTGTCGGCCACGTCTGCAACCACATCATTAATAACGGTGAGTTAAATTCAGGCCGTTACACTGAAGCTCTTGAATAATCCATCATAATGTGTCTAGGTTATCCACATTTAAAAAAAATTAACATGCATATATCCTAAACCCTGCCCCTGACTATTGTCTGACCTATAGCCCTGACCTTGACCATATTGTCATCAGTCCCTGCTTCCCTAGTCCTGAGTTGGTCTATGCCTCTACTATTGTGTATAACTAACACCTGACGTATAAGAAATCTATGCAAGTACAATAGCATGGGCACTAACTACGTGGTAATCATCATACCTGGGCCTCTGTCCTCGTCTAAATTTCTAATACGTAATCATTTTCCTCTTCCTGACAGACTGGGTGTCACGCTCGAATGTCCCTTATGTCAACGTGGCATGGGCATTACAATGCAGTAGAGAAGATATGTCTCATAAGCTAAGGCCCTCTCATATATCTCCTGCGGTGTACGAGCTCCACTTGATATTACTACACCTGTTATTTCACCTTTAAGCCCCACTCCAAAATAGTGAACCTGATCACGCTCCAAAGAGGCCAAGTCCGCAAAGAATTGTAACAGGCTACGATACCTCTCTATATATTGAAGATTTTGCGGGTACCCTGCCTATAGCACAAAAAGGCTTGTCTCACCAACAACTGTATCTCCCTTAATATGTACTAATCATAAAATATATGTCTGAAATTGGCCCAAGTAGTCGACTCCCTGTAGGTCTCAATATTAGCGGTCCACTAAACTCTGGTCTCTCTTTGGAGCATATATTCAGATAACCTGCCTTGATAATGTCATGAAACCTTAAAAGCTTATGTAGTTTCTCATGTGCGAGAACCAATCTCGCAGCTGCCTCGGGGTCTCTCTGCCTTTAGTTAAATATCTTAGCAGAAATTTCACAACTCATTTGTCAGCTTAACATCACTTGACAATGAGGTCTCGAATGTCAATGTCCCTATGGTCGCAGACGCCAGTGTGGTAACCTCAGTATGAGTCTCTAAAACTGTAGTTGACATGTGATAATATGAAATCCAATAATTTAATAAATTTGATTAGGCAACTAATTAAGTTATTTCGGATTATATTTGTAATTTGGATATCTAAGGTGAGACCAACGTAGTATAGACTTGATATCTTGACTTAAAATATTATTTTTGCGACGTGTGACTAATTGGTGTAATATACTCTATTCGGCGCAAAATAGAGTCAAGTTAACATAGAGACGTGATGTTCGTGTGTTTCTGAGTGCGTTATTATTTTTACCAATTATTGACAAAATTGAGGGATTTTTCTGGTTTTAAATTGTGTTTAAAATAAGGAGATAAACAAGAAATTAAAAGAAAAAGTGGTAAATTACCAATAGGGGCGGTGGAGGTGTGAAAGAAGGGTTATTTAAATAAAGGCAAAGTTGTAATTTGACACATAATAAACCATTTCATCAATGTGAAATGAAATGGGTGAAATGAAATGGGGTTTAAACCCCATTTTCTTTCAATTAAGCCCCTCTCGCCTTTAACGCCTTCCTCATTACCATGCTCCCTCCTCTCGGTTTCTCTCCTTCCAAACTCATTATCTCATGGCTCTCTCTCTCTCTCTATCTCTTTCTCTATGCTCGTGTTCGTCTCTCTGTCTCTCCCATCTTCCTCGGTGCTCTCTTTCACTGTGAAATGCATCTCCTCTCTCTCTGAGTGGCAGAGATGGATACGGTGAGGAGAAGCAATGAATCAAATATGAGTTTCAATTTCCCTTTTCAATCAAGAAAGACCTCGACCTCATCTTCTCCATCTCTAGATTAGAAGCCTTTAGCCATATCTCCCTCAATTACGCCTCTCCGCTAAAATAGGGAATGATGAAGCAGTGAGGCTGGTGGGCTTAATGATGAAGAATCATGGGGATCAACTCACTGGATTAAGGTAAAATTTTAATTAATTCAAGTTTAATTGAGTGTGAATTTTGTTGGAATCAATTGGAGAGAGAGAGAGAGAGAGAGAGAGAGAGAGAGAGAGAGAGAGAGAGAGAAGGGGCAAGGGGGAAACTTTGATTTCTCGATTCTTTATTCGTTGAGGGGGTGAAGAAATTATAGTGATGATGATGGGGTTTGTTCCAATTGTTATGATGTAATTATTGAAGGATGGGTTGTTGTTGATATTGCTATTGTGGCTGTTTTGTTATGGAAGATTGGTTAGTTTTGGTTGGGAGATTAAACAATGGTGCTTTGTAGGGTTGTTGCTAAATGCTGATGCAATGTTGTATTGTTGTTGCAACAATGATTGATTGATAGATGATGTTGTGAAGTTGTTGATATTGTTTGTAATAGAAGTAGTGGTGGTTTTAATGCCAATTGGGGTAAGTTTTATTGGTTTTAATTATATTAATTGATTAATTGATTGAGAAAATGCAATGAGATGATCCAATGAGTTGAATGGATGTACATCTTGATAAAATGAGTTCAAATGGACTTATTAAGCTTTGCATATTCTACAAATTGTCAATTTCATTACAATTATCAAATTTGGAATGCATAGGCAAGTCGTAGATTATGTTTAAGCATAATAGGTGGTTAAGATCTATTTTAGAATCAATATTTGTACTTTAAAACCTAATATGGAGTACATAAATGAGGTTTGAATTAAACTTTGAGGCATTATTTGTATATATTGATGTTGTGCATTCTTATTTTCATGTCATGTTGGAATATGGTTTTAAGGGATCAAACGATCTATTTTGGTCGAACTTTCACATCAGTTTTGATCTTTATATACTAAATTTGAGCCCCGAGAATCAGTTTTATATTCAAAGGAAGGTTGGTAGTGTTTTGGTGACCAAAAAGAAGGCCCAAAACTTAGGACTGCACTATCCTTAACTATTTTGAGTAGGCAAGTTAAAGCTTTGATTTAAACATCAAATGAAGTCCGAATGACTTGCGAATTAGTGGGTTTTAATCTTGGAATAACCTACTTTGATGATCAACAAAACTTATAGCTAATGGAATTCTTTTGGTCAATGAATAACATGGAAAAGAGGTGTCAAAAAGAGTTATTAGATTTATTAAGGGACTTAAACTATGTTGCGAGTTGTAAAATAAATTTTACCCATTGCGACTTAGAAATGATTTGTAAATATTAGGATTAGGTTTTAACTTTAAAATGTGAAATCTTTGATTTAATAGGACATGGAAGTACTTGAAAGGCGAGGAAACTGCCAGTGAGGTTTTGCTATCAATTCCAAGTTTGTTGGACTGTAAGTAAACCCTATAGTGGTCTTTACTATTTATGGAATTTATCTTTGTACCTGCATTTGCGTTTAGTCTACGTTGCATTTCACATCATTATTGATCATGCATTCATGTCATTCCAGATGATGCCTTGTTAGTGCTATGGCTCTCGAGTAGGACTCGGATATAGGTTTCTTGACCAGTTGGACATGAACACGGAAGACCCAAGGCACGCAAGTTTTCCGGGGAGCATGCATTGGACTTTTATTACTGTTTTAGGCTCATTCTTAGGTCGTCCAACCTGTTTATGAACCTTAAATAGTAATAAAAGGGTTTCACGTTGTTATATAAATTTCTTATTATTTGAAAATATAATTACATGTCTCCATGTATTCATACTGACATTTGCAAGAGTAAAGAGCAGTGTAGGAGTTTACTTACCTAACATCTTCGAGTTGTTTTTATGATGTACGATGTTCAGTAAAGACAAGGAAAAGCAGACAAGACTCAAAGAACCTTGGTGAATGTTTTCACGTTTTAAAAGTTAATATTCTTGTTGTAAACACTTTATATTTATTGTTTTGGGCTTTGGGGTGAGTGTAGGATGTGAGATACTCTTGAATCGTCTATGGGAGTATTATAAGTTAGTTTTTAATAAGTTAAGAGGTTTATGTTTCAATTTGATCTAATTTAGGATTGTAAGGTTGTAAATGAGGTATCAGACATTTAAGTTAGTTTAAAAGATTTGAATATAATATATATATATATATATATATATATATATATTGTGAACTACGATGAGTTATGAGTCCTTCTAGGCTTCTCCCGATTCTATTGTCTATTACGTGATTTTTTCAACTAACCACTTTTAGGGGAGGTGTTACCGAAGTTATTACAAAATATGGATATGAGTTCCTAATGTTCTCCAATAAAATAAATTAAGAATCGTGGTCAATTAAGGCTTTAAATTATGATTTGGAGCGTTATGAAGGATTGAATTGAAAAGTATTCGAAGTTAAAAGATGATCGTATGGTTTAGGTGCCTATTTAGGGTAATTAGGGATAAGTCAAGACTTAATCAAACGGGCCTTGACAGATAAGTGATTGATTAGGCTTATACATAGGACTGGTTTAGTAGTATATTTGGTGTAAATATCCTAGAATAAGCTCTAATTGATGGAATTTATGTATTTTCATGTATACAAGGTATAAATGAAACAAATAAATAATTTAGTAATGAAAAGTGGATAAAATGCGCAAAACCACTTAAAGTCGTGACAAAGATGCTTAATGTTGTGGGGAATGACCATATAGTATGGGCAAAGCGTGAGAGAGAAAGAAAAGAAGAAAAATGGGGCAATAGAGTTGGCGTAGTGGCAGTGTCGTGGTGTTGAACGCACAATGGCAGGATGGACTGTGCAGGGCGTCGAGCCTACTAAGTAAGGAAAAACTACATAAAAGGTGGAAGTTGTTACGACGTTGTGGTTTTACGCAAACAGTGTGGGATCACTTATTGACAGCGCCGAGACGTTAGAAATTGAAAGTTTAGAGTTCTAGTCCATTTGGAATTATTAATTAAGGTTTCTAATTGTATTCTAAAGAGTCTTAGGGGTATAAAAGATATTAGAACGTGGTAAACTCACCCAATATCACCAATTAACATAGAATAGCTTAGTTTACATTGTTCTTGAGTATTAAGAAGAGTTTTTTAGGAGAAGACATTGAAGACTCCACATGTGATTATTCGGTATTGTTTTCTTGATTTAATTGAATTTATTTAATTTAATCTTTGATTGCAATGAATACCACGATGTGTGTGTTTATTTCAATAATTGGTGAGTAGTTCATTAATCTTAAGAATTAATGGATCTTATCGTATGAATGATATGCTAAAAGTAGCATGAATAGGTTATAATGATTAAAAGTGCAATAGTTAGAATCTATATCGATTATATACATAATGCAATGAACATCTTGATCTAGTGTTTGTTGATTAGAGGTTTTAGTAGTTACCATAGCCATTGATGCTTTTAAGCTAGATATGGACGATACAACCGTAAAATATATAACATCGATAGATATTAATTGATTAGGGAAGCACGGATAGTAAATTTAAGTGGTTATTAATCTAAAGATTTGAAAGTTAAAGCAATGTGGAACTTGCATCATTCACATCGACGGGTGGAGTTCTAAATTGTACATTAGAATTTTTGCCACCACGACAATGGGTTGAAATGAGTCTTAAGGAAGTATGAATATTCCTATTGAGCATTGCACATACATAATGAAGATGAAGGATATGAATTGAAAAGCATAGTTATTCATTACGTAGGTGAAGTGAACTAAGATCTTATTAATATATGAGTACAAAAGTATTTACATTATTTTGTTAGAATAGAGTAATTTGGTTAAAATCAATTAGAAATGGGTTTTCCTAGCAATAGAGTAAATTTGAAAGAATTAGGCATGAGTAGTAAATGAAAGAATGACTTAGTGCCTTACGATCTTGCGATTGACGGAACCAACAAGGGAAATATAAAGAAAAATCAAGATGGCGGAGGATCAATCGCGAAAGCAACAACAAGGCCGAGGGAATAACATACTCCAAAGGTGATCTAGTAGTGCAAGATAGAGTGCAGGGACAGAGATGTCTTTGTGAATACTTTGAGCAAGAATTTCAACAGACATACAACAGAGTGATGACGCATCCAACCAACACCATCGAGTTTGAACTGAGATCGTTTCTAATCAACATAGTGTAGGATAGTCTATTCAAAAAGCTAGCAAATGAAGATCCAGTTGCACATGTAGATAATCATCTAAAGAAGTGTAACATCATGCACATTACATGAGTTACAAAGGAAGTAATTAAGATAAGACTTTTCCTATTCTCATTGGGTGGAAAAGCCAAATATTGGTTCCAAAGAGTGAACGCAAAGAGTACGACTTCAAGTGCGAAAATCAATGAAAGATTTTTTAAAAAGTTCTTTCCATAGTGAAGGTCAACAAAAGGAAACTAAAAATCAATCTATTCAAGCAAGAGATATCGAGTCTTTTGGTGAGGCTTGGGAAAGGGTCAACGAAATGTAGAGAAGATGTCAAGGACATGGATACATAAATTGGGCACAACTACAAATTTTCTACTATAGAATGAATTACATCACCAAAACATTAGAGGATACCGCAATAGGTGGTTCCCTACTAACCAAAGATGAGAATGGAGCATTAGATCTTCTAGATCTTATGTCCCAGAACTCTAAATCTGAAATTCATTTCACAGTGAGAAAGCATGCATGCGTCTATGAGATTGATTCACAAACTGCGATCATGGCACAATTATCCAACCTGAGTGCAAGTGATATAAAAACATGTAAATCACCAAGCAATGGTGGGTAATCCAATTGACATGTAGTGATGAAGAACCATCTAAAGATGCAATAAAAGGAAATAGCATCAAGGTTGTCCCATAAAAGCCGGAACCTAAATTTAAGTTCACACTTAGACTTCACCTAACAAAGATGAGAGATCATAAAGATACATGCATACTATTAAGCATAGATGAGCACCGATTTACAAGCATCTTGTGTGATATGGGAGCCATAGTCAATGTAATGCTTATAAAGGACATGTTACAAGCAAATTTGAAGATCAATTGTCTCGATACAACGGATCTGCAAGTAGTTGAGGGTAATTTGGTACCAACAATAGGGAGAGTCCTGAATGTACATGTGAAAATGGGTAGATTCACATTTATCACTGATTTTGAAATTATAGATCATGATATAGATGATGATGTGTTTATGATACTTGGGCGGCCATTCTTGAACACTATTAATGTGGTCTTGCACACAAGGAAAAAAATAATCACAATGAGTATCGAAGAGGATGATGATAGAGAGAAGATTATCTTTGTTGAAGGGAAATAAGTTCATTCGAATGAGAGATATCATTATCTCCGACCTACAAATGGAGTATTTCAATTTAGACTCAGACTAAACGACCGAAAAGACGTTGGACTAGTGACGTTAAATTAAGCGCTACTGGGGGCAACCTTTAGTTTTTAGTTTTGTTTTATAAATTTAATTTAGTTATTTATTTGGTGTAATTAGAACAATCCAAATATTTTAGTAATTTTTTAACTTTAAAAAGTTTGTGCTAAATGTGCAGGAAAAACCATTAACCAGGTGACATTTTATCAAAATAGGGAAGTCTCAAACTTATTTTTAAACCTTGAGGACAATGTTTGGTTTAAAGTTTATTTGTATGCATTTTTATGGTTTGTTATTATTATGTTTGTGTGTTAGTGCTTTTAGTGTTTCAAACTTATTTTCAAACCTTGAGGACAATGTTTGGTTTAAGTTTGGGGGCATCTACACTATGGGAAATGGTATAGAAGAATGAAATAAGGATAAATACTACATGTATGATCGTAAAAATTTATTTTTGAAGCAATTAAAGAGGAAATCATGGTAGTGTGTTCTTTTTTATTTATTTACTATTTAGATATATTTAGGTAATATAGATTAGGTTAGATATATTAGTATAGAAATGAATAAGTAATTCATTGGCAAAGTTTCTGCCTTTAGTCGGGGATGAGTAAGAATACAAGTTTCTTGTTGATGTGAAACTCGATAGGATGTTATTAAATTTTTATAAGAAAATAAGAAATGTAGTAAACAATAGTATGATTTCATGATTAGAAACCTAGAGTTAGGGAAAACTATGAATATGAAGCAAAAGAAAAAAGAATACTATCACACTTTTTGTTGAAAAATTTAGATCTCTAAAGGATTCTATAATAAGTATGAATCTTACTTAGGTACAAAGTAAATAAACACTTAGTACTAAAAGGGAAAGAGATAAGCATGGTGTTAAATGAAAAGTTGAGTTAAAACTTGCTTGACAAAGTGAAAGTGAGAAGTGCTAACAAGAGTTTAAAAAAATTAGAGAGTCTCACGAGTTCTACAAGAAAGAAGCAGAGAACTTGATGGTTGGAAAAAATGAGAAAAACAGAATCCGTAGGAAAAGGAGCAGTGACCGTGCAACTCGAAAAATATAAGAAAATAAAGAAAATAAATAAATATAAATAGGAAAAAAGGCAGAAGTAGATTAAAACTCTTTAAATAAAAGATTTAGCTCGAGTACAAGTAACTTAGTTGAGTTAAGTTTTCTTTCCTACGATATTAAGTCTTATGGACTCTATAAGTACTATAGTCTACAAAACTAGTATGATCTACGCTTATTTGGGGTTTCTTAAGTTTAATGAGAAATAATAAGATTGTATACTTGCTACTAGGTCGATGTGAAATAAACTTGTGAGTAGTGATGCTTTTTATTTTGAACTGCTTTTGAGTTTCGAAAATGAATTATATGTGTTGTTAAAGTTACATGTTTTTGAAAGTATAAGTTTTTGCAAAGAAAAACTCTTGAGTGTATTATTAACTTGAACTTATTTGAATTAAAGGATACTCCATGAAAAATGTAAAATGAGTTTGAACAAACTATAAGTAGTAGTAGTAGTACTTAGAAAAATACACTTTTGCTAAGGACGCGCAAAATCTTAAGTTTGGGGTTATTTGATAAGTGATTAATTAGACCTATATATATGACTAGTTTAGTATTATATTTGGTGTAAATATCTCAAAATGAGCTCTAATATATAAAATTTATATATTTTCATATATATAAGGTATAAAGGAGACAAATGAGTGATTTCGTAATGAAAAGAGTATAAAATATATAAAACCACATTTGACGTCGTGGTTAAAAAGCTTGTCACCATGGGGAATAACCACACAGTGTGGGAAAGGCATGGAGAAGGATATAAGAGAAGAAAAGTGGGGCAGTAGAGTTGGCCCAGTGGTGGCATTGTGGTAGTGTAAACATGGCGCCGGGATGGACAGTGAAGGCGTCGAGCCTAATGAGTAAGGAAAAATTACATAAAAAAGGCTGAAGTTGTGGCGACGATGTGGCTTTACACACACAATATGAGATCACTTACAAACAGCGTCGAGATGTAAAAATAATAGAAAATTTAGAGTTCTAATTCATTTGGAATTGTTAATTAAGGTTTATAATTATATTCTTAAGAGTCTTAGGGGTATAAAGAGGTATTAGAACGTGGTAAACTCACCCAATATCACCAATTGACATAGAATAGTTTAGTTTACATTGTTCTTGAATATTAAAAGAGTTTAGGAGGATAAGGCATTAATGACTCCAAGTGTGGTTATTCGGTATTTTTTTCTTGATTTAATTGAAGTTTCTAATTCAATCTTTGATTGCAATGAATACCATGATATGTATGTTGATTTCAATATTGAGCGAGTAGTTCATTAATCTCAGGGATCAATAGATCCTCTAGTATGAATGTTATGCTAAAAATAATATGAATAGATAATAATGACTAAAAGTGCAATAGTTAGAATTTGTATTGAATCTATACATAATGCTATGAACATCTTGATCACGTGTTTGTTAATCAAAGGTTTTAAGAGGTGCCTCAGCCATTGGTGTAACGGCCCTTTTTTTAATGCCGTTATTTATATCATAATTACAAACATGGACGCCAGCTCAGATCCACATGGACGCCGCGAGTAGACTAGGACTTAAGTCGACCTAGGTACATTAGTTAATTGTGTGTTGAATTGCTTATTTGCAATGCAATTTATTAAATTATTTATTAAATACATTGCATATGTGTATGATCAATAACGATTTTGTGCGAGGTTGTGTGACGGGTAGTTGCCTTGGAGAACGTGTCAACAAGGGGTATCGAGAGGTTAAGTACGAGTACACTAAAGAAACTCGACAAATTCATGAAATATGATTATAAAATCAAATTGAAATGGGTAACGTAACTATATGCTAATTAAATTAAATTTAAACAACAGGCTATGCGTGCCTCGAAATGCCTGTCGAGTCGAGGGGCACCGAGTATCGGGTACCCGAAGGTCAGTGGGACCATGAGTTGGTTAAATTTAATAAATAAAATATTAACCATATGGTTTTAAAGAGGCTTAAGGTAATGTGACATTAAAGGAATAAATAAGCCTATAGTTGCAGAGAATAAAAAAGAACATTGAGATGGACATTTATATCATCACTTTGAGTTACTCTAAGAAGGGAGTGTGTTATTGGAGTCATCAGGAGGTGTAGGCATGCTTGTGAACCACAAGATAATCCTCAAGATACGTATACACATTTGATCTTAACCGAACCTATATATATATAGAAGTTAGTGGGATTCCTATCAAACCACTCACATATTACATGCGAAACTAGAGAAATTCAGTGATGAGAAGAGGATTTGAGCTGGAGATTCATCACCTTAAAGACCAAATTAAGGGAAGAGAGTAAGGTAATCATCTTCTTCATCTAACACACTTTCTAATGAACCCATTTTTAGGAGTTTTTTATGTAATTCGAATCTGAGGTTTGGGTCAATGAAATCTTAGGTTATCTTGATGAATTACATGTTATTAGATCATATTCGTAGAGGATTTACCACTGTTTTGACTAGATTAGATGATATTAAGTAAATTAGGAAGTTGTGTATGCATGAATTGGGTGAAAATTGGGTTAAGATAAATGTTCTGAAAGTGTTTAGTTGCTATTTTGAAAATAATTGTGTATGGGAAGCATGTATAAACCAATAAGGTAGCAATTGAAATGAGAAAAACATAATTCTCGACTTGAGAATTCTATCACAGAGCACATATAACATGCTACCTGGAATGGTTAGCGTGCTAATCATTATGGGTTGCTAATTGTTCTTCATCCCGAAGAACAGTAACACGCTCTATAATTCTCTTAACACGCTACCATTAGATAGCGTGCTACACACGTCCCTTAGCGCGTTAACTACAGGTCAAAAAAGACTTTTAAGGGTAGTTTTCGCGATTTCTCACCTAATACATGACTAAACACTAAGACATAACCTAAAACTATACAAATTTCACTTTAGGGACTTCGAGAAACCATAACACGGTATCGGGAGCTTGTCGGGTTGGATACGAGAATCTGGGGAGGTCGAAGAGCGGTGTGTGGCTTTCAAAACCCAACTGAAATACTTTGAGTATTTGATTCTATTTTTACATTTCATTTCTATCATTCCTTGTTGTTCATTACTCTATTCCGTTACTTGGACGTGGGTTGAGGTTACTCCCCCAGGTTTCTTGGTTGTGTGTTCATGATGCACTGGACTGTAGCAAAAGTGACCCAGCCCTTAGTGAATGGCGACATGAGCTTGCCCTTGGTGCACGTGTCGGTGACTCAGTTAATTTGGACAACGCCGCGAGGGACCAAGAGTCCGGCCAGTTAGGCGCGACTACTAGTGGGAACTTGGTGACCTGAAGTATAGTCTTGTCTATCTGGAGCGAGCACACACATTTGTTAGCTTGTCTGTTATTTATTCATGCGATGAGCCATTTCCAATTTTCTTTTCTTATATTCTGCATGTTTACTTGACAGTATTCTATGTATTTCATTTACTTTATTATGCGAATGCGCAAATTACTTACTATATTCTTCATCTATTTTTTGTGATGATTGAGTGCATATCCTAGTACCAATAAGGGCAAGGGAATCCTAGGCGACTATAGTTGATCGCCTGTTGTCGAGGACTTACTCATACGTGTTTATTTTTGAGATTTTGTATATTTTGGGTATTAGGAGACTTAAGATGACACCGTACATGTATATATACCTTGGTTGTGGTATTGTCTCTTATATCCAAGGTACTTTACAGGGTTTTCCACATTTCGATTTGCTCTTTTGAATAATGTTTACCATGCTTAATTACTTATACTAATCGTTTCAATTGAGGCCTCCACAGAATTATGCTAACTTGTAAGAAACAACCCACTAGTATGGTTTAGCATTAGAATAAACTACAAATTGAGTAACAGTTGAAATAGTTAAATACCCACAAAGAATAACTTATGAAAATAAGGATAATCTACTAATTAATTTGATAATACACACGTGGACACGATTCGCAAGTCATGAAGAGGACGGGCAAGTGTCGGACATGTGTAGTTGTGCCAGCTGGCAAGGAGTACATGGAGACACGTCACCCCGGGGGGGCAGGGCCGCCACTGTTGGTATCAAAGCAAAAGAGTTCTAGTAACTCGGGAATTTAAAATAAAAGAGCATAAGACTTAATAAATAAACCTTATTTATGGAAACCCTATGTTATGCTTTTGAACTTTAGTTGGGAGTGACGTAAGGCGGGTAGAGTTAGAGTTTATAAATATGGTATATTGTCATTTATATATGATATACGTATATACACCGAGACTAATCTAGAGAACGCTTTTTGATGCCAAACATGGATGCAAAATCGACGACGCCTCAAGAGACCGGTCAGCAAAGTGGTACAGCTAGAGATTCCTTAGTTGCACCTAGTATGGAGGATCGACTCTTAGCTCATGAGACGTAGATAGCCAAGGTGTTACGGTTGCTACGAGATTAATCTGTCACACTAACGGCACTTGCTACAATAGTTGCTACACGCAGAGAGCCAGAAGTAGTTACGGTACCTACGAGGATAGCCATCGCCCTGCTTGCTCCCCAAACACTAGTTGAGAGATTAGTAGCGGATACACAAATAGAAAGAGCCACCACAGTTGTTGTTCCTTTGGAAATGCTGACTCCTACGCTTCTACCCATGACTATGGATCAGATGACTACTACCACTACTATTGCTACTACATCGGGATTCATCTTAGCTCCAGAGGCAAAGATGTTGATGGAATTTCTGAAGTTTCAGCCATGCTTCTTTTATGGTGGTCGTAACCCTAAGGCTATGGAGAAGTGGATCGTATATCATAAGTGGTTCCATAAGCTGATGAGGAATGATCATAGTATTCAAGAACGAGTGTCATGAGGATGCTTGAGAGGTCATGTCGCAATATAGTGGACCACGTATCGAGATACCCATCCTGAGTCGATGACATGGGTTGAGTTCACGGAGCTGTTCTATGATCAGTACATACCTATAAAGGTTAGACTGAGATTGAAGGAGGAGTTTTTGACCCTGAGATAGGGTAACCGAACATTGATGCAGTATATGGAGAGATTTCGGTACCTACTCTAGTTTTCAATGGACGTAGCTGGGATGGAGCGTATATAGATCTAATATTTCACCAGAGGAGTTGATGACAGGATTGCTTCAGCAGTAGTATCCTTAGGGGCACCCACTCTGCGGCATATCTATGACAGAGCGTTGGCATGTGAGACATATATGATGCAGAAAGAAGGCAGGTGTGTGAGTGGTATTGAGGTATAGACAAGGCAGAGTCTTCGACCGAACCAGACTCTAAAGAGATAGAGGGATCGTTGGGATAGAGGCCAGAAGGATGTTAGACGGGACAGGGGTCGTAAGGACGATCATCATGGAAGTCAGTTCCAGTGTGAGGATAGACAATCGGTTCGTGCCATCAGATCAGCACCAGTAGATCAGCATAGACCACAACCGCAAATGTACCGGGGAACATGATAGGGTTCACAGAGACCGGGGCCAGGGTTTGAGATCTGGAGACAGACAGGCTGGTAGGTAGGATAACCGCAAATGCCATTGGTGTGGTTAGAGATGACACTTGAGGGTCAGCTGCAGGGCACCACCGTCACCATGTTGAGAGCCAGAGGAGGCCAGAGAGAGCTCATGCGGTAGCACAGCCAGATGGCGGAGCGACAAAACAACTCGTCGAAGTTACGTTGCATATTTTTTGTCAACCTATGCATGTTATGTTTGACTCTTTAGTATGTTATTATTTATTATTGGACGTGTTGTTGGAGTGTTAAGGTTAGATACACAGACACTAGACACGCACCTTGTCCTCAGAACGGCCGCTGGGGACATCAGTTACCAGCTAATCTTCGAGTATTAAAGTACTTAGAGTTTAACGCACTTCTCAGGATGTATTAGTTATCACCTATCATGCACGGATAGATTGTTATGGTAAGAGGATAGAGTTTCATATTCATGGGATACCAAAGTTCTCACTAGTTAGATCTATGACTAATTTGCCTATCATTAGAGGTCGACTAGCTACAGCGCAGGAGATGGAGGCATTTGCAATGATAGTTTAGTCGAAGGTTAGGATAGAGTTGAAGATTGAGTACGTACCGGTAGTTAGAGATTTTTTAGATGTATTTTCATATGACCTACCAAGATTGCCACCGCCACAAGTTGTTGAGTTTATCATCGAGTTGATACTAGGGACACAATCGATCGCTAGTAGACCGTATAGGATGCCACCATCGGAGCATGATAAGGTTATATGATAGTTGGATGAGTTATTGGAGAAGGGTTTTATTCACCCTAGTATGTCACTTTGGGGAGCTCCATTGTTCTTTGAGAAGAAAAAAGATGGTTCGATGAGTATGTGCATAAACTGTAGGAAGCTGAATCTGGCGACAGTTAGAAACCGTTACCCACTTCCTAAGTTAGACGATCTGTTCAAACAGTTGGCGATTGCTAGATTCTTCTTGAAGATTGACCTTCGCTCAGGTTATCATCCGTTGAGGATTCGAGATGAGGATATCTAGAAGATCGCTTTTAGCACTTAGTACAGGCTATTTGATTCACAGTCATGCCATTTGTGCTGACTAACACCCCAGATATTTTCATGGATTTAATGCACAGGGTCTTGAGACCGTATTTGGACAGATTCATCATAGTCTTCATCAACAACATTTTGATTTACAATAGGACTCGAAAGGATCACGAGGAACATTTTAGGACAGTTTTGACAACATTGAAAGAGACCAGATTGTATGCCAAGTTCAATAAGCGTAAGTTGTGGCTGAGTGCGGTGAGATTTTTAAAACATGTCACCAGTGGCTAGGGTATCTCTGTGGATTCAAAGAAGATTCGGTCTATCATTGACTAGAGGACACCTGAGTCTGTTGCCGATATACAAACATTTCCCGAACTGGTAGGATGCGACCGACGATTTGTGCAAGATTTTTCTTCAATTGCAGCGTCGATGACGAGACTAACCAAGAAGGATGTTGGTTTGATTGGTCAGAGGAGTGTGAGCAGGCTTTTTGTGAGTTGAAACGGAGGTTATTTTTTGCGCCAGTATTGACATTCCTGAAGCAGGTCAAAACTTTGACGGTTTATACAAATGCGTCAGGCATTGGTCTGGGATGGGTGTTGATGCAGGAGGGTAGACTAGTTGCCTATCTTTCCAGGCGGTTGAGACCCCATGAGGGATTTCCAGTGTATGACCTAAAGCTGGCAGCGGTTGTATTTGCACTGAAGGCTTGGAGGCATTATCTCTATAGAGAGAGGTTCATATTGTATATAGATCACAAGAGTTTATGCTACATCTTCACTCAGAGGGAACTGAACATGTGCCAGAGGATAAGGCTTGAGCTACTAAAGGACTACAACATCGCTATTGATTATCATCCTAGGAAAATTAACGTCGTAGCTGACGCATTAAATAGGAGCGGGATGGACAGTCAAACTGTTCTGCGACCAATGACACATGAGCATGGCTTGTGACAGGCGACATCAGTTATATGCATGAAAACTGTATCTACTACGGCTAAACAACACATTCGTGGTCAAATGAGGGTTCTAACTTTATCGATTAATATGGTTGTCGAGTGTTAGAGGGTCGATGGGCTTTATGAGCGATTAAGTACTCTGGCTCGAGATCCGGAGTGCACTAATTGGGCAGAGACCACAAATCGATGTTTGAGACATTGAGGGAGATTGTGGATACTTGCGAATCAGGAGATACAGGATGAGATTTTTGAGGATGCACATTGGTCTCGCTACATAGTTCATTCGGGTCAGAACAAGATGTACAATGATTTGAGGTGACTATTCTGGTGGTCAGGGATGAAGGCTGATATAGGCACGTACATCAGAAGTTGTCACATTTGCCAATAGGTGAAGACTTAGTACAGGAAACCCGGTGAATCGTTACAGTTGTTGCCCATTCCACAATGGACATGGGAACACATCATTATGGATTTCATCAGTTAACTACCACAAACCTTGATATGTCATGACGCGGTCTAGTGGTGATTGATAGACTGACAAAATAGGCTCGTTTCATTCTGATTTCTACAAGATACACGTTTCCTAGCTGAGCACAATATTTGAGCGGGAGGTTATTAGACTATATAAAGTGCTAGTTTCCATTATGTCAAATAGAGATCCCAGATTGACTTCGAGACAATGGGAGGCTATGCAGGAGCAGTTGACACTAGGTTGCAGTTTAGTACAGCTTACCATCCTCAAACCGACGGATAGTTAGAGCAAATGATACAGATCTTGGAGGATATGCTCAAAGCTTGCATATTGCAGTTTGGGGGTTCGTAGGAGGATTATCGGCCTTTGTGTGAGTTTACATATACTAAAAGCTATCAGGCGAGCATTGGCATGCCACTGTTTGAGGCACTATATGGGAGGCCTTGTAGATCACCTCCCTATTGGGCGGAGCCGAAAGATATAGTGAAAGTGGGGCATGAGATAGTTTTTGATCACACATAGAATATCAGATAAATTCGTCAGAGGTTATAAGTCTCACAGGTTGGACATAAGAAATACGCAAATCGATATCACGAGGGACTAAGCTGTGAGGAGGGCGAGATGGTAGAGATTTGGTATTAAGGGGAAACTAGCGCCGAGATTCATCGGGCCATTCAAGATTGCGCAGCGAGTGGGCAATGTTGCATATCACCTAAAGTTACTTGCATAGTTAGCTGGGGTTCATCCAACATTCCGCATTTAGATGTAGAGACTAGCAAGGTTAGGGCCGAGACTGACTTTTGAGTTAGGGCATATTGAGGTTCAACCTGACATGACTTACGAGGATAGGCCGATAAAGATCGTTGATCGCAGAGTTAAGATTCTCAAGAACAGGGAGCTCTCTAAGGTCCTAGTTCATTAGCAGCATTATAGAACAGAGAGACTCACCTAGAAGCTCGAGTCGACGATGAGAGAGCGATACCCTCAGTTATTTCACGGTACGACTTTTATGTTACAGTTAAATTCCAGGACAAAATTTTATTTGGTTGGGAAGAACTGTAACGATCCATTTTACTAACGCCGTTATTTATATCGTAGTTGCCGACATAGACGTCAGTTCAGATCCACGTGCACGTCATGGTTAGACTAGGACACAAGTTAGCCTTGATACATTAGTTGATTGTGTGTTAAATTGCTTATTTGCGGTGCAATTTATTAAATGAATTGTTAAATACATCGCATGTTTGTATGTTGAATAATGATATCGTACGAGGTTATGTGATGGGTAGTTGCCTTGAAGTGCGTGTCATTACGAGTATCGAGAGGCTAAGTGCAGGTACACTAGAGAAACTCGTCGAATTCATGAAATATGATTATGAAATCAAATGGAAATGGGTAATGTAACCGTAGGCTAATTAAATTAAACTCGAACAATAGGCTATGGCGTGCCTTGAAATGCGTGTCGAGACGCAGGGCATCGGTTATCAGGTAGCTGAAGGTTAGTGGGACCATGAGTTGGTTAAATTTGATAAATAAAATATAACCATATTGTTTTAAAAAGGCTTAAGGTAATATCACTACAAAAAACAGCAGATCAGAAACGGAAATTTCCGTCTCTGATTTGCATAAATTTCGTCTCTAATTCAATTCTGCAACGGAACAGAGACGGAATCTATTTTGTCTCTAAAATCGTCGTCGTTTATTCAGTCAGAAACAGAAATGTGTTTCCGTTTCTGATTAGAGACAGGTTAGAGACGGAATTTAGAAACGGAACAGAGATGGAACAGAAATGGAAATTCTTCTAAATGGTACAATTGTAATTGCATTCCGTCTATGATCCATTGCTAATCAGAGACGGATCAGAGACAAAAAGCATTAATTCCGTCTCTGATCCGTCTCTAATTAGCAACGGATCAGAGAAGGAATAAATGCATTCTGTCTCTAATCCATCTCTGATTAACAACGGATCAGAGACAGAATTATTGTATTCCGTCTCTGATCGGTCTCTGATTAGCAACGGATCAGAGACGGAATTAATGTATTCCGTCTCTAATCCGTCTCTGATTAGCAACGGATCAGAGACGAGATTAGAGACGGAATCCAATAATTTCGCCTCTGATCCGGCTCTGATTAGCTACGGATCAGAGACGGAATTAATACATTTCGTCTCTGATCCGTTGCTGATTTATGTAGCTATTCCTCGAAAATTAGAGACAGAATAGCAACAGAATCTCTGAATTCCGTTGCTAATCCGTCTCAATTCCGCTTTGTTTAATTTTCCAACCTAAGCTTAATCCAATTGGTTCTCCATAACATCTAAACCTGAAAATACAACCATAGGACCCGCTCCATCGCCTGCACCCCCTCCAACAACTCCTTGGGGGTGCTAACATCCCCCAAAAAATTAGAATTTGACATACATACACAAATCAACAATATATATCAACAACAAATATTCAAATGAGAAAAAACATAAAATTCGATATTAAAAAAGATTTATATATTCACGAAACGTAGTCAAGTATAATAAATGTTAAAGATACCTAAGTATCCATAAAAAAACTACAATTCTCATTGTTCTACAACAACCATAAAAATACGTAAGTATCATAAAGTTGCTCATTCCTCGTTGTGCTAGCACCTAGGATGTGCTAGCATCAGGATCTACGTATCTTCTCTTCTTTCTCCATAACGTCCTGAGATTGTAGACACTTCCTTTGGGACACTCACCCGCCACCTTGTAGTACATCGCCTCATCTTCCAGCGATTGGTTCGGTGTAGTCTGGGTCAGCTCCTGACGTCTCCTCTGGTGCTTAGCCTGCATGGATCAACAATATTTTGAGATCAAATTAAACTAGCATTAAGGTGAGAAGGCGGGAAAATATTCAAATTATGTTACCACAATGGATGATAAAGTGTGCAAGTTAAATAATTTACTCAAAAATGCTAATTAGTACCATCAATCCTGTTCAATTGTTTGGGTTTCTACTACCATTACAATAACTTTGCCCGTCTACATTTTGATTATTATAAGAATGTTTTTTAGTATAACATTTTTCCTCATCAACTGATCATTGTGTTGGGGAATTCCCCATCGCAGAATGCAATTTACATATAAATATACACATATACATCAGCGACTAATTGATAACTTTGAAAAGAAAAGAATTATACATATGATTACTTGTTTTCACGAAGCAGATCCCTTTGATTCTTGCATCTCCAACTCATGCTACGCTACCATGATACAAAAATTAGCTTCGAGTGAAGAATAGGTTCCTTTGTTGTCTTTCGAGGATAATCCTCTAGTTGAAGTTAGCATGTCAGTCGTGCACTGCACATCAGGCGTAATTCCTCCCTGATCGATATCATGGCGCGATGGGGATAAGTATTTTGCTACTGTTATGAATAATGTCGATCCATCTTGCAACTCGGTCATGCTCCACATCAACAACAACAGCAAATAAAATGAGTTTTTATAGTGAAAGTGAGATTGAATAATTATGCTCAGTCTTTGACTAGTGATTAAAATATACCAGACTGAGCACGCTCGAGATCAGTAGTGTCAAGAAATTCCACTACGTTTCTAGGTTCTACCAAAAACTATCTACAACCGTAACAAAAGATTGAATAAGATGACATAGCTGACATTATATAGTTTATAATGTACTACAACCATTGATTGTTAGCAATAAAAAAAATCAGAACTGTAAAAGCAAATGCATAGTAAACACTTGAATCGATGGCACAGAAAAATGACCAAGATCAGCAAACATTGCCTCAGCACTTGCAATCACACAAATAGACTTTTGTGTTAAGACAATCAATTGCTACAACGTCTCATTAATTCCATTAATTGCAAGGGAAGAGTGAATCCTGTGAACTTTTTTGATCGGCAAGGAAGACCACATATTTATATCTTGGATGATTAATTTGATTCAACATCTAGGTGCAAGTTTGAGACGATCAGATTTGCTACTAGCATTATTAGGTAGAGATCCTTATGAACAAGGGTAATAAGACAAGAGCGAGCAAAGACAACAAACAGAGTTACATGATTAGACGAGAACCAATAGAATATTTTTTTGAAAATTTTGAGAAAAATGAGAATATTGCAAATTTTTCTATGTTTATAGAACTATAGAAGCAATCACCAATTTTTTCTTTTTTCTTTTGGACAGGACAAGAGTAACGTAACTACAGATGCTTCGTCTTCCTCTAAGCCCACATTTTTAATTAATATAAAGAGAAAGATGCAACGAAAAGCAATTTCAAGCAATCTCAAATTGTGCAGTACCGGTAATATAGAGAGCGCAGCCACCAAGAGCTGACCATGCTTTTACTCCATTCTTTCGAAAAAAGAAATATATGTAAGCTGGGTTGAAAGCCCTCAAGACGGTCCAATCGTACTTAATTATGTTATAGATTCCAATTGTTCCCAGACTGAAGAACCAAAGAGCCAGCACATGAGCAAATAAGAATCCCACTTTGACTGTACCAAAACTTTTATGCTAAACAATCCTACGAGGATAACAATAGAGACGATAACCACATCATCTGCAAGCAATGAAAGCGGATTAATACAATTTCAATCGGTAGTTGAAAGTATTGGAAATGACTCAAGCCTCTCGCATTGGCACAATTCTTTTTCTATAGATATATGCAGCTACTGTGAGGTTAGAATAAACGATCTCATAGCTTTTAGCTCATGCATCAAAAATTGAGATATTAGTTTCATTTCCCTCTACTTTCATTTCCCTCTACTTTTGGTCCTTTTGTTAAGTTGGAAAGTAACGGTTGCCGACGAAGTGGTTCACGAACAATTCACAACCGATTCATCAAACCAAATCGTTAACCGCTTGAGAACCAATTTTTCAGCGATTGGTACTCACCAATATAGCAAAAAAGGATAAAAAATAGAGGGAAATGAAAGTTCAGGGACCCAAAGTGAACCTATGAAAGTTTAACGACCAAATTAAGAGAAACGCGAAAGGGACCAAGTGATACTATTTGCCAAAACTAAACAGTATACTGTTGTATACTAGTATTTATTCAATATGATTCTCTCAAAACATCGAATCCTCGACTTCTAGTAGTCAAAGAATCCTATGGTGAAAGGAAACCCTGATATTACTACATCAATAAAACTAGAAAATAAATATAATAAATATGAACCTTAAAAATAACTCAAAACATGGAAAAATAAAATACAAAACAATCATGTTCATTGCTTCCTTTCTCACCAACAACAAATGCGAAGCTATATTTATTCTGTATAGTCAGAAAAAATAATAGAATAAAAATGCCTGACACGCAATTGCGGAACAAAAATTTGAAGGAAAACAAATTTGTACAACTTTGTCCAATTTAGAAAGTCGTCAGATCCACCAGTCAGTTACAAACTCAAGGCATAGGTCCCATGGACCATACAGTCAGAAGAGGCTTAGCTTGCCTTAATAACCCTAAGGGGATTTAATTCTACCATCTACAATTGAGAATATGAGAGCCCGCACCACCTGGCTAAATGTCTAATGGCCAAGACATAAACATTAACAAGGAGTTGAGACATCCAATGAGCACATAATAAGATAATATTCAATGAGACATTGTTTAATGTATTGTTGCTCTCAAGAAAAAAGCTAGCAAGATTTCATTTCAGTAACTTAGCTAAGAAAAAAAAGTTGACGCTTACTCCCTTTGCCAAATCGAACATTCCTGATCATTAAACCCCATGAAAAATTTGAATCAAAATTCTTACAAAGATATTAGAAAGATAGGGCTCCAACATGAAGAAACTAATGAAACAACAAAGGTTTAGTCTCACCTACACAAATTAAGGTTTTGGTAATTAATTATCAAGAGCAAAGCTTTCATTTGGCACTTTGCAATGCAATTTATTCCAATGGCAAAGGAAACAACAAAGGTTTAGTCTCACTTGCTTGAACATATTTCTTTTAGATCATGAGCAGTGGTTGAAACATTTTGAACATTTGCACCACGATATCGATCATCGATCAGAATTAACAAATAATGAGTAAGATTCATACCTTCAGGAAATGTTCCATTGTACTTTATCCTCCAATATACAAGAACTGGCACTGTGCACAGCAGATCACATCCAAGACAAACAATAATTGTCATCAATCAAGAAAGTAGACTTCAAAACAAGTTTGCCCAGTATCAATAAGAAATGAAGTGTTAAGGTGGGGACCTAACCTGTGAGGCACGACAACTTTTGCTGACTGGGGACCTCTAGTAAAAACCATAGGAATCACATGCCTTATATTAAAAAAAAAAAAAAACCATAGCAATCGCGTAACAAAAGAAAAACATAAAGACCATTCCAAATAAGATTGAGTAACATCAATATATATAATTAAGTAGTTTACTTTAATAAAAAAATTAGTGGTGAAATTATACCTGTTTTAAGTGAAAATAACTGCGACAGCTTCTTTTGACCATGGAATTATTTCCCCAAGAGCATTGTCCAGTGTTGTCCAATTATTTTGATTCCTCCACAAGAAAACATTTGGTCCAAACACCCTCTCCACATACACTAAGTATGCATTTCCTCCAACAGGTATGTCGTCCACAAGATGCATGGGATCATCATTTTCAACCTCTCCTTCGCCGACTAACTTGTTTGGAGACAACCAAATGGCAATATCTAATGAGCTTGTCAAAAATAGTCAAAAATATCAGAAGTAAAATCAGCTAAATTGTCATTGTTTAACTGTTATTTGGCAACTATTTTTTCATGTCATTCTAATTCCGAGCTTAGCCAGGGAAAAACTGATAGAGATAGACAACTGAGGTGGTAAACATAATTGCCGAAACGAGGCGATTCATTAACTGAAGAAATAGTTTATAAGATAAGATGATTTTCTTCAAAAAACAAGATAAAGTGCATTGGCTGCCAAGCCTCATATATGCATATATGTACAAGTCTTCCTTAGGGGTTATTCATGAGCTAAAAACTGAACTTTCAGCTACACTTTCAGAAACATCTCCACGGCAAAGCGGGCAAACCCAGCACACCAGAGATCAGATAATATTTAGCATTTATCAACACATATCATATGGTATTCATGGTGGCAGGGGAGAACTCTTATTTTATCACCTTCTTCATACTCGGACAAGCAAATGTAACATCTACAGTAAATTTTTCTTCATTGGTAGTCACAAGATTCGACAAACTAAAAGGAAGTTAAGAAAGAAGAACAAAATGAAATTTTTTAAACTCAGAACAGCAATCCAATGAAATGAAAAGAAGTATCAATCTACATGATATGCTTTAAAGTAAACTTTATACTATTTAACATTTCACTTCTAGACTTACATAGTGGTGGTGGTGGGCCTGCGACGTCTATGGCTCTCGATCTAGTATCGATGAATGTCACGTGGCACCCCCGTCATGATTTACGGTGTGGAGATGCAAATACAATTCATTCACACGGGTAGGTGGCGTCTTCCCGCATGGATGTATTAGTGACTTACATACGATCTAGTATCGATGAAGATTTACGGTGTGGAGTTATAAATTCACGGTAGGTGGCGTCTCGGATATATTAGTCTCGCATACAGAGTTATAAATTCAGCATAAATATGTCAATTAGTAGTAGGTCGACGAACTCATATTAGCCAAACACAAATCAATTGCATAGTGAACAAATGTATAAATGTAAAAAACAAACTAGAGTGTACAAAACACTTACTAATCTGTCATTGGTAGTCACAAAAGATACCAAACCACCACCGTGCTTCGAGGGTCCAATCCCAGGTCCTTCGACCTCAGTGTTCCTATTCGATGACGTTTGCCTAGACCTGGCCAGGAAGTCCTCGCTCTCCCAGTACTCCAAGTATCTTCTCCATGCCTCATTAGTAACATAAACTGGATGAACACGATTCTTCTTTAACTTGTGCATCAATGCAGTGTACCTTGTGCCTGCATGCGTGTCGTACGCCGCACAAATGAGATCCTCGTGAATCGCGTCATCCCATCTAAAATATACCTACAAAGTGGGGATTGCAATTGTTACGAGACATTGAAAAACCAATATAATTCCTTAGACATTTATTAGTCCTGCGTACCTTCCATTGGCGCCAGTAGTGGTCTTTTTGATGATCCGGTACCGACTTCCAACAATACCCTTCTGGAATCTTCCATCTTTTGAAAACTTTTGTCATCCTCCGTGCACAAGAATGAGAAGGATGCAACTCCCTGTGTTTCACGGAAATGCATAACATCTTAAAAACTTGATTAATAATTTACATCGATAATTAGAAGTATATATATGAATCAAATACGAACTTACATATTATTGGCAACCAAAGTGATCGGGATCCGCTGCACGCGAGGGGGCTCGGTCCATGTCCTCTGAGGTGCCCGCGGAGGGCCTGTCACCTGCAAGCCTGCTCTGTCGTCGTAAGATGGGGATGCTGCTGGTGATGCGGTGGCTGGAGGTGCAGGCCTCGTCGATACAGGAGTGGCATGTCTCGATGTCGGCGGATGGTGACTGGAACGGGCAATTTGGTATAGTTCTTGATGACGATGTTGATGGTACAGGCGACGCGGACGGTATGGAAGGCGAAGGTGACGCTGAATGTAACTCGTGCACGAGAGAACTAGAAGTCGGAATCGATAATACAGGAATCGACCTACGACCTCGACCGCCGCGACCTCTTTGACCCCCTCGTGTGGCCTGACCATGAGGCCCAGTTGGTATTTCGATTCCAGAGGTCTGTGTTGCACCTCTTACGACTGGACGATGTCCCCCTAAAGGTATCCCTCGACTGCCCTGAGGTAATGTGCGCCCTCGAAGTGAGGGGTGATCACTGCCCGCCATGAAACCTAACAAAATACCAATAAAAGTTTAGAGACCAAATGCATACAAATAAAAGTAATGAACTCTAATTGATGGAAATTAAGAACACAGGATCCATGCTGATAAAAGGAAATTAAGAAATGGTTGGATCTCACAAAAGAAATTTTGGAGAAGCAAAATATCTTTCGAAATAAATTAACCTTTCTCCCTTTTCTATGAATTTTTTCCCTTATCTAGCCATTAAGCAAGAAATGCTAAAACAGAGCTCAATATATAAGAAGACAAACAAGGTAATTTGAGAGGCCAATTTATGTGAAAACATGGGGTGATCTAATCCAAGCACCGTCGAGAATTTACACTCCATATAAGAAAGGTATAGAAAATTCACGTAACATCGATCTAACGTTGACATAACATAGACATACATTACTCGCTATCATCCGTTTCAAATAAACTCTCATGACTAGAAGTTGATGATTCTTCTTCTGAATCATATCCACTGTCAACAATGAAGTCATTGTCTTCTTCACTTGGACCCGCTTCAACAATGACTTGAGTCCCATTTGGATCATCAAGATTGTTGATATCCTGAATTGCATCGTCGACTATGCGCGTGGTGGGCATCCCATCTTGGAATGAAATCTCTGTCGAGCCCTGGTCATTATCGTCTTTGCTCGTTTTCTCGTCAGCGAATTTAGGTTGACAGCAGCAAACTGCTAGCCATTCTTGCCGTTCGTTCATCAAAGAAGGATACGATAGGTAGTACACTTGAGTGGCTTCCATTGCAAGGACAAATGGCTCGTAGTTGTTATATCGTGGACTTCGATGAACCTCTACCAATTGAAGTGTTGGGTCAGTCCTCACACCATGATACCGTGTAGGATCGTACCATTCACACTTAAACAAGACCACACGCTTGAGGCCGTTATATTCAATCTCTTCAACCTCTTGCAGTACTCCATAATAGTTATGGGAAACATCAGCGTAGTTTGAACCCTTCACCAAAACACCACTACTTTGCGTCGATCTATTAACGTCATATGTTGCGGAGTGAAACTTATACCCATTCACTAGGTAACCAAGGTAGACAGTACAAGATCGACTAGGACCAGCCGAAAGATCAACAAGCGTCTCGTCTATGATAGAATTCCGAGCCTCTTTACAAAAAAATTAGAAATGTAATAAGACACATTACTTATGAAAGAAATTTATGAAGCGATAACTTACAATAGTAATAACTTTACATATGTTTGAAACCATATGGGAAACTTGTGCTCTAAACTAGTATCAGCTTCCAACTCCCCCATTGCTTTAGTGATTTCATCGACGAAGATCCTAGAAGAAACGAACATGTACATATCATGTCTTAGTAAAAGATGAATAATGAATGTACTGCACTATTGAATGAAAGTGATGGACATACTGGATGTAAGGAGCGATCTTTGGACAATTGAGCAGTATGTACGAATGAGCGGCATTATACTCTCGCTCTATTAAATACCGCTCCTTTGACTTGCCCATGGGTCGACCAGGATAAGTGAAAATTGAGAATTTGCCCACAAAATACGGTGTGGGGCCGACACCGCCATCGTCGTTTTGTTGCACTTTCTCATGCAACGTAAAGACGTGATCTTCAAAGTAGTAAGAACAAAAGGATGTGACTTCTTCGACCAAAAAAGCATTACACATCGAGCCCTCTACTTTCGCTTAGTTCCGAACATTGTTTTTCAAATGTTTAAGGTACCTATCGGAGTTTACGAAAGGTTGATTTAAAAATTTTTAAACCGGAAAATAATTTCAAGGGCTCAAGATATTACCTCTCAAATGTATACATCCATCAAAATTGAACGGGGCTAGCTAGACGGGCCTCGTAGGCCAAGTGGATTGGTAGGTGTTCTATAGGGTCGAATAAGCTTGGAGGGAATATTGTTTCCAACTTGCAAATGATTTTTGGTATTTCAGACTCTAAGACCTCCATATATTTGAGATTGACACTTTTCGCAGTTAGGGATCGAAAAAAAAGGCGTAGTTCGCTAATTGCAACCCAAACCGGGTTTGGGAGGAGTTTTCTGAATGCAATTGGTATCACCCGTTGCATGAAAATATGGCAATCATGATTCTTCATGCCGAACATTCGTGATTTCTTTGGATCCACACATCAACCAAGATTCAAAGCATAACCATCAGGAAAACACAACTTTTCAACCCACTCGCACAATTTTTGTTTTTTTGATGTATCAAGAGCATAGCATCCAAGGATGTAAGTATTTGTCGCCGAATCAATGTGTAGAGAAGGTCGGTGACAATATTCACTAATATCTTTTCTCGTTTTCGCATTGTCCTTACTCTTGCCCGGTACACACATAATAGTGTTGAATATGTTGTCAAAAACATTTTTCTCGATGTGCATGACATCTAAGTTGTGGCGGATCAAGTTTGTCTTCCAATACGACAAGTCCCAGAAAATGCTTTTTTTCTCCATCCCGAATTCTTAGCTATCCGCCCATTCACAGAATCAGCTCCGATTTATGTCACCTTCATCAAGCCTAACGATTCAGTTTCTGCCAAAATTTCTTCACCAGAACTTGAAGCGGGCGGTTTGTCATTTAAGACCATTTTGCTTCTAAGGAAATTTTTTTTGTCTTTCCTAAATAGTGATGCCTTCGCCAAGAAACGACGGTGACATTCGAACCACGATGTCTTTCCACCATTTTGCAATTGAAATGCATTTGTATCCTCCATACAATATGGACAAGCCATCTTACTGTGTGTGCTCCAACCGGACAACATGCTATACACAGGGAAATCACTGACAGTCCATAATAGGGCTACTCACATAAGAAAATTCGTCTTTGTGGACACGTCGTATGTAATCACCCCATTGTTCCATAAATCTTACAACACTTTCACAAGCGGCTGAAGGAACACGTCGATTTTCTTTTTTGGGTTGGTCGGTCCAGGAACGATAACCGTTAAGAACATAAACTCAGATTTCATGCACATCAATGGTGGAAGGTTGTACCGAGTCAAAATAACGGGCCATGAAGAGTACGATTTTCCTAAAATCTCAAATACTCGAAAACCATCAGTGCACAATCCTAAATGAACATTCCGAACCTCGGCGGCGAAGTCTCTGTTGACATCATTAAAATGTCTCGAAGCTATCGAATCAGAACAGTGTTGCATAACATCTTCTGGCGAGGAATGTTATCCATGCCATCGCATATGTTTTGCCGTTGACTCACACGCATACAATCGTTGCAATCGAGGGCCAAAAGGGAAGTAGTACATTTTTTTGCAAGGGCATTTTTTGGTGTTCCGGCCACGACCTCGTCACTGTGCAATGTAGCGTGATTTCCCACACAATTTACATGATGTCAACTCAGAGCTCACTCCCCAATAAATCGCACATTGGTCCTCACAACAATCTATTTTCTCAACAGGTAGACCTAGACCTCGCATTAGTCTTTTAGTGGCATAAAAATTTTCAACCAATGAATTGTCATTTGGTAAACAATCTTTCACGAATTGTATGATTTCATTATACCCTCGTTCAGATATATGATGTTCTGACTTGATCGCAAGTAATCTTGCCATCGCGGACAACGTTGTCATGGTTTCGCAACCCGGCTACAATTGTTCGCTACTAGCCTCTATCATGTCATATAGTTGGCGTGCTTGGGGGTTTGGTGATTCTTCCACGTGATTCCAATTGAAACTTGGACCTGCCACGTTGTCTAGCATCTCGCGGTAAGTTGTCGGATCAAAACCTCCCACATCAGCATCATCAATATGGTGATCCATTTGGTAGAAGTTTTGCGAGCCTTCATCTCTGTTCTCACCATGTTCGTACCAACAATGATATGCCGAAACAAATCCATACCTACATATTTGGTACTCAACCATTTCGACGTCTAGGTACGGTACAAGTCGACATTTCTTATAATTGCATGGACATCTAATTTTCCTTTCACTTTAGTATGTAGGACAATGTTGCTTAGCAAATGCAATGAATTCTTTAACCTTCGCCGCGAATTCAATTAGAACGAAGCCGTTGTCGAGACGGTTGTACATCCAATCTTGACTTGTAGACGACATTCCTATTGTAATTGTGCAATTAAATTAGCAACTAGTTTCATAATTTCCAACGGTATATGGCTACTTGTGTGTCCAACTAACACAATTTATTAGAAGGGGGAATCTGAGAACCTACCTAACTACATGAACAAAAAGCTTTTCTTTTATGCATTGAATAAATGTGGTTGGAAACAACTTACTTTAATACCTAGCTCGGTACATGACTGATACCAAACATAGTATGATAGTTGGTCGTAAAAATAAAAGCAACGAGGAGTTCAAAAAAATAAATAAATCATAAGTTATAAAAGGCATACAAATACCACATAGTATCAAAGCTCCTAGTACTTGTTCGCTCGTACCTCCTTAAGGTTGGAGGTTTATTCAATTCACTATTTTATGTGAAATAGCAACATTAACTAAAAGAGTAATCATAGTTTTTTGAACCCTACCTAGTAGTAGACAATATATAATTATAGGTACTATTCATCTATACCTACTCTATTGGTAGCTTTATCTACACATGCATATACACACAAGTGAATCAAATATACTAGGAAATACATGAAAAAATGTGGCATAACAATATCAAAGAATGAAAATTAAAAAATAAAATATAGCACAAAACCTTACCTCTCCAGAGCAATAAAAGCAGTATAACGCGATCCAGACAAAGCACATTGCACTTCGACTCCCTGGATTTCTCGCTTCCGTATAGCTCAACCACTTCCTTAACGCTACTCTGCATCAAAACCAAAACCCAAAACCAAAACAATTCAACGTCTTTGGCGCAGCAGAAATAGCATGCTATGTGACCATTGTTGCACTAAAATTAAATTTCGAGAACACAAAACCCTTCAAAAAAAATATATGCATTTCAGGAAACATATAACCTCATAAGCATAGAATAAATGCTCAATCATATCGCATGTTCCAACAGATACAAATATTGATATCACTCTTCGATTTTTAAACGCATTGTGATGCGCCCGCATATATCTTAATTCCCAGCTGAAGGGCTCCAACAATTGTCTAGCGAATGCCTATATCAAAAAGTATGTTAGCCTATCACTACCATCCAACTGTTATTCAAATATAGCTAAACAACAGAAACGTAGATAAACTGAGAAAATTAAGGTACTTCAAGAAATTGAAATCTAGAATATATGATTTCTTGATCGACAAATAATGGCATCGGCAATTCAGAGATTGAAATTGAGGACCACCAGCACATAAAAAAGCAAGTGAAATTGAAAATTCTACTCATGAATGATAGACCACACAGATTCCGGGATATTTGTGGCATCAAGTGTCTTTCTTATAAACGTTTTAAGACAAAGCAATCAGGCAGAGACTTACAAATGAGTTATCCTAATCACAATGGGAAACAAAAATTTATCTTTTGTTTAAGCTGAGATACAAAACACTGAGAATTCAAAGGCACAAGAGCAACCCCATTTTCAATCATATTTCCCTATCATGCATTTTTATATTTTCGTTTCGTTCTTTTTTACTCTATTTTCATTTTTTTTAAAAAAAATTCGTTAATGAAACTCCTTCGACCTCATGTGGTTGTGCAAATCGCCCCCACAATCATCACCTCCGATACGTGCCTCCAAACTCCTCCCGAAATTGTCAAGATAAATGAATTATGAGAATAAAAAACATGCAAAAATTAACTAAAAACACATTGCGGCCCCTTACAATATTGGCAGCTCGAAAACCAGTGAATGCCTGTTGCTTAATGGCAACCAAAGCTCCCTAAACAGTTTTCAGAACCTATCTCCAGCATGACATCTAAAATTGTGCACAGTTGCAAACAAACTCTGCTAAACGATCTACATTTCAAATCATATCAAACCAATTTAACAATGTAAGACAAATCTTCAAAAAAAAAAAAAAAAAACAAGGTAATCACAAAGAAACCCAATGCACAAAAAATGGTTTTTTTTTTCTTCAATCAGTCCTATTCCTACATACTATCAAAATCTGAACTAATAGGAACATGCCCTGGAATCAATGGAATTAACTGTTTAGTTACAACAGCTAAAGGATGACCAAGTCTATGATGCCATGAAAAATTATGATTACTGAGACTACAAGTATTGAGTTTATTGTGAGACAAAATGAGAGAAATCAGAAAATGACTGAGGAAGCTCTAAAGTAAAGGAAACTAAATCAATGATGTACAAGCCAGTTATGACTCTCCCAACAGCAAGAACTTAAGTACTCTCAAGGTCTTGTAATAGATAGAAATAGTTTAGGAAGGTGAATTTAACATTGGAAGCAGCAATAAGCATACTGACTGAAAGTAAATTGTGCTTGAAAGAAGAAATGTGAAGGCAAGACAACAACAACAATAATGTATGCGAAAAGACCTGGTGACCTAACTATGACTTTCATAAAGATCAACAATGATGACCAGAACAACAACAACAACAATACAGAGGATTCACATACTTTCACAAAGAATGGAACGCCTATTGGATTGAAAAAGGATCGTCGGAAGGAGGTAGCAGCTATCGGCGCAGTTTTTCTCTCAAGTTCCTTGGTTGTCTTAGTCATTTCTGGTATTCTTCTCAATAAAAAACACACGGAATATGAAAAGAGATATCTCTGCGATCATTCCGGTATGAAGAACTAGAACAAGCAACATATGGTTTCAAGGAGGAGGTGGGAAGAGGAGCTTTCGGTACAGTTTTCAATATGAAGAACTAGAACAATCAGACAATTGCAGTGAAGAGACTAGACAAGAACCTATCATTCAATCCAAATTGTAACACCCATTCAAAAATAAAAAATAAAAAAAACTAACAGAACGTCCAATCACCGGCAGCTTAGGGTGTTACCTTGACGAGTTCGGCGACGGCTTAGGGTGGGGAGTAGGTCGGCGACGGCTTAGGGCTTCCGAGGAACCAATCTTCTGCAGCCGGCGACGGCAGAGCCAACGGCCACGTTGCGGCCACAATCGCAGCGACGACAAATATTTAGGGTTTGGGGAAGAACGTCCTCGACGAAAGCAGTACGAGAGAGAGAGAGCTAGGAAACGTCGGTCCGAGAGCACAGAGTGACCAGAGAGCAGAGGGCAGTGAAAGAGAGAGAGCGGTGAGCGGAGATGACCGATGAGAGAGCGGTGACCGGAGAAAGAGCGGAGAGCCGTGAGCAAGAGACGGAATGCGGTGAGAGAGAGAGACCAGAGAGAGAAAGAGAGTTGAGAGCAAGAGACGGAGACGATCGACTGTTGGGGGTTGGGGATTTGGGTGGGCATCCTAGACCGAAGCACGCACAAATCTCGAGATTTGATGAACGATTATAAGAAAATAGAGTTTTGGTGGGAATGTTGGCGCCATTTTTTAGAGACGGAATTTAATTCCGTCTCTATTTCCGTCTCTGATCCGTCACAATTCCGTCTCTGAATTAGTCCATCTCAAGTCCGTCTCTAACTACTTTTTCTTAGCAATGGAACTTAATTCCGTTGCTAATTCCGTTTCTAAATATCATTTTTCTTGTAGTGTATGACATTAATGGAATACATAAAGCCTATAGTTTCATGGAATAAAAAGGGACCTTAAGGACATCTAGATCATCACTTTGAGTTACTCTAGGAAGAGAGTGTGCTATTGGAGTCATCAGGAGGTGTAGGACAAAGTGCTTGCAAACCACAAGATAATCCTCGAGATACATACACACAGTTTATCTTAACCAAACCTATATATAGAAGCTAGTGGGATTCTTATGAAACCACTCACATATTACATTCAAAACCAGAGAAATTAAGTGAAGAATAAAGGATTTGAGTAAGAGATTCATCGCCTTAGATGCCAAATTAAGGGAAGCAAATAAGGTAATCATCTTCTTCATCTAACGCATTTTCTAATTAACCCAATTTTGGGAGTTTTTAACGTAATTCGAATATGAGGTTTGGGTCAATGAGTTATTGGGTTATCTTGATGAATTACATGGTAATAGATCATATTCATATAGGATTTGCCACTATTTTCATTAGATTTAATGATATTAAGGAAATTAGGAAGTTGTGTGAAAGCATGAATTTGGAGAAGATTAGGTTAAAATTAATGTTCTGGAAGTGTTTAGTTGTTGTTTTGAAGATAATTGTGTACGGGAAGCATGTATACACCAATAAGGTAGCTAATTGAAAGGAGAAAAACAGAACTCTCTACTTGAGAATTCTATCCCAGAGCACAGATAACATGCTACCTGGAATGGTTAGTGTGCTAACCTTTTTGGGTTGCTAACTGTTCTTTGTCCTGAAGAACAGTAGCACGCTCTATAATTCCCTTAGCGTGCTACCATCAGATAGAGTGCTACACATGTCCCTTAGCGCACTAACAACAGGTCAAAAGGATTTTTAAGGGTTGTTTTGGTGATTTCTCACCTAATACATGACTAAACACTAGGATATAACCTGAAACTATACAAATTTGACTTCAGGGACTTAGGGAAGGCTTAGCTTCATACCAGGAGCTTGTCAAGGCGGATACGGGAGTCTGATGAGGTCGAAGAGTGGTGCGAGGGTTGTAAAACCCAACTTAAAGAACTCTGAGTATTTGATTTTATTCTTACATTTCATTTTTATCATTTTTTGTTGTTCATTACTCTATTCTGTTACTTGGACGTGGGTTGATGTTACTCCCCCGAATTTCCTCGTTGTGTGTTCATGATGCACGGGACTATAGCAAGTTTGACTTGGCCTTCAGTAAATGGCAACCTAAGCTTGCCTTTGGTGCATGTATCAGTGACTCAACGGATTTAGCCAGCACTGCGAGGGACCAAGTGTCAGGCCAGTCGGGCATGACCACTGGTGGGAACTTGGTGACCTGAAGTACAGTCTAGTCCATCTGGAGTGAGCACACAAGTTTGTTAGCTTATCTATTATGCATTCATGCAATGAGCCATTTACAATTGTCTATTTTTATATTCCGCATGTTTCCTTGACAGTATTCCTTGCATTTCATTTACTTTATTATGTGAATGCTAAAAGGAGTTTCTTGGGATTTCACTTACTGTAATCGTCATTTGTTTTTTGTGATGATTGAGTGCAGATCCTAGTACCAGTAGGGGCAAGGGGATCCTAGGCGACTACATCTGATTGCCTGTTGTCGAGGACCTGCTTGTATGTGTTTATTTTTTAGATTTTATATATTTTGGGTATTGGGAGACTTGAGATGGCACCATCCATGTATATATACCTTGTTTGTAGTATTGTCGCTTATATACAAAGTACTTTACTAGGTTTTCCACAGTAGGATTTGCTCTTTTGAATAATATTTACCACTCTAGATTTCTTATACTAATCGTATCAATTGAGGCTTCTGCTAATTCGTGTTAACTTGTAAGAAAAAACTCACTAATATGGTTAAGCATTAGAATAAACTACAAATTGAGTAACAGTTGAAATAGTTAAATACCCGAAAAGAATAAGTTAAGAAAATAAGGATAATCTACTAATTAATTTGATAATACACACGTGGACAGGATCTACGAGACATGAAGAGGACGAGCAAATGTCGGACATGTGTAGTTGGTCCAGCTAGTAAGGAGTACACTGAGACATGTCACCCCAGAGCGGTAGGGCTGCCACAATTGGAGCTTTTAAGCCGAATATAGACGATACAACCGTAAAATATGTAACAATGATAAATAGTTATTTATTAGGGAGGCACGAATAGTAAACTTAAGTGGTTATGAATGTAAAGATTTGGAACTTACATCATTCACACTAATAGGCAGAGTTCTAGTTTGCACATTAGAATCTTTTTCACCATGAAAATGGGTTAAAGTGAATCTTAAGGGAATATGTATATTCTAGTTGAGCATTGCACACACATAATGAAGATGAAAGAAGTGAGTTGAAAAGTATAGTTATTCATTACCTAGTCGAATTTGTGAACTAAGATCTTCTTAATATAAGAGTAAAAAAGTATTTATAGTGTTTGGTTAGAATAGAGTAGTTTAGTTAAAATCAACTAAAATTTTATTTTCTTAGCAATAGGGTAAATTTGACTAAGTGAATTGTGTGTAATACACCTTTCTTTGAGGACAATATCCATAATCAACATTAATTAATCACATTATTACCACATCGAGCCATCATACTTGCAGCCACGATCAGCATAGTAGTCTTTGCCATAACTACGGTCACTGGCGTGCCCTAAACAATCAAATCGACTAACGTCTCAGTGACGCTTAGTGTAACGGAAGAGGTAAGCATCACGATAGTCGTTGTCTGGGTGCAGAGCAAGGCCATTTTCTACTTGAACTATTGGTCGTATATCGCGATCCGATTGAGTACACTATGATAAGTCGCAATAGGTGTGGTACTACTCGTCTTTCCCTCATCCTCTGTAGGAGGAATTAGTTGTTTGTCTATGTCATATCTGCAATAGCGAAGATGAGTCCATATTAGCCTCATATGCACATATATATTATTACATTCAAAATTCGCAATATATAAGCCTTTGTACTACTTGCCTCATGTTTGCTTCCTAACAAAGGTTCTAAGTCTGGATCTTTTGATTTCCACGTCTAAGTTTGTTTGTTAAGTTTTATTCGTGTGAATTCTTAAACCTGTAATTAAGGTTAATCTTTGATTAATAGGGTTTATGTGCGTTTAGGTCGCAACCCGAGAGCCGAAGATCGGTGGAATTGATATCTTAATGTAATTTTATTTTTCCGTGATGTTAGCCTCGTGTATGTGACACGTGTCAAACATGCACAATAGTTTCCCATACTTTCCTATTATTTGTAGTATTGGTAAATGGGATATCTTCACTACAGGGATTTTTAAAACTTCAAAGGAAAGTGTTTTTTGTGTTTTTATTAATTTAGTTAATCTAATTAAATAAGAATTAAGATACTAACTAATTAAAATTTATAACTACTAACTTAATTAACCAATTTAACTAATTTTATTCATACAATTCAATGTAACTAAATTAAACAATATTAAAACTCTATATAAATATAAATATATTAAACAAGCATATAAACAAACCCCCGCTAAATAATGTAATATACTTGGATTGCTTTCCAACACTAGAACATAACTTTACTTCATACTATAGTTATATTATATCACATGAAATCTCTGAATCATTAAATCTTAATTTATAATAGGTTGATAGCCTGTAGCTAGCCACCAATTTTCTTAAACTCAATGGAAAAGTCACATTCCTATTTTCATTAATCTACCAATTGGATAAAACACAACTCCATAGAAATACGATAATATTAACACTCAATGAAAATCATGCCTAATTTAGGCCAATAAAAATCAGAATATGCCGATAAATAAACAACTCTATAATTGTCGTCAGTAATTATAAATATAGATTTAGAAGCAAAATACCACAATATACATTTGCAACTATGCGTGTAATATTAATCTTCATTAGTTGTAATACACGAAACAACTTGTTAAATCTACGATTGATGTGTATGAATAGATTTAAAGCATTAAGTTCATCATTCCTTAATTATAAGTATCTAGCAATCCAAAGTATATACATGTCTAGAGTGTGTTAAGATTGATAGACTACTCGCTCATGCTGGAAATAAATAACACAATAATATAATTAAAAGACATAATGAATAAATAAATAAATACCTCTTAAGATAAATCAAAATTCCAATGTAGCTTCAAACATGAACTAAAACTAAACCATTTAAAACCAAATTTGTCGGAATAGTGCTCGGTAAAATTCAACTTATCTATCTAAAAGGAAAGATTTGTAGGAAAAGTCTTTTATAAATTACGAGTTTGACATTTATATGAAAGTTGTCGATAAAATATCTTTGAGAAAAACGATCGCTCTTATTTAATTTAAATCATTCGATAAACATGCACAAAAACCCTCAAACGCATTTCAAACTTAGTCTCAAATTAACTTGCATATAAAATTTGGTTCATTTGCCATTATATAAAAAATAGTTCAAAATTTGATAGCAATAAAACATTTATCACACAAATTACATATTAGTATTGTAATAGAAAAAATTCGATATCGAAATCATTTTAATGTAAAATTTTCCAAATTTTGCTTCTAACCTAATAAAAATCCAAAATCGATGAAGAACCAAAAATTTAATCAATAAAAGGTTAGGGTTTTCATTGATTACTTTCTTGAAAGTGATTCTTTCAAGAATGAAATTGTGACGGCCCCTCTCCTAATATAGGGAACCGCCCAGCCTAATCCCATAATTAGGCCCTAATCATATCCACGCAGGACTTAACTACATATTAGTCAGCCTTTACAACCTAGACGCCTCTTTTCTTGTGTTCATGATAAGTAATACACTAGACCTACCAGTTTATAAAATTTAAAATTAATTAAAACTTTTTATCAAATTACTTAATTAGCAGAAGTCTTATAGATTATGGATAAGCAATGAGTAACTTATGCAGAAGCCATTTATAAAATCCTAAGTGTGGAAAAACCAAGAAATGACATCATATATATAAAGTCCTCGAAATGCAGTGAAACAACAAAATAGTCTAAGTCATGTCGGGGAACTAACGCTCAACCCAATATACAACCCTAAATAGTATCTAAAAGACGTATATAACATATACAATCAAAATATCAAAATAAGACCTACAATCGATGCAGTGATACGCCGCGGGCTCAGGAATAATCGCTGATCTTTTCTTTTCCTGGCCTAGTGGCAGTCGGCTCTGCATCCACCGTCATAAAAAGGACGGTGAGTACAAGAATAAAACAGTAATTCCCGAGGATGAGTTTAACTTGCATTTCCAATTATTCAAATGGTATTTAAAGGCATATAAATGGAAAAATTAGAAAATAAACCATATGTGAGTAAATACAAGAGTTAAAGAAATGAAAATGACACTAGGCTAAGTAGTGGTGATTTAGGTCCAGTCGGCAGTGAAACATGTAACTCCGACTCAATAATCATATAGCACAAGGGACTCTATCCCAAGTGTTACCTGGGACTCTAACCCCGGTGTGTAGACCACCGCAGAGACTCTAACCCCAAGTGTCAAACAGTGTCAAGTAACATGTGCCGATATCCTCTGGGACTCTAACCCCGTGAGTCGCACACACCTCGATCGAGTACGGGACCTAAATGTAAAAACTACTTTTTAAATTTCAAGAAATACCAAGTATGGATTGTCAAGGCATAGGCATATCTACACACCTAAACAAATAAGGAATACAAGTCCTCTTAAACATTTATAAGATATTCCCTAGCCTAATAGCATGTTATTTATCATTCAATTCACATTTGAAACAACAAGAATAGACTTAGCATGGAATAGAATCAATGAATCAAATCAAATGAATGGATATCATGCAAACTAGACTCATCAAGTGAGCATAGACACAAAGAACACATGATATAAGAATACAAATGCAAAATAGTCAAAAGGACTATGCAAGGACAGCAATTAATAGAAGTGAAATGCCAAGTAAAGTTGTCATTGGGTATACTCACAATAACAAAGTAAAGTCCTAGCTTTACTGGCCTCCCGATACTCCAAATATTGTATTCGCTCTCTCGTACCCTCTTCCTAGGTTCTTGAGTTTGTTGTCTCATTAGTTCAAGTATAGTGGGTTTAAGCTCAATTTAGTGGTGTTTATTGTGTATTCAAATTGGTTCAATAGACTTTAAATCAGCCTTCCTAAATTAGCCCCTAAAGACTAAATAAAGTTTTAATTTCAGTCTTACACTTCAAAGCAATTTTTAGGCATGAAATGGTCAAAATATCGAAATGTAATTTTCTCCCATGTTTCTCAATTTTTTCGGAATTTTTTCCAAGTTTTTCCCTCATTTTTTTTCATCATTTTTTTAATTTTGTTTGGGTCGGGTCGACCCAAACAGGTTGGTCCCGACCCGGCCCTGGACCCGGCCCACTAGGGGGGATGCATCTTCCTCAGCTGATCGAACCAATTTTACTGGTTCGATCATTTTTTTTGTTCTTTCCCGTACTTCAGGTGATGGGTTGGGGTGGAGAGCCACCCCAACCCCGATGGAATACCACTCCGGCCCAGTTCGGCCATAGGGTTCGGCCTCCATGGCCGAACCCCACTCTCAGCCCCCCCACCGCAAACCACCCGAAACCCACAACCACAACGAGGACTCACCGCGATTTTGACCTCTCCTATCCCTCCCGGCGCGTCCTTGCTTCTCCTCCTCCTCTCCTCTTCTCTTCTTTTTCCTCGCTCTCGGCCTCCCTATGTCTCTGTGTTTATGTGTGTGTGTGTGTGTATGTTTGTGTGGGGTGTAGGTGTAAGTGGGTGGACAGACACGTGGTGTGAATCGGTGCCAAGTGTTGATGTAGTTTAGGTTTGACAAGTGTTGCATGGGACACTTAATGGTGACTCAACTAAGACACTCGTCTGTGTTTTCGGGCATTTCGATGCCCGATTTCGCGTCCGAACCGTGATATCCGTGTGTTGTCACGTCGTTAGTCACCCAATACCTATTCCATTTTTACTTAACTATAGGCCTTTAATTTGATTTACATTAACAAACACAACCATAGGCTTATAAGTAATTCCTTATGTCATATTAGAATTAAATAAGACTTACCAAACTGCTAACTACCCAATTCCCCGGCTCGCACGCTACTCGAGGCATGTCCCCGTTCTCCTCTCGACTTAGTAAGTCTACACAATACATACACTAGGCACACATCAATACAAACATACGATATACCTCGGCCACGTGCCTCAGTCGGTGCACGTATCACAGTGTAGGTCCCACGTCAAGGGTCCGTGATCCTGATTAAGGAAATAAAACGCGGCTAGAGATTTGGGTTGTGACAAATATTCCCAACAAAATGAAAATTTCGTCCTTAAAATTATGTTTAAGTTACGGTTCTACCTGACTCGAACAGGTACGGGAATCTATCTTGCATGTAGATCTCCCGCTCCCAAGTGCGTTCCGTGTCATTGTGGAACTGCCACTTGACAAGTACCTTCAGGATGGGCTTGCTCCTCAATTGTTGTACCTTCCGATCTAGGATCTGAATGGGCTAGTCCTCGTAAGAGATTTCCCTGCTCAGGTCGATCTGACTCAAGTCAACTATCGGTCGCACGCCTGCCTTCGACTCGGCTAGTCAAAGCATCGAAATGTGGAACACTGAATGGACCCCTGACATATGTGGAGGCAATTCAAGCTCGTATGCCACTTTCTCGACCCGTTTCTTAATCATGAAAGGCCCGATGTACCTCTGTGCAAGCTTGCCTTTCACCCAAAATCTCTGAAAACCCTTCCGAGGGGAAACCTTTAAATTGACAAAAGCTCCCTTTGAATACGCAAGATCACCGCGATACTTTTTTGCATATCTTTTTTGTCTCTCATGTGCTCCTCTGAGTCTCAGACGGATCAGTTTGACCTTTTTCGTGTGGTCACCAACAATTTCAGGCCCCACTATATCCCGATCCTCTGGCTCAGCCCAACACGATGGCGAGCGACACGGTCTACCATACAAAGCCTCAAATGGCACCATCTCAATGCTACCCTGATAACTATTGTTATAAGCGAACTCACACAACGACAGGTACTCCGTCCAAGATTCGCCAAACTCTAACACGCATGCCCACAACATGTCCTCGAGGACCTGAATCAATCTCTCAATCTGCTCGTCGGTTTAAGGGTGGAAAGCCGTACTGAACTGTAGGAGCGTGCCGTACTGCTCTTGCATACTTTGCCACATCCTGGACGTATACATAGCATCTCGATCTGATGTGATCGTTAATGGTACCCCGTGCAGCTTGATAATCTCTCTTTCAAACAGTACGCACTGCTGATCGACCGTATAATGCGATGCCACTGGCAGGAAATGAGCAGACTTCGTCAATCTGTCGACTATAACCCAGATTGAATCATGTCTCCTCGCGATCCTTGGTAATCCTCCGACAAAATCCATAGAGATGTCTTCCCACTTCCATCGAGGAATGGGAAATAGCTGTAGTAATCCCCCGGGTCTACAATGCTCAAACTTCACTTGCTGACATATACCACAATTCCTGATGAATTTAGACACGTCTACCTTCATCCCAGGCCACCAGAAATGTCTCCTCATGTCATGGTATATCTTAGTCCTGCTTGGATGTATGGTAAATCTGGAACGGTGCGACTCTTTAAGGATCTCATCTTTCAACTCTGGTACCTTTGGTATCCACAACCTGCCCCGGTATCTCAAACACTGATCTATCGTCTCTACCCAATCTGTACACTCTACACTCTTTGTTAACTCGCTGAATCTCGAGTACAATCGGTCGATCCTCTAACCCTCTGACACTTGAAGTGTAAACGTGGGTTGTACTCTCATCTGTGCGTAAATCATCACCTGAGTATCGGTAGGAATCTCTGTCTGACATGCTATCATCGCTACCTCGAGTAATCCATACTCATGCATCATGTGACATCTGACAACCTCAACATCTCTACTCGGTCTCCTACTAGCGCATCTTCGACTACTTCACTTTTCCTGGGTGATACTCTAAGGAAAATTCATAGTCCTTCAAGAACTCCAACCATCTGCGATGTCTCATGTTCAGCTCTTTCTGTGTGAAGAGATATTTCGGACTCTTGTGATCAGTGAAGAGTGTGAATCTCTCTCCATACAGAAGGTGTCTCCAAGTCTTCAGTGCAAATACAACCGCTACCAACTCTAGATTGTGCGTGGGGTAAATCTTCTCATGTATCTTTAACTATCTCGATGCGTATGCCACGACACCACTGCCCTGCATCAACACACAACCTAGACCCCTATGAGAAGCATCAGTGTACACTAGAAGTCCCTATCCAGCCTTTGGCAGTACTAATAGTGGCGCAGTAGTTAATGACCTCTTCAACTTAGTAAATGCAGCCTCGTACTTCCGAGTCCACTCATAAACAACATCCTTCTGCGTCAGCCTCTTCATCGGTGAAGCCATCTTCGAGAAATCCTTCAAAATCTACGGTAATATCCTGCAAACCCTAGGAAGCTCCTGATCTCCAATACTGATGTCGGTGCCGGCCAATCCATGATCGTCTGAATCTTCGCCAGATCTACTACAATCCCTGCTGCTCCAACAACGTGTCCTAAGAACTTGACCTCTGCAAGCCAGAATTCACATTTGCTGAGCTTAGCGAAAAGTTGGTGTTCCCCCAATGTCTGCAACATCTCTCTGAGGTGCTACTCGTGATCCTCACCTGTCCTCGAGTATATCAAGATGTCGTCGATGAAGACTATCACTAAACGGTTGAGATATGGTCTAAGTACTCGGTGCATCAAATCCATGAATACAGAGGGGGCGTTGGTCAGCCCGAGTGGCATGACCGTGAGCTGGTAGTGTTCGTATCTGAAACGAATGATGTCTTGGACCTATCCTCATCCCTGATCCTAAACTGATGATACCCCGATCTCAGGTCTATCTTGGAGAAAAAATTGTGCTCTTCTCGGTTGATCAAATAAATCGTCTATTCACAGAAGTGGGTACTTATTTCTGATTGTTACTCTGTTCAACTGCTTGTAATCGATGCATAGTCTCAAACTGCCATCCTTCTTCTTCACAAACAGAACTAGCGCTCCCCACGGTGACATCGAAGGTGTGATGAATCCCTTCTCCCCCAAATCCTTAAGTTGATTCCTCATCTCCTCTAATTCCTTTGGGGCCTCGCGGTACGGCGGTATCACGATCAGTCTGGTACTCGGTACTAGGTCTATGACGAAGTCTACCTATCGTGGTGGGGATAATCCAGGTAAATCCTCTGGGAAAACATTTGGGAAGTCTCGAACAACCGGTATCTCCTCTAGTCCCGGTCCCTGACTCTCCGCTAATACGTATAATGCTACCTAGAGTCTCCATCTCTCCGCTAGATGCAAACCAAACTCTCGTAGTGCTGAGTCTCGTGGTTAGGGGTGCTGTAGTAGTAGTTGTGGTGATGGGGGATGTCTAAACCAGTGGAGTCATCTGTGCCGACATGTAAGCGATGAAATCGACAATCTATAGCTCTCGAGCAGTCGTTCGATCAGACATCCTCTAAAAATTGTCAACTGATACGGTGGGACGCTGCCTGCCGCTAGCTCCGGTGTCTCCGACCTCGCACGAATCCACCATCGGTGTCTTCAAATGGGTAGCGAACGCGAATCACCTACTACGTCACATAACGCATATATATACATATAGAAACTAACATGTACATATAAGAAATCCCAACCTCACCTTCACTCAATTCCCAATAAAATAGTTCTTAGGCACGGATCATCCGGGTTCCACTTCTAAGGTTTGTGTCTTATACGAGTTCATGTTTTTCTTATTTATCCCTAAGGTTCTAATAATCAGGCTCTAAAACCAACTGTGACGGCACCTCTTCTAATCTAGGGCATCGCCCGGCCTAATCCCATAATTAAGCCCTAATCATATCCACGTAGGACTTAACTACATATTAGTCAGCCTTTACAACCTAGACGCCTCTTTTCTCGTGTTCATGATAAGTAATACACTAGTCCTACCAGTTTATAAGATTTAAAATTAATTAAAACTTTTTATTAAATTAATTAATTAGCAAAAGTCTTATTGATTATGCGGAAGCAATGAGTAACTTATGCGGAAGCCATTTATAAAATCCTAAGTGTGGAAAAACCAAGAAATGACATCATATATATAAAGTCCTCGAAATGCAGTGAAACAACAAAATAGTCTAAGTCATGTCGGGGAACTAACGCTCAACCCAATATACAACCCCAAATAGTATCTAAAAGACGTATATAACATATACAATCAAAATATCAAAATAAGACCTACAATCAAAGCAGTGACACGCCGCGGGCTCAGGAATAATCGCTGATCTTTTCTTTGCCTGGCCTAGTGGCAGTCAGCTCTGCATCCACCGTCATAAAAAGGACGGTGAGTACAAGAATAAAATAGTAATTCCCGAGGATGAGTTTAATTTGCATTTTCAAATATTCAAATGGTATTTAAAAGCATATAAATGGAAAAATTAGAAAATAAACCATATGCGAGTAAATACCATAGTTAAAGAAATGAAACTGACACTAGGCTAAGTAGTGGTTATTTAGGTCCGGTCGGAAGTGAAACATGTCACTCCGACTCAATAATCATATAGCACTAGGGACTCTAACCCAAGTGTAACGGCCCATTTTAGTAATGGTAATCAAATTTACAGATATGGACGCCAGCTCGGACCAACGAAGACGCCTCGGTAGGCTTGAACACACGAAATTTAGGTATGGATAGTTATGGTGTGTTGGTTGCTTATTTGCGGTAGTACACGGAGACACGTCACCCCAGGGCAGCGAGGGCCGCCACACAAGTGTTACCTGGGACTCTAACCCCGATGTGTAGACCACCTCAGGGACTCTAACCCCATGAGTCGCGCACACATCGATCGAGTACGCGACCTAAATGCAAAAACTATTTTTTAAATTTCAAGAAATACCAAGTATGGATTGTCAAGGCATAGGCATATCTACACACCTAAACAAATAAGGAATATAAGTCCTCTTAAACATTTATAAGATATTCCCTAGCCTAATAGCATGCTATTTATCATTCAATTCACATTTGAAACAACAAGAATAGACATAGCATGGGATAGAATCAATGAATCAAATCAAATGAATGGATATCATGCAAACTAGACTCATCAAGTGAGCATGGACACAAAGAACACATGATATAAGAATACGAAGGCAAAATAGTCAAAAGAACTATGCAAGGACAGCAATTAATAGAAATGAAATGCCAAGTAAAGTTGTCATTAAGTATACTCACAATAACAAAGTAAATTCCTAGCTTTACTGGCGTCCCGATACTCCAAATAGTGTATTCGCTCTCTCGCACCCTTTTCCTAGGTTCTTGAGTTTGGTGTCTCATTAGTTCAAGTATAGTGGGTTTAAGCTCAATTTAGTGGTGTTTATCGTGTATTCAAATTGGTTCAATAGACTTCAAATCAATCTTCCTAAATCAGCCCCTAAAGACTAAATAAAGTTTCAATTTCAGTCCTATACTTTAAAGCAGTTTTTAGGCATGAAATGGTCAAAATATCGAAATATAAATTTTTCCCAATTTTTCCGCAATTTTTTCTGAATTTTTCTCTCATTTTTTTGTTTCATCATTTTTTTAATTATGTTTGGGTCGGGTCGACCCAAACGGGTCGGACTGGACCCGGCCCTAGACCAGAACAGGTCCAAGCTCGGCCCTTAGGCCGAGCATGGCCCGTTCTGGGCCTGGCCTACTGGGGGGATGCACACGGGCACGCGCGTGTGCATCTTCCCTAGCCGATCATTTTTTTTTTTGTTCTTTCCCGTACTTCCGATGATGGGTTGGGGAGGCTCTCCACCCCAACCCCGGTGGAATACCACCTCGGCCCAGTTAGGCCATGGACCTCCATGGCCGAACCCCAATCTCGGCCACCCCACCGCCAACCACCCGAAACCCACAACCACAATGAGGACTCACCGCGATTTTGACATCTCCTCTCCTTCTAGGCGCGTCCTTGCTTCTCCTCCTCCTCTCCTTTTCTTCTTCCTCGCTCTCGGCCTCCCTGTGTCTCTGTGTTTTTGTGTGTGTTTTTATGTGTATGTTTGTGCGGGGTGTAGGTGTAAGTGGGTGGACAGACACGTGATGTGAATCAGTGCCAAGTGTTGATGCAATTTGAGTTTGACAAGTGTTGCTTGGGACACCTAATGGTGACACAACTAAGACACTCGTCTCTGTTTTCGGGCATTTCGACGCCCGGTTTCGCGTCCAAACCGTGATATCCACGTATCGCCGCGTCGTTAGTCACCCAATACCTATTCCATTTGTACTCTACTATAAGCCTTTAATTTGATTTACATTAACAAACACAACCATAGGCTTATAAGTAATTCCTTATTTCATATTAGTATTAAATAAGACTTACCAAAATGCTAACTACCTGGTTCCCCGGCTCGCACGCTACTCGAGGTGTGTCCCCGCTCTCGTCTCGACGCATACAACTGTACTAACCGACTTAGTAAGTCTACACAATATATACACTAGGCACACATCAATACAAACATACGATATACCTCGACCACGTGCCTCAGTAGGTGCACGGATCACAGTGTAGGTCCCACGTCAAGGGTCGGTGATCCTGATTTAGGAAATAAAACGCGGTTAGAGATCTGGGCCGTGACAGAAATTTAGGAACTCTTATTTAGAACACACCTCCGACCTCCAATTGGAATCCTTTTACTTAAGCCCTAAGTGGCACTACACTTTCAATACTCTCCAAACTTTAGGTTGAATGCGTGAATATCAGTGTGAGAATCACTTAAATACACTAAAATCAAGCTTTTAAAGGTTGAATCTAGTCAAAAGTTGGTCTATTGACCGAAAGGTTGCAAAGATTTGTGAGTGTGAAATGATAAATGTGGCGATTTGAAGTTTTTATTTTTAAAAACTCGAATTCGTTCTCAACGAATTAGGGTTTAGGTGGATTTACTAAGAAATTGCTGAAAAAATAAGCGAAAATGAGCCTCATTGGCTCAATGATTTTTCATGCAAATTCTAGTTATATTTCAAATCGATGCGAAGTTGCTGACTTACAATTACACTGAAAATTATGCACACCGCTACCGATTTTCTTAGCGAATCTCCTTACAAACCAGAATTGCTGGGAAATCGCCAACCTGTTTTTACTATTTTTCAAATTAAATTGATTTTCTTATATATTCATCACATGTACATTATTTGAAATTATCAGAATTTACCTCTGATATGTACTAAATAATAATTTCATTACTATTAATAGTTAATTAACATAAAACTAATGCATAAAAATAATATAATACTGAAATAAACTGGTCCGATCAACCTTTTTACATGAAATTATCCGAAGTTAAATTTCTAAAATATCCTCATTATAAGAGTCAAAAGTTGAGAGAAAATAAAAACAACTAACTAGTCCTAATACTAAAACCGAAAGTAAAGATAAGGTATGGGCTGCCACCCATATAGCGCTTTTGTTTATTGTCGTTGGCTCGACTGAACCTCGCAGTTATAAACTAGTTATATAAACTTAAATGTAAGATTATCTACTATATTGCCATTCCATAAAGTGATTGCTCGGCCATGCACCCTAAAGGTGATTGTCTAGTTCAGAGTATCCTTGACAGCTTGTGGTGTGGCTAAGAAAGATCATCCAAGATTAATGGAGAATCTTCGTTGATGAAGTGTGGCATAACCAAAAAGTCTATGGGAATAATGTACTTGTCAATTTGAATTGGTACATTAGTAACCTCACCTATTGGTTTTATTGAATAACAGTTTGGTAGAGTAACTTTTTTAGAAGCAAGTACATCCAATTCCAGTTGAGTTTGAAGAAAGAATGAATTGACTTGTAGTTTGCTCTAGAACCTATATCAAAAATGGCTTTAAAATACCAAGTCGATCCATTTAAATTTTATTTTTATGTATATATCTCCTGGATCATCAAGCTTTACAATTGCTAAATTCTTCTTTTTCTTTTTCTTATTCTTTGTAGATTTAATTTCCTCCGTTTTGAGATCCTTCTCAATATTATTTGGTTGCTTACCCTCTATTCTTGGGTTATTGTCTTTTAATTTGAAGTGCCTTCAACTTGCTTATTCTTAGTCATAGTGTAACGGCCAAAATTAACTAAACTAGGATTAGCACTAATATCAGGGATTAACGGGTATAATTCGGGCTTTACAAGGATGACTCGGTTGGCTCATACATGAGAACTGAGGAAATATATTATTTATGAATGGTGTTTGTATATATGTGGTGTTTGAATTTATTTTATTATATTACACCGCATGTGTGTATGTTGCTATTGGGTGAGTTTGTGTAACTAGCGTTCACCTCGAAAGACATGTTGACACGGGCGTCGAGTAGGTGAACTACAAGCACACTAGGAAACTCAACCAATTTACATTTAAGATGAATGGTAAATCAATTAAATGGGTAGTTTGACCATAGGCTAGGTTAATTCAAATTAAAACCATAGGCTATGGCTTGCCTCTAAATGTGTGTCAAGACGCTGGGTAGTCGAGGGTTAGGGGAACCACAAGTTGATAATTTTTGGTGGCAAAAAACATTAACCATAGATATTATGTAAGCCTAAGCTAAGGTGAATAAATTCAATGAATCAAGGCTTATAGTTTGGGTAAATTAAATGGAAAGCATAGGATTATTCTTGAGATATAAAATAGCATATCTAAGAGCCATGTGAGTATCAAAATGGTGTCACTTAAGGTTGAGTTAGTGGGGGTTAGTGGGATACATGGTAAGAGGTGGACCATCATATAGTCCTCTAGATACGTAAATCCATGAATATCAAGGGTTAGGAAACACTCTCACCTTAATATATATATAATGGCGAGTTTGATCAAACCAAGCAAATAAACAAAATCAATTGAACTACTGGAGAGAAGAAAGAGATTGTTGGAGAGCTGGAATTAGACATGGAAAACATCAAATTGGTGGATCAAACCTAGGTAATCATCTTCTCCATCTTCTCCTCTATCTAATGAACCATTTTTGGGAGTTTTGATGAAAAACTGAATTTAATGGTTAGATCCCTAGTTTTTGGTGATATTGTGATGAATTATATGTTAAATGATCATTTTATATATAGATTTGTCACTGGTTTTTATTGAATTGGTCTTTTGATAAAATGGGAAAAACTTATGAGTTCGAGATTTGAGTAAATTAGTCAAATTGTTGTCTTAATGTTGTTCTAATTGTTGTTTTGGGTCAATTTAATATGGAGAGGGTGTTAAATGGGGTTTAGCTAGCTAATTGGAGGCTTTGGGACATAATTTTAGAGTTGAAAATTTTGTTACTTATGGCAATTAGCACGTTAATGAGGAAAGAAAATGTGCTAATGATTCTGGGCAAAAACTCAAATTTAGTTTCGCGATTAGCGCACTAATAAGCCCTATTAGCGTGCTAACTTGACACCAAGAATTCGATAAAATGTGTTTTAATAACATAGCTAGTTGAAACCCACTTTTGACACACCGATTCTTAGATTTATTATATTTAACTTATTTTGAAAGAATTAACCTAATAAAAGACTATTTAATATTTTTTAGATTTTGAAATAAATATTGGTTTTAAGAGTTAATAGACACTAAATTAATCTTAAACCCACTATATTTGAACTGATAAGACACCAAACTTAGGGATATCGGGTATCGGGAGCTAGTCGGATCAGATTCAGGAGTCCGAGGAAGTCGGAGCGCGGTTCGAGGTGCGTAAACCCAATGAGAATGCTTCTCAGAATTCATGATTTGGTTTATCAATATCGCATTTCATGTGTGACTGCTGGTGAGTACACATGGGTTTTCACTCCTATTCGGTTTACGTATATATTAGTTGTGGCTAAATCATTTGCATGAGTTACTTGTGTTTAGTGCTCATGTCGATGGAAGTAGAATAAATCTATGACAATCGGGAGGGATTTAGGGTGTTCCCTTAACTTGAAATAGCGTCTAGAGTCATCCGGTAATTGAAGTTAAGACTTAGTCACTGTAAGCCTACAAGTATATACGTGGTTCCAATTTGATTTATCATTTACTGGCTGGTGTAGGTCAGGGTTTTCTCGTGATTAGATGGATGTTTACTGATTATTGCTTCATCTCCAATCTTATTTAATTGGTACATGCTGCTAATTTATTTCACACTATTACTTTTGCTTGTCGTATGTTACCTACATTCATGGGAATATAACATATTGTTGCAAGGAGTTACATTAGCATATATCGTAGTTTATCAGTTTTATTTCATGAATATTATGTGGACTTCACTTGGAGTTTTACTCACTGGACTCGTCATTGTATTTGTTGGGTGACTGAGTGTAGATCCTTCTACGAGTAAGGGTAAAGGCAAGGAGATATTGGGCGACTACCTCTGAGACAGTGGAGCCAGCTCGTGTATGACTACAGTATGTATATATCTATTTATTTTTGTTGGGTTTTGGGGACTGTAGAGCACTAATTACATGTATATGGAACTTTTGTTATGCTTATCTCGCCTTAATATATATGGTATCTTTTGTTGGGTTTTTCACTACTTAGGATTTTTAAATATTGCAGAAGTTACTCATTTAAAGACTTTCACTGTAAAATTATCGTATAACTTGATAAATCAAGTAACTGGCTAATTAAACTATTAACACTTATATAAAGATTAGTTAGCGTAATTAGGGTTAGCTGGAAAATGGGTAAGCAACTCGTTGGATCACGAGGCGTCAAAGATAAGCGGGCCATGATGTGGCAAGGGTAGGTAACATGGAATGCGGTAGCAAGGTGACCTGGAACTTGGAGCCGCTACACATAGCATTTTTTATTTCCGTTTTTACTACATTAATAACATATACTTCAGCTTTGTGATTATTTAATTCTAAAGATTCATTATCATCAATTTGTTCATGATCAAATTCATTAGAATTTTCATAGACACCTTCATCATTGAAATGGAAAATGACAATCTTGTCTTCCAATTCCATAGACATTGTCTCTTCGAAGATATCTAAATTTGTTTACCTATTTTAAGAAATGGTCGTCCTAAAAGTATAAGCAGATATATAAATGATATTAAGTCTCCCATTCCATGACATAGAAGTCAACTGGAAATAAAAAGTCATTTGCTTTTACTAAGACATCTTTTAGTAAGCCATAAGGTTTAATAATTGTTTTGTCAGCTAAGGTAAGATTAATAGGTATATTAGTTAATGAACCTATATTTAATTACTCATATAGTTTAAGTGACATAACATTTATTGATGCTCCAAAATCACACATACGAAAATCTATTAAAGAAGTCGCTATTGTAATAGGAATACCAAACATTCCTGAATTGGAACATTTTTCAAGTATTTTCTTTTTAATTAAATCAGACATTTTTATCCTTAGTTTTGTTTAAATTATGCTAGGAGTTTATCCTTTAATTCAGAGAATTCTTTCAAAACTTCATCATAATTAGAAAATTACATAAATGATTCTATTAATGGTTTGTTGATTTCTATTTTCCTAAATGCTTCAGAAATGTCTTCATCGTTTTCTTCTTCCCTAGCATAAAATAATCGTTGTGGAACGGTAGAATATGAACACATAACTTCATTCAAATTATCAGAAATCTTATCATTTTTATCCTTATCAATTAATTCAAGATTTTGTAAAGATTTTTCACATGATTCAACTCTAGCTAAATACCATGGGCATAGCCTTCCAAGAAAATGTGTATATTTCAATCATTTACCCATCCATTCTCTTGTAAGAATGACATTAGCCATAATTTCTTCTTCTTTTTCTTCAATATTTTTATGTGCTTTCTTTTTATTATTTTTTAAGTGTCTTTTAAGTTATATTTATGTCTTTCTTATCATTAGATAAAACATTAACTTGTGTTTGATTAGTAGAAGCAACAGTAGCTTAAGTAGTTGCTTTAGCTTGATTACTTTGTTGAGTACTTAACCTATTTATTTGTAAATTCAATTGACTTAACTGATTTTTAGTTCATTCATAGAAATATCAGTTTTAATCAGATTTTAAGAAATGTGTGTAAAGTTTTAATAATCTTGGTTCATAAAATTATGCAAAATTTGCTCTAAATTTGGATTCTTAGGTTGAGTATT